>CM057344.1:277719211-279097504 GCA_030015575.1 Agapanthus africanus | reverse complement strand
TTTTGTGAAGCCCAAGGGGCTATGTGTAAAATGTATGGCCTATAAAGGCAAGGATAATGAAATATCCCGATAACTTTTTCTCTCTCCAAAAAAGTTTCAGAGCTGAGCTCTTTCCTCCTTCTTCAAGGTTCTAAAACCTTCTTCTTTCTTTTGAATTAAATCAAGAGTTTTACTCTTCCTTTTTCAAAACTAAATAGTTTTCCACCACAAAACCCACAAAGGGGAACTTGGATCTGTCATCAGATCTTAAAAAGGAGAGATTTTGAGATTTCACATCTCTTGGTCTTCAAGATCCAGCAAGCGACAGGAGGAAGAAGAAGAACCACTTCCATTAAACCCAAAACACATTCAGGAGCCCGACTCCTCTCTGATTTCTCCTTTGAGAAATCCTTTTTTTCAGGCTAAAAGCCTCTTGTGCCTCTCCGGCGCGCAGCGCAAGTGCGCAAGGCGCCAGCGTGCCGACACGTGGCGCGCGCGCTTGCGCACCCGCGCAAGTGCGCAAGGCGCCCGCGTGCCGACACGTGGCTCGCGCGCTTGCGCACCTGCGCGCTTGAGCAAGTGCGCAAGGCGCCCGCGTGCCGACACGTGGCGCGCGCGCTTGCGCAAGTGCGCAAGGCGCCCGCGTGCCGACACGTGGCGCGCGCGCTTGCGCACCTGCGCAAGTGCGCAAGGCGCCCGCGTGCCGACACGTGGCGCGCGCGCTTGCGCACCTGCGCACAGCACCTAAGCGCACAGCGCCCAAGGTGCTGCCCCACGCATCCCTTGGATGCCTTTTCCCCCACTTTTTATGTATATACATATACATATACATATGTATACAAATTCACACATATACATACTCCGCCATATTCTCCCCCTCCCAAAAAATTTTCGGGCCGGGGCGCTGCCCCGAACCCCGCAAGGGGGCTGCTAGCCCCCTTGACCCCCAGCCCGCTATCCGGGTAGCGGGACCCCCGTAAAAACTCTGCGTGGCTCCCGATATATCCAAAACCCCCTTTCAAAACAAAACACACGCACACTGCACATTGAGTTCGCATGACCAATTTAACCCGTTAATTGGAGGTTCCCTCGCCCCAAAGGCGGGGGTAATTACCGGCTGCTTAGTCCGCGGCTGCCGGAGATTCGGATCCCCACAATCATTAAACCCCGGCCTACCCTAAGCAGGGGGAATCTGTAGTACGCCTGACAAGCGCTCGCGTATTCCCATCTCAATGGGGTGACGAAAAAACACCCTACAGATTCTGGCACGCCCGGTGGGACCAATCTCTCCTCCCATATTTCGGGTTAAACGTTCATACGAACTCAATCAATATACATATCGATTGCCTATACTGAAATGATGTTATTTTTTCCATGCAGCAATCAACCTTCGATTACAATGTCTCCCCAGACGAATTCAGCTTCCAACATGACCCCGATTCCGTACGTAGTCAAGATCAATGCTCGTGTGGTTCTCCCCGCAAGCCTCAGTCGACAGTGGGAAGAACCGCCCCGCCAGTTTGGCTCTGTCATCATCTACCCTGCCGGAAGCGCTCATCTGGCAGAGATCCCAGCGGAACAGGTGGCCAAGCCGGTCTCAAGGGGTAAGAGGCCGAATGTCGTGATCGCCAAGGCACCACAACCGAAACTTAAGATGGTGTCTGAACGAGTCCCTGGCGCTCTAGCAGGGGGCAAGACTTCCGATGTGAAGGGCAACATTAAAAGTTGCGGACGAGCTCAGGCGATGACTCCAACAAATGCACAATCGGGCGTATCTCCAAGGCCCTCCATCAACCGGTATGCGGCGTCTTCCCAAAAAGCCGAAGTCTGCAAGGTGCTTAGAACAGAAAAGTTAAGGCAGAAGCGGCTCAGGTATCGAGCCAACAAAAGGGCCAAGGCTTCGGCCAAATGAAATCGTGTGAAGTTCCAAGTGCAGGGTTGCCCCGCGACGACGGCTGAGTCGAACGTAAGAATCAGCAATTCCTTCGAGCCTCTAAAGTGGGTTCAGAACAATGCCATGACCGCCACAATCAAAAAGACAGCGGTCCGAACAGTGCCGCAAAGAGACGTGTCCCGGCCCCAACAGAAAAAGTATGACACTGTCTCATCAAGAGTCTATGAAGCACTCTGTGCCGCACGAAAGCAGCGGGGAAAACCCAGAAAAGAAGCGCCAGCACCATTCAAGAAACTGGTTAAGCCAGACGCCTTCAATCGACTACCAGCTACCGAAACAAGGGGGTCAAGACAGCGATCCACGAAATCAACTGCCAATGATAGAAAGACGGCCGGATATATCATCCATACGGTCTATATGGCGGGCGGGCGCCCCAGCGACAACCTTCGCAGCAAAAGCAAGGACGGGGCCACCACATCCCAAGCCCAATCTAGCCTGAATGTGGTTGCCGCCGCCCAAGAACAGCCGCCCCTGCTGGATGAAGAAAACCCTCTCGATGAGGATGATAGGCAGAAAGACCCCTCGGTCCATGCAGAGTCAAGCTCGGACAGTGAGGAAGAGCCGACTTTCCGCCCCAGGACTGCGGAGCAAGAGCTGCTTCAAGAGCTTCGAAAACAGCTCAGGAGCAAAGATAAAGAGATGGCCAAGCTCTATTCGAAGATTGACGACTTAACGAATGTGGTGATGCATCTTACGGCTCAAATTGCTCGAGCGCCTCCTAATCAAGCGCAAGCCGGTACTAATTAGCCGGGTGAGGACAATCCGAGGCAGCCAATGCCTGTTCCTTTGGGACCAAGACTGGTCGAGCCAAATGAAAGCCGGCTACATTCCGCTTCTGGGGATGCCTTGGCCCCAGATAGCACCATCCCGCTAACACAGGATCGGATAATGGATTTGGTCACCAGCAAGGTTAAAACATTGGTGGCCGAAGCTGAAGCTCAGAAAGAAATCGGCAGTAGTGGGCGGCCATATCCCGCGCAGTACGATCTGATTGAGTTCCCAAGCGGCTACGTCATTCCTAAGTTCGGAAGATTTGATGGAACGGGGAATGCAAACCAGCACGTCGCCCACTTCAAAGCATCGTGCGGAAATACAGGGGGCAATGACGCGCTCCTTCTTCGTCAGTTTGTCAACAGCCTGACCGGCGTCGCCTTCGACTGGTATGCGAGTATACCGGACGGGTCCGTCATTACCTTTGCCCAAATGGAGTCCCTGTTTCGGCAAAGGTTCATGAGTGTCAGTGATAAAATCTCCATTGCCGACCTTGTGAGGACTAAGCCGGGGAAGAATGAAAGCAACACCGACTTTATCGCCCGATGGCGTAATCTCACAGTCAAATGCGAACCGCCGCTGGAGCAGGACCAGTCCGTCAGCCTTCTCATTGGGAACCTCAGCAATTGGATGGTCCCATTCTTGTGTACAGCGGGACTCAAGACATTTCAGGAGCTAACCAAGAAAGTTCAAATGCTAGAACGCTCGAAGCAAGAGTCCCCGCCGGACTCTCAGAGAGACAAAACATGGAAAAGCAAGCGGGACGACAACCGTAGAAGCGGGAGTTCCAGCAGTACCAATGTCTTCAATGGACGTCCGACACCTGTCAAGGGAAAGGATTGTCATTCAAGGCTTCAACCAAAATTGCCAGCAAGTTCTGGGGTCTATAGCTTTGCCAATCAAATTCGGGGATCTGCAAACTGAAGCTAAGATATACGTGATCGACGCCGACACGTCTTATAAGATTCTCCTGGGGCGGCCGTGGCTCCACGATTACGGCATCATTCCGTCAACTCTCCATCAATGCATGAAGTATACTAAAAATGGCGAAGAAAGACGCATTGACGGAGACATCCAACCGTTCGGTGTGCATGAAGTCCGATATGAAGATTCTCGGTACTTTATGAACCACCAAAATGCTAAGCCACAACTGACTGAGGATAGACCAGCCCCAAGGCTCAAAAGCAAATCTGCGCCGGCTGTCACTTTCAAAAGAAAAAATGCCCAAGTGCGCCCGCATTTCGGTAGCGACACTGATGAGTCCGACGCTGGAAGCCCGTCCTTCCATAAAACTCGCCCTCGTTTCGGCAGCGATACGGATGAATCCGTCACTGAAGCCCCATCTAGCAGTAAAGTCCGCCCTCATCTTGGCAGCGACACTGAAGAGTCAGAGGAGGAGGACCTGTCGTGCAATAGCGGTGCAGATTGGACCCCCACGCAACAAGCGAAACTGCGAGAGACCTTCGAAGTTGCAGAAGGATCCCTAGCCGTTACAAGGGTACCAGAGCAAATGTGCAAAGAGCTCGATGCATTATCAATCTCCACCGTGGACCAGCTGAAAACTTTCTACGTTCCCGGGAGGAAAAGTGGACAGAAGGGCATCTTGTTTTATGGGTCAAACCTCGTTGCGCACCCGGACGATTTGTCTGTCGCGTGCCTTCCATATGAGAGAGGCATAAGAGCCGTCCTCAATCCCAGATACTATGCGCCCGAGATGCGGGAATACTTTAAGAAGTGCGGATGCCGGTTATATCAAACGGAGTCCGAAGCAAAGTTTTACGAAGGGCTATGGCATCCTCCCCAGGTCCGAGCACTCATCGATGGACGAATTCCAGACAGACGGGGAATAGGTTACATTCAACCTGATTCCAGAGCGTGCTACATGATCCATGTTGGTGAAGCTGGCGAAAGATCAAATGATGACGACGAGATAGCCGAGCCAGAAGAAGCTCCTCAAGAGCTCGAAGATGGAGGACAAGCAACCTTTGACGAGCTAACCGAGATTGACTTAGGAACGCCCGATAATCCAAGGCCGACCTACATCAGCTCACTCTTGTCAGAGGAAATGAAAAAGCAGATAATTGCCCAGTTCGTTGACTGCTTCGCGTGGACATACAAAGAAATGCCTGGCCTTTCCCCTGAGGTAGCCGTGCATAAGCTGGCTATATCTCCTGATGCTAAGCCAGTCAAACAAGCTCCTTGAAGAATGAGAAGGGAACTAGAAGAAAAGGTCATCGAGGAAACTAAGAAGCTCATCGATGCCGGCTTCATCAGGGAAGAGAAATATGCAGACTGGATCGCATGCATAGTCCCAGTGAAGAAGAAAAATGGGCAGATCCGAGTTTGTGTCGACTTCAGGGACCTCAACAAGGCATGTCCTAAAGATGACTTCCCGCTACCGGTCATGGAAATGATGGTCGATGACATCTCAAATTACGAGTTGTTCACCTTCATGGATGGCTCGTCTGGATACAATCAGATCAAGATGTCGCCTGAGGATGAGAAGCACACAGCATTTCGAACCCCGATCGGAATATATTGCTACAAGGTGATGCCGTTCGGATTGAAGAACGCAGGTGCTACATATCAAAGGGCAATGACTAATATCTTTGATGACCTAATCCATAAAGTCGTCGAATGCTATGTTGATGATCTGGTCGTCAAAACTAAAGCCAAGGCCGACCACATCCAAGATCTTAGGGCCGTTCTCACCAGACTGAGGGAATACGATCTGAAGATGAATCCTCTGAAATGTGCTTTTGGAGTGTCATCGGGAAAATTCCTGGGCTTCATAGTCCGACATCGAGGGATCGAAGTTGACCCATCAAAGATAAAGGCCATCATGGAGATGCCCCCTCCGAAGAGTCTGACGCAGCTAAGATCTTTTCAAGGCAAGCTTGCTTATATACGGAGGTTTATCTCAAATTTATCGGGGAGATGTAGGCCCTTCTCAAAGCTCATGAAGAAAGGAGCTCCTTTTATCTGGGATGCCGAATGTCAAGCAGCGTTCGAAAGCATCAAACAATACTTGTTGCACCCTCCAGTGCTGGCTGCTCCCATTCCAAACAAACCGTTGATTCTCTACACTGCCGCGCTAGATGAGTCACTCGGTGCGCTCCTCGCCCAGAATAACGAGGAGGGAAAGGAAAATGCCCTCTACTACCTCAGTCGAACTCTGGTCGGGGCGGAACACAACTATTCCCCAATCGAAAAGCAATGCCTGGCTCTGATATTTGCTGTGAAGAAGCTGAGGCACTATCTGCTGGCTCATCGGGTTATGCTGATCTCCAAGGTCGACCCGCTCAAACACTTGATGACCAAAGCAAGCCTAGCCGGCAGGATGGCAAGATGGGCTGTCATGCTACTTGAGTTTGACATAGTTTATACCCCTCAGAAAGCAGTAAAAGGGCAAGCTATTGCAGACTTTCTCGCCGCTCATCCCATACCAGAAGGGTCGCCGCTAAATTGTGAGTTACCCGACGAGCAAGTGCTGCACCTCGAGGAAGATGAGCCATGTTGGGAGCTGTACTTCGATGGGGCCTCATCAATAAGAAGCTCCGGCAGATCAAGCGTCCCGGAGGTAAAAGCAGGGGTAGGATTGGTGTTCATCACACCATCAATGGGAACCCTACGGCGTTCTTTTGCTCTCACCGAGCCTCGGACAAACAATGAAGCTGAGTATGAAGCTCTGATAGCTGGTTTGGAGCTTGCCGTAGAAATGGAAATCGGTCGGCTACGAGTTTACGGTGACTCCCAGCTTGTCGTCAACCAAGTAAGCGGCGACTATAAGATATACAAACCCGAGTTAGCTCGGTACAGAGGTCGAGTGGTGGAACTCATGAAACGGTTCACTCATATTGAACTAACGAGAGTCCCTAGAGCGTTGAACGGAAAGGCTGATGTACTCGCTCGCTTGGCCAAGGAGCTGGCTGATCCTGACATGGACGAAATTCTGATCACAGTCAGGAGCCGGCAAATTCTACCCCCAGCCTCTCTACGAGAAGAGGAAAGCGCGGAACAGAAGAGCAGTCCTGTGGAAGAAGCTTCGATCATCCAAGACGAGCCCGATTGGAGAGAACCCTTCATAGAGTACCTCCGATACGACAAGCTGCCCGAAGAAAAATCTGTGAGGATTCAGCTGAAGAAAAGAGCTCTCCGATACGTGTTTGTAAATGACACGTTATACCGCAGGTCATATGACCAACTCTGGCTCAGGTGCCTGTCATCGGCCGAAGCCCAAAAAGTCATGAAAGAAGTTCACTCAGGCGTTTGCGGTGCTCACCAATCTGGCCCCAAGATGCGACTGCAAATTAAACGGCTTGGGTATTACTGGCCCACCATGATACGGGATTGCGGAGAGCATGCAAGGAAATGTTATATCTGCCAAATTCACGGTGATTTTATTCACAAGCATCCCAATCCATTGCATCCTACAGTGGCGTCGTGGCCCTTCGAAGTCTGGGGCACCGACATTGTTGGCCCAATTGATCCTCCGTCATCTAAAGGCCACCGGTTCATACTGGCCGCGACAGACTACTTCTCCAGATGGGCTGAAGCTGTCCCGCTAAAAGAAGTCAAGACAAAAGATATTCTGACATTCTTCCAGCATAATATTCTATGCCGCTTCGGTACACCAAGAAGAATCATTTCTGACAACGGGCATTCTTTCAAGAGCTTCAATGTCTCAAGGTTCGCTACTCAGCACAAGATAGACTGGAGATATTCGTCCATCTATAATCCAAGAGCCAACGGGCTAGCCGAAGCCTTCAATAAGACTCTATGCAAGCTCCTGAGGAAAAATGCTTCAGCCAACAAGAGAGACTGGAATCTCAAACTTCACGAGGCGTTGTGGGCATATCGTACCACGCACCGTACTCCAACTCAGTCCACTCCATACTCATTGCTCTTCGGAGTGGAGGCGGTCCTCCCCCTCGAAGTCGAAGTTCCAAGTTTAAGAATGGCCGTCCAACATGAGTTGACGGAGGAAGAAAACGTGCTCCTTCGACTTGAAGAACTCGATGCCCTCGAAGAAAAGAGGCTCGCGGTGCAGCAAAATCTGGAGCTATACCGAGCCCAAATGTCACGGGCCTATGACAAGATAACCCGTCTCCGCGCTTTCAAGAAAGGTGAATTGGTGTTGGTCCTCAAAAGACCGATCATCCCCAATCGACATGCCAAGGGAAAATTCGAGCCGAACTGGGAAGGACCATACGTCATCGAGAAAGTGTTCGACGGAGGATCCTACCAACTAATAAGTGCCGAGGGAGAAAGGCCCATGCCACCCATCAATGGTCGATATCTCAAGAAATACTACACATGAATGCTCCAAGTCGCAGGTGAATTGAGCACATCGGCCCTACGGTCTGGATCAGACATCCTGCAAAACCGTATACAATCCACGGGCGTAAATGACCCCTATTTCTCCCAAATCCTGTCGGTGAGACTACTTTTAAAGTCCCACCAGCGGCAAAAAAAAAACAAAAACAAAAAAAAAAAACAAAAAAAAAACGGTATGTCCACAAGCAAAACGGGCACGGATGAAAACCCGAAAGGGCTCCGTGAGTAAAAACAGCAGGACTACCGGCGAGTCTGTGAAAACCCGAAAGGGCGCAAACTCGTGAAAATAGATGAAATACACTCACAAAATCCTCTCGACCTTGTGAGGAGAAAACCCCTGCGTGAGATCCTTACGACTCACAATGGAGCAACACACTTAGGAATCCTCACGATTCCTAAGGAGAAAATACACCTGCGGGATCCTTACGACTCGTAGGGAGAAAATGCTTTTATGGGACCCTCACGGCCCATAAAATTGAAAAGCCTTGGGTGGTAGGGACCCAAACCTATCTCCTAAGCCATCGTTCCCCAACGGGCAACGGCAAATGATGAGTCGCTCCTGGCATTTCGCTTCAGTGTTAGCGGTGCTGATGCCGACCAAAAACCCAAATCCCAAGTCCTCCCAAGGCAAATGATGAGTTGCTCCTGGCATGATTCCAGTGCAGCAATGCTGATGCCAAACAAGATCCAAATTCCAAGTCCCCAAATGGCGAATGATGAGTCGCTCCTGGTACCATATTCCAGTGCAGCGATGCAGACGCCAACCAAATTCCAAATCCCCAAACGGCGAATGATGAGTCGCCCCTGGTACCATATTCCAGTGCAGCGATGCAGACGCCAACCAAAATCCAATTTCTCAAAATTCTCCCAGCCCTACGGTTGGTCCCCAAGTTGACTACCGTATACAATCCACGGGCTCAAATAATTCTCGTCATACCCATGCCCCACCACAATTACCAGTTACGCGGCTGGTCTCCGCCTTTGGAATTATGCTCCATTAAGAAGACCCACTCATGTGTCCTCACGATACATGAGGAGAACAAACCTTTGTGGGATCCTTACGACTCATAAAGGAAAAACACACTTAGGAGTCCTCACGACTCTTAAGGAGAAAATACACCTGCGGGATCCTTACGACTCGTAGGGAGGAAATGCTTTTATGGGACCCTCACGGCCCATAAAATTGAAAAGCCTTAGGCGATAGGGATCTAAACCTGTCTCCTAAGCCATCGCTCCCCAATCCCCAAATGGCGAATGATGAGTCGCTCCTGGTACCATATTCCAGTGCAGCGATGCAGACGCCAACCAAATTCTAAATCCCATACCCCAACGGCGAATGATGAGTCGCTCCTGGTACCATATTCCAGTGCAGCGATGCAGACGCCGACAAAGTCCCAAAATTTTTCCGGCCCTACGGTCTGGATCATACATCCTGCAAAACCGTATACAATCCACGGGCGTAAAACAATCTCAATTTCTCCCAAATCCTCTCAGGGCAAATGATGAGTTGCTCCTGGCATTATTCCAGTGCAGCAATGCAGATGCCAAACAAAAACCAAAATCCCAAAATCCTCTCCATGACAGATGATGATTCGCTCCTGGTACCATATTCCAGTATAGCGATGCTGATGTCAACCCAAATCAAAATCAACAAGTCAACTTCCACTCCGACACCGCAAGAAGCGGAGCAAGTCAAGTCTGCCCCTGACATTGCAAGAAGCAGAGCAAGTCAAATCAAGCATCGACCGTCCACGTCGCTAAAATGGCAGAACCGACCGTCCACGTCGCTAAAAGGGCAGCATCGACCGTCCACGTCGCTAAAAGGGCAGAACCGACCGTCCACGTCGCAAAAAGGGCAGAACCGACCGTCCACGTCGCTAAAAGGGCAGCATCGACCGTCCACGTCGCTAAAAGGGCAGCATCGACCGTCCACGTCGCTAAAAGGGCAGAACCGACCGTCCACGTCGCAAAAAGGGCAGAACCGACCGTCCAAGTCGCTAAAAGGGCAGCATCGACCGTCCATGTCGCAAAAAGGGCAGAACCGACCGTCCACGTCGCTAAAAGGGCAGCACCGACCGTCCACGTCGCTAAAAGGGCAGCAACGACCGTCCAAGTCGCAAAAAGGGCAGCACCGACCGTCCAAGTCGCAAAAAGGGCAGTGCAGGATTCCTACAAAGCGGGAACCAGATAACTCCGGGCCAGGGAAAACGTCTATCACGGACACTCCGTCTCGGAGACATGTCAAGCAACGACCGTCCATGTCGTAAAAAGGGCAGTGCCAGCTTCCCAAAAAGCGGGAACCAAACCAAGTCGCCTCCACGTGAAAGAAGATCCATCAATTTCATGCACACGACCCACATATGTGGTGTGCATTTATTGATGGGGGGCAATTTGTTGGGGTAAAAATTTACACCCCGGTTGACCAAGTCAAAATCAAAGTCAACCCCAAGCCAAGTGGGCCCAAGCCCAGATCCAGTAGGCCCATGCCCGGGTCGAGCCCGAACATGAAGCGGCCGGCCTCCCCCTATGCCAAGATAAAAATTTTGTAATAAATAATTTTGTTGTATTTCTTTTATTTTATTTTATGGACGAATGTAAGAAAAATAGGCATAAAGCCAAAATTTTGTAAAGCCCATGGCTTATGTGCAAAAAGAAAAGGCACATGAGCCATGGGATAGGCAAAATGCCATTTTGTGAAACCCAAGGGGCTATGTGTAAAATGTATGGCCTATAAAGGCAAGGATAATGAAATATCCCAATAACTTTTTCTCTCTCCAAAAAAGTTTCAGAGCTGAGCTCTTTCCTCCTTCTTCAAGGTTCTAAAACCTTCTTCTTTCTTTTGAATTAAATCAAGAGTTTTACTCTTCCTTTTTCAAAACTAAATAGTTTTCCACCACAAAACCCACAAAGGGGAACTTGGATCTGTCATCAGATCTTAAAAAGGAGAGATTTTGAGATTTCACATCTCTTGGTCTTCAAGATCCAGCAAGCGACAGGAGGAAGAAGAAGAACCACTTCCATTAAACCCAAAACACATTCAGGAGCCCGACTCCTCTCTGATTTCTCCTTTGAGAAATCCTTTTTTTCAGGCTAAAAGCCTCTTGTGCCTCTCCGGCGCGCAGCGCAAGTGCGCAAGGCGCCAGCGTGCCGACACGTGGCGCGCGCGCTTGCGCACCCACGCAAGTGCGCAAGGCGCCCGCGTGCCGACACGTGGCGCGCGCAGCTTGCGCACCTGCGCGCTTGAGCAAGTGCGCAAGGCGCCCGCGTGCCGACACGTGGCGCGCGCGCTTGCGCAAGTGCGCAAGGCGCCCGCGTGCCGACACGTGGCGCGCGCGCTTGCGCACCTGCGCAAGTGCGCAAGGCGCCCGCGTGCCGACACGTGGCGCGCGCGCTTGCGCACCTGCGCACAGCACCTAAGCGCACAGCGCCCAAGGTGCTGCCCCACGCATCCCTTGGATGCCTTTTCCCCCTCTTTTTATGTATATACATATACATATACATATGTATACAAATTCACACATATACATACTCCGCCATATCCGGGTAGCGGGACCCCCGTAAAAACTCTGCGTGGCTCCCGATATATCCAAAACCCCCTTTCAAAACAAAACACACGCACACTGCACATTGAGTTCGCATGACCAATTTAACCCGTTAATCGGAGGTTCCCTCGCCCCAAAGGCGGGGGTAATTAACGGCTGCTTAGTCCGCGGCTGCCGGAGATTCGGATCCCCACAATCATTAAACCCCGGCCTACGCTAGGCAGGGGGAATCTGTAGTACGCCTGACAAGCGCTCGCGTATTCCCATCTCAATGGGGTGACGAAAAAAGCACCCTACAGATTCTGGCACGCCCGGTGGGACCAATCTCTCCTCCCATATTTCGGGTTAAACGTTCATACGAACTCAATCAATATACATATCGATTGCCTATACTGAAATGATGTTATTTTTTCCATGCAGCAATCAACCTTCGATTACAATGTCTTCCCAGACGAATTCAGCTTCCAACATGACCCCGATTCCGTACGTGGTCAAGATCAATGCTCGTGTGGTTCTCCCCGCAAGCCTCAGTCGACAGTGGGAAGAACCGCCCCGCCAGTTTGGCTCTGTCATCATCTACCCTGCCGGAAGCGCTCATCTGGCAGAGATCCCAGCGGAACAGGTGGCCAAGCCGGTCTCAAGGGGTAAGAGGCCGAATGTCGTGATCGCCAAGGCACCACAACCGAAACTTAAGATGGTGTCTGAACGAGTCCCTGGCGCTCTAGCAGGGGGCAAGACTTCCGATGTGAAGGGAAACATTAAAAGTTGCGGACGAGCTCAGGCGATGACTCCAACAAATGCACAATCGGGCGTATCTCCAAGGCCCTCCATCAACCGGTATGCGGCGTCTTCCCAAAAAGCCGAAGTCTGCAAGGTGCTTAGAACAGAAAAGTTAAGACAGAAGCGGCTCAGGTATCGAGCCAACAAAAGGGCCAAGGCTTCGGCCAAATGGAATCGTGTGAAGTTCGAAGTACAGGGTTGCCCCGCGACGACGGCTGAGTCGAACGTAAGAATCAGCAATTCCTTCGAGCCTCTAAAGTGGGTTCAGAACAATGCCATGACCGCCACAATCAAAAAGACAGCGGTCCGAACAGTGCCGCAAAGAGACGTGTCCCGGCCCCAACAGAAAAAGTATGACACTGTCTCATCAAGAGTCTATGAAGCACTCTGTGCCGCACGAAAGCAGCGGGGAAAACCCAGAAAAGAAGCGCCAGCACCATTCAAGAAACTGGTTAAGCCAGACGCCTTCAATCGACTACCAGCTACCGAAACAAGGGGGTCAAGACAGCGATCCACGAAATCAACTGCCAATGATAGAAAGACGGCCGGATATATCATCCATACGGTCTATATGGCGGGCGGGCGCCCCAGCGACAACCTTCGCAGCAAAAGCAAGGACGGGGCCACCACATCCCAAGCCCAATCTAGCCTGAATGTGGTTGCCGCCGCCCAAGAACAGCCGCCCCTGCTGGATGAAGAAAACCCTCTCGATGAGGATGATAGGCAGAAAGACCCCTCGGTCCATGCAGAGTCAAGCTCGGACAGCGAGGAAGAGCCGACTTTCCGCCCCAGGACTGCGGAGCAAGAGCTGCTTCAAGAGCTTCGAAAACAGCTCAGGAGCAAAGATAAAGAGATGGCCAAGCTCTATTCGAAGATTGACGACTTAACGAATGTGGTGATGCATCTTACGGCTCAAATTGCTCGAGCGCCTCCTAATCAAGCGCAAGCCGGTACTAATCAGCCGGGTGAGGACAATCCGAGGCAGCCAATGCCTGTTCCTTTGGGACCAAGACTGGTCGAGCCAAATGAAAGCCGGCTACATTCCGCTTCTGGGGATGCCTTGGCCCCAGATAGCACCATCCCGCTAACACAGGATCGGATAATGGATTTGGTCACCAGCAAGGTTAAAACATTGGTGGCCGAAGCTGAAGCTCAGAAAGAAATCGGCAGTAGTGGGCGGCCATATCCCGCGCAGTACGATCTGATTGAGTTCCCAAGCGGCTACGTCATTCCTAAGTTCGGAAGATTTGATGGAACGGGGAATGCAAACCAGCACGTCGCCCACTTCAAAGCATCGTGCGGAAATACAGGGGGCAATGACGCGCTCCTTCTTCGTCAGTTTGTCAACAGCCTGACCGGCGTCGCCTTCGACTGGTATGCGAGTATACCGGACGGGTCCGTCATTACCTTTGCCCAAATGGAGTCCCTGTTTCGGCAAAGGTTCATGAGTGTCAGTGATAAAATCTCCATTGCCGACCTTGTGAGGACTAAGCCGGGGAAGAATGAAAGCAACACCGACTTTATCGCCCGATGGTGTAATCTCACAGTCAAATGCGAACCGCCGCTGGAGCAGGACCAGTCCGTCAGCCTTCTCATTGGGAACCTCAGCAATTGGATGGTCCCATTCTTGTGTACAGCGGGACTCAAGACATTTCAGGAGCTAACCAAGAAAGTTCAAATGCTAGAACGCTCGAAGCAAGAGTCCCCGCCGGACTCTCAGAGAGACAAAACATGGAAAAGCAAGCGGGACGACAACCGTAGAAGCGGGAGTTCCAGCAGTACCAATGTCTTCAATAGACGTCCGACACCTGTCAAGGGAAAGGATTGTCATTCAAGGCTTCAACCAAAATTGCCAGCAAGTTCTGGGGTCTATAGCTTTGCCAATCAAATTCGGGGATCTGCAAACTGAAGCTAAGATATACGTGATCGACGCCGACACGTCTTATAAGATTCTCCTGGGGCGGCCATGGCTCCACGATTACGGCATCATTCCGTCAACTCTCCATCAATGCATGAAGTATACTAAAAATGGCGAAGAAAGACGCATTGACGGAGACATCCAACCGTTCGGTGTGCATGAAGTCCGATATGAAGATTCTCGGTACTTTATGAACCACCAAAATGCTAAGCCACAACTGACTGAGGATAGACCAGCCCCAAGGCTCAAAAGCAAATCTGCGCCGGCTGTCACTTTCAAAAGCAAAAATGCCCAAGTGCGCCCGCATTTCGGTAGCGACACTGATGAGTCCGACGCTGGAAGCCCGTCCTTCCATAAAACTCGCCCTCGTTTCGGCAGCGATACGGATGAATCCGTCACTGAAGCCCCATCTAGCAGTAAAGTCCGCCCTCATCTTGGCAGCGACACTGAAGAGTCAGAGGAGGAGGACCTGTCGTGCAATAGCGGTGCAGATTGGACCCCCACGCAACAAGCGAAACTGCGAGAGACCTTCGAAGTTGCAGAAGGATCCCTAGCCGTTACAAGGGTACCAGAGCAAATGTGCAAAGAGCTCGATGCATTATCAATCTCCACCGTGGACCAGCTGAAAACTTTCTACGTTCCCGGGAGGAAATGTGCAAAGAGCAAATGTGCAAAGAGCCCCGAACCCCGCAAGGGGGCTGCTAGCCCCCTTGACCCCCAGCCCGCTATCCGGATAGCGGGACCCCCGTAAAAACTCTGCGTGGCTCCCGATATATCCAAAACCCCCTTTCAAAACAAAACACACGCACACTGCACATTGAGTTCGCATGACTAATTTAACCCGTTAATCGGAGGTTCCCTCGCCCCAAAGGCGGGGGTAATTAACGGCTGCTTAGTCCGCGGCTGCCGGAGATTCGGATCCCCACAATCATTAAACCCCGGCCTACCCTAGGCAGGGGGAATCTGTAGTACGCCTGACAAGCGCTCGCGTATTCCCATCTCAATGGGGTGACGAAAAAACACCCTACAATGTTGACTTGTATTGGTTTACTGTTTTACTCTCACATGTTGATAAAGCCCTTAGGATCTGTGCTCGACTACTGGGACTATGATGAGATCATACTAGTGGGGCCGCGGTAGTCGATGAGTACATCCTATAGCTGTTCCTAGTCGAGGGTATATCGAGACAGGGCATCGATACACCAGAGTAGACTAGCGTATACGCATCTTGACCCATATGATGGGCGATGGATGATCCCATATCCATCGGTGTTAGACATCAAAGATGGTGTACGGGTGCTCAGTGGAGACTGGTTACACTGGACGGACTCGTCGAGAACTCCCAGATGGTGATATACCACACGTCAGATGGCAGTTCTCCGGTGACACAGGTACAGGGTAGTCTGAAGACCCGAGATCGTCATAGAGTCTTGTGTGATTCCCACTGTGCTTTGATTTCCACCTTACCACGTCCAAGAGGGCGTGCAAAACGGTGGCTTTTGGGTACAGTCCCGAATCACATGGAGGCAATGAGCGATAGGAGGGGATTCGTCTCTCCCGGTATAGGGAGTTGATGTTGTGCTGTGTTCGATTGGCTATAACTGGAAGTCCCTGGCCAGGGCTGATATGGAGATTTACTGGTATGTGTTACTAGTAGTTTCTCGACCCGTTATGAGCCACACATCGACACGACTTATCGGTTACTGGGGTCTGACGTATACCACCCCTAGACTTGATATGCGACATATCATACGAACAGACCGGACTGTACGGGAGTGTTACTGGTTGGATTCATAGGAGAACGCACAGGCTAGCTTGTTGATCTTCTGATCGCTCAATACCTTGGTGGCTGTTATGTTTAGCTGACCGCTTGCAGCTTGTGGGTGTTTGATATGATCATCACCTGCTACCGGCGTATTGACGATTCTTTAGAGTCCTACACAGAGGTTTCTTGGCTCAGGCGAAACGGAGTAGTGGCACATATGTGATATGCGCAGGAACGAGAATAATGCGATATGGGATACCGTATTATATTCTCGCGATATATGGATATGAACCGGGTCATCGGATCAAGTGTTGATTCGATGAATCGGTACATGATATATTAGTCGGTAATATTCGATATAGCCGGATCATCGATTCAAGTGTTGATTCGATGATTTAATGTATAATAATATATATGATATATTGTATTACATTATCTAATATTGGCTCGCTTTATTATTTCATTTTCTCAGTGGATGATACATTGATATATATGCGATATATGTTAATTGTATTATTTTCTTTTGTTGCAAATATATAATATATATGTGATATATATTATTGTGACATGATATGATTAATTGTTAAACATGTTTAAGGATGATTAATTGAGGTTAAGGTTTTATTAGGGTTGGATGCTTCAAGTTCCTTCTAGAAGCTTTCTTCTTTTGTCATTCTTAAGATATTTAGAATGACACATTCATTTAACCCAACCAAACCCTAACTCTAGTTAACTCTCTACTCATTCCTATCCATTCATCCTTGACCATGGTTTACATATCAATCATATACTTTATTTTCTATTCATCACAAAAGGATTAATTCATATTATCATTTTCCATTATCTTCTTCTTCTTCTCTCTTGAAGAAGCTCTCTTGAAAATCCTTAAGTGATGATAAAATATGAGAAAATGATATAAAAATAAAGCAAAAATACTACTCCCTCATCCTCATCTCATCTAGCCCATGGGATTAGTGTGTTCACTTCTTTAAGAGTGAGAAAGCTTGAGTCGTAGCAACTTCAAAGTAGATCATCGGAGATTTGGAATACGACAAGCTAGAATGGATCGTTCGAGTCGTGGAGCCTCTCATGAGTCCGGGAGATCGTGGATCGCGGCAAAGGGACTTCTACTCGGAGCTTGTGAAGTGAAGGAGCGGACTACAAAGGTTGTAATCCCTCACACTTAGATAAAAGTTATCTTAATGCATGTTTAACCCTAATAATCTAGCAAAGATCCTGGCTTTGGGTTGTTCGGCACGTCTAAATTTTAATCCGGGCATGTTTGATGCCTTATGAACCTTCACAAGAGTGCCTAGGAACCCTACAGAAATGCCAGGAGCGACTCATCATTTGCCGTTGCCCGTTGGGGAACGATGGCTTAGGAGACGGGTTTGGGTCCCTATCACCTAAGGCTTTTCAATTTTATGGTCCGTGAGGGTCCCATAAAGCATTTTCTCCCTACGAGTCGTAAGGATCCCGCAGGTGTATTTTCTCCTTAGGAATCGTGAGGATTCCTAAGTGTGTTGCTCCATTGTGAGTCGTAAGGATCTCACGCAGGGGTTTTCTCCTCACAAGGTCGAGAGGACTTTGCGAGTGTATTTCATCTCTTTTCACGAGTTTGCGCCCTTTCGGGTTTTCAAAGACTCGCCGGTAGTCCTGCTGTTTTTACTCACGGAGCCCTTTCGGGTTTTCATCCGTGCCCGTTTTACTTGTGGACATACCGTTTATTTCTTCTTCTTCTTCTTTTTTTCTTTTTCTTTTTTTTTGCCGCCGGTGGGACTTTGAAAGTAGTCTCACCGGCAGGATTTGGGAGAAATAGGGGTCATTTACGCCCGTGGATTGTATACGGTTTTGCAGGATGTCTGATCTAGACCATAGGGCTGATGTGCTCAATTCGCCTGCGACTTGGAGCATTCATGTGTAGTATTTCTTTAGATATCGGCCATTGATGGGTGGCATGGGCCTTTCTCCCTCGGCACTTATTAGTTGGTAATATCCTCCGTCGAACACTTTCTCGATGACGTATGGTCCTTCCCAGTTCGGCTCGAATTTTCCCTTGGCATGTCGATTGGGGATGATCGGTCTTTTGAGGACCAACACCAATTCACCTTTCTTGAAAGCGTGGAGACGGGTTATCTTGTCATAGGCCCGTGACATTTGGGCTCGGTATAGCTCCAGATTTTGCTGCACCGCGAGCCTCTTTTCTTCGAGGGCATCGAGTTCTTCAAGTCGAAGGAGCACATTTTCTTCCTCCGTCAACTCATGTTGGACGGCCATTCTTAAGCTTGGAACTTCAACTTCGAGGGGGAGGACCACCTCCACTCTGAAGAGCAATGAGTATGGAGTGGACTGAGTTGGAGTACGGTTCGTGGTACGATATTCCCACAACTCCTCGTGAAGTTTGAGATTCCAGTCTCTCTTGTTGGCTGAAGCATTTTTCCTCAGGAGCTTGCATAGAGTCTTATTGAAGGCTTTGGCTAGCCCATTGGCTCTTGGATTATAGATGGAGGAATATCTCCAGTCTATCTTGTGCTGGGTAGCGAACCTTGAGACATTGAAGCTCTTGAAAGAAGGCCCATTGTCGGAAATGATTCTTCTTGGTGTACCGAAACGGTATAGAATATTATGCTGGAAGAATGTCAGAATATCTTTTGACTTGACTTCTTTTAGCGGGACAGCTTCAGTCCATCTGGAGAAGTAGTCTGTCGCGGCCAGTATGAACCGGTGGCCTTTAGATGACGGAGGATCAATTGGGCCAACAATGTCGGTGCCCCAGACTTCGAAGGGCCACTACGCCACCGTAGGATGCAGCGGATTGGGATGCTTATGAATGAAATCGCCATGGATTTGGCAGATCTGACATTTCTTTGCATGTTCTTCGCAATCCCGTATCATGGTGGGCCAGTAATACCCAAGCCGTTTGATTTGAAGTCGCATCTTGGGGCCGGATTGGTGAGCACCGCAAACGTCCGAGTGAACATCTTTCATGACCTTTTGGGCTTCGGCCAATGACAGACACCCGTGTAGGGTTCCTAGGCACACTAATGAGGTCTCACAAGGCATCAACCATGCCAATTTCAAATTTTACATGTGCCGAGAAACCCTAATACGGATCGTTAACTAGAAATTTAGGCGAAAGATGCAACTAGTTAACAACTTAACTACAAGAACGGAAATACAACCTTTGTAGATCCGGTCCTCCACCTCCATAGCTCCGCAATGAAGTCTCCTCGCAGTCCAAATCGAATCACGGGCTCTAGCGTCGGCTTCATCGGAGAAATGGGCGGGCTAGGTCATCGACTACGATGCCGAAGATGATCAACGTCGAGGCATCACAATATCAAGCTCCCACTTCACCAAGTCATGAAACTTGTGAAGAAAACACCCTATACTACTTGGCAAGAGGTAGAGGATGAAGAAATAGGAGGTGGGTTCACTTTAGAATTGGATTTCTCACTCATTTTCACAAGTTGCCATTGTTGATAGCAAGCTTTTTCTTGAAGTGAAGAAGAAGAAGAAGAAGCAAGAATATGATAAGTTAATTATCAAAATAGAAAATAATATCAATACTTATCATATGGCAACCATGATTAGGTGTAGAGAATAGACCATGGTTAGTTGAATGGTTAGGGTTAAGAGATGAAGACAAAATGGTTGCTTTGGTCAAAGATGCATGAAGCTACAAGAACCTTCTAGCATGAAAGCAACCATTTAGCTTTTCTTTTCTTTTTCAACCAAAATAAATAGATAAAAGAATAAGTGAAATAAATCAAGTGAAACCCTAACCATTGACCAACCATGGTTTAAACCAAACATACACCCAAACAAGCATGTATCATCAAACATGATACAATCATGTGCACAAAAGTATATCACATATACAACTTGCACAATCCAAGTGAGAAAATCCATTTAAAGTGAACCAATACTAGTTAATGCAAAGTAATATATCAAATATATAATTATACATTAAATCATTAAATCAACACTTGATTTAACGATCCGGTCATATCGCATATAACCGACTAGTATCCTATTTATCGGCTTACCGAATCAATCCTTGATTCGATAACTAGGTTATATCGCATACAACCATTCTATACATTCATCGCGAGAATGGAATACGGTATCACATACACGCATTATTCTCGGTCCTGCACATATCTCATATGCGCTCCTATTTCGTTTCGCTTGAGCCAGGAAATCTCTGTGTAGGACTCTAAAGACTCGTCAATACGCCGGCAGCAGATGATGATCATATCAAGCACCCACAAGCCGCAAGCGGTCTGCTAAACGTAACGGCCACCCGGGTATTGAGCGATCAGAAGATCGACGAGCAAGCCCGCGCACACTCCTGTGAATCCAACCAGTAACACGTACCGTACAGTCCGGTCTGATCGTCTGATATGTCGCATATCTCGCCTAGGGGTGGTAAACGTCAGACCCCAATAGCTTGATAAGTCGTGTCGATATGAGGCCTATAACAGTTCAAGAAACTACTGGTAACACTTACCAGTAAATCTCAGCAACCCTGGCCAGGGATTTCCGGTTATAGCCAATCGAACACAGCGCAACATCAACTCCCTATACCGGGAGAGACGAATCCCCTCCTATCGCTCATTGCCTCCATTTGACTCGGGACTGTACCTAAAAACCACCGTTTTGCACGCCCTTTTGGACGTGGTAAGGTGGAAATCAAAGCACAGTGGGAACCACACAAGACTCTATGACGATCTCGGGTCAACAGACTACTCTGTACCAGTGTCACCAGAGAACTGCCATCTGACGTAAGGTATAATACCATCTGGGAGTTCTCGGCGAGTCCGTCCAGTGTACCCAGTCTCTACTGAGCACCCGTATATCATCTCTGATGTCAAACACCAATGGATATGGGATCATCCATCACCCATCTGTATGGGTCGAGAAGGTATACGCTAGTCTATACTGGTATATCGATGCCCCATCTCGATACACCCACGACTAGGGACCTTGAAGGATGTACTTATGGACTACCATGTCCCCACTAGTATGATCTGCATCATAGTCCAGGTAGTCAAGTACACATCCTAAGGCCTTTACCAACATGTAACAGAGAGACAATCAGTGTACACGTTAAGGTAAAGATCAACCAGATAGCATACTATCATGTCGAGCAAGAAAGTCCGCCCTATATATGTCCAAGCATCCACTACAATATACATACTATGTATAGTAATGGCCTCTAGGGCATACATATAACTAACAACCTGAGACAGAGTTGGTCATATGACCTGCGGTATAACGTGTCATTTACAAACACGTATCGGAGAGCTCTTTTCTTCAGCTGAATCCTCGCAGATTTTTCTTCGGGCAGCTTGTCATATCGGAGGTACTCTATGAAGGGTTCTCTCCAATCGGGCTCGTCTTGGATGATTGAAGCTTCTTCCGCAGGTCTGCTCTTCTGTTCCGCGCTTTCCTCTTCTCGTAGAGAGACTGGGGGTAGAATTTGCCGGCTCCTGACTGTGATCAGAATTTCGTCCATGTCAGGATCAGCCAGCTCCTTGGCCAGGCGAGCGAGTACATCAGCCTTTCCGTTCAACGCTCTAGGGACTCTCGTTAGTTCAATATGAGTGAACCGTTTCATGAGTTCCACCACTCGGCCTCTGTACCGAGCTAATTCGGGTTTGTATATCTTATAATTGCCGCTTACCTGGTTGACGACAAGCTGGGAGTCACCGTAAACCCGTAGCCGAAGGATTTCCATTTCTATGGCGAGTTCCAAACCAGCTATGAGGGCTTCATACTCAGCTTCGTTGTTCGTTCGAGGCTCGGTGAGAGCGAAAGAACGCCGTAGGGTTCCCATTGATGGTGTGATGAACACCAATCCTATCCCTGCTTTTATCTCCGGGACGCTTGATCTGCCGGAGCTCCTTATTGATGAAGCCCCATCAAAGTAGAGCTCCCAATATGTCTCGCCTTCCTCGAGGTGCAGCACTCGTTCGTCGGGTAACTCATAATTTAGCGGCGATCCTTCTGGTGTGGGATGAGCAGCGAGAAAGTCTGCAAGAGCTTGCCCTTTTACTGCTTTCTGAGGAGTATAAACTATGTCAAACTCGAGTAGCATAACAGCCCATCTTGCCATTCTGCCGGCTAGGCTCGCTCTGGTAATCAAGTGTTTGAGCGGGTCGACCTTGGAGATCAGCATAACCCGATGAGCAAGCAGATAGTGCCTCAGCTTCTTCACAACAAATATCAGAGCCAGGCATTCCTTCTCGATTGGGGAATAGTTGTGTTCCGCCCCGACTAGAGTTCGACTGAGGTAGTAGAGGGCATTTTCTTTTCCCTCCTCATTATTCTGGGCAAGGAGCGCACCGAGTGACTCATCTAGCGCGGCAGTGTAGAGAATCAGCGGTTTATTTGGAAAGGGAGCGGCCAGCACTGGAGGGTGCAACAAGTATTGTTTGATGCTTTCGAACGCTGCTTGACATTCAGCATCCCAGATAAAAGGAGCTCCTTTCTTCATGAGCTTTGAGAAGGGCCTGCATTTCCCCGATAAATTTGAGATAAACCTCCTTATATAAGCAAGCTTGCCTTGAAAAGATCTTAGCTGCGTCAGACTTTTCGGAAGGGGCATCTCCATGATGGCCTTTATCTTTGATGGGTCAACTTCGATCCCTCGATGCCGGACTATAAAACCCTGGAATTTTCCTGATGACACTCCAAAAGCACATTTCAGAGGATTCATCTTCAGATCGTATTCCCTCAGTCTGGTGAGAACGGTCCTAAGATCTTGGATGTGGTCAGCCTTGGCTTTAGTTTTGACGACCAGATCATCAACATAGCATTCGACGACTTTATGGATTAGGTCATCAAAGATATTAGTCATTGCCCTTTGATATGTAGCACCTGCGTTCTTCAGTCCGAACGGCATTACCTTGTAGTAATATATTCCGATCGGGGTTCGAAATGCTGTGTGTTTCTCATCCTCAGGCGACATCTTGATCTGATTATATCTAGACGAGCCATCCATAAAGGTGAACAACTCGTAATTTGAGGTGTCATCGACCATCATTTCCATGACCGGTAGCGGAAAGTCATCTTTAGGACATGCCTTGTTGAGATCCCTGAAATCGACACAAACTCGGATCTGCCCATTTTTCTTCTTCACTGGGACTATGCATGCGATCCAGTCCGCGTATTTCTCTTCCCTGATGAAGCCGGCATCGATGAGCTTCTTAGTTTCCTCGATGACCTTTTCTTCAAGTTCCCTTCTCATTTTTCGAGGAGCTTGTTTGACTGGCTTAGCATCAGGAGATATAGCCAACTTATGTACGGCCACTTCAGGGGAAAGGCCAGGCATTTCTTTGTATGTCCACGCGAAGCAGTCGACGAACTCATGCAGCAGGGCAATTATCTGCGCTTTCATTTCCTCTGACAAGAGCGAGCTGATGTAGGTCGGCCTTGGATTATCGGGCGTTCCTATATCAATCTCGGTTAGCTCGGCAAAGGTTGCTTGTCCGCCATCTTCGAGCTCTTGAGGAGCTTCTTCTGGCTCGGCTATCTCGTCGTCATCATTTGATCTTTCGCTGGCCTCACCAACATGGATCATGTAGCACGCTTTGGAATCAGGTTGAATGTAGCCTATGCCCCGTCTATCTGGAATTCGTCCATCGATGAGTGCTCGGACCTGGGGCGGATGCCATAGCCCTTCGTAAAACTTTGCTTCGGACTCCGTTTGATATAACCGGCATCCGCACTTCTTAAAGTATTCCCGCATCTCGGGCGCATAGTATCTGGGATTGAGGACGGCTCTTATGCCTCTCTCATATGGAAGGCACGCGACAGACAAATCGTCCGGGTGCGTAACGGGGTTTGACCCATAAAACAAGATGCCCTTCTGTCCACTTTTCCTCCCGGGAACGTATAAAGTTTTCAGCTGGTCCACGGTGGAGATTGATAATGCATCGAGCTCGTTGCACATTTGCTCTGGTACCCTTGTAACGTCTAGGGACCCTTCTGCAACTTCGAAGGTCTCTCGTAGTTTCGCTTGTTGCGTGGGGGTCCAATCTGCACCGCTGTTGCACAACAGGTCCTCCTCCTCTGACTCTTCAGTGTCGCTGCCAAGATGAGGGTGGCCTTTACTGCTAGATGGGGCTTCAGTGACGGATTCATCCGTATCGCTGCCGAAACGAGGGCGAGTTTTATGGAAGGACGGGCTTCCAGCGTCGGACTCATCAGTGTTGCTACGGAAATGCGGGCGCACTTGGGCATTTTTGCTTTTGAAAGTGACAGCCGGCGCAGATTTGCTTTTGAGCCTTAGGGCTGGTCTATCCTCAGTCAGTTGTGGCTTAGCATTTTGGTGGTTCATAAAGTACCGAGAATCTTCATATCGGACTTCATGCATACCGAACGGTTGGATGTCTCCGTCAATGCGTCTTTCTTCACCATTTTTAGTATACTTCATGCATTGATGGAGAGTTGACGGAATGATTCCGTAATCGTGGAGCCACGGCCGCCCCAAGAGAATCTTATAAGACGTATCGGCGTCGATCACGTATATCTTAGCTTCAGTTTGCAGATCCCCGAATTTGATTGGCAGAGCTATGGACCCCAGAATTTGCTGGCAATTTTGGTTGAAGCCTTGAATGACAATCCTTTCCCTTGACAGGTGTCGGACGTCCATTGATAAACTCTTCAGAGTTCGCAAGTTCATGATGTTCACTGAGGACCCCGGATCAATCAATATGCGATTAATTCGATCTCCGTCGCTGTACCCGGTCACGTAAAGCGGCCGATTATGCTCAGCCGTTCCCAGTAGCAAGTCTTCATCCTTAAATCTGACTTCGGCGGCATGCAAAGCATGCTGGGCTTCTTTCATTTTAATTTCCGCAAAGTGAGCCTGATACCGCTCAGGGTTTTGTAGAGCGTGAATGAGAACATCTCTAAGCTCCTTAGATAGGACCAAGGCGTCGTAGATGCTCAGGAGAGACGGAAGCTTCCGGAGATGTGCCAAGACATTATAGTCCACCGAGGAAGGACTTATGTTTTCATCAGCCGGTTCTCTGCCATCTTCTTCATTAGCGACTTGTTTTTCCTTCCCTTTTAGGGCATTGCCCTGATTTTGCGGTAGAGCCCTGCCGCTTCTGAGCTGGATTTGATTGGCCTTTGTGGTGAGCTCCTCGTCCTCTTCGGGAAAACAGAGCTCATCCTCGGAGTCGCTGCCAAGATGGATGGCATAGCAGGTCACTACTGGGATCTCTTCATTGGAGTCTTCTTCTAACTCCTCCAGAATTTCAGCCGCTTGTACAGGGAAGAACTCCTTCAATTGAATCAATGTTCTTTCCTTTTGTTTATATTCTTCGAGGGAATCGATATATTTTTGAATGGTCGATCTCCCTGCAGACTCTTTTTCGCGCCGAGCTGCACTTTTCTTCTTCTTCAGCTTCTTGGATTTTGAGCCTGATGGAGCTGCATTGGCAGCTGGACTAGTAGGCTTCTTCTGCCCTTCCCATTCCGTCCTGGGTTCTTTCCGAAGTAGCTTTATCATCTTCTTCGTCTTATTAGATATGTGCGTACTCCATGGAGGCCGCGATGAGTCCGTTTCATTTCGGGTTCGGCTGTCGGCTCCCAGAAGGCTTCAGTTTCTGTCAATATAAAGTTGGTGGTTGCAACTTGATTATTCACCAACACACTTTTGGACAGCTCGATCTCTCCAGCCTTGTACTGCTTCTCGACCCAGTCTTTGAAGATATAGCAATCCTCGATCACATGGCTTACTACTCGGTGATACGGGCAATACAGAGGATTGTCGGTCATTTTTGCTTCTTGGGGTCTTTTCGACTCCGGCAATTGTAGGCCGTTGTTCAAGGCATCTTTAAATATCTTACGGACCTTGTTCCTTCTGAAAGAGTAAACCTTGTTCTTCTTCTCCTCTAGGGAAGGCCCATCTCCTTCCAGCAATGGCTTTCGAGACCGGTTCGTTTTGGATTCGCCCGCCCTTCGCTTTTCTTCATTGTCGGACGCATTGAAGACATTGGTACTGCTGGAACTCCCGCTTCTACGGTTGTCGTCCCGCTTGCTTTTCCAAGTTTTGTCTCTCTGAGAATCCGGCGGGGACTCTTGCTTTGAGCGTTCCAGCATTTGGACTTTCTTGGTTAGCTCCTGAAATGTCTTGAGGCCCGCTGTACACAAGAATGGGACCATCCAATTGCTGAGGTTCCCAATGAGAAGACTGAAGGACTGGTCCTGCTCTAGCGGCGGTTCACACTTGACCGTGAGATTACGCCATCGGGCGATAAAGTCAGTGTTGCTTTCATTCTTCCCCGGCTTGGTCCTCACAAGGTCGGTAATGGAGATTTTATCACTGACGCTCATGAACCTTTGCCGGAACAGAGACTCCATTTGGGCGAAGGTAATGATGGACCCGTCTGGTATGCTCGCGTACCAGTCGAAAGCGACACCGGTCAGGCTGTTGACAAACTGACGAGGAAGGAGCGCGTCATTGCCCCCTGTATTTCCGCACGATACTTTGAAGTTGGCAACGTGCTGATTTGCATTCCCCATTCCATCAAATCTTCCGAACTTAGGAATGACGTAGCCGCTTGGGAACTCAATCAGATCGTACTGCGCGGGGTATGGCCGCCCACTACTGCCGATTTCTTTCTGAGATTCAGCTTCGGCCACCAATGTTTTAACCTTGCTGGTGACCAAATCCATTATCCGATCCTGTGTTAGCGGGATAGTGCTATCTGGGGCAAAGGCGTCCCCAGAAGCGAAATGTGGCCGGCTTTCATGCGGCTCGACCAGTCTTGGTCCCAAAGGAACAGGCATTGGCTGCCTCGGATTTCACCCGGCTGATTAGTAGCGGCTTGTGCCTGATTGGGAGGCGCTCGAGCAATTTGAGCCGTAAGCTGCATCACCACGTTCGTTAAGTCGTCAATTTTCGAAAAGAGCTTGGCCATCTCTTTATCTTTGCTCCTGAGCTGTTTTCGAAGCTCTTGAAGCAGCTCTTGCTCCGCAGTCCTGGGGCGGAAAGTTGGCTCTTCCTCGCTGTCCAAGCTTGACTCTGCATGGACCGAGGGGTCTTTCTGCCCATCATCCTCATCGAGAGGGTTTTCTTCATCCAGCGGGGGCGGCTGCTCTTGGGCGGCGGCAACCACATTCAGGCTAGATTAGGCTTGGGATGTGGTGGCCCCATCCTTGCTTTTGCTGCGAAGGTTATCGCTGGGGCGACCGCCCGCCATATAGACCGTATGGATGATATATCTGGCCGTCTTTCTATCATTGGCAACTGATTTCATGGATTGCTGTCTTGACCCCCTTGTTTCGGTAGCTGGTAGTCGATTAAAGGCGGCTGGCCTAACCAGTTTCTTGAATGGTGATGGCGCTTCTTTTCTGGGTCTGCCCCGCTGCTTTCGTGCGGCACAGAGTTCTTGATAGACTCTTGAAGAGACAGTGTCATACTATTTCTGTTGGGGCCGGGACACGTCTCTTTGTAGAATCGTTCGGACCGCTGTCTTCTTGATTCTGGCGGTCAAGGAATTTTTCTGAACCCACTTCAGAGGCTCGAAGTAATTGCTGATTCTTACACCAGACTCAGCCGTCGTCGCGGGGCAACCCTGCACTTGGAACTTCACAAGATTCCCTTTGGCCGAAGCCTTGGCCCTCTTGTTGGCTCGATACCTGAGCCGCTTCTGCCTTAACTTTTCTGTTCTAAGCACCTGGCAGACTTCGGCTCTTTGGGAAGACACCGCAGACCGGGTGATGGAGGGCCTTGGAGATACGCTCAATTGTGCATTTGTTGGAGTCATCGCCTGAGCTCGTCCGCAACATTTGATGTTGCCCTTTGTACCGGAGTTCTTTCCCCCTGCTGGAGCACCAGAGAATCGTTCAGACACCGTCTTAAGTTTCGGTTGTGGTGCCTTGGCGATCACGACATTTGGCCTCTTGCCCCTTGAGACCGGCTTGGCCACATGTTCCGCCGGGATCTCCGCCAGGTGAGCGCTTCCGGCAGGGTAGATGATGACGGAGCCAAACTGGCGGTGCGGTTCCTCCCACTGTCGACTGAGGCTTGCGGGGAGAACCACACGAGCGTTGATCTTGACCACGTACGGAATCGGGGTCGCTTTGGAAGTTGAATTCGTCTTGGGAGACATTGTCGTTGAAAGTTGATTGCTGCACGGAAGATAAAAAGAAAGGAAAAAAAACATCATTTCAGTATAGGCAATCGATATGTATATTGATTGAGTTCACATGAACGTTTTAACCCGAAATATGGGAGGAGAGATTGGTCCCACCGGGCGTGCCAGAATCTGTAGGGTGTTTTTCGTTACCCCATTGAGATGGGAATACGTGCACGCTTCTCAGGCGTACTACAGATTCCCCCTGCCTAGGGTTGGCCGGGGTTTAATGATTGTGGGGATCCGAATCTCCGGCAGCCGCGGACTAAGCTGCCGTTAATTACCCCTCGCCTTTGGGGCGAGGGACCTCCGATTAACGGGTTGAACTGGTCATGCGAACTCAATGTGCAGTGTACGTGTGTTTTGTTTTGAAAGGGGGTTTTGGATATATCGGGAGCCACGCAGAGTTTTTACGGGGGTCCCGCTACCCGGATAGCGGGCTGGGGGTCAAGGGGGCTAGCAGCACCCTTGCGGGGTTCGGGGCAGCGCCCCGGTCCAAAAATTTTTTGGAGGGGGAGAATGTTGCGGAGTATGTGTATGTGTACATATGTATACATATGTATATATATTCATGTATATATAAACAAAAGGGGGGAAAAGACATCCAAAGGATGCGTGGGGCCAGCGCCTTGAGCGCTGTGCGCTTAGGTGCTGTGCGCTCGGGCGCAAGCGCGCCACGTGTCGGCATGTGGGCGCTTTGCGCATGAGCGCTAGGCGCTCGGGCGCAAGCGCGCCACGTGTCGGCACGTGGGCACTTTGCGCTCGGGCGCAGTGCGCTTGAGCGCAAGCGCGCCACGTGTCGGCACGTGGGTGCTTTGCGCTCTGCGCTGGAGTGCAAGCTCGCGCGCCACGTGTCGGCACATGGGCGCTTTGCGCTCGGGCGCAGTGCGCTTGACCGCAAGCGCGCCACGTGTCGGCACGTGGGCACTTTGCGCTCAAGCGCAGTGCGCGGGAGCGCAAGCGCGCACGCCACGTGTCGGCACATGGGCGCTTTGCGCTCGGGCGCCGTGCGCGTGAGCGCAAGCGTGCCACGTGTCGGCACGTGGGCACTTTGCGCTTAAGCGCACTGCGCTGGAGCGCAAGCGCAAGCGTCACGTGTCGGCACGTGGGCGATTTGCGCTCGCGCGCAGTGCACTGGAGCGCAAACGCGCCACGTGTCGGCACGTGGCCGCTTTGCGCTCGAGCGCTAGCGCGCCGGCGAGGAAAAGATGGCTTTTAGCCCCAGAAACTCCCGGAAGAGAAATTAGTGGAGTTAAACTCCTGAAAAAGAATATATATTTTGGTTGAGAAAATGGGTTCTTCTTCATCCTCCTCTGTTGGCTGGCTCAAGAGATGTGAGATCTAAAAATCTCTTCTTTTTTAGATCTAATGATAGATCCAAGTTCCCATTTGTGGGTTTTGTGGTGAAAAACTAATTTGTTTTATAAAAAGAAGAGTAACACTCTTGATTTAATTCAAGAGAAAGAAGAGGGTTTTGGAACCTTGAAGAAGAAGAAAAGATCTCAGATCTGGAAAAATTTTTAGAGAGAGAAAAAGTTGTTTAGATATTTCATTATCTTTGCCTTTATAGGCCATACACTTTTCACATAGCCCCTTGGGCTTCACAAAATGGCATTTTGCCTATCCCATGGCTCATGTGCCATTTCTTTTTGCACATAAGCCATGGGCTTTACAAAAAATTGGTTTTATGCCTATTTTTCTTACATTTGTCCATAAAATAAAAATAAAAGAAACACAACAAAATTGTTTATTACAAAATTTTTATCTTGGCGCGGTGGGAGGCCGGCCGCTTCATGTTCGGGCTCGACCCGGGCGTGGGCCCACTGGATCTGGGCTTGGGCCCACTTGGTTTGGGGTTGACTTTGATTTTGACTTGGTCAACCGGGGTGTAAATTTTTACCCCAACAGTTTCGGTCCGTTGTTAGTTTAAGCATGTTTCTGTCCGTTGTTCATAGGTCGGACATGTTTGATGATCTTTCAGCATTCTTTTAGTTTTTGCTGAAAGAACAATTCCTCATGGAGCTTCCCCTATAAAAGAGCATGATGCCCCCGGCATGTCCATCCTTTTCTGAGCATGTAGTTGTGGCGGGTTCACCTTCCAGTTCTCGGACAACGCGAATTTGCCCTATTGGTATTCATTCTCAATCCAATCTTTCAAGACGTAGCAATCTTCGAGTGGGTGACCCATTACTCTATGTTAAGGATAATAGTTAGGATGGTTAACGTCACCCGGTTACGACCGATGTTTTGGATCTGGCAGAGTGATGAGCCCGTTGCCCACTGCCAGTTCGAACAGTCTCCTTATTTTATCCCTGGGAAATAAGTAAGGACGTTTCAATTTCTCATCGAGGGATCACGGCTTGTTGCTTTGACGAAGGGACGGTCTCGGGTTACTCGACTGTCGCTGAGCGTTGGCGACAAAGGTCGCTTTCCCGTTGCCTTTTTCGTTCCAAAAACCCACTTTTGAAGGGAAGTTCCTATGGCCCATCTGGTCCATTTGGGCCAGCTTGTTGATCAAGGCCTGAAAGGTGGTCAGCTTGAAGAACATCATGAATTAGGAGATAGTCGACTGAGGGTCAAGGGTCTACATGAACATGCCCACGGCAGGAGCTTCTTCTATGCGTTGTTCACACCTCGGATTGCATACTGCATCCATGTCTCTCCCGGCATTACTCTGGCGTTGATCAATGCCGTGATCGGGGTGCGTTCGCTGGCGCTTGCGAACCGCTGAGTGAATAGCAACTCCATTTCTGCAAACGTTTTGACGGAGTCGTCGGGAAGCTCCGAGTACTATTCAAAAGCTGTCTCTGCTAAGCTACCGACGAACTGGAAAAGTAGAAGTTTATCATCACCTCCAGTATTGCCGCAAAGAGCCCTGAACTGAGCGACATGTTGATAGGGATTGCCCGTCCCTTTGTATACATGAAATTTAGGGATGGTATATCCCGGCGGATACTTTATTTGATCATACCAGCCTGGATATTGTCGCCCAGTTTTAACGACTTGGCCGGCCGCTTCATTCGCCTGGTGAGCTCGTATTTGCTGAGCAATGTAGTCATTCAGAGCGGCCTTGGAAATAGTTTCCTCTTTGGCTGCTGAAAGAGCCGGAGGAGGGTTTGATGTCTCCCCTCTGTCGTCTTTAATGAGGATAGGAGGGTCTTCAGCTGGAGGTTCTAGTTGCAACATCATCCCGACCATGTCTTGGAAGAGGAGCGCCATTCGTTTTATATTAGACGCTTGTTTAGCTGCTTCTCTATCCTTCTTTTCGAGGACTCTGCAGAGGAAGTCAGCATCTGTTTCTTGTTCATGACACTGCTCGGATGACGCCTCAGGGCATTCTTTTGGCCCAGTGAGTGCGGCAATTTGCGTTAGCATTTCCTGAAGCTTCTGTTGCTGCTCCTGGGCTTTTGTTACGGATCGGATGAGCGGCCGGTGACCCGTAGAAGCGCGGCTTTCCTCTTTTCCGGAAGCCATATAAATAGTATGCACCATTATGCCCCCAGACTTGGGGCGTTTGGGCTCAGTGTCTTTGCGGTCTGCCGTAGTCATAGGGGTTTTCTCTGGCCTCCTTCTCTTCTAAGCAGTTGACGTTGAGGGGGCCATTGCAGCGGGTATCCAGGTAGTTGTCGTCCTTTGTGGTTTGACAGGACGGTTCTCTTCTTGCTGAACTTTCACCTTCTTCTGTCGGCGAGGGTAATCATGATCAATTACTAAGTCCTGAACCCGTCGCCAGACTTTGTAGATTTTGGAGGATAGCCGCTGAGGGGGCTGTTCCGGTTTCGCCTTCGGTGCATTCTCCACGGGTGGAGGAGATCTTTTCTGTACGGCGGTAGGAGAGTTCCTGCGCATCTTGTTCAGCAATTCAAAGCTGTTCCCAGTTAGAACAGCAGCATTGACTTCCACCGTTGGGGCCGGTGGAGTTAGCCTAGAGGGGGATTGCCCCCAGCTTTCCTTACTCGGCGCCAGTGGCGACGTCGAGCGTGTCGAGCTGCTCGGATTGTTTCATCTTAAGGGGTGACTTCATCATGCCCACTGTTTTGGTGAGGCACCGTTTGTACCAGCCTCTTGAAGACCGATGTTCGTCGAGCAGCAGAGTCTAACCGGTCAAAGACAGACCTCTGGGCGGGGGAAGTACCTTTGAGGACTTCGACTGGAGTGGGAGCCGGAACAGTCAGTCTTCTGAAGACTGGCCCTTTGGCAGGAGAAGCCGCCTTAACGACTTCGGGAGCAGGGATGGCTATTCTCTTCGGAATAACCTTTTCTGGAATTGCTGGATTCATCATGGGCCCACATGAACTTTGGCCCAATCTGGCGAAGACTGAGGCACCGGAACTGGACGACCCGTCGAGAGGGCTCGCAGAAGTGGTAAGTCGATCGAAGACCGACTTCTTTGGGGCTTCTTGCGGTAACATCGGGGCATTGAAGCTCATGGGCAGGATCATAGTCCTAAAGAACAGTCCAGTGATGGCTTTAGTTACTTGGTCCGCCGGCATCGTGAACGGGGAGGCCGCTTGAGGTCCGTAAGCTATGCCTCCAGATGAGACGGAACGTGAGTTGGAGTTACAGCTGGAACACTTCACGCAAGTAGACGCCATTGATGTTTCGTTTTCTGCGGTAAGTAAGAAACCAAATCTTAGTACCTCGAACCCAAGGGCAACCATATCAAACGGAAATTCGTTCGCGAACACGACACACAAAGTATGGAGTGGAAAAAAGAAAAGGTCCCACCGGGCGTGCCAGAATCTGTTTACCGTCGGAAACCGGGAAGACAAGCGTCTTGCCTGAATCTGGGGGTAGATGTTATTTGGTGCTATCCGTCCACCTCTCCGAAGATGCCAAGTTGATTTATGGCACCATGTATCGAAAGTTTAAACGTATGCGGCCGATATAGAAGACTTCGCCAGATTCCCCCTCGTTGATGTGGGCTTTTGATTGTGGGGACGCTCTTCCCTAAAAGCGCAATCCCCTGTAGTTAATTACGCTACCGCATCGCGGTAACAACTTTCTCCTTCTCTAAATGGACACTTCGTGTCGTGGGTGTTTGTTTTGTTTGTGGTTGCCCGTGGATTATGTACGGAGACTAATGTATGTTGTCTCCCGTAGGGCGTGGATTGGTCCAAATCCGTATCTTCTTAGATTTGGGTTTGGGGGTTGGGTTTAAGGATACGTTAGCCTCATTTAGGACTAAGACCAACTTAATCATTAGTTAAGGATACGTTAGTCTAATGTTTAGACTAAGATCAACTTAAAAGGATCATTTAGATCCAACAAAAGAGCATTTGAACTCTATTGTTTAGTTTAGAGACATTGCGGTCGATTACCAGTTTAAGGACATAGTGGTCCAATGTTAGTTTAAGGACATCTCGGTCCGGGTTAAGGACATCGTAGTCCAGGGGTTTAAAGGGACCCCACAGTCCGAGGTTTAAAGACATCGTAGTCTATGAAGTTTAAGGACATCGTAGTCAATGAGTTTAAGGACCCCACAGTCTGTAGTTTACAGACATCTTAGTCTATGAAGTTTAAGGACATCGTAGTCCATGAGTTTAAGGACCCCACAGTCCGTGGAATGTGTGGTTGTCGGGACCCGTCACCTCTCTGAAGACGTTGAAGGATTACAACGATAGATATCAGATGAGTAAAGAGATGTACCCTTGAACCGGTGTGAGTTGGTTGAAGGATCTGTAGTCCAGTTTGGGACTAATATCTATTAAATATTCATGAGCAGATAGGCTAAGTTCAATATAAGTTGATGACTTATAGCCAATATTGGGCTAAGTCTAATAAGATTAAAATGTTTAACATTTTATTGTTCTGAGCTATTGAGCCTTTATTTGGGCTTGGCCCTTTTAATAATGCTGAGCATTAGATCCTGACACATTCTTTTGTCTTGTATTGAATGCATAGCATTCATCAGAACAATGTGTGTTCTGACAGCGCTCCACGTGGCGCGCCAGGCGCTTTGCGCCAATTAAAGAGCCCATTGCGCTTCTACCAAGTAGCGCACACGAAAAGGACACGTGTCGCGCTTGGCCCTAAGCGTCAGATGATGGGCGCATTGCGCTTTATGAGCGCGTTGCGCTAGTTTAGTTGCACACAAGTGAGTGACACGTGGCGCGCTTGCCGCTGAGCGTCAGCCCATGAGCGCAGTACGCTGTTTCAGAAGCGCAAAGTGCAAGTTGTATACGTGGTTGACACGTGGCATGTTTTGGCGCTGAGCGCCGGTCCAAAGAGCGCAGAAGCGCAGTTCAAAAGTGCAAGGCACTTTTCAAATGCGCAAAGCGCATTTGATCAAATTTATGATCTGTGAACAAATTTATGTTCGTTTAAAAGAGACTTTGTCTCAAGATTCAAGAACAATAGTTCTTATTTTTGAAAGGGCTTTGCCTTTATAGATCAATGATCTCTGAATGAAGGACTTCTTTGTTTTTATGATGAGATCTTTTGATCTTTTTATAAAAGACCTTGGTCTTTGTAGATCTATGGTCTTTTAAGAAGATTATTCTTCTTTTTAATTATGAGATGAATCCATCTCTTTGTTCATCGTTCATGATCTTTACCTTGATGAAATAATCTTCTTTCAAGAGCTTGCTCTTTTTTCTTTGAATTTCTCAAAGTTTATATAGGGGTTTCTCTATATTAGACTTGAAGTCTTGGGGCCTTTATTTAGGGCAAATTGATTTGTTAAATCAGTTGAAGAGATCTTTTCTCTAATTGATTTTGGAATGTTTCTCCACCGTTGGATCTTTAATCCTAGGGTTTCTGTTTTACAGAAAGCAATCTTCTTGTTTTTAACAAGATTGGAAAAATTTTCCATAACAGAATTTAATTCTGATTAATTAATGATTTTTCATTATTAGATCTTTTGATCTAACGGTGGGGAATTTTTAATTCCAGCGCTGGCGCACCCGTGCTTTGCACGTGGTGCACTGCTCAGAGCACTGTGCACTTTGCGCTAGCACACCTACGTTTGACACGTGCCGCGTAGCGCAGAGCGCAGTGCAGCCTGCGCTAGTGCACCCGTGTTTGACACGTGGCGCGCAACATGCTTAACGCTGGATCTGAAGCGTTGCTTCAATCAATTTCTAAGTTTTTGAATTTTGAATTTTAAAACAGAGCTTTGCTTTGATTGGGGGTGCGCTGCCTAGGGCGCAGCGCACCTGGCGCCAGAGTGTCTGTGTTTGACACGTGGCGCGCAACACGCCTGGCGCTAAATCTGAAGCGTTGCTTCAATTTTTAAATTTTGAATTTTAAAACAGAGCTTTGCTCTGATTGGGGGAAACACCGGAGAAGAAAAGATTCCTGTAGGTGTTGCATGATTTGAAAGTTCCCACAGATTTCTCAGGATTATTCAGCAAGAAGATAAAAATTGTGAAAGGCAAGATCGATGGGCTGAAAAGTCATGATCACCATGTTATCGTGGAGCACCTTCTCCCATTAGCCCTCAGGACTTCTCTCCCCGAATCGGTTGGTCTAGTAATCAACGACCTATGTTGTTTTTTCACAGAGTTATGCGCTAAAACACAGGATGTTGTGACGTTGGATAAACTAGAAAATTCTATTGCGTTAATACTTTGCAAGTTTGAGCGTATTTTCCTACCGTCATTCTTCAATATCATAATACACCTGACGGTTCATCTTGCAACTGAGGCTAAGTTAGCCGAACCGGTACAATATCGATGGATGTATCCCGTCGAGAGGTACGTGGAATTTTTCGTTTCGCGCAATTTTTAAAATTATTGTTGTCTGTATGCCCATATTTATTTATTCAACATATTTTTTTAGGTACCTCTACACTCTTAAAAAGTATATACGCAATAGAAATCGACCAGAGGATTCAATTATGCAAGGTTATCTTCTTGATGAAGCAACCACATTTTGTTCCCGCTAGCTGGATGAGAACATTGAGAGGAGACTTACCGGCCTCGAAGAATTCAAGATGGGCCATATGGTAAAGCCGATTATAAGAGGGTAGACACTATGTTTATCAACAAGATATACTGGTTTATCTTGCTTAATTCCGCATGTCTTGAATAAATTAGAGAGTAAGTTCATCTGGATTAATTGTTATATTTGTGTTTGTGTGTGTATGAAATAATATAATATTAATGCCATAATTTATTGTCGAAAACAGAATTCGTTTTAACGAGGTACGTGAGGGGCATCCTGATTGGAACGATGAACGATTAGAAAAATATCATCAGGATAATTTTTGCGATTGGGTTGCAGATCATGTAAGTTATTCGAATAACATGTTATTGCTATCAGTTTTAATCTAAATTTATATCGTTATGAATTTGTCGTAAAATTTGTTTTGTTAAATCCACAAACCGAACTTGTCTGCATCATTAGAGAGTGATTCAAGATGTTTAGCTCAATTTCCTAGTATGGAGGTTGCATATTATAAAGGATTCGGTGTCCTTGGATATAAATTCGAAGTTAAGGATATAGAAACATCTAGAACCACTCAGAATAGTGGGATTGCGATGGTAGGATCGGATGGTGTGATTTATTATGGACATTTAAATTGTATACTCGGCATCCACTATCCCGGACGATCAGAACCCTTTTATATATTTCAGTGTACTCGGTACGATACGCGAACCGATACGGATAAGTAGAGAAGCAATCTTGGGACTTGGAAAGATGAATATGGATTGACCAGTGTGAACAAACTTCGAATTTACGGTCGGGAAGATCCGTTTATCTTTCCGAACCAAGCGTTCTAAGTATACTACTCACACTGTTTGAAGCATCGGGGATGGAGTGTCGTATGTCGTTGGAAACCGAGGGATGTCTACGATGTCCTATAATTCGAGGACAGTGACGAGGATGAAGAAGAGAGAAGACTTAGAGTGCTCCGACCGTCTGTTTTGAAAGACGGGTTGTCTTCGGCTAATCATGAAGTTACGAGGGTTAGAAATGATATCGATGATGAAATCCAAGTAGATATGTCTAATGCGCCCACGAAACTAAAAAGGTTATCAGTAATGTTATATTATTACTTCACATTTTACGATCTATACTTATATTGTCGATACTTGTAATGATTGTCTAATGCGTCTATGAACCATTTTATCTAGATTTGAAGACGATGACGGGAGCAGCAAGGAGCGGCAGGAGCTCCAGCCGCGGCACCGGAAGAGACAGAGGCAGAGGCAGAGCGGTTCTGCCGCCCGGAGAGCTGCGTAGGGAACTTCAGAGGGCCGGTCTTGCACCCCGATCGGAGACCCCTTAGGATGCCTCCTTCCTTGTGGACTTTGCCACAACTCCATGTATATTGCACACATATTCATTTTGAAAGTAATATTATGAATATACATGCATGTTCATGTCAAAATTACTTATATTGTCAATGTTTGATTGTCCTGCTGTTGGTGATGCGTCCACATCAAGGACAGAGGCCACTCCCGCACCTCCAGGTATGTTTATATATCTTATAGTTCATGTATATTTATTTAGAATGCTATATCATAAATATACATACATTCTTTATGCTCTTACGTACTTACATCAAGGACATAGGCCACCCCCGCACCTCCAGGTATGTTTATATATCATATACTTGCGGATATGTTTATATATCCTATAGTGTATACATATTGATTTCGAATGTTATATTATTGATATACGCATTCTTTTTGCAATTACTTATATAGCTGATACTTGATTGTCTAATTATAGGTGGTGCGTCCTCGTCTGGTGCAGGGGCCACTCCCGTCACTTCCATACCCTCCGCTCAGTCCGCAGGTTTGTATGAATAAATATAAATATTTATTCATTTTACATATCCCTTAAGAATAAACATGAACTTTATGTAATTTTATCGATGTTTATTTTTTAGTTGGAGATGCGTCCACGTCCGGGTCACCAGCTGTTCCTCACCGGAGGATCTATCGTGCCGCTGCCCGGGCCCAGGCTCGTGCTTTTGTCGCTGGAGGTATATATCACACTTCAATTTTCATTAAACCATGATTTCATAATACCACTTTGTCTTAATATTGATTGTCTTGATATTTCTTGTAGACGCAGGGCCTCCCCATCCTGAGAGGGGGACTCGAGGCCCGAATCAGCCCCACAGGCTGAGGCCCGACAGAGCTAGGGGGGCACCATTTCCCCTCATTTATACCCCTAATTATCGCTATACTGGCGATCATGTCGAGAGGTTCGGCCGGTATATGGGGGATGAGAGCCAGGCCGTAAAGAACTATCCACTTCACGTTGAGTGGGGCGATCAGCACCGGCGCTCATTCGCCCGCTTCTGGGATCAGGCTCGGGTATTAATATATATTATCATTTGATTTATCCAATATATTTATTATTAACACTTGAAATCTAATAACAATGTTTTTTTTTGTATTTTCAGTTGGATTACGATTTTCAACCTGTACCTGACCCTGATCACCCTGGGAGGGTGCTCGATCTTCACGCTCTGTATAATGGCCTGATGAAGAACATGCTGACGAAGGTCCGATAGAACAGGAATGAGCAGAAGATCGACTGCTATTCCTTGTGGATGGCGACCCCTGAGGCAAAGAGAGTGGCCCTCTTATCTACTCCGGCCTTTGCGAGAGTCGACGTAGATACATGGCCTCTATTGTGCCAATATTTCGACTCTCATCGCAAACAGGTATGTATTTTAAATGTAATTCATTGTTTAGTATATAATTTATTTTTTTGTGTTGCTTAATTAGAAAACTAAATCTGAATGTGTTGTGCAGAAACAGGCCGATCAAAATAAAGAGAATAGGAAGTCGGCGAAGAGGGGTCGCCCCACTTATACTGGTGGCTCGAGGAATATTGCTCGTGCCTTGGAGTTATCGGTAAATTACAATAGACTGACCTTTGTGATATAATGTAATATTAAGAGTTATTTTCTAATATATCTAATATTAAGAGTTATTTTCTAATATTGCAGAGTGCTCAGACCCTGGCGCAGGGTGGTACACCGAGCGTGCTATCCACGTATCTTGCCGTCCACGACACTTCGACAGATCCCACCACGGGCGAGCTTCGATACCCCGACACCACTAATCAGGAGTATTGCCTAAGTGTTAATATTTATTCAACCCCTATTTTCAAATATAACCAAAGCACAGACTTCTTTAATGGAAATTTTTGTTTTGAAAAGTTCAAATTTAAATGATATACTATATTTTACTGGTTAATGTGGGTGTAGGAGCGGGTGGTTGAGCAGTCGGAGGCATCGGGGATCGATTTTACCGGACAGAATGATTCGATGTTGCTGAGCCCAGTCCTAGACGCCGCACACCGAGGGCACCACGGAGGTTGGGAGTGAGGTCGGGGACTGGGTCCTAGCAGGGCCCATATGAGGTTGGACTCCACTCCGGCAGTTACTTCCTCCGTCTCCAGTGAGCAACGTCTCCAGTAAGAACTGGACACCTTGAAGGCCACCGTTCAGGAGTTGAAGGAAATTTTGGTATGTATACTACTTAATAGTAAAATATTATGTCATATTATAGATAGCAACATATCCAATATTAGTATGTAGCCTGAGCTTATTTGGTTGTAGACTTAGCTTTGATTAATCATACATACATATCTAATTAAAATAAACTACGGTTTTCCAAACTAGATATCCAAAAGAGGCCTATGTCCCTAAGTATACATAGATTGGGGTTTCATAATAACTTGATAATGATACGAATTCGACAAATACACAGTTCTTACTCATTTATTACACACAAAATTGAACAGATGCGACAGGGTACATCGGCCGAGCCTCCACATACATCTCATTTGGCTACGACTCCGTAAGCCACTACCTCAGCTGCGGTTCCGTAGACTACTCCTATAGCTCCATTGCCCGCTCAGACTCACACAGCTGCGGCTCCTCAAGCAACTACCTTGGCGGAGATTGCGCAGACCTCTCCTACTGCTCCACATCCCTCTCAGACTCGCACACTCCGCATTGCTCGAGATATTGACTCAGGGTATATCCGAGGAGCAGGCGCGCCAAATTACGGCGTTTATCAGAAATGGAGCTGGACCGAGCTAGGGTAGCTTTTTGATTCTTATATTTTAAACATGTATTTATTTATATGATAAATATTGTATATATTTTGGACGATATTGATATTGGTGGTGTTTGCGTGTTTATATTAATATCGTATTCTGCTTGTTGATTTCTCTTGTATATTATGAGTGAGATGTGATTATGAATACTGCGGGTTGATTAATTTTATATATGATGTATATATTATTGTGCACAGGGCGAGAAAAAACAGGCAGCCCTTTTTTAAATAAAACTGATAATATGTACCTACGAATTAATCCGTAGGGCTCAATCTTGCCCCTAAGGATTAATCCGTAGGGTCCTACTTTGCCCCTACTGATTTATCCGTAGGGGCAAAATATCAGGATACCTGATATTTTGCCCCTATGATCTCAGTCGAGAGGGTTATACTTGGCCCTACGTCTCCGACCGAAGAGGCTTACACATGCCCCTACACAAGTATCCGTAGGGACAAAATATTAGGATACCTGATATTTTGCCCCTCCACATATGGCCCTACGGACAACTCCGTAGGGACAACTATTTTATTTTAAAAACCGATAAATTAAATAACTTTTTTTGTCTCTACAGACTAATCTGTAGGGACACCAGGACCTACGCATTACGCCGTAAGGGCAAGTATTTAACCGTAGGAGCATGTTCAAGGTTAAGACTTGCACCTACGTCGTTTGCACCTACAGGATAATTTCTTGCCCCTACGGATATATCCGTAGGGGCTGTGATTTTCTCCTAAGGATAAATCTGTAGGGGCAACCACTATTTGTAGTAGTGCTAGTTTGCCAATATTGTCAAAATCCTACATTTCTTGGTCCAATGTGTAGAGGAGAAGGAGGGGATCAACTTTTGTAAAGGGAGTATAGGGTTTAGGTGAATGTTTGGAGGTGGATCTTGGGGTGGAGGTGGATCTTGGAGTAGAGGTGGAGGGAAGTGAGTTGAAGGAGGAGATGAAAAACAAATGAAGGAGGATGAAGATGGCTGCCCCCTCTCTCTATCTCACCTCTCTTATTCTCACCCTCACTCCTTATTTACCCTTTCACCCTTTCTCTTTTTGACCTTTTCTTTTTATTTAAACCCAAATCACAAAATACCTAAAAATAACACAAGAACACAACATGTAATCAAATTATAACATGACATGGTGCAGTAGCCAAGAAAAACTGTAGAAACATGGATTTGGCTTAATCGCGATTAGTAGTGCACTAATCGGGTTTTTATTCAAACTGCATATAATAAATTTTAAAAATGCCAAATCCATTAAATATTTTTTTAAATGAATAAATCATTTTAATTTCCATCTATTTCACAATTATTGGTATATATTTATACCCTTTTCCGAAAACCCCAATTTCACAAATCGGCCAGTTTTCGGGAAATATATTATTTTAATATTAAATTCCAAAAATAATATTTTATATTTTCTGAAATGCTACAAAAGGTGGAACACCTTAGAATGCTTTTAGTGTTAATTAAGCGATAATGCAGATTTTTAGTAAAAAATTTACCAAAATAATTTTCAATTATTTTATAAAAATTTATTAATATTTATTTTGGGCTTGCACACACTTGTGCATGTTAACATAGGGTTAATTAGGGTTAACCATACTTAAGTAACCATGGCACCTTAACCCCATTTCAATTAAGTTGTATTATGTAATTATATAAATTATTTAGTTTTTTTTAAAATTAAAAGGTTTGAATTTTGTAGTTGACTTGAGAGAGGGGGGCATGCATGATGAGTGATTGAAAAGATTTTGCGTATGCATTTTTGAAATCAAAGAATTAACAGCAATCAAGAACGGCGTCGCTTGGCAGCTAGCCGGTGAGTACGGATCGGTCCACAGGGATTTTGTGTATTTTCTATTTGTTCTAACGAGTTAATTCGAATAGGTGTTGGATTGATAATCACTAGAAACAGAAATGAGTTTGATTAAAATCTTGCTAGGGTTAGGTTTAGGTTAAATTTGGAAAGTCAATATTCCTCACCGCCTTCTATGCCCTAATTAAGATCTATTAGGTGTTATTGTACTAATTAATAAAATGGATTAGTACCATCGGGAAGAAACTAGGTTTCTTCCTCTAGGTTCTTGTCCTTTCCTTCTTAATTCTTATCCTAACCTCCATGGAAAACATGCACAACTGGTCTTTTATACTACGGTATCACCGCTATCTCGTGGGATAGGGTGCCGTAGTGAGCGGTGTGTGTATGTATGCATGGAGTCCTATAAAAACGTATGATGGACAAGAAAGGGGTGAGAGATTTTTCATCTCTCAAACCTTTCCTAAACCTAACCCTAACAAGTGAGGAACTACTCACTCATTAGGGAAAAGGATTCATTTTTATGATTGTTTTTATTAACCTAATTATCTAATCTACGGCAGATAAATAAAATCTAAACTAGGGCAGATAAATAAAAGTTATACTAGGGCAGAAAGGAAAATTAAATTACGGCATGAAAAGAAAAGACTTACTTTAATTTTTATTTGATGCACTCTTCAAACATTTACAGAGAATTAAAATTTCTGAATTTGGATGAATAAAATAAGGCACAAGAAGAGGCATACCTTAATAAGAGGTTTAGGGTTTATATTTATAGATCATAGAAACCCTAGGGTAACATTCGATACATATCTACATTTATAAAATTACCCCTAAGAAACCTAGTCAACGCACCGCCACACCGTCCGACACGTGCTCCATATGGCCGCAGATCCGCGACCAGAAGGCATGTTTGGCCGCGCTTCCGCGGCCATGTTGTGGGCTTGTTGGCTGCATTTTTCTGGGTTTCTTCTGGTTGCATTTGGCGTCTTGTTTCTTCTCTTGGTTTCTCAGATTGTCTTCTAGTTTTCTTCCAGATTTCCTCAGTGCGTAATGTCGTGGACTTTTACCCTTTGCTTCGTGTCGAAGTCTTGAACCTTGCGCTGCCTTTGTACTTTGTGAAATTGTCCATTGAACTTCATTTATTCTTCAAACTGTAGGCATGATCAAGATTCTTCCATTTGTTGGTCGTAGTCTCACTTTTATATCGTCTTTTCATCAATTTCACTGTTTTGTTCCGAGAACCTGTAACCTGCAACTAGGTAGCACACATGTATCAAAAGCACCTGTTTATTTGTAAAATGAATAAGAATGGGAAATATAATAATGCAAAATTATGATATGAACAAATACCCCCAAATTTATCTTTTGCCCGTCTTCGAGCAAAACTAGTTTTATTCTCTAAAAAAAAATAGCCCCACTTTCGCAGGGAAACACGATTGCACTGAGCTCGTGCAACAAGCCGTTAAACCTCTAGGTGTCCCTAGTAGGAGGAGTGTTGTCTCCTGAGGGTTTTCAGTGGATACTACCCACAAAATCCTATCAATTCGGCTTATTGACTCTTATTCTCCAATTAGGTTTTCTAACAAGAAACTGTATTATCTTCAACTCAGAAATTATCAACCCGTATTTTTCACGCTTCCTTATAATTTAACTTAAAATTATATATGTTTTATAAATTTACTTAGCTTTTAGTATCTTTTGAGTTTTCCTTCTAAGGTTCCATCTCAACTTAGGAATTTCTATCATCTCTACTGAAGATATAAGCCATATCTTTCATTCCTATCTCTCATCTAGACCCCAATCATATACCCCTACGTGTGTGTATGAATCACCCCTACACTTGGAAATTCAATTCAAGATCTTATACTCTTGACCATCGTCCAAAGTATTTTTAGTTGGTGAATTTATAGATGAAATTGCTCACACAACCTTCATGCGACCGTTAATACTTCTTGAGGTACTAACGACCGATTACAAAATGTGTTTGCACATTAAGGCATAATTCCTAGTCTTGTAACACCTAAGGCTTTAGCAGTGGCTCTCAAACCAGTTGGTTTAATGCACCAGGTGATAAAGCACCCTCGCTAAATATTTTTTCTATTTATGCAGCCTTAAGTAATTACAAAAACCAGTGTCCATTTTTTTTTTATTCACACTTATATTTTTATTTTATTTCCCATTTATATTAAGGACTTTAGACAAGAGCATTTCAAGGTCTTTTCTACTATTCCAAGTTTCAAGGTTCGTGTTTGTGCAATTTGTAGGGTATATATTTTCAGAATTAAGACTTAAGCTTAAGAATTATTTTTCAGACTTATACTTTAATAAAAATATCAATACTCTTCCTTTATCTTGACTTAGCCCAAGAAGTGAACTCAAAATTTGCCTATTTTAAAGTAAACTACAAAGACATATATATTCTACCTTTAAATTTTAAGAAAGGTTATTTTTTAGGTTTTTTAATTTACTAAGTTGAGGATCTAGTTTTTCCTAGCTAGTCAACCGTCATGTCAAACTTAAGTCAAATATGGTCAAAATTGAACTTTTCAATTTTTATAATTTTTTAAATTTTTCAAATTTTTATAGGTTTTAAAATAAGTATTCAAATGCAAAAATATACACATGAATGCGACGGAAGAAAGCTTACCGAGCAAACCCCCAAACTTAAACTTGACAATGTCCTCACTGTCAGGCTACACCGAGAGGGTCGAAAATGTCGGCACTCCCCTGTTTATTTTTTTATATTTTTTTATTGTTAAAATATATATATATATATATATATATATATATAAAGCCCCCCCCCCCGCCCAAACTTAAGTGAGACAGTGTTTCCACTGTTTTAAGCGATAAAGTTCAGAGTTAGGGAGGAGAAAAATCAAACTATATAAGGCCTTACACAGGCCAAAAGTTAGCACCAACCATTCAAAAAATTTATCGTTATAATGGTAGGGTTGGTGGAAGAATGGAGTGTAGAGAAAGGAGTTGAGAAACACACGATACCGTATGGGAAGAAGGGTGGAATATGGCCTCGGTATATTCGGAGAAGAATGGCGGAGGAAAGAAAGAAGTATAGTACGAACTTGAGGGTATAAATTGAGTGAATAAATTAGCACAAATTGTGATGACCGATGTGTTAAAAGCGATTGTGCTAATTTTTCAACCCGTCGAGAAATGGGGTCAAATCTCTCAAGATTCGCAAGAAAACATGGGTAAGTTGAACTTGGTAAACCATCCATTGAAAATGGAAGCACGACGAATTCTTGCGCGGTCGAAACGATGGAAAGGACGAAGGGGAGTGATTTAGGGATAGTCTTATTCTCACCTAAGTAAACAGTCTCGAACTCAAAGGATTCCATCAATGGTTCGAAATGACTGTAAGCAACAGAGTCTGATGGTTCAACTATCTCATATAAAAATTCAAAGGACTCAAACTCGGGCGGTGAGTCTTCAAAATCGTCCGAAAAAGTGAAACACTCGTAATCGTTATCGGCTGTGAGAACTGTGTCAGATTCAAAGAGGAACGCACTAGTGGCGTCCAAACTGTTGTGATCGAACAAAAATTTTTCAAGCTCACAGTCTTCCTGCGTGATCTTTTGCGTGGTCGGAACGATGGAAAGGAGGGGGGTGATTTAGGAAGTATAACAGTTAAAGGTTCAGAAGGATGAATTGGAAAATCCAACACATCAAACAAAACTGGTTCATCCTCAATACTATCCTCAATACTCTCCTCAATACTATCCTCAAAAGTTATCTTATCCATGCAATTATCATCAAAATCAAGACGCATATGAAGTTCGGGAGAAACATTTAATGACCCAGATGATGAATTGGAGAGAAAATTTCAGTCAAATCTACGGGTTCATCATCCAAAATATTCCCTGCGTCAATATCCTCAATCAAGTGAAAATCCAATTTTTTAGACACCTCATCAAAGGCATGGATATTTATCAATTCAGGCTCTAGATTGGAGGTGTAGAGATCAAAAGGATTGGTGATGGTTTCACTCAAAAGGGACCCATCACAATCTGGCAAATCAACCACGACAAAATCGCACAACTCATTAAATGTTTTATTTTCAACCGGTGAATCATTTGGGACACTTGTTTGAAAACTGGAGTTGTGGGATTCAATTGGTGATGGGTAGTTTTGATTTGGAAGGGTGCACAGCTCACTCTCTCCACTCAAATTCTCAATATGTCCAACGGCCTCATCATACATTGGAAGATTTGGAGCTAGTTGGAAACTAGCTACCGGTTCACTAGGTTGCATAAGGGCGGCAATGGACGCATCCAAATTTCTCATTTGTTGGTTTTTCGCTAAAATATAAGCTTCCAACGACTTTTCTAGACTAGACATGGGTTGTGAAGGGGTTTTAGTAAAAAATTCAAAATTGTTTGGATACGTGAAACTCCCAAATGGTTGTGTAGAAGCAATGTCTACGGAAGGTGCGGAAGTCGGGTAGGACTGGTAAGAATTAAATTGTTGGACAGGAGTAGAAACAACATTTGGATAAAAAGGTGAATGGACTTGTTGATCCCAAGAACTAGAAGTGTTGAAAGGAGTGAAAGATCGGTTATGAGATTGTTCAATATATTCAGCTATGGACATGGGTTTCGGAGTTACAACAGGACTCGAAAAAGGAGTATCAACGTAAGAAGGTGGTGAGGGTTGAAATGGTTGATACAAAGTGTATTGCGGAGTCGAACTGTTTCTCCTAGACGCTTCTATTCGATCTTTCAAAGAAATTTTGAGCATGGAGGAGTCGTCCGTAATTTGACCAAAACAATTTGCGTATGAAGCAATGTTTGGATGAGGGTACCAAAGTTCAGCAAGAGTTTTGTGAGGTGGGGTACCCATGATGTAAGAAGGAGAAGGAAAAGAATGTGGCTGCAAGTGGGGTGCACGGAATTCTTAGCGACAAGTTACAAGTTTTTGTACATTTTTTTCCTTATTGTGTTTTTTTATGGAGCTTTTTGCAAAAATATTTTCAATAAAAGGCCTAGACACATGTTCAATCAATCACAAATGCGCAATCAAGCCTAGATCTAGGGTCACCAAGGTCAGCTAGACAGCTCCTAACTGTTCCAAAGGGCAAGATGTGAGGACCCTAAACCACCTCTTTACCGCCAATTGTGGCCAGGTAAGCACAAGTAGAGAAATGAGGGATCCGCTTACGAATCCTCGTGAGACGAGCCTTTTAAAGTTACCTTTCCCTACCTGTCTAGCCTAGGCACCACAAAGTCAGGTTACGATCAACGGTCGATGTCTACAACTATTCCTTTGTCCTATTGACCGTGAAGTCCTTAGGGCTGAGTCTAATCTTTTTTAACTAACTTCATGGTCAATGCAATATGTTTTATGTGATTTTTGGTGTTCAAGCCCCTTAAAGTCAATTTAAAATATACAAAGCAGTAAACACAATAACTTGCAAACAAATTTTTTTTATAAGCGCGGCGCAAAGAATCCTGCACAAGATCAAGTTATTGGAGAAGGGAGGGATGTTTTTGCGCAAAGAACCCTGCAGGAAAATTTTTCAGAGGAGTTTATGAGGTTCCAGAGAAGAAGAGAAACCTTACAGAGATTTTTTCACGTGATGACGTCACCACCAGGCCGCGGATCCGCCGCAGAACCATGCTTTTGACCGCGGTTCTGCGGTTGGTTTGGCAGTTCAGATCCCAAATTTTTTTCTGTTTCTCTGTTCTGATTTTCCTCTGTTTGTTAAGATTTGCTGTTTGCTGTTTTGCTCTCTGGATTTTTCCAGATCTGAATCTGTTCTTTGATCCTGCACAATTCAAAAGAAAACCCTTCAAAGAATAACAAGATGATAAAAAAATATTATATTTTTAATTTTTTCAGTTTTTATGAATTTTTAATTTTTATATTAACCTGAAATTACAAAAAGAAAATAACTACGCCATCCCCGGCAACGGCGCCATTTGATTGAAAAGATTTTGCGTATGCGTTTTTGAAATCAAAGAATTAACCGCAATCAAGAACGGCATCGCTTGGTAGCTAGCCGGTGAGTATGGGTCGGTCCACAGGGATTTTGTGTATTTTCTATTTGTTCTAACGAGTTAATTCCAATTGGTGTTGGATTGATTATCACTAGAAACTGAAATGAGTTTAATTAAAATCTTGCTAGGGTTAGATTTAGGTTAAATTTGGAAGGTCAATATTCCTCACCGCTTTCTGTGCTCTAATTAAGATCTATTAGGTATTATGGTAATAATTAATAAAGTGGATTAGTACCATCGGGAAGAAACTAGGTTTCTTCCTCTAGGTTCTTATCCTTCCTTTCTTAATTCTTACCCTAACCTCCATGGAAAACATGCACAACCGGTCTTTTATACTGCGGTATCACCGCTACCTCATGGCATAGGATGCCGTAGTGAGAGGTGTGTGTATGTATGTATGGAATCCGATAAAAACGTATGATGGGCAAGAAAGGGGTGAGAGATTTTTCATCTCTCAAAACTTCCCTAAACCTAACCCTAACAAGTGAGGATCTACTCACTCATTAGGGAAAAAGATTTCATTTTTATGATTGTTTTTATTAACCTAATTATCTAATCTACGGCATATAAATAAAATCTAAACTAGGGCAGATAAATAAAAGTTATACTAGGGAAGAAAGGAAAATTAAACTAGAGCAAGAAAAGAAAAGACTTACTTTAATTTTTATTTGATGCACTCTTCAAACATTTACAGAGAATTAAAATTTCTGAATTTGGATGAATAAAATGAGGCACAAGAAGAGGCATATCTTAAAAAGAGGTTTAGGGTTTCTATTTATAGATGGTAAAAACCCTAGGGTTACATTCGATACATATCTGCATTTAAAAAATTACCCCTAAGAAACCTAGTCAACGCACTGCCTCACCGTCAAAAAATTGCACCGACACGTGCTCCATATGGCCGCGGATCTACGGCCAAAAGGCATGTTTGGCTGCGGTTCCGCGGCCATGTTGTGGGCTTGTTGGCTGCATTTTTCTGGGTTTCTTCTGCTTGCATTTGGCTTCATGTTTCTTCTCTTTGTTTCTCAGATTGTCTTTTAGTTTTCTTCTACATTTCCACAGTGTATAATGTCGTGGACTTTTACCCTTTGGTTTGTGTCGAAGTCTTGAACCTTGCGTTGCTTTTGTGCTTTGTGAAATTGTCCATTGAACTTCGTTTATTCTTCAAACTGTAGGCATGATCAAGATTCTTCCATTTGTTGGTCGTAGTCTCACTTTTGTATCGTCTTTTCATCAATTCCCTGTTTTGTTCCGAGAACCTGTAACCTGCAACTATGTAGCAGACATGGATCAAAAGCACCTGTTTATTTGTAAAATGAATAAGAATGGGGAATATAATAATGCAAAATTATGATATGAACAATAATCACGGCTTGCATTTATTGAGGAGAGAGAAGATGGAGGTATGGCACATGCTAAACACACACCCTCATTCCCTCACCCTCACTCACACATACACCCTCACTCTCTCCTCATTCTCACAACATTTTTCTTCATCTCAATTCCCTCTCACCCTCAAACTGAAACCCTAACCCAAACCCAAACAAAATCTCCACTAAACCCCACTAAAACCCTCAAGTCATGATCAAGCCACTAGGATCACTTGGAGCATGGAAAGCTAGGGTTTTGAGCAAGTGTGGATAGGTAATGACCTTTAAACTGTTAATTAGGTTGTTATATTGTTGTGTTGCATAGTAGTCGCTGTTTAGAAAGATAAAGATATAGTTTTGGTGTAATATCGTATTTTTAATGTCATTTTAAGATGTCTGTGATCTGCTGTGACTACGAGTGTTTACTGGAAAATCTAGCGATGTAATGGTGTTGTACTAGTTGCCCTGGGTGTTCACCTGAAGCACGAACCCCACCTGCCCAAGTAGAACTGGCGAGATAGGGAAGAAATCTGGTGACCTCGGTTTTTAAGGGGACTGGGGGTTGTGTTTTGTAGGGTAGCTGTCTGATGTTGTTTTAGGGTGATTGGTATAGCTAGATTTTTATGTATTGACAGTACGTAAAATCTGGAATCAATTTGCTAGTTTCAGTGTTCCGGCGACGCGCGATACGGTGTCCAACTCAATTTCTTTTCTTCGCGTGATTTCTGCACTTGGGTTTGCATAGGGTGTCGCTACACATGTTAGCCACTAAGCGAACACTAGAGGGTTTGATTAGAGTCGGTGCGTCGGTCAAAACGTCACTTGTATGTATTATTGGTCGATTTCTGAGTTGCATTTGCTATGTTTTTGTGTGATTTTATGGGCGAGTGCGGGGACTTCGGACTCTGCGAAGAAAGGAAAGCAAGTGGTTGGATTTACCTAGCTCGAGATCCTCGGTGAGTAGATTTAACATCTACGGGAAAATCGCCCGTTCGGCGTTATGCGTCAGGGCTAGATATGATATTATAGCCGCATATTTATATTCATATATGTTGATTGTGCATGAGCATCATTGCATACCATTACTTGTTGTGCCTTGACTTAATACCTTGTGGAAACTGCACCATTACTGACGGTTTATGTTGCACGTGCACTAAATTGTATGCTACACCCACACCGTCGGTAATTGCCATGACACGCACAACCTATACACATATGCAGTATTGTATTGTTATTAATATTAACACATTGATTCTTGTTCTATTGCGCATATGAAATACATCGTGCATACATACTTACATGTCTACACCCATAGTTGCTATAGCTACATGTACACCTTTATATGATGTTGGATTTGATATTTGGAGAAATTAGGAACCGCATAATATATTTAAAAACCTTATTCATTTAAAAGAGCGGTTTTCCCTTGATATGCTCATATTACTGTTTTATGTAGCATATATCATATTTCATTGATTTACGCCTTGAGATGCGGGTTTCATGTAATTTATGGATTTGAGAACCGTGGTATTATTTCAAGAAAGTATGCATTGTTTTGAAAACCCAGTTTCTATTGATATGATATTTCAGTGCATCCACCATGAGTTTTCTCGGTTCTAAGACTTGTGTTAGAAACCCGATTCGAGAAGCTGGATGATCCGTTTGCGGGTTCATGGTGGACCCGGTATGGTACTCCGGGGGAAGAAAGGGATGTTTTGCAGTAGACGATGAGCCTGGCAGAGGGACCACCACCTACCGGTGATTGGTTGGACCTGGCGGTTATTCGGAGGATACCGACCGGAGTCAAGAGATGGATATGGGCCGATCCGGACTAACAGAGTCCGTGGGCCGATCCGAACTGACGGAGCCCGATATATGTGGATTTGCATGTCGATGTTGGACACAAGTTTTTATGATGTTTTCGAGTGCCGATGTTGGGCACTCAGGTTTCATGAGACTTACAGGATATGAGGGCCGATCAGAGTGACGGCGCCTAATGTATTGGGATTTGGGGTGTCGTTGATGGACACCGGGTTTTTCTAAGATAATGATTCGTTGATGATGATATATTTTATCCCATACTCAGCATTCATTGATATGCATTAATTCATGTATTTGTAGTACCTGATAGAGTACCTTTCATGATTGTTGAATATCCATATTAGCATATTGATACTATCAGATTGCTTGTGATAGAGTATCGCAGTACGTGCATACCAGCGATTATCTGTACGATGTTACTTACTATTCATGAGTTGGAAACTAACCCCCGTTGTGCCACAGTGTTTTGCAGGTTGACCCTTAGAGTAGTCGCGGCAGGGCTTCTTGTTGTATCTTTTTGCAACGGATACTGCTATGGTTGGCTGTGAGCCATTTTACTATAGGTGGGTTTTGCGGTTATCCGTTTATATTCATTGTATATCTCTCATTGTATCTAGTACTCTCCATCTACCATTTCATGTATTGACTTAGAGACGAGTTGTGAGGACGATATTGTATATTTTGTGACTTTGGGTGTCGAGCTCGTGTGAGCCGGCTTTTATTATGCAGTTTTATCTCTTATGCTGTTTTCACTTTATATTGTTTATTTCATCGCTACGGCGTCGTATATTATGCTTGTAGTGGTTGTTTCCTCCTTTAGGCATGATTTGCTCCCGTTTGGGGATGTTTTACTTATATCTTATGTTTGTACCCATTTCGGGGCTAGTTTTTACAAAGGAGGTGCTGCCGAAACTTTTAAGAAAACAAACTTAAGTTTAAGGATTTTTACTTCAAATTTCTAAATGTTATTAACAATGTTTTTATCACTTACTTCTTTGATGATTTAGATTTCTAGGTTTTCGGCTTACTTAAATTTCGTTACGCCTATTGACGTCTCGTGGTTTAAGTGCTGGTCACGTGCCAAATTTTGGGTCGTGACAAAGTTGGTATCAAAGCGCTAGCTTTTACCTTTCGGAGTGTAAGATGATCTTGGAATGATGGAGCAGGTAGCTTAAGCAGAGTGACGTAGCGTGTGTATATTCCGCGGCATACTTACGACACGGTACTCTGCCTAAGTGACCTTAGGACTTGTTGGTTGAAATTCCTTCCGTGATTATATATATCCTTGTGATTCTATTTCCGTGTTCTTATCGAATCCTGTCTTCATTTCCACCTATTATGTCGCCGAAGACAATGAGGGCGTAGAGAGCGGCCGTGAGAGCCGAGGTCAGGGTACGCTCGTCGGAGACGAGGACTGACCAAGGCGGTATGCCCGTTGTGCAGGAGCAGGTTGATCCACCTTCGTTGGATCGTATTACGAGGCTAGAGTCGGTATGCAGGATTTGCGCCAGATGATGGGATCGTTGGTCGAGGCCAGTCGAGCGTAGAGACAGGAGGTTGTCCCACCTGTTGCGGGGATCGTGATGGTGCTTATTGTTCCGGCAGTCATACCTGCAGCTATGGAGGTGATCAGCATATCATTATCTGAGTTCATAAGGCTGAAGCCTCAAGTATTCATTCGCACGGATGCAGCTGAGCATCCGCAGTCGTTTATCGATAGAATGGCCAGGATCTGTCATTCGCTGAGATGCTCTGACGCGAGATGGGTAGAGTTCACGAGTTTTCGTCTAGAGGGTCTTGCCCAGACTTGGTGCGAGTCTTTAGAGAGAGTTCGAGCCGCAGGTCTTTCTCCTATGACCTGGGCTGTGTTCGTGACGGTGTTTCTTGCCCATTTTCTTCCACAGAGCGTCAGGGATGCTCGAGTTTGCAGTTTCGAGTCGTTACACCAGACTCCGGGTATGACGGTGGCAGAGCACGATGTGCAGTTTACGAAGCTGTTGGTGTATGTTCCATTTTTGGTGGACTCTGAGGAGATGCTGATCAAGAGGTTTGTACGAGGCCTGCTTACCCAGTTGTTCCTCGCTATCAGCGCACAGCATTGTGATACATATGCGGCGGCAGTGGACGCAGCCCTATTGGTTGAGAAGCGTCTTTCTGAGACTTCGGTAGTTCTGGAACCGAAGAGGGTTCGTACTGGTGTATCAGCACAGAGATAGATGTTTAGACGCCACGACAGATTTCGTTCAGGTCATGGGAGTAGCAGAGGCATAGGACGAGGCCAGTTGTTTAGCTCTTATCCCCAGGAGGGTCAGCAGTCATCGTCTGGATGTTTCCGGTACGGGAGTTTTTATCATCGTGTTTGAGATTGTACTAAACTACGTGAGGACGAGGCAGACGTACCATATGTTACCTTACCAACTTCTCCACCGCAGAAAGTGTTGCCGCCTGCACCTGTTGTTGCTCCGCGTCAGACTTATGCTCAGAGAGGTCGTGGTCATGTAGGGTTTGTTCAGAGAGGTCGGGATGACAGAGGCGAAGGACAGCCAGTTCCAGGTATAGGGTAGGCACGAGTATTGGCTTTGACTCATCAGTACGCACAGGCCTCCAATGCAGTGGTTTCAGGTACAAATTCAGTATGTTCTTTCGATGCACATGTTTTGTTTGATACGGGATCTACGCACTCGTATGGTTTTACACACCTCGTGCCGAGGTTGGCCCGAGAGTCGTGTTTGCTAGATCAGCCGCTTGTCGTGACTACTCCTGTTGGAGAGTCGTTTGTTGCACGACACGTGTTTCGGTCGTTGTTTTCTATAGTGCCCTCAAGTCAATTATTGGATCACAGGCGCATGATTGCAATGATTAAGGGAGGACCTATACCGGTAGAACAGTCTTACTCGAGATGATAGTATGCTATCTTGTTTGTCTTTATCATCATGTACATGCTTCAGGTGACATTACAGATCACTATTACATGTTGATAGAGCCCATAGGATTCTTGCTCGACTACCAGCAGTATGATGGCGATCATATACGTTAGAGTTGGGTAGTCTATAAGCACATCCTTAAAGTGTCCCTAGTCGTGGGAGTTTTGAGACTGGGCATCGATACTCAATGAGTAAACTAGTGTATACGGATCAAGACCCCGACGAGGGCCGGTGGCTGGTCTCACAAGTTATTGGTGTCAGTTGGTTCACCTAAGATAGTATACAGGTGCTCATTCGGTTATGAGTACACCGGACGGACTCGTAGGGGCACTGCTGATTGGTACAATACCTATTGTCAGGAGCAGTTCCCAGGTGACATGAGTACAGCTTAGTCTGTTGACTTGACACTACTACATTGCCTCAAGTGTGTTCCTACTGTTCTTTGATTGCTACCCTACCACGGCTCAAAGGAGTCATGCAAACCGGTAGTAGTTGGGTGCAGTCCCGAAACACTTGGAGGCGGTAGCGTTTAGATAGGATTCGTCTCTCTCAATATTGGGGGTTGATATCGGGTTGTGTTTAGAAGAGCCATTACACAAAGTCCTTGGCCAAGGCAAGTGAGATTTACAGGTAGGTATTCCAGTAGTTTCTCAAAGTGTTCTGGGCTACACTCCGACACGACTTATACTGCTATTAGGGGTCTGACGTTTACTATCCCCCTAGGCCCGATATGCGATACTCATAGAAGAGCAGATCGGACTGTACGGAGATTGTCACAGATAGGTGTTGGAGATAGTGCCCTCAGAGTCAATTATTGGATCACAGGCACGTGATTGCAATGATTGAGGGAGGACCTGTCCCGGTAGGACAGTCTTACTCGAGATGATAGTATGCTATCTGGTTTATCTTTATCATCGTATACTGCTTAGGTGACCTGACAGGTCGCTATTACACGTTGATAGAGCCCCTAGGATTCTTGCTTGACCACCAGCAGTATGAGGGCGATCATATAAGTGGGAGCTGGGGTCTATAAGAAAATCCTTAAAAGGTCCCTAGTCGTGCGAGTTTCGAGACAGGGCATCGATACTCCAGAGTAGACTAGTGTATAGAGTCGAGACCCCGACGAGGGGCGGTGGCCGGTCTCACAAGCCATTGGTGTCAGTTGGATCACCTAAGATGTATACAGGTGCTCATTGGGTTATGAGTACACCGGACAGGACTCGCCGGGAACATGCTAGTTGGTCTTATACCAGACGTCTGATAGCAGTTCCCAGGTGACATGTGTACAGGTTAGTTCATCGACCTGATGATCGTCATTTGTCTCGTGTGAGTTCCCACTGTACTTTGATTACTACCCTACCACGCTCAAAGGAGACGTGCAAACAGGTTTTAGTTGGGTACAGTCCCGAGCCACATGGAGGCAGTGAGCGTATCTTCAGGGGTTCGTCTCTCCCGGTATTAGGGGTGAGGTCGCGCTGTGTCTAGGAGAGCCATTACACAAAGCCCTCTGCCGAGGCAGGAGATTTACTGGTAGGTATTCCAGTAGTATCTCAGGGTGTTCTGGGCTACACTCCGACACGACTTGTACCGCTTTTGGGGGTCTGACTTTTACCAACCCCCTAGGCCCGCCATGCGATGCTCATAGACAAATGGACCGAACTGTACGGATATTGTCACTGACAGGCTCAGTAGGGTGTCAGGATGAGTTCGCTCATCGACGTCCCTTTTGGTCAATACCTGGTAGCCCGTTACGTATTGGCTTATAACTCTGACGTGCTAGTGGTTAAATCCATAACCAAGGTATTGACGAGTCTTTAGAGTCCCCCAAATTCAGTTACTCAAGCTTTCAGGCGAAAAGCTGTAGAGGCCGTATGGAGCTATGGCAAGGTCCGATCAGATACGTGCGGTATTGCACGGATCAGGATCGGACAGTTTGTACTAGAGGCCGTATGGAGATATGGCAAGTCCGATCAGATACGTGCGGTATTGCACGGATCAGGATCGGACAGTTTGTACTAGAGGCCGTATGGAGATATGGCAGGATTCGATCAGATACGTGCGGTATTGCACGGATCAGGATCGAACGGATATTACTAGCCGGCTTTGGTTTAAGCCGGATCCTAGTATAGTACAGTGTAGATTTTGTCTCTTGGCATTTGTATTTCGGTCGGAATACAAATGCGGGTGTGTATACACAGTATTGGGGTTTTCCTGTAATTTATTATGGGACCAGTTTTCTGGAGTTGCCAGTTTGCTTTCCGTTTCGGCCGATTTCCTTTGTATCGTTCATTTGCCAAAGATTGGTGGAGGAGGGCTTCTTTGCATTTGTGCAAATAACCATTTTGGAAAGGGGTCTTTTGCATTTTGTTGCATCATGATGGGTGGACCATACCTTGACTTTCCTTGGTTCATGATTGCTTGACTTTGTGAGCAATCATGGTTGTAGTTGATGGGTTTTTGGAGTGGGGTTTTGGTTAAAATGATTCTTGATCATCATATCCTTTTTCTCTCTCCTTTTTGGATGATAGATTTTTCCCCCACTTGTTTTTCCTCACTCTCTCTCACCATTCAAAAAGCCATGGCCGGCCACTCCCCTTAGGGGGCTGTCCAAAAATTGTAATGGGGAATTTTTGTTCATTTCATGCTCCAAAAATCCCCAAGTTCCTCTATATAGTTCTTGTATCATCCCTCCACCAAAATGGCACTTCCATGAACCCCAAATGAGACACAAGTTCTACACCACATTCTACAGCAAACCTTGGGCACGTCGACTAGCCAGCTTCGTGCCCGAGTTGCCTCGGCATAGAGGTGGGAGCCCGTAAAAGATGCAGACGATGTGGTGCCCTTCCGGCAAGGAGGCGACGACCGGAGTTTCCGCAGGAGATCGGGACGACGACGAGAAGACCGGAGGACTCGGATCAGTCGGTATATCTCTCTTCCCCATCTTGTAGTTAGCTAGAACTAGTTAATGGTTCGATCCGGGTGTTTAGTGCGCGGTGGTACCGGTTTGCTTATTTGCAAAAATTAAAGTTTATCACCGCTTCCGCATTTGGCCGTCGGATTGACGGCCGGGGCGCCGCCGTGCACTTACAGTGGTATCAGAGCCTCGCCATTAACTTAGTCTAGCTTTGTTTAATGTGTTTACATTTCTGATCGATCAAAATTCCAAAATCCGCGTTTTCTTCACATCAGTTTTCTGTTGAATTTTTTCTTGCTCGAAAATTTTTTCAGGTTGCAGAAAAGTGATGTACTGGAAAGTATAAGAACACTGCAGAAATTCGATACAGTGACTCCACAGTGGGAGCGCGGAACCGCGGCCAAAACCCCCTTTGGGCCGCGGTTCCGCCGCACTCTGTTGAGATCACTACATCAAAATTTCTGCAGTTGCTCTCTGGGATGATTGTAGGGTTTTTGGAATATTAATTTTGGGCCCAGAATTTCTTGATGTGCTACAGTAGTACTTGGGGACCACTTGTTTAAATTTGATCGATCGGATATTTTAAACAATTAGTTCACAGTATTTACATTATATCTGCGACCGTGAATGTCACTTGATCGGTATATCCTGTCTAACTGCTATAGCCCGGTTAGACGGATTTGCGAACGTGATTTTCACGTTGATGTTCTGTGTATTGCTGTGATGTTGCGGATCGGTCGTGGGGGATTGCCTGGATGCAATGCTAGTACAGTTTTTGTTGTATTATGTACGTTTGATATTGCGGGGCGAGCGTCCGACATGTGGACTGCCGTCACTGCCAGTTTGTATTATTATTTTGGGGCACGACCAGGTTGCGGTCGATATACCCGTTGTATGTATATTTTACTTTCTGTACTAGGATTGCCCCGTGGAGGGGTGCATGGATAGCCGGGTTCTGGAGGGCAACAAGCCCGCATCTCATGGCATTGAGACGGAGGGGGCTTCACTCTAGAATTGGCGGGCTATTCGCCGCACTCGTAGGGGGTACAGGTTAACCCAGGAGGGGTGCCCAAGTTACCGGATTCCGTGAAGTGCTGGGTGGTCCATTCACATTGCTGAAGGGGGCTGCCTCGCTTCAGGTTTTGGCGGGTAACTTGCCGCGCCCGTAGGGGTCTAGGATTTTCATTGCACAGGCTATCCACACGACCAGGGGAACGTCGGGTTTCAGCGGCTCTGTGAAACCCGGGGATCCCAGATATCTGTATTGTTCTGTGATGCTGTACATTTCTGTGATGTTGCATTTTATCACGCCTTGAGCGAAATATTATATATTGGTGTATATATTAGTAGATGTTGTATATGTTTTGCATCCGCGCTAGTTCAGTCCCCGCTCTGTCGTTAGTTAGCTAACCTAACGGGTAATGACGGGACCCAGTGGCGAATGCGGATGGCATATACGTACGTCATATTATTTTCGTTCTTTGTGGTGTGATCAATTGATGGGACTGCGTTGATTCGGATCAATGCAAGTTAAAAACAAACCTAATCTGATGTTGTTGGAACACTTTTCAAAAGCTGTTATTGCAAGGACGTTCACTTTTGTTTTGCGTCGTGATATTCAGTTAGAATATCCTGCTCCTCAGTCGACGAGGCAAGGGCCGAGATCCCTTCACCGGGAGTGACCCCTTGGACAAAAGTTTGCGTCAGGGCAATAACTTCACTATAGCCGATTACTTTTGTTTTGCACCGTGGTATTCAGTTGGTATATCCTGCACCTCATTCTACGGGGAAAGAGCCGAGATCCCTGCACGGGGAGTGACCTCTTTAGCAAAGGTTTTCGTTACTATATTTTTCTAAAAAGCTATCCGTTCCTTCAACGATATCAAGTTCATTACGTTAAAGGTTTTCGCCAGAAACCATTCGTAGCCCTCCGTCGTTTCAGACGGGTAGCACGTAGTATTCATGCTATGTTTGTTGGCCTTCATCAAGGCATAGTGTATGGTAGCTGCTTATTACTTTTCTGCTGCATAGATAGATGCGTTGGTTTGGGACAGTCGTATAGCCTTGTTGGCCTTCGTCAAGGGCTTGTACGGGTGGGTTCAAATTAACCTGGACAATGACGGGTAGAACTTGACATGTGACTTATGATTTGTTGGCCTTCGTCAAGGTCATAAGAGCATGGGGCAAAAATCACATCGGGAGTTTCAAAAGAACTGAAACTTGCCAGATATGCGCATACCTTTTGGAGTGTGATAGCATGAGCGGATTCCCTCACGTTATCATGCGATGATAGTTGGATCCCGATTCCCACTGATGAGTTAGTTTACTCCTCGGGTGACCCCGACTAATTCTTCTTTCAGGTTTGGAGGGGAATTTGACGGTACAGTGGGAGGTTTCCAGATTAGATAAATTGGTAACCATTCTTATCTAGGTTAGAGTGCACGCTGAGTGTTTCTTTTCTCTCTCTCTTTGGCAGCGACCATTGACCCGACCCTAAGACTATGACTCAGATACCAAAATTAACCGAACCTTCTTAAACATTGGCTTTTGGATTGTCAAAGTTGCAAACCTCATTGCCACTCTTACTTTTACCCTTTTCTCCAGGACACCCCGTATTACTACGAACGTCCACTTCCATTGGACAAAACCATCGTATGGTTATATACGAACTTGAAGGGATTTATTCGAGGATGGTTTCAGGTTCTGGAGAAAACGAGTAGGACTATTCAGTTGTCTTTTCCTTTTACCTTCTCTCAGGTTGCGAGTACTCCTCGGTTTAGGAGATAGTACACCTATTACGCAAATTGGATAGTCTTCTTCCAAACCTTAGGCTGGTGCCGACCGGTAGGGAATGAAGAAAATCAATTAGCCTAACGATGGTGTACAGAAGGTATTAAGTAAAGACATATAAAGGGATTAGTAAGAGGGCAAAGTAAATTGCGACTGATATTCACGACCAAACCAAGTATTTCTTTGCCAATCCTAAAGTCACCTTTGTATTTCTCCAGGACACTCCGTATCACTACGAAGATCCACAGTTTATTGGATACTCCATCGTATGGTTATATACGAACTCGAAAGGAACTTGTTCCAGTTCGGGGATGGATTCTGGTTCAGGAGAGATAGGAATAAGGTTTATTCAGGTGTCTTTTATCTTCACCTTCTCTCGCATTGCGAGTGCTCCTAGGATTAGGACAGTACACCCATTATGCTTAATGGATAGACTTCTTCCAAACCATAGGCTGGTGCCGAACGGTAGGGAAGGAAGAAAACCATTTGGCCTAAAGGGGTGTGCAGAAGGTAATGACTAAAGACATATGAAGGGATTTGGAGAGATAGCAAAGAATTATACGGTTACAGTTGTGAATCTGGATAATGGAAGAGGCATTACTAGGAATACCAGGATACCCCATCGAAACATTTCAATGTTTCAGTTTCACTGTGTACTGTTAAATGAAAACTGTTTTCCCGATTAGATACTTACTCCAGGGTATGTATTTACCAGGTATGATTCTCACATCTGTATGGTTTTACAGATGGTGAGTGGGAGTAAGTTATTGGGAATTGGGTGATCATCCTCAAAATATCGGGATTCGTTGTAATCGGTGATATTTGAGGAAATCACCTGGACTGTTTGCCGGTCGGCAAATATTTGGTTTTGAATATCCGCTGTCTTGCACCAATTTCAAATTGATATATCTGTACGTCTATTTTCATAGAGTGAGATATACCTTTTTAAAATTATGTCTACGACATTTACCTATATCAGTGGATGGTTAGGTAAGGAGCATTAAACAGCGGTGTAATTCTTCTTAACCATAAGTACAGTTTTCAACCTACGACACACAGTGAATGAGTTATCAGACTCAAGGGACTTATATAGAGTATTGTATGTTGTCCAGGGTCCATCAGGACAGAGGGGTTGGTCCTCGTACTATATTTGGTTTACTTATGACTTCTCTAGTTTTTAGACAGGTGTTTCGTGGAAACACAGGGTCCGAATTTTGAGAAGTTATAGGTATTTGAATAAAGTAGAGAACCAGGTGTAGCAAGTATCGGGATTCTTCAAAGTGATTGAAGATGTAGATACTTGTATATGGTATTCAGTTGATAGTAATGATTAAGAGAACTTGCTTCTCTTTCAGGTTACTCATAATTGGAAGCATTCCTAAGTTGAGTAACGCTGATCGGCCTCCTTCCATTTAGTTGACATGCACTGGAGACAGCTGCATGATTTGAATCTGGTTACATTAAATCAGTGCCTCTGGTTCTACATTCGATATAGAACAGTTCATATCTTAACGATGTTAAGGTACGGGGAGTTGTCTGGCTTATGATTAAAACCAGACTCTGGATAACTCAAGGCACGTTTCTGTAATGGCTGTTTGTGGGTTGACCCAGGCTATGACGTGGGTTGATTTTCTACCATAAGAAAGATCAATAGTGATATTGTTCTTGACTCGCCACAGTTTTAATAAAAAATGGATTTTTTCAGAAAACAGTAAGTGGGAGTATGGTAGAACTGGAAGTGATTCCAGAACCACAAACGATTACTGAAGATTTGATAGGAACCTAAAGATTCAATCTGGTTTGACATTCCATTTGGCCACTCCGCAGGTAAGGTGGGTAACTTCAGGCACCCGAGAGGTACTCCGGTAGCCTCAAGGACGGTGACAGGGAAGTTCTTGTTTACCCACACTTGCCATTGCTGTTGTTCCAGGCTGCGAGACCCGGCGGGAGGATGAGTATAGAGTCATTCTAAACTTGCTTTAGAAGTGTACGTGTATATGACTTTGCCAGAGGGTTGTCATAGTCAGTGGGAGCAGCGGAAGCATTGGTGGAAAGGTGGCTTATGTCTATTTATAGACTAAAGCAGATGTAGCGGAGAAGGATCATCTATTTCTGACGTGACAGTCATAGGTTTGACTTCATCAGAATAGGGGATGGATCTGTTGAGAAGGTAGTAGGGTGTGATGTCCTGGTATTTGGATGACATACACAGAGTAGGAAGTGATATTCCTATACTACGATCGGTTATACTTTGGTCGTCACACAGTAGTTTCTCCACATGGGACTTGGACATTATATCAGACATACTGGTTACTAGATCTATGGTTTTAGATCTAGATTTGGGTAGTTTCCCAATCAGGGTACTTAGACAGCATTCTAAGAGTATTTAGAATGGACGACTCCTGGCACGGTATTATACCTACAGGTAATAGGAGTCACCCTCTCTAAAGGTGTCTTACAGACTAAAATGGAGAGGGATGTGCATGATTGGCAGATCACTTGCTTAGGCAATTGAGTCAATCATGAGATGTCAAGTACCACACCAGATGTTGTTTTTGCGGTAGATGCAATAAGTTGATATTGATCCAATCCTGGAGAAACAGTCGGAAGCAGTTTTAGAACATAAGTGGATGTTCTAGGGATATGATAACGACAGCCTCTTTCGGGAGACAGTTATCATTCCAGGCTTCGAAGGTGACATGGACGACAAGGAGGTTGTCAGAGTTATAGTTTTCCTTCTGTCGAGGGGCAGTATTTTGGACAGGTAGTCCAAGGCAATGCTGAGGGAGGCATGGCGCAGGATACTGATTAAGTTCAGTTGACGATACAGTCTAAGAAGTTTGGATTTGGAGTTCATTTATAAGCTAGGTCCCATCAGACATCCAGACATATTCTAAGACAGGTATTGCTCATTTCGGAAGATGGTTTTCTCCGTGAACTTGAGATATAGAGAGACATAGAAAGAAACATCAAAGCGGGTCCACTCACTGAGGCTATTCCTCGAACGCAATAGTTTCGCAAACGAGCTTTGTGAGACAGACAAGTAGAGGAGTTGGGTGTTCGGTATCACACAGGCTGTGAGTATGCGACATCGCAATAGTTAGCCTTGAGTGCAAGTGGGAGATTGTTGGAGATAGTGCCCTCAGAGTCAATTATTGGATCACAGGCACGTGATTGCAATGATTGAGGGAGGACCTGTCCCGGTAGGATAGTCTTACTCGAGATGATAGTATGCTATCTGGTTTATCTTTATCATCGTGTACTGCTTAGGTGACCTGACAAATCGCTGTTACACGTTGATAGAGCCCCTAGGATTCTTGCTTGACCACCAGCAGTATGAGGGCGATCATATAAGTGGGAGCTGGGGTCTATAAGCAAATCCTTAAAACGTCCCTAGTCGTGCGAGTTTCGAGACAGGGCATCGATACTCCAGAGTAGACTAGTGTATACAGTCGAGACCCCGACGAGGGGCGGTGGTTGGTCTCACAAGCCATTGGTGTCAGTTGGATCACCTAAGATGTATACAGATGCTCATTGGGTTATGAGTACACCGGACAGTATTCGCCGGGAACATGCTAGTTGGTCTTATACCAGACGTCAGATAGCAGTTCCCAGGTGACATGTGTACAGGTTAGTTCATCGACCTGATGATCGTCATTTGTCTCATGTGAGTTCCCACTGTACTTTGATTACTACCCTACCACGCTCAAAGGAGACGTGCAAACAGGTTTTAGTTGGGTACAGTCCCGAGCCACATGGAGACAGTGAGCGTATCTTCAGGGGTTCGTCTCTCCCGGTATTGGGGGTAAGGTCGCGCTGTGTCTAGGAGAGCCATTAGACAAAGCCCTCGGCCGAGGCAGGAGATTTACTGGTAGGTATTCCAGTAGTATCTCAGGGTGTTCTGGGCTACACTCCGACACGACTTGTACCGCTTTTGGGGGTCTGACTTTTACCAACCCCCTAGGCCCGCCATGCGATGCTCATAGACGAACGGACCGGACTGTACGGATATTGTCACTGACAGGCTCAGTAGGGTGTCAGGATGAGTTCGCTCATCGACGTTCCTTTTGGTCAATACCTGGTAGCCCGTTACGTATTGGCTTATACCTCTGACGTGCTAGTGGTTAAATCCATAACCAAGGTGTTGACGAGTCTTTAGAGTCCCCCACATTCAGTTACTCAAGCTTTCGGGCGAAAAGCTGTAGAGGCCGTATGGAGATATGGCAAGGTCCGATCAGATACGTGCGGTATTGCACGGATCAGGATCGGACAGTTTTTACTAGAGGCCGTATGGAGATATGGCAAGGTCCGATCAGATACGTGCGGTATTGCACGGATCAGGATGGGACAATTTGTACTAGAGGCCATATGGAGATATGGCAGGATTCGATCAGATACGTGCGGTATTGCACGGATCAGGATCGAACGGATATTACTAGCCGGCTTTGGTTTAAGCCGGATCCTAGTATAGTACAGTGTAGATTTTGTCTCTTGGCATTTGTATTTCGGTCGGAATACAAATGCGGGTGTGTATACACAGTATTGGGGTTTTCCTGTAATTTATTATGGGACCAGTTTTCTGGAGTTGCCAGTTTGCTTTCCGTTTCGGCCGATTTCCTTTGTATCGTTCATTTGCCAAAGATTGGTGGAGGAGGGCTTATTTGCATTTGTGCAAATAACCATTTTAGAAAGGGGTCTTCTGCATTTTGTTGCATCATGATGGGTGGACCATACCTTGACTTTCCTTGGTTCATGATTGCTTGACTTTGTGAGCAATCATGGTTGTAGTTGATGGGTTTTTGGAGTGGGGTTTTGGTTAAAATGATTCTTGATCATCATATCCTTTTTCTCTCTCCTTTTTGGATGATAGATTTTCCCCCACTTTTTTTTCCTCACTCTCTCTCACCATTCAAAAAGCCATGGCCGGCCACTCCCCTTAGGGGGCTGTCCAAAAATTGTAGTAGGGAATTTTTGTTCATTTCATGCTCCAAAAATCCCCAAGTTCCTCTACATAGTTCTTGTATCAACCCTCCACCAAAATGGCACTTCCATGAACCCCAAATGAGACACAAGTTCTACACCACATTCTACAGCAAACCTTGGGCACGTCGACTAGCCAGCTTCGTGCCCGAGTTGCCTCGGCATAGAGGTGGGAGCCCGTAAAAGATGCAGACGATGTGGTACCCTTCCGGCAAGGAGGCGACGACCGGAGTTTCCGCAGGAGATCGGGACGACGACGAGAAGACCGGAGGACTCGGATCAGTCGGTATATCTCTCTTCCCCATCTTATAGTTAGCTAGAACTAGTTAATTGTTTGATCCGTGTATTTAGTGCGCGGTGGTACCGGTTTGCTTGTTTGCAAAAATTAAAGTTTATCACCGTTTCCGCATTTGGCCGTCGGATTGACGGCCGGGGCGCCGCCGTGCACTTACAATAGGCTCAGTAGGGTTCCATGATGAGTTCGCTCGTCAGTTTCCCTTTCGCTCAATACATGGGCAGCCGTTATGTACAGCTAGTGCCACTGACTTGCTTGTGGTTAAGCCTACTGCCAGCATATTGAAGAGTCTTTAGAGTCCCCCACAGAAAGTTTCCCAAGTTCGGGAGAAACGTTGTAGAGGCCGTATGGTTTTATGGCAGGGTTCCATCATATACGTGAACTTGTGCACGGATCATGATCGGACGGATCATACTAGTGGGATTTGGTTTAAGCCGGATCCTATTATTATATTGTTGGATTATTTTCGTCTCGTTGTATTCGTATTCAGTCAGAATACGGATGCAGATATGTATATACAGGTGAGTGGTATTCTTCTGTTCCGTCATGAGTTTACTTTTGAAGATGCCATTCTTTTTATTGTTTTAAACATTTGGATTAATGTTTATTAAGTGTAAATTGTGAGTGCAAGTCTTGATCAAGAGCATTAAATGTGGCATGTGCATTTTTGATAACTCATGGTGTGTTTTCTTGTGCCATGTATATTCTCTTGATTGATTATTGTGTGGGGTTGATATGTAGAAAGAGATAGGGCAGCCACAAGAGGTTGGGATTGGTCTTGAGATTTCACTAGAGCTCTCACATTTTATCTCAAACAATAACAAAGCTCTTTTTCTTCACTAGCTTTCTTCTTGAGCTCACAACTTCCATCAATGGCTTCTTCTTCAACCTCCACTATATCCCTCTAATGTGTTGAGAATCCTAGAGTGTACTGAGACAAAGTAATCACACACTATCTCTACTTCACCTTGGACATGTAGGATAGCAAACTTCATGTCCGAGTTGCTTCGGTTTGAAGCGGGATCCCGTATAAAGAATCCTCGACGTGGAGCCACTTCGACGAGCGAGATCGGAAAGCGAGTTTGTTTGGGGGCATCCGCAAGGAGCTTGGCGAAGAGATTGAAGACCGAAAGATACGGATCGATCGGTATATTCTCTCTAAACTCTTTTCTGTATTACTAGTATAAGGTTAATGGCACGATCCAGGTTTTCGGGTTATGGTTGCGCCAAGTTTGAAAAGTTTTTGTTCCGCATTTGGCCTCCGATTGACAGCCGGGACGCTGTCGTAGCCCAACATGGTATCAGAACCAACCCATTAACCCTACTAACTAGTTTGCACAAGGTTAAAATCTCGATTGGCAAATTTTTCCGAATCACGAATCTATGTTCATGTGCTTGCTGTCGATTTTCAAAGTTGTTCTAAAATTTTTTTTGGGTATCTTAGAATTATGTGCAGGCAAAACTAGAGCTACAGAAAAAAATTGGAGATCTAACTCCAAAATTACGCCACAGAACCGGAGAAAAATGTCGCATTTTGCAGCCCTTCCGCCGCGCTTTTTGGGCTACAGTACCCTAAAATTTTTCTGGGGCTCTAGTTCATGAAAATATGATTTTTGTGATATATAGTTTTGTCCTAGATTTATTTGAGTGCTGGATTTGCATTTCGGGCCTATTTGGAAAGGTTTAGTCGATCGAAAATTTTAAAGGTGTATTTTTCAGTACTTGCATTACTATCTGCGACCTTGAATGTCATTAGGGCGGTACAACTTGTCTAATTACTATAGTTCTTTTAGACGGGTTTGCGAACGTGACATTCACATTGATGTTCTGTGTTGTGTTGTGTTGTTGTGGATTTGTCATGGTGGATAGCTTGGGTGCAATATTAGTACAGTTTAGTTTCATTTGTACATTTGATATTGCGGGGCGAGCGTCCGACATGTGGACTGCCATAACTGCCTGTTTGTATATTATTCTTTTGTCGCACGACCGGGTTGAGGTCGATGTACCCATTGTACATATTTTCTTTTCTGCACTAGGATTACCCTGCGATGGAGTGCATGGATAGCCGGTTTCTGGAAGGCAACGGGTCCGCATCTCTTGGCGTTGAGACAGAAGGGGCATCACTCTAAACTTTGCGGGCTATTCGCTGCACTCGTAGGGTGTTATGACCTGAAATTTGGCACGTGATGACCCTTAAACTACGTAACGTTTCCAGGCATAACGTAATTCAAGTAAGCTGAAAACCTAGCAATCTAAACCATCAAAAGTAGTAAGTGATAATAACATTGTTAAAACTTTTGAAATTTCAATCAAAATTTTTTAAAGTCCAACTTTACTTCCTTTGTAAAACAAGCCCCCAAAAAGGGTACAACAAAAGTTATAAGTAAAGCCCCCAAATGGGAGCAAATCCACGTCCAAAGGCGGAAAAAAACCACCACAACAGATATACGACGTCGTAGCAAAGAAAAGACGATATAAATAAAAACAGCATAAATGACACCCAGAGTCACAAAATAAAATACAATAGCGTCCTCACAACTCGTCTCTAAGTCAATACATGAAGTAGTAGATGGAGAGTACTGGATACAACGAATATACAATGAGCAAAATCGGATAACCGCAAAACCCACTTATAGCAAAACTACACCCAGTCAGCCATAGCGGTATCCACTGCAAAAGATGATACGATAGATGAAAGCCCTGCCGCGACTGCCCTGAGGGACTACCTGCAAAACACTGTGGCACAACGGGGGTGAGTTGCCAACTCATGAATAGTAAATAACATATGCAGATAATCGCAAGTATGCACGTACTGTGATGGTTTATCACATGCAAGCGGAAAGCAATAAATGGCAATATGTAAATGCAATAGTCATGAAAAGTACTCTATCAGGTACTACTAATACATGAAGCAATGCATATCAAATAAATGTAGAGTATGGAATAAAACACATCCTGTAAGTCTCATGAAACCTGAGTGTCTAACATCGACACCCGAAAACATCATGAAAACTAGTGTCTAGCATCGATACATAAAAACTGAGCTATCAGGCATCGTCACCACGAATGGCCCTGATAGGTACGTATCATACGCTACCGAAACCCGAATGCCCAGCTTCGACACTCAAAATTCTACGTATCCCTAAATACATGACTCCGGTCGGTATCTCCGCGATCACCGCCGAGTCCAATACTGTCACCGGTAGGTAGGACTCCCCCACTAACTCATCGCTATCACCTGCGATCTTCTTCCCCCGGGTACCTCCGGGCCCCCACTATGTACCCGCACACGGCCCACTCCACTCCTCGCATGGGGTATATATCACAATCTCAGAACCGAGAAATCTCATGGTGGACGCATCGAAATATCATATCAAGAGAAACCGGGTTTTTCAAATAATGCATAATTTTATGAAACTACCATGGTCCTCAAATCCAGAAAACATTAAGTAATGAATAAGTATATTTGTATAGATCATTATGATAATATATTATGCAGGTGTACTTATATAACAGCGTCCCATACCACTTATATATATATATATATATATATATATATATATATCAGCATCCCATACCACTGATATATATACGCTGGAGTAAGACATCATATGAAATCCATATCTCAATGTGTAAATCCATGAAATATAATATATGCAACATGAAACAGTAATATGAGCATATAAAGGAAAAATTGCTATTTAACTGCAACAAGTTATTAAATATATCATGTGATTCCTAATTTCTCCAAAATCAAACGCAACATCATATAAAGGTGAACATGTAGCAATAGCCAGGTATGCGTAACCATGTCGGTATAGCAAGATATGTGTATCTTCCTATCAATAATGATGTATTACCATCCAGGTATTTGTATAGCTATATCAAGGTATACGGGTGTACATGTAAGTATGTATGCAAGATGTACATGTAGTTATGTCTCATATGTGTATATACCTATCTCTAATGGTACAATACCATATATGTATATATGTATTTAGCATGTAGGCTTGTCAAGGTATATGTGTTAGCATGCAGGTATACAGGTATGCTATATGTCATATGCACAATAATATAAGGGTCATGTCTCAAGTCCCTGGCCAATACAATATCACGTATGTATAGGTGTTATGCGTGTCATGGTAATTATTGATGGTTTGTGTGGCATACAATCAGTGCTCGTGCAACATGAGCCGTCAATAATAGTGCTGTGCCTCATTAATACTATGTCTAAATGCAATAGGTAATTGAGATATGCAACAAGGTACACATGCACAATCAATGTCCATATACTTGTAACTAATAATCATGTCATTTAATCTAGCCCAAACGCATAATGCCATGCGGGCGATTCTCCTGTAGATGTTAAATCTACTCACTGATGATCTTAGGCTAAGTAAAACCAACCACTTGCTTTCCCTTCTTCGCAACGTCCGATGTCCTCGCCTGCGTCCCTAAGATCATAAAACAACAATAACAAGTGTATATTAGCAATCGACCAATAAGACGTACAAACTACGTTTGACCGACACACCCACTCCAAACATACTCTCAAGTGTTCGTCTAGTGGCTAACGTGTATAGCGACACTACGAAACCAACCCAAGAGCAAAAACTACACAAAGTACACGCACCGTGTCGGATAACGTAACACACGTAATCGTAACACAAGAAACTAGCAAAGTGATCCCAGATTTTGTATACAGTGTAAACTCAAAAATCAAACAGTACCAAATACACTAAAACCTCTCCAGACAGCTACCCACTAAAAACCAAGCCAAAACTCCACCCAAAAACTGAGCTCGCTGGAATTTTCCTGAGTGTCGCCGGCCAAATCCGAGAGGATGGGGTTCGTGCTTTAGGTGAAGGCCTAGCGTAACAACTCCAATTTTGTATACCAAAAATTTGCTTTAAATATAGTGTATACCTGGAGTAATGATGTTGCTGGAAACAATTTAAGTATCTAATTCCTTACAATAATTACAAGAAGGAGCTTGTAGATCATTGGTAATACCTTGCACTGCTGAACCAAGCCACCAGAGTTCGAATCCCATGCCCCACATATTTTTTATTATCTTTTTGCTTTAAATTTTTGTGAAGTCAAACGGTCAAACAGCCATAACTCACAATTTATTGCAAATTATAAAAAATAAAGTATACCAAAACTTCCCCCAGACCAAACCCTACCCAACGACACCCGACTCGGCCTAGACTCGGGCAAGTCGGCCGGCGACTCGGCCGGCGCCGCCGGTCGGCCGAGTCGTCAACACGAAAAAGTTTCGTGTTGACTTGGTCAATTCTCCTGCATGGTCTAATTTTCTAGTACTGTTACACAATTTCCATTAAACCTCTTTTAAGTCCAAAATTAATGAATTTTTAATGAATTTTACATTTTTTTATATCTTATAATCCTAACCCTAACCCTAGCCTAGCCCTATATAAAGACCCCTATCCTCTACCATTTCACCTCACCACTCTAAGTCCACTCTACCAAATTCTCGAGAACTCGGTGCAAAAAGAGAGAAGCGAAGCGCTGCCGAAACTGACGACGGATTCCGGCGACCGGATCAGAACCTTCGCGACGTTTTTGACGCATCGACAATCACCACCTTCTTTATCCCCCTTAGCTTGTCCAAACCCGTAAGTCCCATCTCTTCTATCTCTCTTTTCTTTAATATAAAAATACGACTTTTTGGAACCCGACGGGAATCGGACAAACCGATTTCCGATTCGGTTTTTCTATAAATTTCCACTTGTCACCTAATACACAACACCTACCTATATGCATGTTGACTATTAAGCACCCATAAACCAATTTAAACAAAATTTCTCACATGAAATGATAGCTTCTTTGCAAAACCGTATTCTTTTCATAAAAATACCATGAAGTTCATTTTTCTTCGTTTAATCAATTCCCTCACTCCTAAATATGTTTATCTTGATCACTAAACTTGTAGAAATCAATTTGAATGAAATTTCACACATGAAATGATAACGTTTTCGAATACCGTATTCTTGCGCTTTAAAACCTTTAAGTTTAACATATCATGTTTAACGTCAAAACTTAAAATAAGTCACGAGGTATTGACCTACCTCTACACACACACAAATATAACCCTAATTGATATATGTCAAAATATAGAATACGAAAATACAGGACTTTTCACTAAAATACCATATTCTTTATAATCTTTTCTTGAAAGCTTTAAGTTGTATAAAATTTTAAATAAAATGAAAATACGATATGTCATGGACATCGATCGTTTATCTAAACTGACTTTGTGGTGTCTAGGCTAGGCAAGTGAGCTTGGGTAACTTTAAAAGCCCCGTCTCACGATTCGTGAGCGGATCCTTCCCTCCTCACTTGTACTTACCTGGCCACAATTGGCGGTGAAGAGGCGATTTGAGACTTCTAATGACTTATCGTTTAGACCCTTAGAAATAGGCTAGTTGGCTTAGGAAACCCTAGAGATTAAAAAACAGAAAACTATACTCTTTTACAAATAAATATCTTTTATTTATAAAACCGTTTTTTCTAAATGAATAGTATTTGTTAAACCTAAGCAAAGTGCCACTACAACCCACTTTTGGGGAACTCGTTAGGGATAGTACGGTTCATCGTGCACCCGCGGGCTAGTAGTGCGAGATTCAGACTTCCGCAAGGAGCATTCGGTCTCGAAAGGTTTAAAATACGGCATTTGAGAAAAATGAGATTTTAGAGATTAAAATATTTATTTAAAATTATTCTTGTGTTAATATATATATAATTATCCTTTAAACACCTATTTTATTATAATATAAAGTTTCCACTTTTTCCTAAAATCACAAGATTAAAACTTACATTAAAATACCATGAATTTCAAATAAAACAATTAATACTTTTATTAGGATATATTCACTAGAATAACACAAATAAAATTCACACTCATTATAACTATAAAGACGAATAATAAATACATGAGATGTATTTTAAAAACTATACAAAAGTACTTTTTACATAAAACCCCCTCAAGTTTTATAAATTACAATAAGGCCCCTACAATTATTGAACTTCAAATTACCTTTCTTTTAGTCTGACTCGGGTTAGAGTCTGACTATTTCTGACTTGAATATGATTCAAGTCAATCTATATTCTCTTATACTCCAATACAATTTGAATACATGAATCCCTGAATCCAGTTAACAATATATTCTTTTTGACTGGATTAAACCATGGATATTCATCCATTATTCTGATATTCTATTTACCTGATTATACAGTTACAACATGTTTACTGATATCATGGTTTTGGTCAGTCACCCAACTTACATATTCCAATATTACAATACTGTTAAAACACTACGGGGTTTAAGGGGTAGATTGGTACGGAAGGTGTTAAAGGTGGCACGAGGTAGTCAGATTAAGACACCTAACCTGAATCCTATTGCTGTTGTACCGTGGCATAACGGTTCCTTGTACTTTCCTTTTGCCCTGATCTCTAGCATATAGAGATCCCCCTCGTATACACTGGCATCCTTCTGTACCAAGCTACAAACAACAGCGCTAAACAATGTTCCTTAATATTCAACAATATAATACTTTAGAAAATACTGTTACTCTGTCATTCTCATTCTTCTTATTCTTTAGGACTTACCGAGCGACCTGTTCGCTGACGATATTCTATTTCTTTCTTCTTTGAATGTCGTCAGGTGCGTTGGACCAAGCTGAGATCGAGCCCACCGGTGAAGATTTGGAGCAGTTCCAGGAAGACCCAGAGCTCTAGATATTGTACCTTGTTTATTCTAGTTTTTCCATTTATTGTTATGCCACTGTTTAGGCACTGCTTTTCATTTCAGATGTATTTTCTTTTCATGTATTGTACAAAGAGTGTTATTAATAAAAGTTGCTGTTATTTCTATATCTTTCGTCTCTTGTGATTTACTTTATATTGCTTAGCTACGCTTAGCGTATGTACTTCTGAGTACATACGTAGCGGACCTTGTCGCATCCAGTTCGCCGTACACTGGGAAGCGGGGCATGACAGGTTTTGTTGGTGGCCCATGCAGGTCAGAGCTGTATGAATCCCTGTCATGCAGTTCTGGTCTGCGTGAACAACCTAAGCAATATAACACATGAAGCAGCAACTAAGACATTCTTTACAATTCATGTTCTTTGAATCTTGCAAATCTCAATTCCTTGAATCTTATCATTTCATGTATTGAATCTGTCCTAATCCAAATTTTTCTTCAGGGTTATGGATTCCCCGAACAACACCAGCACCAACGTTAACAACACCCCTCCAGCACTACCTCTCACACCAGTTGTTCCGACACCACCCACTGAGCAAACAATGCTATTCGAGGCGATCCGCAGCCTTCTCGAGGGACAGCAACAACTTTTGAACCGTCCTGATAACGATGCACCGGGAGTAAAGCAATTCAGGACTTTGCACCCAAAGCAGTTCTCTGGTAAAGGAAGCCCTCTTGAAGCGGAAGAATGGGCACAAAGCATCGAAGACGATCTGGCAGCAGCTCAAGTGTCAGACCACGCTTGGGTCCGTGTAGTGAAACTACAGCTCACGGATAATGCTCGCAATTGGTGGAAGGCGGAAGAAACCCATCTAGCACAGCCGATTGAATGGAAGACATTTCGCGAGAAGTTCGACGCGAAATATTTCCCTGTGACAGCCAGGTTTGCAATGAAGCAGCAGTTTATTCATCTACAGCAAGGATCAATGTGGGATAAATCGGTAGATGAATAAGACGCTGAGTTCACCATGTTGAGCCGGTAAGATATGTCACAATAGTTCAATTTTTAGATATCATATACTACACAGCTAACACAATCTTTAAACAGATTCACGGCACACTTGATACCGACGGACGAGATCAGAGCCTGTCGTTTTCATCAAGGTTTAGATACAGAGATCAAGGCTGCTCTAGCCACAGGAAAGTTTTTGACTCATGAGGAAGCCCTAGAAGCTTCCCGCAGTTATGAGGCAGTGATAAAAGAGAGGGGCAGACCTCAGTCTGCAGGAGTCAAGTGCCCTGCCAACCAGATGGCAGGTGGAGCCACGTCAAGACTACCTTTCGTGCTGAGGTGACCCGGAGTACCAACTCATCGTCTTAGCCCAGCCTTTTGCACTTACTGCAAGAGAATTGGACATATGATGAAGGACTGCCGTCGAGCCAATCGCCTCTGTTTAGTCTGCGGTTCAGCCACTCATGATATTGGATCTTGTCCTCAAAGGCAGAACCCTGTTGCTGCATCCATGGCAGCAAACAATTATCAGCAGCGACCAGCTCTTCAGGCACCTGCTACCAGACTTGCACAGCCTGCAGCACCTAAAGGACCACAAGCTGCACCACCTCCTCGACAGTTCCATCAAGCTCAAAGGAACGCTCCGAGAAATGCTCCTCAAGCCAGGAGGAATGTGCCGAAGCGCCAGGCTTTCATGATGTCTGTGGAAGAAGCTGAGGCCACTGGCCAAGTCATTACTGGTAAACTTTCCTTCTCAAACTTATCTTTTAGTCTTGTTTACCTACACACTTTCCCTATACCTAAAACTTATCCCATATACCTTAGGTACAATCCTAGTAGCTTCACTACCTGCACTTGCACTGTTTGATACTGGAGCATCCCACTGCTTTATGTCGCAACGGTTTGTTCGAACCCATGCGATTCCAGTCTCACCGCTTGTATCCAGTTGGAACGTCAGTTCCGAAAATGGTGTTCTAAAGGCAACTATGGGATACAGCATGTGTCCAGTCATCGTTTGCAGTCGAGAGTTTTACGCTGACTTCAAGGTACTGGACATACCAAACATCGATGTGGTTCTAGGAATGGACTGGCTTGGAACCTTTTATGCTACCATCGACTGTCGTCAAAGGAGGGTAGTATTCGAGATTCCAGACCATCCGGTCTTCTACTTCAAGAATGGAGATCGCACCCTGGAGCCAAGTACTTACAAAGCAAAGCCAAGGGAAGCAGTAGTTGCAGCAGCTCATGCAGAGGAAGAATCAAGACTGGAGGTAGTTGGAGAGTTCGACGATGTATTCCCTAACGATATATCAGGTTTGCCTCCCGATCGAGCTCTTCAATTCAGTATTGACTTAGTACCAGGAGCACAACCAGTGATCAAAGCACCTTATAGACTAAGTCCGGAAGGATTAAAGGAAGTTCGAACACAGTTGGACGAATTACTGGCGAAAGGATGGATTCGTCCCAGTACTTCAAGTTGGGGAGCACCTATACTACTGGTAAAGAAGAAGGAAGGTTCATAAAGAATATGCATCGATTATAGGGCCTTGAACGAAGTTACTATAAAGAACAAATATCCATTTCCGCGCATTGACGATTTATTCGATCAGCTAAGTGGATCTTGTGTCTTCTCTAAACTAGATCTTCGTTCAGGTTATCATCAAGTGAAGGTTAAGGAAGCTGATATTCACAAAACAGTTTTCAGAACTCGCTATGGACATTACGAATTTCTACTAATGCCATTTTGAGTGACCAATGCACCAGCAATCTTCATGAACCTTATGAATCAAGTTTTCCGGGAGTATTTAGACAGGTTCGTTGTCATCTTCATCGACGACATCCTGGTATATTCTAAGAATCGGAAAGAGCATGCGGAGCATCTACGAATTGTCCTGGAAATTCTTCGTCAACATCAGCTTTATGCCAAGTACAGTAAGTGCGAGTTTTGGCTAAATCAAGTTGGTTTTCTTGGACATAGCGTATCAGGAGAAGGAATTTCTGTGGATCCAGCAAATGTTTCAGCAGTGAGCGAATGGCCTACGCCAAAATCAGTGAAGGATATTCGGAGTTTCTTGGGTTTAGCTGGATATTACAGAAGATTCATTGAAGGCTTTTCAAAGATAGCAACACCCCTGACCAAGCTCACACGAAAAGATGAAGAATTTGTGTGGTCAGAAGCATGCGAGCAAGCTTTCGTAGAACTCAAGTCAAGACTGACATCTGCACCTATTCTCGTAATACCGGATCAATCTGGAGGATTAGAAGTACATTGTGATGCATCCGGTAAGGGATTAGGATGTGTTCTACATCGGCACGGTAAGCTTGTGGCTTATGCTTCAAGGCAATTGAAGACTCATGAGCGCAATTATCCGACGCATGATCTGGAGTTTGCAGCCGTCATTTTTGCTCTCAAGATTTGGCGCCACTACTTACTTGGTGAACGAGTGAACATCTACACAGATCATAAAAGTCTAAAGTATGTGCTTACTCAGAAGAAGTTGAATATGCGGCAGAGAAGATGGTTAGAACTCATGGCGGACTTTGACGTCAATTTGCAATATCATCCATGAAAGGTGAACGTAGTACCTGATGCTCTTAGTCGCCAACCATTAGCAATGAATCTCACCGCCCAGTGGAAGCTTCAGCAAGACCTACATCAGATGGAGATTGAACTAGTTATGCCAGGTGATATTTCAAATTTGATGAATCTACAAGTCCAATCAACTATTGTCAATCAGATCAAAGCAGCCCAAGCCAGCGATGCTAAGTTGCAAAAGATCATAGAATAAGTGGAGAATGGACTCAGAACAGATTTCATCATCCATGAAGACGGATCTTTGAGATACGGCAGCAGATTGTGTGTACCAAAGGGTCCTGTTCGGGAAGAGTTAATGAAAGAAGCTCACAGCTCTCCCTATTCAGTACTTCCTGGAGGTACCAAAATGTACAAGGATCTACGTCAGAATTATTGGTGGCATGGAATGAAACGTGAAGTAGCCAGAAGCGTCGCAAAATTTTTGGTGTGTCAGCAGGTAAAAGCTGAACATCACAGGACAGCTGGACTACTTCAACCGTTACCAATTCCAGAATGGAAGTGGCAGCACATCAGGATGGACTTTGTAACTGCCCTTCCTCGCAGCACAAAGGGTAACGATGCGATTTGGGTCATTGTGGATCGACTCACAAAGTCGGCTCACTTCATCCCATTTTGAGTTGGCCAATCAACTGAGACACTAGCGAAGAAGTACATGGAGGAAATTGTGAGACTTCATGGAGTACCGGTCTGCATTGTCTCCGATCGTGACACCAGGTTCCGATCGCAATTTTGGCAGAGTCTGCAAGCTATCTTGGGAACAAGTCTGAACTTCAGCGGCTAATCATCCACAAACAGATGGTCAGTCGGAACGAGCTATTCAGATCTTAGAGGATATGCTCAGAGCAGGTATGCTCGACTTCAAGGGATCGTGGGAAGATCACCTGCATCTTGTGGAGTTTGCGTACAACAACAGCTACCAAGCTAGTATAGGAATGACACCTTTTGCAGCATTATATGGAAGGAAGTGTCGATCGCCATTAAGTTAGTACGACATCGGTGATAGAGAACTCCTTGGACCAGAGATGATAGTAGCGACCGTTGATGTGGTTTGTACTATCAGGGAAAGAATGCGCATAGCCTAAGATAGACAGAAACACTGGGCTGATGCGAAGAGACGACACTTGGAGTTCTAGCCAGGAGATCATGTATTCCTGAAGATCTCTCCGAACCGCGGAGTGATCAGATTTGGAAGACGGGGAAAGTTGAGTCCAAGATACATTGGACCGTTCGATATACTCGAACGAGTCGGTGAAGTGGCATATCGTTTAGCGCTTCCACCCTCATTGGAAGGAGTGCATAACGTGTTCCACATATCCCAACTCAGAAGGTATATGAGTGACCCCAGCCATGTACTTGATCATTCCGAGCTCAGGATACAGCCCGATTTGTCTTGTGAGCAACAACCTGTGGAGACCCTGGACAGGAAAGTGAAAACACTTCGGAACGAAGAAGTTAATTTGGTCCGGGTAATGTGGAGGAAAGACACTCCAGGAGAATCCACATGGGAAAGGGAGGATGAGATGCGTGCAAAATACCCGCACCTTTTTGTAAACTAGTCCTTAAATAAAAGTTGTAAATTTCGAGGATGAAATTTTTGTAAGGAGGGTAGATTGTAACAACTCCAATTTTGTATACCAAAAATTTGCTTTAAATACAGTGTATACTTGGAGTATTGATGTTGCTGGAAACAATTTAAGTATCTAATTCCTTACAATAATTACAAGAAGGAGCTTGTAGCTCATTGGTAATACCTTGCACTGCTGAACCAAACCACCAGAGTTCGAATCCCATGCCCCACATATTTTTTATTATCTTTTTGCTTTAAATTTTTGTGAAGTCAAAAGGTCAAACAGCCATAACTCACAATTTATTGCAAATTATAAAAAATAAAGTATACCAAAACCTCCCCCAGAACAAACCCTACCCAACGACACCCGACTCGGCCCTGACTCGGCCAAGTCGGCCGGCGACTCGGCCGAATCGGCCGGCGCCGCCGGCCGGACTCTGCCGGTCGGCCGAGTCGTCAACACGAAAAAGTTTCGTGTTGACTTGGTCAATTCCCCTGCATGGTCCAATTTTCCAGTACTGTTACACAATTTCCATTAAACCTCTTTTAAGTCCAAAATTAATGAATTTTACATTTTTTAAATTTTTTTTTAATCCTAACCCTAACCCTAGCCTAGCCCTATATAAAGACCTCTATCCTCTACCATTTCACCTCACCACTCTAAGTCCACTCTCCCAAATTCTCGAGAACTCGGTGCAAAGAGCGAGAAGCGAAGCGCTGCCGAAACTGACGACGGATTCCGGCGACCGGATCAGAACCTTCACGACATTTTCGACGCATCGACAATCACCACCTTCTTCAGGCCCCTTAACTTTTCCAAACCCGTAAGTCCCATCTCTTCTATCTCTCTTTTCTTTAATATAAAAATACGACTTTTTGGAACCCGGTGGGAATCGGACAAACCGATTTCCGATTCGGTTTTTCTATAAATTTCCACTTGTCACCTAATACATAACACCTACCTATATGCATGTTGACTATTAATCACCCATAAACCAATTTAAACAAACTTTCTCACATGAAATGATAGCTTCTTTGCAAAACCGTATTCTTTTCATAAAAATACCATGAAGTTCATTTTTCTTCGTTTAATCAATTCCCTCACTCCTAAATATGTTTATCTTGATCACTAAACTTGTAGAAATCAATTTGAATGAAATTTCACACATGAAATGATAACGTTTTCAAATACCGTATTCTTGCGCTTTAATACCTTCAAGTTTAACATATCATGTTTAACCTCTAAACTTCATCAAAACTTAAAATAAGTCACGAGGTAATGACCTATCTCTACACACACACAAATATAACCCTAATTGATATATGTCAAAATATAGAATACGAAAATACAGGACTTTTCACTAAAATACCATATTCTTTATAATCTTTTCTTGAAAGCTTTAAGTTGTATAAAATTTTAAATAAAATGAAAATATGATATGTCATGGACATCGATCATTTATCTAAACTGACTTTGTGGTGTCTAGGCTAGGCAAGTGAGCTTGGGTAACTTTAAAAGGCCCGTCTCATGATTCGTGAGCGGATCCCTCCCTCCTCACTTGTACTTACCTGGCCACAATTGGCGGTGAAGAGGCGATTTGAGGCTTCTAATGACTTGTCGTTTAGACCCTTAGAAATAGGCTAGTTGGCTTAGGAAACCCTAGAGACTAAAAAACAGAAAACTACACTCTTTTACAAATAAATATCTTTTATTTATAAAACCGTTTTTTCTAAATGAATAGTATTTGTTAAACCTAAGCAAAGTGCCAATACAACCCACTTTTGGGGAACCCGTTAGGGATAGTATGGTTCAACGTGCACCCGCGGGCTAGTAGTGCGAGATTCAGACCTCCACAAGGAGCATTCGGTCTCGAAAGGTTTAAAATACGACATTTGAGAAAAATGAGATTTTGGTGATTAAAATATTTATTTAAAATTATTCTTGTGTTAATATATATATAATTATCCTTTAAACACCTATTTTATTATAATATAAAGTTTCCACTTTTTCCTAAAATTACAAGATTAAAACTTACATTAAAATACCATGAATTTCAAATAAAACAATTAATACTTTTGTTAGGATATATTCACTAGAATAACACAAATAGAATTCACACTCATTATAACTATAAAGACGAATAATAAATACTTGAGATATATTTTGAAAACTATACAAAAGTACTTTTTACATAAAACCCCCTCAAGTTTTATAAATTACAATAAGGCCCCTACAATTATTGAACTTCAAATTACCTTTCTTTTAGTTTGACTCGGATTAGAGTCTGACTATTTTTGACTTGATTATGATTCAAGTCAATCTATATTCTCTTATACTCCAACACAATATGAATACATGAATCCCTGAATCCAGTTAACAGTATATTCTTTTTGACTGAATCAAACCACGGATATTCATCCATTATTCTGATATTCCATTTACCTGATTATACAGTTACAACAAGTTTACTGATATCATGGTTTTGGTCAGTCACCCAACTTACATATTCCAATATTACAATACTGTTAAAACACAACGGTGTTTAAGGGGTAGATTGGTACGGAAGGTTTTAAAGGTGGCACGAGGTGGTCAGATTAAGACACCTAACCTGAATCCTATTGCTGTTGTACAGTGGCATAACGGTTCCTTGTACTTTCCTTTTGCCCTGATCTCTAGCATATAGAGATCCCCCTCGTATATACTGGCATCTTTCTGTACCAAGCTACAAACAACAGCGTTAAACAATGTTCCATAATATTCAACAATATAATACTTTAGAAAATACTGTTACTCTGTCATTCTCATTCTTCTTATTCTTTGGGACTTACCGAGCGACCTGTTCGCTGACGACATTCTATTTCTTTCTTCTTTGAATGTCGTCAGGTGCGTTGGACCAAGCTGAGATCGAGCCCACCGGTAAAGATTTGGAGCAGTTCCAGGAAGACCCAGAGCTCTAGATATTGTACCTTGTTCTTTCCAGTATTTCCATTTATTGTTATGCCACTGTTTAGGCACTGATTTTCATTTCAGATGTATTTTCTTTTCATGTATTGTACAAAGAGTGTTATTAATAAAAGTTGATGTTATTTCTATATCTTTCGTCTCTTGTGATTTACTTTATATTGCTTAGCTACGCTTAGCGTATGTACTTCTGAGTACATACGTAGCGGACCTTGTCGTGTCCACTTCGCCGTACATTAGGAAGCGGGGCATGACACCTAGGGTCTCTAGTACAACACTACTACACTGCTAGATTTTCTGGTACACACACTGGGTCACAGCAGATCACAGATATCACAAAATGACACTAAAAATACGATATGTGCACGAAACTTTACTTAAAGCGTTCTAAACTTAAACGAATAAGCTACGCAACACTAAAAAGACCTACTTAACAGATAGCTATAATTACCTAACCACACAAGCTTAAAGAGCCTAGCTTTCCAAGCTCCAAGGCATCCAAGGGGCAAACCAAGGTTTATGAAGTGATTTGGGTGATATTTTGAAGAAGATTAGTGTAGGTTTTGTGGTGAATGAATAAGTGTTCAGTTGAAATGAAGAGATATGAAGATAAATGAGAAAGAGATGAAGTGAGAGAAAATAAGAGAGGGTGAGATGAAAAGTGTCACGACCCAAGTTTGGCCCGTAACCGGCACTTAAAATACGTAACGTCAAGAAGCGTACGCATCTCAAGTAAGCCGAAAACCCAGAAATCTAAACCACCCAAAACTGGATCAACGGAGAAAATATAGTTTAAAATATTTAGAAAATCACAAGTAAAATCTCTAAATCTAGTTTTCTTTCTTGAAAATTTCGGCAGCACCTCTTTTGTAAAAAACAGCCCCAAAAACGGGTACAACACAGATAAAATATAAAGCATCCCAATTGGGAGCAAAAACACGCCCGACGGCGGAGACAATCACCACAACAAGTATACGACGCCGAAGCGAAGAAATAACAAAGGAAAGACAGCAATAAGAAGTAAACTTTCAAACATAACCGGCTCCCACGAGCACGGCACCCAAAGTCACCAAAATAATACAACACAGAATCCTCACAAGTCGTCTCTAAGTCATATACAAACAGTGGTAGATGGAGAATACTAGATCCAACAAAAAGATATACAATGTACAAACAGATAACCGTAAACCCACCTAAAAGCAAATGCCTCACTGCCTAAAGTATCGGTATCCGCAAAAGTACTGATGATAAGACGCCCTGCCGCGACTAATCAGAGGGAAAGTCCTGCAAAATACTGTGGCACAACGGGGGTGAGTTGCCAACTCGTGAATAGTAAATAATATCATACTGAAATCGCAAGTATGCACTAACAACAATGATCAATAACATGTAAGCTAGTAGCATGAGTATGACAATATGAATATGCAACTATCATGATCAAGGTACACCACCAGGGTACTATATCTATATGAAGCAAATGCATATCAACTGAATACTGAATGCGGGATAGTAAATAATCTCATGCACAAATCATAAGCATGGAAAAACACGGTGTAACTCAACAACACCCAGAATCCCAAAATACTCAGATCGGCCATCAGATCGGCCCTCAAATCCTGTACGTCTCATGGAACCTGAGTGTCAAACATCAACACTCTAAAATATCATGAAAACCAGTGTCTAATATCGACACGTAAATACTCGTATCCATACGTTCCTTGAAACCCAAGTATCCCACTTCGACACTTGTGTTCCACGTATCGGTCTTTCTGATATCCATGCGTTCCTCGAAACCCAAGTATCCCATCTCGACACTTCTGTTCCACGTATCGGTCTGTCAAAATCCATATAAAATAGCATATGCAATATAAAACATCAATATGAGCATATCACGGGAAAAGTCCGCTATTTAATGCATCAAGTCATTAAATATATCTCGCGGTTCCCAAAAAATCCAAATCCAGAATACATATATATACAGCGTCCCATACCACCGATATATATTCTATAAAAACTGATCATGTAACAATAGCAAGGTATATGTGCCAACATGTAGGTATAGTATGACATATATATAAGCATGTAGGTATACAGGTATGCTATATGTCATATGCGCTATCGCACAAGTATAACTGTTTCAATGTCGCTAACTAATAGCATGGTATATCAATGAGCATTTGTGTTGTGCGTATCATGGCAATTACCGACAGTGTGTGTAGCATATCATTGGTGCTCGTGCAACATGGACTGTCAATAATAGTGCGGTGTACAAAGGATACAGTATCAGGCACAACAAGTAACTATATGCAACGTGAGTCATGCAATATCTCTATATAAGCACATAAACATACGGCTAATATCATATCATATCTAGCCCTGACGCTTAGCGCCATACAGGTGATTTCCCCATAGATGTTAAATCTACTCACCAATGGTCTCCAGCTATGAAAATCCGATCACCTGCTTCCCCTTGTTCGCAGCATCTGAAGTCTCCGATTGCGACGCTATTTTTCACAAACACAAGAAATAAAGCAAACATCTCAGAATCAATCAACATAACGTAAAACTACGTATTAAATAATGTACCAACACACTAAACTAACTCGCGAGTGCACGTCTAGTGGCTAACGCGCGATACGATACCTCAAAACCTAACTAAGTACAGCGGCTGCACCAGATCACGATTCGTGTCGCAACACGTATCACGTGGACTTAAAACACTAGATTATAGGTAATCGATCCCAGATTTTGTATACTGAATTTACTAAAAAAAGTAAACAGTACCAAACACCCCTAACCAACAGCAGACAACTACCCACAGAACACAAACCACAACACTTTCCTACCCAGCCGGCGTCGCCGGAGTTCGCCTTAGGGGTCGCCGGCCCAGGCCGGTTGGGTGGTCCCCGTCTCTCAGGTGGTGTCTTAGGTTCACTAGTACATCTCTATAATTTTGTTTGATTTTCTATGAAAATCTCAGGTCACAGCAGGTATAAAAGCTCTAAAAAGACTTTAACAACCTGATATCGCACTAATCGATATAAAAAGCGTTCTACGCTACAACCAACGAGCAAAACAACATACAAACTCCTAATTAATAGTGTAGGGAATATACTTAACAATCTTGCTCACAAGATCCAAGCTTTCCCTAGCTCCAAGTGAATCAAGAAGGCAAAAACAAGACTTGGTGTATATTTTGTGATATATTTGGAAATTTTGGAGGTTTTTGAGTTTGGATTGAAGAGAAATGAAAGGAAAAAGATTAAGGGCAGTAGAGGGAGAGAGGATCACGGCCAAGAGAGTGAGGTGAGTGTTTTGTGAAGGTTTCCTAGCAATTACCAACATTAAATGCAATTAAATGCATTCACATACACATATGCACACATGCATGCATCTCTTCATTTGCTTTTCTTTTCTTTTAAACCCTAAACCCAAGTCAACACAAGGAATTCTAGATAAGTGAGAAGGTTTTGGTTTAACTCAAATTTAATTGATGAAAAGTTCAATTAATAGAAATTTCCCAAAATGTAAATATCGCATTAAAATAACATTAAAATTGGGAAAATTCTAATTGAACCAAAACGTCCCATATACCCCCAAAGCTTGCGCACTAGCTTTATTTTAGCTAAATTAGGTGCTGGCAAGTCTATATGGTTGTTCGTTCACAGTCGAGTTAAAACGGAAAACACCGACAAACTTACCCTAAAACGGACAAATTTGCATAACGATTTCTAAAACGTTACAAAAAGAGAAAGAGAGGTGAGGATAAGGGTGAGTGCACCATTTCATTAACTCTCTCATTAATGCAAACCATGCCCTCACATGAGTCACCAAGCCACCTCCTCTCCAATCCAAAACACAAAGAAATATCTCTCCACAAATATCTAGAGGTTTAGGGTTAAGCAAAGCAAAGGATTAGGATTAGGTTAAGTTGTCATGGTTGCTAAACTAGAAAATACACCCTCACATTAACATGCACAAGTGTGTGCAAGAATTAACAAATAACAATAAATTATTAATTAATTGTTATAAAATGTGAGGAACCAAAATTGGTAAACTTTTTACAGAAAACCCGCAATATCGTTTAATTAACACTAATCGCGCTCTAAGGTGTTACATAGGGGGTACAGGTTGACCCAAGGTGGGGTGCTCAAGTTACCGGATTCTGTGAAGTGCTGGGTGGTCTATTCATTTTGCTGAAGGGGGCTGACTCACTTCTGGTTTTGTCAGGTAACTTGCCGCACTCATAGGGGTCTAGGTTTTCATTGCACAGGCTATTCACACGACCAGGGAAACGTCTGGTTTCACTTGCGGCTCAGAGGAAACCCGGTGCTCCCAGATTACCTGTATTGTTCTGTGATGCTTATTACATATCTGTGATGTTGCATTTATCATGTCTGGAGCGATTATTGTATATTGTTATATATATACTAGTAGATGTTGTATATGTTTTACACCCACGCTAGTCCAGTACCTGCTCTGTCGTTTGTTAAGTAACCTAACGGGTGATGTTGGGACCCAGTGGCGAATGCGGATGGCATATACGTACATCATATTTTCGTTGTTTTGTAGTGTGATTAATTGATGGGACTGCATTGATTTGGATCAATGCAAGAAAAATAGACCTATTCGATGTTGTTGGAACATTTTTCAAAAAGCTGTTATTGCAAGGATGTTTTCTTTTGTTTTGCACAGTGGTATTCGATTATGAATATCCAGTACCTCATTCGACGAGAAGGGCCGAGATCCCTTCATCAGGAGTGACCCTTTGGACAGAGGTTTGCGTCAGGGTAATAACTTCACTATAGTCGATAACCTTTTTCTTTGCATCGCGGTATTCAGTTGGAATATCCTGCACCTCATTCTATGAGGAAAGAGCCGAGATCCCTTCACCGGGAGTGATCTCTTTAGCAAAGGTTTTCGCCACTATATATTTATAAAAAGCTATCCGGTTCCTTCAACGATATCAAGGTTCATTACGTTAAAGGTTTTTCGCCAAAAACAAGCCGTAGCCCTCTGTCATTTCAGATTAGTATTGCTTAGTATTCACGCTGCGTTTGTCGTTGCTATTCGCCGAGGCATAGTGTGCGGTAGCTCTGTAATGCTTTTCTGTCGCATGGATATATGGATTGGTTAGGACGGTCGTACGACTTTGTTGATTATTCATCAAGGGTCGTGCAGGTGGGTTTAACGCAATCAAGATAATGACGGGTTGAACTTAACTAGGACCTTTTGATTTGTTTATTATTCGCCCAGGTCACTTGGGTCCTAGGGGTAAAAATCACAATGGGAGTTTCTAAAGATACTGAAACTTACCAGGCATGCACATACCTTCTGGAGTGTGATAACATGAGTGGATTCCATCACGTTTGTTGGATATGTATGCCCTAGAGGCCATTATTATATAGTAATAGTTTGTATAATACATTTTGGAAGCTTGGGATATGTACACGGGTTTATGACAGTCTTGCTCGATATAGCAGTATGCTTCTTGGTTTGTATCTATCTTAATATGTGTATATGTTTCTTTTAACATATCGCTAAAAACATATTGATGGAGCCCTTAAGATCTTTGCTTGACTACCGGCGTTGTGATGGCGATCACACTAGTGGAGGCTGGGAAGTCTATAAGCACATCCTTATTTTTGTCCCTAGTCGTAAGATTATCGAGACAGGGCATCGATACTCCAGAGTATACTGGTGCATACGCTTCTCGTCCCAGCAGGGGAGATGGTCTGTCCCACAGCCATCAGTACGTCGTACTGGAGATAGTACGCAGGTGCTCGTTAGGTTACGAGTACACTGGACAGGACTCGTCGGGAACTGTTGGTTGGTATTATACCTATCGTCAGTTAACAGTTCCCGGGTGACATGAGTACAGCTTATTTCGTTGACTTGACACTGTCACTTTGCCTCAAGTGTGTTCCCACTGTTCTTAGATTACTACCCTACCACGGCTCTATTGAGTCGTGCAAATAGGTAGTAGTTGGGTGCAGTCCCGAAGCACTAGGAGGCAGTGACGGTTAGACAGGATTCGTCTCTCCCGGTATTGGGAGTTGATATCGCGCTGTGTCTAGGAGAGCCTTTCCTCATAGTCATCCCTGGCCAGGGCAAGCAAGAATTACTGGTAGTGTTTCCAGTAGTTTTTTAGGGTGTTCTGGGCTACACTCCGACATGACTTGTACCGCTATTAGGGGACTGACGTTTACCGCCCCCTAGGCCCGCCATGCGATACTCTCAGACGAACAGACCGGACTGTATGGAGATTGTCACATTCAGGCTCAGTAGGAGTTAAGATGGGTTGACCTCGTCGGTCTTCTTATCGGCATCTACCTGAGGACCGTTACGTACAGCTTTTAATGCTTGCGGCCTGTGGTTAAACCCACTGCCAGGGTAGTGTCGAGCCTTGAGAGTCCCACACAGAAGGTTATTCGCCTTTGGGCAAAACAGAGTAGAAGTCGCATGGTTTTGCGACGGGGGTTCGTTCACATCCGCGCACTTGTGCATGTTTGGTGTCCGGGGCAGTTATTATTAGCGGGCTTTGGTTTAAGCCAGATCCTAGTATTTTTTTTGGGATTGGTTTTGTCTCATTTTATTCGTGTTCCTCGGAACACGGATGCGGATGTGTATGCACAGTTGACAGAGGCAGAGGAATCTCATTAGGGTTTTTGACAGTTGACTTTTTCTTAACCCTAATGAGAATGAGAAATATGATTAATGATATTAATTAAGGATAATTGTGCCATGGTTAGGTTGACCATTTGACTTTTGTTGACCTTTTGACTTCGGTTGACCGGTTGACTTTTGTTGACCTTTTGACCATCATCATTTCACTTGCATGATGCTTCTTGTTTCTTGCAAAATGCATTTATTGTGAAATGATAATGGTCATTCCAAACTAACCATCACAATTATCTTTATTATTATTATTATTATTATTTCATATTATCTCATATGTGAGCATGGTTGTAGAATTCTATTATCATTCTATCATGCTCTTTCTCTCTCTTGAAAAAGCTCTCCCTCTTCCTCTCTCAAAGATTAAGTGTTTCATGTGTTGAAAATCATAAGCTTTTGAGACTAAACCATCAAAGCATCTCTCTACTCTTTCTAGGGTTCTTTGTCTAGCAAACCAAGCACTCTAGTTACCTCTTGGTTGAGGTAGGAGATCAAGGTAGAGACCCTCGGGTGGATCTATCTTCGGCAAAGAGAAGACGATGAAGAGGAGCCGTCTACGCCACTATAAGGAGCAAGCAAGAAGGAGAACCACAACAAGAAGAGAAGGAGTTCAAGATCTAGGTATAACCTTCTAACCGAGTAGCTAGAACTTGTTGTTAGTATGTTAGTTTTTGTTTAGCGAAGATCCTTCATGGTTGGTCCATGTTACCTTGTGTGGAAATTTTGATTTTTACCTATTCCGCCTCCCCGAAAGAACCGGGGTGGGTAACATGGACCTAGCAGTGGTATCAGAGCCTAGCTAAACAACAACTAGCATGTTAGCAAAGTGTTTAGAACTTCAATCCGAGAAAAAATCGCAAAACGCACCAAAATCACATACTTTCTGCCGATTTTCAAAACAGCCCTAAAAATATTTCCACTAACCTTAAAAATCCGTGCAGGGTATTTTAGGAACGACCAAGAAAAACGAGCCCACGACTCGGTCAAAGCGCGGCGAAACCAAGCGTTTCGACGCGGATCCGCGGCCGAGTTGACTCGGTCGCGACTCGTTTTTCCTGCATTGTTCTCAGGTTGATGTTTTGGAATTTTTAAGATACTTTGTTTCTACCCAGATTATCCAGAGAACATTGTTGTGTTTGGGGTAGTTACAAATTGGTATTTTGATCGGAGTTCGACAGACTTTAGCTAATTGGTTATATCTGTTATGTGATATATGTACTGAACGTCGACTAATCGCTTTACGTCGATTAGTGGAGGTTGTGCATATCTATGATCTGTGATGTTGGATAGTGTATATGAACTTGTTGGATTGTCGCGGATGAATAGCAGGGGTTTTGTGAGATGAGTGTTTCTTTATCTTTCATTTGATGTAATATTATTTTTTTATGGTCCCACATCCGGTATGAGGTTGTAGCCGCCATTGTATATTATTTCTTTTACTGTTTTTGCTCCTAGGATAGACCCAAGGTGGGGTGCACAAACTACCGGGTACTTTGAAGTCTGAGTGGCCTACTCACGTTGTTGAGCGAGGCTGCTTCACTTCGTGTATTTGGCGTGTAGTTTGCCACACCCATAGGGGTCTAGGGTGGGGTTTGGCTATTCATCGCGACCGTGTAATCCGTCTTTCGTTGCAGGCTCGAACGAAACGCGGATTCCTAGCATATCTAATGTGTTCATCTGTGACCTGGAATGGCTATCATTGCTTCTGACGAATGTGTATATCTATATATGATATCTAGTAGGTGTTGCTTATGTTTTGCATCCGCGCTAGCCCAGCCCGCGCTCTGTTGTTAGTTAAGTAACCTAACGGGTGATGACGGGCCCCATGGCGAATGCGGATGGCATAAGCGTACGCCATATTTTCGTTGTTTTCTACAATGGTAAGATTAACTGATGGAACGCATTATATTAATGCAAAGAAAAACAAATCTAAAAGATGTTGTTGGAACAATTTTCAAAAAGCTGTTATTGCAAGGACGTTCTATTTTGTTTTGCACAGAGGTATTCGGTTATGAATACCCAGCACCTCATTCGACGAAGCAAGGGCCGAGATCCCTTCATCGGGAGTGACCCCTTGGAAAGAAGTTTGCGTCAGGGGTAATTACTTCATTATAGTCGATTATTTTTTCTTTTCATCGAGGTATTCAGTTTAGAATATCCTGCACCTCATTCGAAGAGGAAAGAGCTGAAATCCCTTCACAGGGAGTGACCTCTTCAGCAAAAATTTTCGCTACTATATTTTTAAAAAGGCAATCATGTTCCTTCAACGATATCAAGTTCATTACGTTAACGGGTTTTTCGCCAAAAACCCAGCCGTAGCCCTCCGTCATTTCCTACAAGTACTACTTAGTATTCGAGCTACGTATTTTGGCATTGTCAAGGCGTAGTGATCGGTAGCTAAGTATTGCTTGTTTGCAGCTTTATTTTCAGATTATTTAGGACAGTCGCATAGCTATGTTGGCATTGTCATGGAATATGCGGGTGGGTCTAAGTTAATCAAGATAATGACGGGCCGAACTTGACTAGCGGTTTATGATATGTTGGCATTGTCAAGGTCATAAACCGTTAGGGGCAAAAACCACATCGGGAGTTTCAAATATACAGGAAACTTGCAGATTTAGCATACCTTCTGGAGTGTAGTAACTACAGTGGATTCCATCTAGGTCATTACACAATGATAGTTGGATCCCGATCCTACTGATGAGTTGGATTACTCTCGGGAGATTATTTCACTTAACAATCAATGCTATAAACCAAGTAGGTGTCTAGAACGGTGTTAGCGGGGCTACGCCTCCAGGGAAAAGAGGTTATATAATTAAGGAACTTCGCGAAAGCATTGGAAAAGCTCTGTCGAAGTACCAACACTAGCCTGGCTGAAAGGTTAAGCAAGTATTGTGACGTGCGATTAATCCTGACTAGTTCTTCTTTTAGGGTTTGAAGAAGAATTTGAGGAAACAGTGGGAGCCATCCTAGTTAGATAAATTAATAAACCAATCTAATCTTGCAAGAGCGCACGCTGAGTGTTTCTTTTCTCTCTCTCCTGGTAGCAACCATTTCACGCCCTAATCAAGATAATAAAATGTATTGCTTGACCGACCCGAATTCTAATTCGGGGCTGGGGAACGTCGGTTCGGCTATAACTTATGACAACAGTCATAAGTATGAGCAAGGGAAAGAGGATTGTATGGATTCCAAGGATACCCAGTTGAAGAAGAAGCATAGTTTTGCATCTACTTCAGGTGTTCTTGTAATTGAGAACTGCTTTACGGTCAGCCCTACCTCCTGGGTACATGATACCGGATCAGGATCTCATATCTGTAATTTATTGCAGGGACTGAGAAAAAGTAGGAATGTTGCACCTGGTGATATGTCGCTCAGGGTAGCGAATGGAGCACAAGTTAATGCTGCAGCCGTCGGTGAATATCACCTAGTGTTGCCAAATGGCAACACTATGATTTTGAACAATTGCTACTATGTACCTTCCATAGTTTGCAATATCATATCAGTTTCTTTACTCGATAAAGATGGATATAACTTTGTTCTTGATAGAAATATCGTGAACATTTACCTTCATAAGGTTTTGGTTGCAGAAGGTACACTGTGTAATGGTATCGATGTTCTAAACCAGAATACAGTTCTCAATGTACAAAACACACGCAAGAGGAAGAATTCAGATACGAATGAATCCTACTTGTGGCATTGTAGACTTGGTCATATCGGAGAGAAAAGACTAAGTATGTTGCATAAAGATGGACTCTTGAATACGTTCGAGTTTTCATCTTATGAAACTTGTCAGTCTTGTCTCAAAGGAAAAATGACCAAATCTCCGTTCACCGGATATGGAGAAAGAGCAACAAAGCTCTTGGGACTTATACACAGTGATGTATGTGGTCCAATGTCTATACATGCAAGGGATGGGTTCTCGTACTTCATCACATTCACTGGCGATCTCTCTAGATTCTGATATGTGTATCTTATGAAACATAAATCTGAAGCTTTTGAGAAATTCAAGGAATTCAGAAACGAAGTAGAGAACCAGACTGGCAAAAGTATCAAGATCCTCCGATCGGATAGGGTAGGGGAGTACATAAGCACGGAATTCCTAGATTACTTAAAAGAGAATGGAATTCTCTCTCAGCTTACTCCTCCGTACACACCACAGCACAACGGCGTATCGGAGCGGAGGAACCGTACCCTATTGGACATGGTTCTCTCCATGATGAGTAATGCTGAGTTACCTCTTTCATTCTGGGGACATGCGCTAGAAACAGCAGCATACTTACTGAATCAGGTTCCATCTAAATCTGTTCCTAAAACATCATATGAAATATGGAGTGGTAAAAGACCGTATCTTGAACGTATTAAGATATGGGGTTGTCCGGCCTATGTAAAAGTACGAAATCCTGACAAGCTTAAAGAACGATCAGTTTTGTGCAAGTTTATGGGATATCCTAGAAATTCTCTGGGATATCTGTTCTACCGCACTGAGGAATAGAAGGTGTTCGTTGCTCGTCGCGCCACCTTTTTAGAGTGGCAATTTCTTGCAAAAGAAATAAGTGGGAGCACGGTAGAACTAGATGAAATATCAGATCCACAAACTCAAATTGAAGATTTAGTAGAACCAGAAAATTCTATAGTGCCAGATGAACCTCAGCCACTCCGCAAATCTGGTAGGATTTCTCATCCACCAGAGAGATACTACGGTTTTCTAATAGACGGGGATCGAGAGGATTGCATCTTGGAAGAAGATGACCCTACCAGTTTCAGGCAGGCCATTATCAATAGGGACTCTGATAAGTGGCTGGATGCTATGCAATCCGAAATGGAGTCCATGCACACCAATAAAGTGTGGACCTTGGATATTGCTCCACCTTAGGTAAAGCCCGTTGGATGCAAATGGATCTACAAAAGGAAACTTGGTGTAGATGGGCAGGTGGAAACCTATAATGCTAGACTCGTTGCAAAACATTTTCTTCAAAGACATGGTGTGGACTATGACGAAAATTTTTCTCCAGTGGCTATGCTCAAATCCATTCGGATCCTACTTGCCATTGCTGCCTTCCATGACTATGAAATCTAGGGTTAGTTCAAATGGTTAGGGTTAAGCATGAGACAAGAATGGTGACTAAGTCAAAGCTTCATGAAGCTTCAATAAGATACAAAGAAAGCCACCATTATCATCTTTATCTTTTCGAAATAAATAAATAAATAAATGAAAAAGCAAAACCCTAATCATCAACTTAACCATGGTTTAATTCTATACACTTAACCAAATGAGCAAGCATCATCAAACATGATACAAACATGTGCATAAAAGTATATCACATATACAACTTGCACATCAAGTGAGAAAATCCATTTAAAGTGAACTAATACTAGCTAATGCAAAGTAATATATCAAATATATAATTATACATTGAATCATTAAATCAACATTTGATTTAACGATCCGGTCATATCGCATATAACCGACTAGTATCCTATGTATCGGCTTATCGAATCAATCCTTGATTCGATATCTAGGTTATATCGAATATAACCAATCGATACTTTCGTCGCGAGAATGGAATACGGTATCACATACACGCATTATTCTCGGTCCTGCACATATCTCATATGCGCTCCTATTTCGTTTCGCTTGAGCCAGGAAACCTCTATGTAGGACTCTAAAGACTCGTCAATACGCCAGTAGCAGATGATGATCATATCAATCACCCACAAGCCGCAAGCGGTCTGCTAAACGTAACGGCCATCCGGGTATTGAGCGATCAGAAGATCGACGAGCTAGCCCGCTCACACTCCTGTGAATCCAACCAGTAACACTTACCGTACAGTCCGGTCTGTTCGTCTGATATGTCGCATATCAAGTCTAGGGGTGGTATACGTCAGACCCCAATAACCGATAAGTCGTGCCGATGTGAGGCTCATAACGGGTCGAGAAACTACTGGTAACACTTACCAGCAAATCTCTGATCAGCCCTGGCCAGGGACTTCCCTGTTACGGCCAATCGAGCACAGCGCAACATCAACCCCGAATACCGGGAGAGACGAAACCCTTCCTATCGCTCATTGCCTCCATGTGACTCGGGACTGTACCCAAAGACCACCGTTTTCCACGCCCTCATGGACGTGGTAAGGTGGAGATCAAAGCACAGTGGGAATCACACAAGACTCTATGACGATCTCGGGTCTACAGACTAACATGTACAAGTGTCACCTGAGAACTGCCATCTGACGTGAGGTATAATACCATCTGGGAGTTCTCGGCGAGTCCGTCCAGTGTACCCAGTCTCCACTGAGCACCCGTACACCATCTCTGATATCAAACACCAATGGATATGGGATCATCCATCGCCCATCTCATGGGCCGAGAAGCGTATACGCTAGTCTACACTGGTATATCGATGCCCCGTCTCGATACACCCACGACTAGGGACCTTGAAGGATGTACCTATGGACTACCATGTCCCCACTAGTATGATCTGCATCACAGTCCAGGTAGTCAAGTACACATCCTAAGGGCTTTACCAACATGTAACTATAAGACAGTTTAAAGAGACAAGTGTACATGTTAAGATAAAGAGTAACCAGATAGCATACTATCAAATCGAGCAAGAAAGTCATCTCTATATATGTCCAAGCATCCAATATAATATACATCATCTGTACAATACTGGCCTCTAAGGTATACATACAAATAACAATCTCCCACTTGCACTAGGGCCAGCTGCTGTAGTATCGCATACCGAGCATCCCGAAGAGTCTCTCAAACTGTATCTGGGGAATGGCCTTCGTGAGTGGATCCGCCGTGTTGTTCTTCGTGTCAACCCTCCTGACCTCGATCTCCCGGCGATCAACTATCTCCCGGATCAGGTGATACCGCCTCAGAATATGTCTGGACCGCTGATGGGACCTGGGTTCCTTGGCCAAAGCCACCGCTCCATTGTTATCGCAATACAAAGGTATTGGATGCTCAATGGATGGAACCACTCCAAGCTGAGTAATGAACTTCTTGATCCAGACAGCCTCTTTAGCAACATCGTTGGCAGCGATGTATTCAGCCTCCATCGTCGAGTCTGCCACGGTTTCCTGCTTGGAACTCTTCCAGCTAACCGCCCCTCCGTAAAGGGTAAAGACAAATCCCGACTGCGACTTAGAGTCGTCCTTATCACTCTGGAAGCTCGAATCGGTAAAGGACTCCACTTGGAGTTCTCCGTTACCATACACCAAGAGCATCTCTTTAGTCCTTCGTAAGTACTTGAGAATGCTCTTCACAGCTGTCCAGTGACTCTCTCCAGGATCAGCTTGATACCTGCTCACTACACTTAGTGAGTATGCTACATCGGGTCTCGTACATAACATCGCATACATGATCGAGCCTACAGCCGAAGCATAGGGTATCCCTTGCATGCGAGCTCTCTCCAAATCAGTCTTGGGAGACATCTCTTTGGAGAGAGTGACTCCAGAGATTGTGGGCAAGTTCCCACGCTTGGAATCTTCCATACTAAACCTTTTTAGTATGGTGTCAATGTACCTGGATTGGGACAATCCCAATATCCGTTTGGATCTATCTGTATAGATCCTAATTCCCAATATGCAGGAGGCATCACCAAGATCTTTCATCGAGAATCTTTGTGATAAGAAGAGCTTGACCGATTGCAGCATAGGAATATCATTTCCTATCAAGAGAATGTCGTCCACGTACAATACGAGGAAGACAACCTTACTCCCTGCCACCTTCTTGTAAATACAAGGTTCATCTGGGTTTTTGACGAAATCAAACTCTTTGATAACGACGTCAAAGCAGATATTCCAACTCCGCGATGCTTGCTTTAATCCATAAATGGATTTAAGCAGCTTGCACACCTTGCCGCTGCTCCCACTGTCTACGAAGCCCTCTGGCTGAGTCATGTACACGCACTCTTCTAAATCACCATTTAGAAAGGCGGTCTTAACATCTATTTGCCAGATTTCGTAATCATGATATGCAGCGATGGCAAGCATGATCCGGATGGATTTAAGCATAGCCACTGGAGAAAAGGTTTCGTCATAGTCCACACCTGGTCTTTGACGAAAACCCTTTGCTACAAGTCTAGCTTTGAAAGTCTCCACCTTCCCATCTACACCAAGTTTTTTTCTTAAAGATCCACTTGCTCCCGATGGGTTTTACCCCTTCAGGAGCAACATCCAAAGTCCATACTTTGTTGGTGTACATGGATTCCATCTCGGACAGCATAGCATCCAGCCATTTCACTGAGTCCCTACTCGTGATGGCCTGCTCGAAGCTAGTTGGGTCATCATCCTCCATGATGCAATCCTCGCTCCCACCATCCATGAGAAAACCGTAGTATCTCTCAGGTTGGCGAGGAACCCTACTAGATCGGTGGAGAGGCTGGGGTTCGTCGGGAGCTACTGAATCCTCTGGTTCAACCAAATCTTCTGTCGTAGTCTGTATTGCTGGAACCTCTTCCAGTTCTACCTCCTTGCCACTAATCTCTTTTTCAAGAAATTCCTTTTCTAAAAAGGTGGCATGTCGAGAAACAAACACCTTTTGTTCCTCGGTGTGGTAGAAGATATCCCCGCGCGAATGTTTGGGATATCCAATAAACTTACACAGAATGGACCTTGCCGCGAGTTTGTCCGGATTTTGCGTTTTTACATATGCCGGACAACCCCATATCTTAACATAATTAAGACATGGTCTCTTTCCTTTCCATATCTCATATGGAGTGGTTGGCACAGTTTTGGTAGGAACCATATTCAATAGGTCTGCAGCTGTTTCCAGTGCATATCCCCAGAAGGAAATAGGTAACTCAGCTGTGCTCATCATAGAGCGCACCATATCTAATAGGGTGCGGTTCCTCCGTTCTGATACACCGTTGTGCTGTGGTGTATATGGAGGAGTCAGCTGAGAGAGAATCCCATTCTCTTTTAGGAAGTCCAGGAATTCATTGCTCAAGTATTCACCTCCTCGATCAGATCGAAGGATTTTAATACTTTTTCCGGTTTGGTTCTCGACTTCTTGTTTATATTCTCTAAATTTCTCAAAAGCTTCTGATTTGTGTTTCATCAGGAACACATATCCGAATCTAGAGAGATCGTCAGTGAATGTAATGAAGTACGAAGAACCATCCCTGGAATGTGTAGACATGGGACCACATACATCACTATGTATAAGTCCCAAGAGTTCGGTAACTCTTTCTCCGTGTCCCGTAAACGGAGTTTTGGTCATCTTGCCTTTGAGACATGACAGGCAAGTGTCATAAGTTGAAAATTCAAACAGATTTAAATATCCATCCTTATGCAACTTAGCTAGTCGTGTCGTCGCATTTATGTGACCCAGTCTACAATGCCATAAGAAGGATTCGTTCAGTTCTGAACTCTTCCTCTTGTGTGTGTTTGCTATGCTCAGAACTGTTGATTGATTTAGAACATAAATGCCATTGCACAACGTGCCTGATCCAACCAACTTTTGGTTACGGAAAATGTTCATAACATTATCCTGTAATACAAAATTATATCCCTCTTTACTCAACAAAGAAACCGATATAATGTTGCATATCAGGTTCAGCATGTAATAGCATTCGTTAAGAACCAATGTATTACCAGTTGGTAATACAAGGTGATATTTCCCGACAGTCTTAGCTGCAACAATTGCACCATTTCCAACTCTAATGTCTTTATCACCTTCTCCAAGCTCTCTACCTTTCCTAAGCCCATGTAACTGATTACATATATGGGATCCTGACCCGGTATCCAATACCCAGGACGTAGAGCAAATAGAGAAACAGTTCTCTGTAACGAACACACCCGAAGAAAATGCATCATCATGTACTTTCTTCATTCGGGTGGCATGAGAATCCTGGTATTCCCCTATATCCTGCTCAGTCCTATAACTCTTATAGGAAAGAACGGAACCAACGTTCCCCAGCACAGTATAACATGCGGGTTCGGTCAATACATCCATATTATTATCTTTATTAGGGCATGAAATGGTCGCTAGCTGGAGAGAGAGAGAAGAAAACACTTTACCGTATGCTCGTGCAAGATCAGATTGGTTATTATCTTATCTAATCAGGATGGCTCCCACTGGTTTTTATCAAATCTTCCTCCAAACCCTAAAAGGAAAGACTAGCCGGGATTAATTACACACTACAAGTACACTAATCTTTCAGCCAGGCCAGTGTCGGTACTTTGAGGGAGGTCCCCCGTGCTTTCGCACGAACCTAATTAATGTAAACCTCGTTTTCCCAGAGGCGTAACCCCGTTGACACCTTTCTAGACACCTACTTGATCAGCTAATTGCAATGTGTAAAACTCTCCCAGGAGTAACTCTTACTCACAGTGGGTATCGGGATCGAACTATCTCATAGAAGGTATGCAATCTCATTGCAAATTTCAACACTTGAAATTCCCGATAATATTTTGCCCCTAGCGTCCTATGACCTTGACGCAGGCCAACAAACCATAGTGCGCTAGTAAAGTTCAACCCGTCATTTCCTGATTGAATTAAACCCACCCGCACGACCCTTGACGCAGGCCAACAAAGTCGCACGACTACCCTAATCCAATCTGCATCATATGCATAAACAGATAAATACTAGTTAGCTATCGCACACTACGCCTTGACGCAGGCCAACAAACGTAGCACGAATACTAACTACTACTTATCTGAAATGACGGAGGGCTACGACAGGTTTTTCTGAAAACCTATTGCGTAATGAACTTGATATCGTTGTAGAATCAAATGAAGTTTTGAAATGGAGTGATTTTGAGGCTTTTCTAGTTTTTCTAAAGGGGTCACTCCCGGTGAAGGGATCGTCGGCCCTTTCCTCCTCGAATGAGGTGCGGGATATATCATATATATCACTGTGCAAAGCAGAAACTATAGAAGCAATCAAAAGTCAAACCGAGTGTGTAGCATCTGCCAGTTTTTGCTAAAGGAGTCACTCCCGGTGAAGGGATCTCGGTCCTTTCCCCATCGAATAAGGTGCAGGATATATCACATATACTGCTATGCAAAGAAAGAACTGTAGCAACCTTTTTTGTATAAAATTTGATTCTACAACATCTTAGGTTTCTTTTCTTTCATTAATCACATTAATGAAGTCCCATCATTTAAATACCTAAACATCACAGATAAATACGACGTACACTTATGCCATCCGCATTCGCCGCGATGTCCCCTCGTGCACCGTTAGGTTAGGTAACTAACGGCAGAGCGGGGCAGGGCTAGCGCGGGTGTAAAACATAAGTAACGCCTATATAAAATATCATATATACTATATACTGTATTTATCACAGATCATCACATGATCACATCACAGATATCGCAGCAGAAGAAACATATGAAACATTGGATATTCTAGGACGTCCGTGTTTTCAATACGAGCCAGTATAAAACACGGATTCCACGGTCGTGATGAATAGCCAAACCCACACCCCTAGACCCCTACGAGAGCGGCAAGAAACCCTACCAATTCTAGGGTTAGGAGACCCGGACTCAACTCCTCGAGATGGTCTCCCACTGGACCCTAGAACCCGGTTACCTGTGCTCCTCTCCTTGGGTCTATCCTAGTGCAGAAAAGTAAATAATATACAAAAGGTGACATCTTCCGCAACCTGGAAGTGCCCCAAATAAAAGAATATTACATACAAGTTTTTACATGAATGAAAAATGAAAAACACTCATCTCACATAAAAGTCCCCGGCTATTCAAACACGACAATCCAATATAACATATCCAGCAACACATAACATCACATGTCATCAGCGTAAGTAAATATGCGCATCCCAATTGTCGTTGACATATAGCAACGAAACCGGCGATATCACATATTACACTTACGGCCACAGAAAAGAAAGTGTAAAACTACAACAATTGGAATCCGCATTCTGTTTAGACATCACATGCCTAATCAAATGAAATACTTAGACATCACATGCCTAACAATTATAAACCCCGCATTTTAGTCCCATTATTGAAAACTCTTTTCAATATCAAGTGAGACTAAACCGCTAGATTTATAACATTCATCCAGTTATCTCATAACTGTTTGTGAATTCCAATTATTGTATCCCATTCCGGATAAATAGAAAATATTAAACTTTCCGATCGAACATTCGAACACCCAAGTTTTCCCGAAACCGTTCAACACATGAAATAAGTTCAAAGACATTCACTTCATGCCTCAGTACCAACGGTCCAGCCGTAGAAGGGTCAAGCCAACGCCTCATATGTGGCACGCCGTACTGCCCCAAACCCGAAGGTTCAAAGGGTAGTTCAAAACGGTCACATAATCGAGTTAAGCTTTGTTGTCTTCTAGAGGGACCATCGCGTTACTTGCACTACTTAGAACGTCTTTAAACCACAGAAAAATCCAACACTTGGAAATTTTCCGGCAGGGGAAAAGTTGGGTATTTATATCCGGTCGAACTTTTTAACATATTCGAAAATTATCCGGAAAACCACACAGACAAAATTTGAAAATCCGATCGAATCTTTGATTCCCAATACAACCCCAGAATACTCATCTGTAGAGTCACAATAAAAATACCCAGAAAATATAGCATTAAAATATATGAGTTACTGTGCAGAAATTATCAGACAAGGGGACAGTACGGCCGCGGAACCGCCGCACATGCCTAGCTCGTGCCGCGGTTCCGCGGTGGAAAAATCGATTTAGGCCCTCGTATTTCACAGTAATTCAAATAAGACCCTGCTTATTTTTCTGCATATTTTTAATTGACAAAAATCCAAATTTTCAGAAAATTTCCACAGAGCATTTTGGGTTTTAGGGTTTCGGTTCGATCGGGTTTCAAACATCGTCTAGACTTCGCCTAAGGCTCTAGCTAGGCTCTGATACCACTGTAGGGTTCCTAGGCACGCTAATGAAGTCTCACAAGGCATCAACCATGCCAATATCAAATTTTATGAGTGCCGCGAAACCCTAATACGAATCGTTGACTAGAAATTTAGGCGAAATACGAAACTAGTTAACATCTTAACTAAAGGAGAGAGGCTACAACCTTTGTAGATCCGGTTCTCCACTTCCTTAGCTCCATGTAGGCGTCCTCTCGCTGTCCATCTCGAATCCCGAACTCAATCGTCGGCTTCATCGGAGAAATGGGCGGACTAGGTCGTCGGCTTCGTGCCGAAGATGATCTACGTCGAGGCATCACAAGTTCAAGCTTCAACTTCACCAAGTTGTGAAACTTGTGAAGAAAACACCCTATACTACTTGGCAAGAGGTAGAGGGTGAAGAAATAGGAGGTGGGTTCACTTTAGAATTGGATTTCTCTCACTTTTGCTCAAGTTGCCATTGATGGACTTAAGCTTTTCTTGAAGAAGAAGATGATGATGAAGAAGAAAGAATATGATAAGTGTTCTAAAATGAAAAAGAAAATGAAAACTTATCATAATCTTAACCATAGTTAAGTGTAGAGAATGAACTAGGGTTAGTTCAAATGGTTAGGGTTAAGCATGAGACAAGAATGGTGACTAAGTCAAAGCTTCATGAAGCTTCAATAAGAAACAAAGAAAGCCACCATTCTCATCTTTATCTTTTCGAAATAAATAAATAAACAAATAAATAAATAAATGAAAAAGCAAAACCCTAATCATCAACTTAACCATGGTTTAATTCTATACACTTAACCAAATGAGCAAGCATCATCAAACATGATACAAACATGTGCATAAAAGTATATCACATATACAACTTGCACATCAAGTGAGAAAATCCATTTAAAGTGAACTAATACTAGCTAATGCAAAGTAATATATCAAATATATAATTATACATTGAATCATTAAATCAACATTTGATTTAACGATCCGGTCATATCGCATATAACCGACTAGTATCCTATGTATCGGCTTATCGAATCAATCCTTGATTCGATATCTAGGTTATATCGAATATAACCAATCGATACTTTCATCGCGAGAATGGAATACGGTATCACATACACGCATTATTCTCAGTCCTGCACATATCTCATATGCGCTCCTATTTCGTTTCGCTTGAGCCAGGAAACCTCTATGTAGGACTCTAAAGACTCGTCAATACGCCGGTAGCAGATGATGATCATATCAATCACCCACAAGCCGCAAGCGGTCTGCTAAAAGTAACGGCCAACCGGGTATTGAGCGATCCGAAGATCGACGAGCTAGCCCTCTCACACTCCTGTGAATCCAACCAGTAACACTTACCGTACAGTCCGGTCTGTTCGTCTGATATGTCGCATATCAAGTCTAGGGGTGGTATACGTCAGACCCCAATAACCGATAAGTCGTGCCGATGTGAGGCTCATAACAGGTCGAGAAACTACTGGTAACACTTACCAGCAAATCTCTGATCAGCCCTGGCCAGGGACTTCCCTGTTACGGCCAATCGAGCACAGCGCAACATCAACCCCCAATCCCGGGAGAGACGAAACCCCTCCTATCGCTCATTGCCTCCATGTGACTCGGGACTGTACCCAAAGACCACCGTTTTGCACGCCCTCATGGACGTGGTAAGGTGGAGATCAAAGCACAGTGGGAATCACACAAGACTCTATGACGATCTCGGGTCTACAGACTAACCTGTACAAGTGTCACCTAAGAACTGCCATCTGACGTGAGGTATAATACCAACTGGGAGTTCTCGGCGAGTCCGTCCAGTGTACCCAGTCTCCACTGAGCACCCGTACACCATCTCTGATGTCAAACACCAATGGATATGGGATCATCCATCGCCCATCTCATGGGTCGAGAAGCGTATACGCTAGTCTACACTGGTATATCGATGCCCCGTCTCGATACACCCACGACTAGGGACCTTGAAGGATGTACCTATGGACTACCATGTCCCCACTAGTATGATCTGCATCACAGTCCAGGTAGTCAAGTACACATCCTAAGGGCTTTACCAACATGTAACTATCAGACAGTTTAAAGAGACAAGTGTACATGTTAGGATAAGGAGTAACCAGATAGCATACTATCATATCGAGCAAGAAAGTCATCTCTATATATGTCCAAGCATCCAATATAATATACATCATCTGTCCTCTATGTCATACATACAACTAACAATAATATACGGATATACTTATATTCTATTATATGTCACATATATCATCCTTTACGCTTTTACGCATTGAGATATGTTGTTTTCATGAGATTTCTGGATTTGAGAACCGTGGCTATTTCAAAAGAAAGCAGGTACTGTTTTAAAAACCCGGTTTCTCTTGATATGATATTTCAGTGCGTCCACCATGCGTTTTCTCGGTTCTGAGATGTGTGACAGTGATACATGATTCGAGGAGCTGGATGAGGCCGATTGTTGGTACATGGTGGACCCGGTATGGTACCCCGAGGCGAGAACAGATTGCTGTGCTGTAGACGGTGAGCCTGGCAGAGGGACTACTACCTACCGGTGATAGTATTTAGGCTCGGCGGATATCTGGAGGATACCAACCGGAGTCGAGAGAGGATATGGGCCGATCCGGACTGATGGAGCCCGAGGGCCGATACGGACTGACGGAGCCCGAGATATGAGGATTTACATGTCGATGCTGGACATGGGTTTCATGATGTTTCGAGTGTCGATGTTGGACACTCAGGTTTCATGATTTTGATGTGTGGCGAGGGACACACGTTGTTTTATATTCTCATACTTTCATGCATATGCTTTTATGATATTTACATGCATGATGATGTTGTGTCAGTGGTTGACACATGGACGAGATCCACAAGCATACATATATTGATTATATGGGTGGACGAGATCTACATGCATACATGCTTTGATTATATTGTTGGATGTTATCTACATGCTGATAGGCATTTACTTACATTGTTGGCATATATACAGATACGGTCACCCTAGATATCATAGTATTACCTTTATGATATAGTTGACCTAGGAAATCGTTATTTTATTCGATTTCTACTTGTTGATATTTTTCTACTCACGAGTGGGCAACTCACCCCCGTTGTGCCACAGTTCTTGCAGGTTGACCGCTTGGATCAGTAGCGGCATAGTTGGCACGCAGTTGCTTTCGGGTATGTGCTTTGGTAGGTGGGACATTTGCATCAAGCCCACTCATGTATTTACTATTCATATTGTATCTAGTCAACTCCATCAATCAAACCAGTATTTGTATAAGTAATGAGACTTAGTGAGACTTGTGGTTGCTGTAAGTCCATGCTACCTCTCCCGGTACTTTCGGGCATGCGGAATTTGGTGAAAAACAATTTTCTTAGAGGTGGTAACATGGACTCAAAACCCGGATCTTTGTTAAACATCTAACTAACAACCTAACTACGAGTTGCTAACTACTCGGTTAGGGGGTTATACCTTTCTTTTTCTCGAACTCCTTCGTCTTCAAGCTTCGATGGTCGTCCGAATCGGCTTCTCCCCGTCGTCTCCTTGCGCCGAAGATAGATCCACCTGAAAGCTTCAACCTTTGGCTCCTTCTTCGAACTTTGAAGAAACTAGTTCACTCGGTTTGCTAAACCTTGTGAACTAGAGTGAGTAGAGATGCTATAACAATAAAATTTTGAGGTGCTAAGCAAACTATACAAAGAATCGAACTAGAATTTATGAAGTAACTATTAATAGTATCAACAAATTAAGTTTATGTTATGCTAAGTGTTGAAACTACAACCTTTGTAGTTCACTTTGGAAAACTCCTAGGCTTTGCAAAGGTTCACTTGATCTACTCCTCGTCCCCGACGATCCACCCGAAGCACTTTGCCCTAAGCTTGATGCTTCCTACGATCTTTGGAAATCCTTGAAGCACAACACCCTACACAAGATGGCTAAGGTTGTGTAGGATGATGAAGTGGTTCTATTCTTATTTATTACCTTTTCTTTTCTTTTTCTAACTCTTTTTAACCATTAAAAGAGAGCTAGGGTTTGAAGAAGAAGAAGAAGTCTCACTCTTTTCTTTTTCTAGGATAATGATAATGTAAAAAGAAAATGAGAGAGAGTGAGAGATCTTATCATAACTTTAACCATAGTAGAATAAAAATCTAGATATTTCATCTAAGGTTAAAAGGCAAAAGGAATGGAAACTATGGTTGAGTTAAAGAATTGTGTAGATGAGTGTGGAAGCAATGACTCATTAACCATTTCTTTTGCCTTTAATCTTTAATGAAAAATCCAAACATTATCTTATCTACAATATGATTCTTATATTGCCTTCCTCTTTGTATCATCAACCATGATACATTTTATGTATGTATGTATGTGTGCACATCATCATGTACATATACATCCATGTATCCATAAGAAGAAAAGGTTTTAAATAAATAATATAAAAGCCAATATTAAATCAACACTTGATTTAATAAATCCATCATATCTCATATGACCCGACTAATATTAAATGCCTGATTAAAATACAGTATCATATACCAGTATTTAATCGAGGCTCCGCGCATATCTCATATGTGCACCACTTCGTTTCGCCAGAGCCGAGAAACTTCTATGTGGGACTCTAAGACTCGTCAATACGCCAGCAGTAGATGATGATCATATCAAACACCTACAAGCCGCAAGCGGTCAGCTAAACGTAACGGCCACCCGGGTATTGAGCGATCAGAATAAGAACAAGCGAACCTGTCAAAACTCCTGTCAATCCATCTGGCAACACTAACCGTACAGTCCGGTCTCTTCGTCAGATATGCTGCATATCGAGTCTAGGGATGGAATCGTCGACCCCAATAACTCAATAAGTCATGCCGGTATATGGTCTATAACAGATCGAGAAACTTACTGATAACACTTATCAGTAATATCTCAGCAGCCCTGGCCAGGGACTTCCTGTTATAGCCAATTGTGCACAGCACAACATCAACCCACAATACCGGGAGAGACGAAACCCCTCCTATCGCTCACTGCCTCCACATGCCTCGAGACTATACCCAAAATCCACCTGTTTGTACGACTCAGTAGAGCCGCAGTAGGGTGGAGATCAAAGTACTGTGGGAGGACACACAAGACTCTATGACGATCTCGGGTCTACAGACTAACCTGTACCAGTGTAACCTGAGAACTGCTATTCGACGTATGATATAATACCATATAGGAGTTCTCGGTGAGTCCGTTCAGTGTACCCAGTCTCACTGAGCACCCGTATAGTATCTTCGGTGTCAACACACCAGACGGATATGGGATCATCCATCGCCCATCATATGGAACAAGAATGGTATACGCTAGTCTAAGCTGGAATATCGATGCCCTGTCTCGATATACCTACGACTAGGAACATTTCAAGGATATGCTTATAAACTACAGATGTCCCACTAGTATGATCCGCATCATAATTCCAGTAGTTAAGCCAATATCCTTAGGGCTTCATCAATATGTACCAAATGAATATAAACATGATCAAGCGAACATATGATAAAGTAAAACCAGATAGCATACTATCATTTTGAGCAAGACTGTCTCCCGAATATATATATATATACACATCAGTACATACACTATCTCATAATGGCCTCTAGGGCATACATATATCCAACAATCTCCCACTTGCACTAAGGCCAGTTATTGGCATATCTCATACCTAACATCTCAAAAAGTCACTCATGCTGCGGCTGAGGGAGGGCCTTGGTGAATGGATCCGCAGCGTTGTCCTTTGTGTCTACTCTCTTAATCTCGATCTCGCGGCGATCAACTATCTCCCGGATCACATGATATCTCCTCAGGATGTGTCTGGACATTTGATGGGACCTGGGCTTTTTGGCCAATGCCATAGCCCCATTATTGTCACAATACAGAGGTATTGGATCAATAATGGTTGGAACTACTCCTAGCTCCGCGATGAATTTTCTCATCCAGACGGCTTCCTTGGCAGCATCATTTGCAGCAATATATTCAGCTTCCATCGTTGAGTCTGCAACGGTATCCTGTTTGGAACTCTTCCAACTCATCGTCCCTCCATTGAGGGTAAATGCAAACCCTGAGATTGACTTGCTGTCATCCTTGTCACTCTGGAAGCTCGAATCGGTAAAGGCATCCATTTGGAGATCCCCATTACCATACACCAAGAACAATTCTTTAGTCCTTCGCAAGTACTTAAGAATGTTCTTTACAGCAATCCAGTGATTCTCCCCTGGGTTAGATTGATACCTGCTTACTACACTAAGCGCATAAGCAACATCAGGGCGTGTACATAACATCGCATACATTATCGATCCTACTGCCGAAGCATAGGGAATAATGCTCATGCGAGCTCTCTCTATATCAGACTTTGGGCAATCGTCTTTTGAGAGAGTGACTCCATGGCAAGCGGGTAAGGCACCCCGCTTGGAATCTTCCATACTAAATCTCTTTAGGATGGTGTTTATGTACTTGGTTTGGGACAATCCCAATAACCGTTTGGATCTATCCCTATAGATCCGTATACCCAATATGTATGTGGCATCTCCCAGGTCCTTCATGGAGAACCTTTGTGATAAGAATGATTTGACCGACTGTAGCATAGGAATGTCATTTCCTATCAGAAGTATGTCATCTACGTACAATACGAAGATTGCGACATTTCTTCCTACAGTCTTCTTATAAACACAAGGTTCATCTGGATTTTTGATGAAATCAAACTCTTTGATAACATCATCAAAACAGATGTTCCAACTCCGTGATGCCTGATTTAATCCATAAATGGATTTAAGTAGCTTACATGCCTTACCGCTGCTCCCACTATCAATGAATCCCTCTGGTTGATCCATATAAACGCATTCCTCTAAATCACCATTTAGGAATGCAGTTTTAACGTCCATCTGCCAGATTTCATAGTCGTAGTGAGCAGCAATAGCAAGTAGGATCCGAATGGATTTAAGCATGGCTACCGGAGAGAAAGTCTCGTCATAGTCCAAACCTGGTCTTTGACGAAAACCTTTCGCTACCAATCCTTGCCTTATAGGTCTCTACCTGTCCATCTACACCGATCTTTCTTTTAAAGATCCATTTGCATCCCACAGGTTTTATCCCGGAGGGTACATCTTCTAAAGTCCATACTTTGTTGGTGTACATGGACTCCATTTCGGATCTCATGGCATCCAGCCAATTCACAGAGTCACCACTCGTGATAGCCTGATGAAAACTGGAAGGATCATCATCATCCATGATGCAATCTTCTCTATCACCATCAACGAGGAAACCGTAGTATCTCTCCGGTGGGCGAGAAATCCTGCCAGATCTTCGGAGTGGCTGAGGTTCATTAGATTCTGTTATGACTTCAGGTTCAGCCAAGTTGTCATTTGTAACTTTTGTTTCTAGAACTTCTTCTAGATTTACCACATTGCCATTTGTATTGTTTGAAAAAATCTCATCTTCTAAAAAGGTGGCAAATTGAGAAACAAACACTTTTTGTTCCTCTTTGTGGTAAAATAGATACCCAAACGAATGTTTAGGATATCCTACAAATATACATTTGACTGATCGTGTCTCGAGTTTGTCTGGATTCTGCTTTTTAACAAAAGCCGGACAACCCCAAATCTTAACTCTTTTAAGAGATGGTTTCTTCCCATGCCATATCTCATATGGAGTGGTAGACACGGTCTTGGTTGGAACTTTGTTTAACAGAAAAGCTGCTGTTTCCAATGCATGCCCCCAAAACGAGAGAGGTAACTCAGCATCACTCATCATGGATCGTACCATATCTAATAGGGTACGGTTCCTTCGTTCTGACACACCGTTGTGCTGTGTTGTGTAAGGTGGAGTGCGCTGAGAGAGAATCCCATTCTCTTTTAGGAAGTCTAAGAACTCAGTACTTAAGTACTCTCCACCTCGATCCGATCGAAGTATCTTGATGCTCTTTCCTATTTGGTTTTCTACTTCATGTTTATACTCCTTGAATTTCTCGAAAGCTTCAGGTTTATGTTTTATCAAATATACATGACCAAATCTTGAGAAATCATCAGTAAAAGTTATGAAGTATGAAAAACCGCCTCTTGCATGTGTATACATTGGTCCGCATACATCACTATGTATGAGGCCTAGGAGCTCAGTAGCTCTTTCTCCGTGTCCTGTAAACGGGGTTTTGGTCATTTTACCTTTGATACAAGACTGGCAAGTTGCATAAGATTTATACTCAAATGAATTTAAATATCCATCTTTATGAAGCTTGTTTAGTCTTGTTTCATTAATATGACCAAGTCTACAATGCCAAAGAAAAGCTTCATTTATCTCTGAAAATTTTCTTTTATTTTTGTGTTGTACGTTGAAAACTGTGTGTTGATTAAGGACGTATATCCCGTTATTTAATGTACCACAACCAATCAACTCTTGATTCAGTCTAATGTTCATAACATTGTGTTGTACAGCAAAATGATACCCTTCATTGTCTAACAAGGAAACAGATATAATATTACAAAGCATACTCGGTACAAAATAACACGGGTTCAAAACCAATATACAACCCGAAGGCAAACCTAGGTGATACTCTCCTACTGAAACTGCATTTACATTGGAACCATTTCCAACTTGGAGAGTATGATCACCTGTCTTCAGAACTCTGCTATTTCTCAACGCCTGCACAGAATTGCAAATATGAGAACCCGAACCGGTATCCAATACCCAGGAAGCAGAATTAATAGAAAAACAGTTTTCAATTACGAACACACCTGAAGCTGAAGCATCATCATGCTTCTTCTTGAGTGCTAGGTACTCAATACAGTTCCTCTTCCAGTGTCCCGTCTTCTTGCAATGGAAACATTCACCTTTCTCTGATGCCCCAACCTTGGACTTGCCTTTTCCCTTCACCTTTTTGACTCCACCCTTAGGTTTGGTGGGTTTCTTCTTCATCTTTCCCTTGGCCTTAGCTTTTGGGTAAGATGAGGAGGATTGCCCAACAGACATAACGGGAGTCTTCACTGACTTCAGTGTGCTCTCTGCACTCCTTAACATATTAAGGAGTTCAGGCAGTTCCTTCTCCATGTTGTGCATGTTGAAGTTAACGATGAACTGAGCAAAGGTGGAGGGGAGAGAGTGTAGAATAATATCTGTATACTGTTCATTGTCCATTGTCCACTCAAGGTCCTCAAGCTCTTCTATGAGAGCTATCATTTTCAGAACATGGTCTCCTACTGATGTGCCGGCGGTCATGCGCATCTGAAACAGTTTCTTAGACGCTTCGTATCGTAATACGCGGGATTGCTCTCCATACAACTCTTTTGTATGGAGGAATATGGCTTGCACGTCCATATTCTCGTGCTGCTTCTGATGTGTGTTATCCATCGATGCAAGCGCGAGGCATTTTGCCGTGGCACAGTCAGCGTCCCATGTCTTGTAGATTGCTATATCCGCAACTGAAGGTTTAGGACCTAGGGAGGACAAGGCTGGGGCTGTAAGGACATATGATACTTTATCATAAGTCAAGGCTATGTTTAAATTCCTCAGCCAGTCTTTATAGTTGGTCCCATTCAGCTTGTTTTTATCTAATAGAAGCTTAAGTCCTGTCATGGGTATCTGCCATTAAGAGAGAGAAAAGAATACACTTAGCGAATGCTCTTGCAAAGATCAGATTGGTTATTATCTTGTCTAATCGATGTCTCCCACTGTTTTTATCAAATTTTCTTTAAAACCTTTTAAAAAGAAAACTAGCCGGGATTAATTACATTCTACAACTTCGCCAACCTCTCAGCCAGGCCAGTGCCGGTACTTGAGGGAGGTTCCCCGTGCTTTCGCACGGACCTAATTAAAGTAAACCTCGTCTTCCCAGAGGCGTAGCCCCGTTTAGCACCTTTCTAGACACCTACCGAGTCAGCTAATTGTAAAGTGCAAAATTCTCCCGGGAGCAACATTTGCTCGCAGTGGGATCGGGATCCTATTATCATATAGTAGGTATACAATCTCATTGTAATTTTCAACTCTTGAAATTCCCGATATGATTTTTACCCCTAGTACTTATGACCTTAACTAAAGTCAATATATCATAAATACTAGTCAAGTTCTTCCCGTTATTTCGTGATTAACTAGACCCACTCATATGACCCTTAACTAAAGTCAACATAATCATATGAATGTCCTAACTAATCTGCATCATATGCAGGGTAGGAAGACATCACTTAGCTACCGTTCACTGCGCCTTAACTAAAGTCAAAATACGCAGCACGAATACTAAGTACTCTGCTTCCTAAAATGACGGAGGGTGGCGGATAGTTTTTAAGAAAACTTTTGACGCTTTGAACTTGATATCATTGTAGAATCTAATGGGTTTTTAAAAGGAGTGGCTTAAGCTCCGCATTTAGAAACTTGCTTTTTTTGAAAAAAGCCGAGTGTGTTTCAAATCTTGATTCTACAATATCCTTTTAGGTTCATTTATCTTTTACATTAATCTCATTAATGTCGTCCCATCATTTAAATCCTAAGCCATTACAGAGAGAAACGAAAATATAACGTACACTTATGCCACTCGCATTCGTCACAGTGTCCTGATATGCACCGTTAGGTTACTTAACTAACGGCATACCGGAACGGGGCTAGTGCGGGTATAAAACATAAGTAACGTTTAAAATATATCATATATAAAATTTCATTCATCTCAGACATACATTAAAAGATCACATCAGATAATGAAAACAGCAGAAGCACATAAAGGATATCTAGGAGGTCCGTATTTTATATTTAGCCAGCAATAAAAATACGGATTCCACGGTCGCAATAAATAGCCAAAGCCCACACCCTTAGACCCCTACGAGGGCGGCAAGCGACCCTGCCAATTCTGGAGTTTAGGAGACCCGGTCTCGACTCCTCGAGATGGCCTCCCACTGAACCCAAGAACCCGGTCACTTGTGCCCTCCTCCTTGGGTCTGTCCTAATGCGGAAAAGTAAATAATATACAACACTGGTGACAACAACCTCTCCCCGGAAGTGCCCCAAATAAAAGAATATTACATACAAATTAATATTACATGAATTGAAAGAATACTCTCATCTCACATAAAAAGAAAACCCTCGGCTATTCATTGCGACAATCCTGCATTTCAAATCTCATCCACACAGAGAAACAAAATGAAAAATACAACAATTGGAATCTTTAACCGCCTTTAGACAACACAAATCCAGAATATCACATATACAAGATTTCATGCCTAAACAGTGTAAAGCTCGCATTTGGGTCTCATTCAAGAAAACACCTTTTCAAAACAAACCGGATAATTCAACAAGATTTCCGTTTATCCCGAGACCGAACTGCTAGATTTACACGCAACAAACAAATTTATAGATTTCAATTATTGTAACTCATACTATTAAACTAAGCGACGTTGGAACATCCGATCAAACAAATTAAACATCCACAAACTGCTCTGAAAGCTCAACACCTGGGCCAATTATAAAAATACTAGTAACAACAGAGAGTACATACGGGCCAGCACAAGAAAATTCGGCGCATGAATCAACTATACCGCCGCGGATCCGCCGCGCCTAAAGCTTCATGGGCCGCGGATCCGCGCCTGTATAGTCGATTTACGTGATCGTTTTTCTGGTGAGCCCTTATATTTCCCTGCTTAATTTTTTACATATTTTTAATTTGAAAAATTCCAGGTTTTTAAAAAATTTCCAGAGAGCACCCCCCGGGTGTCGATTTTCGTCCGTTCGATGTTTTCAATGTTGTTTAGGTTACCACAAAGTTCTAGCTTGGCTCTGATACCATGTAAGGAATTCCTAACACCTCTATAAAGGTTTAGAAGCATCATACATGCTATAACAATAAAATTTTGAGGTGCTAAGCAAACTATACAAAGAATCGAACTAGAATTTATGAAGTAACTATTAATAGTATCAACAAATTAAGTTTATGTTATGCTAAGTGTTGAAACTACAACCTTTGTAGTTCACTTTGGAAAACTCCTAGGCTTTGCAAAGGTTCACTTGATCTACTCCTCGTCCCCGACGATCCACCCGAAGCACTTTGCCCTAAGCTTGATGCTTCCTATGATCTTTGGAAATCCTTGAAGCACAACACCCTACACAAGATGGCTAAGGTTGTGTAGGATGATGAAGTGGTTGCTATTCTTATTTATTACCTTTTCTTTTCTTTTTCTAACTCTTTTTAACCATTAAAAGAGAGCTAGGGTTTGAGGAAGAAGAAGAAGTCTCACTCTTTTCTTTTTCTAGGATAATGATAATGTAAAAAGAAAATGAGAGAGAGTGAGAGATCTTATCATAACTTTAACCATAGTAGAATAAAAATCTAGATATTTCATCTAAGGTTAAAAGGCAAAAGGAATGGAAACTATGGTTGAGTTAACGAATTGTGTAGATGAGTGTGGAAGCAATGACTCTTTAACCATTTCTTTTGCCTTTAATCTTTAATGAAAAATCCAAACATTATCTTATCTACAATATGATTCTTATATTGCCTTCCTCTTTGTATCATCAACCATGATACATTTTATGTATGTATGTATGTGTGCACATCATCATGTACAGATACATCCATGTATCCATAAGAAGAAAAGGTTTTAAATAAATAATATAAAAGCCAATATTAAATCAACACTTGATTTAATAAATCCATCATATCTCATATGACCCGACTAATATTAAATGCCCGATTAAAATACAGTATCATATACCAGTATTTAATCGAGGCTCCGCGCATATCTCATATGTGCACCACTTCGTTTCGCCAGAGCCGAGAAACTTCTATGTGGGACTCTAAGACTCGTCAATACGCCAGCAGTAGATGATGATCATATCAAACACCTACAAGCCGCAAGCGGTCAGCTAAACGTAACGGCCACCCGGGTATTGAGCGATCAGAATAAGAACAAGCGAACCTGTCAAAACTCCTGTCAATCCATCTGGCAACACTAACCGTACAGTCCAGTCTCTTCGTCAGATATGCTGCATATCGAGTCTAGGGATGGAATCGTCGACCCCAATAACTCAATAAGTCATGCCGGTATATGGTCTATAACAGATCGAGAAACTTACTGATAACACTTATCAGTAATATCTCAGCAGCCCTGGCCAGGGACTTCCTGTTATAGCCAATCGTGCACAGCACAGCATCAACCCCCAATACCGGGAGAGACGAAACCCCTCCTATCGCTCACTGCCTCCACATGCCTCGAGACTATACCCAAAATCCACCTGTTTGTACGACTCAGTAGAGCCGCAGTAGGGTGAAGATCAAAGTACAGTGGGAGGACACACAAGTCTCTATGACGATCTCGGGTCTACAGACTAACCTGTACCAGTGTCACCTGAGAACTGCTATCCGACGTATGATATAATACCATATAGGAGTTCTCGGTGAGTCCGTTCAGTGTACCCAGTCTCACTGAGCACCCGTATAGTATCTTCGGTGTCAACACACCAGACGGATATGGGATCATCCATCGCCCATCATATGGAACAAGAATGGTATACGCTAGTCTAAGCTGGAATATCGATGCCCTGTCTCGATATACCTACGACTAGGAACATTTCAAGGATATGCTTATAAACTACAGATGTCCCACTAGTATGATCCGCATCATAATTCCAGTAGTTAAGCCAATATCCTTAGGGCTTCATCAATATGTACCAAATGAATATAAACATGATCAAGTGAACATATGATAAAGTAAAACCAGATAGCATACTATCATTTTGAGCAAGACTGTCTCCCGAATATATATATATATATATACACATCAGTACATACACTATCTCGTAATGGCCTCTAGGGCATACATATATCCAACAAGAGAAGAGTTTGTATAGGATTTTATCTATGGTTCTTGGTTCTCAACTCATGAGACAAGTGAACCATAGAATCAAGAGAGGGAGAGCAAGAGGAGGAAGATGAGAGCTCAAGAACAAGAGAGAGAATGAGCATGAAAGAATGAGAGAAGACTTTTCTCATTTGGCTCTCATAATCCAAAACAATCATAACACCTCATATCAATCAAGTATTATGTGATGGTTTAAGCAACCATAGCCATATCATTCTATGCACTCATTTTGCACAAAAGAGCAAGCAAGCAAAAGTCTTTGCCATGAAATGATAGCTATAGTTATCATGATGGTCAACTAATCAAGCCTAGTCAACCGGTCAACAAAGTCAACAAGTCAACAAAAGTCAACAAGTCAACAAAGTCAATCCCTCAACAACCATGTCACCATAATACTTAATTAATATAATTGTTAAGCACATATCATATTCTTATTAGGGTTGAGCAAAAACTCAATAGTCAACTGTCAACGGTCAACAACCCTAATGAGAATCCTCTGCCTCTGTCTCTCCGTCAACTGTGCATACACACCCGCATCCGCGTTCCGAGGAACACGAATGCATACTGGATAAAACCAATCCCAAAAGGTACACTAGGATCTGGCTTAAACCAAAGCCCGCTAGTGTGAACTGTCCGGACACTGTACGTGCACAAGTGCACGGATGTGATCGAACCCTGTCACAAAACCATGCGACCTCTACTCTTTTGCCTAAAGGCGAATAGCTTTCTGTGTGGGATTCTAAAGACTAGACACTACGCTGGCAGTGGGTTTAACCATAGACCGCAAGCGGCACTAGCTGTGCGTAACGGTCCCCAGGTAGATGCCGACAAGAAGACTGACGAGGCGAAACCCATCTGAACTCCTACTGAGCCTGAATGTGACATTCTCCGTACAGTCCGGTCTGTTCGTCTGATACATCGCATGGCGGGCCTAGGGGGTGGTAAACGTCAGTCCCCCAATAGCGGTACAAGTCGTGTCGGAGCGAAGCCTAAAACACCCTGAGATAACACTGGAAGCCTACCAGTATATCTCGTTTGCCCTGGCCAGGGACTACTCGTGTAATGGCTCTCCTAGACACAGCGCGATGTCAACCCCCAATACCGGGAGAGACGAATCCTGTCTAACCGTCACTGCCTCCAAGTGCTTCGGGACTGCACCCAACTACCACCTGTTTGCACAACTCCTTTGAGCCGTGGTAGGGTAGTAATCAAAGTACAGTGGGAACACACTTGAGGCGAAGTGACAGTGTCAAGTCAGCGGACTAAGCTGTACTCATGTCACCTGGGAACTGATAACTGACGATAGGCATAATACCAACTTGTCAGTTCCCGACGAGTCCTGTCCAGTGTACTCGTAACCCAACGAGCACCCGCATACTATCTCAAGTACGACGTACCGACGGCTGTGGGACAGACCGTCTCCCACACTGGGATGAGAAGCGCATGCGCTAGTCTACTCCGGAGTATCGATGCCCTGTCTCGATAGTCCTGCGACCAGGGACCTGCATAAGGATGTGCTTATAGATTACCCAGCCCCACTAGTGTGACTGCCATCACAACGCTGGTAATCAAGCAAAGATCCTAAGGGCTCCACTAATGTGTATAGGCGATATACTAAAATAAACACATGTACACATTGAAGTAGAAACAAACCAAGTAGCATACTACTATTTTGAGCAAGATTGTATATACAAGGTGAATATCCCAAGCTTCCATTAAGTAATATACAAACTAGTATGATACAGTAATGGCCTCTAGGGCATATACACTAACAATCTCCCACTTGCACTAAGGCCATGTACCGGCGTATCGAAGACCTATCATCTCGATCAGCCGCTCGAACTGAGTCTGGGGCAAGGCCTTAGTGAATGGATCTGCAGTGTTATCTTCTGAAGTGACTCTCCGAACCTCGATCTCCTGGCGATCCACGATCTCCATGATCAGGTGATACCGCCTCAAGATGTGTCTGGATCTCTGATGGGATCTGGGTTCCTTCGCTAAAGCTATAGCCCCGTTGTTGTCGCAATACAGAGGTATTGGATCAACAATGGACGGAACCACCTGAAGCTCTTTCAAGAACTTCCTCATCCAGACAGCTTCTTTTGCGGCATCAGATGCAGCGATGTATTCCGCTTCCATTGTCGAGTCTGTGACGATTTCCTGTTTGGAACTCTTCCAACACACCGCCCCTCCATTGAGGGTAAAGACAAAACCCGACATGGACTTGGAATCATCCTTGTCACTCTAGAAGCTGGAGTCAGCAAAGGCCTCGATCTGGAGGTCTTTTCCGCCATACACCAAGAACATCTCCTTAGTCCTTCTCAGGTACTTGAGAATGTTCTTTACCGCTATCCAGTGTTTCTCCCCAGGGTTTGACTGATACCGGCTTACCACACTCAGTGCATAAGCTACATCCGGTCTGGTACACAACATCGCATACATTATAGAGCCTACCGGAGAAGCGTAGGGTATAATAGACATGCGATCCCTCTCCAAATCAGTCTTGGGAGACATCTCTTTAGAGAGGGTGATCCGGTGACAAGCCGGTAAGTTACCGCGCTTGGAATCTTCCATACTGAATCTCTTCAGTATGGTGTCGATGTACCTGGACTGTGAAAGTCCTAATATCCTCTTGGATCTATCACGATGGATCCGGATCCCCAGGATGTATGAGGCATCACCCAGGTCTTTCATGGAGAACCTGTGTGACAAGAACCCTTTGACAGATTGTAGCATAGGAATGTCATTTCCTATTAAGAGAATGTCATCCACGTACAAAACGAGGAATACTACTGTTCTCGCTACAAATCTACTATAGATGCATGGTTCATCTGGATTTTTGATAAAGCCAAATTTCTTGACCGTTTCATCAAAACAGATGTTCCAACTCCGCGATGCCTGCTTTAGTCCATAGATGGACTTAAGCAACTTGCACACCTTTCCGCTGCTCCCACTCTGAATGAAACCCTCTGGTTGGTCCATATGGACACACTCCTCTAAATTTCCATTTAGAAAAGCGGTCTTTACGTCCATTTGCCAGATCTCATAATCGTGGAAGGCAGCAATGGCAAGAAGGATCCGAATGGATTTCAGCATAGCCACTGGAGAAAAGGTTTCGTCATAGTTCAAGCCAGGTCTTTGACGGAAACCCTTTGCAACAAGTCTAGCTTTATAGGTCTCAACCTGTCCATCTACACCAATCTTCCTTTTGAAGATCCACTTGCATCCTACGGGTTTTACCCCGTCTGGAGCAATGTCCAACGTCCATACTTTGTTGGTGTACATGGACTCCATTTCGGTCCGCATTGCATCCAGCCATTTTACTGAGTCAACGCTCTGAATGTCCTGCTGGAAGCTAGTAGGCTAATCATAATCTATGATGCAATCCTCTCTATCCCCGTCTATGAGAAAACCGTAGTATCTCTCGGGCGGATGAGACTGCCTACTACTCCTGCGGAGCGGCGTAGGAATGTCCTGTTCTTTTGAACCCTCGGGTTCCACTAAGCTTTCAGTAATAGCTCGTGGTTCTGGAATTTCTTCCAGTTCTACTGTGCTCCCACTTATCTGGTTTTCCAAAAACACAGTTTCCAAGAAGTAGGCATGACGAGAAACAAGAACTTTTTGTTCCTCTTCGCAGTAGAAGAAATATCCCTTGGAGTTCTTTGGATATCCCGAGAACTTACACTGTACTGAGCGCGTCTCGAGCTTGTCCACATGCTGCTTTTTAACAAAAGCTGGACATCCCCATGTCTTAATGTGCTTAAGATAGGGTCTCATCCCACACCACATCTCATATGGTGTAGTAGGCACAGTCTTAGTTGGAACTCGGTTCAAAAGGTATGCAGCTGATTCTAGCGCATACCCCCAGAATGATCGCGGTAACTCAGCGTTACTCATCATGGACCGTACCATATCCAATAGGGTTCGGTTCCGTCTCTCCGATACACCTTTATGTTGTGGAGTGTATGGAGGAGTACGCTGAGAGAGAATTCCGTTCTCTTTTAAATAGTCCAGGAACTCGGCACTCAAGTATTCACCACCTCGATCCGATCTTAGAATCTTGATACTTTTGCCGGTCTGCTTTTCTACTTCATTCTTATATTCCTGGAACTTTCCAAAGGTTTCGGACTTATGTTTCATTACGAAGACATAACCGTACCTTGAAAAGTCATCCGTAAAAGTAATGAAGTAAGAAAAACCGCTTCGCGCATGTGTAGACATTGGACCGCACACGTCGCTGTGTACGAGTCCCAAGAGCTCGCTCGCTCTTACTCCGTGTCCAGTGAACGGAGACTTTGTCATCTTTCCTTTGAGACTGGATTGACAAGTGGCATACGATTGATATTCGAACGCATTCAAATATCCTTCTGTATGTAACTTCGTCAACCTTCTCTCATTGATGTGACCCAGTCTACAATGCCACAAGAAAGTCTGATTTATTTTCGGAGACTTCCTTTTGTGTGTATTCTGGACATTGAAAATCTGTGGTTGGTTTAATACGTACATACCATTGCTCAATGTACCTGACCCAATCAGAACTTGATTAAGGTGAATGTTTACAACATTGCTTACAAATGCAAATTCATAACCTTCTTTAGAAACCAGAGATACAGAAATGATATTACAAGTTGCATTGGGTACAAAAAAGCAATTACGCAAAACCAAAACATGTCCATTTGACATTCCCAGGTGATAGTCCCCCACGGCCTTAGCATCCATGCTAGCTCCGTTCGCAACTCTGAGGGTCATGTCACCTGCTTTCAAAACACTACGGTTTCTCAACACCTGTAAAGAATTACAATGAGATCCTGATCCGGTATCCAATACCCAGGAAGTAGAGTTTATTGAAAGACAGTTTTCAATAACATACACACCTGAAGCTGAAGCTGCAACCTGCTTCAATTCCTGTGTTCTGGCCTTCTAGGCCCTGCAATCATTCTTCCAGTGTCCTTTCTTATGACAATAGAAGCATTCTTCCTTATCCACAAGCTTCCCCGCTTTCTTTGTTGCTTTAGCTTTTCCCTTCGTATCCACTTTACTAACACCGCCTCTTAGTTTGGCGGGGGCTTTCTTCTTCTTTCCCTTGGCTTTCGCCTTGGACCTAGAAGAAGATGATCCTCCTACAAACAAAGTGGATGTTTCCCTATCTTTCTGTAGGGTGCCCTCTGCGCTCCTCAGCATGTTAAGGAGCTCTGAAAGTTCAACTTCTTTTTCTTGTAAGTTGAAGTTCAGTATAAACTGGGCGTAAGTGGAAGGAAGGGACTGGAGAACTAAGTCCGTATAGAGCTCACTCTCTAATGTGGTCCCTAGGTCCGCGAGCTCCTCAATGTAGCCGATCATCTTAAGCACGCGTTCTGCTACTGATGATCCGACGGCCATCCTTGCCGAAAATAACTTTTTCGACGCTTCGTATCTTGCGATACGAGATTGCTCTCCATACAGTTCTTTTGTATGAAGAAATATGGATTTCAAGTCCATATTCTCGTGCCTCCTCTGATGTTCATTGTCCATAGAGGCAAGTACGAGGCACTTGGCCTTCGCGCTATCAATCTCCCAAGTCTTACGGATTTCCTTATCCGCGACGCTGGAAGTGGGACCAGGGACAGGGGGAGCTTTGGTGGTAAGAAGATACCCCAGCTTGTCGTAAGTGATTGCCATCTTGACATTCCTGAGCCAATCTTTGTAGTTTGGCCCTGTCAGTATGTTTTTATCTAGAAGTAACTTAAGTCCAGTCATGTCGAATGGTCGCTGCAATTAGGAGAGAGAGAAGAAACACTCAGCATGATGCTCTTGCAAATTTAGAGTGGTTTTTAGTTTGTCTAAACAGGATGGCTCCCACTGTTTCTCGAATCCCTCCTCAAACCAAAAAGGAAGAATTAGTCAGGATCAATCTCACCGTACAATACTTGCTTAACCGTTCAGCCAGGCCAGTGTCGGTACTTCGAGGGAGGTTTTCCAACGCTTTCGCGAAGTTCCTTAATTAAATAACCTCTTTTCCCTGGGGGCGTAGCCCCGCTAACACCTTTCTAGACACCTACTTGGTTTATAGCATTGATCGTTAAGTGAGAAATTTCCCGAGGAGTAGCATATACTCACAGTAGGATCGGGATCCAAATATCATCACGTGATGAAACTGAAGGAATCCTACCAGAATCATCACTCCAAAAGGTACACTAGCAAGTTTCAGTTCTTTTGAAACTCTCGATGTGGATTTTTGCCCCATGCTCTTATGACCTTGACTTTGGCCAACAAATCATAAGTCACATGTCAAGTTCTACCCGTCGTTCTCCAGGTTAATTTGAATCCACTCGTACCTACCCTTGACTTTGGCCAACAAGGCAGTACGACTGTTCCAAACCAACGCATCTATCTATGCTGCACATGAATACCCAATAGCTACCAATCACTATTCCTTGACTTTGGCCAACAAACACAGCTTGAATACTATTGGCTATTCATGTGAAACGACGGAGGGCTACGAATGGTTTTGGCGAAACAGTGAACGTAGAGAACTTGATATAATCGATGGAACGAGATAGCTTTTAAAAGGAGTGGCTCAAACTCCGCATTTTAAATGTTTGTTTTGAAAAGAACCGAGTGGTTTTTCGAAAGTGTTCCAACGATTTTAAGTTGGTTTATTTTCTTGCATTAGTTCTTTTAATGCGTGATATTCTTGCATTAGTTCTTTTAATGCGTCCCATCATTTAATCCTACCATTGCAGAAAACAACCAAAATATGACGTACGCTTATGCCATTCGCATTCGCCATGGGGCCCCGTCATTACCAGTTAGGTTACTTAACTAACGACAGAGCGGGGGCTGGGCTAGCGCGGCTGTAAAACATAAGCAACGCCTAAATAATATCATATATAGATATACTGCGATGATAGCCATTTCAGATCACAGATGAACACATTGGATATACTAGGAATCCGCAATTCGTACGAGCCTGTAACGAAAAGCAGATTACACGGTCGCGGTGAATAGCCAAAACCCCACCCAAGACCCCTACGGGTGCGGTAAACTACCCGCCAAGTACCCGAAGCGAAGCAACCTCCCTCAACCCCGTGAGTAGGCCACTCGGCACTTCGGCATACCTGGTAGTTTATGCACCCCCTCCATGGGTCTATCCTAGGAGCAAAAACAGTAAAAAGAAATTATACAATGACGGCTACAACCCCGACCCGGTTGTGCGGCCATACAAATAATTATTACATCAATTTACAAATTTACATGAATTGAAAGAAAAGGAAACTCTCGTCTCACAACCCCCGGCTATTCACCCGCGACAATCCAATGAATTCATATACACATTCCGATAACATTACAGATCACAGATTTGTATAACCCCCACTAATCGACATATAGCGATTAGCAGACGTTCAATACAAATATCACATCACAGAAAAACCCGTCAGCTTAAGTCTTTTAGATGTTCGATCAAAAATACGGATTTTCAGGACCCCAAGAATAAAATTTTCGTTCTGGAAAATCTGGGCAGAAAATATATATTCCAAAAATCCCAAAACAACCCCAGAAATACACTGCACCAAATTTGGACCTCGGCCGAGTCAACTCGGCCGCGGAACCGCGGCGGGAGCGTGCTCCCGCCGCGTTTCCGTGGCTCTTTGAACGGTTCGTGGGACCAAATTTTGTGGTTATTCTAACAAAAGCCTGAGCCGATTTTTAAGATGAAATTTATCAACTTTTGAACAGAATAAAAATCGGCAGAAACTTGAAAATCTCGGGTTCGTTTCGTGACTTTTGTTTGATCGATCTTCTAGCTACTTTGCTAACATGTTAGATAGAGTTTAACTAGGCTCTGATACCACTGTAAGTCCATGCTACCTCTCCCGGTACTTTCGGGCATGCGGAATTTGGTGAAAAACAATTTTCTTAGAGGTGGTAACATGGACTCAAAACCCGGATCTTTGTTAAACATCTAACTAACAACCTAACTACGAGTTGCTAACTACTCGGTTAGGGGGTTATACCTTTCTTTTTCTCGAACTCCTTCGTCTTCAAGCTTCGATCGTCGTCCGAATCGGCTTCTCCCCGTCATCTCCTTGCGCCGAAGATAGATCCACCTGAAAGCTTCAACCTTTGGCTCCTTCTTCGAACTTTGAAGAAACTAGTTCACTCGGTTTGCTAAACCTTGTGAACTAGAGTGAGTAGAGAAGAGTTTATCTATGGTTCTTAGTTCTCAACTCATGAGACAAGTGAACCATAGAATCAAGAGAGGGAGAGCAAGAGGAGGAAGATGAGAGCTCAAAAACAAGAGAGAGAATGAGCATGAAAGAATGAGAGAAGACTTTTTTCATTTGGCTCTTATAATCCAAAACAATCATAACACCTCATATCAATCAAGTATTATGTGATGGTTTAACCAACCATAGCCATATCATTCCATGCACTCATTTTGCACAAAAGAGCAAGCAAGCAAAAGTCTTTGCCATGAAATGATAGCTATAGTTATCATTGTTAGTGTATATGCCCTAGAGGCCATTACTATATCATACTAGTTTGTATATTACTTAATGGAAGCTTGGGATATTCACCTTGTATATACAATCTTGCTCAAAATAGTAGTATGCTACTTGGTTTGTTTCTACTTCAATGTGTACATGTGTTTATTTTTGTATATCGCCTATACACATTAGTGGAGCCCTTAGGATCTTTGCTTGATTACCAGCGATGTGATGGCCGTCACACTAGTGGGGCTGGGTAATCTATAAGCACATCCTTATGCAGGTCCCTGGTCGCAGGACTATCGAGACAGGGCATCGATACTCCGGAGTAGACCAGCGCATGCGCTTATCATCCCAGTGTGGGAGACGGTCTGTCCCACAGCCGTCAGTACGTCGTACTTGAGATAGTATGTGGGTGCTCGTTAGGTTACGGGTACACTGGACAGGACTCGTCGGGAACTGACTAGTTGGTATGATGCCTATCGTCAGTTATCAGTTCCCAGGTGACATGAGTACAGCTTAGTCCGCTGACTTGACACTGTCACTTCGCCTCGAGTGTGTTCCCACTGTACTTTGATCACTACCCTACCACGGCTCAAAGGAGTCGTGCAAACAGTGTAGGGTTCCTAGGCACCCCAAGAAGGTCTCACAAGGCATCGAACATGCCATATTAAAATTTTACGGTGCCTACAAACCCTAAACTACGGATCGTCGGCTAGATGTCTAGGCGAAAAACTAACTAGCTTACACTTAACTAAAAGTTTAACGGAAATACAACCTTTGTAGATCCGGTGCTCCACCTCCATAGCTCCGCAACGAAGTCCTCTCCGCTGTCCAAATCAAATCCGGGCTCTAGCGTCGGCTTCGTCGGAGAATAAGCGAGCTAGGTAGTCGATGTCCATGCCGAAGATGATCTACGTCGAAGCATCGCAAGATCAAGCTCTCACTTCACCGAGTCATGAAACTTGTGAAGATAACACACTCAACTACTTGGCAAGAGGTAGAGGATGAAGAAATAGGAAGTGGGTAGACTTTAGTTTTGGATTTCTCACTAGTTTCCATCAATCACCATTGATGGAGCTTGGTTTTCTTCACTTGAAAAATGAAGAAGAAGAAGAGCAAGAAGAAGATAAGTATTATCATAAGAATTTTGAAAATAGAAATAAAAGAATACTTATCATCTTCAACCATGGTCAAGTGTAGAGAATAAATCATGGTTAGTGGGATGGTTAGGGTTAAGCATGAGATAAGAATGGTGGACAAAGTCAAAGGTTCATGAATCTTCAACTACAAACAAAGAAAGCCACCATTATTCTCATTTCTTTTTCCAAAAAGAAAATAAATAAATAAATGAATAAATATATGAAAAACAAAACCCTAACCATTTAAATAACCATGGTTTAATCTTGACACAAACTCAAGTAAACATGTATCATCAAACATGATACAATCAAGTGCACAAAAGTATATCACATATACAACTTGTGCAATCCAAGTGAGAAAATCCGTTTAAAGTGAACCAATACTAGTTAGTGCAAAGTAATATATCAAATATATAATTATGCATTAAATCATTAAATCAACACTTGATTCAATGATCCGGTCATGTCGCACACAACCGACTAGTATTCAATGTATCGGCTTATCGAATCAATACTTGATTCGATAACTAGGTTATATCGCATACAACCAATCGATACATTTATCGCGAGCATGGAATACGGTATCACATACACGCATTATTCTCGGTCCCGCACATATCTCATATGCGCTCCTATTTCGTTTTGCTTGAGCCAGGAAACCTCTGTGTAGGACTCTAAAGACTCGTCAATACGCCGACAGCAGATGATGATCATATCAAGCACCCACAAGCCGCAAGCGGTCTGCTAAACGTAACGGCCACCCAGGTATTGAGCGATCTGAAGATCGACGAACAAGCCCGCTCACACTCCAGTGAATCCGACCAGTAACACTACCGTACAGTCCGGTCTGATCGTCTGATATGTCGCATATCTCGCCTAGGGGCGGTAAACGTCAGACCCCAATAGCTCGATAAGTCGTGTCGATATGAGGTCTATAACTGTTCTAGAAACTACTGGTAACACTTACCAGTAAATCTCAGCAACCCTGGCCAGGGATTTCCTGTTATAGCCAATCGAACACAGCACAACATCAACCCCCTATACCGGGAGAGACGAATCCCCTCCTATCGCTCATTGCCTCCATGTGACTCGAGACTGTACCCAAAAACCACCGTTTTGCACGCCCTCTTGGACGTGGTAAGATGGAAATCAAAGCACAGTGGGAACCACACAAGACTCTATGACGATCTCGGGTCAACAGACTACTCTGTACCAGTGTCACCAGAGAACTGCCATCTGACGTGAGGTATAATACCATCTGGGAGTTCTCGGCGAGTCCGTCCAGTGTACCCAGTCTCTACTGAGCACCCGTATATCATCTCCGATGTCAAACACCAATGGATATGGGATCATCCATCACCCATCTGTATGGGTCGAGAAGGTATACGCTAGTCTACTCTGGTATATCGATGCCCCGTCTCGATACACCCACGACTAGGGACTTTGAAGGATGTACTTATGGACTACCATGTCCCCACTAGTATGATCCGCATCATAATCCAGGTAGTCAAGTACAGATCCTAAGGGCTTTACCAACATGTAATAGAGAGACAATCAGTGTACACGTTAAGGTAAAGTTCAACAAGATAGCATACTATCATGTCGAGCAAGAAAGTCCTCCCTATATACGTCCCAGCATCCACTACAATATACATCCTATGTACAGTAATGGCCTCTAGGGCATACATATAACTAACAATCTCCCACTTGCACTAGGGCCATCTGATAGCAGTGGTCGCAGTATCTCATACCCAACCATCCCATAAAAGTCTCTCTCTGGGGACAGGCCTTTGTGAGTGGATCCGTTGTGTTGTCCTCTGAGTCTACTCTCCTAACCTCGATCTCCCTGGAGATCAACCATCTCCATGATCAAGTGATACTGCCTTAGAATATGTCTGGATCACTGATGGGACGGACGTTCCTTGGCATAAGCCACAACTCCATTGTCACACAATGGGAGGAACATAGTTCATCTCATGAACCATTATACATCCAAACAGCCTCTTTGGTAGCATCTTAAGTAGCGATGTATCCTGCCTTTATCGTCTAGTATGCCACGGTATCTAGCTTGGAACTCTTCCAACATACCGTCCCTTTACTGAGGGTTAAGACAATGCCTGCGACTGACATTCAGTCGTCTTTATCACCCTGGAACCCTTCCAGTGATTCTCCCCAGGGTCGATTGATACCTTCTCACTACAACTAGTGAGAATCCTAACATCCATTTAGATCTATCTCATAGATCCAAAACCTAGGATTTAGTAGGTATCACTTTGATCCTATATGGAGAATCGTTGTGATAAACGGAGATTGACCGAGCGTAGCATAGGAAACTCTTTCCCTATCAAGAGTATGTCATCCACGTACTCTACGAGGATCACCACCATACTCCCTACTACCTTTTTGTTTATACAAGGTTCATCTACCATTTTGATGATGTCAAACTCTTTGACCGCTTCAACAAAACAGATGTTCCAACTCCGCGATGCATGCTTTATCCTATAAAGCATCTTGCACACGTTTCCGCTGCTCCCACTGTCTACGAAGCCCTCTGGCTGTGTACTTATAGACGCTCTCTTCTAAATCATCATTTAGAAAAGCAGTCAAGACACCCAACCACCAGATATCGCAGTCATGGTATGTAGCCGTGGCAAGTAGGATCTGGATGGACTTAAGCATAGTCACTTGAAAAGGTTTCATCATGATCCACGCCTGGTCGATGATGAAAAGCTTTAACAAGTCTAGCTTTGAAAGTCTCAACTTTTCCATCAACACCAAGTAATCTTCTCAAGATATACTTGCTCCTGATGGGGATTTAACCCTTCAGATATAGCAACCAAAGTCCATACTTTGTTGGTGTATATGGATTCCATCTCAGATCGCTAAACATCCAGCCATTCTTACAGAGTCTTACTCTCGATGGCCAGCTCGAAGCTAGTTGGGTCATCATCTCATGATGCAATCTTCGCTCCCACTGTCATAGAGAAACCGAAGTATCTCTCAGGTGGGTGAGAAACCCTACTAGATCGGCGGAGAGGCTGAGGTTCGTTGGAATCTACTGAATCCTTTGGTTCTATCAAATCATCAGCTGTAGTTTGTATGGCTGGAACCTTTCCAGTTCTACATTACAGATCTTGCCTCGAGCTTGTCCGGATATTGCTTTTAGACATAGGCCGGACAACCCCAAATCTTAACTAGCTTAAGACATGGGCTCTTCCCTTTCCATATCACATATGAAATGGTAAGCAACTGATTTGATTGGAACCCTATTTAATAGGTATGCAGCTTCTCAAGTGCATAACTCCCTAAAAGGAAATAGGCAACTCAGTAGTACTCATCATAGAGCGCACCTTATCATATAGGGTGTGATTGCTCTGCCTCGATATACCATTGTGCTATGGTGTATACAGAGGAGTAATGCTGAGAGAGAATCTCATTCTCCTTTAGAATAGTCCAGGAATTCCGTGCACAAGTATTCTCCTCCTCGATCTCATCAAAGGACATAATACTTATACCCGTATTTGGTTCTCTACTTCTAACTTATATTCCGTGAATATCTCAAAAGGTTCGGACTTGTGTTTTTACAGGAACATATGTCTAAATCTTAAGAGATTATCAGAGAATGTAACGAAGTACAAAGGACCGGTCTTGGCATGTGTAGACAGGGGACCTCACATACATCAACATGTATCATCCCAAGAGTTTACTAACTCTTTCTCTGTTTCCATTAATCAGAGCTATGGTCATCTTATTTTTGCGACATGACTGGCGAGTTTCACAAGATGTAAATTCAAACTGATTTAAATATGCATCTATATGTAACTCTAGCTAGTCGGGTCACATTGATCTGACCTAGTCTACAATGCCTCAAGAAGAATTCGTTCAGTTCTGAACTCTTCCTCTTGTGTGTGTTCTGTATACTAAGAACTGTAGTTTGATTTAGAACATCAATGCTTTTAGATAACGTGCCTGAACCGATCAACTTTTGATATAGGAAATGTTCAAAACATAATCCAACCATACAAAATTTTATCATTTCTTTACTAATAAAGAGACTGATATGATTTTGTATATCAGGTTCGGTATCTAATAACATTCGTTCAGAATCAATGTATTTGTAATACAGGGTGACAGTGACCGACAGACTTGGCTGCAACTCTTGCCCCGTTTTCTGCCTCATGAAACTTATCACCCGTTTTCAGTTCTTTACCTTTCTGTAGTCCTATGTAACTGATTACATATCTTGGATCCTGATTCGGTATCATATACCCAGGACGTAAAGGATACTGAGAAACAGTTCTGTATAATGAACACACCCGAAGATGATGCATCAGCATGCACTCTCTTCGTTTGGGCGGCACGGGAAATCTGGTATTCCCCAATTTCCTGCTCTGTCTTATAACAATTATAAGTTGGAGCGGGACCAACGTTCCCCAGCTCAGTATAACAAGCGGGTTCGGTCAATATTCCGTATTATTATCTTGATTAAGGCGTGATATGGTCGCTACCTGGAGAGAGAGAGAAGAAAACACTCAGCGTGCGCTCTGTCAAGAATAGATTGGTTTTTATTTTATCTAATCAGGATGGCTCCCACTGCTTTTTATCAAATCTTCCTTCAAACCCTAAAAGGAAAGACTAGCCGGGATTAATTACACACTACAAGTTCGCCAATCTTTCAGCCAGGCCAGTGTCGGTACTTTGAGGGAGGTCCCCCGTGCTTTCGCACGAACCTAATTAATGTAAACCTCGTTTTCCCAGAGGCGTAACCTCGTTAACACCTTTCTAGACACCTACTTGATCGGCTAATTGTAATGTATAAAACTCTCCCAGGAGTAACAATTACTCACAGCGGGTATCGGGATCCAACTATCTCATAGAAGGTATGCAATCTCATTGCAAATTTCAACACATGAAATTCCCGATAATATTTTGCCCCTAGCTCGCTATGACCTTGACGAATGCCAAACAACCCATAGTCCACTAGACAAGTTCAACCCGTACATTTCTTGATCGAATTAAACCCACCCGCACGACCCTTGACGAATGCCAAACAACGCCGTACGAATACCCTAATCCAATCGCATCATATGCTTAAGCAGATAAATACTAGTTAGCTACCGTACACTACACCTTGACGAATGCCAAACTACGGCAGCACGAATACTAACTAGTACATATCTGAAATGACGGAGGGCTACGACAGGTTTTTCTGAAAACCTATTGCCTAATGAACTTGATATCGTTGTAGGATCGAATGAATTTTGAAATGGAGTGCTTTTGAGGCTTTTCTAGTTTTGCTAAAGGAGTCACTCCCGGTGAAGGGATCGTCGGTCCTTTCCTCGTCGAATGAGGTGCGGGATATATCACATATATCACTGTGCAAAGCAAAACACTTAAAAGCAATCAAAAGACAAACCGAGTGTGTAGCATCTGCCAGTTATTGCTAAAGGAGTCACTCCCGGTGAAGGGATCTCGGTCCTTTCCTCATCGAATAAGGTGCAGGATATATCTCATATACCTCTGTGCAAAGCAAGAACTGTAGCTACCTGTTTTATTTTGAAATTCGATTCTACAACATCTTAGGTTTCTTTTATATCATTAATCACATTAATGAAGTCCCATCATTTAAGTACCTAAACATCACAGATAAATACGACGTACACTTATGCCATCCGCATTCGCCTCGATGTCCCCTCGTGCACCGTTAGGTTAGGTAACTAACGGCAGAGCGGGGCAGGGCTAGCGCGGGTGTAAAACATAAGTAACGTCTATATAATATATCATATATACTATATACTGTATCTATCACAGAACATCACATGATCACATCACAGATATCGCAGCAGAAGAAACATATGAAATATTGGATATACTAGGACGTCCGTGTTTTCAATACGAGCCAGTATAAAACACGGATTCCACGGTCGTGATGAATAGCCAAACCCACACCCCTAGACCCCTACGAGAGCGGCAAGCAACCCTACCAATTCTAGAGTTAGGAGACCCAGACTCGACTCCTCGAGTTGGTCTCCCACTGAACTCCAGAACCCGGTTACTTGTGCTCCCCTCCTTGGGTCTATCCTAGTGCGGAAAAGTAAATAATATACAAACGGTGACCACTTCCGCAACCTGGAAGCGCCCCAATAAAAGAATATTACATACAAATTTTTACATGAATGAAAATGAAAAACACTCATCTCACATAAAAACCCCCGGCTATTCAAACACGATGATCCAATATAACATATCCAGCAACACATAACATCACATGTCATCAACGTAAGTAAATATGTCCATCCCAATTGTCGTTGACATATAGCAACGAAACCGGCGATATCACATATTACACTTACGGTCACAAAAAAGAAAGTGTAAAACTACAACAGTTGGAATCCGCAACCACCTCAGACATCGCATGCCTGACCAAATGAATTACTTAGACATCGCATGCCTAACAATTATAAACCCCGCATTTTAGTCTCAAAATCGAAAACACTTTTCAGTATCAAGTCGGGCAATTCAACAGGATTCCCGACAAACTGATCGAATGCTCGTCGCAAACTTTAGTAGGCGGCAGCACCCTTGATACCGTCGACGAAGTGCACCAAGGCGGAACACCGCTACCGCGAGCACCCGAACGGATGCTTTCGGCGACGGGGTTCTCCTACAGTCACTTGGTCGGGGCTATGGAGTGAGGCTGTCTATTAAGTTTAACCGGCGAGTATCCGCGTACGCTACGTGATTGCGACGGACTTTTGATCACATCAAAATTCCGTGGCAACCGATCAAGTGAGACTAAACTGCTATGTTTATAACATTCATTTAGTTATCTCATAACTAATTGTGAATTCCAATTATTGTATCCCATTCCAGATAAACAGAAAATGTTAAACTTTTCGATCGAACAATCGAACACCCAAGTTTTCCCGATACAGCTCAATACATGAAATAAGTCTAACAACATTCCGTTCGTGCCTCAGTACCAACGGTCCAGCCGTAGAAGAGTCAAGCCAACGCCTCACATGTGGCACGCCGTACTGCCCCAAACCCGAAGGTTCAAAGGGCAGTTCAAGACGGTCACATAATCGAGTTAAGGTTTGTTGTCTTCTAGAGGGACCATCGCGTTACTTGCACTACTTAGAACGTCGTTAAACTACGGAAAAATCCAACACTTGGAAATTTCCCGACAGGGGAAAAATTGGGTATTTATATCCGGTCGAACTTTTTAACATATTCTAAAATTTATCCGGAAAGCCAAACAGACAAAATTTGATAAACCCGATCGAATCATCAAAGCTCCAAAACATCCCAGATTATTCAACACTTGAATAAATTTTAAAAATAACCAGAGAAGTTAGCACAGAAAACAATGAATTACTGTGTAAAATAGGATTCCAAATAAGACAAAATCGCCGCGGATCCGCCGCACGAGCCTTGCTCGTGCCGCGGAACCGCGGCTAAAAGAAGGAATTACAAACACGAATTTTACAGTAATCCTTATATTTTCCTGCTTATTTCTCTGCATATTTTTAATCATGAAAAATCACTGTTTTTAGAAAAAGTACAGAGAGCACATTTTGGAGTTGGTTTCGGGTTCGTTCCGGTTTCAAATTCCGTCTGGACTTCGCCTAAGGCTCTAGCTAGGCTCTGATACCACTGTAGGGTTCCTAGGCACCCCAAGGAGGTCTCACAAGGCATCGAACATTCCATATTAGAATTTTACGGTGCCTACAAACCCTAAACTACGGATCGTCGGCTAGATGTCTAGGCGAAAAACTAACTAGCTAACACTTAACTAAAAGTTTAACGGAAATACAACCTTTGTAGATCCGGTGCTCCACCTCCATAGCTCCGCAACGAAGTCCTCTCCGCTGTCCAAATCAAATCCGGGCTCTAGCGTCGGCTTCGTCGGAGAATAAGCGAGCTAGGTAGTCGATGTCCATGCCGAAGATGATCTACGTCGAAGCATCGCAAGATCAAGCTCTCACTTCACCGAGTCATGAAACTTGTGAAGATAACACACTCTACTACTTGGCAAGAGGTAGAGGATGAAGAAATAGGAAGTGGGTAGACTTTAGTTTTGGATTTCTCACTAGTTTCCATCAATCACCATTGATGGAGCTTGGTTTTCTTCACTTGAAAAATGAAGAAGAAGAAGAGCAAGAAGAAGATAAGTATTATCATAAGAATTTTGAAAATAGAAATAAAAGAATACTTATCATCTTCAACCATGGTCAAGTGTAGAGAATAAATCATGGTTAGTGGGATGGTTAGGGTTAAGCATGAGATAAGAATGGTGGACAAAGTCAAAGGTTCATGAATCTTCAACTACAAACAAAAAAAGCCACCATTCTTCTCATTTCTTTTTCCAAAAAGAAAATAAATAAATAAATGAATAAATATATGAGAAAAAAAAACCTAACCATTTAAATAACCATGGTTTAATCTTTACACAAACTCAAGTAAACATGTATCATCAAACATGATACAATCAAGTGCACAAAAGTATATCACATATACAACTTGTGCAATCCAAGTGAGAAAATCCGTTTAAAGTGAACCAATACTAGTTAGTGCAAAGTAATATATCAAATATATAATTATGCATTAAATCATTAAATCAACACTTGATTCAATGATCCGGTCATGTCGCACACAACCGACTAGTATTCAATGTATCGGCTTATCGAATCAATACTTGATTCGATAACTAGGTTATATCGCATACAACCAATCGATACATTTATCGCGAGAATGGAATACGGTATCACATACACGCATTATTCTCGGTCCCGCACATATCTCATATGCGCTCCTATTTCGTTTTGCTTGAGCCAGGAAACCTCTGTGTAGGACTCTAAAGACTCGTCAATACGCCGGCAGCAGATGATGATCATATCAAGCACCCACAAGCCGCAAGCGGTCTGCTAAACGTAACGGCCACCCGGTTATTGAGCGATCTGAAGATCGACGAGCAAGCCCGCTCACACTCCAGTGAATCCGACCAGTAACACTACCGTACAGTCCGGTCTGATCGTCTGATATGTCGCATATCTCGCCTAGGGGCGGTAAACGTCAGACCCCAATAGCTCGATAAGTCGTGTCGATATGAGGTCTATAACTGTTCGAGAAACTACTGGTAACACTTACCAGTAAATCTCAGCAACCCTGGCCAGGGATTTCCTGTTATAGCCAATCGAACACAGCACAACATCAACCCCCTATACCGGGAGAGACGAATCCCCTCCTATCGCTCATTGCCTCCATGTGACTCGAGACTGTACCCAAAAACCACCGTTTTGCACGCCCTCTTGGACGTGGTAAGATGGAAATCAAAGCACAGTGGGAACCACACAAGACTCTATGACGATCTCGGGTCAACAGACTACTCTGTACCAGTGTCACCAGAGAACTGCCATCTGACGTGAGGTATAATACCATCTGGGAGTTCTCGACGAGTCCGTCCAGTGTACCCAGTCTCTACTGAGCACCCGTATATCATCTCCGATGTCAAACACCAATGGATATGGGATCATCCATCGCCCATCTGTATGGGTCGAGAAGGTATACGCTAGTCTACTCTGGTATATCGATGCCCCGTCTCGATACACCCACGACTAGGGACTTTGAAGGATGTACTTATGGACTACCATGTCCCCACTAGTATGATCCGCATCATAATCCAGGTAGTCAAGTACAGATCCTAAGGGCTTTACCAACATGTAATAGAGAGACAATCAGTGTACACGTTAAGGTAAAGTTCAACCAGATAGCATACTATCATGTCGAGCAAGAAAGTCCTCCCTATATACGTCCCAGCATCCACTACAATATACATCCTATGTACAGTAATGGCCTCTAGGGCATACATATAACTAACAAACAGGTAGTGGTTGGGTGCAGTCCCGAAGCACTTGGAGGCAGTGACGGTTAGACAGGATTCGTCTCTCCCGGTATTAGGGGTTGACATCGCGCTGTGTCTAGGAGAGCCATTACACGAGTAGTCCCTGGCCAGGGCAATCGAGATATACTAGTAGGCTTCCAGTGTTATCTCAGGATGTTTTGGGCTTCACTCCGGCATGACTTGTACCGCTATTGGGGGACTGATGTTTACCGCCCCCTAGGCCCGCCATGCGATGTATCAGACGAACAGACCGGACTGTACGGAGAGTGTCACACTCAGGCTCAGTAGGAGTTCAGATGGGTTTCGCCTCGTCGGTCTTCTTGTCGGCACTACCTGGGGACCGTTACGCACAGCTAGTGCCGCTTGCGGTCTGTGATTAAACCCACTGCCAGCATAGTGTCGAGTCTTTAGAGTCCCACACAGAAAGCTTTTCGCCTTTAGGCAAAAGAGTAGAGGTCGCATGGCATTGCGACAGGTCGCATGGTTTTGCGACAGAGTTCGGTCACATCCGTGCACTTGTGCACGTACAGTGTCCGGACAGTTTACACTAGCAGGCTTTGGTTTAAGCCAGATCCTAGTGTACCTTTTGGGATTGGATTTATCCAGTGTGCATTCGTGTTCCTCGGAACGCGGATGCGGGTGCGTATGCACAGTTGACAGGGAGACAGAGGCAGCGGATTCTCATTAGGGTTGTTGACAGTTGACCGTTGACTATTTGACTTTTTGTTCAACCCTAATGAGAATATGATATGTGATTAACTATTATATTAATTAAGTATTATGGTGACATGGTTGTTGACTTTTGTTGACTTTGTTGACTTGTTGACTTTGTTGACTTGTTGACTTTTGTTGACTTGTTGACTTTTGTGGACTTGTTGACTTTATTGACCGGTTGACTAAGCTTGACTAGTTGACCATCATGATAACCATAGCCATCATTTCATGGCAAAGACTTTGGTTTGCTTGCTTATTTGTGTAAAATGAGTGCATGAAATGATATGGTTATGGTTGCTTCAACCATCACATAAGACTTTTTTAGTATGATGAGTTATCATGACTTTGGATTATGAGAGGGTGAGAGACAAAAGAGTTGCTCATTTTTCTTTCTTGCTCATTCTCTCTCTTGTTCTTGAGCTCTCTTGTTTTTGCTCTCACCCTCAACCTCTTGCTCCCTCTCTTGATTCTATGGTTCTCTTGTCTCATGAGTTGAGAATCAAGAACCATAGATAAAATCCCATACAAACTCTTCTCTACTCATTCTAGTTCACTAGGTTTAGCAAACCAAGTGAACTAGTTTCTTCAAAGAACGAAGAAGGAGCCAAAGGTTGGAGCTTTCAGGTGGATCTATCTTCGGCGTACGGAGACGACGGGAAGAAGCCAATCCGGACCACCATCGGAGTTTGAAGACGAAGGAGTTCAAGACAAGCAAGGTATAACCCCCTAACCGAGTAGCTAGAAACTCGTAGTTAGGTTGCTAGATAGATGTTTAACCAAGATCCGGGTTTTAGGTCCATGTTACCACCTCCGTAAAAATCGTTTTTTACCAAATTCCGCATTCCCGAAAGTACCGGGAGAGGTAGCATGGACTTACAATCATGATGGTCAACTAGTCAAGCCTAGTCAACCGGTCAACAAAGTCAACAAGTCAACAAAAGTCAACAAGTCAACAAAGTCAATCCCTCAACAACCATGTCACCATAATACTTAATTAATATAATTGTTAATCACATATCATATTCTCATTAGGGTTGAGCAAAAAGTCAATAGTCAACTGTCAACGGTCAACAATCCTAATGAGAATCCTCTGCCTCTGTCTCTCCGTCAACTGTGCATACACACCCGCATCCGCGTTACGAGGAACACGAATGCATACTGGATAAAACCAATCCCAAAAGGTACACTAGGATCTGTCTTAAACCAAAGCCCGCTAGTGTGAACTGTCCGGACACTGTACGTGCACAAGTGCACGGATGTGATCGAACCCTGTCGCAAAACCATGCGACCTGTCGCAAAACCATGCGACCTCTACTCTTTTGCCTAAAGGTGAATAGCTTTCTGTGTGGGACTCTAAAGACTCGACACTACGCTGGCAGTGGGTTTAACCATAGACCGCAAGCGGCACTAGCTGTGCGTAACGGTCCCCAGGTAGATGCCGACAAGAAGACTGACGAGGCGAAACCCATCTGAACTCCTACTGAGCCTGAATATGACATTCTCCGTACAGTCCGGTCTGTTCGTCTGATACATCGCATGGCGGGCCTAGGGGGCGGTAAACGTCAGTCCCCCAATAGCGGTACAAGTCGTGTCGGAGCGAAGCCCAAAACACCCTGAGATAACACTGGAAGCCTACCAGTATATCTCGTTTGCCCTGGCCAGGGACTACTCGTGTAATGGCTCTCCTAGACACAGCACGATGTCAACCCCTAATACCGGGAGAGACGAATCCTGTCTAACCGTCACTGCCTCCAAGTGCTTCGGGACTGCACCCAACTACCACCTGTTTGCACGACTCCTTTGAGCCATGGTAGGGTAGTAATCAAAGTACAGTAGGAACACACTTGAGGTGAAGTGACAGTGTCAAGTCAGCGGACTAAGCTGTACTCATGTCACCTGGGAACTGATAACTAACGATAGGCATAATACCAACTAGTCAGTTCCCGACGAGTCCTGTCCAGTGTACTCGTAACCCAACGAGCACCCGCGTACTATCTCAAGTACGACGTACCGACGGCTGTGGGACAGACCGTCTCCCACACTGGGATGAGAAGCGCATGCGCTAGTCTACTCCGGAGTATCGATGCCCTGTCTCGATAGTCCTGCGATGAGGGACCTGCATAAGGATGTGCTTATAGATTACCCAGCCCCACTAGTGTGACTGCCATCACAACGCTAGTAATCAAGCAAAGATCCTAAGGGCTCCACTAATGTGTATAGGCGATATACTAAAATAAACACATGTACACATTAAAGTAGAAACAAACCAAGTAGCATACTACTATTTTGAGCAAGATTGTATATACAAGGTGAATATCCCAAGCTTCCATTAAGTAATATACAAACTAGTATGATACAGTAATGGCCTCTAGGGCATATACACTAATAGTTGCGAGACTTAGAGCGATGTGTTTTCCACTACTTGTTGTGTTGATGTCTTGCTTACTTCTTTATCTTTTGTGGTGAATTTCGCCGTTGGGCGTCGTATTCTTATATTTATGCTTTGCGTGGTTGTGGATCCGCCGTTTGGCGAAGAGCTAGCTCCCGCTTAGGGATGCCTTTTATTATTATCTTGTATTGTGGTTTTGGGGTCAAAAAATACAAAGGAGGTGCTGCCCAAATTTTTAAAAGACGAAAAATGTTTTTCAACTAGTAAATTCCACTTGCATTTTTCATGTTCAACTACTTATGCATTAAGAAAACATTGATTTCACCCTACCATTATTTCAAAACTTCATTTCTTTTATTTTCTTAAAAAGGTTTAGATTTCTGGGTTTCGGCTTACTTGAATTACGTTACGCCTTTAGACGTTGCGTGATTCGAGTGCCGGTCACGAGCTAATTTTCGAGTCATGACAAAGTTGGTATCAGAGCGCTAAGTTTAACCTTGGTTCGAGTCTATGTTTGACTATACGGAGTCTAGGGCGGGTATTGTCACGACCCGAAGTTTGGCCCGTGACTGGCACTTAACCACGTAACGTCTACAGGCGTAACGCGACTAAGTGAACCGAAAACCCAGAAATCAAACCAGTGAAAGTATAGAGTGTTATAAGTTTTAAATGAAAGCACTTACTAACATGATAAGAAATCTAAGTAAACAATCACCAAGATAGTAATATACGACGCCGTAGCGAAGATCAAGATCCACAAGTGGAAACAACACAGATAGGATAAACTGCATGTACCGTCGGCTCACAACGAGCTCGACACCAGAATACAAATAAAATACATCACCGTCCTCACACTGTCTCTAAGTCAAATAAATACATGGTAGATGGAGAATACTAGATACAACAATGTACATACTGAAAGATAAACAGATACCACACAAAACCCACCTATCAACAAAAGAGCTGGTACACCAACTATGGGGGTATCTGTGTCAAAAGATGCAACCGCAGCCTGCCGCGACTACTCCGAAGGGCAACCTGCAAACACTGTGGCACAACGGGGGTGAGTTGCCAACTCATGAATAGAGATAACATATAAAGGTAATCGTGAGCATGCACGTACTGCGGTACTCTATCATATGCCAACAGATGATATCAATGTGTGATAAGCAGTATGTACAATAATCATGCAAATGCTCTATCAGGTAATGTAACTACAGGATGAGGTACAATAGTAAATGCTGAGCAGGGGCAATATAATATCTACACGGAATGTCAACGTGGAATATATAATCGGTGTCCCTCAACGCACCCAGATCCCCAAAATAGCTCAGGCGTCGGCACTCTCATCGGCCCTCAAATCCTGTACATCTCTGAGAATCCCGAGTGCCCAACATCGGCACCCAAATATCATAAATACTCGTGTCCAGCATCGACACGCAAATCCTCATCCATCGGGCCTCGTCAGTCCGGGTCAGCCCACGGGCTCCGTCTGCGGTATCGGCCCTCGGCCCCGGCAGTACGGATCACCCCGCATCCATCTATAGACTCTGATCAGTACCCTCCGGATAACAGTCAGGTCCAACCAATCACCGGTAGGTAGTAGTCCCTCTGCCAGGCTCACCGTCTACTGCACAGCGAAACCGTTCTCGCCCCGGGGTACCATACCGGGTCCACCATGTACCCGTAATCGGCCTCAACCAGCTCCTCGATTCGGGTTCACATATATCACTCTAGCACCGAGAAAACACATGGTGGACGCACCGAAATATCATATCAAGGGAACCGGGTTTTTAAATGATTACATATTTGAAATAGCCACGGTTCCCAAATCCAGAAATCACATATAATCCAACCCAAAATGCAAGTCAATGATCCGATATGATATGTGCGTCAAATGTAAATATCATGTCAAGTAACATATAGATAAGCTACAATATAATGGTCCGATGTGATATATGTATCAGGTATGAATAGCATGTCAAGTCACATATAGATAAGCTACAATATAATGATCCGATGTGATATAGGCATCAAGTGTGAATAGCATGTCAAGTCACATATAGATGAGCTACAATATAATGATCCGATGTGATATAGACATCAAGTGTGAATACCATGTCAAGTCACATATAGATGAGCTACAATATAATGATCCGATGTGATATAGGCATCAAGTGTGAATAGCATGTCAAGTCACATATAGATGAGCTACAATATAATGATCCGATATGATATTGGCATCAAGTATGAATAGCATGTCAAGTCACATATAGACAAGCTATAATATAATGATCCGATGTGATATAGGCATCAAGTGTGAATGTCATGGCAATTACTAACGGTGTGTGTGTAACATGAAGGATAGTGCTCGTGCAACATGGACCGTTAGTAATGGTGCAGTGTTCTATCAATCCTAGTTTATATCCAAATAGCAGGGAATGCAGCATGCACTAAATAGTAGCCATGAATAGTCAATGTATACAAATGAAACTATAAGGTCCTATCAGCCCTGACGTAGAACGCCATGCGGGCGATATCCCCGTAGATGTGAAATCTACTCACCGTAGTTTCTTGCTAGGTGTAGCTAACAACTTGTTTCCCCTTCTGCGCGGCGTCCGCCGTACTCGCCTGCGAATCTAGAATTACAAAATATATCACACGTAAGCTTGAAGTCACATAAACGCGACATTAAAACGGAACTAGTAACTCGTGTTGCGAACCAAGCGCGCGTGTGCGCGATACGCTAAAACGTGTGGTTACGCGCCTGAAACCACTCCGACGCGTCGCGATACGCAGAAATCCCAAACCCACACACACGTATCACACGTGTCGCGAAAGATTGAAAATACGGCAAAATAGGTAATCTGCTCCAGATTTTGATACAGGAAAGATATTGTAAAACTATATATACCAAAATAACCCACATAGCAGCAGACACCCACACCCCAAACCCCAACCCAAAGCACCCCCATCTGGCCGCAAATTGCGGCCAGAAAGAATATTTCGGCGGCCTCACTTGGGAATTGGGCTCCCAGGTTTGGTGTGTGCACTCTATACCCTCCATACATGCTACAGTAACATCTAGTTTTACTCTGAAATGTCTCGGGTAGCAGCAGATCCTACAGAGCCTTATTTCTAGTTAAAATCCACACTTTGCACTAAAATGGAACTTTAGGGTATTTTTGTGCAAACTGAAACAAAACTTGGCCTAAGATAGCTCTAATAACACATAATAGAGCTAACACAACTAGCAAAACCCTAATCTAACATGTGAATCACAAATATCCTTAAATATCACCAAAAATGCACAAAAATGAGATTTTTACTACAGAATACAACAAGTCTAAGGAAAAGAAGTGCTAATATGAGTTAATACCTTCTAAGAACCTTGTAGAACACCAAAAGTTTCAGCTTTCCCCTCTAGTGTGCAGATTTGCCTTAAACACCTCAAAAAGCTCACTTTTCCTAAGCTTTTGTAATGGAAATGTGTGTTTTTTGTGTAGGATTTGTGTAGAGATCAAAGAGACATGAAGAGGAGAAGAAAAGATGAAGAAAATGGGAGGGTTTGCTGCTGGAATACTCCAGAATTCTGGAGTGGGGAAAGAGAGAGAGAAGAGAGGGAAAAATGGGTCAAAAGTCAAGCTTTTTACCTAACCCCCATGCCTCATTTGTTTAATAGGATTTGAATTATGAAAAAGGGTTTTTGTTTTGGATAAAAGGGTGGGGGAAAAATAACAACCATGCAAGACAAGAAAATGGTTAACATGCTACCAAAAACCCTAAGTCTCAAAAATGTCTAAGTGTGCAAGGTGTACACTACAAAGGAAGATTCCCAATATGCTAACACTACTAAAATTAACTAATAATCCTAGGAACACATATATATAATAACACGTACGATCACTAATTATCACGAAAGACATTCAAACAGAAATTCAAAGTGTTACAATCTACCCCCCTTAAAGAAATTCGGTCCCCGAATTTAAAAATCTAACTATACGCACCTTCAAAAGGATAGGGATACCTCTTCCTCATCTCGCTTTCGGTCTCCCAAGTGACCTCCTCGCCGCGCTGGCCACGCCAAAGTACCTTGACGGACGGTATCTCCTTCGACCTCAATTTCTTCACTTGTCGATCCAAGATCATCACCGGCTACTCTGCATAGGAAAGGTCACGCTCAAGCTGGATCGTCGGGTGCTGAATCGCATGCGAAGGATCATGAAGATATCTGCGGATCATCGAAACGTGAAATACGAGGTGCACGTCTCGAAAACTGGGCAGAAGGGCTAATTGATACGCAACCGCGCCAATACGCTCATGGATCTCGAAGGGGCCCACGTATCTAGGACTAAGCTTCCCCTTCTTCCCAAACCTCATCACGCCTTTCATTGGGGAGACCCTCAAGAAAACATGATCACCAACGGAAAACTCAAGTCTGCGCCGACGACGGTCCGCATAAGATCTCTGCCTACTCTGGGCTGCTCTCATCCTATCGCAAATCAACTGGATCTTCGCGGTCGTCTCCTCCACAATCTGCGGTCCTAAGATACTGCTCTCACTGAGCTCCGTCCAACAGATGGGCGATCTGCATCTCCTCCAATAAAGAGCCTCAAACGGTGCCATCTGAATGGTCTCTTGGTAGCTGTTGTTGTAGGAGAACTCTGCTAAGGGCAAATGATGATCCCAGCTACCTCTGAAGTCTAAAACGCATGCTCTGAGCATGTCCTTGAGAATCTGAATAGTTCGCTCTGACTGCCCGTCGGTCTGCGGATGGAATGCTGTGCTGAAACTCAAGCGAGTGCCCAAAGCCTCCTGAAGCCTCTGCCATAGCCGGCTGGTAAACTGGGTGCCTCTATCGGACATGATGCATGTCGGAACTCCGTGCAGTCGTACAATCTCATCAATGTAAATCTGGGCATACTGAGTAAATCCGAAAGTCGTCTTCACCGGTAGGAAGTGAGCCGCTTTCGTCAAACGATCCACGATCACCCAGATGGAGTCATACCCTCGACTAGTCCTGGGTAGACCCACAATGAAATCTATAGATATCGTTCCCATTTCCACTCTGGAATGGGTAACGGCTGTAGCTCTCCCACGGGCCTCTGGTGCTCAGCCTTGACTTGCTGACAAGTCAGGCATCCTGACATAAAATCTGCAATGTCCCTCTTCATACCGTCCCACCAGTAAACATCTCTCATATCGTGGTACATCTTGGTGAAACCGGGATGAACACTATATACCGACCGATGTGCCTCCTCAAGAATCTCGCGCCGCAATCCCTCAGCATCTGGTACGCACAGTCTAGCTCCAAATCATAGTATCCCCTGATCATCGATCACGAACTCGGAAAATCTGCCATGTCTTATCTGTGTCCTGATCTCTGAACAGCGGTCATCACTGTGCAGTGCCTCATATATACGGTCAAGCAACTATGGGCGTGCACGAACATGCGCAATCTGTCCTCCGATCGGCGTAAACTCGAACTGTACCCGACTGTCGCATAAGATCTGCCAATCAGCCGACGACTGCCTCTGCACTGCGCTCAAACATTATAGACTACCCCCGGGCCTCCTGCTCAAAGCATCCGCCACTACATTCGCCCTGCCCGGGTGATACAAGATCTCACAATCGTAGTCCTTCACTAACTCCATCCATCGGCGCTGTCTAAGGTTCAGGTCTCGCTGCTGAAATATGTACTTTAAGCTCTTGTGGTCAGTGAATATCTGGCACGACTCTCCATACAGATAATTTCGCCAGATCTTGAGTGCAAAGACCACAGCAGCCATCTCCAGATCATGAGTGGGGTAATTCTGTTCATGTTTCTTTAATTGCCGCGAAGCATACGCAATCAACCTGTCATGCTGCATCAAAATGCACCCCAGCCCTACTCGTGAAGCATCGCAGTAGACCATAAATCTGCCTGATCCTGAAGGCAATGATAGCACTGGTGTCGTAGTCAGTAGAGCCCGTAGCCGCTGGAAACTGTGCTCACACTCCTCCGTCCAATCGAAGCGAACTCCCTTCCGGGTCAACCCGGTCAAAGGTGTAGCAATGCGAGAGATGTTAGTTATATGTATGCCCTAGAGGCCATTACTGTACATAGGATGTATATTGTAGTGGATGCTGGGACGTATATAGGGAGGACTTTCTTGCTCGACATGATAGTATGCTATCTGGTTGAACTTTACCTTAACGTGTATACTGATTGTCTATCTGTTACATGTTGGTAAAGCCCTAAGGATCTGTACTTGACTACCTGGACTATGATATGATCATACTAGTAGGGACATGGTAGTCCATAAGTACATCCTTCAAAGTCCCTAGTCGTGGGTGTATCGAGACGGGGCATCGATATACCAGAGTAGACTAGCGTATACCTTCTCGACCCATACAGATGGGCGATGGATGATCCCATATCCATCGGTGTTTGACATCAGAGATGATATACGGGTGCTCAGTAGAGACTGGGTACACTGGACGGACTCGCCGAGAACTCCCAGATGGTATTATACCTCACGTCAGATGGCAGTTCTTTGGTGACACTGGTACAGAGTAGTCTGTTGACCCGAGATCGTCATAGAGTCTTGTGTGGTTCCCACTATGCTTTGATTTCCATCTTACCACGTTCAAGAGGGCGTGCAAAACGGTGGTTTTTGGGTACAGTCCCGAGTCACATGGAGGCAATGAGCGATAGGAGGGGATTCGCCTCTCCCGGTATAGGGAGTTGATGTTGCGCTGTGTTCGATTGGCTATAACCGGAAATCCCTGGCCAGGGTTGCTGAGATTTACTGGTAAGTGTTACCAGTAGTTTCTCGAAGTGTTATAGACCTCATATCGACACGACTTATCGAGCTATTGGGGTCTGACGTTTACCACCCCTAGGCGAGATATGCGACATATCAGACGATCGGACCGGACTGTACGGTAGTGTTACTGGTTGGATTCACTGGAGTGTGAGCGGGCTTGCTCATCGATCTTCAGATCGCTCAATACCCGGGTGGCCGTTACGTTTAGCAGACCGCTTGCGGCTTGTGGGTGTTTGATATGATCATCATCTGCTGCCGGCGTATTGACGAGTCTTTAGAGTCCTACACAGAGGTTTCCTGGCTCAAGCGAAACGAAATAGGAGCGCATATGAGATATGTGCGGGACCGAGAATAATGCGTGTATGTGATACCGTATTCTATTCTCGCGATGAATGTATCGAATGGTTATATGCGATATAACCTAGTTATCGAATCGAGGGATGATTCGATAAACCGATACATTGGATATTAGTCGGTTATATGCGATATGACCGGATCATTAAATCAAGTGTTGATTTAATGATTTAATGTATAATTATATATTTGATATATTACTTTGCATTAACTAGTATCGGTTCACTTTAAATGGATTTTCTCACTCGGGTGTGCGCATTGCATATGCGATATGATTTTGAGAACATGATTGTATCATGTTGGATGATACATGCTTTTTGGTTAAGTGTAAAGTATTAAACTATGGTTAAGTGGATGATTAGGGTTTTTACTTATTCTTTTATTCATTTATTTATACATTTTGGAAAATAAATGGAAAAGAGAAAATAATGGTGGCTTTTTTTGTTGTTTAGTTGAAGCTTCATGAAACCTTGACCTAGTCCACCATTTTTGTCTCATCCTAAACCCTAACCATTCCATTTAACCTTGATTCATTCTCTACACTAAACCATGGTTTGAATATGATAAGGTTTGATTTTCTTTTCCTTTTTTAATCTACACTTATAATATTCTTCATCTTCTTCTTCTTCTTCACTTCAAGAAAAAGCTTGAAAGCTTTAATGGCAAAGTGAGAAAAATAGTGAGAAATCCAAAACTAAAGTCTATCCACTTACTATTTCTTCATCCTCTACCTCTTGCCAAGTAGTAGAGTGTGTTTCCTTCACAAGTTTTCATGACTTGGTGAAGTTTGGAGCTTGATCTTGCGATGCCTCGACGTAGATCATCTTCGGCATGGACATCGACGACCTAGCTTGCCCATTCTCCGACGAAGCCGACGCTAGAGCCCGGGAACTCATTTGGACAGCGAAGGGACTTCGTTACGGAGCTATGGAGGTGGAGCACCGGATCTACAAAGATTGTATTTCCGTATTCCTTGTAGTTAAGTGTTAACTAGTTTACTTTTCGCCAAAATATCTAGCCAACGATCCGTTCTAGGGTTTCTCGGCACCGTTTGAATTTGAAATTGGCATGGTTGATGCCTTGTGAGACCTCCTTGGGGTGCCTAGGAACCCTACAGTGGTATCAGAGCCTAGCTAGAGCATTAGGCGAAGTCTAGACGGAGTTTGAAGTCCGAACGAACCCGAAAATCCATTTCAAAATTGCTCTCTGTCCTTTTTTCAAAAACTGGGATTTTTCCAAATTAAAAATTGCTAAAAAATTCAGCAGGGAAAAATAAGAATTACGGCGCAAAAATTTATTCATGAACAGTGTAAACGGCGGCGGAACCGCGGCAGAAGCCTGGCTTCTACGGCGGTTCCGCGGTGACATGGTGACGTCATCCTCTCCTTTTTGCACAGTAATTCATGTTGTCTGATGCTGAGTTTTCTGGGAATTTTTAAAATTTATTCAAGAGTTGAATTTTCTGGAGTTGTTTTGGGGATTCGGTGTTTCGATCGGGGTATCAAATTTTGTCTGTGTGGCTTTCCGGATAGTTTTTAGAATATGTTAAAAAGTTCGACCGGGTATAAATACCCAATTTTTCCCCTATCGGGAAATTTCCAAGTGTTGGATTTTTCCGTAGTTTAACGACGTTCCAAGTAGTGCAAGTAACGCGATGGACCCTCTAGAAGACAACAAACCTTAACTCGATTATGTGACCGTCTTGAACTGCCCTTTGAACCTTCGGGTTTGGGGCAGTACGGCGTGCCACATGTGAGGCGTTGGCTTGACCCTTCTACGGCTGGACCGTTGGTACCGAGGCACGAACGGAATGTTGTTAGACTTATTTCATGTGTTGAGCTGTATCGGGAAAACTTGGGTGTTTGACTGTTTGATCGAAAAGTTTAAGATTTTCTGTTTATCTGGAATGTGATACAATAATTGGAATTCACAAATTGTTATGAGATAACGGAATGAATATTATAAACGTAGCAGTTTAGTCTCACTTGATCGGTTGCCACGGAATTTTGATGTGATCAAAAGTCCGTCGCAATCACGTAGCGTACGCGGATACTCGCCGGGTAAACTTAATAGACAGCCTCACCCCATAGCCCCGACCAAGTGACTGTAGGAGAACCCCGTCGCCGAAAGCATCCGTTCGGGTGCTCGCGGTAGCGGTGTTCCGCCTTGGTGCAGTTCGTCGACGGTATCAGGGGTGCGGCCGCCTACTAAAGTTTGCGACGAGCATTCGATCAGTTTTTCGGGAATCTTGTTGAATTGCCCGACTTAATATTGAAAAGTGTTTTCGATTTTGAGACTAAAATGCGGGGTTTATAATTGTTAGGCATGCGATGTCTAAGTAATTCATTTGGTCAGGCATGCGATGTCTGAGGTGGTTGCGGATTCCAACTGTTGTAGTTTTACACTTTCTTTTCTGTGACCATAAGTGTAATATGTGATATCGCCGGTTTCGTTGCTATATGTCAACGACAATTGGGATGCGCATATTTACTTACGTTGATAACATGTGATGTTATGTGTTGCTGGATATGTTATATTGGATCGTCGTGTTTGAATAGCCGGGGTTTTTTATGTGAGATGAGTGTTTTTCATTTTCATTCATGTAAAAACTTGTATGTAATATTCTTTTATTGGGGCACTTCCAGGTTGCGGAAGTTGTCACCGTTTGTATATTATTTACTTTTCCGAACTAGGATAGACCCAAGGAGGGGAGCACAAGTAACCGGGTTCTGGAGTCCAGTGGGAGACCAACTCGAGGAGTCGAGTCCGGGTCTCCTAACTCCAGAATTGGTAGGGTTGCTTGCCGCTCTCGTAGGGGTCTTGGGGTGTGGGTTTGGCTATTCATCACGACCGTGGAATCCGTGTTTTATACTGGCTCGTATTGAAAACACGGACGTCCTAGTATATCCAATATTTCATATGTTTCTTCTGCTGCGATATCTGTGATGTGATCATGTGGTGTTCTGTGATAGATACAGTATATAGTATATATGATATATTATATAGACGTTACTTATGTTTTACACCCGCGCTAGCCCTGCCCCGCTCTGCCGTTAGTTACCTAACCTAACGGTGCACGAGGGGACATCGAGGCGAATGCGGATGGCATAAGTGTACGTCGTATTTATCTGTGATGTTTAGGTACTTAAATGATGGGACTTCATTAATGTGATTAATGAAAGTAAAAGAAACCTAAGATGTTGTAGAATCGAATTTCAAAATAAAACAGGTAGCTACAGTTCTTGCTTTGCACAGAGGTATATGTGATATATCCTGCACCTTATTCGATGAGGAAAGGACCGAGATCCCTTCACCGGGAGTGACTGCTTTAGCAATAACTGGCAGATGCTACACACTCGGTTTGTCATTTGATTGCTTTTAAGAGTTTTTGCTTTGCACAGTGATATATATGATATATCCCGCACCTCATTCGACGAGGAAAGGACCGACGATCCCTTCACCGGATGCGACTCCTTTAGCAAAACTAGAAAAGCCTCAAAAACACTCCATTTCAAAATTCATTCGATCCTACAACGATATTAAGTTCATTACGCAATAGGTTTTCAGAAAAACCTGTCGTAGCCCTCCATCATTTCAGATATGTACTAGTTAGTATTCGTGCTGCGGTAGTTTGGCATTCGTCAAGGCGTAGTGTACGGTAGCTAACTAGTATTTATCTGTTTGAGCATATGATGCGATTGGATTATGGTATTCGTACGGCGTTGTTTGGCATTCGTCAAGGGTCGTGCGGGTGGGTTTAATTCGATCAAGAAATGTACGGGTTGAACTTGACTAGTGGACTATGGGTTGTTTGGCATTCGTCAAGGTCATAGAACACTAGGGGCAAAATATTATCGGGAATTTCAAGTGTTGAAATTTGCAATGAGATTGCATACCTTCTATGAGATAGTTGGATCCCGATACCCGCTGCGAGTAAGAGTTACTCCTGGGAGAGTTTTACACATTACAATTAGCCGATCAAGTAGGTGTCTAGAAAGGTGTCAACGGGGTTACGCCTCTGGGAAAACGAGGTTTACATTAATTAGGTTCGTGCGAAAGCACGGGGGACCTCCCTCAAAGTACCGACACTGGCCTGGCTGAAAGATTGGCGAACTTGTAGTGTGTAATTAATCCCGGCTAGTCTTTCCTTTTAGGGTTTGAAGGAAGATTTGATAAAAAGCAGTGGAAGCCATCCTGATTAGATAAAATAATAACCAATCTATTCTTGCAAGAGCGCACGCTGAGTGTTTTCTTCTCTCTCTCTCCAGGTAGCGACCATATCACGCCTTAATCAAGATAATAATACGGAAAATTGACCGAACCCTCTTGTTATACTGAGCTGGGGAACGTTGGTCCCGCTCCAACTTATAATTGTTATAAGACAGAGCAGGAAATTGGGGAATACCAGATTTCCCGTGCCAACCAAACGAAGAGAGTGCATGCTGATGCATCATCTTCGGGTGTGTTCATTACAGAGAACTGTTTCTCAGTATCCTTTACGTCCTGGGTATGTGATACCAGATCAGGATCCCAGATATGTAATCTGTTACATAGGGCTACAGAAAGGTAGAGAACTGAGAACGGGTGATAAGTTTCATGAGGCAGAAAACGGGGCAAGAGTTGCAGCCAAGTCTGTTGGTCACTGTCACCCTGTATTACAAATACATTGATTCGGAACGAATGTTATTAGATACCGAACCTGATATACAAAATCGTATCAGTCTCTTTATTAGTAAAGAAATGATAAAATTTTGTATTGTTGGATAATGTTTTGAACATTTCCTATATCAAAAGTTGATCGGATCAGGCACGTTATCTAAAAGCATTGATGTTCTAAATCAAACTACAGTTCTTTAGTATACGGAACACACACAAGAGGAAGAGTTCAGAAATGAACGAATTCTTCTTGAGGCATTGTAGACTAGGTCATATCAATGCGACCCGACTAGCTGAAGTTACATGTAGATTCACATTTAAATCAGTTTGAATTTACATCTTGTGAAACTCGCCAGTCATGTCACAAAGATAAAATGACCATAGCTCTGTTTATTGGAAACAGAGAAAGAGTTAGTGTACTCTTGGGATGATACATGTTGATGTATGTAGGTCCCCTGTCTACATATGCCAGGACTGGTTCTTTGTACTTCATTACATTCTCTGATGATCTTTCGAGATTCAGACCTATGTTCCTGTTGAAACATAAGTCCGAACCTTTTGAGATATTCACAGAATATAAGCGAGAAGTAGAGAACCAAAATACGGGTATAAGTATTATGTCCTTTGATGTGATCAAGGAGGAGAATACTTCAGCATGGAATTCCTGGACTATTCTAAAGGAGAATGAGATTCTCTCTCGGCATTACACCTCCAAATACACCATAGCACGATGGTGTATCGGGGCGGAGCAATCACACCCTATATGATATGGTGTGCTCTATGATGAGTACTACTGAGTTACCTATTTCCTTTTGGGAGTTATGCACTTGAGAAGCTGCATACCTATTGAATAGGGTTCGAATCAAATCAGTTGCCTACCATTTCATATGTGATATGGAAAGGGAAGAGCCCATCTCTTAAGTTACTTAAGATTTGGGGTTGACCGAGCTATGTTTAAAAGCAAAATCCGAACAAGCTCGAGGCAAGGTCTGTAATGTAAAACTGGAAAGGTTCCAGCTATACAAACTGCAGCTGACGATTTGAAAGAACCAAAGGATTCAGTAGTTACCAACGAACCTCAGCCTCTCCGCCGATCTAGTAGGGTTCCTCACCCACCTGAGAGATACTTCTGTTTCTCTATGACAGTGGGAGCGAGGATTGCATCATGAGATGATGACCCAACTAGTTTCGAGCTGGCCATCAGGAGTGAGACTCTGTAAGAATGGCTGGATGTTTATCGATCTGAGATGGAATCCATATACACCAACAAAGTATGGACTTTGGTTGCTATATCTGAAGGGTTAAATCCCCATCAGGAGCAAGTATATCTTGAGAAGATTACTTGGTGTACATAGAAGAGTTGAGACTTTCAAAGCTAGACTTGTTAAAGGTCTACATCATTGACCAGGTATGGATGATGATGAAACCTTTTCTAAGTACCTATGCTTAAGTCCATCCAGATCCTACTTGCCATGGCTACATACCATGACTACGATATCTGGTGGTTGGGTGTCATGACAGCTTTTCTAAATGATGTTTAGAAGAGAGTGTCTATAAGTACACAGCCAGAGGGCTTCGTAGACAGTGGGAGCAGCAGAAACGTGTGCAAGATGCTTTATAGGATAAAGCAGGCATCGCGGAGTTGGAACATCTGTTTTGATGAAGCGGTCAAAGAAGTTGACATCATCAAAATGGTAGATGAACCTTGTATAAACAAGAAGGTAGTAGGGAGTATGGTGACGATCCTCGTAGAGTACGTGGATGACATACTCTTGATAGGGAAGGAGTTTCCTATGCTACGCTCGATCAATCTCCGCTTATCACCATAATTCTCCATATAGGATCAAAGTGATACCTCCTAAATCCGGGATTTTGGATCTATGAGATAGATCTAATTGGATGTAAGGATTCTCACTAGTTGTAGTGAGACGGTATCAACCGATCCTGGGGAGAATCACTGGAAGGGTTCCAAGGTGATAAAGACGACTGAATGTCAGTCACAGGCATTGTCTTTACCCTCAGTGGAGGGACGGTATGTTGGAAGAGTTCCAAGCTAGATACCGTGACATACTAGACGATAAAGGCTGGATACATCGCTACTTAAGATGCTACCAAAAGAGGATGTTTGGGTGTATATTGGTTCATGAGATGAACTATGTTCCACCTATTGTATGACAATGGAGTTGTGGCTTATGCCAAGGAACGCAGGTCCCATCAGTGATCCAGACATATTCTAAGGTAGTATCACCTGAACATGGAGATGGTTGATCTACAGGGTGATCGAGGTTTGGAGAGTAGACTCAGAGGACAACACAGCGGATCCACTCACAAAGGCCTGTTCGCAGAGAGAGACTTTTATGGGATGGTTGAGTATGAAATACTACAACCACTGCTATCAGATGGCCCTAGTGCAAGTGAGAGATTGTTAGTTATATGTATGCCCTAGAGGCCATTACTGTACATAGGATGTATATTGTAGTGGATGCTGGGACGTATATAGGGAGGACTTTCTTGCTCGACATGATAGTATGCTATCTGGTTGAACTTTACCTTAACGTGTATACTGATTGTCTCTCTGTTACATGTTGGTAAAGCCCTTAGGATCTGTACTTGACTACCTGGACTATGATATGATCATACTAGTGGGGACATGGTAGTCCATAAGTACATCCTTCAAAGTCCCTAGTCGTGGGTGTATCGAGACGGGGCATCGATATACCAGAGTAGACTAGCGTATACCTTCTCGACCCATACAGATGGGCGATGGATGATCCCATATCCATCGGTGTTTGACATCAGAGATGAAATACGGGTGCTCCGTAGAGACTGGGTACACTGGACGGACTCGCCGAGAACTCCCAGATGGTATTATACCTCACGTCAGATGGCAGTTCTCTGGTGACACTGGTACAGAGTAGTCTGTTGACCCGAGATCGTCATAGAGTCTTGTGTGGTTCCCACTGTGCTTTGATTTCCATCTTACCACGTCCAAGAGGGCGTGCAAAACGATGGTTTTTGGGTACAGTCCCGAGTCACATGGAGGCAATGAGCGATAGGAGGGGATTCGTCTCTCCCGCTATAGGGAGTTGATGTTGCGCTGTGTTCGATTGGCTATAACCGGAAATCCCTGGCCAGGGTTGCTGAGATTTACTGGTAATTGTTACCAGTAGTTTCTCAAAGTGTTATAGACCTCATATCGACACGACTTATCGAGCTATTGGGGTCTGACGTTTACCACCCCTAGGCGAGATATGCGACATATCAGACGATCAGACCGGACTGTACGGTAGTGTTACTGGTTGGATTCATTGGAGTGTGAGCGGGCTTGCTCGTCGATCTTCAGATCGCTCAATACCCGGGTGGCCGTTACGTTTAGCAGACCGCTTGCGGCTTGTGGGTGTTTGATATGATCATCATCTGCTGCCGGCGTATTAACGAGTCTTTAGAGTCCTACACAGAGCTTTCCTGGCTCAAGCGAAATGAAATAGGAGCGCATATGAGATATGTGCGGGACCGAGAATAATGCGTGTATGTGATACCGTATTCTATTCTCGCGATGAATGTATCGAATGGTTATATGCGATATAACCTAGTTATCGAATCGAGGGATGATTCGATAAACCGATACATTGGATATTAGTCGGTTATATGCGATATGACCGGATCATTAAATCAAGTGTTGATTTAATGATTTAATGTATAATTATATATTTGATATATTACTTTGCATTAACTAGTATCGGTTCACTTTAAATGGATTTTCTCACTCGGGTGTGCGCATTGCATATGCGATATGATTTTGTGCACATGATTGTATCATGTTGGATGATACATGCTTTTTGGTTAAGTGTAAAGTATTAAACTATGGTTAAGTGGATGATTAGGGTTTTTACTTATTCTTTTATTCATTTATTTATACATTTTGGAAAATAAATGGAAATGAGAAAATAATGGTGGCTTTTTTTGTTGTTTAGTTGAAGCTTCATGAAACCTTGACCTAGTCCACCATTTTTGTCTCATCCTAAACCCTAACCATTCCATTTAACCATGATTCATTCTCTACACTAAACCATGGTTTGAATATGATAAGGTTTGATTTTCTTTTCCTTTTTTAATCAACACTTATAATATTCTTCATCTTCTTCTTCTTCTTCACTTCAAGAAAAAGCTTGAAAGCTTTAATGGCAAAGTGAGAAAAAGAGTGAGAAATCCAAAACTAAAGTCTACCCACTTCCTATTTCTTCATCCTCTACCTCTTGCCAAGTAGTAGAGTGTGTTTCCTTCACAAGTTTTCATGACTTGGTGAAGTTTGGAGCTTGATCTTGCGATGCCTCGACGTAGATCATCTTCGGGCATGGACATCGACGACCTAGCTTGCTCATTCTCCGACGAAGCCGACGCTAGAGCCCGAGAACTCATTTGGACAGCGAGGGGACTTCGTTGCGGAGTCTATGGAGGTGGAGCACCGGATCTACAAAGGTTGTATTTCCGTATTCCTTGTAGTTAAGTGTTAACAAGTTTACTTTTCGCCTAAATATCTAGCCAACGATCCGTTCTAGGGTTTCTCGGCACCTTTTGAATTTGAAATTGGCATGGTTGATGCCTTGTGAGACCTCCTTGGGGCTGCCTAGGAACCCTACAAGAGAAGTCCTACACGAATCGCCTGTAATAGCCTGCCAGCCCTAAAAAGCTGCGATCCTCCGTCACTGACGTGGGTCTAGGCCAACTCCGAACTGCCTCGATCTTCCTCGGGTCGACACATATACCATCTCGTGTAATCTCGTGCCACAAGAAGTCTACGCTGTCTAGCGCAGAGGCACACTTTGAAATTTGGCGAAAAGCTGATGCTCCCTCAAGGTCTGCAGTGTAATCCGTAGGTGCTGCTCGTGCTCCTCTCTACTCCGAGAATACACCAAGATATCGTCAATAAACACTATGATGAATAGATCAAGATATGGCCGGAAAATACGGTTCATCATGTCCATAAATGCTGCTGGCGCGTTGGTGAGTCCGAACGACATCACCAAAAACTCATAATGGCCGTAACGTGTGTGGAAGGCCGTCCTCGGAATGTCCTCCTGTCGAACCCGCAGCTGATGGTAGCCCGATCGCAAATTGATCCTTGAAAAGTATCCTGCCCCTTGAAGCTGGTCGAACAAATCGTCGATGCGTGGCAAAGGATATCTGTTCTGCACTGTCACCCTGTTCAGCTGGCGGTAGTCGATACACAAATGCATACTGCCGTCCTTCTTCTTGTCAAACAGGACTGGAGCACCCAAGGAGAAACACTGGTCGAATAAGTCCCTTATCCAGCAAGTCCTGCAACTGGCCCTTCAATTCTCTAAGTTCCGCCGGGGCCATCCGATAAGGCGGTACAGAATAGGCCCCGTGCCAGGAACCAAGTCAATGCAGAAAAGAAATATCATGCTCGGGCGGTAGCCCAGGAAGCTCGTCAGGAAAACACATCAGGGAAATCGCTAACAACCAGAACCTGATCACCGGAACCTCTGTAGCTCTAGTATCGCAAACATAGGCGAGAAATCCCTGACATCCCTTCCTCAAAAGCTGTCCAGCGCGAAAAGAAGAAATCACACTGTGAGGGGTGGCACCACGGTCCCCCAACACAACAACCACCGACTCGCCGGGAAAACAAAATCAAACTGTCTTCTCGCGGCAGTCAACAGAAGCATAGTCACGTGGCTAACCAATCCATACCCAAAAGAACGTCGAAGTCCAGCATCTCAAGAAGGATCAAATCGACCGGCAACTCTCTCTCGCCAATACGGACGGTACAGGATCGGAACACGTGCCTAGCAACAAACGACTCTCCCACAGGAATAGTCACAACAAGCGGCTGGTCAAGCAAACCGGACTCTCTACCCAAACTCGGCACAAAGTGTGTGGATACGTACGAGTGCGTGGATCCGGGATCGAATAACACGTGTGCATCAATCGAACATACAGAAAGGATACCTGAGACCACCGCATTGGACGCTTGCGCGTCCTGATGCGTCAAAGCAAAAACTCACGCCTGTCCTCCACCGGCAACTAACTGTCCCCTGCCGGCCGCTGGCTGCCCTCTACCTCGGCCACCTCGTCCTCTATGAACAAATCCTCCGCGACCACGACCTCTCTGTGTATGCGTCTGACGCGGAGTAACAGTAGGTACTATCGGCAATGCCGTCTGGGGTGGTGAAGGTGGTAATGTAACATGTGGTGCTGCCGCCCCACTCCGAGGTACCTCCGGACAATCTCGCACACGATGATAAGAACTCCCGCAACGGTAACATCCCGATGACGGTCGTTGACCCTCCTGGGGATAGGAGCTAAACAATCGGCCTCGTCTCGAATCTCTGCCACCTGCAAGGTATCTGTCACGACGCCGGAAAGGCCTTCTCTGCACTGACGTGTCTGCACGAACTCTCTTCGGCTCTGGAACTGCCGAAGTCTCAGCAAGGCGCTCCTCAACTAATAATGCTGCATCTACTGCTGCTGTGTATGTCTCGTAATGCTGCGCGCTGATAGCAAGGAATAGTGGTGTAAGCAAGCCTCGGACAAATCTCTTGACTCGCAACTCCTCAGTAGCCACTAGATACGGAGCATAAACCGATAGCTCGGTGAACAGCACATCGTACTCTGCTATTGACATCTCTGGCGTCTGGCGTAAGGACTCGAACCTGCGTGCTCTAGCATCTCTGACACTCAGGGGAAGAAAGCGGGAAAGGAATAGTGCCACGAACTCTGTCCAGGTCATAGGAGGAAGACCTGCTGCTCTACCCTTCTCGACTGATTCGCACCATTTCTGCGCAAGACCTTCCTGGCGAAAGCTCGCGAACTCAACCCATCTCGCATCTGCGCATCTAAGCGAACGACATATCTGTGCCATCCTATCAATGAAAGACTATGGATCCTCGGCCACATCGGTGCCTGTGAAAACCGGTGGCTTCAGCCTCATAAACTCTGACAGCGATACTGTAATAACCTCTGTAGTCGCAGGTGCAACTGCCTGAACTGTGGGTACCACCGCGGTCTCCGCAACGGGTGGTACTAGCTCTGGTCGCTGCGCTCGAAGTGTCTCAACTAGAGATCCCATCATCTGGCGCATCTCCTGCATACTGGATCCCATCATCTGGTGTATCTCCTGCACACCAGCCCCTAACATAGCAATCTGATCTGTCACGGTAGGAACAGCCTGCTCGGGCACAACCGGTGTACTACCCGGATTAGTCCTCATCTCGGACGAGTCAACTCGAATCTCGGCCCTCGCGGCCACTCTCTGCGCTCTCGTAGTCTTTGGCGGCATAATGGCTGAAAGGAACAATAGGATTCGATAAGGATACGGAAATCGAATCGCAAGAATGTATATACTCAAGAAGGAATTTACATCAACACGTCCTAAGGTCGCGTAGGCGGAGTACCGTGTCGTGAGTATGCCGCGGAACATACACATGCTACGCTACCCTGCTGCACCTACCTACTCCATCATACCAGGGTCATCCTACACTCCGAAAGGTAAAACCTACGCTCTGATACCAACTTTGTCATGACCCGAAGATTGGCCCGTGACCGGCACTTAACCACGTAACGTCTACAAGCGTAACGCGACTAAGTGAACCGAAAACCCAGAAATCAAACCAGTGAAAGCATAGAGTGTTATAAGTTTTAAATGAAAGAACTTACTAACTTGATAAGAAATCTAAGTAAACAATCACTAAGATAGTAATATACGACGCCGTAGCGAAGATCAAGATCCACAAGTGGCAACAACACAAATAGGATAAACTGCAAGTACCGTCGGCTCACAACGAGCTCGACACCAGAATACAAATAAAATACATCACCGTCCTCACACTGTCTCTAAGTCAAATATATACATGGTAGATGGAGAATACTACATAGAGCAATGTACATACTGAAAGATAAACAGATACCGCACAAAACCCACCTATCAGCAAAAGAGCTAGTACACCAACTATGGGGGTATCTGTGTCAAAAGATGCAACCGCAGCCTGCCGCGACTACTCCGAAGGGCAACCTGCAAACACTGTGGCACAACGGGGGTGAGTTGCCAACTCGTGAATAGAGATAACATATAAAGGTAATCGCGAGCATGCACGTACTGCGCTACTCTATCATATGCCAACAGATGATATCAATGTGTGATAAGCAGTATGTACAATAATCATGCAAATGCTCTATCAGGTAATGTAACTACAGGATGAGGTACAATAGTAAATACTGAGCAGGGGCAATATAATATCTACACGGAATGTCAACGTGGAATATATAATCGGTGTCCCTCAATGCACCCAGATCCCCAAAATAGCTCAGGCGCCGGCACTCTCATCGGCCCTCAAATCCTGCACATCTCTGAGAATCCCGAGTGCCCAACATCGGCACCCAAATATCATAAATACTCGTGTCCAGCATCGACACGCAAATCCTCATCCATCGGGCCCCGTCATTTCAGGTCAGCCCACGGGCTCCGTCTGCGGTATCGGCCCTCGGCCCCGGCAGTACGGATCACCCCACATCCATCTATAGGCTCTGATCAGTACCCTCCGGATAACTGTCAGGTCCAACCAATCACCGGTAGGTAGTAGTCCCTCTGCCAGGCTCACCGTCTACTGCACAGCGAAACCGTTCTCGCCCCGGGGTACCATACCGGGTCCACCATGTACCCGTAATCGGCCTCAACCAGCTCCTCGATTCGGGTTCGCATATATCACTCTAGCACAGAGAAAACACATGGTGGACGCACCGAAATATCATATCAAGGGAACCGGGTTTTTAAATGATTACATATTTGGAATAGCCATGGTTCCCAAATCTAGAAATCACATGTAATCCAACCCAAAATGCAAGTCAATGATCCGATATGATATGTGCGTCAAATGTAAATATCATGTCAAGTCACATATAGATAAGCTACAATATAATGGTCCGATGTGATATATGCATCAGGTATGAATAGCATGTCAAGTCACATATAGATAAGCTACAATATAATGATCCGATGTGATATAGGCATCAAGTGTGAATAGCATGTCAAGTCACATATAGATGAGCTACAATATAATGATCCGATGTGATATAGGCATCAAGTGTGAATAGCATGTCAAGTCACATATAGATGAGCTATAATATAATGATCCGATGTGATATAGGTATCAAGTGTGAATAGCATGTCAAGTCACATATAGATGAGCTACAATAAAATGATCCGATGTGATATAGGCATCAAGTATGAATAGCATGTCAAGTCACATATAGATGAGCTATAATATAATGATCCGATGTGATATAGGCATCAAGTGTGAATGTCATGGCAATTACTAACGGTGTGTGTGTAACATGGAGGATAGTGCTCGTGCAACATGGACCGTTAGTAATGGTGCAGTGTTCTATCAATCCTAGTTTATATCCAAACAGCAGGGAATGCAGCATGCACTAAATAGTAGCCATGAATAGTCAATGTATACAAAGGAAACTATAAGGTCCTATCAGCCCTGACGTAGAACGCCATGCTGGCGATATCCCCGTAGATGTGAAATCTACTCACCGTAGTCTCTCGCTAGGTGTAGCCAACAACTTGTTTCCCCTTCTGCGCGGCGTCCGCCATACTCGCCTGTGAACCTAGAATTACACAATATATCACACGTAAGCTTGAAGTCACACAAACGCGACATTAAAACCGAACTAGTAACTCGTGTCGCGAACCAAGCGCGCGTGTGCGCGATACGCTAAAACGTGTGGTTACGCGCCTGAAACCACTCCTACGCGTCGCGATACGCAGAAACCCCAAACCCACACACACGTATCACGCGTGTCGCGAAAGATTGAAAATACGGGAAAATAGGTAATCTGCTCCAGATTTTGATACAGGAAAGATATTGTAAAACTATATATACCAAAACAACCCACATAGCAGCAGACACCCACACCCCAAACCCCAACCCAAAGCACCCCCATCTGGCCACAAATTGTGGCCAGAAAGAATATTTCGGCGGCCTCACTTGGGAATTGGGCTCCCAGGTTTGGTGTGTGCACTCTATACCCCCCATACATGCTACAGTAACATCTAGTTTTGCTCTGAAATGTCTCGGGTAGCAGCAGATCCTACAGAGCCTTATTTCTAGTTAAAATCCACACTTTGCACTGAAATGGAACTTTAGGGTATTTTTGTGCAAACTGAAACAAAACTTGGCCTAAGATAGCTCTAATAACACATAATAGAGCTAACACAACTAGCAAAACCCTAATCTAACATGTGAATCACAAATATCCTTAAATATCACCAAAAATGCACAAAAATGAGATTTTTACTAAAGAATACAACAAGTCTAAGGAAAAGAAGTGCTAATATGAGTTAATACCTTCTAAGAACCTTGTAGAACACCAAAAGTTTCAGCTTTCCCCTCTAGTGTGCAGATTTTCCTTAAACACTTCAAAAAGCTCACTTTTCCTAAGGTTTTGTGAAGGAAATGTGTGTTTTTTGTGTAGGATTTGTGTAGAGATCAAAGAGACATGAAGAGAAGAAGAAAAGATGAAGAAAATGGGAGGGTTTGCTGCTAGAATTCTCCAGAATTCTGGAGTGGGGAAAGAGAGAGAGAAGAGAGGGAAAAATGGGTCAAAAGTCAAGCTTTTTACCTAACCCCCATGCCTCATTTGTTTAATAGGATTTGAATTATGAAAAAGGGTTTTTGTTTTGGATAAAAGAGTGGGGGAAAAATAACAACCATGCAACACAAGAAAATGGTTAACATGCTACTAAAAACCCTAAGTCTCAAAAATGTCTAAGTGTGCAAAGTGTACACTACAAAGGAAAATTCCCAATATGCTAACACTACTAAAATTAACTAATAATCCTAGGAACACATATATATAATAACACGTACGATCACTAATTATCACGAAAGACATTCAAACGGAAATTCAAAGTGTTACAGGTATGTATTTCGGAATCTAGGCTTGACCTTACGGAACATAGACTTGAATGGGTGGGTATTAGACCCGAACTTTCGTTTTATAGGCTGACCCTGATTGATGGAGTAGGTAGCTTGAGTAGAGTGACGTACCGTACATATGTTCCGTGGCATATTTACTATACGATACTCCACTTAAGAAACCTTAGGATGTACATGTTTTGAGATCTGTGATTCTCTTCGTACCTATATATATACATCCATTTGAGATCCTTGATTATATTCGTTTCCATGATCATACTCTCATTGATTCTGTTCCTCCTTATGATCATGTATCCATTCTGGGTCTGAAGTCTCCTTTCATGCCCTTGATCTATGTTCATCGTCACACGTTTGAGGTTCTTGTCACCTTGTTTAGGCGCAAGTTGAGCTGCTGCTAGTGTTCCGGTCAGGACGAGCTCGTCTGGTACGAGGGCTGACCATTGTATTTTCTGGTGAAATGGGAACGTCTCGATGTAGTGTTGTGTTGTGACCTCTTATTGGGGCGAGTGTTTAGTTTTACACCGGATGATCGGGCTATTGTTAGAGCTTCCAGTTGCGAGAGGAATGTTGACGTACAGCCTACCTCAGAGATTGTGATGTCATCTACCGTGCAGACAGATGACCCAGCTGTTGCTGAGATTGATGGGATGTCACTTTCAGAGCTTACGAGCTGAGATCGCTGGAGCTTTCAGGTAGAGATACGACAAATGATAGCTAGTCTATCCCGAGTTGAGAGACGAGGATGATTCGTCAGGTTGATGCGCTGACGCAGGCCCAGTTGAGTTGAAGATTTCCAGTGTGGAGAGTCTTACTCAGATCTAGAGTCGACCGATCCCGAGATGTCCGTTGTGTATCGCCTTTCCTGGAGGATTGAGGCATTGTTTAGCGTGCGGACGAAGGGGATTCGCACTGGCGTTTAGGCGAAGTTAAGAATTCAAACGAATGTCAGAAACCCGTTTTTTTCCAAGTTTAAAGTATTCGAAGGAACATGCAAGTAATTCGGTGGACCCTCTAAAGAATGAAACCCTAACTTGACATGATGGCCATGGTACCGCTTTTGAACCTTAGGGTTTGCGGCAGTTTAGCGATCCCATCAGTGAGGCTTGGGTTTGCCCTTCTATGGTTGGTCCATAGGTACTGTAGCATGTACCGGATATTATTATAGGGTGCTCAGGTGTTGAGCTTTCGGGGAATTATGGGACATTGATAAATCGATCGAAAAGTTTGACGTCGTCCGAATATCAAGTGATAAGAGATCAGCAAGCTGCCCAGCTTAGGATAGAGGACCTCACCCATATATGTTGTGAGTTGATCGAGAGCGGACGAGTGTTGAGTATTCCTCCGATGGTTGGGACGAGTTCCCGAGGACGTGTTCGGCTAGATATCTTCTACAGAGTGATGAAGATACCGAGTTCGTGTGAGAGACTTCGGATTGACTGTTGCCAAGGACATTCGCAGTACGCAGATAGCATGACGTGACGTCGAAGCGGACGATAATAAAGGTGAGTGGAACAAGAGGTTCGTGAGAGACGCTGACGAGCTGTTGTTACTCCCCATCGAGATTAGTGATCTGATATGCATACAGAGGCGTTGGGATGCGGCCAGTTCCTGAGGAAATGTTGTGCTGAGAATGCAGATGTCCAGAAAATGAGAAAAGATTATGCAAAAGTACCAGCCTCCGTACAGTTCGGCATAGGCGAGATCGGAAGAGACCCTGAACAGGTTCCTTCCAGGACACTGCTGCAATAATATTTGCACCAAGGATCAGATGTGTGACGTGTATTCAGATGACCAGAGGCCGACGCCAGTGACGTGCTGCTTTACGAGTGGTCGTGATAATTAGCCGAGAGGTGACCAGAGAAGTGCCAGAGCGGAATCATTTCTGTAAGCACACCTGACCGGGCCGATGAGCCGAAGGATTGTGAGATTGGTAATCCACAGAGAAATGAGGACCCAGAGACAGATGACGCCAAACCGTGAGCAGGAGGCAAGCGGATGTTCTTGCTCTGCCAGTTTCGGGGCGCACCGATATTTTTCGACATTGTAAGAGGTGTACCTTAATGTCATTTGTTCGATTTGCGTTTGTGATCCGAGTATCATGCTTATATTGCTTGGATTTGAGTTCTAATGATTGAGTTTCATGATATTGGTTTTCTTGCACCATGGCTGCACCTACTGGGTATTTACATTTTTGTGTATAGTTATTGCACTTGATATGTTTTTATACACCGTTGTGTTGGTTTATGATTGTGCATATCTATTGTACTTGATATTGATTTTGTGCCTTGGCTGCACATTTTATGATTTCGTGGACTTCATACAGTTGATTTGGTTTTGTGCATGTGGTATGCACTCGATTTGATTTTGCAATCGATATAGCTCATATATGCTTGCAGTGAATTGATTTGTGTTTTGTTTTGTGCACGCGGTTGCACATGTTTATGATTTCATACACCTTGGTACACTCGGTGTTGCTTTTATACGCATTTGAGTTATTGATGAGTTTCCGTGCATTTATTGCACCAGATTTGTACTTTGTGCATTTGCATGCACTTGATTTGTATTACGTGCACTGGATGCACCCGATTTATATTTTGTGCATTTGTTGCACCAGATTCGTATTTTGTGCATTTGTTGCACCGGCTTTATACTCCGTGCCTTGGTTGCATCAGATTTATTTCTTTGAGCATAGGCATTATCAGATTGCGTTTTTCATGCGCGTTGGCACATGCTGTGCGTTTTCGTATATGCTACTGCACTAGATACGAACCCGACGCGCTTGGATTGGATTTTGCGTATATTAGACGCTTGATTTTGGATTTTTGTGCGCATTAGATGCACTTGAGTGAGATTTTACTCGTGCATGATGGATGCACTTGATTTAGAAAAAAAAATTCGTGCATGATGGATGCACTTGATTTGGATTTTCGCGCATATTGGGCGCATGATATGAGATGTGATTTTGTGCACACCGGATGCACTCGATTGGGATTTTCATTCATGAATGTTAGTTGCACCGGATTGTGATTTTCGTGCACTATAGATGCACTAGATGTTGTTGTCGTGCACACCTGTTGCACTGGACAGATGCTTTCATGCACACCCATTACATTTTGGTTTTGTGCACATTCGTAGCACTTGCGTTTAGATTTGATTCCCATGCGCACCAGACGCACGTGATTATTGGATACGCCTTTTGAGGCCGATTTTGATATGAGGCACTTTGTTTTCATGTTGGGTACTATATTATGTAGTAGCAAAATAGGACTGATCTAAGGACAGTACCTGAGTATTTTGCATGCATTAAACGTTAACCACAGGTTTTTAAAAAGGAGTTATAGTCTCGCTATTTCCTACGTGTCCGTGAGCGACACGAATGTTTACAAGGAAAACCTTTTGGGATATTTCAAAAAGGCGGAACATATGTTTAGCAAAACCAATATGAGCATATATTTATTTCTTTACAAATGAGTGTCCGTCACTTGTGCCGTGAGTTACGCATCGCACGGCGGTTTAGAAAAGATTTTGCATGTATTTTATTCAGTTTTAAAGATTTTTCAAGGATGCGTACTATATACATACTATAGTATTTGACTAGTGTATATTGGATTTCAGCATTGGATTTCGAGATCTGTATCTCCATTGTAACTCCGAGGATATGCGTGCTAATCTGATGATTTGCCTAACGCTTGACGGAGTTCGGTTTTTGAGTTTTATACTCGTTTTCATGGGCACTTGACGCGCTGTGTAATTCGGTATCTTCTGTGATTTCGGAGCCCTATTGATTTTAGCTGATTGTTTAAATGTTTTAGTGCTTGGGGGTTTAAATTTAAATTTGGGGACTGAATTTCTTTAAGAGGGGAAGATTGTAACATTTAAGAAAAATAAAATATTATTTTTGGGAATTTTTTATTAAATAATAAATATTATGAATGTTTTAATGGTGCGGTATAATTAAATACCGATAAATTGGGAAAAATTTGGAAAATTGTTAGAATTACTGAAATGAGGTGTTGTATATGTTTTGAGCAAATTATAAACTTTTTTATAATTAATTATATTCATTTTAATGCTAATCGCGATTTAATATCGCTAATCGTGCATTAAGCTTGATTTGTGCACATGACATGCACCATGTCATTTTTCACATCTGTTACACTTTCTAAAATGGCTTTTCTTCATTTTTAAGCATGGTTTGGGTTTTAATATGAAAAGTGGGGAAAAGATAATGAAAAAAAAAGAAAAAGAAAATGAATAAAGAATGGGAAGCATGGGCATGAGAGAGAAAGGTGAGGGGTTTCCTTGACTTGGCCATTCCATTCACTCCTCATTTTCCTTCATTTTTCCTCCCCTTCCTTCCCCATGGCTGCCTCACTGCCCCACCTCCACTACACCCTCACTTCATCATCAAAAACACCTCAAAACATCATCTCCACTTCATTAAAAGTATGCACAAGCTCAATACAAACATTTTGGACCAAGAAAAATCGGATTTTGAAGACTTGGGGCAACTCAAGAATTTTCTTGAGTTACCAAATGTGGTAATTTTTTCACCATTAGAATAGTATTTCAATTCATTAACCATCCATACATGTTTAGAATCGATATTGTGTAGTCTAGCAAACTTTTGAAAGTTCCAAGTTAGGGGTTAGGGTTTGAATTGATTCCAAAGGTGCAATTGAGTTGTAATTAGGGACTACAACCCCTGTAGTGATGGTAAATTGAACTAAAACAGAGACTTAAACCCCAAACCCCAAACTTAGAAACCCCGATATCGGGAATTTGTGAGAATTGTGATGTGTTTTGGTGATCTGCTATAACCCGGGTGACCTGAAAAATATTTAGCGAAGACCGAGAGATGTGCAGGCAACCTAGAACCTATACCCAAACCCAGAGACCCCCACTCCAAGTTCTGGCCGCAAATTTACTCGTTTTGGCCACAAATTGCGACTTAGGTAGAGTGGAAATGATCCAAGTTTGGTCTACGGCTTTATCTCCAGTGAATTAGACCCTCCATATGTGCAAAATTAGCTAATTTCATCTACGATAAAATCTAGAGTTGTTTTCTTGAGTTGCTGCATTGTTTGGCGACTTCGTTTTAACTTGAGTTTTTGTATTTGATATTTTAAATCAGTCATGTGGCGTTTGAACGTCAACGGCTAGGGATATTGGCCGTGTTTTGCATGCAAGGCTATAGGTTTTAACCTATGAGCGAAACGTGTGCCGTTTTGGTTTTCCGCCTTGATTTTAATATGCATTTTCGATTGTGTATTGGTTGTAGGTACCATACGTGAACTTCGAGATGACGAGGATGAGCGTGGCGTCATCGACTCCAGCAAGCGAAGCTCAAGGTGAGTGGATCTATATCCATGGGGGAAGTCGAGTGGATGGCGTATAGCACCCCCGCAAACTTTGATGGAAACCGATTTATATATATAATATGGTTAAGGGAACCTTATATAGAAAACTATAAATAGAGTTAAAAGATAGTTAGAGAACCATATTAGAAACTAAATCTAGTTAGAAGTGATATGATACGGCTAATATGTGATGACGGAATTTGAGGATGATGTTGACGATATTGCCGTTTATGGTACTATAAGATTAGATAGCCGACGTAAATGTGTCATTCGAACCATAACTATTCCCAAACTGAAGAATTGTATGCATCTTTTAAACAGATACCTTGAAGGATGTTACGGATTTGCAAATGATATCTTTTCCTTAATAACACCGTAGCCCCAACTTTCAAAATTACGATTCGCGTCTTTTAAAAACTGATTGTATGGTTCGGGTGTGTATGTGAGATTTAGATGCGATTAAAAGAGAATACGATTTGGCATGTGATATGATGATATGTTGGTATACGGATGCGAGTTGATTGAGATGATTGATAACTTTACCGGTCCCCTGATATGAGTTTGTTGTGGATTTGACCTGGGACATAGGTATATAAACATATATATATATATATAATGTTATGAATCTTGATTGATATGACGTACGAGACGTTAGGTCCATACCCCTCATTGTCAGATAGGAGGATAGGATCCCCGATGGTTTATTGCCGTCGTACGATGATTTTCCGTACGTGATGAGTTGGGTTTGATGATTGATCCATACCCTTGACTAGAGGATGCCGTACGATGGATTATACCGTACGTGATATTGTGAGGCTGGACGCCGATTGATAGATTCACCGACTCAATCATGTTAGATACGTATACCTTATAGCCGTTAGCTGATGATTTACCTTATGCTGCATTTATGTCATTCTCATTGCATTGCTTATACCTGTGCTAGTACACATGCACTATTATCGATGATGCGTATGCTCCACATACACTTGCTTACTGGCTCACACACTTCATCTTCGATAATTGCCATGTCACTACACAGTAGGATTGTTACATCAGGATATGACTCCTTGCATGTTATACTTGCGTACATACATATTGTACACTCATATACACCCATGCTTGCGTACATACATATTGTACACTCATATACACCCATGCTTGCGTACATACATACTTGCGTACATACATATTGTATACCATACTTGCATACATACACATATGCACCTTTATACGATGTTGTATTTGACTTTGGAGAATTGGAAACCGCATGATATATTTTTAAAACTGAATTTATTTAAAAGAGCGGTTTTCCCTTGATTTGTGCATATCATTGTTCCATGTTGCATGATATACAGATATGCTTATATTCTGTTATATGTCGCATACATCATACTTTACGTTTTTACGCATTTAGATATGTTGTTTACATGAGATTTATGGATTTGAGAACCGTGGCTATTTCAAAAGAAAGCATATACTGTTTTAAAAACCCGGTTTCTCTTGATATGATATTTCAGTGCGTCCACCATGCGTTTTCTTGGTTCTGAGATGTGTGACAATGATACCCGATTCGAGGAGTTGGATGAGGCCGATTGCGGGTACATGGTGGACCCGGTATGGTACCCCGGGGAGAGAACGGATTGCTGTGCAGTAGACGGTGAGCCTGACAGAGGGACTGCTACCTACCGGTGATAGTATTTGCGCTCGGCAAATATTCGGAGGTTACCGACCGGAGTCGAGAGAGGATATGGGCCGATCCGGACTGACGGAGCCCGAGGGCCGATCCAGACTGACGGAGACCGAGATGTAAGGATTTGTAGGGTTCCTAGGCACACTAATGAGGTCTCACAAGGCATCAACCATGCCAATTTCAAAATTTACAAGTGCCGAGAAACACTAATACGGATCGTTAACTAGAATTTTAGGCGAAACAAAAACAAGTAAACGACTTTACTCTAAGTGAACGGAAATACAACCTTTGTAGATCCGGTTCTCCACCTCCATAGCTCCGTGATGAGGTCCCTCCGCTGTCCAAATCAAATCCATGACTCTAGCATCGGCTTCATCGGAGAAATGGGCGGGCTAGGTCGTCGACTTCGATGCCGAAGATGATCTACGTCGAGGCATCACAAGATCAAGCTCCAACTTCACCAAGCCTTGAAAACTTGTGAAGGAAACACCCTATACTACTTGGCAAGAGGTAGAGGATGAAGAAATAGGAGGTGGGTTCACTTTAGAATTGGATTTCTCACTCATTAGCTCAAGTTGCCATTGATGGAGCAAGCTTTCTTCATGTTGATGATGAAGAAGAAGAAGAAGGAATATTATGATGAGTTATATTTAAAATAAAAACCAATATGATACTTATCATAATCTTAACCTTAGTTAGGTGTAGAGAATAAACCATGGTTAGGGTTAATGGTTAGGTTTAGGAAAAGAACAAGAATGGTCAAGCTTTCAACACATCATGAAGTTTCCACAAAACTACAAAATAAGCCACCATTCTCATTACCTTTTCTAAATGAAACAAACAAAGAAATGAATAAATAAATGAAATGAAACCCTAACCACTAACTAACCATGGTTTAATTCTTTACACAAACCCAAGCAAGAATGTATCATCAAACATGATACAATCAAGTGCACTAAAATATATCACATATACAATGTGCATATCAAGTGAGTAAATCCATTTAAAGTGAACCAATACTAGTTAATGCAAAGTAATATATCAAATATATAATTATGCATTAAATCATCAAATCAAAAATTGATTTATCGATCCGGTCATATCTCATATGACCGACTAATATCCAATGTATCGATTTATCGAATCAATCCTTGATTCGATAACTAGGTTATATCGCATACAACCATTCGATACATTCATCGCGAGAATAGAATACGGTATCACATACACGCATTATTCTCGGTCCCGCACATATCTCATATGCGCTCCTATTTGGTTTCGCTTGAGCCAGGAAACCTCTGTGTAGGACTCTAAAGACTCGTCAATACGCCGGCAGCAGGCGATGATCATATCAAACACCCACAAGCCGCAAGCGGTCTGCTAAACGTAACGGCCACCCGGGTATTGAGCGATCAGAAGATCGACGAGCAAGCCCGCTCATACTCCTGTGAATCCAACCAGTAACACTTACCGTACAGTCCGGTCTGATCGTCTGATATGTCGCATATCTCGCCTAGGGGTGGTAAACGTCAGACAACAATAGCTCGATAAGTAGTGTCGATATGAGGTCTATAACAGTTTGAGAAATTACTGGTAACACTTACCAGTAAATCTCAGCAACCCTGGCCAGGGATTTCCGGTTATAGCCAATCGAACACAGCACAACATCAACCCCCTATACCGGGAGAGACGAATCCCCTCCTATCGCTCATTGCCACCATGTGACTCAGGACTGTACCCAAAAACCACCGTTTTGCACGCTCTCTTGGACGTGGTAAGATGGAAATCAAAGCATAGTAGGAACCACACAAGACTCTATGACGATCTCGGGTCAACAGACTACTCTGTACCAGTGTCACCAGAGAACTGCCATCTGACGTAAGGTATAATACCATCTGGGAGTTCTCGGCGAGTCCGTCCAGTGTACCCAGTCTCCACTGAGCACCCGTATATCATCTCTGTTGTCAAACACCAATGGATATGGGATCATCCATCGCCCATCTGTATGGGTCGAGAAGGTATACGCTAGTCTACTCTGGTATATCGATGCCCCGTCTCGATATACCCATGACTAGGGACTTTGAAGGATGTACTTACGGACTACCATGTCCCCACTAGTATGATCCGCATCATAGTCCAGGTAGTCAAGTACATATCCTAAGGGCTTTACCAACATGTAACAGAGAGACAATCAGTGTACACGTTAAGGTAAAGATCAACCAGATAGCATACTATCATGTCGAGCAAGAAAGTCCTCCCTATATATGTCCCAGCATCCACTACAATATACATCCTATGTATAGTAATGGCCTCTAGGGCATACATATAACTAACAATCTCCCACTTGCATTAGGGCCATCTGATAGCAGTGGTTGTAGTATCTCATACTCAACCATCCCATAAAAGTCTCTTTCTGGGAAAAGGCCTTTGTGAGTGGATCCGCCGTGTTGTCCTCTGAGTCTACTCTCCTAACCTCGATCACCCTGGAGATCAACCATCTCCATGATCAGGTGACACTGCCTTAGAATATGTCTGGATCACTGATGGGACGGGTGTTCCTTGGCATAAGCCACAACTCCATTGTCACACAATGGGAGCAAAGAAGTTCATCTCATGAACTAATATACACCCAGACTGTCTCTTTGGTAGCATCTTAAGTAGCGATGTATCGAGCCTTTATCGTCTAGTATGCCACGGTATCTAGCTTGGAACTCTTCCAACATACCGTCCCTTTACTGAGGGTAAAGACAATGCCTGTGACTGACTTTCAGTCGTCCTTATCACCCTGGAACCCTTCCAGTGATTCTCCCTAGGATCGGTTGATACCGTCTCACTACAACTAGTGAGAATCCTAACATCCAATTAGATCTATCTCATAGATCCAAAACCCAGGAATTAGGAAGTATCATTTTTATCCTATATGGAGAATCATTGTGATAAACGGAGATTGACCGAGCGTAGCATAGGAAACTCCTTTCTTATCAAGAGCATGACATCCATGTACTCTATGAGGATCAACACCATACTCCTTACTACCTTTTTGTTTATACAAGGTTCATCTACCATTTTGATGATGTCAAACTCTTTGACTTATCCATCAAAACAGATGTTCCAACTCCGCGATGCCTGCTTTATCACATAAAACATCTTGCACACGTTTCCGCTGCTCCCACTGTCTACGAGGCACTCTGGCTGTGTACTTATAGACGCCCTATTCTAAAACATCATTTAGAAAAGCTGTCATGACACCCAACCACCAGATATCGTAGTCATGGTATGTAGCCGTGGTAAGTAGGATCTGGATGGACTTAAGCATAGCTCCTCAGAAAAAGGTTTCCTCATGATCCACACCTGGTTAATGATGCAAACCTTTAACAAGTCTAGCTTTGAAAGTCTCAACTTTTCCATCTACACCAAGTAATCTTCTCAAGATATACTTGCTCCTGATGGGGATTTAACCCTTCAGATATAGCAACCAAAGTCCATACTTTGTTGGTGTACATGGATTCCATCTCAGATTGCTAAGCATCCAGCCATTCTTACAGAGTCCCACTCCAGATGGCCAGCTCGAAAATAGTTGGGTCATCATCTCATGATGCAATCCTCGCTCCCACTGTCATCGAGAAACCGAAGTATCTCTCAGGTGGGTGAGGAACCCTACTAGATCGGCGGAGAGGCTGAGGTTCGTTGGTTACTATTGAATCCTTTGGTTCTATCAAATCATTATCTGCAGTTTGTATGGCTGGAACAATTCCAGTTCTACATAACAGTATTTGCCTCGAGCTTGTTCGGATTATGCTTTTAGACATAGCCCGGAAAACCCCAAATCTTAACCAACTTAAGATATGGGCTCTTCCCTTTCCATATCACATATGAAGCGGTAGGCAACTGATTTGATTTGAACCCTATTCAATAGGTATGCAGCTTCTCAAGTGCATAACTCCCAAAAGGAAATAGGTAACTCAGTAGTACTCATCATAGAGTACACCTTATCATATAGGGTGCAATAGCTCCGCCCCGTTATACCATCGTGCTATGGTGTATACGGAGGAGTAATGCTGAGAGAGAATCTCATTCTCCTTTAGAATAATCCAGGATTTCCGTGCTCAAGTATTCTCCTCCTCGATCTCATCAAAGAACATAATACTTATACCCGTGTTTTGGTTCTCTACTTCTAAATCATATTCTGTGAATATCTCAAAAGGTTCGGACTTGTGTTTCAACAGGAACATATGTCTGAATCTAAAGAGATCATCAGAGAATGTAATGAAGTACAAAGAATCGGTCTTGGCAGGTGTAGACAGGAGACCATACATACATCAACATGTATTATCCCAAGAGTTCACTAACTCTTTCTCTGTTTCCAATAAACAGGGCTATGGTCATCTAATCTTTGTGACATGACTGGCAAGTTTCACAAGATGTAAATTCAAACTGATTTAAATATGCATCTAAAATGTAACTTCAGCCAGTCGGGTCGCATTGATATGACCTAGTCTACAATGCCTCAAGAAGGATTCGTTCATATCTGAACTCTTCCTCTTGTGTGTGTTCCGTATACAAAAGAACTGTAGTTTGATTTAGAACATCAATGCTTTTAGATAACGTGCCTGAACCGATCAACTTTTGATATAGGAAATGTTCAAAACATTATCCAACAATACAAAATTATATCCTTTCTTTACTAATAAAGAGAGAGATATGATTTTGTATATCAGGTTCGGTATCTAATAACATTCGTTCAGAATCAATGTATTGGTAATACAGGGTGACAGTGACCAACAGACTTGGCTGCAACACTTGCCCCATTTTCTGCCTCATGAAACTTATCACCCGTTCTCAGTTCTCTACCTTTCTGTAGCCCTATGTAACAGATTACATATCTGGGATCCTGATCTGGTATCACATACCCAGGACGTAAAGGATACTGAGAAACAGTTCTCTGTAATGAACACACCCGAAGATGATGCATCAGCATGCACTCTCTTCGTTTGGGCGGCACGGGAATTCTGGTAATCCCCAATTTCCTGCTCTGTCTTATAACAATTATAAGTTGGAGCGGGACCAACGTTCCCCAGCTCAGTATAACAAGCGGGTTCAGTCAATATTCTGTATTATTATCTTGATTAAGGCGTGATATGGTTGCTACCTGGAGAGAGAGAGAAGAAAACACTCAGCGTGCGCTCTTGCAAGAATAGATTGGTTATTATTTTATCTAATCAGGATGGCTCCCACTGCTTTTTATCAAATCTTCCTTCAAACCCTAAAAGGAAAGACTAGCCGGGATTAATTACACACTACAAGTTCGCCAATCTTTCAGCCAGGCCAGTGTCGGTACTTTGAGGGAGGTCCCCCGTGCTTTCGCACGAACCTAATTAATGTAAACCTCGTTTTCCCAGAGGCGTAACCTCGTTGACACTTTTCTAGACACCTACTTGATCGGCTAATTGTAATGTGTAAAACTCTCCCAGGAGTAACAATTACTCGCAGCGGGTATCGGGATCCAACTATCTCATAGAAGGTATGCAATCTCATTGCAAATTTCAACACTTGAAATTCCCGATAATATTTTGCCCCTAGCACCCTATGACCTTGACGGAGGTCAACAAACCATAGGCTACTAGTCCAGTTCAACCCGTCATTCCTTGATCGAATTAAACCCACCCGCACGACCCTTGACGGTGGTCAACAAGGCCGCACGACTACTCTAATCCAATCTGCATCATATGCATAAGCAGATAAATACTAGTTAGCTACCGCACACTACGCCTTTACGGAGGTCAACAAACGTAGCACGAATACTAAATAGGACTTATCTGAAATGACGGAGGGCTACGACAGGTTTTCTGAAAACCTATTGCGTAATGAACTTGATATCGTTGTAGAATCAAATGATTTTAAAATGGAGTGCTTTTGAGGCTTTTCTAGTTTTGCTAAAGGAGTCACTCCCGGTGAAGGGATCGTCGGTCCTTTCCTCGTCGAATGAGGTGCGGGATATATCATATATATCACTGTGCAAAGCAAAAACTCTTAAAAGCAATCAAAAGAAAAACCGAGTGTGTAGCATCTGCCAGTTATTGCTAAAGGAGTCACTCCCGGTGAAGGGATCTCGGTCCTTTCCTCATCGAATGAGGTGCGGGATATATCATATATACCGCTGTGCAAAGCAAGAAGTGTGGCTACCTTTTTTATTTTTGAAATTCGATTCTACAACATCTTAGGTTTCTTTTTATTTCATTAATCACATTAATGAAGTCCCATCATTCAAGTACCTAAACATCACAGATAAATACGACATACACTTATGCTATCCGCATTCGCCTCGATGTCCCCTCGTACACCGTTAGGTTAAGTAACTAACGGCAGAGCGGGGCAGGGCTAGCGCGGGTGTAAAACATAAGTAACGCCTATATAATATATCATATATACTATATAAAGTATCCATCACAGAACATATCACATGATCACATCACAGATATCGCAGCAGAAGAATCATATGAAATATTGGATATACTAGGACGTCCGTGTTTTCAATACGAGCCAGTATAAAACACGGATTCCACGGTCGCGATGAATAGCCAAACCCACACCCCTAGACCCCTACGAGAGCGGCAAGCAACCCTACCAATTCTAGAGTTAGGATACCCGGACTCGACTCCTCGAGTTGGTCTCCTACTGGACTCCAGAACCCGGTTACTTGTGCTCCCCTCCTTGGGTCTATCCTAGTGCGGAAAAGTAAATAATATACAAAAGGTGACATCTTCCGCAACCTGGATTGTTAGTTGTATGTATGCCCTAGAGGCCAGTATTGTACAGATGATGTATATTATATTGGATGCTTGGACATATATAGAGATGACTTTCTTGCTCGATATGATAGTATGCTATCTGGTTACTCTTTATCTTAACATGTACACTTGTCTCTGTAAACTGCCTTATAGTTACATGTTGATAAAGCCCTTAGGATGTGTACTTGACTACCTGGACTATGATGCAGATCATACTAGTGGGGACATGGTAGTCCATAAGTACATCTTTCAAGGTCCCTAGTCGTGGGTGTATCGAGACAGGGCATCGATATACCAGTGTAGACTAGCGTATACGCTTCTCGACCCATGAGATGGGCGATGGATGATCCCATATCCATTGTTGTTTGACATCAGAGATGGTATACGGGTGCTCAGTGGAGACTGGGTACACTGGACGGACTCGCCGAGAACTCCCAGATGGTATTATACCTCACGTCAGATGGCAGTTCTCAGGTGACACTTTACAGGTTAGTCTGTAGACCCGAGATCGTCATAGAGTCTTGTGTGATTCCCACTGTGCTTTGATCTCCACCTTACCACGTCCATGAGGGCGTGCAAAACGGTGGTCTTTGGGTACAGTCCCGAGTCACATGGAGGCAATGAGCGATAGGAGGGGTTTCGTCTCTCCCGGTATTGGGAGTTGATGTTGCGCTGTGCTCGATTGGCCGTAACAGGGAAGTCCGTGGCCAGGGCTGATCAGAGATTTGCTGGTAAGTGTTACCAGTAGTTTCTCGACCCGTTATGAGCCTCACATCGGCACGACTTATCGGTTATTGGGGTCTGACGTTTACCACCCCTAGACTTGATATGCGACATATCAGACGAACAGACCGGACTGTACGGTAAGTGTTACTGGTTGGATTCACAGGAGTGTGAGCGGACTAGGTCGTCGATCTTCTGATCGCTCAATACCCGGATGGCCGTTACGTTTAGCAGACCGCTTGCGGCTTGTGGGTGCTTGATATGATCATCATCTGCTACCGGCGTATTGACGAGTCTTTAGAGTCCTACACAGAGGTTTCCTGGCTCAAGCGAAACGAAATTGGAGCGCATATGAGATATATGCGGGACCGAGAATAATGCGTGTATGTGATACCGCATTTCATTCTCGCGATAAATGTTTCGATTGGTTATATTCGATATGACCTAGTTATCGAATCATTAATTCGATAAGCCGATACATTGGATACTAGTCGGTTATATGCGATATGACCGGATCGTTAAATCAAGTGTTGATTTAATGATTTAATGTATAATTATATATTTGATATACTACATTGCATTAACTAGTATTGGTTCACTTTATATGGATTTTCTCACTTGATGTGCAAGAAGTATATGTGATATACTTTTGTGCACATATTTGTATCATGTTTGATGATACATGATCTTGTTGTTAAGTATAAAGAATTAAACCATGGTTAAGTGTTGATTAGGGTTTTGCATTTTCATTTATTTATTTATTTGAAATGGATTAAGATAAGAATGGTGGCTTTATTTGTTTTATGTTGAAGCTTCATGAAGCTTTGACCTTAGTGACCATTCTTGTCTTCATGCTTAACCCTAACTCATCCAAGTAACCATGGTCCTTTCTCTACACTCAACTAAGGTTAGATTATGATAAGTATTGATTTCTTTTTCAATTTATCATAACACTTATCATATTCTAGCTTCTTCTTCATCTTCATCTTCAAGAGAAAAGCTTGATGCCATCAATGGCAACTTGAGCAAAAGTGAGTGAAATCCAATTCTAAAGTGAACCCACCTCCTATTTCTTCACCCTCTACCTCTTGCCAAGTTGTTTGGGTGTTTTCTTCACAAGTTTCACAACTTGGTGAAGTTGGAGCTTGAACTTGTGCAACCTCGACGTAGATCATCTTCGGCACGAAGCCGACGACCTATTCCGCTCACTTCTCCGATGAAGCCGTCGCGAGAGTCCGAGATTCGAGATGGACAGCGAGGGGATGACCACGTGGAGCTAAGGAAGTGGATAACCGGATCTACAAAGGTTGTAGCCTCTCTCCTTTAGTTAATTTGTTAACTAGATTCGTATTTCGCCTAGAAATCTAGCCGAAAATCCGTATTAGGGTTTCTCGGCACCCATAAAATTTTAAATTGGCATGATCGATGCCTTGTGAGACCTCTATAGTGTGCCTAGGAACCCTACAGTGGTATCAGAGCCGAGCTAGAGCCTTAGGCGAAGTCTAGATGGAGTTTGAAGTCCGAACGAACCCGAAAACCCATTTCCAAATTGCTCTCTGTCCAATTTTTAAAAATCTGTTTTTTTTTCAATATTAAAAATATGCAGAAAAATCAGCAGGTTATTTTAAGAGTTTCTGTGAAATTCGTGTTCCTAAATCCATTGAACTGCCGCGGATCCGCGGCACGAGCATGGCTCGTGCGGCGGATCCGCGGCCGTACGGCCACCTTATTTAATATATTTTACACAGTAACTCCTAATTGATAATGCTGGATTTTCTGGGAATTTGTAATTTTTATTCAAGAGTTGAATTTTCAAGGGTTGTTTTGGGGTTCGGTGTTTCGATCGGAGTATCAAATTTTGTCTATGTGGCTTTCCGGATAATTTTAGAATATGTTAAAATGTTCGACCGGATATAAATACCCAACTTTTCCCCTGTCGGGAAATTTCCAAGTGTTGGATTTTTCCATAGTTTAACGACGTTCTAAGTAGTGCAAGTAACGCGATGGACCCTCTAGAAGACAACAAACCTTAACTCGATTATGTGACCGTCTTGAACTGCCCTTTGAACCTTCGGGTTTGGGGCAGTACGGCGTGCCACATGTGAGGCGATGGCTTGACCCTTCTACGGCTGGACCGTTGGTACTGAGGCACGAACTGAATGTTGTTAGACTTATTTCATGTGTTGAGCTGTATCGGGAAAACTTGGGTATTCGACTGTTCGATCGGAAAGTTTAACATTTTCTGTTTATCTGGAATGTGATACAATAATTGGAATTCACAAACAGTTATGAGATAACTGAATGAATGTTGTAAATCTAGCGGTTTAGTTTCACTTGATATTGAAAAGAGTTTTCGATAATGAGACTAAAATGCGGGGTTTATAACTGTTAGGCATGTGATGTCTAAGTATTTCATTTGATTAGGCATGTGATGTCTAAAGAGGTTGCGGATTCCAACTGTTGTAGTTTTACACTTTCTTTTCTGTGACCGTAAGTGTAGTATGTTCATATCGCCGGTTTCGTTGCTATACGTCAACGACAATTGGGGTATGCATACTTACTTACGTTGATGACATGTGATGTTATGTGTTGCTGGATATGTTATATTGGATTGTCGTGTTTGAATAGCGGGGGGGTTTTATGTAAGATGAGTGTTTTTCATTTTCATTCATGTAAACACTTGTATGTAATATTCTTTTATTGGGGCACTTCCAGGTTGCGGAAGTCGTCACCTTTTGTATATTATTTACTTTTCCACATTAGGATAGACCCAAGGAGGGGAGCACAAGTAACCGGGTTCTGGGGTCCAGAGGGAGACCAACTCGAGGAGTCGAGTCCGGGTCTCCTAACCCTAGAATTGGCAGGGTTGCTTGCCGCTCTCGTAGGGGTCTAGGGGTGTGGGATTGGCTATTCATCACGACCGTGGAATCCGTGTTTTATACTGGCTCGTATTGAAAACACGGACGTCCTAGTATATCCAATGTTTCATATGTTTCTTCTGCTGCGATATCTGTGATGTGATCATGTGATGTTCTGTGATGGATATAGTATATAGTATATATGATATATTATATAGACGTTACTTATGTTTTACACCCGCGCTAGCCCTGCCCTGCTCTGTCGTTAGTTACCTAACCTAACGGTGCACGAGGGGACATCGAGGCGAATGCGGATGGCATAAGTGTACGTCATATCTATCTGTGATGTTTAGGTATTTAAATGATGGGACTTCATTAATGTGATTAATGAAAGATAAGAAACCTAAGATGTTGTGGAATCGAATTTCAAAATAAAAACAGGTAGCTACAGTTTTTGCTTTGCACAGCGATATATATGATATATCCCGCACCTCATTCGATGAGGAAAGGACCGAGATCCCTTCACCGGGAGTGACTCCTTTAGCAATAACTGGTAGATGCTACACACTCGGTTTGGTTATTGATTGCTTTTAAGAGTTTTTGCTTTGCACAGTGATATATATGATATATCCCGCACCTCATTCGACGAGGAAAGGGCCGACGATCCCTTCACCGGGAGTGACCCCTTTAGCAAAACTAGAAAAGCCTCAAAATCACTCCATTTTAAAACTTCATTTGATTCTACAACGATATCAAGTTCATTACGCAATAGGTTTTCAGACAAAACCTGTCGTAGCCCTCCGTCATTTCAGATAAGAACTATTTAGTATTCGTGCTGCGTTTGTTGACCTCTGTCAAGGCGTAGTGTGCGGTAGCTAACTAGTAATTATCTGCAAAGCATGTGATGTGATTGGATTAGGGTAGTCGTACGACCTTGTTGACCTCTGTCAAGGATCGTGCGAGTGGGTTTGATTCAATCAAGAAATGATGGGTTGAACTTGACTAGTGCACTATGATTTGTTGACCTCTGTCAAGGTCATGGCACACTAGGGGCAAAATATTATCGGGAATTTCAAGTGTTGAAATTTGCAATGAGATTGCATACCTTCTATGAGATAGTTGGATCCCGATACCCGCTGCGAGTAAGAGTTACTCCTGGGAGAGTTTTACACATTACAATTAGCCGATCAAGTAGGTGTCTAGAAAGGTATTAACGAGGTTACGCGTCTGGGAAAACAAGGTTTTCATTAATTAGGTTCGTGCGAAAGCACGGGGGACCTCCCTCAAAGTACCGACACTGGCCTGGCTGAAAGATTGGCGAACTTGTAGTGTGTAATTAATCCCGGCTAGTCTTTCCTTTTAGGTTTTGAAGGAAGATTTGATAAAAAGAAGTGGGAGCCATCCTGATTAGATAAGATAATAACCAATCTGATCTTGCACGAGCATACGCTAAAGTGTTTTCTTCTCTCTCTCTCCAGGTAGCGACCATTTCATGCCCTAATAAAGATAATAATATGGATGTATTGACCGAACCCGCATGTCATACTGTGCTGGGGAACGTTGGTTCCGTTCTTTCCTATAAGAGTTATAGGACTGAACAGGATATAGGGGAATACCAGGATTCCCATGCCACCCGAAATAAGAAAGTACATGATGATGCATTTTCTTCGGGTGTGTTCGTTACAGAGAACTGTTTCTCCATTTGCCCTACGTCCTGGGTATTAGATACCGGGTCAGGATCCCATATATGTAATCAGTTACATGGGCTTAGAAAAGGTAGAGAACTTGGAGAAGGTGATAAAGACATTAGAGTTGGAAATGGTGCAATTGTTGCAGCTAAGACTGTCGGGGAATATCACCTTGTATTACCAACTGGTAATACATTGGTTCTGAACGAATGCTATTACATGCCGAACCTGATATGCAACATTATATCGGTTTCTTTACTGAGTAAAGAAGGATATAATTTTGTATTACAGGACAATGTTATGAACATTTTCCATAACCAAAAGTTGGTTGGATCAGGCACGTTGTGCAATGGCATTTATGTTCTAAATTAATCAACAGTTCTGAACATAACAAACACACACAAGAGGAAGAGTTCTGAACTGAACGAATCCTTCTTGTGGCATTGTAGACTGGGTAACATCAATGCGACACGACTGGCTAAGTTGCATAAGGATGGGTATTTGAAACCATTCGAATTTTCATCTTATGACACTTGCCAGTCATGTCTCAAAGGCAAGATGACCAAAACTCCGTTTACGGGACACGGAGAAAGAGTTACCGAACTCTTGGGACTAATACATAGTGATGTATGCGGTCCCATGTCTACACATGCCAGGGATGGTTCTTCGTACTTCATTACATTCACTGACGATCTCTCAAGATACGGACATGTGTACTTGATAAGACACAAGTCTGAAGCTTTTGAGAAATTTAGAGAATATAAACAAGAAGTCGAGAAACAAACCGGAAAAAGTATTAAAATCCTTCGATCTGATCGAGGAGGTGAATACTTGAGCAATGAATTCCTGGACTTCCTAAAAGAGAATGGGATTCTCTCTCAGCTTACTCCTCCTTATACACCACAGCACAACGGTGTATCGGAGCGGAGGAATCGCACCCTATTAGATATGGTGCGCTCTATGATGAGTACAGCTGAGTTACCTATTTCCTTCTGGGGGTATGCGCTTGAGACAGCGGCATACCTATTGAATCAAGTTCCAACTAAATCTGTACCTACCACACCATATGAGATATGGAGTGGGAAGAGACCATGTCTTAAACGAGTTAAGATATGGGGTTGTCTGGCCTATGTCAAAAGGCAAAATCCAGACAAACTCGAGGCACGGTCAGTTCTATGTAAGTTTGTGGGATATCCTAAACATTCAAATGGATATCTCTTCTACCACAGTGAACAACAAAAAGTGTTTATTGCTCAACATGCCACCTTTTTAGAAAAGGAATTTCTTGCAAAAGAGATTAGTGGCTCTGAGGTAGAACTGGAAGAAGTTCCAGAAACACAAACTATAACTGAAGATTTAGTGGAACCAGAAGATTCGGTAGTACCCGACGAACCCCAGCCTCTCCGCCGATCTGGTAGGGTTTCTCGTCCACCTGAGAGATACTACGGTTTTCTCATTGATGGTGGAAGTGAGGATTGCATCATGGAAGATGATGACCCGACTAGTTTCGAGCAGGCCATCACGAGTGGTGACTCTGTGAAATGGCTGGATGCAATGCGGTCCGAGATGGAATCCATGTACACCAACAAAGTATGGACTTTGGAAGTTGCTCCAGAAGGGGTAAAACCCATTGGGAGCAAGTGGATCTTCAAGAAGAAACTTGGTGTAGATGGGAAAGTGGAGACTTTCAAAGCTAGACTTGTAGCAAAGGGCTTTCGTCAAAGACCAGGTGTGGACTATGACGAGACCTTTTCTCTAGTGGCTATGCTTAAATCCATCCGGATCATGCTTGCCATCGCTGCATATCATGATTACGAAATCTGGCAAATGGATGTTAAGACCGCCTTTCTAAATGGTGATTTAGAAGAGTGCGTGTACATGACTCAGCCAGAGGGCTTCGTAGATAGTGGGAGCAGCGGGAAGGTGTGCAAGCTGCTTAAATCCATTTATGGATTAAAGCAAGCATCGCGGAGTTGGAACATCTGCTTTGACGTCGTTATCTAAGAGTTTGATTTCGTCAAAAACCCAGATGAACCTTGTATCTACAGGAAGGTCGCAGAGAGTAAGGTTGTCTTCCTCGTATTGTACGTGGACGACATACTCTTGATAGGAAATGATATTCCTATGCTGCAATCGGTTAAGCTCTTCTTATCACAAAGATTCTCAATGAAAGATCTTGGTGATGCCTCCTGCATATTGGGAATTAGGATCTATAGAGATAGATCCAAACGGATTTTGGGATTGTCCCAATCCAGGTACATTGACACCATACTAAAGAGGTTTAGTATGGAAGAGTCCAAGCGTGGGAACTTACCCACGATCTCTGGAGTCACTCTCTCCAAAGAGATGTCTCCTAAGACTGATTTGGAGAGAGCTCGCATGCAAGGGATACCCTATGCTTCGGCAGTAGGCTCTATCATGTATGCGATGCTATGTACCAGACCCGATGTAGCATACTCACTAAGTGTAGTGAGCAGGTATCAAGCTGATCCTGGAGAGAGTCACTGGACAGCTGTGAAGAGCATTCTCAAGTACTTGCGAAGGACTAGAGATATGTTCTTGGTGTATGGTAACGGAGAACTCCAAGTGGAGTCCTTTACCGATTCGAGCTTCCAGAGTGATAAGGACGACTCTAAGTCGCAGTCGGGCTTTGTCTTTACCCTTTACGGAGGGACGGTTAGCTGGAAGAGTTCCAAGCAGGAAACCGTGGCAGACTCGACGATGGAGGCTGAATACATCGCTGCCAACGATGCTGCCAAAGAGGCTGTCTGGATCAAGAAGTTCATTACTGAACTTGGAGTGGTTCCATCCATTGAGCATCCAATACCTTTGTATTGCGATAACAATGGCGCGGTGGCTTTGGCCAAGGAACCCAGGTCCCATCAGCGATCCAGGCATATTCTGAGGCGGTATCACCTGATCCGGGAGATAGTTGATCGCCGGGAGATCGAGGTCAGGAGGGTTGACACGAAGAACAACACGGCAGATCCACTCACGAAGGCCATTCCACAGATACAGTTTGAGAGACTCTTCGGGATGCTCGGTATGCGATACTAGAGCAGCTGGCCCTAGTGCAAGTGGGAGATTGTTAGTTGTATGTATGCCCTAGAGGCCAGTATTGTACAGATGATGTATATTATATTGGATGCTTGGACATATATAGAGATGACTTTCTTGCTCAATATGATAATATGCTATCTGGTTACTCTTTATCTTAACATGTACACTTGTTTCTTTAAACTGCCTTATAGTTACATGTTGATAAAGCCCTTAGGATGTGTACTTGACTACCTGGACTATGATGCAGATCATACTAGTGGGGACAAGGTAGTCCATAAGTACATCCTTCAAGGTCCCTAGTCGTGGGTGTATCGAGACAGGGCATCGATATACCAGTGTAGACTAGCGTATACGCTTCTCGACCCATGAGATGGGCGATGGATGATCCCATATCCATTGGTGTTTGACATCAGAGATGGTATACGGGTGCTCAGTGGAGACTGGGTACACTGGACGGACTCGCCGAGAACTCCCAGATGGTATTATACCTCACGTCAGATGGCAGTTCTCAGGTGACACTTGTACAGGTTAGTCTGTAGACCCGAGATCGTCATAGAGTCTTGTGTGATTCCCACTGTGCTTTGATCTCCACCTTACCACGTCCATGAGGGCGTGCAAAACGGTGGTCTTTGGGTACAGTCCCGAGTCACATGGAGGCAATGAGCGATAGGAGGGGTTTCGTCTCTCCCGGTATTGGGGGTTGATGTTGCGCTGTGCTCGATTGGCCGTAACAGGGAAATCCCTGGCCAGGGCTGATCAGAGATTTGCTGGTAAGTGTTACCAGTAGTTTCTCGACCCGTTATGAGCCTCACATCGGCACGACTTATCGGTTATTGGGGTCTGACGTTTACCACCCCTAGACTTGATATGCGACATATCAGACGAACAGACCGGACTGTACGGTAAGTGTTACTGGTTGGATTCACAGGAGTGTGAGCGGACTAGCTCGTCGATCTTCTGATCGCTCAATACCCGGATGGCCGTTACGTTTAGCAGACCGCTTGCGGCTTGTGGGTGCTTGATATGATCATCATCTGCTACCGGCGTATTGACGAGTCTTTAGAGTCCTACACAGAGGTTTCCTGGCTCAAGCGAAACGAAATAGGAGCGCATATGAGATATGTGCGGGACCAAGAATAATGCGTGTATGTGATACCGCATTTCATTCTCGCGATAAATGTTTCGATTGGTTATATTCGATATGACCTAGTTATCGAATCATTGATTCGATAAGCCGATACATTGGATACTAGTCGGTTATATGCGATATGACCGGATCGTTAAATCAAGTGTTGATTTAATGATTTAATGTATAATTATATATTTGATATACTACATTGCATTAACTAGTATTGGTTCACTTTATATGGATTTTCTCACTTGATGTGCAAGAAGTATATGTGATATACTTTTGTGCACATATTTGTATCATGTTTGATGATACATGATCTTGTTGTTAAGTATAAAGAATTAAACCATGGTTAAGTGTTGATTAGGGTTTTGCATTTTCATTTATTTATTTATTTATTTATTTGAAATGGATTAAGATAAGAATGGTGGCTTTATTTGTTTTATGTTGAAGCTTCATGAAGCTTTGACCTTAGTGACCATTCTTGTCTTCATGCTTAACCCTAACTCATCCAAGAAACCATGGTCCATTCTCTACACTCAACTAAGGTTAGATTATGATAAGTATTGATTTCTATTTCAATTTATCATAACACTTATCATATTCTAGCTTCTTCTTCATCTTCATCTTCAAGAGAAAAGCTTGATGCCATCAATGGCAACTTGAGCAAAAGTGAGTGAAATCCAATTCTAAAGTGAACCCACCTCCTATTTCTTCACCCTCTACCTCTTGCCAAGTTGTTTTGGGTGTTTTCTTCACAAGTTTCACAACTTGGTGAAGTTGGAGCTTGAACTTGTGCAACCTCGACGTAGATCATCTTCGGCACGAAGCCGACGACCTATTCCGCTCACTTCTCCGATGAAGCCGTCGCGAGAGTCCGAGATTCGAGATGGACAGCGAGGGGATGACCACGTGGAGCTAAGGAAGTGGATAACCGGATCTACAAAGGTTGTAGCCTCTCTCCTTTAGTTAATTTGTTAACTAGATTCGTATTTTGCCTAGAAATCTAGCCGACGATCCGTATTAGGGTTTCTCGGCACCCATAAAATTTTAAATTGGCATGATCGATGCCTTGTGAGACCTCTATAGTGTGCCTAGGAACCCTACATGGAAGTGCCCCAATAAAAGAATATTACATACAAGTTTTTACATGAATGAAAATAAAAAACACTCATCTCACATAAAAAAAACCCGGCTATTCAAACACGACGATCCAATACCACATATCCAGCAACACATAACATCACATGTCATCAACGTAAGTAAATATGCGCATCCCAATTGTCGTTGGCATATAGCAACGAAACCGGCGATATCACATATTACACTTACGGTCACAGAAAAGAAAGTGTAAAACTACAACAGTTGGAATCCGCAACCTCCATAGACATCGCATGCCTAATCAAATGAATTACTTAGACATCGCATGCCTAACAATTATAAACCCCGCATTTTAGTCTCATTATTGAAAACACTTTTCAATATCAAGTCGGGTAATTCAACAAGATTCCCGACATCCTGATCGAATGCTCGTCGCAAACTTTAGTAGGCGGCCGCACCCCTGATACCGTCGACGAAGTGCAACAAGGCGGAACACCGCTACCGCTAGCACCCGAACGGATGCTTTCGGCGACGGGGTTCTCCTACAGTCACTTGGTCGGGGCTATGGAGCGAGGCTGTCTATTAAGTTTATCCGGCGAGTATCCGCGTACACTACGTGATTGCGACGGACTTTTGATCACATCAAAATTCCGTGGCAACCGATCAAGTGAGACTAAACTGCTATGTTTATAACATTCATTCAGTTATCTCATAACTGCTTGTGAATTCCAATTATTGTATCACATTCCGGATAAGATTGAAAATGTTAAACTTTCCGATCGAACAATCGAACACCCAAGTTTTCCCGATACAGCTCAACTCATGAAATAAGTTCAAAGACATTCACTTCGTGCCTCAGTACCAACGGTCCAGCCGTAGAAGGGTCAAGCCAACGCCTCACATGTGGCACGCCGTACTGCCCCAAACCCTAAGGTTCAAAGGACAGTTCAAGACGGTCATATAATCGAGTTAAGGTTTGTTGTCTTCTAGAGGGTCCATCGCGTTACTTGCACTACTTAGAACGTCTTTAAACCATGGAAAAATCCAACACTTGGAAATTTCCCGACAGGGGAAAAAGTGGGTATTTATATCCGGTCGAACTTTTTAACATATTCTAAAAATACCCGGAAAAACACACTGACAAAATTAGACAATCCGATCGATACACCGAGTCCCCAATACAACCCAGAAAATTCAACTCTTGAAAAAATATTAAAAAATCCCAGGAAAACCAGCACTGCAAACTAAGAATTACTGTGCAAAAAGTAAAACATGATGTGACATCTTCGCCGCGGAACCGCCGCAATAGCCATGATATTGCCGCGGTTACGCCGCAGTTAAGAGGAATTGGTCGCTCTTATTTGACAGTAATTCTTAGAATCTCCTGCTGATTTTTCTGCATATTTTTAATTTGAAAAAAATCCCAGATTTTGAAAAAAGTCCAGAGAGCATTTTCCGGGTTAGGTTTTGGTTCGATAGGACTTCTAAATCCGTCTACGCGTCGCCTAAGGCTCTAGCTAGGCTCTGATACCACTGTAGGGTTCCTAGGCACATTAATGAGGTCTCACAAGGCATCAACCATGCCAATTTCAAAATTTACAAGTGCCGAGAAACCCTAATACGGATCGTTAACTAGAATTTTAAGCGAAACAAAAACAAGTAAACGACTTTACTCTAAGTGAACGGAAATACAACCTTTGTAGATCCGGTTCTCCACCTCCATAGCTCCGTGATGAGGTCCCTCCGCTGTCCAAATCAAATCCATGATTCTAGCATCGGCTTCATCGGAGAAATGGGCGGGCTAGGTCGTCGACTTCGATGCCGAAGATGATCTACATCGAGGCATCACAAGATCAAGCTCCAACTTCACCAAGCCTTGAAAACTTGTGAAGGAAACACCCTATACTACTAGGCAAGAGGTAGAGGATGAAGAAATAGGAGGTGGGTTCACTTTAGAATTGGATTTCTCACTCATTAGCTCAAGTTGCCATTGATGGAGCAAGCTTTCTTCATGTTGATGATGAAGAAGAAGAAGAAGGAATATTATGATGAGTTATATTTAAAATAAAAACCAATATGATACTTATCATAATCTTAACCTTAGTTAGGTGTAGAGAATAAACCATAGTTAGGGTTAATGGTTAGGTTTAGGAAAAGAACAAGAATGGTCAAGCTTTCAACACATCATGAAGTTTCCACAAAACTACAAAATAAGCCACCATTCTCATTATCTTTTCTAAATGAAACAAACAAATAAATGAATGAATAAATAAATGAAATGAAACCCTAACCACTAACTAACCATGGTTTAATTCTTTACACAAACCCAAGCAAGAATGTATCATCAAACATGATACAATCAAGTGCACTAAAATATATCACATATACAATGTGCATATCAAGTGAGTAAATCCATTTAAAGTGAACCAATACTAGTTAATGTAAAGTAATATATCAAATATATAATTATGCATTAAATCATCAAATCAACACTTGATTTAACGATCCGGTCATATCTCATATGACCGACTAATATCCAATGTATCGATTTATCGAATCAATCCTTGATTCGATAAATAGGTTATATCGCATACAACCATTCCATACATTCATCGCGAGAATAGAATACGGTATCACATACACGAATTATTCTCGGTCCCGCACATATCTCATATGCGCTCCTATTTCGTTGCGCTTGAGCCAGGAAACCTCTGTGTAGGACTCTAAAGACTCGTCAATACGCCGGCAGCAGGCGATGATCATATCAAACACCCACAAGCCGCAAGCGGTCTGCTAAACGTAACGGCCACCCGGGTATTGAGCGATCAGAAGATCGACGAGCAAGCCCACTCATACTCCTGTGAATCCAACCAGTAACACTTACCGTACAGTCCGGTCTGATCGTCTGATATGTCGCATATCTCGCCTATGGGTGGTAAACGTCAGACCCCAATAGCTCGATAAGTCATGTCGATATGAGGTCTATAAAAGTTTGAGAAACTACTGGTAACACTTACCAGTAAATCTCAGCAACCCTGGCTAGGGATTTCCGGTTATAGCCAATCGAAACAGCGCAACATCAACCCCCTATACCGGGAGAGACGAATCCCCTCCTATCGCTCATTGCCTCCATGTGACTCGGGACTGTACCTAAAAACCACCGTTTTGCACGCCCTCTTGGACGTGGTAAGATGGAAATCAAAGCACAGTGGGAACCACACAAGACTCTATGACGATCTCGGGTCAACAGACTACTCTGTACCAGTGTCACCAGAGAACTGCCATCTGACGTAAGGTATAATACCATCTGGGAGTTCTCGGCGAGTCCGTCCAGTGTACCCAGTCTCCACTGAGCACCCGTATATCATCTCTGATGTCAAAAATGGATATGGGATCATCCATCACCCATCTGTATGGGTCGAGAAGGTATACGCTAGTCTACTCTGGTATATCGATGCCCCGTCTCGATATACCCACGACTAGGGACTTTGAAGGATGTACTTACGGACTACCATGTCCCCACTAGTATGATCCGCATCATAGTCCAGGTAGTCAAGTACACATCCTAAGGGCTTTACCAACATGTAACAGAGAGACAATCAGTGTACACGTTAAGGTAATGATCAACCAGATAGCATACTATCATGTCGAGCAAGAAAGTCCTCCCTATATATGTCCCAGCATCCACTACAATATACATCCTATATATAGTAATGGCCTCTAGGGCATACATATAACTAACAGGATTTACGTGTCGATGCTGGACACGGGTTTCATGATATTTTGAGTGTCGATGCTGGACACTCAGGTTTCATGATTTTGATGTGCCATGAGTGACACACGTTGTTTATATCCTCATACTTTCATGCATATGCTTTTATGATATTTACATGCATAATGATGTTGTGTCAGTGGTTAACACGTGGACGAGATCCACATGCATACATACATTGATTATGTGGGTGGACGAGATCCACATGCATACAGGCTTTGATTATATTGTTGGATGTTATCTACATGCTGATAGGCATTTACTTACATTGTTGGCACATATACAGATACGGTCACCCTAGATATCATAGTATTACCTTTATGATATAGTTGACCTAGGAAATCGTTATTTTATTCGATTTCTACTTGTTGATATTTTTCTACTCACGAGTTGGCAACTCACCCCTGTTGTGTCACAGTTCTTGCAGGTTGACCGCTTGGATCAGTAGCGGCATGGTTGGTACGCAGTTGTTTTCGGGTGATTGCTTTGGTAGGTGGGACATTTGTATCTTGCCTACCCTTGTATTTACTATTCATATTGTATCTAGTCAACTCCACCAATCAAACCAGTATTTGTCTAAGTAATGAGACTTAGTGAGACTTGTGGTTGCGAGACTTAGAGCGATGTGTTTTCCGCTACTTGTGGTGTTGATGTCTTGCTTACTTCTTTATCTATTGTGGTGAACTTCGCCGTTGGGCGTCGTATACTTATACTTATGCTTTGCATGGTTGTGGATCCGCCGTTTGGCGAAGAGCTAGCTCCCGCTTGGAGATGCCTTTTATTATTATCATGTATTGTGGTTTTGGGATCAAAAAATACAAAAGAGGTGCTGCCTAAATTTTTAAAAGAAAAATGTTTTTCAACTAGTAAATTACACTTGCATTTTTCATGTTCTACTACTTATGCATTTAGAAAATATTGATTTCACCCTACCTTAATTTCAAAACTTCACCTCTTTTATTTTCTTAAAAGCTTTAGATTTCTGGGTTTCGGCTTACTTGAATTAGGTTACGCCTTTAGACGTTGCGTGATTCGAGTGTCGGTCATAAGATAATTTTTGGGTCCTGACAGGATCATACTAGTGGGGCAGAGGTAGTCGGCAAGTACATCCTTCAAATGTTCCTAGTCATGGGAGTATCGATACAGGGCATCGATACTCCAGAGTAGACTAGCGTATGCACTTCTTGACCCATATGATGGGCGATGGATGATCCCACATCCATTGGTATTTGACATCAGAAAAGGTATACGGGTGCTCAGTGGAGACTGGGTATACTGAACGGACTCGCCGAGAACTCCTAGATGGTATTATACCTATCGTCAGATAGCAGTTCTCTGGTGACACTGCTACAGGTTATTCTGTCGACCCGAGATCGTTATAGAGTCTTGTGTGATTCCCACTGTGCTTTGATTTCCACCTTACCACATTCAAGAGATCGTATAAAACAGTGGTTTTTGGGTACATTCCCGAGTCACATGGAGCAATAAGCGATAGGAGGGGATTCGTCTCTCCCGGTATTCGGGGTTGATGTTGTGCTATGCTCAATTGGCCATAACAGGAAATCCCTGGCCAGGGTTGCTGAGATTTACTGGTAAGTGTTATCAGTAGTTTCTCGAACCATTATGGACCTTGCATCGGCATGACTTATCAAGCCATTGGGGTCTGACGTTATACCACTCCCAGGCTGCGATATGCAACATATCTGATGAAGAGAGCAGACTATATGGTAGTGTTACTGATTGGACTCGTAGGAGTATGAGCAGGCTTGCTTGTTGATCTTTTGATCGCTCAATACCCGGGTAGCCGTTACGTTTCACAGACTGCTTGCGGCTTGTGGGTGTTTGATATGATCATCACCCACTGCTGGCGTATTGATGAGTCTTTAGAGTCCTACACAGAGGTTTCCTAGTTCATGCGGAATGAAGTAGGAGCACATATGTGATATGTGCGGGACCGAGATTAATGCGCGTTTGTGATACTGCATTCTATTCTCACGATATGTGATATCGGTCGGTTATATGTGATATAGCCGGGTTATCGGATCAAGTGTTGATTCGATAGATTGTTACATTTGATATTAGCCGGTTGTAAGTGATATAGCCGGATTATTAAATCAAGTGTTGATTTTATAATTTAATGTATAATTATATATTTGTTATATTAACTTACATTAACTAATATTGGCTCCCTAAGTATTCTTTTTCTCACTTATGTGCATATAGTATATATGAGATATATATTAACGTACATTTTATTTGTGTCATGTTTGATGCCACATGCAACATGGGTGTATGAGATTACACCATGCTTGATATAATGAAGGGTTTATATTAATCTAAGTAATTCAAAATTGGATGGATATTTGTCATGGCTACAAGCTTATAGAAGCTTGTGGAACCATTAACCAAGTCCACCAATTTTGTTTCACTTGTAGATATTTATTAACCTAACCATAAACTTAGCCATGGTTCATTCTCTACATGGGTTAGTGTATGACACTAACTCACCAATGGTTGCTTTTCTCACCTCATGAGTTTCATTCTCATCTCCACTTTATCTTCTTCTTCCTCATGGAAAAGCTTTCTAGCTTTTGAAAAGGTGATGAAATATTGAGAGAGAAATGAATCTAAAGTGAGCCCAATTCCTATTTCATCATCCTCTACTATAATAGCCATTTAGTTTTGGGTGTTTGCTTCATTAATCTACCAGTAGTGAAGAGGGAGCATGAACTTGAGTCTTCTCGACGTAGATCATCTTCGGCCTCGAAGACTTCGAGCAAGCATGTTCATTTCGTCATGTGAACCCTTACTAGAGTTCGGGTGTTCACTACTTGGAGCAAAAGGACTACTACACGGAGCTTTAGAAGTGAAGGAATGGTCTACAAAGGTTGTATTCCTCATTCACTTTGTATGTAAACTTGTTTACATATTATATTGTCTAAATCTCTAGTTAAGATTCTAGGGTTAGGGTCCTTTAGTACGGCAAAAATTTGAAAATGTCTCGGACGATATCTCCCGAAACCTTGCCGTCATGCTACTGAACCCCGTAAGATATATACAGGTGCTCATTGGGTTATGAGTACACCGGACGGACTCGCCGGGAATATACTTGTTGGTATTATACCTATAGTCAGATAGCAGTTCCCTGGTGACATGTGTACAGGTTAGTCTATCGACCTGAGATCGTCATTTGTCTCGTGTGAGGTCCCACTGTACTTTGATTACTACCCTACCACGGCTCAAACGAGTCGTGCAAACAGGTTTTAGTTTGGTATAGTCCCGAACCACATAGAGGCAGTGAGCGGATCGTCAAGGGATTCGTCACTCCCGGTATTAGGGGTTGATGTCGCGGTGTGCACGGATGGACATCACCAGAAATCCTTGGTCAAGGTAGTCGAAAATTACTGATCTAGGATCGGCTGTTTCTCAGGTGGTGATAGGCTTTATACCGACACTAAATGTCGCGTTATTAGGGGTCTGATTTTATCCACCCCCCTAAACTCGATGTGTGATACTCATAGACGAACGGACCGGACTGTACGAATATTGTCACTGTTAGGCTCAGTAAGGGTTTCAGGATGAGTTTGCTCGTCGGACTCCCTTTCGCTCAATACCTGCGAAGCCGTTACGTACAGCTAGTGCCACTGACGTGCTTGTAGTCAAAACCCACTGCCATCGTGTTGACGAGTCTTTAGAGTCCCACACAGAGGGTTTTCCTGGTTCGGGCGAAACGTTGTAGAGGCCGTATGGTTTTATGGCAGGGTTCGATCATATACGTGCACTAGTGCACGGATCATGATCGGACGGATAATACTGGTGGGCTTTGGTTTAAGCTGGATCCTAGTATTATATTGTTGGATTATTTTCTTCTCATTGTATTCGTATTCAGTTGGAATAAGGATGCGGGTATGTATATACAGACGAGGGTATTCTTATAATTCGTTATAAGATTACTTTAGTTGATACCATTTCTTTTTCTTTTTGGATTCAACATTTAGATCAAATGTTTACTTGGTGAGGTGGAAAGTGTGAACGTATGTTTTGGCATTGGGTTTTCATTCATGCACTTGGTGACTCATGGTTATGAGTCATGGTGGCATGATGAATTCTTTTATTGTATTGTGAGATATTTCTAGTGAGCATGGGGAAAAGAGGCAGATATTTTTTATGGAAAGGCTTTTTCTTTAGTTGATATACTTGCTCACAAGAAATACCTCACAACACTTAAGCCATTTTCTTCACTTGCTTTTTCTTTAGCTCACACTCTCTACCTCATGGCATTTCTTCAACCTCCACCCAAACCCTCTCATGAGTTGAGAATCCTTGGGTGTTTTGAGACAAAGTAATCACACACATTCTCTACTTCATCTTGGATATCTAGGTTAACAAACTAGATACTCGAGTTGCTTCGGTTTTGAGGCAGGAGCCCGTATTACCAACCTTCGATGTGGATCTTCATCGATGTGAGGAGACCGGAGAGCAAACTTGATCGAGGAAACCGCGAGGAGCTTGGTGTAGGGTTCCTAGGCACACCCATGATGCTCTACAACTAATCAAACATAACTAATTCAAAAAATTCCATGTGCCAAAGAACCCTAAGCGAAGATCGTTACTAGAGGATAGGCGAAACAAGCAACTAGTTAACAACTTAACTAATAAGTGAATGGAAATGCAACCTTTGTAGATCCGGTTCTCCACTTCCTTGGCTCCGTGATGACATCCCTCCGCTGCAACCATCGGATCCCGGACTCTAGCGATGGTTTCATCGGAGAAATGATCGGGCTAGGTCATCGACTTCGATGCCGAAGATGATCTACGTCGAGGAAACTCAAGATCAAGCTCCAACTTCACCAAGTCATGAAACTTGTGAAGAAAACACCCTATACTACATGGCAAGTGGTAGAGGATGAAGAAATAGGAAGTGGGTTCACTTTGAATTTGGATTTCTCACTTGATTTCATCACTTGAATCTTTTCTAGAAAACTTTTCTTTTCTTCACTTGAAGAAGAAGATGAAGAAGAAGAAAAATGAATAATCATTTAAAATAAAAATCCAAGTGAATACTTATCATGTTGCAACCATGGTTAAGTGTAGAGAATAAACAAGGGTTTAGTTAAATGGTTAGGGTTAAGGCAAAAGACAAAATGGCTAGACTTATCAAAGCTTCAAGAAGCTTCAAGTATCAAACAAAGAAAGCCACCATGTTATATTTTGCCAAAAATAAATAAAAAGAATAAATAAACAAGAAAAAACCCTAAACCATTAACTAAACATGTTTTATGTCTTACACACACCCATGTTTGCATGTATCATCAAACATGATACAAACTAGTGTACAAACATATATCATATATATACAATATCAAGTGTATCAATACCAGTTAATGTAAAGTAATATATCAAATATATAATTATACATCAAATCATTAAATCAACACTTGATTTAATGATCCGGTCATATCGCATATAACCGACCAATATCAAGTGTATCAATGTATCGAATCAACACTTGATTCGGTAATCCGGCTATATCATATATAACCGTCCAATGATACAAATCGCAAGAATAGAATACAGTATCACATACTGGTATTATTCTCGGTCCCGCACATATCTCATATGCGCTCCTATTTCGTTTCGCTTGAGCCAGGAAACCTCTGTGTAGGACTCCAAAGACTCGTCAATACGCCGGCAGCAGGTGATGATCATATCAAACACCCATAAGCCGCAAGCGGTCTGCTAAACGTAACGGCCACCCGGGTATTGAGCGATCAGAAGATCAACGAGCAATCCCGCTCACACTCCTGTGAATCCAACCAGTAACACTTACCATACATTCCGGTCTGTTCGTCTGATATGTCGCATATCTCGCCTAGGGGTGGTAAACGTCAGACCCCAATAGGTCGATAAGTCGTGTCGATATGAGGTCAATAACAGTTCAAGAAACTACTGGTAACACTTACCAGTAAATCTCAGCAACCCTGACCAGGGATTTCCGGTAATAGCCAATCGAACACAGCGCAACATCAACTCCCTATACCGGGAGAGACGAATCCCCTCCTATCGCTCATTGCCTCCATGTGATTCGGGACTGTACCCAAAAACCACCGTTTTGCAGGCCCTCTTGGACGTGGTAAAGTGGAAATCAAAGCACAGTGGAAATCACACAAGACTCTATGACGATCTCGGGTCTACAGACTAACCTGTACTAGTGTCACCAGAGAACTGCCATCTGACCTAAGGTATAATACCATCTGGGAGTTCTCGGCGAGTCTGTCCAGTGTACCCAGTCTCCACTGAGCACCGGTATATCATCTCTGATGTCAAACACCAATGGATATGGGATCATCCATCGCCCATCTGAATGGGTCGAGAAGGTATACGCTAGTCTACTCTGGTATATCGATGCCCCGTCTCGATACACCCACGACTAGGGACCTTGAAGGATGTACTTATGGACTACCATGTCCCCACTAGTATGATCTGCATCATAGTCCAGGTAGTCAAGTACACATCCTAAAGTCTTTACCAACATGTAACAGAGAGACAATCAGTGTACACGTTAAGATAAAGAGCAACCAGATAGCATACTATCATGTCGAGCAAGAAAATCCTCCCTATATATATCCCGGCATCCACTACAATATAGATCCTATGTACCGTAATGGCCTCTAGGGCATACATATAACTAACAATCTCCCACTTGCACTAGGGCCATCTGTAGCAGTGGTTGTAGTATCTCATACTCAACCATCCCATAATAGTCTCTCTCTGGGAAAATGCCTTTTTGATTGGATCCGCCGTGTTGTCCTCTGAGTCTGCTCTCCTAAACTCGATCCCCTGGAGATCAACCATCTCCACGATCAGGTGACACTGCCTTAGAATATGTCTGGATCACTGATGGGACGGGTGTTCCCTGGCACAACTCCATTGTCACAAAATGGAAGGAACTAAGTTCATCTCATGAACTAATATACACCCAGACTGCCTCTTTGGTAGCATCTTAAGTAGCGATGTATCCAGCCTTTATCGTCTAGTATGCCACGGTATCTAGCTTGGAACTCTTCCAACATATCGTCCCTTTACTGAGGGTAAAGACAATGCCTGTGACTGACATTCAGTCGTCCTTATCACCCTGGAACCTTTCCAGTGATTCTCCCCAGGATCAATTGATATCATCTTACTACAACTAGTGAGTATCCTAACATCCAATTAGATCTATCTCATAGATCCAAAACCCAGGATTTAGGAGGTATCACTTTGATCCTATATGGAGAATCATTGTGATAAGCGGAGATTGAGCGAGCGTAACATAGGAAACTCTTTCCCTATCAAGAGTATGTCATCCACGTACTCTACGAGGATCACCACCATACTCCCTACTACCCTTTTGTTTATACAAGGTTCATCTACCATTTTGATGATGTCAAACTCTTTGACTAACACATCAAAACAGAAGTTCCAACTCCGCGATGCCTGCTTTATCACATAAAACATCTTGCCCACGTTTCCGCTGCTCCTACTGTCTACGAGGCCCTCTGGCTGTGTACTTATAGATGCACTCTTCTAAAACACCATCTAGAAAAGCAGTCATGGCACCCAACCACCAGATATCGTAGTCATGGTATGTAGCCATGGCAAGGAGGATCTGGATGGACTTAAGCATAGCTCCTTAGAAAAGGTTTCATTATTATCCATGCCTGGTCGATGACGAAAACCTTTAATAAGTCTAGTTTTGAAAGTCTCAACTTTTCCATCTACACCTAGTAATCTTCTCAAGATATACTTGCTCCTGATGGGGATTTAACCCTTCAGATATAGCAACCAAAGTCCATACTTTGTTGGTGTACATGGATTCCATCTCAGATCACTAAGTATCCAGCCATTCTTACAGAGTCCCTACTCTGGATGGCCTGCTCGAAACTAGTTGGGTCATCATCTCATGATGCAATCCTCGCTCCCACTGTCATAGAGAAACAGAAGTATCTCTCAGGTGGGTGAGGAACCCTGCTAGATCGGCGGAGAGACTGAGGTTCGTTGGTTACTATTGAATCCTACGGTTCTACCAAATTATCTACTGTAGTTTGTATAGCTGGAACTTTTCCAGTTCTACATATCAGACTTTGCCTCGAGCTTGTTCGGATTTTGCTTTTAGACATAGACCGGACAACCCCAAATCTTAACTAACTTAAGATATGGGCTCTTCCCTTTCCATATATGACGTGGTAGGCAACTGATTTGATTTGAACCCTATTCAATAGGTATGCAGCTTCTCAAGTTCATAACTCCCAAAAGGAAATAGGTGACTCAGTAGTACTCATCATAGAGCACACCTTATCATAGGGTGTGATTGCTCCGCCCCGATATACCATCGTGCTATGGTGTATACGGAGGAGTAATGCTGAGAGAGAATCTCATTCTCCTTTAGAAAAGTCCAAGAATTCCATGCTCAAGTATTCTCCTCCTTGATCACATCAAAGGACATAATACTTATACCCGTATTGGTTCTCTACTTCTAACTTATATTCTGTGAATATCTCAAAAGGTTCGGACTTGTGTTTCAACAGGAACATATGACTGAATCTTGAGAGATCATCAGAGAATGTAATGAAGTACAAAGAACCGGTCTTGGTATGTATAGACAGGGGACCTTCATACATCAGTATGTATCAATCCCAAGAGTTTACTAACTCTTTCTCTGTTTCCAGTAAACAGAGCTATGGTCATCTTATCTTTGTGACATGACTGGCAAGTTTCACAAGATGTAAATTCAAACTGATTTAAATATGCATCTATATATAACTTCAACTAGTCGGGTCGCATTGATATGACCTAGTCTACAATACCTCAAGAAGAATTCGTTCATTTCTGAACTCTTCCTCTTGTGTGTATTCCGTATACTAAGAACTGTAGATTGATTTAGAACATCAATACTTTTAGATAACGTGCCTGAACCGATCAACTTTTGATATAGGAAAGGTTCAAAACATTATCCAACAATACAAAATTATATCCTTCTTTACTAATAAAGAGACTGATATGATTTTGTATATCAGGTTCGGTATCTAATAACATTCGTTCAGAATCAATGTATTTGGAATACAGAGTGACAGTGACCAACAGACTTGGCTGCAACACTTGCACCGTTTTCTGTCTCATGAAACTTATCACCCATTCTCAGTTCTCTACCTTTCTGTAGCCCTATGTAATAGATTATATATCTGGGATCCTGATCCGGTATCTCATATCCAGGACGTAAAGAATACTGAGAAACAGTTCTGTATAATGAACACACCCGAAGAAGATGCATCAGCATGCACTCTCTTCGTTTGGGCGGCATGGGAATTATGGTAATCCCCTATTTCCTGCTCTGTCTTATAACAATTATAAGTTAGAGCGGGACCAACGTTCCCCAGCTCAGTATAACAAGCGGGTTTTGTCAATACATCCGTATTATTATCTTGATTAAGGCGTGATATGGTCGCTACCTGGAGAGAGAGAGAGAAGAAAACACTCTGCGTGCGCTCAGAAAGCCAAGAAGCCCAGAAGAGAAGCCCAGAAGAGAAGCCCAAAAAGCACACAGCCCAAGTCTACAGTTTGGCCGCGGATCCGCGGCCAAACCCAGCCTCATTTGATTGGTAGAGATTTTACGTTCAAAAATATTAATTACCGCAATCAGGACGGCGTCGCTTCGCAGCTAGCCGGTGAGTACGGGTCGATCCACAGAGACGGGTAAATTTCTTTAAAGTGTTTTAACGAGTTGATTCTATTTGTAGTTTTGGTTGGTTTATGAAAATCTAAAGACTGGATCTAATTAATCTAATTAAGAATCTTGCTAGGGTTAGGATTAGGGGAAGTCTTGGAAATGAATATTTTTTTTTCCTCACCGCTTTCAATACCTTCCTTTTTTAGATCTATTAGGTGTTAAGTTAATTGTCAAGAAAGTGGATACAAATCTTTTGGGAAGATGTTTCTTCCTCTAAGTTTGTACCCTACCTTTGTTGATAATTATCCTAACCCTCACGGAAAACGCGCGGAACCGGCCCTTTATACTACGGATCATCGTTACCTCGAAGGGTAGGATGCCGCAGGGAGCGGTTGTGCTCGTATGCGTGAAGTTCTATTTCATTAGGTGAAGGTGGCATTGAAAGGGGCGAGAGATTTCATCTCTCAACCCTTTCCCAAAGGCTAACCCTAACAAGCGAGGAGACTACTAGTAAGAATAAAAATACTTACTAGTTGACGGCTCCCTCCAAACAAGAAGAACAGATCTGAATTTTGCTCTCAGAAAATCTGAATTTTATTGATTGAAAAGAGGCATACAATTTTTAGATCTAAAATTACAATTTATAGGAAAATAGGAAACCTAGGGTTACAGACTCTCGCGCACGCGAAATTACAGATTTGACCCCTGAAAATCCTAACATCTGCACCGACGCACCGACGCACCAAAATTCCACCGACACGTGTATTAGACGGCCGCGGATCCGCGGCTCCAGGCTGGGTTTGGTTCACTGCACCTTTGGGCTTCTGTTTCTTCACTTGTTTTCTTTTTTGGGCTTCTGTTTCTACACATTACTTCTCTGTTTGGTTTCTGATTATTCTCCAGATGTTCAGTGAAGACTTGTACGTATCTTTTAACCGTTCACTTGACTTTTTGGACCTTTGCACTGTTCTTCATCTCGGCTCGAGTAAGGTCTGTCTACTTGTTGGTCAAAAGTCGCCTTTCCTGTTGTTTTGTGTCTTTTTCACTGTACTTGCTCCAGAAACCTATAACCTGTAATATGCAACAAACGTGCGTCAAGAGTACCTGTTTATTTATAAAAAAGGGTAAGAATAGGGGAATGATAAATGTAATATTATGGTCTGAACAAATACCCCCAAACTTACCTTTTGCTCGTCCTCGAGCAAACTTATTATTTATTCACTAAAATCCTAGCCGCACTTTCGCAGGGAAACGCGATTGCACTGAGCACGTGCAACAAGCCGTTAAACCTCTAGGTGTCCCTAGTAGGAGGAGTGTTGTCTCCTGAGGGTTTTCAGCGGATTACACCCACAAAATCCTATCAACTCGGCCCATTGACTTTTGTTCTCCAATTAGGTTTTCTAACAAGGAATTCTATTATCTTATACTTGTAAATTATCCACCCATATTCTTCACGCTTTCTCATTATTTAACTTAAGATTATATATGTTATGTAGACTTACTTAGCTTTCGGCATTTCTTAAATTTTCCTTCTAGGGTTACATCTCCACTCAGGAATTTCTATCAACTCTACTAAAGATACAAGTTCTATTCTTTATTCCTTTTTCTCATCTAAATTCCAATCACATATCCCTACGTGTGTGTATAGATCACCCCTACACTTGGAAATTCAAATTAAGCAATCAACCCCTTGTCCGTTGTCCAAAGTACTAATTAGTTAGTGAATTTAAATGAAATTTGCTTACACATCCTTCATGCGACCGTTAATACTTCTTGAGGTACCAACGACCGATTACAAAACGCGTTTGCACTTTAAAGCATACTTCCTAGTCTTTGCAACACCCAAGGCTTTAGCAGTGACTCCCAAACCAGTTGGTCTAAGGCACTAGGTGATGAAGCACCCTCGCTAAATATTTTTCTATTTTTGCAGCCTTAAGTAATCACAAAAACCAGTGTCCATTTTTTTTTTCTTTATTCACACTTTTTCATACTAAGGACTTTAGACAAGAGCCTTTCAAGGTCTCTTCTACTATTCCAAGTTTCAAGGTGCGTGATTGTGCAATTTGTAGGGTATACGTTTTCAGAATCTCGACTTAAGCTAGGAACTATTTTTCAAACTTATACTCTAATAAGAACATCAATACTCTTCCCTCATTTTGACTTAGCCCAAGAAGTGAACCCAAAATTTGCCTATTTCTAAATAAACTACAAGGCATATACTTTCTACTGTTAAACTTTAAGGAAGGTTATTTTTAGGGTTTTTAATTCACTAAGTCTAAGATCTAGTTGTTCCTAACCAGTTAACCTATTAGTCAAACTCAAGTCAACTAGCCAAAATTGAATACAAATATTTTTATAATTTTTGAAATTTTTCAATTTTTATGGGTTTTCAAATAAATATGCAAATGCAAAAATATGTACAAATGAATGCGAAGGAAGAAGACGTACCGAGCATACCCCCAAACTTGAACTTGACAGTGTCCTCACTGTCATGCTAAACCAAGAGGGTCAAAATACCGATACTCCCCTGTTTATTTATTTATAACATTTTTTATTGTTAAGAAAAACAAACATATATACAAAAAGACCCTCCCCCAAACTTCATTTAAACTATGTTAGAGATTACTGCCAAACCTTGCATCGGCCAAAAGTCAACACCAACCATTTGAAAAATTTATCAGTAAAGAATATTGGTTGGTGGAAAATTAAGTTGTGGTGGTCCGCAAAGAATTGGGGAAGATAGAAGTAGTGGAATGGGAGGTGTGGAGGTGAATATACAGGTGATGGTGATGCATCGAAACGAGAATGTAAATGATCAGCAATAAGTGGAGTGTTAGCATTCTCGTATCTTATTAAAAGAAAGGGGGGTATTTCAACTTCTAAGGGAGGAAGTTGACTCACCACAATACCCCCAAGATGTTCCTGTGGGTCCTCTATTGACATGGCATCATCCATCACATGTTTATGATATTCACTTATGAGGGAACTTATCTCCTCGATGTCCGCCATGGTCCAACTGGAAACTTGCCGCCTATCTTGTGAGACTTTTAAAATAGCGTTCTCTTGCTCGAAGGCTAGAGAGGCTAATATGATCATGGGAAAAGTCTCATTCTCACCTATGTAAGCATATCTACGGTGAGACGGCAAGGGCATGAGTTCGAATTTATGAGGCGAAAGAACCATTGCGGAATCTACCTCGAACTCAAAGGACTCTAACACAGGTTCGAAATCACTGCAAACAACCGATTCGGATGGTTCTACTGACTCATCCAAAAATTCAAACGACTCATATTCGGGCTGTGAGTCGTCGTCATCCGAAAAAGTGAAACATTGATAATCAGCATCGGTTGTGTCAACAGTAGTAGGCTCAAGGAGGGACGCACTAGTGGCGTCAAAACTGTTTTCATCAAATAGAAATCCTTCAAGCTCGCAGTCCTCCTGCGTGATTTCGTGAATAGAGCAAACTTCTCGTGTACTAATTTTAGGCACGGGGGGCAGACTTCCCATCTTATAAATATTGAACTCACTAGACCTCTTTCCGAAGGATAGAGTCATGGAGCCATTGCGACAATTTATTACAGCATTGGAAGTGGCCAAAAATGGTCGACCAAGAATCACCGGAATTTGGTTTCTTGGGTTAGCAACAGGTTGTGTATCCATAACGATAAAATCAACGGGGAATATGAATTCCCCGACTTTGATCAACACATCCTCTAGTTGACCCCTTGGATAGGTGATTGATCGATCAGCCATTTGGAGAGTGCAACGAGTTGGTTTCAACTCTCCAACCCCTAATTGTTCGTACACGGAGTAAGGAATCAGGTTAACACTTGACCCAAGATCTAAAAGTGCACGATTAATATTCTTATCCCCAATTGTGATTGAAATAGTAGGACAGCCGGGGTCCTTTCGTTTTTGGGGTAAGGTTTGATGGTGGTTAATAGCATTGCTCACTGCACTAGCCACTAGCACTTTCTTGGGTACTTGAGATGCCTTTCTCTTCGAGGTGCACAAGCCCTTTAAGATTTTCGCGTATGACGGGACCTGTTGGATAGCATCCAAGAGAGGTATATTTATGCTAACCTGCTTAAAGATCTCCACAATCTTCTCCACTTGTGTATTTGGTTTATTAGGACTCAACCTATTTGGAAATGGTGCATTCTGAAAATTTGCTGAGTCAAAAGTCTGTGGAGTAGAATGTGGAATAGGAACGGATCCCAGTGTGGATGTGTTCGTGTTGTTAGAAATGGGTCCGTTCGAGTCAGAAGAAGTAGAGCCGTGTGAAGGGTGGAGAATAGGCTCTAAAGAAAAAGGTGAAGAAGGAAGTGAAGAAAATGAAGAAGGGGAAGAAGAACCACCGGCGGGGATGTCATCACTAGTTTCCACATTATTTTGCAACTCTCTTCCGGATCTCAACGTGGTCACCGCATTTACATTGTGATTGTGATATGCGTTTTGTGGGTGACCGGGATTGGGCAATGGTTGAGATGGAAGCTTTCCCTTTTCTCTCTCGCTCAACGCAGCAGTTAATTGTGCAATTTGTGCCTCGATAGATTTGATACTTTGATCGTGTGAGGCATCGTTATTCATTAAAGATTGAACATAACTTTCAAATCTTGCTGCGGAATCTGTAGTTTGCTTGAGAAATGCTTCAAGACTTTTCTCGAGCGAGCTAACCTTATCATCATTAGGTTGAATCAAATTGTTCGTTTGATTTGTATAAGGTTGTTGTTGGAAAGGTTGCTGTATTTGAGTTTGTAAGGGTGCTTGTTGTTGTTGTGGAGGAGCTCTTTGAAAATTGTTATTCCCTTGGAACTGTTGATTTGGGTGACTCCTCCACCCCTGATTGTATGCCGAAGAGTACGGATCATTTCTTTGTCTTTGCTGGAATGCAGCATTGACTTGATCCTGCCCTTGAATTGGTGCATTATAAGGGCACTCTTCGGTGAGATGTGATGGGTTAGAACAACAAGCACAAACAGTTCGTGTGGGTAGAGTAGGGGCAGGAGAAGACGATGAGATTTTGGTCTCAATGGCTTCTAGCTTTTTCATAAGTGAGGCCATCTCGGCCTTCATAGCAATCGACATATCTATTTGATGTATGCCTGCCCTAGATTGACCAACTGAAGAAGATGATGTGGTCTTGGTGCTCTCCCACTGAATTGTTTGCTCACTTAGGTCCTCAAGAAACTGCCAAGCTTCGTCGCTAGACTTGGAGAGAAAATGACCTTGACATATTGTTTCTAGCAACTGCTTCGTTGCTGCGTTCAATCCCTCGTATAATGTTTGGCAAAGTTGCCAATTTTCTATCCCATGATGAGGGCATTGAACAAGTAGGTCTTTAAATCTCTCGAAGCATTTCCAGAATGGTTCGGACGGAAGCTGTGAAAATTGTATAATCTCGTTTCGAATTCTAGCAGTTTTATGGTGAGGATAGAATTTTTTTAAAAAAGCTCTTACAAACTCGTCCCAATTTCTAATGGAGTGTGATGCGGTGCTGTATAGCCACTTCTCGGCTAGGTCACATAAGGTGAAAGGAATGACCCTTAGCCTTATTGCGTCATCACTTAATTGGGTTGTCTTCATCATGCTGCAAACGTTTTGGAATTTATTAATGAAAATATATGCATCTTCGGATTCCAAACCATGAAACTTAGGCAGCATATTGATGAATTGTGGTTTTATTTCAAAGTTGTCCCCATTTGCCGGTGGGGGTGAAAGACATGTGGGTAAAGAAGTGCGAACGGGGTAGAAGAGATCCTGGAGCGCAACTCGTGCGGGCGCTACAACAGGCGGGAGATTCGGGTTATTCGCACCTAACGGAGGCGGAATCATTCCCGTCGGCAAGGTATAGTTGGGGTCGTGTCCCGACATACCTTCGAAAGAAGAATTTGAAGATGGAGGTAAGGAGAAGGAGGGAACGTTGACGAAGGGTTCGTCGAAGGGTTCGTTGGTCGGTACCAACGAAACACGGACTAATCGGGCGTTAGTATCCCTAGTCCAAGATGACATACACTAAAGGGTAGTGCAGTCAGAAAACAGAATGTGAGGGTAAGAAAACGACTTTGAGAAGAAGTGGTGTAAGTGAGTGCAAAGATTCTTTAGCGACAAGTTGCAAGTTTTGAAAAGATTCTCCTTTTTCTTTTTAAGTGAGCTTTTGCAAAAAGATTTTTAAAAGAAACTAGTGACACAATTGCAATTAACCACACATGCACAATCAGACCTAAGTCTAGGGTCACCTAGGTCAGCTAGACAGCTCCTAACTGTTCCAAAGGGCTAGAGATAGAACCTCAAACCGCCTCTTCACGGACAAGTACGGCCAGGTAAGTGGGAAGGAACCACCACTACAGTGGGCCTAATTAAAAACCACTAGCCTAGTCACCGTAATGTCGGTTAGGATAAACGGCCGATGTCTATACTAGTCCTCTGTCCTAATGAGCTCGACGTCCTTAGGGCTGAGTCTAATATTTTTTAGATTAAAAGTGGTCAATGCAGATGCTTTAAGTGATTTCTGGGGTCCTGGGAAGGGTAATGAAATCCCCACCCAATCTGAATTGGTCAATAGCCCCTTAAAGTCAGATTAAAATATGCAAAGCAGTAAATCACTTGCAATCAATTTGCTTTTAAGCGCGGCGCAAAGAATCATGCAGAAAATCAATTATTGGAAGGGAGAAGAAGATTTTTAGCGCGAGAATCCTGCAGAAAATCTTTACAGAGAAATATATGGGAGGTTGCAGAGGAGAGAGAGAAAAATCAAACCAGCAAATTTTTAGTTGCTGACGTGGCCAACTGAGTGCGGATCCGCGGCGGGAAGACCAATTTCGCGGCGGAAGAGCGGCCAAAAAGAAAGATCGGGCTTTGGAAATTTTTGTACCGCTCCTCTGTCCAATTTCTCCTCTGTTTTTATGCACCAACTTCTGATTTGCCCTCTGTAAAATTCCAGATCCGTGAAACCTGCAAACATTCACAAAGAGTACCCTTCAAACAATAAAAGATGATATTTTTTTTATATTTTTTTTTTTGATTTTTTCAAATTTTTATGATTTTTAAAATTTATATCAACCCGAAAATTCACAAAAAGAAAGATTACGCCGTCCCCGGCAACGGCGCCATTTGATTGGTAGAGATTTTACGTTCAAAAATATTAATTACCGCAATCAGGACGGCGTCGCTTCGCAGCTAGCCGGTGAGTACGGGTCGATCCACAGAGACGGGTAAATTTCTTTAAAGTGTTTTAACGAGTTGATTCTATTTGTAGTTTTGGTTGGTTTATGAAAATCTAAAGACTGGATCTAATTAATCTAATTAAGAATCTTGCTAGGGTTAGGATTAGGGGAAGTCTTGGAAATGAATATTTTTTTTTCCTCACCGCTTTCAATACCTTCCTTTTTTAGATCTATTAGGTGTTAAGTTAATTGTCAAGAAAGTGGATACAAATCTTTTGGGAAGATGTTTCTTCCTCTAAGTTTGTACCCTACCTTTGTTGATAATTATCCTAACCCTCACGGAAAACGCGCGGAACCGGCCCTTTATACTACGGATCATCGTTACCTCGAAGGGTAGGATGCCGCAGGGAGCGGTTGTGCTCGTATGCGTGAAGTTCTATTTCATTAGGTGAAGGTGGCATTGAAAGGGGCGAGAGATTTCATCTCTCAACCCTTTCCCAAAGGCTAACCCTAACAAGCGAGGAGACTACTCGCTCATTAGGGGATGAGAAGACATTATAATTAAAAGAATAAAAATACTTACTAGTTGACGGCTCCCTCCAAACAAGAAGAACAGATCTGAATTTTGCTCTCAGAAAATCTGAATTTTATTGATTGAAAAGAGGCATACAATTTTTAGATCTAAAATTACAATTTATAGGAAAATAGGAAACCTAGGGTTACAGACTCTCGCGCACGCGAAATTACAGATTTGACCCCTGAAAATCCTAACATCTGCACCGACGCACCGACGCACCAAAATTCCACCGACACGTGTATTAGACGGCCGCGGATCCGCGGCTCCAGGCTGGGTTTGGTTCACTGCACCTTTGGGCTTCTGTTTCTTCACTTGTTTTCTTTTTTGGGCTTCTGTTTCTACACATTACTTCTCTGTTTGGTTTCTGATTATTCTCCAGATGTTCAGTGAAGACTTGTACGTATCTTTTAACCGTTCACTTGACTTTTTGGACCTTTGCACTGTTCTTCATCTCGGCTCGAGTAAGGTCTGTCTACTTGTTGGTCAAAAGTCGCCTTTCCTGTTGTTTTGTGTCTTTTTCACTGTACTTGCTCCAGAAACCTGTAACCTGTAATATGCAACAAACGTGCGTCAAGAGTACCTGTTTATTTATAAAAAAGGGTAAGAATAGGGGAATGATAAATGTAATATTATGGTCTGAACACGTGCGCTTTTGCAAGATCAGATTGGTTATTATTTTATCTAATCAGGATGGCTCCCACTGTTTTTATCTAATCTTCCTTCAAACCCTAAAAAGAAAGACTAGCCGGGATTAATTACACGCTACAGGTTCGCCAATCTTTCAGCCAGGCCAGTGTCGGTACTTTGAGGGAGGTCCCCCGTGCTTTCGCACGAACCTAATTAATGTAAACCTCGTTTTCCCAGAGGCGTAATCCCGTTGACACCTTTCTAGACAGCTACTTGATCGGCTAATTGTAATGTGTAAAACTCTCCCAGGAGTAACTCTTACTCGTAGCGGGTATCGGGATCCAACTATCTCATAGAAGGTATGCAATCTCATTGCAAATTTCAACACTTGAAATTCCCGATAATTTTGCCCCTAGCGTCCTATGACCTTGACGGAGGCCAAACTACCCATAGTCCGCTAGTCAAATTCAACCCGTCATTTCCTGATTGAATTAAACCCGCCCGCACGACCCTTGACGGAGGCCAAACAACGCCGTACGAATACCCTAATCCAACGCATCATATGCTAGCAGATAAGCACTAGTTAGCTACCGTACACTACGCCTTGACGGAGGCCAAACTACCGCAACACGAATACTAACTAGTACTTATCTGAAATGACGGAGGGCTACGACAGGTTTTTCTGAAAACCTATTGCGTAATGAACTTGATATCGTTGTAGAATCAAATGAATTTAAAATGGAGTGTTTTTTAGGCTTTTCTAGTTTTGCTAAAGGGGTCACTCCCGGTGAAGGGATCGTCGGCCCTTTCCTCGTCGAATGAGGTGCGGGATAAATCAAATATATCACTGTGCAAAGCAGAAACTATAGAAGCTATCAAAAGACAAACCGAGTGTGTAGAATCTGCCAGTTATTGCTAAAGGGGTCACTCCTGGTGAAGGGATCGTCGGCCCTTTCCTCATCGAATAAGGTGCAGGATATATCATATATACCGCTGTGCAAAGCAAGAACTGTAGCTACCTGTTTTATTTTTAAAATTCGATTCCACAACATCTTTAGGTTTCTTTTTCTTTCATTAATCAGATTAATGAAGTCCCATCATTTAAAACACCTAAACATCATAGATAAATACGACGTACACTTATGCCATCCGCATTCGCCTCGATGTCCCCTCGTGCACCGTTAGGTTAGGTAACTAACGGCAGAGCAGGGCAAGGCTAGCGCGGGTGTAAAAGATAAGTAACGTCTATATAATATATCGTATATACTATATATAGTATCTATCACAGAACATCACAGATATCGCAGCAGAAGAATCATATGAAATATTGGATATACTAGGACGTCCGTGTTTTCAATACGAGCCAGTATAAAACACGGATTCCACGGTCGCGATGAATAGCCAAACCCACACCCCTAGACCCCTACGAGAGCGGCAAGCAACCCTACCAATTCTAGGGTTAGGAGACCCGGACTCGACTCCTCGAGATGGTCTCCCACTGGACCTTAGAACACGGTTACTTGTGCTCCCCTCCTTGGGTCTATCCTAGTGCGGAAAAGTAAATAATATACAAAAAGTGACATCTTCCGCAACCTGGAAGTGCCCTAATAAAAGAATATTACATACAAGTTTTTATATGAATGAAAATGAAAAACACTCATCTCACATAAAAAAAACCCGGCTATTCTAACACGACGATCCAATATAACATATCCAGCAACATATAACATCACATGTCATCAACGTAAGTAAACATGCGTATCCTAATTGTCGTTGACATATAGCAACGAAACCGGCGATATCATATATTACACTTACAGTCACAGAAAAGAAAGTGTAAAACTACAACAGTTGGAATCCGCAACTTGCATAGACATCGCATGCCTAACCAAATGAATTCCTTAGACATCACATGCCTAGCAATTATAAACCCCGCATTTTAGTCTCATTATCGAAAACACTTTTCAATATCAAGTCGGGAAATTCAACAAGATTCCCGGCATTTTGATTGAATGCTCGTCGCAAACTTTAGTAGGCAGTCGCACCCCCGATGCCGTCGACGAAGTGCACCAAGGCGGAACACCGCTGCCGCGAGCACCCGAACGGATGCTTTCGGCGACGGGGTTCTCCTACAGTCACTTGGTCGGGGCTATGGGGCGTGGCTATCTATTAAGTTTTACCGGCGAGTATCCGCGTACGCTACGAGATTGCGACGGACTTTTGATTGCATCAAAATTCCATGGGAACCGATCAAGTGAGACTAAAGTGCTATGTTTATAACATCCAAATCAGTTATCACATAACTACTTGTGGATTCCAAATATTGTATCACATTCCAGATAAATAGAAAATGTTAAACTTTTCGATCGAACAGTCAAACACCCAAGTTTTCCCGGAACAGCTCAACAAATGAAATAGGTTTAAAAACATTCGCTTCATGCCTCAGTACCAACGGTCCAGCCGTAGAAGGGTCAAGCCAACGCCTCACATGTGGCACGCCGTACTGCCCCAAACCCTAAGGTTCAAAGGGCAGTTCAAGACGGTCACATAATCGAGTTAAGGTTTGTTGTCTTCTAGAGGGTCCATCACGTTACTTGTACTACTTAGAACGTCTTTAAACCACGGAAAAATCCAACAATTGGAAATTTCCCGACAGGGGAAAAAGTGGGTATTCATATCCGGTCGAACTTTTTAACATATTCTAAATTATCCGGAAAAGCACATAGACAAAGTCAAAATTTCCGATCGAATCATCGAAGCCCCAAAACACCCCAGAAAACTCAACTCTTGAGTGCAAATTAAAAATTCCCAGAAAACTCAGCACCTAAAGAAAGAAATTACTGTGCAAAAATTGAAGGCTTACGTCTTCCGATGGCCGCGGAACCGCCGCAGAAGCCAAACTTCTGCCGCGGTTCCGCGGCGCTTTGGGCGTATCTTTTTGTCGTTTTGCACTGTAATTCTTAAAACTCCCTGCTGAATTTTTTAAGAATTTTTAATTTGGAAAAAACCACAATTTCAAAAATTGGACAGAGAGGGGTATTCGGTTAGGGTTTCGAGTTCGAACGGGCTTCGAACTTCGTCTACTCATCGCCTAAGGCTCTAGCATAGCTCTGATACCACTGTAGGGTTCCTAGGCACACCTATGATGTTCTATAACTGATCAACATGACCAATTCAAAAAATTCCATGTGCCAAAGAACCCTAAGCGAAGATCGTTACTAGAGGATAGACGAAACAAGCAACTAGTTAACAACTTAACTAATAAGTGAATGGAAATACAACCTTTGTAGATCCGGTCCTCCACTTCCTTGGCTCCGTGATGACGTCCCTCCGCTGCAACCATCGGATCCCGAACTCTGGCGATGGTTTCATCGGAGAAATGATCGGGCTAGGTCGTCGACTTCGATGCCGAAGATGATCTACGTCGAGGCAACTCAAGATCAAGCTCCAACTTCACCAAGTCATGAAACTTGTGAAACACCCTATACTACATGGCAAGTGGTAGAGGATGAAGAAATAGGAAGTGGGTTCACTTTGAATTTGGATTTCTCACTTGATTTCATCACATGAATCTTTTCTAGAAAACTTTTCTTTTCTTCACTTAAAGAAGAAGATGAAGAAGAAGAAAAATGAATAATCATTTAAAATAAAAATCCAAGTGAATACTTATCATGTTACAACCATAGTTAAGTGTATAGAATAAACTAGGGTTTAGATAAATGGTTAGGGTTAAGGCAAAAGACAAAATGACTAGACTTTTCAAAGCTTCAAGAGGCTTCAAGTATCAAACAAAGAAAGCCACCATGTTATATTTTGCCAAAAATAAATAAAAAGAATAAATAAACAAGTAAAAACCCTAAACCATTAACTAAACATGGTTTAAGTCTTACACACACCCATGTTTGCATGTATCATGAAACATGATACAAACTAGTGAACAAACATATATCATATATATACAATGTGCACAATCAAGTGAGAAAATAATCTTAAGTGAACAAATACTAGTTAATGCAAAGTAATATATCAAATATATAATTATACATCAAATCATTAAATCAACACTTGATTTAATGATCCGGTCATATCGCATATAACCGACTAATATCATGTGTATCAATGTATCGAATCAACACTTGATTTGGTAATCCGGCTATATCATATATAACCGTCCAATGATACAAATTGCGAGAATAGAACACAGTATCACATACTGGTATTATTCTCGGTCCCGCACATATCTCATATGCGCTCCTATTTCGTTTCGCTTGAGCCAGAAAACCTCTGTGTAGTACTCCAAAGACTCGATAATACGTCGGCAGCAGGTGATGATCATATCAAACAACCACAAGCCGCAAGCGGTCTGCTAAACATAACGGACACCCGGGTATTGAGCGATCAGAAGATCAATGAGCAAGCCCGCTCACACTCCTGTGAATCCAACCAGTAACGCTTACCGTACAGTCCGGTCTGTTCGTCTGATATGTCACATATCTCGCCTAGGGTTGGTAAACGTCAGACCCCAATAGCTCGATAAGTCGTGTCGATATGAGGTCTATAACAGTTCGAGAAACTACTGGTAACACTTACCAGTAAATCTAAGCAACCCTGGCCAGGGATTTCCGGTTATAGCCAATCGAACACAGCGCCAACTCCCTATACCGGGAGAGACGAATCCCCTCCTATCGCTCATTGCCTCCATGTGATTCGGGACTGTATCGAAAAACCACCGTTTTGCATGCCCTCTTGGACGTGGTAAGGTGGCAATCAAAGCACAGTGGGAATCACACAAGACTCTATGACGATCTCGGGTCTACAGACTAACCTGTACCAGTGTCACCAGAGAATTGCCATCTGACGTAAGGTATAATACCATCTGGGAGTTCTCGGCGAGTCCTTCCAGTGTACCCAGTCTCCACTGAGCACCCGTATATCATCTCTGATGTCAAACACCAATGGATATGGGATCATCCATCGCCCATTTGTATGGGGCGAGAAGGTATACGCCAGTCTACTCTGGTATATCGATGCCCCGTCTCGATACACCCATGACTAGGGACCTTGAAGGATGTACTTATGGACTACCATGTCCCCACTAGTATGATCTGCATCATAGTCTAGGTAGTCAAGTACACATCCTAAGGGCTTTACCAACATGTAACAGAGAGACAATCAGTGTACACGTTAAGATAAAGAGCAAGCAGATAGCATACTACCATGTCGAGCAAGAAAGTCCTCCCTATATATGTCCCAGCATCCACTACAATATACATCCTATGTACAGTAATGGCCTCTAGGGCATACATATAACTAACACTTGGGACAGAGGTTGAAGACCAAAGGACTCGGATCGTTCGGTATAACCTCTCTAAACTCTTTTACATATAGCTAGTGTAGGGTTAATGGTCGATCCGGGAATCGGGTTCCGTTAGCGCCGGTTTCTAAAATTTTTTTTTCTGCATTTGGCCATGGATTCATGGCCGGGGCACTGGCGTAACCCAACAGTATTATGTTTGTTAAACAATATACAAAAATATGGTAGATTTGTTCTGAAGAAAAAAAATTGTGTTTTTAGTTAAAATAGAGTCGGAAGTTGAATTAACTCCGCTTTCGACTAATTTTGAAAAGTGGTTTCGTTTTAATAGAAGAGAAGGGGGAATGTGGGAACTTATAGATTAGAATTAGAGATAAGATGTAGGGGGAGAGTTTGGGATCGTCGGGGAGTCGTTTCGTAGCCGGAATCTTCCCAAAACTTCGCCGGAACCTTGCCCTTTGCTAACTCCACTTACACAAATTGGGACTTGGAAATTTTTAGGGAGTTTTTGTAACGGAATTCTTAATGTGGAGTGGTGAAATGGAGTGTGGTATTTACAGGGAAATTTAAGATTTAGGGTAATAAATTTGAGAATTAAAATGTGCATTAAAATGTGGATTAATACCAATTTTTAATTCTCAGAAAATATGCAGAGAAATCAAACAGCATGGGGCTAGTAGGGTAGGCCAGGGTGTTATAGGTTTAAAAATTAAGGACATCCCCTACGGATTTACCCGGCGGTGCCGGCCCCTCCTTCGAATCATGCCGGTCCAATCCGGTGGGATGGGCTTTATATTTTGGCCGCGTGTTCTTGTCGCTTAGTATAACTTTGTGCACGTGTTTGTTTACTTTTTGACTTTTCATTTGACGTGTAGTGCACTGTAACATTTTAGAAATCGTTTAGGCAAATTTTCCGTTAATAGGTAAAATAAGCTGTGTGTAGGGATCCTAGGCACCCTAATGAGGTCTCACAAGGCATCGAACATGCCAATTTCAAAAATTATGGTGCCGAGAAACCCTAGTGTACGGATCGTTGGCTAGAAATCTAGGCGAAAAAGCTAACTAGTTAACACTTAACTAAGGGATACGGATATACAACCTTTGTAGATCCGTTTGTCCACCTCCATAGCTCCGCAACGAAGTCTCCTCGCTGTCCAAGACGGATTCCGGGCTCTAGCGTCGGCTTCATCGGAGAATGGGCAAGCTAGGTCGTCGATGTCCATGCCGAAGATGATCTACGTCGAGGCATCGCTAGATCAAGCTCACAACTTCAGCAAGTCATGAAACTTGTGAAGTAAACACACTCTACTACTTGGCAAGAGGTAGAGGATGAAGAAATAGGAAGTGGGTAGACTTTAGAAATGGATTTCTCACTCTTAATCATCAATCACCATTGATGAAAATGAAGCTTTCTTCACTTGAAGAATGGAAGAAGATGAAGATGATATGATAAGTCTTGAATTAAAAATAGAAAATAAAACAATACTTATCATACTTTTAACTCTAGTTAAGTGTAGAGAATTAACTTAGGTTAGTTAAAATGGTTAGGGTTAAGTATAGGACAAGAATGAAGACTTAGTCAAAGTTTCAAGAAACTTCAACTAAATCCAAAATATGCCACCATTTATCTTTCTTTTTCCTTTTTCCAAAAAGAATAAATAAGAAAGATAAATGAATAAATAAAAATCAAAACCCTAACCCATTCATTACCATGGTTCATTCTTTACACTTGACCAAGTTTGGCATGCATCATCAAACATGATACAAGCAAGTGCACAAAATCATATCGCATATGCAATGCGCACACCCGAGTGAGAAAATCCATTTTAAAGGGAACCGATACTAGTTAATGCAAAGTAATATATCAAATATACAATTATGCATTAAATCATTAAATCAACACTTGATTTAACGATCCGGTCATGTCGCACATAACCGACTGGTATCTAATGTATCGGCTTATCGATTCAACGCTTGAATCGATAACTAGGTTATATCGCATACAACCATCCGACACATTGATCGCGAGAATGAAATACGGTATCACATACACGCATTATTCTCGGTCCCGCACATATCTCATATGCGCTCCTATTTCGTTTCGCTTGAGCCAGGAAACCTCTGTGTAGGACTCTAAAGACTCGTCAATACGACGGCAGCAGATGATGATCATATCAAACATCCACAAGCCGCAAGCGGTCTGCTAAACGTAACGGCCACCCGGGTATTGAGCGATCTGAAGATCGACGAGCAAGCCCGCTCACACTCCAGTGAATCCAACCAGTAACACTACCGTACAGTCCGGTCTGATCGTCTTATATGTCGCATATCTCGCCTAGGGGTGGTAAACGTAAGACCCCAATAGCTCGATAAGTCGTGTCGATATGAGGTCTATAACACTTCGAGAAACTACTGGTAACACTTACCAGTAAATCTCAGCAACCCTGGCCAGGGATTTCCTGTTATAGCCAATCGAACACAGCGCAACATCAACCCCCTATACTGGGAGAGACGAATCCCCTCCTATCGCTCATTGCCTCCATGTGACTCGGGACTGTACCCAAAAACCACCGTTTTGCACGCCCTCTTGGACGTGGTAAGATGGAAATCAAAGCACAGTGGGAACCACACAAGACTCTATGACGATCTCGGGCCAACAGACTACTCTGTAACAGTGTCACCAGAGAACTGCCATCTGACGTGAGGTATAATACCATCTGGGAGTTCTCGGTGAGTCCGTCCAGTGTACCCAGTCTCTACTGAGCACCCGTATATCATCTCTGATGTCAAAAATGGATATGGGATCATCCATCACCCATCTGTATGGGTCGAGAAGGTATGCGCTAGTCTACACTGGTATATCGATGCCCCGTCTCGATACACCCTCGACTAGGGACTTTGAAGGATGTACTTATGGACTACCATGTCCCCACTAGTATGATCCGCATCATAGTCCAGGTAGTCAAGTACAGATCCTAAGGGCTTTACCAACATGTAACAGAGAGACAATCAGCATACACGTTAAGGTAAAGGGTAACCAGATAGCATACTATCATGTCGAGCAAGAAAGTCCTCCCTATATATGTCCCAGCATCCACTACAATATACATCCTATGTACAGTAATGGCCTCTAGGGCATACATATAACTAACAATCTCCCACTTGCACTTGGGCCATCTGTACCAGTGGTTGCAGTATCTCATACTCAACCATCCCATAAAAATCTCTCTCTGGGAACAGGCCTTTGTGAGTGGATCCGCTGTGTTGTCCTCTGAGTCTACTCTCCAAACCTCGATCACCCTGGAGATCAACCATCTCCATGATCAAGTGATACTGCCTTAGAATATGTCTAGATCACTGATGGGACGGACGTTCCTTGGCTTAAGCCACAACTCCATTGTCACACATTGGGAGGAACTAAGTTCATCTCATGAACCAATATACACCCAGACAGCCACTTTGGTAGCATCTTAAGTAGCGATGTATCCAGCCTTTATCGTCTCGTATGCCACGGAATCTAGCTTGGAACTCTTCCAACATACCGTCCCTTTACTGAGGGTAAAGACAATGCCTGCGACTGACATTCATTCGTCTTTATCACCCTGGAACCGTTCCAGTGATTCTCCCCAGGATCGGTTGATACCGTCTCACTACAACTAGTGAGAATCCTAACATCCAATTAAATCTATCTCATAGATCCAAAATCCAGGATTTAGGAGTTATCACTTTGATCCTATATGGAGAATCATTGTGATAATCGGAGATTGATCGAGCGTAGCATAGGAAACTACTTCCCTATCAAGTGTATGTCATCCATGTACTCTACGAGGATCGTCACCATACTCCCTACTACCTTTTTGTTTATACAAGGTTCATCTACCATTTTGATGATGTCAAACTCTTTGACTACTTCATCAAAACAGATGTTCCGACTCCGCGATACCTGCTTTATCCTATAAAGCATCTTGCACACGTTTCCGCTGCTCCCACTGTCTACGAAGCCCTCTGGCTGTGTACTTATAGACACTCTCTTCTAAACATCATTTAGAAAAGCTGTCATGACACCCAACCACCAGTTATCGTAGTCATGGTATGTAGCCGTGGCAAGTAGGATCTGGATGGACTTAAGCATAGCTACTTAGAAAAGGTTTCATCATCATCCATACCTGGTCAATGATGTAGACCTTTAACAAGTCTAGCTTTGAAAGTCTCAACTCTTCCATGTACACCAAGTAATCTTCTCAAGATATACTTGCTCCTGATGGGGATTTAACCCTTCAGATATAGCAACCAAAGTCCATACTTTGTTGGTGTATATGGATTCCATCTCAGATCACTAAGCATCCAGCCATTCTTACAGAGTCTTACTCCTGATAGCCAGATCGAAGCTAGTTGGGTCATCATCTCATGATGCAATCCTTGCTCCCACTGTCATAGAGAAACAGAAGTATCTCTCAGGTGGGTGAGGAACCCTACTAGATCGGCGAAGAGGCTGAGGTTCGTTGGTTACTACTGAATCCTTCGGTTCTACCAAATCATCTGCTGTAGTTTGTATAGCTGGAACCTTTCCAGTTCTACATTACAGACCTTGCCTCGAGCTTGTCCGGATTTTTCTTTTCAGACATAGGCCGGACAACCCCAAATCTTAACTAACTTAAGAAATGGGCCCTTCCCATTCCATATCATATATGAAGCGGTAGGCATCTGATTTGATTAGAACTCTTTTCAATAGGTATGCAGCTTCACAAGCGCATAACTCTCAAAAGGAAAATAGGAAACTCAGTAGTACTCATCATAGAGCACACCATATCATATAGGGTGTGATTGCTCCGCCCCGATATACCATCGTGCTATGGTGTATACAGAGGAGTAATGCTGAGAGAGAATCTCATTCTCCTTTAGAATAGTCCAGGAATTCCATGCACAAGTATTCTCCTCCCTGATCTCATCATAGGACATAATACTTATACCCGTATTTTGGTTCTCTACTTCTCGCTTATATTCTGTGAATATCTCAAAAGGTTCGGACTCATGTTTCTGCAGGAACATATGACTGAATCTTGAGAGATTATCAGGGAACGTAATGAAGTATAAAGAACCTGTCCTGGCATGTGTAGATAGGGGACCTACATACATCAACATGTATCATCCCAAGAGTTTACTAACTCTTTCTCTGTTTCCAGTAAACGGAGCTGTGGTCATTATATCTCTGTGACATGACTGGAAAGTTTCACAAGATGTAAATTCAAACTAATTTAAATATACATCTAAATGTAACTTCAGCTAGTCGGGTCACATTGATCTGACCTAGTCTACAATACCTCAAGAAGAATCCGTTCATTTCTGAACTCTTCCTCATGTGTGTGTTCCATATACTAAGAACTGTAGTTTGATTTAGAACATCAACGCTTTTAGATAACGTGCCTGAACCGATCAACTTTTGATATAGGAAATGTTCAAAATATTATCCAACAATACAAAATTTTATCATTTCTTTACTAATAAAGAGACTGATATGATTTTGTATATCAGGTTCGGTATCTAACAACATTCGTTCAGAATCAATGTATTGTAATACAGGGTGACAGTTACCAACAGACTTGGCTGCAACACTTGCCCCGTTTTCTGCCTCATGAAACTTATCACCCGTTCTCAGTTCTCTACCTATCTGTAGCCCTATGTAACAGATTACATATCTGGGATCCTGATCTGGTATCATATACCCAGGATGTAGAGGATACAGAGAAACAGTTCTTTGTAACGAACACACCCGAAGATGATGCATCAGCATGCACTCTCTTCGTTTGGGCGGCACGGGAATTCTGGTAATCCCCAATTTCCTGCTCTGTCTTATAACAATTATAAGTTGGAGCGGGACCAACGTTCCCCAGCTCAGTATAACAAGCGGGTTCGGTCAATATTCCGTATTATTATCTTGATTAAGACGTGATATGGTCGCTACCTGAAGAGAGAGAGAAGAAAACACTCAGCGTGCGCTCTGTCAAGAATAGATTAGTTATTATTTTATCTAATCAGGATGGCTCCCACTGCTTTTTATCAAATCTTCCTTCAAACCCTAAAAGGAAAGACTAGCCGGGATTAATTACACACTACAAGTTTGCCAATCTTTCAGCCAGGCCAGTGTCGGTACTTTGAGGGAGGTCCCCCGTGCTTTCGCACGAACCTAATTACTGTAAACCTCGTTTTTCCAGAGGCGTAACCCCGTTGACACCTTTCTAGACACCTACTTGATCGGCTAATTGTAATGTATAAAACTCTCCCAGGAGTAACTCTTACTCGCAGCGGGTATCGGGATCCAACTATCTCATAGAAGGTATGCAATCTCATTGCAAATTTCAACACTTGAAATTCCCGATAATATTTTGCCCCGAACGATCTATGACCTTGACAAGGTCAACAAACCATAGACCGCAAGTCAAGTTCAACCCGTCATTTCTTGATTGAATCAAACCCACCCGCACGACCCTTGACAAGGTCAACAAGGCCGCACGACTACCCTAACCCAATCTGCATCATATGCATAAGCAGATAAATACTGGTTAGCTACCGCACACTGCGCCTTGACAAGGTCAACAAACGCAGCACGAATACTAAACAGGATTTATCTGAAATGACGGAGGGCTACGACAGGTTTTTCTGAAAACCTATTGCGTAATGAACTTGATATCGTTGTAGAATCAAATGATTTTGAAATGGAGTGCTTTTGAGGCTTTTCTAGTTTTGCTAAAGGAGTCACTCCCGATGAAGGGATCGTCGGTCCTTTCCTCGTCGAATGAGGTGCGGGATATATCATATATATCACTATGCAAAGCAAAAACACTTAAAAGCAATCAAAAGACAAACCGAGTGTGTAGCATCTGCCAGTTATTGCTAAAGGAGTCACTCCCGGTGAAGGGATCTCGGTCCTTTCCTCATCGAATAAGGTGCAGGATATATCACATATACCGCTGTGCAAAGCAAGAACTGTAGCTACCTGTTTTATTTTGAAATTCGATTCTACAACATCTTAGGTTTCTTTTATTTCATTAATCACATTAATGAAGTCCCATCATATAAGTACCTAATCATCACAGATAAATACGACGTACACTTATGCCATCCGCATTCGCCTCGATGTCCCCTCGTGCACCGTTAGGTTAGGTAACTAACGGCAGAGCAGGGCAGGGCTAGCGCGGGTGTAAAACATAAGTAACGCCTATATAATATATCATATATACTATATACTGTATCTATCACAGAACATCACATGATCACATCACAGATATCGCAGCAGAAGAAACATATGAAATATTGGATATACTAGGACGTCCGTGTTTTCAATACGAGCCAGTATAAAACGCGGATTCCACGGTCGCGATGAATAGCCAAACCCACACCCCTAGACCCCTACAAGAGCGGCAAGCAACCCTACCAATTCTGGAGTTAGGAGACCCGGACTCGACTCCTCGAGTTGGTCTCCCACTGGACTCCAGAACCCGGTTACTTGTGCCCTCCTCCTTGGGTCTATCCTAGTGCGGAAAAGTAAATAATATACAAGAGGTGACAACTTCCGCAACCTGGAAGCGCCCCAATAAAAGAATATTACATACAAGTTTTTACATGAATGAAAATGAAAAACACTCATCTCACATAAAAACCCCCGGCTATTCAAACACGACGATCCAATATAACATATCCAGCAACACATAACATCACATGTCATCAACGTAAGTAAATATACGCATCCCAATTGTCGTTGACATATAGCAACGAAATCGGCGATATCACATATTACACTTACGGTCACAGAAAAGAAAGTGTTAAACTACAACAGTTGGAATCCGCAACCTGCATAGACATCGCATGCCTAATCAAATGAATTACTTAGACATCGCATGCCTAACAATTATAAACCCCGCATTTTAGTCTCAAAATCGAAAACACTTTTCAATATCAAGTCGGGCAATTCAACAAGATTCCCGACATCCTGATCGAATACTCGTCGCAAACTTTAGTAGGCGGCTGCACCCCCGATACCGTCGACGAAGTGCACCAAGGCGGAACACCGCTGCCGCGAGCACCCGAACGGATGCTTTCGGCGACGGGGTTCTCCTACAGTCACTTGGTCGGGGCTATGGAGTGAGGCTGTCTATTAAGTTTACCCGGCGAGTATCCGCGTACGCTACGTGATTGCGACGGACTTTTGATCACATCAAAATTCCATGGCAACCGATCAAGTGAGACTAAACTGCTATGTTTATAACATTCATTTAGTTATCTCATAACTATTGTGAATTCCAATTATTGTATCCCATTCCAGATAAACAGAAAATGTTAAACTTTCCGATCGATCAATTGAACACCCATGTTTTCCCGATACAGATCAACACATGAAACAAGTCTAACAACATTCCGTTCGTGCCTCAGTACCAACGGTCCAGCCGTAGAAGGGTCAAGCCAATGCCTCACATGTGGCACGCCGTACTGCCCCAAACCCGAAGGTTCAAAGGGAAGTTCAAGACGGTCACATAGTCGAGTTAAGGTTTGTTGTCTTCTAGAGGGTCCATCGCGTTACTTGCACTACTTAGAACGTCGTTAAACTACGGAAAAATCCAACACTTGGAAATTTCCCGACAGGGGAAAAATTGGGTATTTATATCCGGTCGAACTTTTTAACATATTCTAAAAATTATCCGGAAAGCCACACAGACAAAATTTGATACCCCGATCGAAACACCGAATCCCCAAAATAATCCGAGAAAATACAACTCTGGAATAAATTTTAAAAATACCCAGAAAATCCAGCATAAAATAATAGGAGTTACTGTGCAAACAGTGTACGATGACGTCATCATTCCGCCGCGGAACCGCCGCATAAGGCAGGCTTCTGCCGCGGTTCCGCCGCGGTTTGTACTGTTCATCGAAAAAATTTTGCATCATAATTCTTATTTTTTCCTGCTGAATTTTTTAGCAATTTTTAATTTGAAAAAATCCACGTTTTCAGAAAACGTCCAGAGAGCATTTTCCGGTTGGGGTTTCGGGTCGTTCGGACTTCAAAATTCGTCTAGACTTCGCCTAAGGCTCTAGCTAGGCTCTGATACCACTGTAGGGATCCTAGGCACCCTAATGAGGTCTCACAAGGCATCGAACATGCCAATTTCAAAAATTATGGTGCCGAGAAACCCTAGTGTACGGATCGTTGGCTAGAAATCTAGGCGAAAAAGCTAACTAGTTAACACTTAACTAAGGGATACGGATATACAACCTTTGTAGATCCGTTTGTCCACCTCCATAGCTCCGCAACGAAGTCTCCTCGCTGTCCAAGACGGATTCCGGGCTCTAGCGTCGGCTTCATCGGAGAATGGGCAAGCTAGGTCGTCGATGTCCATGCCGAAGAGGATCTACGTCGAGGCATCGCTAGATCAAGCTCACAACTTCACCAAGTCATGAAACTTGTGAAGTAAACACACTCTACTACTTGGCAAGAGGTAGAGGATGAAGAAATAGGAAGTGGGTAGACTTTAGAAATGGATTTCTCACTCTTAATCATCAATCACCATTGATGAAAATGAAGCTTTCTTCACTTGAAGAATGGAAGAAGATGAAGATGATATGATAAGTCTTGAATTAAAAATAGAAAATAAAACAATACTTATCATACTTTTAACTCTAGTTAAGTGTAGAGAATTAACTTAGGTTAGTTAAAATGGTTAGGGTTAAGTATAGGACAAGAATGAAGACTTAGTCAAAGTTTCAAGAAACTTCAACTAAATCCAAAATATGCCACCATTTATCTTTCTTTTTCCTTTTTCCAAAAAGAATAAATAAGAAAGATAAATGAATAAATAAAAATCAAAACCCTAACCCATTCATTACCATGGTTCATTCTTTACACTTGACCAAGTTTGGCATGCATCATCAAACATGATACAAGCAAGTGCACAAAATCATATCGCATATGCAATGCGTACACCCGAGTGAGAAAATCCATTTTAAAGTGAACCGATACTAGTTAATGCAAAGTAATATATCAAATATACAATTATGCATTAAATCATTAAATCAACACTTGATTTAACGATCCGGTCATGTCGCATATAACCGACTGGTATCCAATGTATCGGCTTATCGATTCAACGCTTGAATCGATAACTAGGTTATATCGCATACAACCATCCGACACATTGATCGCGAGAATGAAATACGGTATCACATACACGCATTATTCTCGGTCCCGCACATATCTCATATGTGCTCCTATTTCGTTTCGCTTGAGCCAGGAAACCGCTGTGTAGGACTCTAAAGACTCGTCAATACGCCGGCAGCAGATGATGATCATATCAAACATCCACAAGCCGCAAGCGGTCTGCTAAACGTAACGGCCACCCGGGTATTGAGCGATCTGAAGATCGACGAGCAAGCCCGCTCACACTCCAGTGAATCCAACCAGTAACACTACCGTACAGTCCGGTCTGATCGTCTGATATATCGTATATCTCGCCTAGGGGTGGTAAACGTCAGACCCCAATAGCTCGATAAGTCGTGTCGATATGGGGTCTATAACATTTCGAGAAACTACTGGTAACACTTACCAGTAAATCTCAGCAACCCTGGCCAGGGATTTCCTATTATAGCCAATCGAACACAGCGCAACATCAACCCCCTATACCGGGAGAGACGAATCCCCTCCTATCGCTCATTGCCTCCATGTGACTCGGGACTGTACCCAAAAGCTACCGTTTTGCACGCCCTCTTGGACGTGGTAAGATGGAAATCAAAGCATAGTGGGAACCACACAAGACTCTATGACGATCTCGGGTCAACAGACTACTCTGTACCAGTGTCACCAGAGAACTGTCATCTGACGTGAGGTATAATACCATCTGGGAGTTCTCGGCGAGTCCGTCCAGTGTACCCAGTCTCTACTGAGCACCCGTATATCATCTCTGATGTCAAACACCAATGGATATGGGATCATCCATCGCCCATCTGTATGGGTCGAGAAGGTATGCGCTAGTCTACACTGGTATATCGATGCCCCGTCTCGATACACCCTCGACTAGGGACTTTGAAGGATGTACTTATGGACTACCATGTCCCCACTAGTATGATCCGCATCATAGTCCAGGTAGTCAAGTACAGATCCTAAGGGCTTTACCAACATGTAACAGAGAGACAATCAACATACACGTTAAGGTAAAGGGTAACCAGATAGCATACTATCATGTCGAGCAAGAAAGTCCTCCCTATATATGTCCGAGCATCCACTACAATATACATCCTATGTACAGTAATGGCCTCTAGGGCATACATATAACTAACACTGTGTTTTCCGTAAAAACCCTGAAGTGATCATTTTTCAGTTTAGACATAACTGCACCTAGTTTAACTAGGAAATTGCTAGTTTGCGGTTTTTAGTTGTCACTTGAAAATTTTAGTTCACTTTAATATTTTTTCTTAATTAAAATATTATTATAAGTTTTTAATTATGCACTTAATTAGTGGTAATTACAATTTGGTTTGGGTTAATTATGCTAAAGTGAATCTATGCTAAATTAATCACAAAATTAAGGTTTAAATCTTCTCTCCCAAAATATCTAGATATTTGTTGATTTAGAGAAAACTTTAATAAGAAAAGAAAAGATTAAGAGGTGGAATTGGATGGGAGGTGCATTAATGGACATTAATTGAGGTTTTTAGCTTGAAATTTCCACACCATTTCGTAACCTCCTCATTTTTATGGTGTTGGCCGAGCCCTCCCCCCTCCCCCCCCCCCCGCCCTCTCTTTACAGTTGCCCAATTTTCACTTCTTCAAGCTCAAATAAATTATCAAAATTCTCAAATAATCCCATAAACTCAAATATAAATCCCTACCCATTATTCTTCAACCCTAAACAATCATGGATTTTCATGAAAGTTAGCATTTTGGAGGCTATCTTAGAATTCTTTTGCAAGTTTGTGGATCTTTTGTGAGGTATAAAATCCTAACCCTAAACTTAGTTGTTATTTAATACATTAATCTAGCTTATTAGATGTTTAATATAGCTTTAATTAGCATGTTTAGAAAATTCAAGATATGGTTTTTAAAGATCAAGTTAGGGTTTTGAGTTTTGTAATGGTTAAGTAAGTTGTGTAGACTTGGAAAACTTAACCTAGTTGTGAGAATGTTATTTGTTATTTTCCTAATCGTCTAATTAAGCTTAAGTGCAAACTAAACTTTTACTAATCTCTTTTGGGTGAGATTAAAATTCTAGTAAGGGTTTGTGTGGTTTAATCAAGTTTTTATGAGATGATTGTGGCTACTAGTTTTAGTTAAACTTGTAGATTTGAGCTAAAATGATTAAAAGCCGCTTACTAGGTTTTCGGTAAAATTAACCGTGACTTCCTATTGACGTTGTGATGTTATATATATTAGATTCCATAATATATTTTGTGCTGTGAATGCGCGATCAGTACGATCGGGGTATAGGCTTGGTGGTTGTGTCATCCTAGCTAGGATTGTGCCGATGTCGTACGCGTTTTGAGCACTGAGTGCATATTGTGTATATCTTATGGACGTTATCCTTGCGTTTCGTTGGCTTTTTATCGGCGTAGGATATTTAACCTTATGTTTTGTGTTTGTGAAATTTAGGATCGCGAGCAAGGACTTCGGACGCTGCGAAGAAAGGGAAGCAGGTGGTCGGATTACTTAGCTCGCGATCATCTGTGAGTAGATTTAACATCTACAGTGGAATCGCCCGCATGGCGTTATGCATCTGGGCTGGATTATTTAACATGATTATTAGTTACAAGTATTGCACATATAGAGATTGTGCATGAACTTCATTTTATATTATTACTTGTTGTGCTGGGACATATAGCATACATGTATACTTATATGCTTACACATATGCCATACTATACCTTGATATAGCTACACATATACCTGGAGGGTATTGCATCATTATTGATATATATATACACATACCTTTCTATGCTATAGCTACACATATACCTGGAGGGTATTGCATCATTATTGACATGTATATGCACATATACCTTAAGGATATCACATCATTATTGACATGGATATACACATACTGGACATAGCTACACCTATACCTAGAGGGTATTGTATCATTATTGACATGTATATACACATATACTTGGAGGGTATTGCATCATTATTGACATGTATATACACATACTGGACATAGCTACACCTATACCTAAAGGGTATTGCATCATTATTGACATGTATATACACATACCTGGACAAAGCTACACCTATATCTAGAGGGTATTACTTCATTATTGACAGGTATATACACATATGAGATATAGCTACATGTAGATCTTGCATACATACTTACGTGTACACACATATACCTTGCTATAGCCACATGTTCACTTTTATATGATGTTGCGTTGGATTTTGGAGAAAATAGGAACCGCATGATATATTTAATAACTTGTTGCATTTAAATAGCTGTTTTCCTTTATATGCTCATGTTACTGTTTATGTTGCATATATTATATTTCATGGATTTTGCATTGAGATATGGATTTCATATGATATTTTCTGGATGTTTTACTCATGAGGGTATATATCAGTGGTATGGGACGCTGATATATATCTATATATATATATATATATATATCAGTGGTATGGGACGCTGTTATATATGTAAATATAATATATATATATATATATATATATATATCATCATAATGATATATGCAAGTATTCTTATTCATTACTTGATCTTTTCTGGATTTGAGGACTGTGGTATTTTCATAAAATTATGTATTGTTTGAAAAACCCGGTTTCTCTTGATATGATATTCCGATGTGTCCACCATGAGATTTCTCGGTTCTGAGATTTGTGATATATATCCGATGGGAGGAGTGGAGTGGGCCGTGTGCGGGTACATAGTGGAGCCCTGTATGGTTCCCCGGGGCAAGAAGATCGTAGATGATGGCGATGAGCCTGGCAGGCTGGGCTAGTACCTACCGGTGATAGTATTTGGATTCAGCGGTTATCGTGGGGATACCGACCGGAGTCGTGAGACGATACGGGCCGATCCGGGCAGACGGAGCCCGTCGGCCGATCCGGACTGTCGGAGCCCTAGATATGAAGATTTACGTGTCGATGCTGGACATGAGTATTTTATGATATTTAGAGTGTCGATGTTGGACACTCAGGTTCCATGATTTTTATGTGTCCTTGATAGACACACGAGATAGATATCCTCATACACACACACACACACATAGGTATATGTTTTCATGATGTTTCGGGTGTCGATGTTGGACACTCAGTTTCCATGAGACTTACAGGATTTGAGGGCCGATCTGAGGATGCAGTGTCTTTGGTATTGGGATTTAGATGGTCATTGATGGACACTAGCTTCTCCACGATGAGGATTCCGTTTTGATGATATGTTTTATCCCATACTCAACATTTATTTGATATGCATTGCTTCATGTTTTAATAGTACCCGATAGAGTATCTTTCATGACTGTTGCATATACATAGTGCTATTTATTGCTATCAGCTTGTATGTGATAGATGATCGCAGTACGTGCATACCTGCGATTACCTGCATATGTTATTTACTTTTCACGAGTTGGAAACTCACCCCCGTTGTGCCACAGTGTTTGCAGGTGTCCCTCAGAGCAGTCGCGGCAGGGCTTTCTTCTTATCGTATCATCTTTTACAGCGGATACCACTACGGCTGACTGTGTGCAGTTTTGCTATATGTGGGTTTTGCGGTTATCCGATGATGCTCATTTGTATATTCGTTGTATCTAATACTCTCCATCTACTACTTCCTGTATTGACTTAGAGACGAGTTATGAGGACGATATTATATATTATTTGTGACTTTGGAGGTCTTTCATGTTGTTTCACTTTATATCATCTTTTTCTTCGCTACAGCGTCGTATATGTGTTGTGGTGGTTGTTTTCCGCCTTTGGGCGTGGATTTTGCTCCCGTTGGGGATGCTTTACTTATATCTTTTTATACACCCATTTTGGGGCTTTTACAAAGGAGGTGCTGCCAAAATTTCTAAGAATATAAATTTGGACTTTAAAGAATTTTTACTTGATATTCCCAAAAGTTTTTAACAATGTTATTATCACTTACTACTTTTGATGGTTCAGATTTCTTGGTTTTCGGCTTACTTAAATTGTGTTACGCCTGTAGACGTTACGTGGTTTAAGTGTCGTCACGTGCCAATTTTGGGTCGTGACAAAGTTGGTATCAGAGCGCTAGGTTTTACCTTTCGGAATGTAGGATGACCTTGGTATGATGGAGTAGGTAGCTTAAGCAGAGTGATGTAGCATGTGTATGTCCGCGGCATACTTACGACACGGTACTCCACCTAAAGTGACCTAAGTACTTATTGCTTGAAATTACATTCATGATTATACATATCCTTGTGATTTGATTTTCATGTTTATATCGAATCCTATTTCCATTTCTAGCCTTTATGCCGCTAATGACTATGAGGGATCAGAGAGAGGCAGCGAGAACCAAGGTCAGAGTTGACTCGTTTGGGACGAGGACTAACCAAGACGGTACGCTCGCTGTAAGGAGCAGATTGATCCGCTTTTGATAGATCGTATCGCTAGGTTTGAGGCAGAGATGCAGGATTTGCGCAAGATGATAAGATCGTTGGTTGAGGCCAGTCGAGCGCAGCGACAGGAGGTTGCCACCCCTGTTACCCAGTTATTCCTTGCTATCAGCACACAGCATTCTGTCACGCAGACAGCAGCAGTGGACGCAGCCCTTCTAGATGAGGCATGTTTTTCCGAGACTTTAGAAGTTTCAGGACCGAGGAGGGCTCGTACAGGTGTATCATCCCAGAGACAGATGCTTAGACGCCGCGACAGATTTCGTTCGGTTCACGAGAGTAGCAGATGCTTAGGACGAGGTCAGTGGTTTAGCTCTTATCCCCAGGAGGATCAGCAGCCATCGTATGGATATTTCCGGTGCGGGAGTTTCCATCACCTAATCAGAAATTATACCTTGGTACGCCAGAGGAGGGCAGCAGTACCATATGATATCTTACCACCTTCACCTCAGGGAGCGTTCCCCCTTTCGCCTGTTGTCGCACCGCGTCAGACTTATATTTAGAGAGGTCGTGGTCGCGGAGGGTTCGTTCAGAGGGTACGGGATAGTAGAGGAGGAGGACAACCTGTTGCGGATAGAGGGCAGGCACGAGTGTTTGCTTCTACTCATCGGGACGTGCGGGCGTCCAATGCATAGTTTTCAGGTATTCTTAATTCGCATGTTCTTCTGATTCATATGTTTGTTTAATTCGGGATCTATGCACTCATTTGTTTTACACACTTCGTGCTGAGATTGGGCCGAGAGTCGTGTATGCTAGATCAGCCGTTGTTGTGTTTAATCCTGTTAGCGATCCTTTGGTTGCGCGACACGTGTTTCGGTCATGTGCCAATCGGATAGGAGATAGAGATTCATCCATCGATTTGATCCTTCTAGAGATGTTGGACTTTGACGTTCTCCTGGGCACGGACTGGTTAGCTACGTGATATGCGTCTGTGGACTGCCGTGAGAAGACAATCAGGTTTTGTTTCCCGGCGAGTCGGCTCTTGTTGTGCAAGGGGACTGTGGTGCCGCCCCTCACAGCTTGATTTCAGTCTGTTACGCTAGTCGACTTTTGAGGACAGAATGTCGTGGATTCTTGGCTTTCATTCGTGATACCGGAGCCACAGTGGATTCGTTGGACCGGGTTTCTGTTGGGCGAGATTTTCCGACGTTTTTCCAGATAAGCCGGCGGAGCTTAGGGAGCTTAAGGGTCGGCTGTAGAGTTGCTAGATTGGGGGACTTATATGTCTAAGTGTTTCACTTTGGGGAGCTCCTATTTTGTTCGTCAAGAAGAAGGACAGCAGTTTGAGGTTGTTTATGGATGGATCGTCAATTGAACCGAGTTACGGTGCGGATTAGGTATCCTTTACTTCACATTGACGATTTCTTTAATTAGCTCCACGGTACGGGACATTTTTCTAAGTTTGTTCTGGGATCAGGTCATCATTAGTTGCGGGTTCGGAGTGATGACATTCTAAAGACTGTTTTTTGTATGCGACGGGCATTATAAGTTTTTGGTGGTGTCGTTGGACTCACCAATGTCCTAGCAGCATTCATGGATGTGATGAACCAGATTCTTCAGGCCGTTCCTCACCCAGTTTATTGTTGTGTTATCGATGACGTTCTGGTCTATTCCAAGAGTCATGAGGAACTTGGGCTGCACTTGAGGATTGCTTTGCAGACATTAAGAGAGCACTAGCTGTTTACTAAATTCCCGAAATGTTTCCTTCAGGCATGATTGTGTTGACTTCCTAGGTCATGTGGTTACGGGAGACGGTATTCGTATAGACCCGAGGAAGATCGAGGCCGTACAACTTTGGCCCAGACCTGTTCAGCGACAGAGGTCCGCAACTTTTGGGCTTAACCGGTTTTTACCACCGTTCGTGCAGGATTTCTTGAGTATCGCTGCACCGTTGACCGTACTAACAAGGAAGGGGGTTCCTTTTCTTTAGACTGAGGCATGCAAGCTGAGTTTCAGAGGTTGAAGACTTTGTTGACGACTGCACCAGTTCTATCCTTGTTTCTGGATCGGGCGACTTTGTCGATTATTGTGATGTTTCGCGAGTGGGGCTCGATTGTGTACTGATGTAGCATGATAGAGTTAACGCTTATGCTTCCCGACAGTTGGAGAAAGTACGAGCAGGGTTTATCCCACTCATGATCTTGAGATGGCCACGGTGGTCTTGCGTTGGAGATTTGGGGACACTACTTGTACGGAGAGTCGTGTCAGATTTTCACAGACCACCAGAGCTTAATCTTCCTGCAGCGGGATCTGAGTTTGAGACAGCGCCGTTGATGGAGCTTTTGAAGGATCATGATTGTGAGATCCTTTATTGCCCAGGGAAAGGCGATTGTGGTAGCTGATGCTTTGAGTCGTAAGCCCGGGGTTTAGCTTGTCCCAGATGAGCGCAGTTCAGAGACATTCTTTTGCAGATTTGCAGTTCTTGTGCGACCGTTGAGTACAGTTTTAGTTCACCTCTAATAGGGGACAGCTTGCTCATGTCCATGCCCGTTCACTTCAAATTAATCATTTTCGTGAGGCACAGCACGCCGATACTCGTTTGTCTGAGATTCTTGAGCATGTTCGGCAGGGTAGAGATTCAGAGTTCTTAATTGATGACCACGGTGTGCTACGTTGCGGGACTCGCTTGTGTGTACCAGATACTGTTGGGTAGAAACGCGAGGTTCTAGAGCAGGCACATCAGTCAGCTTTCAGTGTTCACCCATGTGCCACCAAGATGTAACGTGACTTGAGAGTTAGTTACGGGTTGGCAGGGATGAAAAGTGATGTTTCAGATTTCGTTTTGAAGTGTTTGGCTTGTTAGCTAGCTAAGGTTGAGGATTTGAGACCGGCAGGAGAGTTGCGACTTATGACCGTTCCAGAGTGGGAATGGGAGCAGATCTCCATGAATTTCGTTGTGGGTCTACCCAGATCTAGTCGGGGGTATGACACCATTTGGGTGATTGTTATCCGGTTATGCTTAGTATGCTTAGTTGTTTTTCGATAGATTGGTTCGTTTGCATGGAGTTCCTTCATGCGTTGTATCCAATAGAGGCATTCAGTTCGCTAGCCATCGTTGGCAGAAGCTTCAGGAGGCCTTGGGTACCTGGTTGAGCTTTAGCTCCGCTTTCCATCCACAGGCCGATGGTTAGACAGAGCGGACTATACAGACTCAGGAGGATATGCTCGTGCGTGCGTACTAATTGTTTGTTGTCTGTAGGATCATCACTTGCCATTGATGGGGCTCTCCTACGATAACGGTTATCAGGAGACGACTCAGATGGCACCATTCTAGACTTGTATGTTAGATTGTGTTGATCGCCAGTTTATTTTACCGACTCCGCGAGAGCATGATTTTTGGACCACAGCTAGTCATGAGACTACGGAGAAGATCCAGTCGTTCAGGTCAGGATGAGAGTAGCCTAGTGCAGACAGAAGTCTTATGCCGACCGTCGATGTCGCAGACTTGAGTTCGCAGTGGGAGATCATGTATTCCTACGAATTTTTTCGATGAATGGCGTGTTGAGTTTTGGGAAGTTTAGTCCCAGTTTATAGGTCCTTTTGAGATCCTCGAGCGAGTTAGTACCATTGCCTATCGTTGGCACTTTCGCCCAAATTTCAGGATGTTCACCCCATATTTCCTTGTGTCCATACTTCGCAATTACCTTCATGACCCTTCTCACATGTTTTAGCACCAGACCATTCATTTGGACGCGATCTTTCGTTCACCAGCAGCCGATAGTTATAGTGGATCGGCAGGTGGAGGAATTTCGGTCAAAGGTCTTGCTATCTGTGATGGTTCTTTGGCGTAGCTCGTCTAGTAAAGAGATCACTAGGAGGCTGCAAGCGAGATGTGGATGATTTGCACTCATCGTTTTGAAGGTACGCACTGTAAGAATTTTAAATTCGGGGATCGAATTTTTTTAAGGGGGGAAGATTGTAACGTTTTAGAAATTGTTTAGGCAAATTTTCCGTTAATAGGTAAAATAAGCTGTGTTTTCCGTAAAAACCCTGAATGTTAGTTATGTATATACCCTAGAGGCCATTGTTGTACATATGATGTATATTATAATGGATGCTTGGATATATATAGAGAGGACTTTCTTGCTCGTCATGATAGTATGCTATTTGGTTTCACTTTATCTTAACATGTTGACTTATATTGATTTACTGTCTTACTCTCACATGTTGATAATGCCCTTAGGATATGTACTAGACTACTGGGACTATGATGAGATCATACTAGTGGGGCCACGGTAGTCGATGGTACATCCTATAACTGTTCCTAGTCGAGGGTGTGTCGAGACAGGGCATCGATACACCAGAGTAGACTACGGTATACGAATCTTGACCCATATGATGGGCGATGGATGATCCCATATCTATCAGTGGTTGACATCAAGGATGGTGTACGGGTGCTCAGTGGAGACGGGTATACTGGACGGACTCGCTGAGAACTCCCAGATGGTATTATACCTCACGTCAGATGGCAGTTCTCCGGTGACACTGGTACAGGGTAGTCTGTAGACCCAAGATCGTCATAGAGTCTTGTGTGATTCCCACTGTGCTTTTATTTCCACCTTACCATGTCTAAGAAGGTGTGTAAAACAATTGCTTTTGGGTACAGTCCCGAATCACATGGAGGCAATGAGCGATAGGAGGGGATTCGTCTCTCCCGATGTAGGGAGTTGATGTTGTGCAGTGTTCGATTGGCTATAACTGGATGTCCCTGGCCAGGGCGGATATTGAGTACTACTGCAAAGTGTTATCAGTAGGTTCTCGACCTGTTATGAGGCTCATATCGACATGACTTATCAGTTACTGGGGTTTGACGTATACCACCCCTAGACTAGATATTCAACATATCAGACGAAGAGACCGAACTGTACGGGAGTGTTACTGATTGGATTCACAGAAGAATGTACAGGCTTGCTTGTTGATCTTCTGTTCACTCAATACCTGGATGGCTGTTACATTTAGCTAACCGCTTGCAGCTTGCGGGTGTTTGATATGATCATCACCTGCTACCGGCTTATTGACGATTCTTTAAAGTCCTACATAGAGGTTTCTTAAATCAGGCAAAACAGAGCAGGAGCACATATATGATATGTGCGGGATCGTGAATAATATGATAAGAGATACCGTATTCTATTCTCGTGATATATGATATCGGCCGGCGATATTTGATATCAGCCGGGTCATCGGATCAAGTGTTGATTCGATGAATCGGTACATGATATATTAGTCGGTTATATTCGATATAGCCGGATTGTCGGATCAACTGTTGATTCGATAATTTAATGTATAATTATATATGTGATATATTACATTACATTATCTAATATTGGTTCGCTTTATTATTTCATTTTCTCACCGGGTAATACATTAATATATATGCGATATATGTTAATTGTATTATTTTATTTGGTTACAAAATATATTATATATGTGATATATAATATTGCAACATGTTATAATTACTAATGCAACATGATTAGTGGAGATTAAAAATGGTTAGGGTTAGATTTGGGTTAGTTCTTTCATGAACCTTCTAGAAGGTTTTCTTTTGTTTCTTGCAAAGATATTATGGTTGATATTTATGTGAGATATTTGTAAACCCAAACCACACCCTTAACCCTAGTTAACTCTCAACAATGGTTTGCCTTGTCATATTTGACCATGGTTTCATTTGTAATCATATATTCTTTTCATTATTCATCACAAAAGGATTTTTATTCATTTTATCTTCTTTTTCTTCTTCCTTGAGCTTTGAGAAAGATTTCTAGGTTTTCTTTATGTGATGAATTAGAGTGAGAATTTGATAATAAAAGAGAGCATAAATCTTACTTAATCATCCTCATTTAATCTAGCCAATTAGATTAGGGTGTTCACCTCATTAGTGAGAAAGAGCTTGAGTTAAAGGAATTTCGAGGTAGATCATCGGAGAATAGGAAGACTAAAAGCAAGCATGGATCATTCGGTTTGTGAAGCCTCTCTTGAGTCCGGGAGATCGTGGATCGCGGCGAAGGGACCTCTACTCGGAGCTTATGAAGCAAAGGAGCGGACTACAAACATTGTAATCTCTCACTCTTAGTTGTAAAGATATTTACTTGCATGTTAAACCCTAATAATCTAGCAATATCAAGTCGGGCAATTCAACAAGATTCCCGACATCCTGATCGAATGCTCGTCGCAAACTTTAGTAGACGGCTGTACCCCCGGAAGCCGTCGACGAAGTGCACTAAGGCGGAACACTGCTGCCGCGGATCCGCGGCCGTACAGGAGAATTATGCTTTGTTTTTGGTACAGTAATATCCGTAGGTGCTTGTATATGATTCTGGGTATTTTTAATTTTACTCAAGTGTTGAGTATTCTGGGGATTATTTTGAATTCGTTGATTCGATCGGAAAGTTTGATTTCGTTTTGTTTTCCGGATAATTTAGAAACTGTTAAAATGTTCGAACGGATATCGTTAACTCACTATTTCCGGGTACGAAAAACATTCAAGTGTTGAATTTTTCTTGAGTTTAAATCTTTCAGAAAAACGTGCAAGTAACGCGGTGGACCCTCTAGAAGAACACAAACCTTAACTCGATTATGTGACCGTCTGAACCGCCTCTAAAACATAGGGTTTGGGGCAGTACGGCATGCCACATGTGAGGCGTTGGCTTGACCCTTCTACGGCTGGATCATTGGTACTGTTGCATATGATGTATGCTTTTAAACATCGCTCAAGTGTTAAGCCATTTGGGAAATTTTGTGTATTTGATTATTCGATCGGAAAGTTTAATATTGTCTATTTATCTGGAATGTGATACAATATGTGGAATTCATTTAGTTAGGCATGAAATGTGAAGTATGTGATATTTCAGATTTACGATGTCTAAAGTGATTGTGGATTCCAAATGTTGTAGTTTTACACTTTCTTTTCTGTGACCGTAAATGTAGTATGTAGTTGTATTTCAGGTTTTCGTTGCTATACATCAACGACGATCTGTGTTGATGATATGAGATATTACGTGTTGATGATATGAGATATTATGTGTTGCTGTGATATGTTATATTGGATCGTCGTGTTCTGAATATCTGGGGGTTTTATGTGAGATGAGGGTTTTTATTTTCATTCATGTAAAATTCATTTGTATGTAATATTCTTTTATTGGGGCACTTCCGGGATGAGGTTGATGTCACCAGTGTATATTATTTATTTTTCCGCATTACGTAGACCCAAGGAAGGGAGCATAAGTAACCGGGTTCTAGGGTCCAGTGGGTGGCCATCTCGAGGAGTCGAGACCGGGTCTCCTGACCCTAGAATTGGCAGTGTTGCTTGCCGCTCTCGTAGGGGTCTAGGGATGTGGGTTTGGCTATTCATCGCGACCATGGAATCCGTGTTTTATACAGGCTCGTATTAAAACACGGAAATCCTAGTATATCCAATATTTCATATATGTTCTTCTGCTGCAATGTTCTGTGATGAGATCATATTACTGCTTGAGACGAATGCTTATACTATATATATATGCGGATATATAAATATTACTGCTTTCGTTTCTACTGTGATACTTAGGAAGCATAAGCTGATGTGACACATTAATGAGATTAATAAAAAGAAAAGAAACATAAAAGATATTGTAAAATCAAAACTTTATAAAAAAGGTAGCTACAGTTTTGCTTTGCATAGCGGTATATATGATATACCCTGCACCTTATTAGATGAGGAAAGAGCCCAGATCCCTTCACCGGGAGTGACCTCTTTAGCAACACTGGCAGATGCTACAAACTCACGGTTTAGTTTTTAATAGCTTAAATAGTTCTTGCTTTGCACTGTGGTACATATGATATAGCCTGCACCTTATTCGATGGGGAAAGAGCCGAGATCCCTTCACCTGGAGTGACCTCTTTAACGAAACTAGAAAAGCCTAAAAAACACTCCTTTTCAAAATCACTTGTTTCTACAACGATATCAAGTTCATTACGCAATAGCTTTTCTGAAAAACCTGCGTAGCCCTCCGACATTTCAGATAGGTAATACTTAGTATTCGTGTTGCGTTTGTTGGCTTTCATCAAGGCATAGTATGCGGTAGCTAACTATTTCTTATCTGTAACATATGATGAGATTGGGTTAGGGTAGTCGTGCGGCTTTGTTGGCTTTCGTCAAGGGACGTACGGCTGGGTTTAATTCAATCAAGAAATGTATGGGTTGAACTTGACTAGCGGATTATGGTTTATTGGCATTCGTCAAGGTCATAGCACGTTAGGGGCAAAATATTATCGGGAATTTCAAGTGTTGAAATTTGCAATGAGATTGCAAACCTCCTATGAGATAGTTGGATCCCGATACCCACTGCGAGTAATAGTTACTCCTAGGAGAATTTTACACAGGACAATTAGCCGATCAAGTAGGTGTCTAGAAAGGTGTTAACGGGGTTATGCCTCTGGGAAAACGAGGTTTATTTTAATTAGGTCCGTGCGAAAGCACGGGGAACCTCCCTCAAGTACCGACACTAATCTGGCTGAATGATTGACGAAATTGTAGGGTATAATTAATCTCGGCTAATCTTACATTTTTGGGTTTGAAGGAAGATTTGATAAAAACAGTGGTAGACATCCTGATTAGATAAGATAATAACCAATCTAATTTTGCAAGAGCATACGCTAAAATGTTTCCTTCTCTCTCTCTCTCTCTCCAGGTAGTGACCATGTCAGGACTTAATCAAGATAAAAATATGGATGTATTGACTGAACCTGCTTATTATACTGAGCAGGGGATCGCTGGTCTCGTTCTTTCTTATAAGAGTTATAAGACCGAGCAGAAAACAGGAGAATATCTGGATTCTCATGCCGCCCAATCGAAGAACAAGCATGCTGATGCATCTTCATCGGGTGTGTTAGTTATTGAGAACTGTTTCTCAGTTCACCCTACGTCCTGGATATTAGATACCGGATCTGGACCCCACATATGTAAATTGTTACGTAGGCTACGTAAAGGTAGAGAACTGGGAAAGGGTGATCATTCCGTACAAGTAAGGAATAGTACAAATATTGCAGCCAAAGCAGTTGGCGAATATCACCTTGTATTACCAAGTAGTAATACATTGATTCTGAATGAGTGCTATTCTATACCGAACATGATGTGCAACATTATATCAGTTTCTTAATTAAGTAAAGAAGGGTATAATTTTGTAATACAGGATAATGTTATGAACATCTTCCTAAATCAAAAGTTGATTGGATCAGGCTCGTTACATAATGGCATATTCATTCTCAATCAAAATACAGTCCTTAATATACAAAACACGCACAAGAGAAAGAGTTCAGAAATGAACGAATCCTTCTTGTGGCATTGTAGACTTGGTCATATCAATGCGACACGGCTAGCTAAGTTACATAAGGATGGATATTTGAATCCGTTCGAATTATCATCTTATGATACTTTCCATTCATGTCTCAAACGTAAAATGACCAAAACTCCGTTTAGTGGACACGGAGAAAGAGTTACGGAACTCTCAGGGCTGGTACATAGTGATGTATGCGGTCCTATATCTACACACGCCAGGAACGGTTCTTCCTACTTTATTACATTCACTAACGATCTCTCTAGATACGGACATGTGTTCCTGATGAAACACAAGTCTGAAACTTTTGAGAAATTCAGAGAATATAAGAACGAAGTAAAGAACCAAACGGGAAAAAGTATTAAGATCCTTCGATCTGATCGAGGAGGAGAATACTTGAGCAATGAGTTCCTGGACTATCTAAAAGAGAATGGGATTCTCTCACACCTTACTCCTCCTTATACACCACAGCACAACGGTGTATCGGATCGGAGGAATCGCACCCTATTAGATATGGTGCGCTCTATGATGAGCGAAGCTGAGTTGCCTATTTCCTTCTTGGGGTATGCGCTTGTAACAGCCATACACCTATTGAATATGGTTCCTACCAAATCAGTACCTACCACTCCATATGAGATATGGAAAGGGAAGAGACCATCCCTTAAGTATGTTAAGATATGGGGTTGTCCGGCCTATGTCAAAAGGCTAAATCCGGACAAACTCGAGGCAAGGTCTGTCCTATGTAAGTTTTTAGGATATCCCAAGAACTCATAAGGGTATATCTTCTACCACACTGAGGAACAAAAGGTGTTTGTTTCTCGACATGCCACCTTTTTAGAAAAGGAATTTCTTGCAAAAGAAATTTGTGGCAAGGAGGTAGAACTGGAAGAAGTTCCAGCAACACAAACTACAACAGATGATTTGATGGAACCAGAAGATTCAGTAGTTCTCGATGAACCCCAGCCTCTCCGCCGATCTAGTAGGGTTTCTCATCCGCCTGAGAGATACTACGGTTTTCTCATTGATGGTGGGAGCGAGGATTGCATCATGGAAGATGATGACCCAACTAGTTTCGAGCAGGCCATCACGAGTGGTGACTCTGTGAAATGGCTGGATGCAATGCGATCTGAGATGGAATCCATGTACACCAACAAAGTATGGACTTTAGAAGTTGCTCCTGAAGGGGTAAAACCCATTGGGAGCAAATGGATCTTTAAAAATAAAATTGGTGTAGATGGAAAAGTTCAGACTTTCAAGGCTAGACTTGTTGCAAAGGGTTTTCGTCAACGACCAGGTGTGGATTATAACGAAACCTTTTCCCCAGTAGCTATGCTTAAGTCCATCCAGATCTTACTTGCCATTGCTGCATATCATGATTACGAAATCTGGCAAATGGATGTTAAGACCGCCTTTCTAAACGTTGATTTAGAAGAGTGCGTGTACATGACTCAGCCAGATGGCTTCGTAGATAGTGGGAGCAGCGGAAAGGTGTGCAAACTGCTTAAATCCATCTATGGGTTAAAACAAGCATCGCGGAGTTAGAACATCTGCATTGATGATGTAGTCAAAGAGTTTGACTTCACCAAAAACGTAGATGAACCTTGTATTTATAAGAAGGTTGCAGAGAGTAAGGTTGTCTTCCTCGTATTGTACGTCGATGACATACTCTTGATAGGAAATGATGTTCCTATGCTGCAGTCAGTCAAGCTCTTCTTATTACAAAGATTATCAATGAAAGATCTAGGTGATCCTTCCTGCATATTGGGAATCATGATCTATAAAGATAGATCTAAACGGATATTGTGATTGTCCCAATCCAGGTACATTGACACCATACTATAGAGGTTTAGTATAGAAGAATCCAAGCTTGGGAACCTACCCACGATCTCTGGACTCACTCTCTCCAAAGAGATGTCTCCCAAGACTGATTTGGAGAGAGCTCGCATGTAAGGGATACTCTATGCTTCGGCAGTAGGCTCTATCATGTATGCGATGCTATGTACCAGACCTGATGTAGCATACTCACCAAGTGTAGTGAGCCGGTATCAAGAAGATCCTGGAGAGAATCACTGGACAGCTGTGAAGAACAACCTCAAGTACTTGCGAAGGACTAAAGAGATGTTCTTGGTGTATGGTAACGGAGAACTCCAGGTGGAGTCTTTTACCGATTCCTGCTTCCAAAGTGATAAGGACGACTCTAAGTCGCACTCGGGATTTGTCTTTACCCTTAATGGAGGGGCGGTATGTTGGAAGAGTTCCAAACAGGATACCGTTGCAGACTGGACGATAGAGGCTGAATACATCGCTGCCAATGATGCTGCCAAAGAGGCTGTCTGGATAAAGAAGTTCATTAGTGAACTTGGTGTGGTTCGATCCATTCAGCATCCAATACCTTTGTATTGTGATAACAATGCATCTTTGGCTTTGGCCAAGGAACCCAGGTCCTATCAGAAGTCCAGACATATTCTGAGGCGGTATCACCTGATCAGGGAGATAGTTGATCGCCGAGAGATCGAGGTCAGGAGAGTTGATACGAAGGACAACACTGCGGATACACTCACGAAGGCCATTCCCCAGATACAGTTTGAAAGATTATTCGGGATGCTAGGTATGAGATACTACAACAGCTGGGCTTAGTGCAAGTGGAAGATTGTTATTTATGTATATACCCTAGAGGCCATTGTTGTACATATGATGTATATTATAATGGATGCTAGGATATATATAGAGAGGACTTTCTTGCTCGTCATGATAGTATGCTATTTAGTTTCACTTTATCCTAACATGTTGACTTATATTGATTTACTGTCTTACTCTCACATGTTGATAAAGCCCTTAGGATATGTACTCAACTACTGGGACTATGATGAGATCATACCAGTGGGGCCATGGTGGTCGATGAGTGCATCCTATAACTGTTCCTAGTCGAGAGTGTGTCGAGACAGGGCATCGATACACCAGGGTAGACTAGCATATACGCATCTTGACCCATATGATGGGTGATGGATGATCCCATATCCATCGGTGTATTACATCAAGGATGGTGTATGGGTGCTCAGTGGAGACTGGGTACACTGGACGGACTCGCTGAGAACTTCCAGATGGTATTATACCTCACGTCAGATGGCAGTTCTCCGATGACACTGGTACAGGGTAGTCTGTAGACCCGAGATCTTCATAGAGTCTTGTATGATTCCCACTGTGCTTTGATTTCCACCTTACCATGTCCAAGAGGGCGTGCAAAACGGTGGCTTTTGGGTACAGTCCCGAATCACATGGAGGCAATGAGCGATAGGAGGGGATTCGTCTCTCCCGGTATAGGGAGTTGATGTTGTGCTGTGTTCGATTGGCTATAACTGGAAGTCCTTGGCCAGGGCGGATATTCAGTACTACTGCAAAGTATTATCAGTAGGTTCTCGACCTGTTATGAGCCTCATATCGACACGACTTATCAGTTACTGGGGTCTGACGTATACCACCCCTAGACTAGATATACAACATATCAAACGAAGAGACCGGACTGTACGGGAGTGTTACTAATTGGATTCACAGGAGAATGTACAGGCTTTCTTGTTGATCTTCTAATCGCTCAATACCTGGGTGGCTGTTACGTTTAGCTGACCGCTTGCAGCTTGCGGGTGTTTGATATGATCATCACCTGCTACCGGCGTATTGACGATTCTTTAGAGTCCTACACAGAGATTTCTTGACTCGGGCAAAACAGAGTAGGAGCACATATGTGATATGTGCGGGATCGAGAATAATACGATATGACATACCGTATTCTATTCTCGTGATATATGATATCGGCCGGCGATATTTGATATCAGCCGGGTCATCGGATCAAGTGTTGATTCGATGAATCGGTACATGATATATTAGTTGGTTATATTCGATATAGCCGGATTATCGGATTAAGTGTTGATTCGATAATTTAATGTATAATTATATATGTGATATATTACATTACATTATCTAAAATTGGCTCGCTTTGTTATTTCATTTACTCACCGGGTAATACATTGATATATATGCGATATATGCTAATTGTGTTATTTTATTTTGTTACAAAATATATTATATATGTGATATATAGTATTGTAACATGTTATAATTACTAATGCAACATGATTAGTGGAGATTAAACATGGTTAGTGTTTGATTTGGGTTAGTACTTTCATGAACCTTCTAGAAGGTTTTCTTTTGTTTCTTACAAAGATATTATGGTTGATATTTTTGTGAGATATTTGTAAATCCAAACCACACCCTTAACCCTAGTTAACTCTCTACAATGGTTTTCCTTATCATCTTTGATCATGGTTGCATTTGTAATCATATAATCTTTTCATTATTCATCACAAATGGATTTTTATTCATTTTATCTTCTTCTTCTTCTTCCTTGAGCTTTGAGAAAGCTTTCTAGGTTTTCTTTATGTGATGAATTAGAGTGAGAATTTGATAATAAAAGAGAGCATAAATCCTACTTAATCATCCTCATCTAATCTAGCTAATTAAATTAGGGTGTTCACCTCATTAGTGAGAAAGAGCTTGATTTAAAGGAACTTCGAGATAGATCATCGGATAATAGGAAGACTACAAGCAAGCATGAATCATTCGGGTTGTGAAGCCTCTCTTGAGTCCAGGAGATCGTGGATCGCGGCGAAGGGACTTCTACTCGGAGCTTATGAAACGAAGGAGCGGACTACAAATGTTGTAATCCCTCACTCTTAGTTATAAAGATATTTACTTGCATGTTAAACCTTAAAAATCTAGCAAAGATCCTAACTTTGGGTTGTTCGGCACGTCTAAATATTAAATTGAGCATGGTTGATGTCTTATAGACCATTGTATGACTGCCTAGGAACCCTACACTGAAGTGATCATTTTTCAGTTTAGACTTAACTGCACCTAGTTTAACTAGGAAATTGCAAGTTTGCGGCTTTTAGTTCACTTTAATATTTTTCCTTAATTAAAATATTATTATAAGCTTTTAATTATACACTTAATTAGTGGTAATTACAATTTTTTTTGGGTTAATTATGCTAAAGTGAATCTATGCTAAATTAATCAGAAGATTAAGCTTTAAACCTTCTCTCCCAAAATATCAAGATATTTGTTGATTTAAAGAAAACTTTAATAAGAAATGAAAAGATTAAGATATGGCATTGGATGGGAGGTGCATTAATGGGCATTAATTGAGGTTTTGAGCTAGAAATTTCTACACCATTTCCTAACCTCCTCATTTTTATGGTGTTGTCCGACCCCCCCCCCCCCCTTTGCTGCCTTCTCTTTTCATTTGCCCCATTTTCATTTCATCAAGCTCAAATAAATCATCAAAAATCCACAAATAATCCTACAAACTAAATTATAAATCCCTACCCATTATTCTTCAACCCTAAACAAGCTTGGATTTTCATGAAATTTAGCATTTTGGAGGCTATCTTGGAATTCTTTTGCAAGTTTATGGATCTTTTGTGAAGTATAAAATCCTAACCCTAAGCTTAGTTGTTGTTTAATACATTAAACTAGCTTATCAGATATTTAATATAGCTTTAATTAGCATGTTTAGAAAATTCAAGATATGGTTTTTAATGATCAAGTTAGGGTTTTGAGTTTTGTAATTGTTAAGGAAATTGTGTAGACTTGGAAAACTTAACCTAGTTGTGAGAATATTATTTGTTATTTTCCTAATCGTCTAATTAAGCTTAAGTGCAAACTAAACCTTTACTAATCTTTTTTGGGTGAGATTAAAATTCTAGTAAGCATTTGTATGGTTTAATCAAGCTTTTATGAGATGATTGTGGCTACTAGTTTTAGTTAAACTTGTAGATTTGAGCTAAAATGATTAAATACTGCTTACTAGGTTTTCGGTAAAATTAGGCGTGAGTTCCTATTGACGTTGCGATGTTATATATATTAGATTCCAAGATATATTTTGTGTTGTGAATGCGCGATCGGTACGATCGGGGTCTAGGCTTGGTGGTTGTGTCATCCTAGCTAGGGTTGTGCTGATATCGTACGTGTTTTGTGCACCGAGTGCACAGTATGTATATCTTGTGGACGTTATCTTTGCATTTCGTTGGCTTTGTATCGGCACAGGATATTTAACCTTATGTGTTGCGTTTATGAAATTTAGGATCACGAGCAGGGACTTCGGACGCTGGGAAGAAAGGGAAGCAGGTGGTCGGATTACTTAGCTCGAGATCATCTATGAGTAGATTTAACATCTACAAGGGAATCGCCTGCATAGCGTTATGCGTCTGGGCTGGATTCTATGACATGATTATTAGTTACAAGTATTGCACATATAGAGATTGTGCATGAACTTCATTTCATATTATTACTTGTTGTGCTGGGACTTGTACCCATTGGACACTGCACTATTATTGACGGTTCATGTTGCATGAGCACAATTGTATGCTACACCCATACCATCGATAATTGCCATGACACGCACAACACCTATACATACGTGATATTGTATTGGTTAGGGACATTGCAGACATGATCCTAATTTCCATTGTGCATATAAGATATACCATACATATATACCTACATGCTTACACATATTCCTTGATATACCTTGATACAGCTACACATATACCTGGAGAGTATTGCATCATTATTGACATGTATATACATATACCTAGCTATACTACAGCTACACATATACCTGGAAGGTATTGCATCATTATTGACATGTATATGCACATATACCTAGAGTATATTACATTATTATTGACATGTATATACACATACTGGACATAGCTACACCTATACCTAGAGTGTATTGCATCATTATTGACATGTATATACACATATACCTGGAGGGTATTGCATCATTATTGACATGTATATACACATACTGGACATAGCTACACCAATACCTAGAGGGTATTGCATCATTATTGACATGTATATACAAATACTTGGACATAGCTACACCTATATCTAGAGGGTATTACATCATTATTGACATGTATATACACCTATGAGATATAGCTACATGTACATCTTGCATACATACTTATATGTACACACATATACCTTGCTATAACCACATGTTCACTTTTATATGATGTTGCGTTGGATTTTGGAGAAAATAGGAACTGCATGATATATTTAATAACTTGTTGCATTTAAATAGCGGTTTTCCTTTATATGCTCATGTTACTGTTTATGTTGTATATATTATATTTCATAGATTTCGCATTGAGATTTGGATTTCATATGATATTTTCTGGATGTTTTACTCCTGAGGGAATATATCAGTGGTATGGGACGCTGATATATACGTATATATATATATATATCAGTTGTATGGGATGCTGTTATATATGTACATATATATATATATATATACATATATCATCATAATGATCTATGCAAGTATTCTTATTCATTACTTGATGTTTTCTGGATTTGAGGACCGTGGTATTTTCATAAAATTATGCATTGTTTAAAAAATCCGGTTTCTCTTGATATGATATTTCGATGCGTCTACCATGAGATTTCTCGGTTCTGAGATTTATGATATATACCCGATGCGAGGAGGGGAGTGGGCCATGTTCGGATACATGGTGGAGCCCGGTATGGTTCCCCGAGGCAAGAAAATCGCAAATGATGGCGATGTGCCAGGCAGGCTGGGCTAGTACCTACCGGTGATAGTATTTGGATTCGACAGTTATTGTGGGGATACTGACCGAAGTAATGAGACGATACGGGCCGATCCGGACTGACGGAGCCCTAGATATAAGGATTTACGTGTCAATGCTGGACACGAGTATTTCATGATGTTTCGAGTGTCGATATTGGACACTCAGGTTCCATGATTTTTATGTGTCGTTGATGGACACACGAGATAGATATCCTTACACACACACACACACACAGGTATATGTTTTCATGATGTTTCGGGTGTCGATGTTGGACACTCAGACTCCATGAGACTTACAGGATTTGAGGGCCGATCTGAGGATATGGTGCCTTTGGTATTAGGATTTAGATTGTCATTGATGGACACTTGCTTCTTCATGATGAGAATTCCGTGTTGATGATATGTTTTATCCCATACTCAGCATTTATTTAATATGCATTGCTTCATATTTTAGTAGTACTTGATAGAGTACCTTTCATGACTATTGCATATACATAGTGCTATTTATTGCTATCAGCTTGCATGTGATAAATTATCACTATACATGCATACCTGCGATTACCTGCATATGTTATTTACTATTCATGAGTTGACAACTCACCCCCGTTGTGCCACAGTGTTTGCAGGTGTGCCTCAGAGCAGTCGCGGCAGGGCTTTTTTCTTATCGTATCATCTTTTGCAGCGGGTACCGCTACGGCTGACTGTGTGCAATTTTGCTATAGGTAGGTTTTGCGGTTATCCGATGATGCTCATTTGTATATTCGTTGTATCTAGTACTCTCCATCTACTACTTCATGTATTGACTTAGAGACGAGTTGTAAGGACGATATTGTATATTATTTGTAACTTTGGAGGTCTTTCATGTTGTTTCACTTTATATCGTCTTTTTCTTCGCTACGGCGTCGTATATCTGTTGTGGTGGTTGTTTTCCGCCTTTGGGCGTGGATTTTGCTCCCGTTGGGGATGCTTTACTTATATCTTTTTATGTACCCATTTTTGGGGCTAGTTTTTACAAAGGAGGTGCTGCCAAAATTTTTAAGAATGTAAATTTAGACTTTAAAGAATTTTTACTTGAGATTCCCAAAAGTTTTTAACAATATTATTATCACTTACTACTTTTGATAGTTTAAGTTTTTGGGTTTTCGGCTAACTTAAATTATGTTACGCCTATAGACGTTACGTGGTTTAAGTGCCGTCACAAGCCAATTTCGGCTCGTGACATGCACGTGTAAACCTTTGGGCTTCTAAAAGATTAAATGAAAAATCAATTAAAAATATATATGGCTGGAGGGATTCGATTACAGGGGCTACGTCACAGCAGTGCAAGGCTTTATTAATGAGCTACAAGTGCTTTCTTGCCATTCAAAAGTAAATAAAATACTTTTAGCATACTTAGGATTGTAAATACTCCCTTTGTACAATAACTTTTAATCAAATTTCCTGTAAACTGAAACAGAGTTGTTACATGTACTTTTACTCGATGTTATCGTGTTACTATTATTATTGTTTTATAATGTATGACCTAGGAGATGGTCAAACATTCGGTTTCTACTCGGTGATATCTTCTACTCACGAGTTGGCAACTCACCCCCGTTGTGCCACAGTTTCTTGCAGGTTTAGCCGTATAGGTTCCGTAGCAGCTTTGCTGGCACATCACCTTCTTCCGGGTGATTGTTTTGGTAGGTGGGATCACTTGCATCCTGACCACCATCGTACTTTTATATTATTTCTGTTGTATCTAGTTAAAAGCTCTATCGACCAGGCTATGTATATTCGTAAACTTAGATAACCACAGTTTGTATATTCTTTCGACCTTAGAGTTGCGCTCATGTATTTATTATTGGTTTCTGATTTTCTTGATGATGCATGTTTTCCTTACTTCTTTCTGAGTTTTGATCCTCATCCTTCGGCGTTGTATATTTATATTACTTGCGTGGTTATTTTCGCTAATTGGCGAAGAGCTAGCTCCCGCTTGGGGATGCCTTTTACTATTATTAATTGTATTTGTTTTCGAGCGAAAATATACAAAGGGGGTGCTGCCGAAATTTTCAATGACGAAACATGTTTTCAAGATAGCTACAAAACATTGGTTTTTCATATACTCATACTTACCTTTTAAAGAAAGAAACTTGTTTTCATTATACCATTATATTCAAAATTTCACCTCCACTATTTTCCCTAAAAGGTTTAGATTTCTGGGCTTTTGGCTTACTTGAATTAGGTGGGGTCCTATAGACTTCACATGATTCAAGTTCCAGTCACGTGCATTTTCCGGGTCGTGACAAGATCCCTGGTAGGAATAACATTATAATCAAGTCAATATATGATCCTATGACATTCTCAGTATATTAAAATAGACAAATGTCTAGTTTTATTAGTAAATTCTGAAAGGTTCCGTAGCACCCTCACTACGATTTCTAGGGCATCAAGCATGCAATTTTAATAAACCTAGAGTTCTAAGCAACCATAACCAAGGATCTAACTAGAGGATTACGGTTTAACTAATGTGTAAACAACTTTACCCTAAGTGAAATGGGAATACAACCTTTGTAGACCGGTCCTTCACTTCTAAAGCTCCATGTAGTAGTCCCTTTACTCCAAGTAGTGGTGTCACGGACTCTCGTTAGGCTCTACTAGGTTAAGGGAACAAGATTGCTTGAAGAACTTCGAGGCCGAAGATGATCTACGTCGAAGAATCTCTAACTCAAGCTACCTCTTCACTAATTGAGAATTAGTGAAGCAAACAACCTATACTAAATGGCTAGTCTAGTGTAAATTGATGAAGTAGGAATTTTGCTCACTTTAGAATTATTTTTCTCTCATTCTTTTATCATCTCACTCAATGCTAGAGAGCAATGGAAGAGATGACGAAGATGAGCTCTAGAATGATCTTGTGTGAACCGTGGGTGAGTAAATATCTCATATAACTCATGTAGAGACTAAACCATGACTAAAGATAATGGTTAGGTTAAAAAATATCTAGAGTAAAACAAAATTAGTGGACTAAGTTAATGGATTCTACAAGCTTCTTCAAGCCATGACTAATTACCACCTAATTTTGATTTATCCCTTAATAAATAATTACCCACATTATCTTAAGTGTGGTGTGAGTCTCATACACCCAAGTCCAATGTATTATCTAGCATGACACAAAATAAATACATTAACATATATCACATATATATTAAATGTATAAAGAGAAAAAAAATTCTTAAGTGAGCTAATATTAGTTAATGCATATTAATATATCAAATATATAATTACACATTAAATTATTAAATCAACACTAGATTTAATAACCCGGCTGTATCATATACAACCGACTGATATCATTTATATGCATATGACATATACAAATAACATATCATTGAATCAACACTTAATTGAACAGTCTGGTTATATTACATATAACCTGTATCGCGGGATTGGAATACGGTATCACATACACGTATTAATCTCGGTTCCGCAGATATCACATATGTGCCCTACTTCGTTTCGCATGAGCTGGGAAAGCTCTGTGTAAGACTCTAATGACTCATCAACACGCCGGAAGTAGGTGATGATCATATCAGTCATCCACAAGCCGTCAACGATATTAGCTGGACGTAACGGCTACCCGGGTATTGAGTGATCAGAAGATTAACAAGCAAACTTGTCTATATTTCTGTGAATCCAATAAGCAATACTACCGTACAGTCTGATCTCTTCGTATGATATGTCGCATATCTAGTATAGGGGTGGTAAACGTCAGACCCCAGTAACTTGATAAGTCAAGCCAATATGAGGCTCATAACGGGTCGAGAAACAACTGATAACACTTAGCAGTAAATCTCCGTATCAGCCCTGACCAAGGACTTCCTGTTATGGCCAACCGAGCACAACGCAACATCAACCCTCAATACGGAGAGAGACGAATCCCCTCCTATCACTCATTGCCTCCATATGACTCGGGACTGTACCTAAAACCCCCCGTTTTGCACGCTCTCTGGAACGTGGTAAGGTGGAAATCAAAGCACAGTGGGAATCACACAAGACACTATGACGATCTTGGTTCTACAGACTAAACTGTACCAGTGTCACCAGAGAAATTCTATCTGACGTTAGGTATAATACCATCTAGGAGTTCTCGACGAGTCCTGTTCAGTGTACTCAGTCTCCACTGAGCACCCATATACCATCTTTGATGTCAAACTGTCACACCCTGCTTCCCAGTGTACGGGCAGAGGATGCGATGAGGCCGCTACGTATTTACTCAGAAATAAACACGCTAAGCGTATCTAAGCAATATAAAATGAAATTTACACAAGAGACAAGATGTAAATAATCAGCAACTTTATTTATTAAACATTCTTTTACAATACAACTGAGATGAAAATACATGGAATGAAAGCAATGCCTAAACAATGGCATAATGGAAATGTAAAGGAAATGTAATGTACAAGTTAATCTAAAACTCTGGGTCTTTAGTAAACTGATCCAAGTCTTCGCTACTGGGATCGATCTCCAGTGAGTCCGAATCACCTGACGACTTTCCAAAGAAGAAGAAATAGAATGTCTTCAGTGAACAAATCGCTCGGTAAGTCCCGTAAATAGATAAGAATAGAATAGGTAGAATAGAGTATAGCTGTTTATTGTTGTTATTTAGTGTTAACGCTGTTGTTTGTAGTTTGGTACAGAAGAGGCCAGTGTATACGAGAGGAGTCTCACTAAACCAGAGACTATGGTATACGGAGTACAAGGAACCGTTCAGCCACGGTACAATGGCAATGGAGATTCAGGTTAGGTGTCTTATGGTTGCAGTCTCGTGCAACTTCTAACACCTTCCGTACCAATCAACCCCTTATAAACGCCGCGATGACTTGATTGTATTGTTTATATTGTTTGAATTGTATATTGTATATAGATGGATGACTTGCCGAAACCATGATATCAGTAATGGAACAGATATAATGGATGAACATGTAAATGGAGTATATCTATGGTTCGGTTCAGTCATGTTGTATAGACTGAATAGATTGAATATATGGATTCATAGTGAATTGTGGTTTTATAGTTGAATCATATTCAAGTTATATTGATTATATTGAGACTCGGTCTGAGTAGGACAATTAGAAAAGAAATTGAAGTCCTGAATTATGTTTTGGTGCTATCGGTAACTGCTGCACATAGACGGCAGGATTTGTGTCTTTTTCAAAGACAATTACCGTGTTGATATCACCGTTTGTTAAGTTGTCTACCTTAAATAGGCAAGCACCCATATCTCCGGCTCCCTGAGTCTCAAGAGACTGGTCCCGCTTAAACCTATATTTACTGGGGTCCTTATTGTAATTTAGTATACCTTGAGGGGGTTTTATGTAAAATAGTTTTGTTATATTTTCAAAATACACCTCCAGTATTTTATTATCGTCTTTAAAGTTTTCATAGATGTTTCTTTTATTCAATATGAAATTTCTAGTGAGTATGACCTAGATGGTATAGTATAAGTATTTATTTGAAATATTGGAATTGTTTGGTATTTTCTTGTAAATAGAATGTTTTTCTTCAATTTTTGAAATGTGGAATATTATAAATATTAAAAATAGATATATTGATATTAATTACACACAGATATATATATATATATATATATATATATATATTTATTAAAAATATAAGTTTTATTTATAATAGAAATCACAATATCTAAAGAAAAATGTTTTAAAAATCTTTCGAGATCGTATGCTCCATGTGGAGGTCTGCATCTCACTCTACTAGGCCCGAGGATGTGCGATAATCCGCACTATACCGAACGGGTTCCCAAAATTGGGTTGTAGAGGTGCAATTGCAAAAATTTGTTAAATACACTTCTTATAGAAAAAGGTTTTATAAGTTGAAGGTAGTTATATGTAAAGTCGTATTTTCCCAAATCTATGTTCCCAAATTCCATCGTTCTATATTAGATATGTGTGTTGTGAGGAGGTAGGTCATTACCTCGTGAGTTTTCTAAGCTAATACGGTTTAAGAAGTTTAAGTTTGTTGAAATGAAACATGAAGGTATTTTAAAATAAAAGTGGAATAAAACTTGCTACAGTTATTATTTTAATGTCAAACTTGTTCTATTGTCTTTGTTAATGATTACTAAACAATATATCAAAAGTTGTAGGTTTTTATTAAGACAAAGTTGTATTTTTAAAAGAAAAGAGAATCGGAAGCCGGATAACTCCACTTTCGACACGTTTTAAGAATGAAAAGTTTAGGAATAGCAAAAGAGAGAGAGAAGGGGGATACTGGCTTGGAGTAAAGAGGGGAGAGAGGGGGTCCTAAAGATAGCTTCGGGACGTCGTTTCGTCGCCGGAATCTTCTCGGAAGTTCGTCAGAGCTTCGCCCTTTGTTAACTCCACTTGCACACAAATAGAACTTGGAATTAGTTTGTAAAGTTTTTGTAGGAAATTTTAGTTTGAGGGGGTGTAAAAATAGACTGGGTATTTATGATGAAAATTAGGGTTAGGGTGTGATAAATTTAAGAACTAAAATGCATTAAACCATAGAGTAATGCAATGTTTTAATTCTCTGGAAAATGCAAGAAAACAAACAGTCAGGAGTTAACAGGGGATGTCCAAGGGTTGCTAGGGTTAAAGAAAATTAGGGTTAGGGTCAAGTAGAACCAGCGGCGCCAGCCCCTGAATGATTCTCACTGGTCGGATCTCGGGATTGGGCGCTCGGATTCTCGCCACGTGTCTAGGTCGGTCAGAATACTAATTTGCACATGTTTGTTTAGGTTGTGGCTCTTGGTTTTACGTGTTGTTCATGTGTAGACTTTTGTGCTTCTAAAAGATTAAAAGAATTTTAAATAAAAAGAAAGTGTGGCTGATGGGATTTGAACTCTGGTGCTTTTGTTCAGTAGTGCAAGGTCTTACCAGTGAGCTACAAGCTCCTTCTTGCTGTTCTAAATTTAATCAAATACTTATAGTACTCACAGGAATTGTAAATACCCCAAGTGTACATTAACTTTTAAACAATTTTATGTACAAAATATTTGGAGTTGTTACAGTCTACCCTCCTTACAAAATTTTCGTCCTCGAAATCTACAATTTATTTTAAGGACTTGTTTACAAATAAGTGAGAATATCTTGTACACATCTCCTCTTCTCTTTCCAATGTCTATTCTTTTGGGATGTCTTTTCTCCACATCATTCGATCCAAGTTGACTTCCTTGTTCCGAAATGACTTCACTTTTCTGTCCAGGATCTCAACTGGTTGCTGTTTACAAAATAGATCAGGTTGTACAGTGAGCTCGGAATGATCGAGAATATGGCTGGGATCACTCACATACCATCTGAGTTGGGATATCTGGAATACGTTTTGCACTCCTTCCAATGAAGGTGGAAGTGCCAAGCGATAAGCCAGTTCACAGACTCGTTCGAGTATGTTGAACGGTCCAATATACCTTGGACTTAGCTTACCCGTCTTCCAAATCGGATCACTCCACGGTTCGGAGATATCTTCATAAATACATGATCTCCCGGCAGGAACTCCAAGTGACGGCACTTTGCATCAGCCCAGTGCTTTTGTCGATCTTGGGCTATACGCATTCTTTCCCTGATAGTACGGACTACGTCAACAGTTGCTACTATCATCTCAGGTCCAAGAATTTCCCTATCACCGATGTCGTCCCAATTTAATGGCGATCGACACTTCCTTCCATAAAGTACTACAAAGGGTGCCATTCCTATGCTTGCTTGGTAGCTGTTGTTGTATGAAAACTCCACAAGATGTAGGTGATCTTCCCACGATCCTCCGAAGTCTAGCATACATGCTCTGAGCATATCCTCCATGATCTGAATAGTTCGCTCAGACTGACCATTTGTTTATGGATGATAAGCTGTGCTGAAGTTCAGACTTGTTCCTGTTAGTTATATGTATGTCCTAGAGGCCATTACTATACATATGATGTATATTGTAGTGGATGCTTGGACATATATAGGGAGGACTTTCTTGCTCGACATGATAGTATGCTATCTGGTTGATCTTTACCTTAACGTGTACACTGATTGTCTTTCTGTTACATGTTGGTAAAGCCCTTAGGATGTATACTTGACTACCTTGACTATGATGCGGATCATACTAGTGGGGACATGGTAGTCCATAAGTACATCCTTCAAGGTCCCTAGTCGTGGCTATATCGAGACGGGGCATCGATATACCAGAGTAGACTAGCGTATACCTTCTCGACCCATACAGATGGGCGATGGATGATCCCATATCCATTGGTGTTTGACATCAGAGATGATATACGGGTGCTCAGTGGAGACTGGGTACACTGGACGGACTCCCCGAGAACTCCCAGATGGTATTATACCTTACGTCAGATGGCAGTTCTCTGGTGACACTGGTACAGAGTAGTCTGTTGACCCGAGATCGTCATAGAGTCTTTTGTGGTTCCCACTGTGCTTTGATTTCCACCTTACCACGTCCAAGAGGGCGTGCAAAACGGTGGTTTTTGGGTACAGTCCCGAATCACATGGAGGAAATGAGCGATAGGAGGGGATTCGTCTCTCCCGGTATAGTGAGTTGATGTTGCGCTGTGTTCGATTGGCTATAACCGGAAATCCCTGGCCAAGGTTGCTGAGATTTACTGGTAAGTGTTACCAGTAGTTTCTCGAACTGTTATAGACCTCATATCGACACGACTTATCGAGCTATTGGGGTCTGACGTTTACCACCCATAGGCGAGATATGCGACGTATCAGACGACGAGACCGGACTGTACGGTAAGTGTTATTGGTTGGATTCACAGGAGTGTGAGCGGGCTTGCTCATCGATCTTCTGATCGCTCAATACCCGGGTGGCCGTTATGTTTAGCAGACCGCTTGCGGCTTGTAGGTGTTTGATATGATCATCACCTGCTGCCGGCGTATTGACGAGTCTTTAAAGTCCTACACAGAGGTTTCCTGGCTCAAGCGAAACGAAATAGGAGCGCATATGAGATATGTGCGGGTTCAAGAATAATGCGTGTATGTGATACCGTATTTCATTCTCGCGATGAATGTATCGAATGGTTGTATGCGATATAACCTAGTTATCGAATCATGGATTGATTCGATAAGTCGATACATTGGATATTAGTCGGGTATATGCGATATGACCGGATCGTTAAATCAAGTGTTGATTTAATGATTTAATGCATAATTATATATTTGATATATTACTTTGCATTAACTAGTATTGGTTCACTTTAAACGGATTTTCTCACTTGCATTGCACAAGTTGTATTTGTGATATACTTTTGTGCCCTTGATTGTATCATGTTTGATGATACATGTTTACTTGGGTTTGTGTAAAGATTAAACCATGGTTATATGAATGGTTAGGGTTTTGTTTTCTTATTCATTTATTTATTTATTTATTCTTTTTGGAAAATAAATGGCATAAAGAGAAAATGGTTGCTTTCTTTGTTTGCATCTTGAAGCTTCATGAAGCTTTGACTAAGTGACCATTTTGTCTCATGCTTAACCCTAACCACTCCACTTAACCCTAGTTGATTCTCTACACTTGACCATGGTTGTATTATGATAAGTATTGATTTTCTTTTCTATTCAAAAAAAAAAGAACTTATCATAATATTTTCTACTTCTTCTTCTTCTTCTTCAAGAAGAGAAGCTTGATACCAACAATGGCAACTTGAGAAAAAGAGTGAGAAATCCAATTCTAAAGTGAACCTACTTCCTATTTCTTCATCCTCTACCTCTTGCCAAGTAGTATAGGGTGTTTTCTTCACAAGTTTCTTGACTTGGTGAAGTTGGAGCTTGATCTAGTGTTGCCTCGACGTAGATCATCTTCGGCATCGAAGTCGACGACCTAGCCCGCCCATTTCTCCGATGAAGCCGATGCTAGAGTCCGGGACCCGATATGGACAGCGAGGGGACTTCATCACGGAGCCATGGATGTGGAGAACTGGATCTACAAAGGTTGTAGTCTCTTTCTCTTAGTTAAGTTGTTAACTAGTTGCATGTTTCACCTAAAATTCTAGTTAACGATCCGTATTAGAGTTTATCGGCACTTGTAAAATTTCAAATTGGCATGGTTGATACCTTGTGAGACCTCTTGAGAGTGCCAAGGAACCATACAGTAGTATCAGAGCCTAGCTAGAGCCTTAGGCTAAGCGTAGACGGAGTTTGAAGTCCGATCGAACCAAAACCCTAACCCGAAAACGGCTCTCTGTACACTTTTTAAAAACTGGGTTTTTTCCAAATTAAAAATATGCAGAAAACTCAGCAGGGGATTCTAAGAATTACTGTACAAAACGGGACCCATGATTCGATCATTGAGCGGCGGAACCGCGGCATTAGCATGGCTAATGCGGCGGTTCCGCGGCCATTTAATCACTTCATTTAAAACTTTTTGCACAGTAACTTCTTTCTTGAAATGCTGAGTTTTCTGGGAATTTTTAATATAAACTCAAGAGTTGAGTTTTCTGGGTTGTATTGGGAGTTCGTTGATTCGATCGGATTATCAGACTTTGTCTATGTGGCTTTCCGGATAATTTTTGAATATGTTAAAAAGTTCGACCGGATATAAATACCCAACTTTTTCCCTGTCGGAAAATTTCCAAGTGTTGGATTTTTCCGAAGTTTAAAGACGTTCTAAGTAGTGCAAGTAACGCGATGGACCCTCTAGAAGACAACAAACCTTAACTCGATTATGTGACCGTCTTGAACTGCCCTTTCAACCTTAGGGCTTGGGACAGTACGACGTGCCACATGTGAGGCGTTGGCTTGACCCTTCTACGGCTGGACCGTTGGTACTGAGGCATGAAGTGAATGTCGTTGAACTTATTTAATGTGTTGATTTGTTTCGGGAAAACTTGGGTGTTTTTATGTTCGATCGGAAAGTTTAACATTTTCTATTTATCTGGAATGGGATACAATAATTGGAATTCACAAGTAGTTATGAGATAACTGAATGAATGTTATAAACATAGCAGTTTAGTCTCACTTGATCGGTTGCCACGAAATTTTGATGCGATCAAAAGTCCGTCGCAATCACGTAGTGTACGCGGATACTCGCCGGGTAAACTTAATAGACAGCCTCGCCCCACAGCCCCGACCAAGTGACTGTAGGAGAACCCCGTCACCGAAAGCATCCATTCGGGTGCTCGCGGCAGCGGTGTTCCGCCTTAGTGCACTTCGTCGACGGTATCAGGGGTGCGGCCGCCTACTAAAGTTTGCGACGAGCATTCGATCAGGATGTTGGGAATCTTGTTGAATTGCCCGACTTGATATTGAAAAGTGTTTTCGATAATGAGACTAAAATGCGGGGTTTATAATTGTTAGGCATGCGATGTCTAAGGAATTCATTTGATTAGGCATGCGATGTCTATGTAGGTTGCGGATTCCAACTGTTGTAGTTTTACACTTTCTTTTCTGTGACCGTAAGTGTAATATGTGATATCGCCGGTTTCGTTGCTATATGTCAACGACAATTGGGATGCGCATATTTACTTACGTTGATGACATGTGATGTTATGTGTTGCTGGATATGTTATATTGGATCGTCGTGTTTGAATAGCCGGGGGTTTTTATGTGAGATGAGTGTTTTTCATTTTCATTCATGTAAAAACTTGTATGTAATATTCTTTTATTGGGGCACTTCCAGGTTGCGGAAGATGTCACCCTTTGTATATTATTTACTTTTCCGCACTAGGATAGACCCAAGGAGGGGAGCACAAGTAACCGGGTTCTGGAGTCCAGTGGGAGACCAACTCGAGGAGTCGAGTCCGGGTCTCCTAACTCTAGAATTGGTAGGGTTGCTTGCCGCTCTCGTTGGGGTCTAGGGGTGTGGGTTTGGCTATTCATCGCGACTGTGGAATCCGTGTTTTATACTGGCTCGTATTGAAAACACGGACGTCCTAGTATATCCAATATTTCATATGATTCTTCTGCTGCGATATCTGTGATGTGATCATGTGATGTTCTGTGATAGATACAGTATATAGTATATATGATATATTATATAGGCGTTACTTATGTTTTACACCCACGCTAGCCCTGCCCCGCTCTGCCGTTAGTTACCTAACCTAACGGTGCATGAGGGGACATCGAGGCGAATGCGGATGGCATAAGTGTACGTCGTATTTATCTGTGATGTTTAGGTACTTAAATGATGGGACTTCATTAATGTGATTAATGAAAGAAAAAGAAACCTAAAGATGTTGTAGAATCGAATTTCAAAATAAAACAGGTAGCTACAGTTCTTGCTTTGCACAGTGGTATATATGATATATCCTGCACCTTATTCGATGAGGAAAGGACCGAGATCCCTTCACCGGGAGTGACTCCTTTAGCAATAACTGGCAGATGCTACAACTCTCGGTTTGTCTTTTGATTGCTTCTATAGTTTCTGCTTTGCACAGCGATATATATGATATATCCCGCACCTCATTCGACGAGGAAAGGACCGACGATCCCTTCACCGGGAGTGACTCCTTTAGCAAAACTAGAAAAGCCTTAAAAACACTCAATTTTAAAATCATTTGATTCTACAACGATATCAAGTTCATTACGCAATAGGTTTTCAGAAAAACCTGTCGTAGCCCTCCGTCATTTCAGATAAGTGGTAGTTAGTATTCGTGCTACGTTTGTTGGCCTGCGTCAAGGCGTAGTGTGCGGTAGCTAACTAGTATTTATCTGCTTATGCATATGATGCAGATTGGATTAGGGTAGTCGTGCGACTTTGTTGGCCTGCGTCAAGGGTCGTGCGGGTGGGTTTAATTCAATCAGGAAATGACGGGTTGAACTTGACTAGCGCACTATGGTTTGTTGGCCTGCGTCAAGGTCATAGGACGCTAGGGGCAAAATATTATCGGGAATTTCAAGTGTTGAAATTTGCAATGAGATTGCATACCTTCTATGAGATAGTTGGATCCCGATACCCGCTGCGAGTAATTGTTACTCCTGGGAGAGTTTTACACATTACAATTAGCCGATCAAGTAGGTGTCTAGAAAGGTGTCAACGAGGTTACACCTCTAGGAAAACGAGGTTTACATTAATTAGGTTCGTGCGAAAGCACGGGGGACCTCCCTCAAAGTACCGACACTGGCCTGGCTGAAAGATTGGCGAACTTGTAGTGTGTAATTAATCCCGGCTAGTCTTTCCTTTTAGGGTTTGAAGGAAGATTTGATGAAAACAGTGGGAGCCATCCTGATTAGATAAAATAATAACCAATCTGATCTTGCAAGAGCATACGCTGAGTGTTTTCTTCTCTCTCTCTCCAGGTAGCGACCATGTCACGCCTTAATCAAGATAATAATACGGATTATTGACCGAACCCGCTTGTTATACTGAGCTGGGGAACGTTGGTCCCGCTCCAACTTATAATTGTTATAAGACAGAGCAGGAAATTGGGGATTACCAGAATTCCCGTACCGCCCAAACGAAGAGAGTGCATGCTGATGCATCATCTTCGGGTGTGTTCGTTACAGAGAACTGTTTCTCAATATCCTTTACGTCCTGAGTATGTGATACCAGATAAGGATCCCAGATATGTAATCTGTTACATAGGGCTACAGAAAGGTAGAGGACTGAGAACGGATGATAAGTTTCATGAGGCAGAAAACGGGGCAAGAGTTGCAGCCAAGTCTGTTGGTCACTTTCACCCTGTATTACCAATACATTGATTCTGAACGAATGTTATTAGATACCGAACCTGATATACAAAATCATATTAGTCTCTTTATTAGTAAAGAAAGGATATAATTTTGTATTGTTGGATAATGTTTTGAACATTTCCTATATCAAAAGTTGATCGGTTCAGGCACGTTATCTAAAAGCATTGATGTTCTAAATCAAACTACAGTTCTTAGTATACAGAACACACACAAGAGGAAGAGTCCAGAAATGAACGAATCCTTCTTGAGGTGTTGTAAACTAGGTCATATCAATGCGACCCGACTAGCTAAGTTGCACATAGATGCATATTTAAATCAGTTTGAATCTACATCTTGTGAAACTTGCCAGTCATGTCACAAAGATATAATGACACCAGCTCTGTTTATTGGTAACAGAGAAAGAGTTGGTAAACTCTTGGGACGATACATGTTGATGTATGTAGGTCCCCTGTCTACACATGCCAAGACCGGTTCTTTGTACTTCATTACATTCTCTGATGATCTCTTTAGATTCAGACATATGTTCCTGTTGAAACACAAGTCCGAACTTTTTGAGATATTCACAGAATATAAGTTAGAAGTAGGGAACCAATAAGGGTATAAGTATTATGTCCTTTGATGTGATCAAGGAGGAGAATACTTGAGCATGGAATTCCTGGACTATTCTAAAAGAGAATGAGATTCTCTCTCAGCATTACTCCTCCGAATACACCATTGCACGATGGTATATCGGGGCGGAGCAATCACACCCTATATGATAAGGCGTGCTCTATGATGAGTACTACTGAGTTACCTATTTCCTTTTTGGGAGTTATGCACTTGAGAAGTTGCATACCTATTGAATAGGGTTCAAATCAAATCGGTTGCCTACCACTTCATATTTGATATGATATGGGAAGAGCCCATGTATTAAGCTAGTTAAGATTTGGGGTTGTCCGGCCTATGTCTAAAAGCAAAATCCGGATAGGCTCGAGGCAAGGTCTGTTATGTAGAACTGGAAATGTTCCAGCTATACAAACTGCAGCTGATGATTTGAAAGAACCAAAGGATTCAATAGTTACCAACGAACCTCAGCCTCTCCGCCGATCTAGTGAGGTTCCTCACCCGCTTGAGAGATACTTCGGTTACTCTATGACAGTGGGAGCGAGGATTGCATCATGAGATGATGACCCAACTAGTTTCGAGCTGTCCATCAGGAGTGGGACTCTGTAAGAATGGCTGGATGCTTAGCGATCTGAGATGGAATCCATGTACACCAACAAAGTATGGACTTTGGTTGCTATATCTGAAGGGTTAAATCCCCATCAGGAGCAAGTATATCTTGAGAAGATTACTTGGTGTAGATGGAAAAGTTGAGACTTTTAAAGCTAGACTTGTTAAAGCTTTTCGTCATCGACCAGGCATGGATAATGATGAAACCTTTTCAAGTGGCTATGCTTAAGTCCATCCAGATCCTACTTGCCACGGCTACATACCATGACTACGATATCTGGCGGTTGGGTGCCATGACTACTTTTCTAAATAATGATTTATAAGAGAACATCTATAAGTACACGGCCAGAGGGCTTCGTAGACAGTAGGAGCAGTGGAAACGTGTACAAGATGCTTTATAAGATAAAGCAGGTATCACGGAGTTGGAACATCTGTTTTGATGTGTTAGTCAAAGAGTTTGACATCATCAAAATTGATAGATGAACCTTGTATAAACAAAAAGGTAGTAGGGAGTATAGTGACGATCCTCGTAGAGTACGTGGATGACATGCTCTTGATAGGGAAGGAGTTTCATATGCTACGCTCGGTCAATCTCCGCTTATCACAAGGATTCTCCATATAGGATCAAAGTGATACCTCCTAAATCCTGGGTTTTGGATCTATGAGATAGATCTAAATGGATGTTAGGATTCTCACTAGTTGTAGTGAGACGGTATCAATCGACCCTGGGGAGAATCACTGGAATGGTTCCAGGGTGATAAAGACGACTGAATGTCAGTTACAGGCATTGTCTTTACCCTCAGTGGAGGGACGGTATGTTGGAAAGGTTCCAAGATAGATACCGTGGCATACTAGACGATAAAGGCTGGATACATCGCTACTTAAGATGCTACCAAAGAGGCAGTCTGGGTGTATATTATTTCATGAGATGAACTTCGTTCCTACCATTATGAGACAATGGAGTTGTGGCTTATGCCAAGGAACGTCCATCCCATCAGTGATCCAGACATATTCTAAGGCAGTATCATCTCATCATGGAGATGGTTGATCTCCAGGGTGATCGAGGTTAGGAGAGTAAACTCAGAGGACAACACGGCGGATCCACTCACAAAGGCCTTTTCCCAGAGAGAGACTTTTATGGGATGGTTGATTATGAGATACTACAACCACTGCTGTCAGATGGCCCTAGTGCAAGTGGGAGATTGTTAGTTATATGTATGCCCTAGAGGCCATTACTATACATAGGATGTATATTGTAGTGGATGCTTGGACATATATAGGGAGGACTTTCTTGCTCGACATTATAGTATGCTATCTGGTTGATCTTTACCTTAACGTGTACACTGATTGTCTCTCTGTTACATGTTGGTAAAGCCCTTAGGATGTGTACTTGACTACCTTGACTATGATGCGGATCATACTAGTGGGGATGTGGTAGTCCATAAGTACATCCTTCAAAGTCCCTAGTCGTAGGTGTATCGAGACAGGGCATCGATATACCAGAGTAGACTAGCGTGTACCTTCTCGACCCATATAGATGGGCGATGGATGATCCCATATCCATTGGTGTTTGACATCAGAGATGATATACGGGTGCTCAGTGGAGACTGGGTACACTGGACGGACTCGCCGAGAACACCCAGATGGTATTATACCTTACGTCAGATGGCAGTTCTCTGGTGACACTGGTACAGAGTAGTCTGTTGACCCGAGATCGTCATAGAGTCTTGTGTGGTTCCTACTGTGCTTTGATTTCCACCTTACCACGTCCAAGAGGGCGTGCAAAACGGTGGTTTTTGGGTACAGTCCCGAATCACATGGAGGCAATGAGCGATAGGAGGGGATTCGTCTCTCCCGGTATAGGGAGTTGATGTTGCACTGTGTTCGATTGACTATAACCGGAAATCCCTAGCCAGGGTTGCTGAGATTTACTAGTAAGTGTTACCAGTAGTTTCTCGAACTGTTATAGACCTCATATTGACACGACTTATCGAGCTATTGGGGTCTGAGGTTTACCACCCCTAGGCGAGATATGCGACGTATCAGACGACGAGACCGGACTGTACGGTAAGTGTTACTGGTTGGATTCACAGGAGTGTGAGTGGGCTTGCTCATCGATCTTCTGATCGCTCAATACCCGGATGGCCGTTACGTTTAGCAAACCGCTTGCGGCTTGTGGGTGTTTGATATGATAATCACCTGCTGCCGGCGTATTGACGAGTCTTTAGAGTCCTACACAGAGGTTTCCTGGCTCAAGCGAAACGAAATAGGAGCGCATATGAGATATGTGCGGGACCGAGAATAATGTGTGTATGTGATACCGTATTTCATTCTCGCGATGAATGTATCGAATGGTTGTATGTGATATAACCTAGTTATCAAATCAAGGATTGATTCGATAAGTCGATACATTGGATATTAGTCGGTTATATGCGATATGACCGGATCGTTAAATCAAGTGTTGATTTAATGATTTAATGCATAATTATATATTTGATATATTACTTTGCATTAACTAGTATTGGTTCACTTTAAATGGATTTTCTCACTTGCATTGCACAAGTTGTATATGTGATATACTTTTGTGCACTTGATTGTATCATGTTTGATGATACATGTTTACTTGGGTTTGTGTAAAGATTAAACCATGGTTATATGAATGGTTAGGGTTTTGTTTTCTTATTCATTTATTTATTTATTTATTCTTTTTGGAAAATAAATGGCATAAAGAGAAAATGGTGGCTTTCTTTGTTTGCATCTTGAAGCTTCATGAAGCTTTGACTAAGTGACCATTTTGTCTCATGCTTAACCCTAACCACTCCACTTAACCCTAGTTGATTCTCTACACTTGACCATGGTTGTATTATGATAAGTATTGATTTTGTTTTCTATTAAAAAAAAAAAGAACTTATCATAATATTTTCTACTTCTTCTTCTTCTTCTTCAAGAAGAGAAGCTTGCTACCAACAATGGCAACTTGAGAAAAAGAGTGAGAAATCCAATTCTAAAGTGAACCCACTTCCTATTTCTTCATCCTCTACCTCTTGCCAAGTAGTATAGGGTGTTTTCTTCACAAGTTTCTGTTGGAGATAGTGCCCTCAGAGTCAATTATTAGGTCACAGGTACGTGATTGCAATGATTGATGGAGGACCTATCCCGGTAGGACAGTCTTACTCGAGATGATAGTATGCTATCTGGTTTACCTTTATCATCGTGTACTGTTTAAGGTGACCTGACAAGTTGCTATTACACGTTGATAGAGCCCCTAGGATTCTTGCTTGACCACCAGCAGTATGAGGGCGATCATATAAGTGGGAGCTGGGGTCTATAAGCATATCCTTAAATGGTCCCTAGTCGTGTGAGTTTCGAGACAGGGCATCGATACTCCAGAGTATACTAGTGTATACAGTCGAGACCCCGACGAGGGGCGGTGGCCGGTCTCACAAGCCACTGGTGTCAGTAGGATCACCTAAGATGTATACAGGTGCTCATTGGGTTATGAGTACACCGGACAGGACTCGCCGGGAACATGCTAGTTGGTCATATACCAGACGTCAGATGGCAGTTCCATGGTGACATGTGTGCAGGTTAGTTCATCGACCTGGGGATCGTCATTTGTCTCGTGTGAGTTCCCACTGTACTTTGATTACTACCCTACCACGGCTCAAAGGAGTCGTGCAAACAGGTTTTAGTTGGGTACAGTCCCGAGCCACATGGAGGCAGTGAGCGTATCTTCAGGGGTTCGTCTCTCCCGGTATTGGGGGTGAGGTCGCGCTGTGTCTAGGAGAGCCATTACACGAAGTCCTTGGCCAAGGCAGGAGATTTACTGGTAGGTATTCCAGTAGTATCTCAGGGTGTTCTGGGCTACACTCCGACACGACTTGTACCGCTTTTGGGGGTCTGACTTTTACCAACCCCGTAGGCCCGCCATGCGATACTCATAGACGAACGGACCGGACTGTACGGATATTGTCACTGACAGGCTCAGTAGGGTTGTCAGGCTGAGTTCGCTTACAGACGTCCCTTTTAGTCAATACCTGGTAGCCCGTTACGTATTGGCTTATACCTCTGACGTGCTAGTGGTTAAATCCACAACCAAGGTGTTGACGAGTCTTTAGAGTCCCCCACATTCAGTTACTCAGCTTTCGGGCGAAAGGTTGTAGAGGCCGTATGGAGATATGGCAAGGTCCGATCAGATACGTGCGATATTGCACGGATCAGGATCGGACAGTTTGTACTATAGGCCGTATGGATATATGGCAGGGTTCGATCAGATACGTGCGGTATTGCACGGATCAGGATCGATCGGATAATACTAGCCGGCTTTGGTTTAAGCCGGATCCTAGTATAGTACAGTGTAGATTTGTCTCATTGCATTTGTATTTCGGTCGAAATACAGATGCGGGTGTGTATGCACAGTATCGGGGTTTTCCGGTAATTTATTACGGGACCAGTTTTCTGGAGTTGCCAGTTTGCTTTCCGTTTCGGCCTATTTCCTTTGTATCGTTCATTGGCCGAAGATTGGTGGAGGAGGGCTTATTTGCATTGTTGCAAATAAGTGTTTGTGGAGGGGGTTCTTTGCATCTTATTGCTTCATGATGACTTCACCATCATTGACTTGTTTTGACTCCATCATGGCTTGACTTTTAAAGTCATGATTGTTGATGATGTTGAGGGGTATGGTTGTTGAGTGAGGACTTTAGGGGTATGGTTGTTGAGTGAGGACTTTTCTTTGTGATCATTTCTTTTCATATGATAACCCTCCTCTCTCTCTCTCTCTTGCATGATTCTTTTTGGTCACTCTCTCATATTCACCCTTCCTACATTGTCATGGCCGGCCTCCCCCTTTAGTGGGCTGTCCAAAATTTTGAGGGTGGGATTTTGCTTCATTTCATGTTGCAAAATTCCCACAAGTTCAATCCAAAAAACCCCAAGTTCAATTCCTCCACAAATGGCAATTCCACGACCCCAAAAATGAGACTTCTTCACTATACATTCTACAGCGAATCTTGGGCACGTCGACTAGCCAGCTTCGTGCCCGAGTTGCCTCGGCATTGACGTGGGAGCCCGTAAAAGAAGTAGGCGATGTGGTGCACTTCCGGCGACGAGGAGGAGACGGGACATTCCGCAGGAGATCGGGACGACAACGAGAAGACCGGAGGACTCGGATCTGTCGGTATATCTCTCTTCCCCTTCTTGTAGATAGCTAGGACTAATTAATGGTTCGATCCGGGTATTAGTGCGCGGCGGTTTGCCAGTTAAAGTAAAATTTAAAGTTTATCACTGCTTCCGCATTTGGCCGTCGGATTGACGGCCGGGGCGCCGCCGTGCACTTACAGTGGTATCAGAGCCTCGCCATTAACTTAGTCTAGCTTGGTTTAATGTGTTTTGCATTTCCGATCGACCAAAATTCCAAAATCTATATTTTTGCTAGCGACAGTTTTCTGTTGAAATTTTTTGGTCTCCGAAAATTTTTCAGGTTGTATAAAATTAATGTACTGGAGACTACTAGGCTACTGTAGAAATTCGACAGGGTGAATCCACAGTAGAGGCGCGGAACCGCGGCCAAAACCCCCTTTGGGCCGCGGTTCCGCCACACACTGTGGGGATCCCTGCACCAAATTTCTACAGTATCTTTCTGGGGTTAAAATTGGGGTTTTGGAATATTAATATTGGGCCCAGATTTTCTTGATGTGCTACAGTAGTGCTTGGGGCCCACTTATTATAATTTTGATTGATCGGATATTTTAAACACATTATTTCACAGTATTTACATTATATCTGCGACCGTGAATGTCACTTGATCGGTAAATCCGGTCTAACTGCTATAGCCCGGTTAGACGGATTTGCGAACGTGACTTTCACGTTGATGTTCTATGTATTGCTGTGATGTTGCGGATCGGTCGTGGGGGATAGCCTGGATGCAATGCTAGTACAGTTGTGGTTGTATTATGTACATTTGATATTGCGGGACGAGCGTCCGACATGTGGACTGCCGTCACTGCCTGTTTGTATTATTATTTTGGGGCACGGCCAGGTTGCGGTCGATGTACCCGTTGTATGTATATTTTACTTTCTGTACTAAGATTGCCCCGCGGAGGGGTGCACGGATAACCGGGTTCTAGAGGGCAACAAGCCCGCATCTCATGGCATTGAGACGGAGGGGGCTTCACTCTAGGATTGACAGGCTATTCGCCGCACTCGTAGGGGGTACAGGTTGACCCAGGAGGGGTGCCCAAGTTACCGGATTCCGTGAAGTGCTGGGTGGTCCATTCACGATGCTGAAGGGGGCTGCCTCGCTTCAGGTTTTGGCGGGTGACTTGCCGCGCCCGTAGGGGTCTAGGATTTCATTGCACAGGCTATCCACACGACCAGGGAAACGTCGGGTTTCAGTAGTGGCTCTGTGAAACCCGGGGATCCCAGATATCTGTATTGTTTCTGTGATGCTGTACATTTTCTGTGATGTTGCATTTCTTATCACGCCTTGAGCGAATATAATATATTGGTATATATATTAGTAGATGTAGTATATGTTTTGCATCCGCGCTAGTCCAGTCCCCGCTCTGTCGTTAGTTAGCTAACCTAACGGGTAATGACGGGACCCAGTGGCGAATGCGGATGGCATATACGCACATCAGTATATTTTCGTTCTTTTTGGTGTGATCAATTGATGGGACTGCGTTGATTCGGATCAATGCAAGTTTAAAAACAAACCTAATCTGATGTTGTTGGAACACTTTTCAAAAAGCTGTTATTGCAAGGACGTTCACTTTTGTTTTGCATCGCGGTATTCATTTAGAATATCCTGCTCCTCAGTCGACGAGGCAAGGGCCGAGATCCCTTCACCGGGAGTGACCCCTTGGACAAAAAGTTTGCGTCAGGGCAATGACTTCACTATAGCCGATTACTTTTGCTTTGCATCGCGGTATTCAGTTGGAATATCCTGCACCTCATTCTACGGGGAAAGAGCCGAGATCCCTTCACCGGGAGTGACCTCTTTAGCGAAGGTTTTCGTCACTATATTTTCAAAAAGCTATCCGTTCCTTCAACGATATCAAGTTCTTTACGTTAAAGGTTTTTGCCAGAAACCATTCGTAGCCCTCCGTCGTTTCATATGGGTAGTCAATAGTATTCAAGCTGTGTATGTTGGCCAAAGTCAAGGCACAGTGTTTGGTAGCTGTTGGTTATTCATATGCAGCATAGATAGATGCGTTGGTTTGGGACAGTCGTACTGCCATTTTGGCCAAAGTCAAGGGTAGGTACGGGTGGATTCAAATTAACCTGGAGAATGACGGGTAGAACTTGACATGTGACTTATGATATGTTGGCCAAAGTCAAGGTCATAAGAGCATGGGGCAGAAATCACATCGGGAGTTTCAAAAGAACTGAAACTTGCCAGATATGCGCATACCTTCTGGAGTGTGATGACGTGAGCGGATTCCGTCATGTTATCATGCGATGATAGTTGGATCCCGATTCCCACTGATGAGTTGGTATACTCCTCGGGTGATCCCGACTAATTCTTCTTTCAGGTTTGGAGGAGAATTTGAGGTACAGTGGGAGGTTTCCAGATTAGATAAATTGGTAACCATTCTGATCTAGGTTAGAGTGCACGCTGAGTGTTTCTTTTCTCTCCCTCTTTGGCAGCGACCATTGACCCGACCCTAAGACTATGACTCAGTGACCAAGTTGACCGAACCTTCTTAACACTGGCTTTTGGATTGTCAGAGTTGCAGACCTCATTGCCACTCCCACTTTTACCCTTTTCTGCAGGACACCCCGTATCATTACGAACGTCCACTTCCATTAGACAAAACCATCGTATGGTTAGATACGAACTCGAAGGAATTTATTCGAGGATGGTTTCCGGTTCTGGAGAAAACGGATAGGATTATTCAGTTGTCTTTTCCTTTTTACCTTCTCTCAAGTTGCGAGTACTCCTTGGTTTAGGAGATAGTACACCTATTACGCAAATTGGATAGTCTTCTTCCAAACCATAGGCAGGTGTCGACCGGTAGGGAATGAAGAAAACCAATTAGCATAACGATGGTGTGCAGAAGGTATTAGGTTAAGACAAAGCAAGGGATTAGTAAGAGGGCAAAGTAAATTGCAACAGATATTCACGACCAAACCAAGTATTCCTTCGTCAATCCTAAATCACCTTTGTATTTCTCCAGGACACCCCGTATCACTACGAAGATCCACAGTTTATTTGGATAATCCATCGTATGGTTATATACGAACTCGAAAGGAACTTGTTCCAGTTCGGGGATGGATTCTGGTTCAGGAGAAATAGGAATAAGGTTTATTCGGTTGTCTTTTATCTTCACCTTCTCTCGCTTTGCGAGTGCTCCTAGGATTAGGACAGTACACCCATTATGCTTATTGGATAGTCTTCTTCCAAACCATAGGCTGGTGCCTAACGGTAGGGAAGGAAGAAAACCATTTGGCCTGAGGGGTGTGCAGAAGGTAATGACTAAAGACATATGAAGGGATTTGGAGAGGTGGCAAAGAATTACACGGTTAAAGTTGTGAATCTGGATAATGGAAGAGGCATTACTAGGAATACCGGGATACCCCATTGAAACATTTCAATGTTTCAGTTTCACTGTGTACTGTTAAAAGAAAACTGATTTCCCAATTAGACACTTGCTCCAGGGTATGTATTTACCAAGTTTGATTCTCACATCTGTATGGTTTTACAGATGATGAGTGGGAGTAAGTTATTGGGAATTGGGTGATCATCCTCATTATATCGGGATTCGTTGTAATCGGTGATATTTGAGGAAATCACCTGGGCTGTTTGCCGGTCGGCAAATATTTGGTTTTGAATATCCGCTGTTATGCACCAATTTCAAATCGATATATCTGTACGTCTATTTTCATAGAGTGAGATATACCTTTCTGAAATTATGTCTACACCATTTACCTATATCAGTGGATGGTTAGGTAAGGAGCATTAAACAGCGGTGTAATTCTTCTTAACCATAAGTACAGTTTTCAACCTACGACACACAGTGAATGAGTTATCAGACTTAAGGGACTTATACAGAGTATTGTATGTTGTCCACGGTCCATCAGGACAGAGGGGTTGGTCCTCGTACTATATTCTGTTTACTTATGACTTCTCTAGTTTTTAGACTGGTGTTTCACGGAAACACAGGGTCTGAATTTTGAGAAGGTATAGGTATTTGAATAGAGTAGAGAACCAGGTGTAGCAAGTATCGGGATTCTTCAAAGCAATCGAAGATGTAGACACTTGTGCATGGTATTCAGTTGATAGTAATGATTAAGAGAACTTGCTTCTCTTTCAGGTTACTCATAATTGGAAGTATTCCTAAGTTGAGTAACGCTGATCGGCCTCCTCCCATTTAGTTGACATGCACTGGAGATAGCTGCATGATTTGAATCTGGTTCAATTAAATCAGTGCCTCTGGTTCTATATTGGATATAGTACAGTTCATATCTTAACATTGTTAAGGTACGAGGAGTTTTCCGGCTTATGATTAAAACCAGACTCTGGATAACTCAAGGCACGTTTCTGTAATGGCTGTTTGTGGGTTGACCCAGGCTATGACGAGGGTTGACTTTCTACCATCTGGATGAACAATAGCAATATTGTTCTAGACTCGCCACAGTTTTATTAAAAATGGATTTTTTCAGAAAACAGTAGTGGGAGTATGGTAGAACTGGAAGTGATTCCAGAACCACAAACGATTACTGAATATTTGATAGGGAACCTAAAGATTCAATCTGGATTGACATTCCATTGGCCACTCCGCAGATACGATGGGTAACTTCAGGCACCCGAGAGGTACTACGGTAGCCTCAAGGACGGTGACAGGGAAGTTCTTGTTTACCCACAATTACCATTGCTGTTGTTCCAGGCTGCGAGACCCGGCGGGAGGATGAGTATAGCGTCGTTCTGAACTCGCTTTAGAAGTGTACGTGTATATGACTCTGCCAGAGGGTTGTCGTAGTCAGTGGGAGCAACGGAAGCATTGGTGGACAGGTAGCTTATGTCTATTTATAGACTAAAGCAGATGTAGAGGAGATAGATCATCTATTTCTGACGTGACAGTCATAGGTTTGACTTCATCAGAATAGGGGATGGATCTGTTGAGAAGGTAGTAGGGTGTGATATCCTGGTATTTGGATGACATACACAGAGTAGGAAAAGAAACTCCTATACTACAATCGGTTATACTTTGGTCGTCACACAGTGGTTTCTCCACATGGGACTTGGATTTTATATCTGACATACTGGTTACTAGATCTATGGTTTTAGATCTAGATTTGGGTAGTCTCCCAATCTGGGTACTTAGACAGCATTCTAAGAGTATTTAGAATGGACGACTCCTGGCGCGGTAGTGTACCTGCAGGTGATGGAGTCACCCTCTCTAAAGGTGTCTTACAGACTAAAGGGGAGAGGGATGTGCATGATTGGCAGATCACTTGCTCAGGCAATTGAGTCAATCATGAGATGTCAAGTACCACACCAGATGTTGTTCTTGCACTAGATGCAATAAGTTGATATTGATCCAATCCTGGAGAAGCAGTCGGAAGCAGTTTTAGAACATAAGTGGATGTTCTAGGGATATGATAACGACAGCCTCATTCGGGAAACAGTTATCATTCCAGGCTTCCAAGGTGACATGGACGACAAGGAGGTTGTCAGAGTTATAGTTTTTCCTTCTGATGAGGGGCAGTATTTTGGACAGGTGGTCCAAGGCAATACTGAGGGTGGCATGGCGCAGGATACTGATTAAGTTCAGTTGACGATACAGTCTAAGAAGTTTGGATTTGGAGTTCATTTTTGAGCTATGTCCCATCAGACATCCAGACACATTCTAAGACAGGTATTACTCTTTTCGGGAGATGGCTTTCTCCGCGAACTTGAGATATAGAGAGACATAGAAAGAAACAACAAAGCGGATCCACTCACTAAGGCTATTCCTCGAACGCAATAGTTTCGCAAACGAGCTTTGTGAGACTGACTAGTAGAGGAGTTGGGTGTTCGGTATCACACGGGCTGTGAGTATGCGACATCGCAATAATTAGCCTTGAGTGCAAGTGGGAGATTGTTGGAGATAGTGCCCTCAGAGTCAATTATTAGGTCACAGGTACGTGATTGCAATGATTGATGGAGGACCTATCCCGGTAGGACAGTCTTACTAGAGATGATAGTATGCTATCTGGTTTACCTTTATCATCGTGTACTGTTTAAGGTGACCTGACAAGTTGCTATTACACGTTGATAGAGCCCCTAGGATTCTTGCTTGACCACCAGCAGTATGAGGGCGATCATATAAGTGGGAGCTGGGGTCTATAAGCATATCCTTAAATGGTCCCTAGTCGTGTGAGTTTCGAGACAGGGCATCGATACTCCAGAGTAGACTAGTGTATACAGTCGAAACCCCGACGAGGGGCGGTGGCCGGTCTCACAAGCCACTGGTGTCAGTTGGATCACCTAAGATGTATACAGGTGCTCATTGGGTTATGAGTACACCGGACAGGACTCGCCGGGAACATGCTAGTTGGTCATATACCAGACGTCAGATGGCAGTTCCCTGGTGACATGTGTGCAGGTTAGTTCATCGACCTGGGGATCGTCATTTGTCTCGTGTGAGTTCCCACTGTACTTTGATTACTACCCTACCACGGCTCAAAGGAGTCGTGCAAACAGGTTTTAGTTGGGTACAGTCCCGAGCCACATGGAGGCAGTGAGCGTATCTTCAGGGGTTCGTCTCTCCCGGTATTGGGGGTGAGGTCGCACTGTGTCTAGGAGAGCCATTACACGAAGTCCTTGGCCAAGGCAGGAGATTTACTGGTAGGTATTCCAGTAGTATCTCAGGGTGTTCTGGGCTACACTCCGACACGACTTGTACCGCTTTTGGGGGTCTGACTTTTACCAACCCCCTAGGCCCGCCAGGCGATACTCATAGACGAACGGACCGGACTGTACGGATATTGTCACTGACAGGCTCAGTAGGGTTGTCAGGCTGAGTTCGCTCACAGACGTCCCTTTTAGTCAATACCTGGTATCCCGTTACATATTGGCTTATACCTCTGACGTGCTAGTGGTTAAATCCACAACCAAGGTGTTGACGAGTCTTTAGAGTCCCCCACATTCAGTTACTCATCTTTCGGGCGAAAGGTTGTAGAGGCCGTATGGAGATATGGCAAGGTCCGATCAGATACGTGCGATATTGCACGGATCAGGATCGGACAGTTTGTACTATAGGCCGTATGGATATAGGGCAGGGTTCGATCAGATACGTGAGATATTGCACGGATCAGGATCGATCGGATAATACTAGGCGGCTTTGGTTTAAGCCGGATCCTAGTATAGTGCAGTGTAGATTTGTCTCATTGCATTTGTATTTCGGTCGAAATACAGATGCGGGTGTGTATGCACAGTATCGGGGTTTTCCTGTAATTTATTACGGGACCAGTTTTCTGGAGTTGCCAGTTTGCTTTCCGTTTCGGCCAATTTCCTTTGTATCGTTCATTGGCCGAAGATTGGTGGAGGAGGGCTTATTTGCATTGTTGCAAATAAGTGTTTGTGGAGGGGGTTCTTTGCATCTTATTGCTTCATGATGACTTCACCATCATTGACTTGTTTTGACTCCATCATGGCTTTACTTTTAAAGTCATGATTGTTGATGATGTTGAGGGGTATGGTTGTTGAGTGAGGACTTTAGGGGTATGGTTGTTGAGTGAGGACTTTTCTTTGTGATCATTTCTTTTCATATGATAACCCTCCTCTCTCTCTCTCTCTTGCATGATTCTTTTTGGTCACTCTCTCATATTCACCCTTCCTACATTGTCATGGCCGGCCTCCCCCTTTAGTGGGCTGTCCAAAATTTTGAGGGTAGGATTTTGCTTCATTTCATGTTGCAAAATTCCCACAAGTTCAATCCAAAAAGCCCCAAGTTCAATTCCTCCACAAATGGCAATTCCACGACCCCAAAAATGAGACTTCTTCACTATACATTCTACAACGAATCTTAGGCACGTCGACTAGCCAGCTTCGTGCTCGAGTTGCCTCGGCATTGAGGTGGGAGCCCGTAAAAGAAGTAGGCGATGTGGTGGACTTCCGGCGACGAGGAGGAGACGGGACATTCCGCAGGAGATCGGGACGACAACGAGAAGACCGGAGGACTCGGATCTGTCGGTATATCTCTCTTCCCCTTCTTGTAGATAGCTAGGACTAATTAATGGTTCGATCCGGGTATTAGTGCGCGGCGGTTTGCCAGTTAAAGTAAAATTTAAAGTTTATCACCGCTTCCGCATTTGGCCGTCGGATTGACGGCCGGGGCGCCGCCGTGCACTTACAGTTTCTTGACTTGGTGAAGTTGGAGCTTGATCTAGTGTTGCCTCGATGTAGATCATCTTCGGCATCGAAGTCGACGACCTAGCCCGCCCATTTCTCCGATGAAGCCGACGCTAGAGTCCGGGACCCGATATGGACAGCAAGGGGACTTCATCACGGAGCCATGGATGTAGAGAACCGGATCTACAAAGGTTGTAGTCTCTTTCTCTTAGTTAAGTTGTCAACTAGTTGCATGTTTCGCCTAAAATTCTAGTTAACGATCCGTATTAGAGTTTATCGGCACTTGTAAAATTTCAAATTGGCATGGTTGATACCTTGTGAGACCTCTTGAGAGTGCCTAGGAACCCTACAGTTCCCAAGCTCGCTTGCAGACTTTGCCAAAATTTCATTCGGAACCTGGTGTCACGATCGGAGACAATGCAAACCGGTACTCTATGAAGTCTCACAATTTCCTGTACGAGTTCATAGGTATCAGAGATAATACATTTTGAAGAGTTTAAATCTTAATTAGATTCTTATCTCCATGTATTTCTTTGCTAGTGTCTTAGTAGACTGGCCAACTCGAAATAGAATAAAGTGAGCCGACTTTGTAAGTCGATCCATAATAACCCATGCCGCATCGTTACCCTTTGTGCTGCAAGGAAGTGCAGTAACAAAATCCATTGTGATGTGTTGCCACTTCCATTCTAGGATCGGTAACGGTTGAAGTAATCCAGCGGTCCTGTGATGTTCAGCTTTTACTTGCTGACACACCAAGCATTTAGCGACGCTTCTGGCTACTTCACGCTTCATCCTATGCCACCAGTAATTTTGATGCAGATCTTTGTACATCTTTGTACCTCCAGGGTGTACTGAGTAGGGAAAGCTGTGAGCTTCTTTCATTAACTCTTCTCGAACAGAACCTTTTGGTACACCCAGTCTGCTGCCATATCTTAAAGATCCGTCTTCATGAATGATGAACTCCGTTCTAAGTCCATTCTCCACTTGTTCTCTGATCTTTTGAAAACTTATCATTACTTGCTTGAGCTTCTTTTATCTGATTGACAATTGCTAATTGAACTTGTGAATTCATCAAGCTTGAAGCGTTACCTGGCATGATGTAACGTTTTAAAAATAATTAAATAAATAATTAAATGAATAAAATTGTTTAAGTGAATTTTATGATTTTCGGTAAAGTAAAATGTATTTTTCGTAAAATCAAACCGTGATTGTTTTTCATTATAATTTTAAAAATATCCATTTTAATTATGAAATTACTAGTAAATGGTGTTTATTTAGCCACTTATAAATTTTTAGTTTAATAAAATATTTTTCCTAAATTAATTATTTTAAATATTAACATAAGCTTTATTTTTACACTAAATTAGTGTAAATTACAAATTTAAATGGTTTTAATTTGTAAAAATGAACCATGGCATGTTAGAATTTAGTATGTATCATGCAAAAATTATTTGCAAATTTTTCCTATTTTCTAGAGCTTTCTTGAGTTGCTATAGTAAATAAATAAATAAATAATTAAATAAATAAAGCATGAAAAGACTTTTAGTGTTGTTTCTCTTCTTGAAACTTCTACACAACATCACACTCTCTTCTTTCTCTCCCTCACCTCCCTCTAGGCCGGCCACAAACCCCCCATGGCAGCCCCCCCCCTTTTACCACCTCATTTTTATTCAAAATTCAATAAAAATACATCAAAAATTCCATTTAAAATTCCACAAAATCCTATTTATTTCATACTCTTTATTCCTTGCTCATTTTTATTTGAAATTTGGAGATGGAAGGCATGCATTTTGGAGGCTCATTTCTTGTTTGGATTTCATATTTTGGGAGGTATAATTTCTTTCTTTTGATTTATTGTTTTAGATGTTCATTTAAGCTTAATTAGATTTAATGAATTAATTCTATGTTTTTTTTATAAATTCAAGTTAGGGTTTGTAAATTCAAGTTATGATTTTTTTTAATTATTTAGGGTTATAATAGTTAGTTTAACACTTTTAGAATTGGAAAATATTGCATGGTTGTTGAATTGTAAAATTTTCATTTAAAATTGTTTTAAATTAGGAAATTAGCTAACTAGGTTTTTGCAAAATGTGTTTGTGGTTAATATAAAATTCTAATTTGGGTTGTTATCATTGGATTATAGTTTTAGTGGAAATGTTAGCATGTTAATGGAAAGAAAAACTTAGTTTGATTGCTAGTTTCTATGGTTAATTGATAAATTGTGATAAAATTGCTAATTTTGTAAACTAGATTTTAGAAATTCCTATATAAATGAGATTAAAAATATAATTATGGTTTCATTATATCATTATCATCATGAATTGTGGTTTAAGTCATTAATTTATGTAAAATCACGTTTTGCGGTGGAATTGTGGTATTTTGCTTGAAAAATGTTAAAATTGTTAAAAGTTGCAAACTAGAAATTTCAAATAAATGAAAAATTGTGTAATAAAAATATAGTAATGGTTTGTATAGTCTAGTAATGCTATTCAATGAGTTTTATGACCATTCGTTTCATTTAAATGTCAAGTTTTGATGAAAAACGGTATACTGGCATTTTCGGGTTTTTGCGAAATTGGACGGTTGGATAGATTTTAGGGTTTCGATGGATTTAATCGTGTTTTATGGTATAAGTAATGTGTTTTAAAACTACAAGTTGTTTGATGATGTTATCTCGATCTATCGGAGTTTGTACGCCGATATCGAGCGGTATTTGGTTCTTTTGCGTGGACGGGACATAGGTTTTAACCTATGCTTGTTCCTTGTATCGTTTGACTTTTGTATGTGATTCGGTTTACGATGCTATTTATATATTTGCGTTTAGGTACCCTTCAAGTGGATTGCGGGCGATGAAGAGGAGGATGGAGACACCGTCGTCGGCAGACATGGACCAGGTGAGTAGATGCATATCTACGGGGGGAAGTCGGGTGGATGGCGTTTAGCACCCCCGCAACGTAGAATAGGAATAGCACTTATTGACATTAGGAAACCATATGTGACCCTAGATTCTTACTGAGTAGGACCCTGGTAATGACCCTAGGCGGGACTAGACTGATTTAGGAAAACCACACCTGAGGATGAATACTTTGGGAGAGGTTCGTAGGTTTCTGATAGAAACACACACGCACACACTAAAACTTGACATGGCGTATACGTATATGTGTGTATATATATAAAACTAGGTATAGGTGTATATATATACACAACACGTATATGGGATTTATTGATGTGATATGATATCTGAGGCATGATGAAACAGTATAACTGGGCTTAATGCCGTGATTCTTGACTATACAGTCGTATTAAAGTGTTAGCGGATCATTAGAGAATGAGATAATGAACATGAACATATAAATTATAAAGGGTGGTGGTGATATTGAGGTACATGGGACGCTAAAATAGTACCTGGGCTGTAGCTTGTGACTGATCACGATATGATATATGTATGACTTGATTACGACATCATATAGGTGTGACCTGATGTCGATATCGTATAGGTGTGACTTGATGACGATAAGATATCGGTATGATTTAATCACAATATTACACATATGACATGATATTTCTGTAGATAAACTAATGATGCTTATCATGATGGCAATGATATATGATTGATGTATGCGATCACAGTTTAGCACCTTGATCATGAGATGTGTTGATGATGACATTATACGAATGAGGAGACACCTAGGAGATACTTGACCGTACCCCGATATTGGGATGCCGTACGATGGATTTTACCGTACGAGGCTTAGATTTGATGATTGATCCGCACTCTTGATTCGAGGAAGCCGTACTACGTACGTGACGCTATTGAGGCGGGATCGCCGACTATTAGAGATATTGATTCAGACCTTAGGTAGACTCTATTTTCTTACTGACTAGTCTATTAGGTTTAGTTCCTTAGGATGTTAGATGGACACTGGTTTAGATTCGACTCACATAGTGGTAGTTGTACTCGTATCTCGCAGAGGAGTGGATAATGCACACCTGTATTTACATTCATACAGTAATCATCATGGTGCATGTTCTTTTATATGTTGCTATAATCAGTATAAACTTTACCTGTTAGGACACCAGCACTATTACCGATGATGCGCATATTCCACGCACACTTATTTGCCGGCTCACACACATCATCATCGGTAATTGCTATGTCACGTACACTTTAGATCATATTGTCTTTTATGGATAGAATCAGTTAACAACTAGACAGATATAATATTGTGATTATTCTCTGACATTATTACAGACATGATATTCATTGCTTAGACATTCATGCATTCATATTTTCATGTTATCACGCAGTATTATAGGCATATGCCGACACTTATCATATAGTTACTCATGATTTTGAGATTTGGATTTCTATGAGATTTCTGGATTTTGGGGAAAACCGCAAGAATATGTAAACACTTCTCTCTCTCCTCCTCCTCTATTTTTAAAGACATAAGATGCGGTTTTCTCGTGATGTATGTGTCGTCCACCATGAGATTTCATGTTTTCTGATGGATTTCGAGACCCGATTCGAGGAGTGGATGAACCGTCTCGGGTACATGGTGGGCCCGGTATGGTACCCCGGGGCAAGAAGATCGAGTTGTAGACGATGAGCCTGGCAGAGGAAGGCTACCTACCGGTGATGTCTGGCGCGGCGGATATCCGGAGGATACCGACCGTTGTCGTGAGATTTTATGATATGGGCCGATCCGGACTGACGGAGCCCGAGATATTGAGACTTGAGATTACATGTGTTGTGTCGATACTTGACACGGATTTCCATGGATTTCATTGTTGAGATTTCAGATTCTTATACACATTTTACTATGATAATAGCTAAAGATTTCTTATACATATATATCTGGATTTCAGGATTTGTTACTTTACATTCATGGTGCATGCATTTCATTTCATATGACATTGTATTATATGAGGCACTGACACGAGCACGGAGTATCTGCACTTACACGTAGTTTTACCCTGCTATTACTAGTTGATTGGGATATAATAGTGTATTATTATGACCTAGGATAGCGTCGTGCATTCGATTTCTTTTCGTAGATGTCTTCTACTCACGAGTTGGAAACTCACCCCCGTTGTGCCAAATTTTATTACAGGTTCGATGTACAGGTTTCCGTGGCAGCTTGTTGCCACATCTTTTCTTCAGGGTGATTTGCACGGTAGGTTGGTTCACTTGTATCCGAACCACCATTGTACTTTTATTCATTCATTTGTACCTAGTAAGCTCCATCAACCATATTTGTATTACTTGATAAGTTTATAGGACCAGTCTTTTATTTCGACCTTAGAGTCGCGCATGTATTATTCTGATCTGGTGGTTTTGTTTTCTTTTGAGTTTTGAGCCTCGCCTATTGGCGTTGTATATTATTGTGCTTGTTGTGGTTGTTTCCGCCTGTTGGCGTTGATGCTAGCTCCCGTTTGGGGATGCTTTTTATTGTTAATGTATATTATACTTGTTGTACCCGTTTGGGGGCCAGTTTTTACAGAGGAGACTCTGCCGAAATTTTTGGTAAAATTTGCTGATGTTTTTATACTTGTTTTCTTTTCTTTTCTTCTTTTTCTTCTTTTATGGTTTAGATTTCTGGGCTTTGGCTTACTTAGGTCACGTGGCGCCTCTAGACGCTTCGTAATCTAAGTGCCGGTCACGTTCCGTACTTTCGGGTCGTGACAAAGTTGGTATCAGAGCGCTAGGTTTAACCCTGTATAAGTCTAGGTGACCCTTGGTTGATGGAGTAGGCGATTTAGGTAGAGTAACGTACCGTGGGTATGGTCCGCGGCATACTTACGATACGCTACTCTGCTTAAGGAGCCTTAGGATTTACATTTGTTTGCACCGTATTTCATTCGTTCCTTTGATCTATCTTCGTCGATGTCGGAGGGTGGTTCTGTTACCACGGGCGCACGGGCAGAGGGAGCTGTGGCTCGAATGCGATAACCATTAGAGTATTGGTTATTTTTGAGGATTGAAGCATTGCTTAGCGTGCGGACGAAGGGTATTCACATGCCGTCCGGATGAAGTTAAAGGGTTCGAACGATTATCAGAAAACCATTTTCCCAAGTTTAAGGTATTCGGAAGAACATGCAGGTATTTCGATGGACCCTCTAGAAGAATGAAACCCTAACTCGACATAATGACCACGCGAACGCCCTTGAACCTTAGGGTTTACGGCAGTTCCGCGGTGCCATTAGTGAGGCTTGGGTTTGCCCTTCTATGGCTGGATCATCGATGTTGGGGTATGTACCGGATATTTTTAATCTGTACTTGAGTGTTGAGCTCTCGGGGAATTATGGGATTTTGATGGATCGATCGAAAAGTTTAATGTAGTCCGGATATCAAGTGAAGGGATCGACTATGTGGGAGACTCTAGACATGAGTATTGCCGTTGGTAGCGCAGTCAGCACACCTATGAAAGAACGAGTTCGAAGCAGTCGACATCAGAGGAAAGAGGCGCACATTGACGATAGTGTTTACGATTGTGATTTAGTGATTTGAATTTCCTATTTTCGTTGATTGGATTTTTGTATTTTGAGGACCTTGTTCTACGATTGGTATTTCCTGTGTGTACCTTCATTCTATCTGTGTTTCATATATCAGTTGTATTGATGTGGTTTAGTACGCACCCAGTACACTTGATTTGGTTTTATATATTTTGAGATTTTTGATTTGATTTCGTGCATATGGGTTACACATAATTTTGATATATGCTTCGACCTAGTTTTTATCCATTTTCGTACTGTGATTCGAGTCTGTATTCGATGTATGTTTTCGTGCTCCATGTGCACCTGATTAGGATTCTTGCGCATACTTGGCGCACTTGATGCGATTTTGTGCACACCAGATGCACTAAATCGGGGTTTTGTGCAGATTAGATGCACCTGATTTTGAGTCGTGCATGCCCGTTGCACTTGACAGATGTTTTTGGTGCACACCTGTTGCACTTAGTTTTGTTTTGTGGGTATTCATGGTTTCTGCATTTGGTTTCGATTTCAGTGCGCACCGGACGCACATGACATTTTATTGATGTGATTGGGATTGATTTTAGTTTGAGCAGCATGTTTTCATAATCATTATTATTTGATTTAGTAACCAGGCGGGACATGTATGTTAAATAAAAGATATATATATAGCTATTTTTTTAAATTAAACGTCCGCTACTTAGACCGTGACACGTGCATTGCACGGCGATTTTCAAGAGGGGTTTTTGTATGCTTCTTTATTATTAGGTTTAGGTGATTTTACTAGGATGCGAACTATATATAAGTTATAGATTGATGTATATTATGATGGTTTTCACATTGGGTTATGATATTTTATTATCGCCATGACTCCGATGATTGCGTCATGCTTGACGGAGTTGATTTTTATTATGTATTGATGATTTCGGAGCCCCGACGATTTGAGTGTTTTGCTAAATATTTTAGTATTTGGAAAGGGAGTTTTAATTTAAATTCGGGGACCTAGTTTCTTAAAGGGGTGAAGATTGTAACGTTTTAAAAATAATTAAATAAATAATTAAATGAATAAAATTGTTTAAGTGAATTTTATGATTTTCGGTAAAGTAAAATGTATTTTTCGTAAAATCAAACCGTGATTGTTTTTCATTAAAATTTTAAAAATATCCATTTTAATTATGAAATTACTAGTGAATGGTGTTTATTTAGCCACTTATAAATTTTTAGTTTAATAAAATATTTTTCCTAAATTAATTATTTTAAATATTAACATAAGCTTTATTTTTACACTAAATTAGTGTAAATTACAAATTTAAATGGTTTTAATTTGTAAAAATGAACCATGGCATGTTAGAATTTAGTATGTATCATGCAAAAATTATTTGCAAATTTTTCCTATTTTCTAGAGCTTTCTTGAGTTGCTATAGTAAATAAATAAATAAATAATTAAATAAAGCATGAAAATACTTTTAGTGTTGTTTCTCTTCTTGAAACTTCTACACAACATCACACTCTCTTCTTTCTCTCCCTCACCTCCCTCTAGGCCGGCCACAAACCCCCCATGGCAGCCCCTCCCTTTTACCATCTCATTTTTATTCAAAATTCATTAAAAATACATCAAAAATTCCATTTAAAATTCCACAAAATCCTATTTATTTCATACTCTTTATTCCTTGCTCATTTTTATATGAAATTTAGAGATGGAAGGCATGCATTTTGGAGGCTCATTTCTTGTTTGTATTTCATATTATGGGAGGTATAATTTATTTCTTTTGATTTATTGTTTTAGATGTTCATTTAAGCTTAATTAGATTTAATGAATTAATTCTATGTTTTTTTTTAAATTCAAGTTAGGGTTTGTAAATTCAAGTTATGATTTTTTTTAATTATTTAGGGTTATAATAGTTAGTTTAACACTTTTAGAATTGGAAAATACTGCATGGTTTTTGAATTGTAAAATTTTCATTTAAAATTGTTTTAAATTAGGAAATTAGCTAACTGGGTTTTTGCAAAATGTGTTTGTGGTTAATATAAAATTCTAATTTGGGTTGTTATCATCGGATTATAAATTTAGTGGAAATGTTAGCATGTTAATGGAAAGAAAAACTTAGTTTGATTGCTAGTTTCTATGGTTAATTGATAAATTGTGATAAAATTGCTAATTTTGTAAACTAGATTTTAGAAATTCCTATATAAATGAAATTAAAAATATAATTATGGTTTCATTATATCATTATCATCATGAATTGTGGTTTAAGTCATTAATTTATGCAAAATCACGTTTTGCGGTGGAATTGTGGTATTTTGCTTGAAAAATGTTAAAATTGTTAAAAGTTGCAAACTAGAAATTTCAAATAAATGCAAAATTGTGTAACAAAAATATAGTAATGGTTTGTATAGTCTAGTAATACTATTTAATGAGTTTTATGACCATTAGTTTCATTTAAATGTCAAGTTTTGATGAAAAACGGTATACTGGCATTTTCGGGTTTTTGCGAAATTGGACGGTTTGATAGATTTTAGGGTTTCGATGGATTTAATCGTGTTTTATGGTATAAGTAATGTGTTTTAAAACTACAAGTTGTTTGATGATGTTATCTCGATCCATCGGAGTTTGTACGCCGATATCGAGCGGTATTTGGTTCTTTTGCGTGGACGGGACATAGGTTTTAACCTATGCTTGTTCCTTGTATCGTTTGACTTTTGTATGTGATTCGGTTTACGATGCTATTTATATGTTTGCGTTTAGGTACCCTTCAAGTGGACTGCAGGCGATGAAGAGGAGGATGGCGACACCGTCATCGGCAGACATGGACCAGGTGAGTAGATGCATATCTACGGGGGGAAGTCGGGTGGATGGCGTTTAGCACCCCCGCAACGTAGAATAGGAATAGCACTTATTGACATTAGGAAACCAGATGTGACCCTAGATTCTTACTGAGTAGGACCCTGGTAATGACCCTAGGCGGGACTAGACTGATTTAGGAAAACCACACCTGAGGATGAATACTTTGGGAGAGGTTCGTAGGTTTCTGATAGAAACACACACGCACAAACTAAAACTTGACATGGCGTATACGTATATGTGTGTATATATATAAAACTAGGTATAGGTGTATATATATAAACAACACGTATATGGGATTCATTGATGTGATATGATATCTGAGGCATGATGAAACAGTATAACTAGGCTTGATGCCGTGATTCTTGACTATAGAGTCGTATTAAAGTGTTAGCGGATCATTAGAGAATGAGATAATGAACATGAACATATAAATTATAAATGGTGGTGGTGATATTGAGGTACATGGGACGCTAAAATAGTGTTAGTGTATATGCCCTAGAGGCCATTACTGTATCATACTGGTTTGTATATTACTTAATGGATGCTTGGGATATTCACCTTGTATATACAATCTTGCTCAAAATAGTAGTATGCTACTTGGTTTGTTTCTACTTCAATGTGTACATGTGTTTATTTTTGTATATCGCCTATACACATTAGTAGAGCCCTTAGGATCTTTGCTTGATTACCAGCGATGTGATGGCCGTCACACTAGTGGGGCTGGGTAATCTATAAGCACATCCTTATGCAGGTCCCTGGTCGCAGGACTATCGAGACAGGGCATCGATACTCCGGAGTAGACCAGCGCATGCGCTTCTCATCCCAGTGTGGGAGACGGTCTGTCCCACAGCCGTCAGTACGTCGTACTTGAGATAGTATGCGGGTGCTTGTTAGGTTACGGGTACACTGGACAGGACTCGTTGGGAACTGACTAGTTGGTATTATACCTATCGTCAGTTATCAGTTCCCAGGTGACATGAGTACAGCTTAGTCCGCTGACTTGATACTGTCACTTCGCCTCGAGTGTGTTCCCACTGTACTTTGATCACTACCCTACCATGGCTCAAAGGAGTCGTGCAAACAGGTAGTGGTTGGGTGCAGTCCCGAAGCACTTGGAGGCAGTGACGGTTAGACAGGATTCGTCTCTCCCGGTATTGGGGGTTGACATCGCGCTGTGTCTAGGAGAGCCATTACACGAGTAGTCCCTGGCCAGGGCAAACGAGATATACTGGTAGGTTTCCAGTGTTATCTCAGGGTGTTTTGGGCTTCGCTCCGGCACGACTTGTACCGCTATTGGGGGACTGACGTTTACCGCCCCCTAGGCCCGCCATGCGATGTATCAGACGAACAGACCGGACTGTACGGAGAATGTCACACTCAGGCTCAGTAGGAGTTCAGATGGGTTTCGCCTCGTCGGTCTTCTTGTCGGCACTACCTGGGGACCGTTACGCACAGCTAGTGCCGCTTGCGGTCTGTGGTTAAACCCACTGCCAGCGTAGTGTCGAGTCTTTAGAGTCCCACACAGAAAGCTTTTCGCCTTTAGGCAAAAGAGTAGAGGTCGCATGGTATTGCGACAGGTCGCATGGTTTTGCGACAGGGTTTGGTCACATCCGTGCACTTGTGCGCGTAAAGTGTCCGGACAGTTTACACTAGCGGGCTTTGGTTTAAGCCAGATCCTAGTGTACCTTATGGGATTGGATTTATCCAGTTTGCATTCGTGTTCCTCGGAACGCGGATGCGGGTGTGTATGCACAGTTGACAGGGAGACAGAGGCAGCGGATTCTCATTAGGGTTGTTGACAGTTGACCGTTGACTATTTGACTTTTTGCTCAACCCTAATGAGAATATGATATGTGATTAACTATTATATTAATTAAGTATTATGGTGATATGGTTATTGACTTTGTTGACTTGTTGACTTTTGTTGACTTGTTGACTTTGTTGACCGGTTGACTAGGCTTGACTAGTTGACCATCATGATAACCATAGCCATCATTTCATGGCAAAAACTTTTTCTTGCTTGCTCATTTGTGTAAAATGAGTGCATGAAATGATATGGTTATGGTTGCTTCAAACCATCACATAAGACTTTTGTTAGTATGATGAGTTATGATTGCTTTGGATTATGAGAGGGTGAAAGACAAAAGAGAGCCTTATTCTTTCTTGCTCATTCTCTCTCTTGTTCTTGAGCTCTCCTTTTGCTCTCACCCTTTTTTGCTCTTGCTCCCTCTCTTTAATCTATGGTTCTCTTGTCTCATGAGTTGAGAATCAAGAACCATAGATAAAATCCCATTCTAATTCTTCTCTACTCATTCTAGTTCATTAGGTTTAGCAAACCAAGTGAACTAGTTTCTTCAAAGAACGAAGAAGGAGCTAAAGGTTGGAGCTTTCAGGTGGATCTATCTTCGGCGTACGGAGACGACGAGAAGAAGCCATTCCGGACCACCATCGGAGCTTGAAGACGAAGGAGTTCAAGACAAGCAAGGTATAACCCCCTAACCGAGTAGCTAGAAACTCGTAGTTAGGTTGCTAGATAGATGTTTAACCAAGATCCGGGTTTTAGGTCCATGTTACCACCTCCGTAAAAATCGTTTTTTACCAAATTCCGCTTTCCCGAAAGAACCGGGAGAGGTAGCATGGACTTACAGTGGTATCAGAGCCTAGTTAAACTCTATCTAACATGTTAGCAAGTAACTAGAAGATCGATCAAAGAAAAAGTCCCGAAAACAAAACCCCAAAAATTCGAGTTTCTGTCGATTTTTCTACTGTTCAAAAGTTGATTATTTTAACACCTAAAATCGGCTCAGGCTTTTTTATTGCTACTGTAGAAAAATCACCAGGTGATTCCCCTAAACGAGCGCGGAAACGCGGAAATAGCTTGCTATTGCCGCGGTTCCGCGGCCTCCTTGCCCCCTCTCTGGTTTATTTTTGCTACAGTATGCTTCTGGGGGTATTTTGGGAATTTTGGTACATATATTTTCAACCCAGATTTTCCAGAACGAAAATTTTATTTTGGGGTCCCGAAAATCCATATTTTTGATCGAACTTCTAAAAGACTTTAGCTAACGGGTTTTTCTGTAATGTGATATTTGTATTGAACGTCTACTAATCGCTATATGTCGATTAGTGGGAGTTATACAAATCTGTAATCTGTAATGTTGCTGGAATGTGGATATGAATATGTTGGATTGTCGCGGGTGAATAGCCGGGGGTTGTGAGACGAGAGTTTTCTTTTCTTTCAATTCATGTAAATTTGTAAATTGATGTAATAATTATTTGTATGGCCGCACAACCGGGTCGGGGTTGTAGCCGTCATTGTATAATTTCTTTTTACTATTTTTGCTCCTAGGATAGACCCATGGAGGGGGTGCACAAACTACCGGGTATGCCGAAGTGTCGAGTGGCCTACTCATGGAGATGAGGGAGGTTGCTACGCTTCGGGTACTTGGCGGGTAGTTTGCCGCACCCGTAGGGGTCTTGGGTGGGGTTTTGGCTATTCACCGCGACCGTGTAATCTGTTTTTGTTACAGGCTCGTGCAAATTACAGATTCCTAGTATATCCAATGTATTCATCTCTGATCTGAAATGTTTATCATTGCAGTATATCTATATATGATATTATTTAGGCGTTGCTTATGTTTTACAGACGCGCTAGCCCAGCCCCCGCTCTGTCGTTAGTTAAGTAACCTAACGGGTAATGACGGGGCCCCGTGGCGAATGCGAATGGCATAAGCGTACGTCATATTTTGGTTGTTTTCTGCAATGGTAGGATTAAATGATGGGACGCATTAAAAGAACTAATGCAAGAATATCATGCATTAAAAGAACTAATGCAAGATAATAAACCAAGTTAAAGTCGTTGGAACACTTTCGAAAAACCACTCGGTTCTTTTCAAAACAACTTTTAAATGCGGAGCTTGAGCCACTCCTTTTAAAAGCTATCTCGTTCCATCGACTATATCAAGCTCACTACGTTCACGGTTTTGCCAAAACCATCCGTAGCCCTCCGTCGTTTCACATGAATAGTCAATAGTATTCAAGCTGTGTATGTTGGCCAAAGTCAAGGCACAGTGATTGGTAGCTATTGGGTGTTCATGTGTAGCATTGATAGATGCGTTGGTTTGGGACAGTCATACTGCCATTTTGGCCAAAGTCAAGGGTAGGTACGGATGGATCCAAATTAACCTGGATAATGACGGGTAGAACTTGACATGTGACTTATGATATTTTGGCCAAAGTCAAGGTCATAAGAGCATGGGGCAGAAATCCACATCGGGAGTTTCATAAGTACTGAAACTTGCTAGATTTGCATACCATTTGGAGTGTGATGATTCTGGTAGGATTCCTTCAGTTTCGTCACGCGATGATATTTGGATCCCGATCCTACTGTGAGTATATGCTACTCCTCGGGAAATTTCTCACTTAACGATCAATGCTATAAACCTAGTAGGTGCCTAGAAAGGTGTTAGCGGGGCTACGCCCCCAGGGAAAAGAGGTTCTTTAATTAAGGAACTTCGCGAAAGCGTTGGAAAACCTCCCTCGAAGTACCAACACCGGCCTGGCTGAACGGTTAAGCAAGTATTGTACGGTGGGATTGATCCTGACTAATTCTTCCTTTATGGTTTGAGGAGGGATTCGAGAAACAGTGGGAGCCATCCTGTTTAGACAAACTAAAAACCACTCAAAACTTGCAAGAGCATCATGCTGAGTGTTTCTTCTTCTCTCTCCTAATTGCAGCGACCAATCAACATGACTGGACTTAAGTTACTCCTAGATAAAAACAAACTGGCAGGGCCAAACTACAAAGATTGGCTCAGGAATGTCAAGATAGCAATCACTTACGACAAGCTGGGGTATCTTCTTACCACCAAAGCTCCCCCTGTCCCTGGTCCAACTTCCAGCGTCGCGGATAAGGAAATCCGCAAGACTTGGGAGATTGATAGCGCGAAGGCCAAATTCCTCCTGCTTGCCTCGATGGACAACGAACATCAGAGGAGGCACGAGAATATGGACATGGAATCCATATTGCTTCATACAAAAGAACTGTATGGAGAGCAATCTCGTATCGCAAGATACGAAGCGTCGAAAAAGTTATTTTCGACAAGAATGGCCGTCGGATCATCAGTAGCCGAGCACGTGCTAAAGATGATCGGCTACATTGAGGAGCTCGCAGACCTAGGGATCACATTGGAGAGTGAGCTATATACGGATATAGTTCTCCAGTCCCTTCCTTCCACTTACGCCCAGTTTATACCGAACTTCAACTTACAAGAAAAAGAGGTTGAACTTTCAGAGCTCCTCAACATGCTGAGGAGCGCAGAGGGCACCCTACAGAAAGGTAGGGATACATCCACTTTGTTTGTAGGAGGATCATTTTCTTCTAGGTCCAAGGCGAAAGCCAAGGGAAAGAAGAAGAAGGCCCCCGCCAAACCAAGGGGCGGTGTTAGTAAAGTGGATACGAAAGGAAAAGGTAAAGCAACAAAGATAGCGGGGAAGCTTGTGGATAAGGAAGAATGCTTCTATTGTCATAAGAAAGGACACTGGAAGAATGATTGCAGGGCCTGGAAGGCCAGAACACAGAAATTGAAGCAGGTTGCAGCTTCAGCTTCAGGTGTGTATGTTATTGAAAACTGTCTTTCAATAAACTCTACTTCCTGGGTATTGGATACCGGATCAGGATCTCATATCTGTAATTCTTTGCAGGCGTTGAGAAACCGTAGGGTTTTGAAGGCAGGTGACATGACCCTCAGAGTTGCGAACGGAGCTAGCATGGATGCTAAAGCCGTGGGGGACTATCACCTGGGAATGTCAGATGGACATGTTTTGGTTTTGCGTAATTGCTTTTTTGTACCCAACGCAACTTGTAATATCATTTCTGTATCTTTAGTTTCTAAAGAAGATTATGAATTTGCGTTTGTAAGTAATGTTGTAAACATTCACCTTAATCAAGTTTTGATTGGGTCAGGTACATTGAGTAATGGTATATACGTATTGAACCAACCACAGATTTTCAATGTCCAGAATACGCACAAAAGAAAGTCTCCAGAAATAAATCAGACTTTCTTGTGGCATTGTAGACTGGGTCACATCAATGAGAGAAGGTTGACTAAGTTACATACAGAGGGATATTTGAATGCGTTCGAATATCAATCGTATGCCACTTGTCAATCTTGTCTCAAAGGAAAGATGACAAAGACTCCGTTTACTGGACATGGAGTAAGAGCGAGCGAGCTCTTGGGACTCGTACACAGTGACGTGTGCGGTCCAATGTCTACACATGCGCGAAGCGGCCATTCTTACTTCATTACTTTTACGGATGACTTCTCAAGGTACGGTTATGTCTTCTTAATGAAACATAAGTCCGAAGCCTTTGGAAAATTCCAGGAGTATAAGAATGAAGTAGAGAAACAGACCGGCAAAAGTATTAAGATTCTAAGATCGGATCGAGGTGGAGAATACTTAAGTGCTGAATTCCTGAATTACTTAAAAGAGAATGGTATTTTCTCTCAGCTTACTCCTCCATACACTCCGCAACATAACGGTGTATCGGAGAGACGGAACCGAACCCTATTGGATATGGTTCGGTCCATGATGAGTAACGCTGAGTTACCGCGATCATTCTGGGGATATGCGCTAGAATCAGCTGCATACCTTTTGAACCGAGTTCCCACTAAGACTGTGCCTACCACGCCATTTGAGATGTGGGGTGGGAAGAGACCCCATCTTAATCACATTAAGACATGGGGAAGTCCAGCTTTTGTCAAAAAGCAGCATGCAGACAAGCTCGAGGCACGCTCAGTACTGTGCAAGTTTGTGGGATATCCAAAGAATTCCAAGGGATATTTCTTCTACTGTGAAGAGGAACAAAAAGTTCTTGTTTCTCGTCATGCCCACTTTCTAGAACATCAGTTCATAGAAATGGAAATAAGTGGGAGCGCAGTAGAACTGGAAGAAATTCCAGAACCACGGACTATTACTGAAAGTTTAGTGGAACCAGAGGGTTCGGAAGAACAGGACATTCCTACGCCGCTCCGCAGGAGTAGTAGGCAGACTCATCCGCCCGAGAGATACTACGGTTTTCTCATAGACGGGGATAGAGAGGATTGCATCATAGATTATGATGAGCCTACTAGCTTTCAGCAGGCCGTTCAGAGCGTTGACTCAGTGAAATGGCTGGATGCAATGCGGACCGAAATGGAGTCCATGTACACCAACAAGGTATGGACGTTGGACATTGCTCCAGACGGGGTAAAACCCGTAGGATGCAAGTGGATCTTCAAAAGGAAGATTGGTGTAGATGGACAGGTTGAGACCTATAAAGCTAGGCTGGTAGCAAAAGGTTTCCGTCAAAGACCTGGCTTGGACTATGACGAAACCTTTTCTCCAGTAGCCATGCTGAAATCCATTCGGATCCTTCTTGCCATTGCTGCCTTCCACGATTATGAGATCTGGCAAATGGACGTAAAGACAGCTTTTCTAAATGGAAATTTAGAGGAGTGTGTCTATATGGACAAGCCAGAGGGTTTCATTCAGAGTGGGAGCAGCGGAAAGGTGTGCAAATTGCTTAAGTCCATCTATGTACTAAAGCAGGCATCGCGGAGTTAGAACATCTGCTTTGATGAGACGGTCAAAGAATTTGGCTTTATCAAAAATCCAGATGAACCATGCATCTATAGTAGATTTGTAGCAAGAACTGTAGTATTCCTCGTTTTATACGTAGATGACATTCTCTTAATAGGAAATGACATTCCTATGCTACAATCTGTCAAGGGGTTCTTGTCACACAGGTTCTCCATGAAAGACCTGGGTGATGCCTCATACATTCTGGGTATCCGGATCTACCGTAACAAATCCAAGAGGATATTAGGACTTTCTCAGTCCAGGTACATCGACACCGTGCTGAAAAGATTCAGTATGGAAGATTCCAAGCGCGGTAACCTGCCGGCTTGTCACGGGATCACCCTCTCTAAAGAGATGTCTCCCAAGACTGATTTGGAGAGGGATCGCATGTCTATTATACCCTACGCTTCTGCGGTAGGCGATATAATGTATGCGATGTTGTGTACCAGACCGGATGTAGCTTATGCACTGAGTGTGGTAAGCCGGTATCAGTCAAACCCTGGGGAGAAACACTGGATAGCGGTAAAGAACATTCTCAAGTACCTGAGAAGGACTAAGGAGATGTTCTTGGTGTATGGCGGAAAAGACCTCCAGATCGAGGCCTTTGCTGACTCCAGCTTCCAGAGTGACAAGGATGATTCCAAGTCCATGTCGGGTTTTGTCTTTACCCTCAATGGAGGGGCGGTGTGTTGGAAGAGTTCCAAACAGGAAACCGTTGCAGACTCGACGATGGAAGCGGAATACATCGCTGCATCTGATGCCGCAAAAGAAGCTGTCTGGATGAGGAAGTTCTTGAAAGAACTTCAGGTGGTTCCGTCCACTGTTGATCCAATACCTCTGTATTGCGACAACAACGGGGCTATAGCTTTAGCAAAGGAACCTAGGTCCCATCAGAGATCCAGGCACATCTTGAGGCGGTATCACCTGATCAGGGAGATCGTGGATCGCCAGGAGATTGAGGTTTGGAGAGTCGCTTCAGAAGATAACACTGCAGATCCATTCACCAAGGCCCTGCCCCAGACTCAGTTCGAGCGGCTGATCGAGATGATAGGTCTTCGATACGCCAGTACATGGCCTTAGTGCAAGTGGGAGATTGTTAGTGTATTTGCCCTAGAGGCCATTACTGTATCATACTGGTTTGTATATTACTTAATGGATGCTTGGGATATTCACCTTGTATATACAATCTTGCTCAAAATAGTAGTATGCTACTTGGTTTGTTTCTACTTCAATGTGTACATGTGTTTATTTTTGTATATCGCCTATACACATTAGTAGAGCCCTTAGGATCTTTGCTTGATTACCAGCGATGTGATGGCCGTCACACTAGTGGGGCTGGGTAATCTATAAGCACATCCTTATGCAGGTCCCTGGTCGCAGGACTATCGAGACAGGGCATCGATACTCCGGAGTAGACCAGCGCATGCGCTTCTCATCCCAGTGTGGGAGACGGTCTGTCCCACAGCCGTCAGTACGTCGTACTTGAGATAGTATGCGGGTGCTCGTTAGGTTACGGGTACACTGGACAGGACTCGTCGGGAACTGACTAGTTGGTATTATACCTATCGTCAGTTATCAGTTCCCAGGTGACATGAGTACAGCTTAGTCCGCTGACTTGACACTGTCACTTCGCCTCGAGTGTGTTCCCACTGTACTTTGATCACTACCCTACCACGGCTCAAAGGAGTCGTGCAAACAGGTAGTGGTTGGGTGCAGTCCCGAAGCACTTGGAGTCAGTGACGGTTAGACAGGATTCGTCTCTCCCGGTATTGGGGGTTGACATCGCGCTGTGTCTAGGAGAGCCATTACACGAGTAGTCCCTGGCCAGGGCAAACGAGATATACTGGTAGGTTTCCAGTGTTATCTCAGGGTGTTTTGGGCTTCGCTCCGGCACGACTTGTACCGCTATTGGGGGACTGACGTTTACCGCCCCCTAGGCCCGCCATGCGATGTATCAGACGAACAGACCGGACTGTACGGAGAATGTCACACTCAGGCTCAGTAGGAGTTCAGATGGGTTTCGCCTCATCGGTCTTCTTGTCGGCACTACCTGGGGACCGTTACGCACAGCTAGTGCCGCTTGCGGTCTGTGGTTAAACCCACTGCCAGCGTAGTGTCGAGTCTTTAGAGTCCCACACAGAAAGCTTTTCGCCTTTAGGCAAAATAGTAGAGGTCGCATGGTATTGCGACAGGTCGCATGGTTTTGCGACAGGGTTCGGTCACATCCGTGCACTTGTGCGCGTACAGTGTCCGGACAGTTTACACTAGCGGGCTTTGGTTTAAGCCAGATCCTAGTGTACCTTATGGGATTGGATTTATCCAGTTTGCATTCGTGTTCCTCGGAACGCGGATGCGGGTGTGTATGCACAGTTGACAGGGAGACAGAGGCAGCGGATTCTCATTAGGGTTGTTGACAGTTGACCGTTGACTATTTGACATTTTGCTCAACCCTAATGAGAATATGATATGTGATTAACTATTATATTAATTAAGTATTATGGTGATATGGTTATTGACTTTGTTGACTTGTTGACTTTTGTTGACTTGTTGACTTTTGTTGACTTGTTGACTTTGTTGACCGGTTGACTAGGCTTGACTAGTTGACCATCATGATAACCATAGCCATCATTTCATGGCAAAGACTTTTTCTTGCTTGCTCATTTGTGTAAAATGAGTGCATGAAATGATATGGTTATGGTTGCTTCAAACCATCACATAAGACTTTTGTTAGTATGATGAGTTATGATTGCTTTGGATTATGAGAGGGTGAAAGACAAAAGAGAGCCTCATTCTTTCTTGCTCATTCTCTCTCTTGTTCTTGAGCTCTCCTTTTGCTCTTACCCTTTTTTGCTCTTGCTCCCTCTCTTTAATCTATAGTTCTCTTGTCTCATGAGTTGAGAATCAAGAACCATAGATAAAATCCCATTCTAATTCATCTCTACTCATTCTAGTTCATTAGGTTTAGCAAACCAAGTGAACTAGTTTCTTCAAAGAACGAAGAAGGAGCTAAAGGTTGGAGCTTTCAGGTGGATCAATCTTCGGCGTACGGAGACGACGAGAAGAAGCCATTCCGGACCACCATCGGAGCTTGAAGACGAAGGAGTTCAAGACAAGCAAGGTATAACCCCCTAACCGAGTAGCTAGAAACTCGTAGTTAGGTTGCTAGATAGATGTTTAACCAAGATCCGGGTTTTAGGTCCATGTTACCACCTCCGTAAAAATCGTTTTTTACCAAATTCCGCTTTCCCGAAAGAACCGGGAGAGGTAGCATGGACTTACAAATAGTACCTGGGCTGTAGCTTGTGACTGATCACGATATGATATATGTATGACTTGATTACGACATCATATAGGTGTGACCTGATGTCGATATCGTATAGGTGTGACTTGATGACGATAAGATATCGGTATAATTTAATCACAATATTACACATATGACATGATATTTCTGTGGATAAACTAATGATGCTTATCATGATGGCAATGATATATGATTGATGTATGCGATCACAGTTTAGCACCTTGATCATGAGATGTGTTGATGATGACATTATACGAATGAGGAGACACTTAGGAGATACTTGACCGTACCCCGATATTGGGATGCCGTACGATGGATTTTACCGTACGAGGCTTAGATTTGATGATTGATCCGCACTCTTGATTCGAGGAAGCCGTACTACGTACGTGACGCTATTGAGGCGGGATCGCCGACTATTAGAGATATTGATTCAGACCTTGGGTAGACTCTAGTTTCTTACTGACTAGTCTATTAGGTTTAGTTCCTTAGGATGTTAGATGGACACTGGTTTAGGTTCGACTCACATAGTGGTAGTTGTACTCGTATCTCGCAGAGGAGTGGATAATGCACACCTGTATTTACATTCATACAGTAATCATCATGGTGCATGTTCTTTTATATGTTGCTATAATCAGTATAAACTTTACCTGTTAGGACACCAGCACTATTACCGATGATGCGCATATTCCACGCACACTTATTTGCCGGCTCACACACATCATCATCGGTAAGTGCTATGTCACGTACACTTTAGATCATATTGTCTTTTATGGATAGAATCAGTTAACAACTAGACTGATATAATATTGTGATTATTCTCTGACATTATTACAGACATGATATTCATTGCTTAGACATTCATGCATTCATATTTTCATGTTATCATGCAGTATTATGGGCATATGCCGACACTTATCATATAGTTACTCATGATTTTGAGATTTGGATTTTTATGAGATTTCTGGATTTTGGGGAAAACCGCAAGAATATGTAAACACTTCTCTCTCTCATCCTCCCTTCTTTTTAAAAACATAAGATGCGGTTTTCTCGTGATGTATGTGTCGTCCACCATGAGATTTCATGTTTTCTGATGGATTTCGAGACCCGATTCGAGGTGTGGATGAACCGTCTCGGGTACATGACGGGCCCGGTATGGTACCCCGGGGCAAGAAGATCGAGTTGTAGACGATGAGCCTGGCAGGGGAAGGCTACCTACCGGTGATGTCTGGCGCGGCGGATATCCGGAGGATACCGACCGTTGTCGTGAGATTTGATGATATGGGCCGATCCGGACTGACGGAGCCCGAGATATTGAGACTTGAGATTACATGTGTTGTGTCGATGCTTGACACGGATTTCCATGGATTTCATTGTTGAGATTTCAAATTCTTATACACATTTTACTATGATAATAGCTAAAGATTTCTTATACATATATATCTGGATTTCAGGATTTGTTACTTTATATTCATGGTGCATGCATTTCATTTCATATGACATAGTATTATATGAGGCACTGACACGAGCATGGAGTATCTGCACTTACACGTAGTTTTACCCTGCTATTACTAGTTGATTGGGATATAATAGTGTATTATTATGACCTAAGATAGCGTCGTGCTTTCGATTTCTTTTCGTAGATGTCTTCTACTCACGAGTTGGCAACTCACCCCCGTTGTGCCAAATTTTATTACAGGTTCGATGTACAGGTTTCCGTGGCAGCTTGTTGGCACATCTTTTCTTCAGGGTGATTTGCACGGTAGGTTGGTTCACTTGTATCCGAACCACCATTGTACTTTTATTCATTCATTTGTACCTAGTAAGCTCCATCAACCATATTTGTATTACTTGATAAGTTTATAGGACCAGTCTTTTATTTCGACCTTAGAGTCGCGCATGTATTATTCTGATCTGGTGGTTTTGTTTTCTTTTGAGTTTTGAGCCCCGCCGATTGGCGTTGTATATTATTGTGCTTGTTGTGGTTGTTTCCGCCTGTTGGCGTTGATGCTAGCTCCCGTTTGGGGATGCTTTTTATTGTTTATGTACATTATACTTGTTGTACCCGTTTGGGGGCCAGTTTTTACAGAGGAGACTCTGCCGAAATTTTTGGTAAAATTTGCTGATGTTTTTATACTTGTTTTCTTTTCTTTTCTTCTTTTTCTTCTTTTATGGTTTAGATTTCTGGGCTTCGGCTTACTTAGGTCACGTGGCGCCTCTAGACGCTTCGTAATCTAAGTACCGGTCACGTTCCGTACTTTCGGGTCGTGACACATGACTACTTCAATCTCCGTCTGATGCAAATACTGTTGAAGCTTCCACTGGGTGGTGAGATTCATCGATAATGGTTGGCGACTAAGTGCATCAGGTACTACGTTCATCTTCCTTGGGTGATATTGCAGATTGATGTCGAAATCCGCCATCAATTCTAACTATCTTCTCTGCCGCATATTAAGCTTCTTCTGAGTAAACACATATTTCAGACTCTTGTGATCTGTGTATATGTCAACTCGTTCACCAAGAACATAATGGCGCCAAATTTTAAGAGCAAAAATAACAGCTGCCAACTCTAAATCATGCGTCGGATAATTGCGCTCATGAATCTTCAGCTATCTTGAAGCATAAGCCACAACCTTTCCGTGCTGATGTAGAACATATCTTAATCTCTTACCGGATGAATCACAATATACTACAAAACCTCCAGATTGGTCCGGTATGACAAGGATTGGTGCTGACGTCAATCTTGACTTGAGTTCCATGAAAGCTTGTTCGCATGCTTCTTACCACACGAATTCTTCATCTTTACGTGTGAGTTTGGTCAGGGGTGTTGCTATCTTCGAAAATACTTAAATGAACCTTCGGCAATATCCAGCTAGACCCAAGAAACATCGAATGTCCTTCACTGACTATGGTGTCGGCCATTTGCTTACTGCTGAAACTTTCGCTGGATCTACAGAGATTCCTTCTCCTAATACAATATGTCAAAGAAAACCAACTTGATCTAGCCAAAACTCGTACTTGCTGTACTTGGCATATAATTGATGTTCTCGTAAATTTTCTAGGACAATTCGCAGGTGCTCGGCATGCTCTTTTTGACTCTTAGAATACTCCAGAATGTCGTCGATGAAGATGACAACAAACCTGTCTAAGTACTCCCAGAAAACTTGATTCATTAGGTTAATGAATATCGCCGGTGCGTTGGTCACTCCAAATGGCATTACAAGAATTTCATAATGTCCATAACGAGTTCTGAAAGCCATTTTGTGGATATCAGATTCCTTGAATTTCACCTGATGATAACCCGAACAAAGATCTAACTTGGAGAAAACACAAGATCCACTTAGCTAATCGAATAGATCGTCGATGCGCGGGAGTGGATACTTGTTCTTTATCACTACTTCGTTTAAGGCTCTATAATCAATGCACATTCTGTATGAACCTTCCTTCTTCTTAACGAGCGGAACTGGGGATCTCCAACTTGAAGTGCTGGGACGAATCCATCATTTCGCCAATAATTCGTCCAACTGAGTTCGGACCACCTTTAAACCTTCCAGACTTAGTCGATACGGTGCTTTGATCACCGGTTGTGCTCCTGGTACTAAATCAATGCTGAATTCAAGAGCTCGATCGAGAAGCAAACCTGATATATCGTCATGAAACACATCATCGAACTCTCGAACTACTTCTGGCTTTGATCCTTCCTTCGCTTGAATTGCTGCAATCACTGCTTCCTTTGGCTTCGCCTTCTATGTACTTGGCTCCAAGGTACGATCTCCACTTTTGAAATAGAAGACCGGATGCTCGGGAATCTCGAATACTACCCTCCTTTGACGACAGTCAATAGTAGCATAAAATGTTCCGAGCTAATCCATACCTAGAACCACATCGAAGTTTGGTATGTCCAGCACTTTGAAGTCAGCATAGAATTCTCTGCTACAGACGACCACTGGACACAGGATGTATCCCATTGTTGCCTTTAAAACGCCGTTCCCGGAACTGACATTCCAGTTGGATACAAGCGGTGTGACTGGAATCACATGAGTTCGGACAAACCATTGCGACATAAAGCAATGAGATGCTCCAGTATCAAATAGTGCTAGTGCAGGGAGTGAGGCTACTAAGATTTTGCCTAAGGTATGTGGGATTTGTTTTAGGTATACGGGAAAAGATATATAGGTATGTCTATGAATTTAAAAAGAATTTGAAAGGGAAGTGTTACCAGTGATGACTTGGCCGGTGGCTTCAGCCTCTTCCACAGTCATTGTGAAAGCCTGTCACCTCGGCACATTCCTTCTTGCTGGAGGAGCATTCCTCTGTCCGTTCCTTGGTCCTTGATGTGGGTTCCTTTGAGCTTGATGGAACTGACGGGAGGAGGTGCAGTCGATCCACGAGGAGGTGGAGCAGGTAGTGCAAGTCTCAAAGCAGGTGCCTGAATGGCTGGGCACTACGGGTATGTGATTGCTAGCCTGGGTGCAGTATATGGGTTTTGTCTATGAGGACAAGACCCAATATCGTGAGTAGCTGAGCCGCAGATTACGCAAAGGCGATATGCACGCTGGCAGTCTTTCATCAGATGTCCATCTCTCCTGCAGTTTGTGCAAAATGCTGGGATGGGCTGGTTGTTTTGTACTCCCAGTCTCCTTGGCACAAATGGTGGCCTTGAAGAGGCTCCACCTACCATCTGGTTGGAAGGGCGCTTCATTCTGGCAGACTGAGGTCTGCCCCTCATCTTTACCACTGCCTCATAACGGCGGGAAGCTTTCAGAGCCGATCCATCGGTCGGAAAATCTCCTATTGCTAAGGCAGCCTGGATCTCCGGATCTAACCTTTTTTAAAATCGACGGGCTCTGATCTCATCCGTCGGTATCAAGTGTGCTATAAATCTGTTAAGGTATTGTGTTAGCTGTGCAATATGTGATATTTCAAAATCTAAATATTGAGACGTATCTTACCGACTGAGCAAGGTGAATTCAGCGTCATATTCATCTTCTGACTTGGTCCATAATGAACCTTGTTGCAGATGGACGAACCGCTGTTCCATATCAAAGCGGGCAGTCTCAGGGAAGTACTTTGCATCGAACATGTTACGGAAAGTCTTCCATTCGATCGGTTGGGTGAGACGGCTTTCTTCCGCCTTCCAACAAACCCGTGCATTGTCCGTGAACTGCAACTTTGCAACACGAACCCAAGCTATCTCTGGCATTTGTGCCGCTGCCAGGTCATCTTCAATGCTTTGAACCCATTCCTCAGCTTCTAGAGGGCTCACTTTTCCTGCAAACTGTTTGGGGTGCAAGGCCCTGAATTGTTTCATCCCAGGTGTTTCTGCCTCGGGACGGTTCATCAATATAGCAGTCTGTTGCTGTTGTCCCTCCAGGAGGCTGCGGATTGCCTCAAGCAGAACCGTCTGCTCTTTGATCGGAGCAGCGACGGCAGGTGTGAGTGGTAGTGGTGGGGGTGTGTTGTTGACATTCGTATTGGTGTTGTTTGGGGAATCCATAACCTTGAAAGAAAAATTTGGGTTAGGAAAGATTTAAAGTATATGGAATTGTAAGATTCAAGGAATATGAATTGTAAAGAATGTTTTTAGTTGCTGGTTCTTGTGTTATATTGCTTAGATTGTCCATGTAGAATGACCTGCATGGGCCACCAACAAAACCTGTCGCGCACCGCTTCCCAGTGTACGGGAAAAGGACGCGACGAGGCCACTACGTATTTACTCAGAAGTAAACACGCTAAGCGTATCTAAGCAGTATAAAATGAAATGTACACAAGAGACAAGATGTAAATAATCAACAACTTTATTTATTAAACATTCTTTCTACAATACAACTGAAATAAAAATACGTGGAATGAAAGCAATGCCTAAACAATGGCATAACAGAAATGTAAAGGAAATGTAGTGTACAAGTGAATCTAAAACTCTGGGTCTTCAGTAAACTGATCCAAGTCTTCGCTGCTGGGCTTGATCTCCAGTGAGTCCGAATCACCTGACGACATTCCAAAGAAGAAGAAATAGAATGTCGTCAGCGAACAAATCGCATGGTAAATCCCGTAAATAAATAAGAATAGAATAGACAGAATAGAGTATAGCTGTTTATTGTTGTTATTTAGTGTTAACGATGTTGTTTGTAGTTTGGTACAGAAGAGGCCAGTTGTAACATTTCATAAAATATAAAATATTATTTTTGGAATTTAATATTAAAATAATATATTTCGCGAAAACTACCCGATTTGCGAAATTGGGGTTTTCGTAAAATGGTATAAATATATACCAATAATTGTGAAATAGTTGGAGACTAAAATGATTTATTCATTTAAAAATATATTTATCGGATATGGCATTTTTATAATTTATTATATGCAGTTTAAATAAAAATTGATTAGTGCAATACTAATCGCGATTAAGCCAAATCCGTGTTTCTATATTTTCCCATGGCTAGTGCACCATGGCATGATGAATTTTGTTGCATGTTGTTTTAAGTGTGTTGTTGTATTGGTTTTATTTGGTTTAGATGAGAAAAAGAAAAGGGAATGAATTATCGAGGAGAAAGAGGGGAGGACCACATGAGGCATGGCTTGTGAGTGAGGGTGAGAATAAGAGATAGAGGGGGGCTGCCCATTTTCTTCACCCCATCATTTTCCTTAATCTTCTTCCACCTCATCTCCCTCCACCTCCACCTCCAAATATCATCTCCATTTCCTGACCAAAACCCCACACCCTCTTCAATAAAGTTGATCGCCACTTCATCCGCAACACATTGAACCTTGAAAGTTTGGATTTTGGAGATTTTGAGAAGCTAGGGTTTTTCTTGAGTCACCAAAATGAGGTAGATCTCCTTTCATTTAGCTTAGTTTTTAGTTTCTTGCATCCTAGTTTAGTTTAGAGTTAAACTTATTTAGATTAGTGATGTTTGGAAAATCCTAAGAGAGGGTTTGGGTGATTGTGTGGATTTGGTGATGTTTACGGCCTGTTACAAGACCTTAGCATTGATTTACTGGCCAAGACCTGGATTAGAAACCAATACACGGATTTAGAATTTCCCGACGTCAGATTTGTGACAAATTTTGATGGTATATAGAAATCTGGGATGACCTGAGACCACCATAAAATAAGTTCCCTTGACAGTGATACGTGCAGGCAATTTTGAAGCTAACCCTGAAACCCGAGACCCTAATACCAATATCTGGCCGCAAATTAACTCATTGTTGCCGCAAATTGCGGCCACATTAGAGGGGAAATTGTTGATTTTTGGTCAGTAGTCTTGTTATCTGAGATCTAGACTAACCCCGTATGCAAAATTCTCCAGTTTGGCCTAGGGTGAAATCTAGGAGTGATTTTCCTAGGTTGTTGTTTTCGTGTTTTGCGAATCTGAAACTTGGATTTTAGTATTTGATATTGTATTTGGTCATTGGGTGTTTTTACGTCAACGACGAGGGATAATTGGTTGCATTTGCATACGTAGGCTATACGTTCTAACCTATGAGCGCACCGTGTGCCGTATTGGTTTTCCGGACTTGATGTTAATAGCATCTGCGATTGTGTATTTATTGTAGGTACCTTCGCGTTGATTCTGAGACGACGAAGCCATCGACTACGGCTGAACAAGGAGTTCCATAGGTGAGTAGATTTATATCTACGGGTGAAGTCGGGTGGATGGCGTATAGCACCCCCGTAAATTTTGATGGAAACCAATATATAGAATATGGTTAAGGAAGCCTATATTATAAACTATGAATAGGATTTAAAAGATAGTTAGAGATGATATGAATGATTGAATATGTATATCGAGATATGAGATGAAAGCTATAGGGATATAACTCTTTGACATGCTATGATTGAAATGATGTCTCGAATTGATATATAAGATTATGAAAAGTTAATGTGAATCACAATATATAGATATGTAGTTGCACGAGATTAATTATGAGATTTAGAGTAGCATGACATGAGATTTATACGATAGAATGTATATGTAAAATGACTTGATGTGAGATACTAATGTGATGAAAAGAGTATACGATGAGATATGATGACTTGGTTAGATATGTTGTTATACAGATGCGAGTCGATATGAGATAATTGATACCTTTGTCGGTCCCATGATATGAGAGTTATACGGATGTGACCTGAAGCATAGGTATATATATGGATAATGTTATGAATCATGAGTGATATATCGTACGAGACGTTAGGTCCGTACCCTCATTGTCATATAGGTTGACAGAATCCCTAATCGTTTAATGCCGCCGTACGACGGATACCGTACGTGATGAGTTTTACTTGATGATTGATCCATACCCTTGACTAGAGGATATCGTACGATGGATACCATACATGATGTTGTGAGGATGGATGCCGATTGATAGATTCACCGACTCGGATATGTGATAGAGACGTATACCTTATAGCATTGCACTCACGATTTACTTTATGCTACGCTCAGGACATTCTCATTGCATTACGAATACCTGTGCTAGTATACCCACACAATTATCGATGATGCGTATGTTACACTTACACAGATTGCCGGCTCACACATTTCATCATCGATAATTGCTATGTCACTTACACAGTAGAATTGTTACATCAATATGATATGTCACATGATATACTGATATTGTCACATCACTGTTCCATGTTGCATGATATACGGATATGCTCACATTTTTGTTATATGTTTGCATACATCATGCTTTACGATTATATGCATTGAGATGTTGTTTTCATGAGACTCTGGATTTGAGAACCGTGGTTATATTTCAAAAGAAAGTATGTATTGTTTTAAAAACCCGGTTTCTCTTGATATGATATTTCAGTGCGACCACCATGCGTTTTCTCGGTACTGAAACGTATGATAGAAAACCCGATTCAAGGAGGTGGATGATCCGTTTGCGGGTTCATGGTGGACCCGGTATGGTACCCCTGGGTGAGAAATGATTTTTATAGTGTAGACAATGAGCCTGGCAGAGGGACTACGACCTACCGGTGATTGGTTGGACCCAGCGGTTATCCGGAGGATACCGACCGGAGTCGAGAGATGGATATAGGCCGAGCCGTACTGCCGGAGCCCGAGGGCCAATCCGGAAAGACGGAGCCCGTGGTACGATCCGGGATGACGGAGCCCAAGATATGAGGATTTACGTGTCGATGCTGGACACGGGTTTCGTGATGTTTCGAGTGTCGATGTTGGACACTCAGATTCCATGATTTTGATGTGTCATTGATGGACATACGCTGAATTATATCCTCATATTTTCATGCATTTTCTTTCATGATATTTACATGCATGATGTTGTTGTGTCATTGATGGACACGTAGATGTTATCCATATGCTGATAGGCATTGATTATATTGTTGGCACATATGGAGATACGGTCACCTTAGATATCATAGTATTACCTTTATGATATAGTTGATATATGAATCGTTGTTTTATTCAATTTCTACCTGATGATGTTTTCTACTCACGAGTTGGCAACTCACCCCCGTTGTGCCACAGTTTTTGCAGGTTGACCGTATGGATCAGTAGCGGCATCGCTGACACACAGCTTGGATTCGGGTGACTTGCTTTGGTAGGTGGTACATGTTGGATCGTACCACTCTTGTATTTATTATTCCTGTTGTATCTAGTTAACTCTATAAATAAGAAACTAGTAATTGTATATGTAGTAGGACTTAGTAGGACTTGTAGTTGTGAGACTTTGAGCGATGGGTTTTATTGTCACGACCCAAAATTTGGGCACATGACCGGCACTTAAACTACGTAACGTCAACAGGCGTAACACAATTAAGTAAGCCAAAAAACCTAGCAATCTAAACCATTACAAGAAAGAAGATAGATCACTTTTAAAAATCTCGATGCAAAACTTTAAACTTAAGTTTGTTTTTCATACAAATTTTGGCAGCACCTCCTTTGTAAAAACTAGCCCCGAAACGGGTACAAACATAAGATAAAAGTAAAGCATCTCCAAATGGGAGCAAATCTCGCCCAACGGTGGAAACAACCACCGCAACAGATATACGACGCCGTAGCGAAAAAAAGATAATCCAAATATATAAAAAGGCCGGCTCACACGAGCCCGACAACCAGTGTCAAAAGAATATACAACATCGATCCTCATAACTCGTCTCTAAGTCAATACATGAAGGTGGTAGATGGAGAGTACTAGATACAAGAAATATACAATGTACATCATCGAATAACCGCAACCCACCTATAGCAAACGGCTTCACAGCCAACCGTAGCGGTAGGCGCCCTGCCACGACTACTCTGATGATCAGAAATAAAAAAAAAACTGCGGCACAACGGGGGTGACATGCCAACTCATGAATAGTAAATAATATCATACAGTAATCGCATGTATGTACTAGCAGCGATAATCTATCACAATTAATTTGATAGCATAAGTATGACAATATGAATATGCAATAGTCATGAAAGGTACTCTATCAGGTACTACTAATACATGAAGCAAGTGCATATCAAATAAATTCGGAGTACGGGATAAAACATATCATCCTCACGAAACCCTCACCGTGGCGAACCAGTATCCATCAAGACAAACTAAATCCCAAAATTCCCTCAAATCAGCCCCCATATCGGCCCTCATATCGGCACATCGGCCCCTCACATCGGGCACATCAGCCCCTCATATCGGGCACATCAGCCCATCATATCGAGCATATCAGCCTCTCATATCGCAATGAATAAGAATACATGCACAGATCATTATGATGATATATATTATAGGTATACATAAATAACAGCGTCCCATACCACTGATATATATATATATATTATAGTTATACATATATAACAACGTCCCATACCACTGATATATATATATATATTATAGGTGTTCATATATAACAGCGTCCCATACCACTGATATATAAATATACACAGGAGTAAAACATCCAGAAACATCATTTGAAATCCATATATCAATGCAAAATCCATGAAATATAATATATGCAACATGAAACAGTAATATGAGCATATATAGGAAAAACCGCTATTTAATTGCAACCTGTTATTTAAATATATCTTGCGCTTCCTAATTTCTCCGAAACCAAACGCAACATCATATAAAGGTGAAAATGTACTATAGTCGGGTATGCGTAACCATGTCGGCATAGCAAAATATGTGTATCTACCTATCAGTAATGATGTAATACCCTCTAGGTATATGTGTAGCTATATCAAGCTAGGTATGTGTATATACATGTCAATAATGGTATAATACCCTCCAGGTATATGTGTAGCTAGATGTAGTCATGGCAAGGCATATGTGTAAGTATGTTGGTATACAGGTATGCTATATGTCATATGTACAATGGAATATGAATCAATGTCTCAATGTCCCTAACCATACAATATCACGTATGTATAAGTGTTGTGCGTGTCATGGCAATTATTGACGGTGTGAGTGGCATACAATCAGTGCTTGTGCAATATGAGCCGTCAATAATTGTGCAGTGTCCAAAGGGTACAAGTCCAAGCACAACAAGTTATAATATGCAATGAAGTTTTATACACAAACTCTATATTTGCAATATAAACATGCGGCTAATATCATATCATATCTAGCCCTGACGCATAACGCTATGCGGGCGAATTCCCCGTAGATGTTAAATCTACTCACCGACAGTCGTGGGCTAGGTGAATCCAATCACCTGCTTCTATTTCTTCGCAGCGTCCGAAGTCCCCGTCTGCAATCCTATTAACACAAAACGTAGCCAGTGCAAAAATCTAAGAAATCGATCAATATCACGTATACACTACGTTTGACCAACACACCAACTCCAATCCAACTCATAAGTGTTCGTCTAACGGCTAACGTGTGTGGCGACACACCAAAACTAACCCAAGTGTAGCAGCTACACAAGATCACGAACCGTGTCGGATAACGTAACACACGTACTCAAAACACTAGATTATGCACAAGTGATCCCAGATTTTGCATACTGTCAATACTCAAAAATCAAACAGTACAAAACACCTCTAAACTGCAGACAGCTACCCTCCAAAAACCAAAACCCAAGCCCCCTAAAAATCCGAGGTCGCCGGATTTTGCCTCCTTGTCGCCGCCAAAACCGAGCCCCTGGGGTTCGTGCTCCAGGTGCACTCTCAGGGTCACTAGTACAACACCACTACATTGTTTGAATTTACAGTAAAAATCCCAGGTCACAGCAGATCAAAGAGACTCAAACATGACACTAAAAATACGATATTTGTACGTAATGATACTTAAAGTGTTCTAAACAGCAACCAACAAGCTACATAACATAATAACACCTATTTAATAGTTTAGAGATCGTTACCTAGCCAACCTTGCTTAAAAATCCTAGCTTTCCAAGCTCCAAGGCAACGTAGTGGCTAATCAAGACATTTATGTTTTCCATGGATTTTTATGAAGTTTTGCAAGGATTTGTGAAGAGGGAAGTGAGAGTTCAGTTTGGGGTTGAGGGAAGAAGAGAAATTATTGAGAGTGAGAGAAAATGAGAGAGTGAGGGAAGAAATGGTGAGGGGTGAGTGTATGGTAAATCAAAGGCTTACACTCACTCTCCCCCTCACCTCATTAATGCACACATTAATGACTAATGACTCATAAGCCACCTCTCTCAATCCAAACAAGATATTTCACACACCCAAAAGATCTAGGAAAAGGTTAAGGCAAAGGTTAATTTGGTAAGGTTTAGCTTTAGGTGTTATGGTTGCTAAATAAGGTTAACACTAATATACACTGACATTCACATGCACATGTGTGTGCAAGCCATAACAAATAATAAAAAATATTAGTTAATTGTCATAAAATGTGAGCAACCCGATTTGGTAAACTTTTCCGTAAAAACCCGCATTAACGCTTAATTAACACTAATCGCATTCCAAGGTGTTACAATCTCCCCCCTAAAGAAAATTCATCCCCGAATTAAAATTTCATACAAGCGTACCTTCAAAGAGATGAGGGAATTTCTTCCGCATCTCGTTCTCGGCCTCCCAAGTGATCTCCTCACTAGTCGGGCCACGCCGATGAACTTTCACAGATTGCAAGACCTTTGACCGAAGTTTCTTCACCTGCCGATCTAATATAACTACCGGCTGCTCGGTAAACGAAAGATCGCGCTCAAGCAGAACGGTCTCATGCTGAATCATGTAAGAAGCGTCATGAAGGTATCTACGAAGTATCGACACATGGAACATGGGGTGAACATCCAGAAAACTGGGCGGGAGCGCCAAACGATAAGCAACAGAACCCACTCGCTCAAGGATCTCGAAGGGACCTACAAATCTGGGACTGAGCTTCCCCTTCCTCCCAAATCTCATAACGCCCTTCATTGGAGAAATCCGCAGGAATACATGATCCCACACAGCAAACTCAAGTCTGCGACGACGACGGTCGGTATATGACTGCTATCTGCTCTGGGCTGCTCTCAACCTGTCATGAATCAGCTGGATCGTCTCCGTAGTCTCCTGAGCTAGCTGGGGTCCCAAAACCCTACTCTCACAGAGTTCGGTCTAACAGACCGGCGATCGACACTTCTTACCATACAAAGCCTCGAAAGGCACCATCTAAATAGTCTCCTGAAAGCTGTTGTTGTAGGAGAACTCAATCAACGGCAAGTGACGATCCAAACGGCCACAAAATCAAGCGCACACGCACGAAGCATATCCTCCAGAGTCTGTATAATCCGCTCTGACTGTCCGTCGGTCTGCGGGTGGAAAGCGGTGCTAAAACTCAACCGGGTTCCCAAAGCTTCCTGAAGCTTCTGCCAAAGATGGCTAGTAAACTGGGTACCCCTGTCGGATACGATGCGTGTGGGAACTCTGTGCAAATGCATAATCCCATCTATATACAACTGAGCATACTGAGCATAACTGAAAATGGTCTTCACTGGAAAGAAGTGAGCCGCTTTCGTCAACCGGTCACCAATCACCAAAATAGAGTCATACCCCCGACTGGTCCTGAGTAGACCCACAACAAAGTCCATGGAAATCTGCTCCCATTTCCTCTAAGGAACGGGTAAAGGCTGCAACTCTCCAGCCGGTCTCTGATGCTCAGCCTTGACTTCTGACAAGTCTGGCACCTCGAAACGAAGTCTAAAACATCGCGCTTCATCCCTTCCCACCAGTAAAAGTCTCTCAAGTCACGGTACATCTTGGTGGAACCTAGATGAACTCTAAAGGCTGACTGATGTGTCTGCTCTAGGATATCGCGTCTCAGCCCATCAATATCTGGTACACACAAGCTAGTCCCGCAACGTAGCACACCCTGGTCATCAATCATGAACTCGGAAACTGTACCCTCTCGAACAAGCTCAAGAATCTTAACCAAACGGGCATCACTGGGCTGCGCCTCATGGATACGATCCAAAAGAAATGGACGGGCGCGGACATGAGCAAGCTGTTCCCCAGTAGAAGTGAACTCAAACTGTACTCTACCATCGCACAAGGTCTGCCAATCCGTAGAAGACTGTCTTTGAATTACGCTCAACTTGGACAAGCTACCCATGGGCCTACGACTCAAAGCGTCGGCTACTACATTCGCCTTGCCCGGGTGATAAAGGAACCCACAATCATAATCCTTCACAAGCTCCATCCACCGGCGCTGTCTCAAATTTAGATCCCGCTGCTGGAAGATATACTTCAAAATCTTGTGGTCCGTGAAAATCTGACACGACTCCCCATACAAGTAGTGTCTCCAAATCTTCAATGGAAAGTCTGCCGCAGCCATCTCAAGATCATGAGTGGAGTAATTCTGCTCGTGCTTCTTCAGCTTCCTAGAAGCATATGCAATTACTCTATCATGCTGCACAGTACACAACCGAGCCCCACTCGAGACGCATCATAGTAAACAACAAAACCACCCGATCTAGAAAGCAAAGATAGAACTGGTGTCGTCGTCAACCGAGTCTTCAACTACTGAAAACTCTGCTCGCACGCATCAATCCAAAGGAAAGGAACCACCTTCCAGGTCAGTCCGATCAGCGGTGCAGCGATACACGAAAAATCCTGCACGAAACGGAGGTAATAACCAACTAAGCCTAAAAAGCTGCGGATCATTGTCACGGATACAGGTCGGGGCCAAAGCTGTACAACCTCGATCTTCCTCGGGTCCACAAGAATACCATCTCCCGTCACCACATGACCCAGGAAGTCAACTCTATCAAGCCAAAATGTGTACTTTGTGAATTTAGCATACAGCCGGTTCTCTCTCAATATCTACAAAGCAATCCTCAAGTGCTGCTCGTGCTCCTCCGGACTCCTAGAATAGACCAGAACGTCATCAATAAACACAATAATGAACTGGTCGAGGAACGACCTGAAAATCCGGATCATCAGATCCATGAATGCTGCTAAGGCATTGGTGAGTCCGAACGACATCACTAGAAACTCATAATGCCCGTAGCGTATACGAAAAGCAGTTTTCGGAACGTCATCATTCCGAACCCGCAACTGATGATAACCCGAACGGAAATCAATCTTAGAAAATTGTTTCTCACCGTGGAGCTGATCAAACAAATCGTCAATGCGAGATAAAGGATACCTGTTCTGCACCGTAACTCGGTTCAATTGACGATAATCAATACACAACCTCAAACTACCGTCCTTCTTCTTGACGAACAGAACAGGAGCTCCCCACGGCGAAACACTCGGACGCACAAGCCCCTTATCAAGCAATTCTTGCAATTGATCTTTGAGCTTTCAAAGCTCCGCCGGAGCCATCCGGTAATGCGGTATAGAAATAGGCCCTGTGCCAGGAATCAGATCAATGCAAAACTCAATATCGCACTCTAGCGGCAAACCAGGTAAGTCATCGGGAAAAACGTCGGGAAACTCTCGCACGATAGGAACCCGGTCCAATGACTCTACTGCGGCTCCAGTATCACAAATGAAAGCCAAGAATCCCCAACATCCCCTCCTCAAAAGCCGACAAGTGCAAAGGGCAGAAATCAAACTGCGAGGGGTGGCACCACGGTCCCCCTGCACAACCCGATCAAACTCGCGCGGAAAAATGAAACCGACCGTCTTCTCACGGCAGTCCACTGACGCATAAAAAAGTTTCCAACCAGTCCATGCCAAAGAGAACGTCGTAGTCTAACATATCTAGACGGATCAAATCGATGGACAACTCTCTATCTCCAATCTGAACGGCACACGACCGAAACACATAACGCGCGATAAAAGAATCGCCAACAGGTGTAATCATAATAAGCGGCTGATCAAGCAAACACGACTCTCGGCCCAAACTCGGCACAAAGTGCATAGAAAAATACGAATACGTAGATCCCGGATCAAACAAAATATGAGCCTCAAAAGAACATACAGGAAGAGTACCTGAAACCACTGCATTGGACGCCTACGCATCCTGATGAGTCAAGGCAAACACCCGAGCCTATCCTCTACCGGCGACTTGCTAACCTCTGCCTCTACCACCCCTTCCTCTCGGCACAAAACCACCGCGTCCTCGACCTCTCTGCACAAGAGTCTAACGCAGAGCAACAACAGGCATAAGGGGCAATGCCCTCTGCGGTAGAGAAGATGGTAAAGTAACCCGCGGCACAGCTGCCTCGTGCTCACGTGGCACAGTACAATCTCGAACCCGAAGACCCGATCTCCCGCACCGGTAACATCCAGATGAAAATTGCCGACTCCCCTGAGAATAAGAGCTAAAAAGGTGTCCTCGTCCCGGACCTCCACTACCCCCAGTATCTGAACGGGAACTGTCACGACGTCTAAACGCCTGCCTCTGTGCTAAAACACCAGTACGAACCCTCTTCGGTTCCGGAGCAACCGACGTCTCAGAAAGACGCTCCTCAACCAACAGGGTTGCGTCCACCGCTGCTGCATAGGTGTCACAATGCTGAACGCTGATAACGAGGAACAAATGGGTAAGCAGGCCTCAAACAAACCTCTTGACCCGCATCTCCTCCGTAACTACCAAATACGGAGCATACACAAACAGCTCGGTAAACAGCACATCATACTCGGCCACCGTCATACCCTGAGTCTGGCGAAACGACTCGAATCTGCGTGCTCGAGCATCCCTGACACTCAGCGGAAGAAAACACACAAGAAACACCGTCATGAACTCAGCCCAGGTCATAGCAGAAAGACGTGCGGTTCTGCCCTTCTCTAAGGACTCGCACCACTTCTGGGCCAGACGCTCCAGACGAAAGCTCGCGAACTCCACCCATCTCGCATCGGGGCATCAAAGCGAATGACATATCCTGGCCATCTGGTTGGTAAATGACTGCGGATCCTCAGCTGCATCAGTACCAGTGAAAACCGGAGGCCTCAGCCTTATGAACTCCGATAACGATACGGTGATCACCTCCGTAGCTGCAGGTACAACTGCCTGAACAGTAGGCATCGACACAGTCCCCGTAACGGGTGGAACAACCGTCTTCCCCTGCACTCGAATGGCCTCAACTAACGACTCCATCATCTGGCGCAAATCCGGCATACCAGCCCCAAGCATAGCCATATGGTCTGTCGATGGTGGAACAATCCGCTCCTGCACAACGGGCGTACCGTCCTGGTCAGTCCTCGTCTCAGACGAGTCAACTCTGACCTCGGCCCTCGCAACCGCTCTCTGCGCCCCCATTGTCTTCGGCGGCATAAAGGCTGGAAATGGAAACATGGTTCGATAAGGACACAGAAATCGGATCACAAGGATATGTATATCACTGAAGGAATTTCAAGCAATAAGTCCTAAGGTCACTTAGGCGGAGCACCGTGTCGTAAGTATGCCGCGGATCATACGCACGCTATATTACTCTGCTTAAGCTACCTACTCCATCATACCAAGGTCATGCTACATTCCGAAAGGTTAAACCTAGAGCTCTGATACAAACATTGTCACGACCCAAAATTTAGGCACATGACCGGCACTTAAACTACGTAACGTCAACAGGCGTAACGCAATTAAGTAAGCCGAAAAATCCAGCAATCTAAACCATTACAAGAAAGAAGATATATCACTTTTAAAAATCTCGATGCAAAACTTTAAACTTAAATTTGTTTTTCGTAAAAATTTCGGCAGCACCTCCTTTGTAAAAACTAACCCCGAAACGAGTACAAACATAAGATAAAAGTGAAGCTTCCCCAAACAGGAGCAAATCTCGCCCAAGTGCGGAAACAACCGCCACAACAGATATACGACGCCGTAGCGAAGAAAAGATAATCCACATATATAAAAAGGCCGGCTCACACGAGCCCTTCAACCAGAGTCAAAAGAATATACAACATCGATCCTCAAAACTCATCTCTAAGTCAATACATAAAGGTGGTAGATGGAGAGTACTAGATATAAGAAATATACAATGTACATCATCGAATAACAGCAACCCACCTATAGCAAGCTGTTTCACAGCCAACCGTAGTGGTATCCACAAATGTAAAGATAAATAGGCACCCTGCCGCAACCACTCTGATGATCAGACCTGAAAAACCCTGCGGCACAACGTGGGTGAGTTGCCCACTCGTGAATAGTAAATAACATCATAGAGTAATCGTAAGTATGTAGTAGCAGCGATAATCTATCACATGTAATTTGATAGCATAAGTATGACAATATGAATATTCAATAGTCATGAAAGGTACTACATCAGGTACTACTAATACATGAAGCAGGTGCATATCAAATAAATGCGGAGTACGGGATAAAACATGTCATCCTCACGGAAACCTCATCGTGGCGAACCAGTGTCCATCAAGATAAACTAAATCCCCAAATTCCCTCAAATCAGCCCCCATATCGGCCCTCATATCGGCACATAGGCCCCTAATATCGGGCACATCAGCCCCACATATCGGGCACATCAGCCCCTCATATCGGGCACATCAGCCCCTTATATCGGACATATCAGCCTCTCATATCGGGCTCATCAGCCCCTCATATCGCAAATGAATAAGAATACATGCACATATCATTATGATGATATATATTATAGGTATACATATATAACAGCATCTCATACCACTGATATATATATATATATATATATATATTATAGGTGTACATATATAATAGCGTCCCATACCACTGATATATATTTATATATATATTATAGGTGTTCATATATAACAGTGTCCCATACCACTGATATATATATACACAGGAGTAAATCATCCAGAAACATCATTTGAAATCCATATATCAATGAGAAATGCATGAAATATAATATATGCAACATGAAACAGTAATATGAGCATATATAGGAAATACTGCTGTTTAACTGCAACCTGTTATTTAATTATATCATGTGGTTCCTAATTTCTCCGAAACCAAACGCAACATCATATAAAGGTGAACATGTAGCTATAGCCAGGTATGCGTAACCATGTCGGTATAGCAAAATATGTGTATCTACCTATCAGTAATGATGTAATACCCTCCAGGTATATGTTTAGCTATATCAAGCTAGGTATGTGTATATACATGTCAATAATGGTACAATACCCTCCAAGTATATGTGTAGCTAGCATGTAGTCATGGCAAGGCATATGTGTAAGCATGTAGGTATACAGGTATGCTATATGTCATATGCACAATGGAATATGAATCAATGCCTCAATGTCCCTAACCATACAATATCACGTATGTATAAGTGTTGTGCGTGTCATGGCAATTATTGACGGTGTGAGTGGCATACAATCAGTGCTTGTGCAACATGAGCCGTCAATAATTGTGCAGTGTCCAAAATGTACAAGTCCAAGCACAACAAGTAATAATATGCAATGAAGTTTTATACGCAAACTCTATATTTGCAATATAAACATGCGGCTAATATCATATCATATCTAGCCCTAACGCATAACGCCATGCGGGCGAATTCCCCGTAGATGTTAAATCTACTCACCGACAGTCGCGGGCTAGGTAAATCTAATCACCTGCTTCCCTTTCTTCGCAGCGTCCGAAGTCCCCACCTGCGATCCTATTAACACAAAACATAGCCAGTGCAAAAATCTCAGAAATCGATCAATATCACGTACACACTACGTTTGACCAACGCACCAACTGTTAGTGTATATGCCCTAGGGGCCATTATTGTATCATACTAGCTTGTATATTACTTAATGGAATTTTGGGATATTCACTGTTATATTAACTGTCTTGCTAAACATGGTAGTATGCTACTTGGTTATATCTATCTTAATATGTGTGTACGTATTGATAGAGCCCTTAAGATCTTGCTTGACTACTAGCGTTGTGATGGCAGTCATACTAGTGGGGGCTGGGTAGTCTACAAGCACATCCTTTTTCAGGTCCCTAGTCGTAGGATTATCGAGACAGGGCATCGATACTCCGGAGTAGACTAGTGTGTATGCTTCTCATCCCAGTTGGGGAGATGGTCTGTCCCACAGCCATCAGTATGTCGTACTGGAGATAGTATACAGGTGCTCATTGGGTTACGGGTACACCGGACAGGACTCGCAGGGAACTGTTGGTTGGTATTATACCCGTCGTCAGTTAACAGTTCCCAGGTGACATGAGTACAGCATAGTCCGCAGACTTGACACTGCTGCTTCGCCTCGAGTGTGTTCCCACTGTTCTTAGATTGCTACCCTAACATGGCTCAAAGGAGTCGCGCAAACAGGTAGCAGTTGGGTGCGGTCCCGAAGCACTTGGAGGCAGTGGTGGTTAGGCAGGATTCGTCTCTTCCGGTATTGGGAGTTGATATCGCGCTGTGTCTTGAGAGCCATTACGCAAAGTCCATGGCCAGGGCAAGCGAGATTTACCGGTAGGTTTTCCAGTAGTTTCTCAAGGTGTAATGGGCTTCACTCCGACAAGACTTATACCGCTTTTAGGGGACTGACGCTTGCCGCCCCCTAGGCCCGATATGCGATAGTCCTAGACAAACAGACCGGACTGTACGGAGATTGTCACATCAGGCTTAGTAGGAGTTCGGATGGGTTTCCTCATCGGCCTCTTATCGACATCTACCTGGGGACCGTTACGTACAGCTAGTGCCGCTTGCGGTCTATGGTTAAACCCACTGCCAGCGTAGTAGTCGAGTCTTTAGGGTCCCACACAGAGAGTTTCCTTGCTTCGGGCAAAACGATATAGAGGTCGTATGGTTTTACGACAGGCTTCGGACACATACGTGTTTTATCGCACGTAAAATGTTCGAATAGTTTTTACTACCGGTCTTTGGTTTAAGCCAGATTCCAGTATCGGATTATTGGATTTATACAGTCTCAGTATTTCCGTGTCTTCACGGATAGGAGGGGCGTTCTCGTAAATTGTCGAGAAGCTTCTAGAAGGTTGATGAGGTGGAGGCTAGGATGGCATTTGCATTAATTGGTTTAATGAGTCATGGTGTGATTCATCCATTTATTATATAAATGACTCATGAGATGAATCACAAGGTGAGTTAATGAAGCATGAAGATATTTTTTATTTGTTATTCATTTAATAAATATCTTATGCTTCATATATATTCACAATGATTTATTTTTCCAAGATGATACTCATTCTCACCTTCTCTCTCCTCAAGCTCTCTCTCTTCAAACCCTAACCCTAACCTTTCATGTATTGAGATCAAGGGTTAGCAAGACTATTTGATCCCTAATCCTATACTATATCCTCTAGGTTGCTTTGATTAGCACTTTTAGTAACCAAATTACCTCAAATTAGAGGTCAAGCTTGGAGAAGTAGCTCTCGGGTGGGTCTTCTATTACAACGAGGAGGCCAACGAGGAGGTGGTCAACGGGAACAAGAAGGACTTGGTTCATTAGGTATAATCTTCTTTCATATTAGCTAATCCCTCCTATGATGTTGTTAGTTAGGGTTTGGCAAAGATTCATAAGTTAGTCGATGTTTGTTTTAAAAAAAATGATTGTTTTACCTATTCCGCCTCCCCGCAACTCGTGGGGTGTCTAACGTCGACTTACACCAACTCCAATCCAACTCATAAGTGTTCATTTAATGGTTAACGTGTGTAGCGACACACCAAAACTAACCCAAGTGTAGCAGCTAAACAAGATCACGAACCGTGTCGGATAACGTAACACACGTACTCAAAACACTAGATTACGCACAAGTGATCCCAGATTTTGCATACTGTCAATACTAAAAAATCAAACAGTACCAAACACCTTTAAACAACTGCAGACAGCTACACTCCAAAAACCAAAACCCACGCCCCCTAAAAATCCGAGGTTGCCGGATTTTGCCTCCTTGTCGCTGGCCAAAACCGAGCCCCTGGGGTTCGTTCTCTAGGTGCACTCTCAGGGTCACTAGTACGACCACTACATTGTTTGAATTTACAGTCAAATTCCCAGGTCACAGCAGATTACAGAGGCTTAAACATGACACTAAAAATACGATATTTGCACAAAACGATACTTAAAGTGTTCTAAACAGCAACCAACAAGCTACACAACATAATAACACCTATTTAACAGCTTAGAGATCATTACCTAGCCACCCTTGCTCAAAAATTCTAGTTTTCCAAGCTCCAAGGCAACCTAGTGGCTAATCAAGATATTTGAAGTGTTTTCCATTGATTTTTGTGAAGTTTTGCAAGGATTTGTGAAGAGGGAAGTGAGAGTTCAGTTTGGGGTTGAGGGAAAAAGAGAAATGATTGAGAGTGAGAGAAAATGAGAGAGTGGGGGAAGAAATGGTGAGGGGTGAGTGTAGGGTGAGTCAAAGGCTTACACTCACTCTCTCCCTCACCTCATTAATGCACACATTAATGACTCATGACTTATAAGGCACCTCTCTCAATCCAAACAAGATATTTCACACACCTAAAAGATCTAGGAAAAGGTTAAGGCAAATGTTAATTTGGTAATGTTTAGCTTAAGGTGTTATGGTTGCTAAATAAGGTTAAACACTAATATACCCTCACATTCACATGCACATGTGTGTGCAAGCCGTAACAAAAAATATAAAAAATATTAGTTAATTGTCATAAAATGTGAGAAACCCGATTTGGTAAATTTTTCCCTAAAAACCAGCATTAACGCTTAATTAACACTAATCGCATTCCAAGGTGTTACAATCTCCCCCCATAAAGAAAATTCGTCCCCGATTTAAAATTTCATTCAAGCGTACCTTCAAAGAGATGAGGGAATTTCTTCCGCATCTTGCTCTCGGCCTCCCAAGTGATCTCCTCACTAGTCGAGCTACGCCAAAGAACCTTCACAGATTGCAAGACCTTTGACCAAAGTTTCTTCACCTGCAGATCCAATATAACTACCGGCTGGTCGGTGAACGAAAGATCGCGCTCAAGCTGAACTGTCTCATGCTGAATCAAATGAGAAGGGTCATGAAGGTATTTATGAAGTATCGACACATGAAACACGGGGTGAACATCTGGAAACCTAGGTGGGAGCACCAAACGATAAGCAACAGAACCCAATCACTTAAGGATCTCGAAGGGACCTACAAAACTGGGACTGAGCATCCCTTTCCTCCCAAATCTTATAACGCCCTTCATTGGAGAAATCCGCAGGAATAAATGATCCCCTACTGCAAACTCAAGTCTGCGACGACGACGGTCGGCATAAGACTGATGTCTGCTCTGGGCTGCTCTCATCCTGTCATGAATCAGCTGGATCGTCTCTATAGTCTTCCGAACTAGCCGGGGTCCCAAAACCCTACTCTTACAGAGTTCGGTCCAACAGACCGGCGATCGACACTTCCTACCATACAAAGCCGCGAAAGGCGCCATCTGAATAGTCTCCTGAAAGCTGTTGTTGTAGGAGATCTCAATCAACGGCAAGTGACGATCCCAACTGCCACCAAAATCAAGCACACAAGCACGAAGCATATCCTCTAGAGTCTGTATAGTCCGCTCTGACTATCCGTCGGTCTGCGGGTGGAAAGCGGTGCTAAAACTCAACCGGGTACCCAAAGCTTCCTGAAGCTTCTGCCAAAGACGGCTAGTAAACTGGGTGCCTCTGTCGGATACGATGCGTGTGGGAATCTCGTGCAAACGCACAATCTCATCTATATACAACCGAGCATACTGAGCATAACCGAAAGAGGTCTTCACTCGAAGGAAGTGAGCCCCTTTTATCAACAGGTCAACAATCACCCAAATGGAGCATACCCTCGACTGGTCCTGGGTAGACCCATAACAAAGTCCATGGAAATCTGCTCCCATTTCCACTCAGGAACGGGTAAAGGCTGCAACTCTTCAGCTGGTCTCTGATGCTCAGCCTTGACTTGCTGTCAAGTCAGTCACCTCGAAACGAAGTCCGAAACATCGCGCTTCATCCCTTCCCACCAGTAAAAGTTTCTTAAGTCACGGTACATCTTGGTGGAACCTGGATGAACGCTAAAGGTTGACTGATGTGTCTACTCTAGGATCTTGTGTCTCAACCTATCAATATCTGGTACACACAAGCGTTTCCCGCAACGTAGCACACCCTGGTCATCAATCATGAACTCCAAAACTGTACCCTGTCGAACAAGCTCAAGAATCTCAACAAAACGGGCATCACTGGGCTGCGCCTCACGGATACGACCCAAAAGAAACGGACGGGCGCAGACATGAGCAAGCTGTCCCCCAGTAGAAGTGAACTCAAACTGTACTCTACCATCGCACAAGGTCTGCCAATCCGCAGAAGACTGTCTCTGAACTACACTCAACTGGGATAAGCTACCCCGGGCCTACGACTCAAAGCGTCAGCTACCACATTCGCCTTACCCGGGTGATAAAGGATCTCGCAATCATAATCCTTCACAAGTTCCATCCACCGGCGCTGTCTCAAATTTAGATCCCGCTGCTGGAAGTTATACTTCAAGCTCTTGTGGTCCGTGAAAATCTGACACGACTCCCCATACAAGTAGTGTCTCCAAATCTTCAACGCAAAGATCACCGCAGCCATCTCAAGATCGTGAGTGGGGTAATTCTGCTCGTACTTCTTCAGCAGCCTAGAAGCATATGCAATCACTCTATCGTGATGCATCAGTACTGTCACGACCCGAAGTAGCTCATGACTGGCCCTTGAATCATATGAAGTCTATAGGACCCCATCTAATTCAAGTAAGCCAAAAATCCCAGAAATCTAAAACCATTTTAAGGAGTAAATAAAGAAAACTAGTTTTTAAGAGGTACAGAAAACATGTTTTAAAAAAACAAGGTTTTTAAATAAGTAAGCCGAATATGCATTTTTAAAATCTCTAGTCTTTTTTGAAAATTTCGGCAGAGTTTCCTTTGTAAAAACTGGCCCCGAACGGGGTATAACAAGAATAATATAAGAACAATGATAAAAGGCATCCCCAAGCGGAAGCTAGCTCTTCATCAATTGACGGCCACAACCACGCAAGCAATATAATATACAACGCCAAAAAGCGAGGATCAAAACTCAAAAGGAAACTCAAAATCATCATGAAAACCATAATACTATAACGCGCGACTCTAAGGCCAAAATAATACATGATCAGTCGAAAATACTGCATTTTTAACACGGCAATTTCCCTATCATTTGCACTCATCTAGACGTGTTCAGTATTCATATTGCACATATTAGCAAAACATCTCTAAAATACCAGATTGCATGTGTTAGACTTTAAAACCCGCACTTTTAGGGAAATTGTGTGTTTATCATAGCATCGCATCATCCTTGTATTACGCAACTCTTGTCCAGTGAAATTGTGCAGGAAATTGCAGGAACAAAGCCAAAAGAGCTGATCAAAAATACACCAACTCCAAGATGTGAGATCTGGAAGTGGTACAGAAAGCCAAATAAAATTTAACATATCAGAAAATGGCCCAAATATCAGCCCAAGGAAACAATTGAAGACTCAAGCCCCAATGCTTCCAAAGCGCCGCGGATCCGCGGCAGGAGCTCTCTTGCGTCGCGGATCCGCGGCGGCTTGATGGCTTCAGATGCTTAATTTTTCCCATGTGCCTATTTATAACTGTACAAGCTTCCAGAAGACTCCCGATTCTCTACGTGGCGCATCTAGAAGTCTCGGCTTAACAAACTATTTCTAGAAGGTTCTCTTAACAAACTTTTGGAGGGAAAATTCAAATTTGAAATCCTAGATCTGGGGTTTTGAGGTCTATAAAAAGGAGCCTAGATCTAGGGTTGAGGTTGTTCAAGTAATCTCTAATCTCCCCCATTTCTAACACAAGTTGAGTGACACAACTTGTGCCCCAAAACCTAACCCTAATTCCAATTCAAAATCAAGATCAAGATCCCGAGTACCATTCAAGCAAGAAGCCTTCAACCTTTAGAAAGCGACGCCGAATTTCATCGGAGCAAGAGATCCAAGTAGATCCGCGACTCAAGGAGCCGAGCGAAGCCGAAATCGACGATCTAGTTCCTTCCTTTTGTAAATTCAAGAGAGTTGTAACGAAATTTGTCAATAAATAAAGGTGAAATTTCTATATCTTGCTTATCTTTTGATTCAAACATTATGATTCGATCTCAATTTGTGATTGCGTTTGTTATTATGATGTTTGAGTAAAACTCCGCTCGTATAGGAGTTGTGACGATCAATAGAATGATGATGATTTAGATTCTTTTGCAATTCTTAAATCCTATAACAATTGTAAATTCTTATGAATCAAATGATCAATGACCTAATTTCGGGATGATCCTTTCTTGATTGTGTTCACTCGAAACTAGGGAACAACGATTGATCATTTGATTAACTAGAAGCTAGAATTTGAATGAGATTAATTGAAAGGACAAAGGATAAGACGAGGGAACCCTAACTTCTTCGCAAAATCCTTAACCTCGATGAATTATCATCGATCTAGTATTAATTTGTTAATAGATAAGAACATGAAATCATTAGATCTCATCACATCTATAGATCCGATCTACTCCTACGAGGTACACTTCGAATCTTGATTGTTGGTTTGGAAATCATGACATATCAATTCTTGATTTTAATGTTTTCTTAGATCTAGATTTTTCTAATTCTTGAAATGCAATTTTATAAATCATGAATTGTTTTCTTTTATTTTCCTTAAAGTTTCGACTCATCTAATTCGAAACACGAACTATTACACTTTCCCTGTGGACAATCCGCACTTACTAACGCGCTACATTCGACACCGTTATTGATTGCGGTCAAATAATTTTTGGTTGTGATTTCTTTATAAATTTCCAACTACACAATCCGAAATCGTTTCAATCAAATGGCGCCGTTGCCGGGGATAGTGCGCTAATTGTTCGTATTTTAAAATTTGAGTTGAAAGATTTATTCCATTATAATTTTTAGATCAAAATTCGCGCAAACACTAATACGTGTTGTTGTGATTTGATTGCGAGGAAATCTGGAATTATTGGAGCTGGAAAAAAAATTTCTGAATATTCCAGAAAGCGAAAGGGAGCAACAGAAGCATTGTCCTAAAATTTTGTGCAGAGAACTGTTTAGGTGACCGCAATTCCGCGGCATATACCCACCCCCTGCGGCGGTTCCGCGGCGGCCTTGCTGCTTCACTGTACCAAATTTGCTCTGTGAGTCTCTAACTTTCTTATCTCCTTCTCTGTCTGCTCCAATTAACAATTTACTGTAGGTTTCTTTGCAAATAAATCACAGCGCCGCAAAAGCAAAATAAAATTGTGCTTGTTTTGATTTTTGGTTTTTTGCATATTAATACGGATATTAAGGGGCACGTCCAAATCCAGATTAGGTGGAGAGTTCATTACCCTTCCTAAGCCCCAAAAATCACAAACATGCATCCGCATTTACCCTCATTAACTAAAAAAGATCTAGAGATGACTCTAAGGACCGTCGCGCTCACTTAGGACAAGAGAAGGCCGTGGGTAATTCATTGCTTATCCGCGTTTCTTTTGTGGTGTCTAAGGCAAGTGTGTCTAAGGCTAGTGGTTATTAATTAGGCCCACTACTTACGTAGTGGAGTACCTTCCCACTTACCTGGCATTTACCTAGCCACAGGGGAGACAAAGAGGCAGTGGAGGATTTATCCTGCGACTTGTCTTTTGGCAGTTAGGAGCGGTCTAGAGCTTTGACCTAGGTGACCACTGGATATTAGGGTTTTTCTTGTTGCATTTGTTGTGATCGCATCATTTTTTTCAAAAATCCGAATCATTTTTCAAAACAAACACCAACACATTCATTTCCCCTAATTATAAGTCACGCTGCCACTTGTACTAACCATTTTTAGTGCAAGATAGGCTAGACACGAGATTCTAGTGCCCGTTTAGTCCGCGTCCCCCTGATCGACCCTAAAGTCGGTATTTCTACATTTATCTTTTCTTTACCCCCCACCACACCCACATCGATAGATCCGTCTCCATCGAACTTCTTTACCACTACTCTGCCGCCGTCCGTAGGTGCGCAGAATCCACCCCGCATCTCTCTCCAAGAGAGGTGCTATCCTACACGAGGTCCTCTTTCGACCTGCTTATCCATTCCACCAGCCAACGGGGACAATTTTCAGATTAAACCCCAATACATCAACCTTCTACCCAAATATCACGGTCTACAGTCTGAAGACGCATATGTCTTTATCACCAAATTTGAAAATGTATGCGTAATGATGGGTACCTCACAGCTTTCTGTGGATGCTATGCGTCTTCGTCTTCTTCCATTTACCTTGTGCGATATAGCCAAGAAGTAGCTTTATAACACAACCGCACATTCCATTTCGAATTGGGAAGAATTCGTCAAAGCATTCCTTAAGAAATTCTACCCACATCATAAAACAGCTCGAGTCCGTAGCGAAATCAATCAGTTCACCCAGCTTCCAAATGAAACATTTTCATAATGTCTTGAACGCTTTAAGGATCTGTTAGTTCAATGTCCACATCACGGAATCCCCAGATGGGATCTGTGCCGAATCATATATGAGGGCATTAATCCAAACACAAAACAGACCCTTGAATTAATGTGTCAAGGCAATTTCATGACCAAAGATGATGGGGAAGCCTGGAAATTCCTAGAAGATTTCGCTGAAAAGTCTTTACAGTGGGAAAGTGTGAGTCCATCGTTTAGGGGTGGCAATAACCAATCGGATGTTTCCATAGGAGTTAGAGCTGAAATTTCAACTATCAATAAGAAACTCGAGACTATGGAAAACAATTTTTTAGCTGCCGCCCTAAGTCAAATGTCACTCTCCAAAACTGTATGTGGATGTTGTTCTGATTCTTCTCATTTGATGGAAGAATGTCCACGAAATTCTCCGTTTCAAGGTCACGAGCATACCAATGCCGCATTTCAAAGACCTAGAAACGATCCTTATTCTTCCACATATAATCAGGGTTGGAGAAATCACCCTAACTTTGCTTGGAACCAATCACAATCTCAAAACACGGTTCCAAATCAAAACAATTTCCAAAGGGTCCCTCCACCACAACAGCAACCACCACAATTGAGTCAGCACCCCTTCCAAGCATATAACTTTCAAAATCCGGTCAACACACCCGCACCGTCTAGTCTTTTACAGATGACCGGGACTGATGAATCCTCTTCATTCATAAACTTGCTTCTAACAAATCTCATTCAAGTATCGGCTGAAATAAAAACTTCTGTCGATGATATAAAGAAAAACTCAGCGTCCCAAGCTGAGAGTAATAAATCGATGGAAGCAGAAATTGCACGATTAAAAGCCGAAATGAGTGCAAGAGAGAAAGGGAAACTTCCAGCTCAACCTTTGCCCAATCCTGGCTATTCACATCATGTGGATGCAATCACCACGTTGAGATCTGGAAGAATGCTTGACAATCACGTTGGGGAAGAGATTGATGACACTGAAAAATCTATCAATGATACCCCGGCTGAGACCTTTCCTCACACACACACTTCTAATTCTGACCCCAGTTCTTCTACCCCACCACCTTCTTGCGAGCCTATTCTTCGTTTCCCACAAGGCTCGCCACCTCAGCCCATTTCTTCTAGTTCTCCACGGATGATCACCACTTCTATTCTGGGATCGGGTCCACACACACTTCCTTCTCCTATGATGGACCCAGCGCTTATTGCTAAAGCACCTTATCCTAATCGGTTAAGGGCTAACACATCGAGTCCACATATGGAGAAGATTATGGACATTTTTAAGCAAGTTAATATCAACATCCCTCTCCTAGATGCTATCCAACAAGTTCCGTCCTATGCGAAAACTCTTAAGAACTTGTGCACTAGGAAGAGGAAGACTCAAGTGCCCAAGAAGATATTCATGGCAAAGACAGTAGACACAGTTTTCCCCCAACAAGTACCGAGGAAACATAAGGACCCTGGTTGTCCTACTATTTCCATTTCTATTGGGGAAAAACACATCAACCGTGCTCTACTAGACCTTGGCGCTAGTGTTAACTTGCTTCCATACTCGGTTTATGAGAAACTAGGTATCGGAGAGTTGAAACCAGCCCATTGCACTCTCCAGATGGCTAACCGATCAAGCACCAAACCTAGGGGTGAACTGGAGGATGTGTTAATAAAAATCAGGGAATTTATATTCCCTGTGGACTTTATTGTAATTGATACACAGCCTGTAGCGAACCCACGGAATCAAATTCTGATGATTTTAGGTCGCCCTTTTTTGGCCACTTCCAACGCTATCATCAACTGTCGTAATGGCTCTATGACCCTATCTTTCGGGAATAGGTCAATAGAGCTGAACATTTACAAGTTGGGAAGTGTACCCTCCGAACCTACTGCTCAGGTCTGTTCTGTCGACTTAATGGATGTCGACAGCAGCGAATTTGATGATCCTCCTGATACTGATCTAGACTCTTTTCATTCGTTATTGTTTGACCCAACTATGTATCATACACATACGGACTCTTCCACCGAGATGTCCGGGTCAACAATTAACACCGATTATGAACTGTTTTTAGAGTCTGAAGATCACCCCGCACTTTGTGGTGACATTATTCATCGAGGTATAGATGGAACTTTTGAGGAGATCTTCGCTGATGAACTCGCATTTTTGAATGACACGGAAGTTGAGATGAATCATCTCCCAATCAATGAAATTGAACCTCCACCCCTTCTTCTGAACTGTAAAAAGAATGCGAGTAATCCATCACATTCACTGCATCGTCTCTCCAAAATGAGACGCACACACACTCTCTTCCACCACTTAACCTTTCCTCACTTCTTCTTCCACCAACCAGAGCACTGCATTGATAAAGTTTTTGAATGGTTGGTGTTAACTTTCGGTCTTTGCAAAGCTTGGCATCGACCAATGATTTTTGACCCCCTCATGTGATTTTCAAAGATTAACATTGCTTAAGTTTGGGGGGGGGTATAATCGGGCTCCTGAAAAGAAAATTTTTACAAAATTTTGAGCCAAATATAAGTTTGGGGGAAGTTCTTCACTTAAATATTTTGCCCCCACTAATAATTCCTCCCAAGCTTACTGGTTTTCGAGATCTAGCAGATGGCAACAGTGAGGACACTGTTGAAAACAAGTTTGGGGGAGGTTTGTCCTTATTTGCGCATCATTTGCATCATACTTTGCATAAGCACAAAACATTTTTTTGAAAACCTATAAAAAAAAATTTAAAAATATTCAAAAGATAAAAATATTTTTGTATATAAATAAGATAATAAAAGTTTAGATAGTGAAAAATTACATCCATGAGATTAGAAAAATTAAGAAAACTAAGAAAATTAGAAGTTTTCTTATACGAACTAGTAATAAGTAGTTATGAGCCGTTGTCCCAAGGGTTAGTAAGATGAAGGAAGTCACTAATCTATTGATGAAAATAAGTCTGAAAAATAGTTTCTATTCTGGAAGCCAAACATTTTGAACTTTGATACCCTGCTATTCGCACTTACACACGTCTTGAAACCCGGGATAGTAGAGGATACCTTGAAATGCTCTTTTCTTAAAGCCGATGTATGAAGGAAATAAAAAAATGAAGAAAATATAAAATGGTAAGAAAAATGGACACTGGTTTTGTTATCGCCGAGGGCAATAAAAAATAGCGAGGGTGCCTCTTCCCCTAGTGCCCTAAGGCCAACTGGTCTGGGAGTCACTGCTATGCTTAAGGTGGTGCAAGACGAGGAAAATACACCAAATAAGCAAGCACATGAGTAATCGGTCGGTTAGTACCTCAAGAAGTATTAACGGTCACATGAAAGTGTGTGAGCAATCTCATCTAATATTCATTGAGTACAAAGTACTGAGGCTGATGGGCAAGAGTATGATAGCTTGAATTGAATTCTCCGGGTGTAGGGATGTCCTTTACACACACGCAGGGTGATATGATCGATGTTTGGAAGAAAGATAGGAATGAAGAATAAGACGATGTTTTATTGAGGGATGACGTGGTTTCTAACATCTTTTCATGACTATTAATATAGGGCTCATGACAACCGAAAAGCTAGCTTAGTTGGAAACCCTAATTTTCAAGGCTTTTGTTTTACAATTCTTTTCTTTAAATGTAATATTCATGATCTTTCTTTTATTATTGGATTTTGTGGGTGCAATCCGCTGAAAACCCTCAGGAGACAACACTCCTCCTACTAGGGACACCTAGAGGTTTAAAGGCTTGTTGCACGTGCTCAGTGCAATCGTGTTGCCTACGAAAATGTGCTAGTTAGTTTTTCTCTTTTTTTTATTTTCTCCTTATCTTTTAATAAAACAATTCGATCGAGACGATCGAAAATAAGTATGGGCGAATTTGATCAGTCGAAAATACTGCATTTTTAACACGGCAATTTCCCTATCATTTGCACTCATCTAGACGTGTTCGGTATTCATATTGCACATATTAGAAAAACATCTCTAAAATACCAGATTGCATGTGTTAGACTTTAAAACCGGCACTTATAGGGAAATTGTGTGTTTACCATGGCAATGCATCATCCTTGTATTGTGCAACTCTTGTCCCGAGAAATTGTGCAGGAAATTGCAGGAACAAAGCCAAAAGAGCTGATCAAAAATACACCAACTCCAAGATGTGAGATCTGGAAGTTGTACAGAAAGCCAAATAAAATTTAACATATAAGAAAATGGCCCGAATATCAGCCCAAGGAAACAATTGAAGACTCAAGCCCCAACGCTTCCAAAGCGCCGTAGATCCGCGGCAGGAGCCCGCTTGCGCCGCGGATCCGGGGCGGCTTGATGGCTTCAGATGCTTAATTTTTCCCATGTGCCTATTTATAACTGTACAAGCTTCCAGAAGACTCCCGATTCTCTACGTGGCGCATTTAGAAGGCTCGGCTTAACAAACTATTTCTAGAAGGCTCTCTTAACAAACTTTTAGAGGGAAAATTCAAATTTGAAATCCTAGATCTAGGGTTTTGAGGTCTATAAATAGGAGCCTAGATCTAGGGTTGAGGTTGTTCAAGTAATCTCTAATCTCCCCCATTTCTAACACAAGTTGAGTGACACAACTTGTGCCTCAAAGCCTTACCCTAATTCCAATTCAAAATCAAGATCAAGATCCCGAGTACCATTCAAGCAAGAAGCCTTCAACCTTTAGAAAGCGACGCAGGATTTCATCGGAGCAAGAGATCCAAGTAGATCCGCGACTCAAGGAGCCGAGCGAAGCCGAAATCGACGATCTAGTTCCTTCCTTTTGTAAATTCAAGAGAGTTGTAACGAAATTTGTCGATAAATAAAGGTGAAATTTCTATATCTTGCTTATCTTTTAATTCAAACAATATGATTCGATCTCAATTTGTGATTGCGTTTGTTATTATGATGTTTGAGTAAAACTCCGCTCGTATAGGAGTTGTGACGATCAATAGAATGATGATGATTTAGATTATTTTATAATTCTTAAATCTTATAAAGATTGTAAATTCTTGTGAATCAAATGATCAATGACCTAATTTCGGGATGATCCTTTCTTGATTGTGTTCACTCGAAACTAGGGAACAACGATTGATCATTTGATTAACTAGAAGCTAGAATTTGAATGAGATTCATTGAAAGGACAAAGGATAAGACGAGGAAACCCTAGCTTCTTCGCAAAATCCTTAACCTTGATGAATTATCATCAATCTAGTATCAATTTGTTAATAGATAAGAACATGAAATCATTAGATCTCATCACATCTATAGATCCGATCTACTCATACGAGCTACACATCGAATCTTGATTGTTGGTTTGGAAATCATCACATATCAATTCTTGATTTTAATGTTTTCTTAGATCTAGATTTTTCTAATTCTTCAAATGCAATTTTATAAATCATGAATTGTTTTCTTTTCTTTTCCTTAAACTTTTGACTCATTTAATTCGAAACACGAACGATTACACTTTCCCAGTGGACGATCCGCACTTACTAACGCACTACATTCGACACCGTTATTGATTGCGGTCAATTAATTTTTGGTTATGATTTCTTTACAAATTTCCAACTACACAATCCGAAATCGTTTCAATCAATACACAGCTGGTTTTCTAAGTTTGAAACAATATACAAATTTGGTTGATAGAATTACTAGATACAACTGAATAATACATATACAATGGGGGTTCTGATGCAAATGAACCCACCTACCGGTGCAGTCACCCAGAAAGGAAGCAGTATGCCAGAAAAGCCGCAATAGAACCTGTACGGCAAAACCTGCAAGAACTGTGGCACAACCGGGGTGAGTTGCCAACTCGTGAATAGAAAACACCACATAGCAGAAATCGTATGTATGACACAATCCTAGATCAATACGATCAAATATATATGTAAACCTCAGATGAATAAGTCTTAAGCACGATAAAGTGGCAATGTAATATTTATACATGAGTGTGGTGTCAAGTGCTCGTGCCAGTGCCTCAGGTAATAACATATCCTAAATATGAGGTATGATCAATGTCGACTATATCATGAAGTCTACGAGTATGTGGATATCGTCCACGTGTCACCCAATGACAATAAACATATCCAAGTAAATATCATAAAGCATATGCATGGAAGTATGAGGATATAATCAACGAGTTTCCATCGCAACACATCAAAATCATGGAACCGGAGTGTCCAGCATCGACACTCGAAAACATCATGAAAGCTATGCCCAGCATCGGGACGTAAATCCTCATATATCGGGCTCCATCAGTCCGGATCGGCCCACGGGCTCCGTCAGTCCGGATCGGCCCATATCATCTCTTGACTCCGGTCGGTATCCTCCGGATATACGCGGAGCACAAATACAATCACCGGTAGGTACTAGCCACCCTGCCAGGCTCATCGTCTATTCCACGAAAAACATTTCTCGCCCCGGGAAACCATACCGGGTCCACCAAGTACCCGCAATCGGCTTCATCCGCCTCCTGCTATCGGGTTTCACATATCGCTCTCAGCACCGAGAAAACACATGGTGGACGCACTGAAATATCATATCAAGGATAACCGGGTTTTTAAAACAATTACATACTCTCTTTGAAATACCCACGGTTCCCAAATCTGGAAATATCATGGAAACAATATATCTCAATGCGTCTGATAAAAAAAAACATGATGTATGCGACATGTAAAAGAAATGTAAGCATATCATAATATCATGCAACCTGGAATAGTAATATGCACATATGGAGGGAAACCGCTCTTTTAAAATGAATCAGTTTTAAAGAGTATCTTGCGGTTCACAAATCTCTAATCAAGCCAGAATCATCAATGTATGTGTAAATATGGGGGTATAATATGTGTGTACGAAAGTATATCATGCAAGGAGTTATATCCTGATGCAATAATCCTATTGTGTAGTGACATGGCAATTATCGATGATGAAGCGTGTGAGTCGGCAAGCTGGTGTACATGGAACATATGCATCATCGATAATGGTGCTGGTGTCCTAACATCTTGGGTTTGATATGACAATAAACATGTTTAAACATTCAATGCGATGCGAACAACAAGAATATACGGCAATAAATAATAAACACAACAGTGCAGAATATACATCAATGTATCTATGGCATACTGTTTTGCCATTTGAAAGAAGACGAATCAGGGTATTTTAGGAAAATAAGAGCTACGGTGCTTTTAAGACAAGAGGTGTCTTTTGAAAATATCCGTAGAATCCCTTTGCCTGTCTTTAGAAATATTCCCGATTCGTTAGTTTTGAAATAGGTATGACTCGGTCTAGCCTAACGTCTACTAAGCAAACTACAAATCTAATCGGGAGGGGTATGGAAACCACCTAAACCTGGGTCTATATATATATATAAATATATATATAATAGTCGGTGATCCCACCTTAAAGGTACCGCATACGATACAATATCATATGACATCCTCGGGTCATGAGTGCGGATCTATCATCAATATAAAGCTCGTATGGTACATCCATCGTACGGCATCCCAAATCTGGGTATGGGTCAATATCACAATCATCTCGTCAATTTTCTGGTATCCTTATCGTCATATCTCATGATCTGGGGTACTGATCTAAGTCTAGTACAAACCGATACCATCTATATAGATATATATGCGTGTATGAAAACACGCCCCAAAGGCCTGCTAAAATCTCATGTCGTATCCCAAATACGAACCGCATCATATCGCCGATCTCACGGCACAATGCCCAATCACATCGACTCATCTCCAAATATCATCCACTATCCATCATCCAAGCATAAGTATAGCAAAAAAAGCATGTGTGTGCGTGGGGGTGTAAACCTCTTCTATGGTTCGCAACTAGGAAACCATACTAGTTTACTTTTAAACCCTAATCTATCCATAGTACACCTAATCACATCTAGAATATCCAAATCACACATAACGCTATCATATATATAGTATATATAGTATACTAGACATCGAACTGCGGGGTTGCTATACGCCATCCACCCGATTTCCCCCGTAGATATAATCTACTCACCTTTATCTTGCTTGCCGATGTCGATGTCGCCACCATCTTCTTCATCGTCTCGAATCACCATGGGGGTAGCTACATATCACACATATCGCATCGCATTAAAACCAAATCGAAACCAAAAGACACACGAAAACCAAAACGATACGTTTAAAAGCATATAGGTTAGAACCCATGGTTAGCTTTCGCAAAACAACCCGATATCACTTGATATAGACGTACAAACATCACATGATCGAGATAAAGTATAAATACCAAAATCCAGAATTTAAAATACTCAAAACCATAATTCTAATAAAAATAGCAACACAAGTACTCTGTCCCAGATTTTGATTAGGATGCAACCAATGTTCCAAAGCAATACTTGAGTGATGTACAAAGTGTAAATGAGCTATGAAAGCAACCAGGACTCCTGAATCCATAAGGTGGTCGGCCCCTTACCATAAAATTCCGGCGACGCCGGCCTTGTTAGGGAGTTGGGGAGTCATGTCTGTAGGGTAGTCTCCTGGTAGTCAATATAGGATAATGGTCTTGCTAGTTTTTCCTGTAAGTATCGAGGGTCACTCCAGATCCCTGTAGGCTACCGATCTAACAAAATACCAAGATTTGGTATGTAAAGTTTAATTCGTGGCAATGTCATAATACAACACCGTAGGAAATTAGTCCCAGATTTGCATGATGGTGAAAACCATGCGAGCAAACAACACTAGGCTGATACATAGGGTACATGTGACCTACAGAAGAAACCTGGACCCACACCCTCACCAAATGGCCGAGCCCTCTCTCATGCCAAACCGGCCTCGCCGGCCTTGGGGACTCCTCTGGGGTTCGTGCTCTCAAGGTGTCTTCCTAGGGTCAATTCTAAGCTTCTGAAGTTGTTTATTTTTCCAGTAAAAATCCCAGTTCATTCCAGGTTTGCCTGCACACTCAAAGTTCACAAACCGACATTGCAAAGTTCCGAAATTCCGTATTTTTGTGTTTTAGGTTTGGTTGGTCTGATTTTTCTACCATCATGGGGGTTTAGGTCACAAATAAGGCTTATTATCACTTAATCCAACTCAAAATAACCTCAACCCTTTCTAGGCATTTCCAAAGTCCACAAAACTTCGCCAAAACGATGTTAAACTTGTAATGAGGCTAAAGCACATGAAACACTAGACTAATTGCGAAAGGGGTTACCTCATCTAGCTCCCAAGAATCTCCTACAGTGCCAAAAGCATATTTTTCTTGGTCCATAAGGTAACTTGTGAGCTTGTGCACCTTTCTTGTGAAATGGGATTTGAGTATTGAGATGTTTTTCATATAGTTTTGGGGGTTTTGTGAAGATGGAAGCGAGGGGCAGCAGCAACAGCAGCATGAGGAGGGAGAGGGAGAGAATGATGGAGGAAAATGAGAAGGAATGGGAGTTTAGTCCAAGTTTGATCCCTCACCCTCTCTTTCTCTCTCAGCCCATACCTCTATTATTCAAATCTTTTCTTTTTTCCCACTTTTCTTCTCTCTAATATTGCAATAGGAAACCCAAACGAAACCATGGTAGAAAAATGCACAAGTGTGGAAAAGACTTTGTGCAAGCTAAGTGCACAAGACACGCTTAATCCGCGATTAGCGATTTTTAATCGCGATTAGCACTAAAATAGCGTATAATTAATCATAAAAACTTAAATATTCCATAATTCACATAAAACACCCTATTTTAATTATTTCTATAATTTTCCAAATTTTTTCCAAATTTATCGGTATTTAATTATACCGCCTTATTAAAATATTCAATATAATATTATTAAATTATAAAAATTCCCAAAAATAACATATTATTTTTTTTGAAATGTTACAATATTCCCCCCTTAAAGAAATTTGGTCCCCGAATTTAAATTTAAACCCCTCAAATATTAAAACACTTCAGTAAAAGTCCGAGTCATCGGGGCTCCGAAATCATCAATACATAAAACGCATTATAGCGCGATGCACGCGCATGAGTAATGAGCAGATAACTCAAAATCAAAACTCCGTCAAGCATCCCTCAATCATTGGAGTCAAGGTAAAGGCACAAATGTCAAATCCAATACAAAACCAATATGATATATATCAAAACCATACATGTACACATCAAATCTATACATGAAACTATCTGAAAGAATGCATGCCAAACCTTTCATGTTGCTGTGCGATGCGCATAGCACTGCACAGTGGCTGATGTCTAATGTAAGAAAATAATCATATATGTATATATCTTTTGTTTAATATGTACGTTCCGCCGTTTTGAAAACAATTTAGAAGGGTTCCTTTGTTTTAAACGTGTCGTGTCATATCAGTCACGTAGGTAAATACTGAGACTATAGTTCGCTTTTTGGAAATCCCTTCGATAACTATCAGTGCATGCAAACTATATCCAGGTACTGTCCTCTGACTAGTCCTGCTCAGTACGAAAACATCTAGCAAATATCATAAAAACGTACTTCTCCATAAGGAATCAACCCCAAAATGTATATAAGAATGCCCTGTGCGTCTGGTGCGCACGGAAATCAAAATTCATATATGTGCCACACATGTGCACAGAAATAACATCTAGGTGCAATGGGTGTGCACAAAACCCCTGTCAGAGGCAACGGGTGTGCCTTACAGCAAAATCAGGTGCATCTGATATGCACAAAGAATCTCGATTTAGTGCATCTGGTGTGCACAAAAATCGCATCTCGTAACATACGCCCAACATGCGCAAAAATCCAAATCGGTGCATCCATCATGCACGAAATCAACATCAAAATCAGAATCGAAATCGACGGTATACAATACAGCTCAATCCAGATCATGTATACCGCGGTATATAATCTCACAACCATGTGCATCAGCGTGCACAAATCAAATCAAAACACTAAAAGTGCATGAAAACTATGCTGGAAGCATAAATCAAATCACAGGCATAAAATCACAATCAATACCTCAAGAGTAATAACTATGCACAAAATATGAATACCCAGTAGGTGCAACCATGGTGCATGAAAACAAATATCATGAAACCCAGTCATCAAGACTAAATCATGCGAATAGGTCACCCAAAATACCGAAATCCAAGGTGACGGATACATGATAATAGAATCACCAAATCACAAATCATAAATACCGCCGTCGATATATCCTCCCTCAAGGTCAAGAAGGTGTCGGTGCATCCAATGCTAGCAGAGCAAGATATCTACTTGCCTCCTGTTCATGACCTGTCGTCTGGTGCTTTTAGGCTCTTGTCTCTCACTGTGCATTGCTAGATATATAACTCCTCGGCTCAACGGCCCAATATGGAATGACAACGGAAACAGTCCCGCTCTGGCACATCCTCTATAGCTCTCTGGCCAACTATCAACTCTGGCCTGCTAGGTGTGCGCAATATGACCGCTCCAGGGTCCAAGTCTTCTCGTCTAGTATTCCAGAAAGGTCCAGCCGAGGTCTTTCTCAAATCTCGCTTCTGCCGAATTGCCCAGAGGTTACCACCCTTACTATATCTATTTCTCGTTCCGGAACAGCTGCATACTCATCGCGACTCCTTCTGGAAGATATATCCATATACAACGCCTCTGCATGCTATCTCATCTCTGATGTCAACGGGGTGGAACGTCATCTCGTCGAAATCTCATGCGAACTCTTTACTCCACTCTGTCCCAATGTCGCCAGATTCGGACTCGTCTTCTCGTGGCTGCATGGACCGTGCTCCAGCGGCTATACTCGTATCTGGAGTCTCCCAAACAATGTATCCCATCACATGATATTTGAATGATGTCGAACCATCCGATCGATTTGTCGGAACCTCATAATCCCCCAAGAGATCAACATCTTGAGTACAGTTTAATAGTATTCCGGTACATTCCAAAACACCTGTAGACCAACCGTAGAAGGGCAAACCCAAGCCTCACAAATGACACCGCTAAACTGCCGTAAACCCTAAGGTTCGAAGGCGTTCCATGGTAATTACGTCGAGTTAGGGTTTCATTCTTCTAGAGGATCTGTAGCATTACTTTCATTGTCTTCTGAATAGTTTAAACTTGGAATTGGGTTCTTGACATTCGATCGTCTCTATCGACTCTCAACGAATCTACATGAAGCTGTCTCTAGCTGGAATCAATCTATCTGATGACCTCTCATCGGGGTAAGCGAACGAACCACATGTCCTAGTCGTTCCTCCTCGAGTGACTAGCGACCTTCCATCATATCTCTAAGTATATACTCATGCTGCAGTAGCTCCAATATCTGGGCAATATCTCGTCATTTCCAGCAATAACTGGCTCATTCGTCTGTACGCTAAACAACGCCTCAATCATCATGAATAAGCGATATATCAATGGTCATCACATTCTGGCTGGCCTCTAGCAGTAGCCTGATCCTTTGGTGCTGATCTGCACGTCCGAGAAATCTCGTAAAAGCGATCTGTCTGTTAGTGCATATGCCCTAGAGGCCATTACTGTATCATACTGGTTTGTATATTACTTAATGGAAGCTTGGGATATTCACCTTGTAAATACAATCTTGCTCAAAATAGTAGTATGCTACTTGGTTTGTTTCTACTTCAATGTGTACATGTGTTTATTTTATCATATCACTTATACGCATTAGTGGAGCCCTTAGGATCTTTGCTTGATTACCAGCGTTGTGATGGCAGTCACACTAGTGGGGGCTGGGTAATCTATAAGCACATCCTTATACAGGTCCCTGGTGGCAGGACTATCGAGACAGGGCATCGATACTCCGGAGTAGACTGGTGCATGCGCTTCTCATCCCAGTGTGGGAGACGGTCTGTCCCACAGCCGTCAGTACGTCGTACTTGAGATAGTATGCGGGTGCTCGTTAGGTTGCGAGTACACTGGACAGGACTCGTCGGGAACTGACAAGTTGGTATTATACCTATCGTCAGTTATCAGTTCCCAGGTGACATGAGTACAGCTTAGTCCGCTGACTTGACACTGGCACTTCGCCTCGAGTGTGTTCCCACTGCACTTTGATCACTACCCTACCACGGCTCAAAGGAGTCGTGCAAACAGGTAGTGGTTAGGTGCAGTCCCGAAGCACTTGGAGGCAGTAACGGTTAGACAGGATTCGTCTCTCCCGGTATTGGGGGTTGACATCGCGCTGTGTCTAGGAGAGCCATTACACGAGTAGTCCCTGGCCAGGGCAAGCGAGATATACTGGTAGGCTTCCAGTGTTATCTCAGGGTGTTTTGGGCTTCACTCCGACACGACTTGTACCGCTATTAGGGGACTGACGTTTACCGCCCCCTAGGCCCGACATGCGATGTATCAGACGAACAGACCGGACTGTACGGAGACTGTCACATTCAGACTCAGTGGGAGTTCAGATGGGGTTCACCTCATCAGTCTTCTTATCGACATCTACCTGGGGATCGTTACGCACAGCTAGTGCCGCTTGCGGTCTGTAGTTAAACCCACTTCCAGCGTAGTGTCGAGTCTTTAGAGTCCCACACAGAGGGCTATTCACCTCTGGGCAAAACAGAGTAGAGGTCGCATGGTTTTGCGACAGGGTTCGTTCTCATCCGCGCACTTGTGCACGTTTGGAGTCCGGATAGATATTACTAGCTGGCTCTGGTTTGAGCCAGATACTGGTATATGTTTTGGGGTTGATTTTATCTCATTGTATTCATGTTCCTCGGAACAAGAATGCGGGTGTGTATGCACAGTTGATTGAGGCGGAGGAAGAGGATTTTCATTAGGGTTTCGGAACAGGTGCTTATGCACAGTTGACAGTCGTCTTTTTCCAAACCCTAATGAATTTATGTTATATCAATTAATAATATTAATTAAATGAAATTGTGTCATGGTTGGATTTGTTGACTTGTTGACCAAGGTTGACTAGTTGACCATAGTTGAAAGTTTGACCATCATCATTACTTTACAAAGATGCTCTTTGATTCTAGCAAAATTCATTTAATGAATGTGATGATAGTGGTCATTCCAAACCATCCATCAACTATTTCATTTTTATTATTATTGTTAATTTGATAATTCTTTTCATTTTAGTTATGGTTGTAATATGAAAAGAATAGCTCATTCTATCATAACACTTCTCTCTCCTCTCTTCTTCTTCCTCCTCCTCTAATTCAAGGAGCTCCCTTCTCATGTGTTGAGAATCCATCTCCTTGAGATAAAAACACCCCATAGCCACTCTCTACTCACTCTAGGGTTAGAGGTTTAGCAAGCCAAAGATCCTAGTTCACTCAAAGTTCGAGAAAGAGCCCGAAGGTTGAACCCTCAGGTGGATCCATCTTTGACGGAAGAAGGCGACGAGGAAAGCACCATCAAACCCAACAAAGCTTTCAAGAAGAAGGAGTTCAAGTTAGGTATAACCTTTTATCCGAGTAGCTAACTCTCTTTAGCATGATAGCTAGTTTAGTTTAGAAAAGATCCCGACTTCGATAGTCCATGTTGCCCTTTGCACTAAAAATTTGATTTTTATACCGTTTCCGCCTCCCCGCAAGAACCGGGGACGGCAACGTGGACTTACAGTGGTATCAGAGCCTAACTAAACATAAACTTGCTTAGTAGTAAAGTGTATGGAAGTTCGAACGGAAAAATCGCAAAAACCGGAAAAACCAAAACCCTAAGTTTCTGTTGAATTTTTTTGTGCTCTAAAAATAAAATGTTTTACTCCTAAAATCGGCTCAGGGTTTTGTGAGAGCACCCACCAAAAACGATCCCCTGATTCCCTCAAACCGCCGCGGTTCCGCGGCAATAGGTATGCATTTGCCGCGGAACCGCCGCCGTTTGGGCTCCTCTCGTGATCGGGTTTTGTGCAGTGTTCTTCTGGTAGGGTTTTGGGATTTTTCAGATGGTTTGTTTGTGCCCAGGTTTTCCAGAAAAGAATTTTGTTTTTGGGGGCCTATAAATCCGTATTTTTATCGAACTTCACTACACTTTGACTATATTGGTTATATCTGTGATGTTTATATGTATTGAATGTCGGCTAATCGCTATATGTCGATTAGTCGGGGTTATACATATCTGTGATCTGTGTTTGATGATGGTTTGTGTATATGAATGCGTTGGACTGTCGCGGGTGAATAGCCGGGGTGGATGTGAGATGAGGGTTTCTTTTTCTTTCATTCATGTAAAATGTAAATTGATGTAATATTATTATTTGTATGGCCGCACAACCGGGTCGGGGTTGTAGCCGTCATTGTATAATTCTTTTTACTGTTTTTGCTCCTAGGATAGACCCATGGAGGGGTGCACAAACTACCGGGTATCTCGAAGTGCCGAGTGGCCTACTCACGGCGATGAGGGAGGTTGCTCCACTTCGGGGTACTTGGCGGGTAGTTTGCCGCACCCGTAGGGGTCTTGGGTGGGGTTTTGGCTATTCACCGCGACCGTGTAATCCGCTTTTCGTTGCAGGCTCGAAAGGATTGCGGATTCCTAGTATATCCAATGTATTCATCTGTGATCTGTAATGTCTATCATTGCTATATATTTATAACTATTTAGGCGTTGCTTATGTTTTACAGCCGCGCTAGCCCAGCCCCCGCTCTGTCGTTAGTTAAGTAACCTAACGGGTGATGACGGGACCCCGTGGCGAATGCGAATGGCATAAGCGTACGTCATATTTTGGTTGTTTTCTGTAATGGTAGGATTAAATGATGGGACGCATTAAAAGAACTAATGCAAGAATATCACGCATTAAAAGAACTAATGCAAGATAATAAACCAAGCTAAAGTCGTTGGAACACTTTCGAAAAACCACTCGGTTCTTTTCAAAACTAACTTTTAAATGCGGAGCTTGAGCCACTCCTTTTTTAAGCTATCTCGTTCCATCGATTATATCAAGTTCACTACGTTCACGGTTTAGCCAAAACCATTCGTAGCCCTCCGTCGTTTCACATGAATAATCAATAGTATTCAAGCTGTGTTTGAATTGGCCAAAGTCAAGGCATAGTGATTGGTAGCTATTGGGTATTCATGTGCAGCATAGATAGATGCGTTGATTTGAAACAGTCATACTGCCTTGTTGGCCAAAGTCAAGGGTAGGTACGGGTGGATTCAAATTAACCTGGAGAATGACGGGTAGAACTTGACATGTGACTTATGATTTGTTGGCCAAAGTCAAGGTCATAAGAGCATGGGGCAAAAATCCACATCGGGAGTTTCATAAGTACTGAAACTTGCTAGATTTGCATACCATTTGGAGTGTGATGATTCTGGTAGGATTCCTTCAGTTTCGTCACGCGATGATATTTGGATCCCGATCCTACTGTGAGTATATGCTACTCCTCGGGAAATTTCTCACTAAACGATCAATGCTATAAACCTAGTAGGTGCCTAGAAAGGTGTCAGCGGGGCTACGCCCCCAGGGAAAAGAGGTTCTTAAATTAAGGAACTTCGCGAAAGCGTTGGAAAACCTCCCTCGAAGTACCGACACTGGCCTGGCTGAACGGTTAAGCAAGTATTGTGCGGTGGGATTGATCCCGACTAATTCTTCCTTTATGGTTTGAGGAGGGATTCGAGAGACAGTGGGAGCCATCCTGTTTAGAAAAATTAAAAACCATTCTAAACTTGCAAGAGCATCGTGCTGAGTGTTTCTTCTCTCTCTCCTAATTGCAGCGACCAATCAACATGACTGGACTTAAGTTACTTCTAGATAAAAACATACTGACAGGGCCAAACAACAAAGATTGGCTCAGGAATGTCAAGATGGCAATCACTTACGACAAGCTGGGGTATCTTCTTACCACCAAAGCTCCCCCCGTCCCAGGTCCCACCTCCAGCGTCGCGGATAAGGAAATCCGTAAGACTTGGGAGATTGATTGCGCGAAGGCCAAGTGCCTCGTGCTTACCTCTATGGACAACGAACATCAGAGGAGGCACGAGAATATGGACCTGGAATCCATATTTCTCAATACAAAAGAACTGTATGGAGAGCAGTCTCGTATCGCAAGATACGAAATATCGAAAAAGTTATTTTCGGCAAGATTGGCCGTCGGATCATCGGTAGCGGAACACGTGCTTAAGATGATTGGCTACATTGAGGAGCTCGCAGAACTTGGGACCACGTTGGAGAGTGAGCTCTATACGGACTTGATTCTCCAGTCCCTTCCTTCCACTTACGCCCAGTTTATACTGAACTTCAACTTACAAGAAAAAGAAGTTGAACTTTCAGAACTCCTCAACATGCTGAGGAGCGCAGAGGGCACCCTACAGAAAGGTAGGGAAACACCCACTTTGTTTGTAGGAGGATCTTCTTCTTCTAGGTCCAATGCGAAAGCTAAGGGAAAGAAGAAGAAAGCCCCCGCCAAACCAAGGGGCGGTGTTAGTAAAATGGATACGAAGGGAAAGGTAAAGGCAACAAAGATAGCGGGGAAGCTTGTGGGTAAAGAAGAATGCTTCTATTGTCATAAAAGTGGACACTGGAAGAAAGATTGCAGGGCTTGGAAGGCCAGGACACAGGAACTGAAGCAGGTTGCGGCTTCAGCTTCAGGTGTGTATGTTATTGAAAACTGTCTTTCAATAAACTCTACTTCCTGGGTATTGGATACCGGATCAGGATCTCATATCTGTAATTCTTTGCAGGCATTGAGAAACCGTAGGGTTTTGAAGGCAGGTAACATGACCCTCAGAGTTGCGAACGGAGCTAGCATGGATGCTAAAGCCGTGGGGGACTATCACCTGGGAATGTCAGATGGACATGTTTTGGTTTTACGTGATTGCTTTTTTGTACCTAACGCAACTTGTAATATCATTTCTGTATCTTTGGTTTCTAAAGAAGGTTATGAATTTGCGTTTGTAAGTAATGTTGTAAACATTCACCTTAATCAAGTTCTGATTGGGTCAGGTACACTGAGCAATGGTATATACGTATTAAACCAACCACATATTTTCAATGTCCAGAATACACACAAAAGAAAGTCTCCAGATATTAATCAGACTTTCTTATGGCATTGTAGACTGGGTCACATCAATAAGAGAAGGTTAACTAAGTTACATACAGAAGGATATTTGGATCCGTTCGAATATCAATCATATGCCACTTGTCAATCCTGTCTCAAAGGAAAGATGACAAAGACTCCGTTCACTGGATACGGAGTAAGAGCGAGCGAGCTCTTGGGACTCATACACAGCGACGTGTGCGGTCCAATGTCTACACATGCGCGAAGCGGTTATTCTTACTTCATTACCTTTACGGATGACTTTTCCAGGTACGGTTATGTCTTCTTAATGAAACATAAGTCCGAAGCTTTTGAAAAGTTCCAGGAATATAAGAATGAAGTAGAAAAACAAACCGGCAAAAGTATCAAGATTCTAAGATCGGATCGAGGTGGAGAATACTTAAGTGCCGAGTTCCTGAATTACTTAAAAGAGAATGGAATTCTCTCTCAGCTTACTCCTCCATACACTCTGCAACATAATGGTGTATCGGAGAGACGGAACCGGACCCTATTGGATATGGTATGGTCTATGATGAGTAACGCTGAGTTACCACGATCTTTCTGGGGGTATGCGCTAGAATCAGCTGCATACCTTTTGAACCGAGTTCCTACTAAAACTGTGCCTACCACACCATTTGAGATGTGGTGTGGGAAGAAGCCCCATCTTAATCACATTAAGACATGGGGATGTCCAGCTTTTGTCAAAAAGCAGCATGCGGACAAGCTCGAGGCACGCTCAGTACAGTGCAAGTTTGTGGGATATCCAAAGAACTCCAAGGGATATTTCTTCTACTGTGAAGAGGAACAAAAAGTTCTTGTTTCTCGTCATGCCTACTTCTTGGAAACTGAGTTTTTGGAAAACCAGATAAGTGGGAGCACAGTAGAACTGGAAGAAATTCCAGAGCCACGAGCTATTACTGAAAGTTTAGAGGAACCAGAGGGTTCAAAAGAACAGGACATTCCTACGCCGCTCCGCAGGAGTAGTAGGCAGTCTCATCCGCCCGAGAGATACTACGGTTTTCTTATAGACGGGGATAGAGAGGATTGCATCATAGATTATGATGAGCCTACTAGCTTCCAGCAAGCCGTTCAGAGCGTTGACTCAGTAAAATGGCTGGATGCAATGCGGACCGAGATGGAGTCCATATACACCAACAAAGTATGGACGTTGGACATTGCTCCAGACGGGGTAAAACCCGTAGGATGCAAGTGGATCTTCAAAAGGAAGATTGGTGTAGATGGACAGGTTGAGACCTATAAAGCTAGACTTGTAGCAAAGGGTTTTCGTCAAAGACCTGGTTTGGACTATGACGAAACTTTTTCTCCAGTGGCTATGCTGAAATCCATTCGGATCCTTCTTGCCATTGCTGCCTTCCATGATTATGAGATTTGGCAGATGGACGTAAAAACCGCTTTTCTAAATGGAAATTTAGAGGAGTGTGTCTATATGGACCAGCCAGAGGGTTTCATTCAGAGTGGGAGCAGCGGAAATGTGTGCAAGTTGCTTAAGTCCATTTATGGACTAAAGCAGGCATCACGGGGTTGGAACATCTGTTTTGATGAGACGGTCAAGGAATTTGGCTTTATCAAAAATCCAGATGAACCATGCATCTATAGTAGATTTGTAGCGAGAACTGCAGTATTCCTCGTTTTATACGTGGATGACATTCTCTTAATTGGAAATGACATTCCTATGCTACAATCTGTCAAGGGATTCTTGTCACACAGGTTTTCCATGAAAGACCTGGGTGATGCCTCATACATCCTGGGGATCCGGATCCATCATGATAGATCCAAGAGGATATTAGGACTTTCACAGTCCAGGTACATCGACACTATACTGAAGAGATTCAGTATGGAAGATTCCAAGCGCGGTAACCTACCGGCTTGTCACGGGATCACCCTCTCTAAAGAGATGTCTCCCAAGACTGATTTAGAGAGGGATCACATGTCTATTATACCCTACGCTTCTGCGGTAGGCTCTATAATGTATGCGATGTTGTGTACCAGACCGGATGTAGCTTATGCACTTAGTGTGGTAAGCCGGTATCAGTCAAACCCTGGGGAGAAACACTGGATAGCAGTAAAGAACATTCTCAAGTACCTGACAAGGACTAAGGAGATGTTCTTGTTGTATGGCGGAAAAGACCTCCAGATCGAGGCCTTTGCTGACTCCAGCTTCCAGAGTGACAAGGATGATTCCAAGTCCATGTCGGGTTTTGTCTTTACCCTCAATGGAGGGGCGGTGTGTTGGAAGAGTTCTAAACAGGAAACCGTTGCAGACTCGACGATGGAAGCGGAATACATCGCTGCATCTGATGCCGCAAAAGAAGCTGTCTGGATGAGGAAGTTCTTGAAAGAACTTTAGGTGGTTCCGTCCATTGTTGACCCAATACCTCTGTATTGCGACAACAACGGGGCTATAGCTTTAGCGAAGGAACCCAGGTCCCATCAGAGATCCATACACATCTTGAGGCGGTATCACCTGATCAGAGAGATCGTGGATCGCAAGGAGATCGAGGTTCGGAGGGTTGCTTCAGAAGAAAACACTGCAGATCCATTCACCAAGGCCCTACCCCAGACACAGTTCGAGCGGCTGATCGAGATGATAGGTCTTCGATACGCCAGTACATGGCCTTAGTGCAAGTGGGAGATTGTTAGTGCATATGCCCTAAAGGCCATTACTGTATCATACTGGTTTGTATATTACTTAATGGAAGCTTGGGATATTCACCTTGTAAATACAATCTTGCTCAAAATAGTAGTATGCTACTTGGTTTGTTTCTACTTCAATGTGTACATGTGTTTATTTTATCATATCACTTATACGCATTAGTGGAGCCCTTAGGATCTTTGCTTGATTACCAGCGTAGTGATGGCAGTCACACTAGTGGGGGCTGGGTAATCTATAAGCACATCCTTATACAGGTCCCTGGTGGCAGGACTATCGAGACAGGGCATCGATACTCCGGAGTAGACTGGCGCATGCGCTTCTCATCCCAGTGTGGGAGACGGTCTGTCCCACAGACGTCAGTACGTCGTACTTGAGATAGTATGCGGGTGCTCGTTAGGTTACGAGTACATTGGACAGGACTCGTCGGGAACTGACAAGTTGGTATTATACCTATCGTCAGTTATCAGTTCCCAGGTGACATGAGTACAGCTTAGTCCGCTGACTTGACACTGGCACTTTGCCTCGAGTGTGTTCCCACTGCACTTTGATCACTACCCTACCACGGCTCAAAGGAGTCGTGCAAACAGGTAGTGGTTGGGTGCAGTCCCGAAGCACTTGGAGGCAGTGACGGTTAGACAGGATTCGTCTCTCCCGGTAATGGGGGTTGACATCGCGCTGTGTCTAGGAGAGCCATTACACGAGTAGTCCCTGGCCAGGGCAAGCGAGATATACCGGTAGGCTTCCAGTGTTATCTCAGGGTGTTTTGGGCTTCACTCCGACACGACTTGTACCGCTATTAGGGGACTGACGTTTACCGCCCCCTAGGCCCGACATGCGATGTATCAGACGAACAGACCGGACTGTACGGAGACTGCCACATTCAGACTCAGTGGGAGTTCAGATGGGGTTCACCTCATCAGTCTTCTTATCGACATCTACCTGGGGATCGTTACGCACAGCTAGTGCCGCTTGCGGTCTGTGGTTAAACCCACTACCAGCGCAGTGTCGAGTATTTAGAGTCCCATACAGAGGGCTATTCACCTCTGGGCAAAACAGAGTAGAGGTCGCATGGTTTTGCGACAGGGTTCGTTCTCATCCGCGCACTTATGCACGTTTGGAGTCCGGACAGATATTACTAGCTGGCTCTGGTTTGAGCCAGATACTGGTATATGTTTTGGGGTTGATTTTATCTCATTGTATTCATGTTCCTCGGAACAAGAATGCGGGTGTGTATGCACAGTTGATTGAGGCGGAAGAAGAGGATTTTCATTAGGGTTTCGGAACAGGTGCTTATGCACAGTTGACAGTTGTCTTTTTCCAAACCCTAATGAATTTATGTTATATCAATTAATAATATTAATTAAATAAAATTGTGTCATGGTTGGATTTGTTGACTTGTTGGCCAAGGTTGACTAGTTGACCATAGTTGAAAGTTTGACCATCATCATTACTTTACAAAGATGCTCTTTGATTCTAGCAAAATTCATTTAATGAATGTGATGATAGTGGTCATTCCAAACCATCCATCAACTATTTCATTTTTATTATTATCGTTAATTTGATAATTCTTTTCATTTTAGTTATGGTTGTAAAATGAAAAGAATAGCTCATTCTATCATAACACTTCTCTCTCCTCTCTTCTTCTTCCTCCTCCTCTAATTCAAGGAGCTCCCTTCTCATGTGTTGAGAATCCATCTCCTTGAGATAGAAACACTCCATAGCCACTCTCTACTCACTCTAGGGTTAAAGGTTTAGCAAGCCAAAGATCCTAGTTCACTCAAAGTTCGAGAAAGAGCCCGAAGGTTGAACCCTCAGGTGGATCCATCTTTGACGGAAGAAGGCGACGAGGAAAGCACCATCAAACCCTACAAAGGTTTCAAGAAGAAGGAGTTCAAGTTAGGTATAACCTTTTATTCGAGTAGCTAACTCTCTTTAGCATGATAGCTAGTTTAGTTTAGAAAAGATCCCGACTTTGATAGTCCATGTTGCCCTTTGCGCTAAAAATTTGATTTTTATACCGTTTCCGCCTCCCCGCAAGAACCGGGGACGGCAACGTGGACTTACACTGTCAAACGCTCATGGCGCGAAAACACACTAAAACGACGCCTCTCTATGCAATCGTACGTCTCTGGAATCACTCCCTGGTCAGTTCTCGTCCGTGATGAGCTCAAGCCGACGCAACTCAAGCCGTAGCTCTCTTTTCCCGTGTAATCGTGGTAGCAAAATAATAACCAGTACCGATGAGGTTAGATCATAGGAATGAATATATTACTGTGCAAGGAAATGTACATCCTAAGGTTTCTTAAGCGGAGTAGCGTATCGTAAATATGCCGTGGAACATACGTACGATACGTCACTCTACTCAAGCTACCTACTCCATCAACCAAGGGTCATCCTACGCGACGAAAGTTCGGGTATAATACCCCCTCGACTAAGTCTAAGTTCCGTAAGGTCAAGCTTAAGTTCCATATATATATATAAACGCTCTAAGCTCCACATAGTCAAACTTAGACTCGAACCAAGGTTAACCTAGCGCTCTGATACCAACTTTGTCATGACCCGAAGGGTAGCTACTGACTGGCCCTTGAATCATATGAAGTCTATATGACCCTATCTAATTCAAGTAAGCAAAAAATCCCAGAAATCTAAAACCATTTTATGGAGTAAATAAAGAAAACTAGTTTTTAAGAGGTACAGAAAACATGTTTTAAAAAAACAAGGTTTTAAATAAGTAAGCCGAATATGTATTTTTAAAATCTCTAGTCGTTTCTGAAAATTTCGGCAGAGTTTCCCTTGTAAAAACTGGCCCCGAACGGGGTACAACAAGAATAATATAAGCACAATGATAAAAGGCATCCCCAAGTAGGAGCTACAACTTCGTCAATCGACGATCACAGCCACGCAAGCAATATAATATATATCGCCGAAGGGCGAGGATCAAAACTCAAAAGGAAACTCAAAATCATCATGAAAACTATAATACTACAACGCGCGACTCTAAGGTCGAAATAATACACAACTGGTTTTCTAAGTCTGAAACAATATACAAGTTTGGTTGATGAAATTACTAGATACAACTGAATAATACATATACAATGGTGGTTCTGATGCAAAAGAACCCACCTACCGATGCAGTCACCCAGAAAGGAAGCAGTGTGCCAGAAAAGCCGCAATAGAACCTGTACGGCAAAACCTGCAAGAATTATGGCACAACGGGGGTGAGTTGCCAACTCGTGAATAGAAAACATCACAGAGCAGAAATCGCATGTATGACACAATCTTAGGTCAATACGATCAAATATATATGTAAACCTCAAATGAATAAGTCTGAAGCATGATAAGGTGGCAATGTAACATCTATACATGAATGTGGTGTCAAGTGCTCGTGCCAGTGCCTCAGGTAATAACATATCCTAAATATGAGGTATGATCAATATCGACTATATCATGAAGTCTACGAGTATGTGGATATCGTCCACATGTCACCCAATGACAATAAACATCATGCATGTAAATATCATAAAGCATATGCATGGAAGTATGAGGATATAATCAACGTGTGTCCCTCGCGACACATCAAAATCATGTAACCGGAGTGTCCAGTATCGACACCCAAAAACATCATGAAAGCTGTGCCCAGCATCGGCACGTAAATCCTCATATATCGGGCTCCGTCAGTCTGGATCGGCCCATATCATCTCTCGACTCCGGTCGGTATCCTCCGGATATCCGCCGAGCTCAAATACAATCACCGGTAGGTACTAGCCATCCTGCCAAGCTCATCGCCTCCTCCACGAAAAACATTTCTCGCCCCGAGGAACCATACCGGGTCCACCATGTACCCGCAATCGGCCTCATCCGCCTCCTCGAATCGGGTTTCACATGTCGCTCTCAGCACCGAGAAAACACATGGTGGACGCACTAAAATATCATATCAAGGGTAAACGGGTTTTTAAAACAATTACATACTCTCTTTGAAATACCCATGGTTCCCAAATCCAGAAATATAATGGAAGCAGCATATCTCAATGCATCTAATCAAAAAAAAAGCATGATGTCTGCGACATGTAAAAGAAATGTAAGCATATCAGTATATCATGCAACCTGGAATAGTAATATGCACATATGGAGGGAAACCTCTCTTTCAAAATGAATCAGTTTTAAAGAGTATCTTGTGGTACCCAAATCTCTAATCAAGACAGAATCATCTATGTATGTGTAATCATGGGGGTACAATATATGTGTACGCAAGTATGTCATGCAAGGAGTCATATCCTGATGCAATAATCCTACTGTGTAGTGACATGTCAATTATCGATGATGAAGTGTGTGAGCCGGCAAGCAAGTGTACGTGGAACATATGCATCATCGATAATGGTGCTGGTGTCCTAACATCATGGGTTTGATATAACAATAAACATGTTTAAACATGCAATGTGATGCGAACAACCAGAATATGCGGCAATAAATAATAAACACAAAACTGCAGAATCTACATCAATGTATCTATGTCATACTATTTTGCCATTTGAAAGAACATGAATCGGGATTTTTTAGGAAAATAAGGGCTACGGTGCTTTTAAGAAAAAATGCGTCTTTTGAAAATATCAGTAGAATCCCTTTGCCTATCTTTAGAAATATTCTCGATTCGTTAGTTTTGAAATAGGTATGACTCGGTCTAATCTAACGTATACTAAGCAAACTACAGATCTAATCGGGAGGGGTATGGAAACCACCTAAATCTGAGTCGATATATATATATATATATATATATATAAAATAGTCGGTGATCCCGCCTCAAAGGTACCGCGTACGATACAATATCACATGACATCCTCGAGTCATGAGTACGGATCTATCATCAATATAAAGCTCGTACGGTACATCCATCGTACGACAACTCAAATATGGGTACGGGTCAATATCACAATCATCTCGTCAATTTTCTGGTATCCTTATCGTCATATCTCATGATCTGGGGTACTGATCTAAGTCTAGTACAAACCGATACCATCTATATAGATATATGTGCGTGTATTAAAACACACCCCAAAGGCCCGCTAAAATCTCATGTCGTATCCCAAATACGAACCGCATCATATCGCCGATCTCACGGCACAATGCCCAATCACATCGACTCATCTCCAAATATCATCCACTATCCTCATCATCCAAGCATAAGTATAGCAAAAAAAGTATGTGTGTGCGTGGGGGTGTAAACCTCTTCTAGGTGTTCGCAACTAGGAAACCATACTAGTTTACTTCTAAACCCTAATCTATCCATAGTACACCTAATCACATCTAGAATATCCAAATCACACTTAACGCTATCATATATATAGTATATATAGTATACTAGATATCGAACTGCGGGGGTGCTATACACCATCCACCCGACTTCCCCCGTAGATATAATCTACTCATCTTGATCTTGCTTGCCGATGTCAATGTCGCCACCATCTTCTTCATCGTCTCGAATCACCGTGGGGGTACCTACATGTCACACGTATCGCATCGCATTAAAACCAAATCGAAACCAAAACGACACACGAAAACCAAAACGATACGCTTAAAAGTCTATAGGTTAGAACCCATGGTTAGCTTTCGCAAAACAACCCGATATCACTCGATATAGACGTACAAACGTCACATGATCGAGATAAAGTACAAATAATAAAATCCAGAATTTAAAATACGCAAAACCATAATTCTAATAAAAATAGCAACACAAGTACTCTGTCCCAGATTTTGATTAGGGTGCAACCAATGTTCCAAAGAAATACTTGAGTGATGTACAAAGTGTAAATGAGCTATGAAAGCAACCAGGACTCCTGAATCCACAAGGTGGTCGGCCCCTTACCATAAAATTCCGGCGACGCCGGCCTTGGTAGGGAGTTGGGGAGTCATGTTTGTAGGGTAGTCTCCTGGTAGTCAATATAGGGTAATGTCCTTGGTAGTTTTTCCTGTATGTGTCGAGGGTCACTCCAGATCCCTGTAGGCTACCAATCTAACACAAAACCAAGATTTGGTATGTAAAGTTTAAGTCATGGCAATGTCATAATACTACACTGTAGGAAATAGTCCCAGATTTGCATGATGGTGAAAACCATGCGAGCAAACAACACTAAGCTGATACATAGGGTACATGTGACCTATAGAAGAAACCTGGATCCACACCCTCACCAAATGGCCGAGCCCTCTCTTATTCCAAACCGGCCTCGCCGTCCCTGGGGACTCCTCTGGGGTTCGTGCTCTCAGGGTGTCTTCCTAGGGTCAATTCTAAGCTCCTGAAGTTGTTTATTTTTCCAGTAAAAATCCCAGTTCATTCCAGGTTTGCCTGCACACTCAAAGTTCACAAACTGACATTGCAAAGTTCTGAAATTTAGTATTTTTGGGTTTCAGGTTTGGTTGGTCTGATTTTTCTACCATCATGGAGGTTTAGGTCACTAATAAGGCTTATTAGCACTTAATCCAACTCAAAATAATCTCAACCCTTTCTAGGCTTTTCCAAAGTCCACAAAACTTCGCCAAAACGATGTTAAACTTGTAATGAGGTTAAAGCACAGAAACACTACACTAATTGTGAAAGGGGTTACCTCATCTACCTCCCAAGAATCTCCTACAGCGCCAAAAGCATATTTTTCTTGGTCCATAAGGTAGCTTGTGAGCTTGTGCATGTTTTTTATGAAATGGGGTTTGAGTTTTGAGATGTTTTTCATATAGTTTTGGGAGTTTTATGAAGATGGAAGAGAGGGGCACTAGCAGCAGCTTGATGAGAGAGAGGGAGAGAATGATGGAGGAAAATGAGAAGGAATGGGAGCTTAGTCCAAGTTTGACCCCTCACCCTCTCTTTCTCTCTCTTGCCCATACCTCTATTGTTCAAATCTTTTCTTTTTCCCCTCTTTTCTTCTCTCTAATATTGCAATAGGAAACCCAAAAGAAACCATGGTAGAAAAATGCATAAGTGTGGAAAAGACTTTGTGCAAGCTAAGTCCACAAGACACGCCTAATCCGCGATTAGCGATTTTTAATCGCGATTAGCACTAAAATAGCGTATAATTAATCATAAAAACTTAAAAATTTCGTAATTCACATAAAACACCCTCTTTTAATTATTTCTATAATTTTCCTAATTTTTTCTAAATTTATCGGTATTTAATTATACCGCCTTATTAAAATATTCAATATAATATTATTAAATTATAAAAATTCCCAAAAATAATATTTTATTTTTTTTGAAATGTTACAATCTTCCCCCCTTAAAGAAATTTGGTCCCCGAATTTAAATTTAAACCCCTCAAATATTAAAACACTTCAGTAAAAGTCCGAGTCGTCGGGGCTCCGAATTCATCAATACATAAAACGCATCATAGCGCGATGCACACGCATGAGTAATGAGCAGATAACTCAAAATCAAAACTCCGTCAAGCATCCCTCAATCATCGGAGTCATGGTAAAGGCACAAATGTCAAATCCAAGACAAAACCAATATGATATATATCAAAACCATACATGTAGACATCAAATCTATACATGAAACTATCTGAAAGAATGCATGCCAAACCTTTTATGTTGCTCTGCGATGCGCATAGCACAGCACAGTGGCGGACGTCTAATGTAAGAAAATAACCATATATGTATATATCTTTTGTTTAATATGTATGTTCCGCCTTTTTGAAAACAATTTAGAAGGGTTCCTTTGTTTTAAACGTGTCGTGTCATATCAGACACGTAGGTAAATACTGAGACTATAGCTCGCTTTTTGGAAATCCTTTCGATAACTATCAATGCATGCAAACTATATCCAGGTACTGTCCTCTGGCTAGTCCTGCTCAGTACGAAACCATCTAGCAAATAACATAAAAACGTACTGCTCTATAAGGAATCAACCCCAAAATGTATATAAGAATACCCTGTGCGTCTGGTGCGCTCGGAAATCAAAATCCATATATGTGCCATACATGTGCACAGAAACAACATCTAGGTGCAACGGGTGTGCACAAAATCCCTGTCAGAGGCAACGGGTGTGCCTGACAACAAAATCAGGTGCATCTGATATGCATAAAGAATCTCGATTTAGCGCATCTGGTGTGCATAAAAATCGCATCTCGTAACATGCGCCCAACATGCGCAAAAATCCAAATCGGTGCATCCATCATGCACGAAATCAAGAAATCAACATCAAAATTAGAATCGAAATCGACGGTATACAATACAGCTCAATCCAGATCAGGTATACCGCGGTATATAATCTCATAACCATGTGCATCAGTGTGCACAAATCAAATCAAAACACTAAAAGTGCATGAAAACTATGCTGGAAGCATAAATCAAATCACAGGCATAAAATCACAATCAATACCTCAAGCGTAATAACTATGCACAAAATATGAATACCCAGTAGGTGCAAACATGGTGCATGAAAACAAATATCATGAAACTCAGTCATCAAGACTAAATCATGCGAATAGGTCGCCCAAAATACCGAAACACAAGGTGACGGATACGTGATAATTGAATCACCAAATCACAAATCATAAATACCGCCGTCGATATATCCTCCCTCATGATCGAGAAGGTGTCGGTGCATCCAATGCTAGCAGGGCAAGATATCTACTTGCCTCCTGTTCATGACCTGTAGTCTGGTGCTTTTAGGCTCTGGTCTCTCACTGTGCATTGCTAGATATATAACTCCTCGGCTCAACGGCCCAATATGGAATGATGACGGAAATAGTGCCGCTCTGGCACATCCTCTACAGCTCTCTGGCCAACTATCTCGTCGATGATGCCGAACTCTGGCCTGCTAGGTGTGCGCAATATGACCGCTCCTGGGTCCAAGTCTTCTCGTATAGTATTCCGGAAAGGTCCTGCCGAGGTCTTTCTCAAATCTCGCTTCTGCCGAATTGCCCGGAAGTTACCACCCTTACTATATCTGTTTCTCGTTCCGGAACGGCTGCATACTTATCGCGACTCCTTCTGGAAGATATATCCATATACAACGCCTCTGCATGCTATCTCATCTCTGATGTCAGCGGGGTGGAACGTCATCTCGTCGAAATCTCATGCGAACTCTTTACTCCACTCTGTCCCAATGTCGACAGATTCGGACTCGTCTTCTCGTGGCTGCATGGACCGCGCTCCAGCGGCTATACTCGTATCTGGAGTCTCCCAAACAATGTATCCCATCACATGATATTCGAATGATGTCGAACCATCCGATCGATTTGTCGGAACCTCATAATCCCCCAAGAGATCAACATCTTGAGTACAGTTTAATAGTATTCCGGTAATACCAAAACACCTGTGGACCAACCGTAGAAGGGCAAACCCAAGCCTCACAAATGACACCGCTAAACTGCCGTAAACCCTAAGGTTCGAAGGCGTTCCATGGTAATTACGTCGAGTTAGGGTTTCATTCTTCTAGAGGATCTGTAGCATTACTTGCATTGTCTTCTGAATACTTTAAACTTGGAATTGGGTTCTTGACATTCGATCGTCTCTATCGACTCTCAACGAATCTACATGAAGCCGTCTCTAGCTGGAATCAATCTATCTGATGACCTCTCATCGGGGTAAGCGAACGAACCACATGTCCTAGTCATTCCTCCTCGGGTGACTAGCGTCCTTCCATCATATCTCTAAGTATATACTCATGCTGCAGTAGCTCCAACATCTGGGCAATATCTCGTCATTTGCAGCAACAACTGGCTCATTCGTCTGTACGCTGAACAGCGCCTCAATCATCATGAATAAGCGATATATCAATGGTCATCACATTCTAGCTGGCCTCTAGCAGTAGCCTGATCCTCTGGTGCTGATGTGCACGTCCGAGAAATCTCGTAAAAGCGATCTGTCAAACGCTCATGGCGCGAAAACACACTAAAACGACGCCTCTCTATGCAATCGTACGTCTCTGGAATCACGCCCTGGTTAGTTCTCGTCCGTGACGAGCTCAAGCTGACGCAACTCAAGCCGTATCTCTCTCTTCCCGTGTAATCATGAAAGGAAAATCATAACCAGTACCGATGAGGATAGATCATAGAAATGAATATAATACTGTGCAAGGAAATGTGCATCCTAAGGTTTCTTAAGAGGAGTAGCGTATCGTAAATATGCCGCGGAACATACGTACGGTACGTCACTCTACTCAAGCTACCTAGTCCATCAACCAAGGGTCATCCTACGCGACGAAAGTTCGGGTATAATACCCCCTCGACTAAGTCTAAGTTCCGTAAGGTCAAGCTTAAGTTCCGTATATATATAAACGCTCTAGGCTCCACATAGTCAAACTTAGACTCAAACCAAGGTTAACCTAGCACTCTGATACCAACTTTGTCATGACCCGAAGTAGCTCGTGACTGGCCCTTGAATCATATGAAGTCTATAGGACCCCATCTAATTCAAGTAAGCCATAATCCCAGAAATCTAAAACCGTTTTATGGAATAAATAAAGAAAACTAGTTTTTAAGATGTACAGAAAACATGTTTTAAAAAAACAAGGTTTTAAATAAGTAAGCCGAATATGCATTTTTAAAATATCTAGTCTTTTCTGAAAATTTCGGCAGAGTTTTCCTTGTAAAAACTGGCCCCGAACGGGGTACAAGAAGAATAATATAAGCACAATGATAAAAGGCATCCCCAAGCGGAAGCTAGCTCTTCGTCAATCGACGGTCACAACAACGCAAGCAATATAATATACTGTAAGTCCATGCTACCCATCCCCGGTTCTTTGGGGTTGCGGAAATGGTCAAAAAAAGATTTTTCAAGAGGTGGTAACATGGACTCAAAATACGGATCTTTGTTAAACAACTACCTAACAACCTAACTAGGAGTTGTTTACCTACTCGGTTAGGGGGTTATACCTTTCTTGAACTCCTTCGTCTTCAACTCTTCGTGGTGTACGGATCGGCTTCACCCCGTCGTCTCCTTGCGCCGAAGATCAATCCACCCGAAAGCTTCTACCTTTGGCTTCTACTTCGAACTTGAAGAAACTAGAACACTTGGCTTGCTAGGCCTTGTGAACTAGGATGAGTAGAGGAGTATTTTGGTGTTTTATCTATATGGTTCTTGCTTCTCAACAAATGAGACAAGTAGAACCATAAACTAGAGAGAGCAAGAGGAAGAGGGAGAGCTTGAGAATGAGAGAGCTCAAGAGAGAGAAAGCCAAAATGAAAAGTGAGCCAACCTCTTCTCATATCACCTCCAATAATCCAAAATTATGATAACAAGTAATAATAATTGAGTATAATGTGAAGGTTGATATCATGACAAATGACAATATCATTTCTTGCATTAAATGCAATTTGTGAAGCATCAAGCAAGCACAAGTCAATGCAAACAAATGATAGCCATTGTCATGATGGTGGTCAACAAGTCCAACCTAGTCAACCGGTCAACAAAAGTCAACAAGTCAACAAGGTCAACCTTTCAACCCTAACCATATCACTATAATACTTAATTGATATTATTGTTAATCATAATTCTAATTCTGATTAGGGTTTAGCAAAAGTCAACAGTCAACAACCCTAATGAGAATCCTCTGCCTCTGTCTCTGTCAACCGTGCATACACACCCGTATCCGCATTCCGGGGAACACGAATACAAACGAGATAAAACCAATCCCAAAACGTATACTAGGATCTGGCTTAAACCAAAGCCCGCTAGTAATAACCGCTCGGTCACTAAACGTGCACAAGTGCACGGATGTGACCGAACCCTGTCGCAAAACCATGCGACCTGTCGCAAAACCATGTGACCTCTACTCTTTTGCCTAAAGGAGAATAGCTCTCTGTGTGGGACTCTAAAGACTCGACACTACGCTGGCAGTGGGTTTAACCACAGACCGCAAGCGGCACTAGCTGTGCGTAACGGCCCCCAGTTAGATGCCGATAAGAAGACGGACGAGGTGAAACCCATCTGAACTCCTATTGAGCCCGAATGTGACAATCTCCGTACAGTCCGGTCTGTTCGTCTGATACATCGTATGGCGGGCCTAGGGGGCGGTAAACGTCAGTCCCCTAATAGCTGTACAAGTCGTGTCGGAGTGTAGCCCAGAACACCCTAAGATAACACTGGAAACCTACCAGTATATCTCGCTTGCCCTGGCCAGGGACTACATGTGTAATGGCTCTCCTAGACACAGCACGATGTCAACCCCCATTACCGGGAGAGACGAATCCTGTCTTACCGTCACTGCCTCTAAGTGCTTCGGGACTGCACCCAACTACTACCTGTTTGCATGACCCCTTTGAGCCGTGGTAGGGTAGTAATCAAAGTACAGTGGGAACACACTCGAGGCGAAGTGACAGTGTCAAGTCAGCGGACTAAGCTGTACTCACGTCACCTGGGAACTGCTAACTGACGATAGGTATAGTACAAACCAATCAGTTCCAGACGAGTCCTGTCCAGTGTACTCGTAACCTAACGAGCACCCGCATACTATCTCAAGTACGACGTACTGACGGCTTTAGGACAGACCGTCTCCCCTGCTGGGATGAGAAGCGCATACTCTAGTCTACTCCGGAGTATCGATGCCTTGTCTCGATAGTCCTATGACTAGGGACCTGTATAAGGATGTTCTTGTGGATTACCCAGCCCCTACGAGTGTGACTGCCATCACAACGCTGGTAATCAAGCAAAGATCCTAAGGGCTCTACTAATATGTATAAGCGATATGCTAAAAGAAACACATGCACATATTAAAGTAGAAACAAACCAAGTAGCATACTACCATTTTTAGCAAGATTATCAATACAAGGTTAATATCCCAAGCTTCCATTAAGTAATATACAAACTAGTATGATACAGTAATGGCCTCTAGGGCATATACACTAAATCTCCCACTTGCACTAAGGCCATGTACTGGCGTATCGAAGACCTATCATCTCGATCAGCCGCTCGAACTGAGTCTGGGGCAAGGCCTTGGTGAATGGATCTGCAGTGTTATCTTCTGAAGCAACCCTCCGAACCTCGATCTCCTGGCGACCCACGATCTCCCTGATCAGGTGATACCGCCTCAAGATGTGTCTGGATTTCTGATAGGACCTGGGTTCCTTCGCTAAAGCTATAGCCCCATTGTTGTCGCAATACAGAGGTATTGGATCAATAATGGATGGAACCACCTGATGTTCTTTCAAGAACTTCCTCATCCGGACGGCTTCTTTTGCGGCATTAGCAGCAGCGATATATTCCGCTTACATCGTCGAGTCAGCAACGGTTTCCTGTTTGGAACTCTTCCAACACACCGCCCCTCCATTGAGGGTAAAGGCATAACCCGACATGGACTTGGAATCATCCTTGTCACTCTGGAAGCTGGAGTCAGCAAAGGCCTCGATCTGGAGGTCTTTTCCGCCATGCACCAAGAACATCTCCTTAGTCCTTCTCAGGTACTTGAGAATGTTCTTTACCGCTATCCAGTGCTTCTCCCCTGGGTCCGACTGATACCGGCTTACAACACTCAATGCGTATACTACATCTGGTCTGGTACATAACATCACATACATAATAGAGCCTACTGCAGATGCGTAGGGTATAGATGACATGCGAGCCCTTTCCAAATCAGTCTTGGGAGACATCTCTTTGGAGAGAGTGATTCCGTGACAAGCCGGTAGATTACCGCGCTTAGAATCTTCCTTACTGAATCGTTTCAGTATGGTGTCGATGTACCTGGACTGTGAAAGTCCCAAGATCCTTTTAGATCTATCACGATAGATCTGGATCCCCAGAATGTAATTGGCATCACCCAGGTCTTTCATGGAGAACCTGTGTGACAAGAACCCCTTGACAGATTGTATCATAGGAATGTCATTTCCTATCAAAAGAATGTCATCCACGTATAATACGAGGAACACGACAGTTCTTGCTACAAATCTACTATAGATGCATGGTTCATCTGGATTTTTGATAAAGCCAAATTCTTTGACTTTCTCATCAAAGCAGATGTTCCAACTCCGCGATGTCTGCTTTAGCCCATAGATGGACTTAAGCAACTTGCACACCTTTTCGCTGCTTCCACTCTGAATGAAACCCTCTGGCTGGTCCATATAGACACACTTCTCTAAATTTCCATTTAGAAAAGCGGTCTTTACGTCCATCTGCCAAATCTCATAATCGTGGAAGGCAGAATGGCAAGAAGGATCCGAATGGATTTCAGCATAGCCACTGGAGAAAAAGTTTCGTCATAGTCCAAACCAGGTGTTTGACGAAAACCCTTTGCAACAAGTCTAGCCTTATAGGTCTCAACCTATCCATCTACACCAATCTTCCTTTTGAAGATCCACTTGCATCCTACGGGTTTTACCCTATCTGGAGCAACGTCCAACGTCCATACTTTGTTGGTGTACATAGACTCCATTTCGGTCCGCATTGTATCAAGCCATTTTACCGAGTCAACGCTCTGAACGGCCTGCTGGAAGCTAGTAAGCTCATCATAATCAATGATGCAGTCCTCTCTATCCCCGTCTATGAGAAAACTGTAGTATCTCTCGGGCGGATGAGACTGCCTACTACTCCTGCGGAGCGGCGTAGGAATGTCATGTTCTTTCGAACCCTCTGGTTCTACTAAGCTTTCAGTAATAGTCTGTGGTTCTGGAATTTCTTCCAGTTCTATTGCGCTCCCACTTATTTCTTTTTCTAAGAACTGATGTTCCAAGAAGTGGGCATGACGAGAAACAAAAACCTTTTGTTCCTCTTCACAATAGAAGAAATATCCCTTGGAGTTCTTTAGATATCCCACAAACTTGCACTGTACTGAGTGTGCCTCGAGTTTATCCGCATGCTGCTTTTTAACAAAAGCTGGACATCCCCATGTCTTAATGTGCTTAAGATAGGGTTTCTTCCCACACCACATCTGATATGGTGTGGTAGGCACAGTCTTAGTTGGAACTCGGTTCAAAAGATATGCAGCTGATTCTAGCGCATATCCCCAGAATGATCGCGGTAACTCAGCGTTACTCATCATGGAACGTACCATATCCAATAGGGTCAAGTTCCGTCTCTCCGATACACCGTTATGTTGCGGAGTGTATGGAGGAGTAAGCTGAGAGAGAATTCCATTCTCTTTTAGGTAATCCAGGAACTCGGCACTCAAGTATTCACCACCTCGATCAGATCTCAGTGTTTTGATACTTTTGCCAGTTTGTTTTTCTACTTCATTCTTATATTCCTGGAACTTTCCAAAGGCTTCGGATTTATGTTTCATTAAGAAGACATATCCGTACCTTGAAAAGTCATCCGTAAAAGTTATGAAGTAAGAAAAACCGCTTCGTGTATGTGTAGACATTGGACTGCACATGTCGCTGTGTACGAGTCCCAAGAGCTCACTCGCTCTTACTCCGTGTCCAGTGAACGGAGTCTTTGTCATCTTTCCTTTGAGACAGGATTGATAAGTTGCATATGATTGATATTGGAATGGATCCAAATATCCTACTGTATGTAACTTAGTCAATCTTCTCTCATTGATGTGACCCAGTCTACAATGCCATAAGAAAGCCTGATTAGTTTCCGGAGACTTTCTTTTGTGTGTATTCTGGACATTGAAAATCTGTGGTTGGTTTAATACGTATATACCATTGCTTAATGTACCTGACCCAATCAAAACTTGATTAAGTTGAATGTTCACAACATTACTTACAAATGCAAATTCATAACCTTCTTTAGATAATAAAGATACAGAAATGATATTACAAGTTTCATTGGGTACAAAATAGTAATTACGCAAAACCAAAACGTGTCCAACTGACAAGCCCAGGTGATAGTCCCCCACGGACTCAGCATCCATGCCAGCTCCGTTTGCAACTCTAAGGGTCATATCACCTGCCTTCAAAACCCTACGCTTTCTCAATGCCTGCAAAGAATTACAGATATGAGATCCTGATCCGGTATCCAATATCCAGGAAGTAGTGTTTATTGAAAGACAGTTTTCGATAACATACACACCTGAAGCCGAAGCCGCAACTTGCTTCGGATCCTGGTTTCTGGCCTTCCAAGCCCTGCAATCTTTCTTCCATATCCCTTCTTATGACAATAGAAGCATTCTTCCTTACCCACAAGCTGCCCCGCTATCTTTGTTGCCTTTTCTTTTCCCTTCGTATCCACTTTACTAACACCGCCCCTTGGTTTGGTGGGGGCTTTCTTCTTCTTTCCCTTGGCTTTCACCTTGGACTTAGAAGAGGAAGATCCTCCTACAAATAAAGTGGATGTATCCCTACTTTTCTGTAGGGTGCCCTCTGCACTCCTCAGCATGTTGAGGAGCTCCGGAAGTTCAACTTCTTTTCTTTGCAAGTTGAAGTTCTGGATAAACTGGGCGTAAGTGGAAGGAAGGGACTGGAGAATCAAGTCCGTATAGAGCTCGTTCTCTAACGTGGTCTCAAGGTCCGTGAGCTCCTCAATGAAGCCAATCATCTTAAGCACGTGTTCCGCTACCGATGATCCGATGGCCAACCTTGCCGAAAACAGTTTCTTCGACACTTCGTATCTTGCGATACGAGATTGCTCTCCATACAGTTCTTTTGTATGGAGAAATATGGATTCGAGGTCCATATTCTCGTGCCTCCTCTGATGTTCATTGTCCATAGAGGCAAGCACGAGGCACTTGGCCTTCGCGCAATCGATCTCCCAAGTCTTACGGATTTCCCTATCCGCGACGCTGGAGGTGGGACCTGGGACAGGGGGAGCTTTGGTGGTAAGAAGATACCCCAGCTTGTCGTAAGTGATTGCCATTTTGACATTCCTGAGCCAATCTTTGTAGTTTGGCCCAGTCAGTATGTTTTTATTTAGAAGTAACTTATGTTCGGTCATGTCGATTGGTCGCTGCAATTAGGAGAGAGAGAGAAGAAACACTCAGCATGATGCTCTTGCAAGTTTAGAGTAGTTTTTAGTTTGTCTAAACAGGATGGCTCCCACTGTATCTCGAATTCCTCCTCAAACCAAAAAGGAAGAATTAGTCGGAATCAATCTCACCGTACAATACTTGCTTAACCGTTCAGCCAGGCCAGTGTTGGTACTTCGAGAGAGGTTTTCCAATGCTTTTGCGAAGTTCCTTAATTAAATAACCTCTTTTCCCTGGGGGCATAGCCCTGCTAACACCTTTCTAGACACCTACTTGGTTTATAGCATTGATCGTTAAGTGAGAAATTTTCCGAGGAGTAGCAAATACTCACAGTAGGATCGGGATCCAAATATCATCGCGTGACAAAACTGAAGGAATCCTACTAGAATCATCACACTCCAAATGGTATGCAGCACTAGCAAGTTTCTGGTTCTTTAGAAACTCCCGATGTGGATTTTTGCCCCATGCTCTTATGACCTTGACTTTGGCAAAAATATCATAAGTCACATGTCAAGTTCTACCCGTCATTCTCCAGGTTAATTTGAACCCACCCGCACATACCCTTGACTTTGGCCAACATGGCGGTACGACTGTCCCAAACCAACGTATCTATCTATGCTGCACATGAATACCCAATAGCTACCAATCACTATGCCTTGACTTTGGCCAACATACATAGCATGAATACTATTGACTATTCATGTGAAACGACGGAGGGCTACGAATGGTTTTTGCGAAACCGTGAACGTAGTGAACTTGATATAATCGATGGAACGAGATAGCTTTTAAAAGGAGTGGCTCAAGCTCCGCATTTAAAAGCTGGTTTTTGAAAAGAACCGAGTGATTTTGAAAGTGTTCCAACGACTTTTACTTTGGTTTATTTTCTTGCATTAATTTTTTAATGCGTCCCAACATTTAATCCTACCATTGTAGAAAACAACCAAAATATGACGTACGCTTATGCCATCCGCATTCGCCACGGGGCCCCGTCATTACCCATTAGGTTACTTAACTAACGACAGAGCGGGGGCTGGACTAGCGCAGATTCAAAACATAAGTAACGCCTAAATAGTTATCATATATAGATATATTGCAATGATAGCCATTTCAGATCACAGATGAACAAATTGGATATATTAGGAATCCGCAATTCGTACGAGCCTGTAACGAAAAGCGGATTACACGGTCACGGTGAATAGCCAATACCCAACCCAAGACCCCTACGGGTGCGACAAACTACCTGCCAAATACCCGAAGCGAAGCAACCTCCCTCAACTCGTGAGTAGGCCACTCGGCATTTCGAGGTACCCGGTAGTTTGTGCACCCCCTCCATGGGTCTATCCTAGGAGCAAAAACAGTAAAAGAAATTATACAATGACGGCTACAACCTCACCCCGGTTGTGCGGCCAAATAAATAATATTACATCAATTACAAATTACATGAATTGAAAGAAAAGAAAAACTCTCGTCTCACAACCCCCCGACTATTCACCCGCGACAATCCAATGAATTCATATACACATACCATCGTCATTACAGATCACAGATATGTATAACCCCCACTAATCGACGTATAGCGATTAGCAGACGTTCAATACATATAACACATCACAGATATTAACCCGTTAGCCATAGTCTTTAGAAGTTCGATCAAAATACGATTTTTTAAGCCCCAAAAACAATTTTTGCATTTTGGAAAATCTGGGCAGAAAAAACATATTATAAAAATCCCAAAACACCCCTATGACCTCACTGCAAGAAAAATCATCCACGGCCGAGTCAACTCGGCCGCGGATCCGCGGCGGGAGCAAGCTCCCGCCGTGGTTCTGCGGTGCGTTGATGGGATCTCTGGACCATTTTTCTACAGTGAGATTTAAAAACCCTGAGTCGAATTTTAAGGCAAGATTTATTATTTTTGGAACAGAGGAAAAATTCGACAGAAAGTATGCAACCCGGGTGTCTTTCGCGACTTTTTCTATGATCGAACTTCTACTTACATTGCTAACATGTTAGATAGTGTTTAACTAAGCTCTGATACCATTGTAAGTCCATGCTACCCTTCCCCGGTTATTTGGGGTTGCGGAAATGGTCAAAAAACGATTTTTCAAGAGGTGGTAACATGGACTCAAAATACGGATCTTTGTTAAACAACTACCTAACAACCTAACTAGGAGTTGTTTACCTACTCGGTTAGGGGGTTATGCCTTTCTTGAACTCCTTCGTCTTCAACTCTTCGTGGTGTACGGATCGGCTTCACCCCGTCGTCTCCTTGCGCCGAAGATCGATCCACCCGAAAGCTTCTACCTTTGGCTTCTACTTCGAACTTGAATAAACTAGAACACTTGGCTTGCTAAGCCTTGTGAACTAGGATGAGTAGAGGAGTATTTTGGTGTTTTATCTATATGGTTCTTGCTCCTCAACACATGAGACAAGTAGAACCATAAACTAGAGAGAAAGCAAGAGGAAGAGGGAGAGCTTGAGAATTAGAGAGCTCAAGAGAGAGAAAGACAAAATGAAAAGTGAGCCAACCTCTTTTCATCTCACCTCTCATAATCCAAAATTATGATAACAAGTAATAATAATTGAGTATAATGTGATGGTTGATATCATGACAAATGATAATATCATTTCTTGCATTAAATACAATTTGTGAAGTATCAAGCAAGCACAAGTCAATGCAAACAAATGATAGCCATTATCATGATGGTGGTCAACAAGTCCAACCTAGTCAACCGGTCAACAAAAGTCAACAAGTCAACAAGGTCAACCTTTCAACCCTAACCATGTCACTGTAATACTTAATTAATATTATTGTTAATCATAATTCTAATTCTCAATAGGGTTTAGCAAAAGTCAACAGTCAACAACCCTAATGAGAATCCTCTGCCTCTGTCTCTGTCAACCGTGCATACACACCCGTATCCGCGTTCCGGGGAACACGGATACAAACGAGATAAAACCAATCCCAAAACGTATACTAGGATCCGGCTTAAACCAAAGCCCGCTAGTAATAACCGCCCGATCACTAAACGTGCACAAGTGCACGGATGTGACCGAACCCTGTCGCAAAACCATGCGACATGTCGCAAAACCATGCGACCTCTACTCTTTTGTCTAAAGGAGAATAGCTCTCTGTGTGGGACTCTAAAGACTCGACACTACGCTGGCAGTGGGTTTAACCACAGACCGCAAGCGGCACTAGCTGTGCGTAACGGCCCCCAGGTAGATGCCGATAAGAAGACGGACGGGGTGAAACCCATCTGAACTCCTACTGAGCCTGAATGTGACAGTCTCCGTACAGTCCGGTCTGTTCGTCTGATACATCGCATGGCGGGCCTAGGGGATGGTAAATGTCAGTCCCCTAATAGCGGTACAAGTCATGTCGGAGTGTAGCCCAGAACACCCTGAGATAACACTGGAAACCTAACAGTATATCTCGCTTGCCCTGGCCAGGGACTACTTGTGTAATGGCTCTCCTAGACACAGCGCGATGTCAACCCCCAATACCGGGAGAGACGAATCCTGTCTAACCGTCACTGCCTCCAAGTGCTTCGGGACTGCACCCAACTACTACCTGTTTGTACGACTCCTTTGAGCCGTGGTAGGGTAGTAATCAAAGTACAGTGGGAACACACTCGAGGCGAAGTGACAGTGTCAAGTCAGCGGACTAAGCTGTACTCACGTCACCTGGGAACTGATAACTGACGATAGGTATAGTACCAACCAATCAGTTCTAGACGAGTCCTGTCCAGTGTACTCGTAACCTAACGAGCACCCGCATACTATGTTAAGTACGACGTACTGACGGCTGTGGGACAGACCGTCTCCCCTGCTGGGATGAGAAGCGCATACGCTAGTCTACTCCGGAGTATCGATGCCCTGTCTCGATAGTCCTACGACTAGGGACCTGTATAAGGATGTGCTTGTGGATTACCCAGCCCCCACGAGTGTGACTGCCATCACAACGCTGGTAATCAAGCAAAGATCCTAAGGGCTCTACTAATATGTATAAGTGATATGCTAAAAGAAACACATGCACATATTAAAGTAATAACAAACCAAGTAGCATACTACCATTTTGAGCAAGATTGTCAATACAAGGTGAATATCCCAAGCTTCCATTAAGTAATATACAAACTAGTATGATACAGTAATGGCCTCTAGGGCATATACACTAACATATACAACGCCGAAGGGCGAGGATCAAAACTCAAAAGGAAACTCAAAATCATCATGAAAACCATAATACTACAACGCGCGACTCTAAAGTCGAAATAAGAAACAACTGGTTTTCTAAGTCTGAAACAATATACAAGTTTGGTTGATGGAATTACTAGATACAACTGAATAATATATATACAATGGTGGTTCTGATGCAAAAGAACCCACCTACCAATGCAATCACCCAGAAAGGAAGCAGTGTGCCAGAAAAGCCACAACGGAACCTGTACGGCAAAACCTACAAGAACTGTGGCACAACGGGGGTGAGTTGCCAACTCGTGAATAGAAAACATCACAGAGCAGAAATCGCATGTATGCCACAATCCTAGATCGATACGATCAAATATATATGTATACCTCAAATGAATAAGTCTGAAGCATGATAAGGTGGCAATGTAACATCTATACATGAGTATGGTGTCAAGTGCTCGTGCCAGTGCCTCAGGTAAAAACATATCCTAAATATGAGGTATGATCAATGTCGACTATATCATGAAGTCTACGAGTATGTGGATATCGTCCACGTGTCACCCAATGACAATAAACATCATGCATGTAAATAACATAAAGTATATGCATGGAAGTATGAGGATATAATCAACGTGTGTCCCTCGCGACCCATCAAAATCATGGAACCGGAGTGTCCAGTATCGACACTCGAAAACATCATGAATGCTGTGCCCAGCATCGGCACGTAAATCCTCATATATCAGGCTCCGTCAGTCCGGATCGGCCCACGGGCTCCGTCAATCAGGATCGGCCCATATCATCTCTCGACTCAGGTCGGTATCTTCCGGATATCCGCCGAGCTCAAATACAATCACCGGTAGGTACTAGCCACCCTGCCAGGCTCATCGTCTACTCCACGAAAAACATTTCTCGCCCCGGGGAACCATACCGGGTCCACCATGTACCCGCAATCGCCCTCATCCGCCTCCTCGAATCGGGTTTCACATGTCGATCTCAGCACCGAGAAAACACATGGTGGACGCACTAAAATATCATATCAAGGGTAACCGGGTTTTTAAAACAATTACATACTCTCTTTGAAATACCCACGGTTCCCAAATCCAGAAATATAATGGAAACAATATATCTCAATGCGTCTAATAAAAAAAAAGCATGATGTATGCGACATGTAAAAGAAATGTAAGCATATCAGTATATCATGCAACCTGGAATAGTAATATGCACATATGGAGGGAAACCTCTCTTTCAAAATGAATCAGTTTTAAAGAGTATCTTGCGGTTTCCAAATCTCTAATCAAGCTAGAATCATCTATGTATGTGTAAATATGGGGGTACAATATGTGTGTACGCAAGTATGTCATGCAAGGAGTCATATCCTGATGCAATAATCCTACTGTGTACTGACCTGGCAATTATCGATGATGAAATGTGTGAGCCGGCAAGCAGGTGTATGTGGAACATATGCATCATCGATAATGGTGCTGGGGTCCTAACATCATGGGTTTGATATGACAATAAACATGTTTAAACATGCAATGCGATGCGAACAACAAGAATATGCGGCAATAAATAATAAACACAAAAGTGCAGAATCTACATCAAGGTATCTATGTCATACTGTTTTGCCATTTGAAAGAACACGAATCAGGGTTTTTAAGGAAAATAAGGGCTACGGTGCTTTTAAGAAAAAATGCACCTTTTGAAAATATCTGTAGAATCTCTTTTCCTGTCTTTAGAAATATTCCCGATTCGTTAGTTTTGAAATAGGTATGACTCGATCTAGTCTAACATCTACTAAGCAAACTACATATCTAATCGGGAGGGGTATGGAAACAACCTAAATCTGAGTCGATATATATATATAACAGTCGGTGATCCCGCCTCAAAGGTACCGCGTACGATACAATATCACATGACATCCTCGAGTCATGAGTACGGATCTATCATCAATATAAAGCTCGTACGGTACATCCATCGTACGACAACCCAAATCTGGGTACGGGTCAATATCACAATCATCTCGTCAATTTTCTGGTATCCTTATCGTCATATCTCATGATCTGGGGTACTGATCTAAGTCTAGTACAAACCGATACCATCTATATAGATATATGTGCGTGTATGAAAACACGCCCTAAAGGCCCGGTAAAATCTCATGTCGTATCCCAAATACGAACCGCATCATATCGCCGATCTCACGGCACAATGCCCAATCACATCGACTCATCTCCAAATATCATCCATTATCCTCATCATCCAACCATAAATATAGCAAAAAAAAGCATGTGTGTGCGTGGGGGTGTAAACCTCTTCTACGGTTCACAACTAGGAAACCATACTAGTTTACTTTTAAACCCTAATCTATCCATAGTACACCTAATCACATCTAGAATATCCAAATCACACTTAACGCTATCATATATATAGTATACTAGATATCGAACTGCGGGGGTACTATAAGCCATCCATTTCCCCCGTAGATATAATCTACTCACCTTGATCTTGCTTGCCGATTTCGATGTCGCCACTATCTTCTTAATCGTCTCGAATCACCATGGGGGTACCTATATGTCACACGTATCGCATCGCATTAAAACCAAATTGAAACCAAAACGATACACGAATACCAAAACGATACGCTTAAAAGCCTATAGGTTAGAACACATGGTTAGCTTTCGCAAAACAACCCGATATCACTCGATATAGATGTACAAACGTCACATGATCGAGATAAAGTACAAATAGAAAAATCCACAATCTAAAATACGCAAAACCATAACTCTAATATAAAATAGCAACAGAAGTACTCTGTCCCAGATTTTGATTAGGGTGCAACCAATGTTCCGAAGAAATACTGGAGTGATGAACAAAGTGTAAATGAGCTATGAAAGCAACCAGGACTCCTGAATCCACAAGGTGGCCGGCCCCTTACCATAAAATTCCGGCGATGCCAGCCTTGGTAGGGAGTTGGGGAGTCATGTTTGTAGGGTAGTCTCCTGGTAGTCAATATAGGGTAATGGTCTTGCTAGTTTTTCCTGTAAGTGTCGAAGGTCACTCTAGATCCTTGTAGGCTACCAATCTAACAGAAAACCATGATTTGGTATGTAATGTTTAAGTCTTGGCAATGTCATAATACTACAATGTAGGAAATTAGTCCCAGATTTGTATGATGGTGAAAACCATGCGAGCAAACAACACTAGGCTGATACATAGGGTACATGTGACCTGCAGAAGAAACCTGGACCCACACCCTCACCAAATGGCCAAGCCCTCTCTCATGCCAAACCGGCCTCGCCGGCCGTGGGGACTCCTCTGGGGTTCATGCTCTCAGGGTGTCTTCCTAGGGTCAATTCTAAGCTCCTGAAGTTGTTTATTTTTCCAGTAAAAATCCCAGTTCATTCCAGATTTGCCTGCACACTCAAAGTTCACAAACCGACATTGGAATGTTCTGAAATTCCATATTTTTGGGTTTCAAGTTTGGTTGGTCTGAGTTTTCTACCATCATGGGGGTTTATGTCACTAATAAGGCTTATTAGCACTTAATCCAACTCAAAATAACCTCAACCCTTTCTAGGCTTTTCCAAAGTCCACAAAACTTCGCCAAAACGATGTTAAACTTGTAATGAGGCTAAAGCACAAGAAACACTACACTAATTGTGAAAGGGGTTACCTCATCTAGCTCCCAAGAATCTCCTACAGCGCCAAAATCATATTTTTCTTGGTCCATAAGGTAGCTTGTGAGCTTGTGCACCTTTTCTATGAAATTGGGTTTGAGTTTTGAGATGTTTTTCATATAGTTTTAGGGGTTTTGTGAAGTTGGAAGAGAGGGGCAGCAGCAGCAGCAGCTTGATGGGGGAGAGGGAGAGAATGATGGAGGAAAATGAAAAGGAATGGGAGATTAGTCCAAGTTTGACCCCTCACCCTCTCTTTCTCTCTCTTGCCCATACCTCTATAATTCAATTCTTTCCTTTTTCCCCTCTTTTCTTCTCTTTAATATTGTAATAGGAAACCCAAAAGAAACAATGGTAGAAAAATGCACAAGTGTGAAAAAGACTTTGTGCAAGCTAAGTGCACAAGACACGCTTAATCCGCGATTAGCGATTTTTAATCGCGATTAGCACTAAAATATCGTATAATTAATCATAAAAACTTAAAAATTGTATAATTCACATAAAACACCCTCTTTTAATTATTTCTATAATTTTCCAAATTTTTTCCAAATTTATCGGTATTTAATTATACCGCCTTATTAAAATATTCAATATAATATTATTAAATTATAAAAATTCCGAAAAATAATATTTTATTTTTTTTGAAATGTTACAAGTACACAACCAAGCCCCACTCGAGACGCATCATAGTAAACAACAAAACCACCCGATCCAGAAGGCAAAGATATAACTGGTGCCGTCGTCAACCGAGTTTTCAACTGCTGAAAACTCTGCTCGAACGCATCAGTCTAAATGAAAGGAACCCCCTTCCAAGTCAGTCCGGTCAGCGGTGCAGCGATACTCGAAAAATCCTGCACGAAACGGCGGTAATAACCAGTTGAGCCCTAAAAGCTGCTGACCTTTGTCACGGATACATGTCTGGGCCAAAACTGTACAACCTCGATCTTCCTCGGGTCCACAAGAATACCGTCTCTCGTCACCACATGAGGAAGTCAACTCTATCAAGCCAAAATGCTTACTTTGAGAATTTAGCACACAACTGGTTCTTTCTCAATATCTGCAAAGCAATTCTCAAGTGCTGCTCGTGCTCCTCCCGACTCCTAGAGTAGACTAGAATGTCATCAATAAACACAATAATGAACTGGTCGAGGAACGGCCTGAAAATACGGTTCATCAGATCCATGAACGATGTTGGGTCATTGGTGAGTCCGAATGACATCACTAGAAACTCATAATGCCCGTACCGTAGCGTGTACGAAAAGCAGTCTTCGGAATGTCATTATTCCGAACCCGCAACTGATGATAACCCGAACGCAAATCAATCTTAGAAAAATGTTTCACACCCTGGAGCTGATCAAACAAATAGTCAATGCGAGGTAAAGGATACATGTTCTGCACCGTAACTCGGTTCAATTGACGATAATCAATACACAACCTCAAACTGCCGTCCTTCTTCTTGACGGACAGAAAAGGATCTCCCCACGGCGAAACACTCGGACGCACAAGCCCCTTATCAAGCAATTCCTACAATTGATCTTTGAGCTCTCGAAGCTCCGCCGGAGCCATCCGGTAAGGCGGTATAGAAATAGGCCCCGTGCCAGGAATCAGATCAATGCAAAACTCAATATCGCGCTCGGGCGGCAAACCAGGTAACTCATCGGGAAAAACGTCGGGAAACTCTCGCATGATAAGAACCCGGTCTAACGACTCTGCTGCGGCTCCAGTATCACAAATGAAAGCCAAGAATCCCCGACATCCCCTCCTCAAAAGCCGACTAGCGCAAAGGGCTGAAATCAAACTGCGAGGGACGGCACCACGGTCCCCCTGCACAACCCGAACAAACTCGCCCGAAAAACTGAAACTGACCATCTTCTCACGGCAGTCCACCGACGCTTAACAAGCTGCCAACCATTCTATGCCAAAGAGAACGTCGAAGTCCAACATATTTAGAAGGTTCAAATCGACGGACGAATCTCCAATCTGAACGGCATACGACCGAAACACTTAACGCGCGACAAAAGAATCGCCAACAGGTATAATCACAATAAGCGGCTGATCTAGCAAACACGACTCTCGGCCTAAACTCGGCACAAAGTACGTAGAAACATACGAATGCGTAGATCCCGGATCAAACAAAACATGAGCCTCAAAAGAACATACTGAAAGAGTACCTGAAACCACTGCATTAGACACCTGCGCGTCCTGATGAGTCAAGGCAAACACCCGAGTCTGTCCTCTACCGGCGACTGGCTGACCTCTGCCTCTACCACCACGTCCTCTCGGCACAAAACCACCGCGTCCTCGACCTCTCTGCACAAGAGTTTGACGCGGATCAACAACAGGCATAAGGCGCAATGCCCTCTGCGGTGGAGAAGGTGGTAAGGTAACCCATGGTACAGCTGCCTCGCGATCACATGGCTCAGTACAATCTGGAACCCGATGACCCGAACTCCCGCATCGGTAACATCCAGATGAAAACTGCTGACTCCCCTGAGAATAAGAGCTAAAAAGTTGTCCTCGTCCCGGACCTCCATTACCCCCAGTATCTGAACGGGAACTGTCACGACGTCTAAACGCCTGCCTCTGTGCTGAAACATCAGTATGAACCCTCTTCGGTTCCGGAGCAACCGATGTCTTAGAAAGACGCTCCACAACCAATAGGGCTGTGTCCACCGCTTCTTCATAGGTGTCGCAATGCTGAACGCTGATAGTGAGGAACAAATGGGTAAGCAGGCCTCGAACAAACCTCTTAACCCGCATCTCCTCCGTAGCTACCAAATACGAAGCATACACATACAGCTCGATAAACAGCACATCATACTTGGCCACCGTCATACTCTGAGTCTGGCGTAACGATTTGAATCTGCGCGCTCGAGCATCCCTGACGCTCAGCGGAAGAAAACACACAAGAAACACCGTCACGAACTCAGCCCAGGTCATATCAGAAAGACATGCCGCTCTGCCCATCTCTAAGGACTCGCACCACTTCTGGGCCAGACTCTCCAGACGAAAGCTCGTGAACTCCACCAATCTCGCGTCGGAGCATCTAAGCGAACGACATATCCTGGCCATCCGTTCGATAAACGACTGCGGATCCTCAGCTGCATCGGTGCCAGTGAAAATCGGAGGCTTCAGCCTTATGAACTCCAATAACGATACGGTGATCACCACCGTAGCTGCAGGTACAACAGCCTGAACAGTAGGCATCGACACGGTCCCCGTAACGGGTGGAACAACCGCCTGCCTCTACGCTCGAATGGCCTCAACTAACGACCCCATCATCTTGCGCAAATCCAGCATACCAGCCTCTAGCATAGCCATATGGTCTATCGAAGGTGGAACAATCCGCTCCTGCATAACGGGCGTACCGTCCTGGTCAGTCCTCGTCCCAGACGAGTCAACTCTGACCTCGGCCCTCGCAGCCGCTCTCTGCGCCCTTATAGTCTTTGGTGGCATAAAAGCTGGAAATGGAAACAGGATTCGATAAGGACACAGAAATCGGATCACAAGGATATATATATCACGGAAGGAATTTCAAGCAATAAGTCCTAAAGTCACTTAGGCGGAGCACCGTGTCGTAAGTATGCCGCGGAACATACACACGTTACGTTACTCTACTTAAGCTATCATACCAAGGTCATGCTATATTCCGAAAGGTAAAACCTAGCACTCTGATACCAACTTTGTCACAATCAAAATTTAGGTACATGACTGGCATTTAAACTACGTAACGTCAACAGGCGTAACACAATTAAGTAAGCTGAAAAACCCAGCAATCTAAACCATTACAAGAAAGAAGATAGATCACTTTTAAAAATCTCGATGCAAAACTTTAAACTTAAGTTTGTTTTTCATAAAAATTTCGGCAGCACCACCTTTGTAAAAACTATCCCCGAAACGAGTACAAACATAAGATAAAAGTGAAGCTTCCCCAGACGGGAGCAAATCTCGCCCAACGGCGGAAACAACCACCACAACAGATATACGACGCTGTAGCGAAGAAAAGATAATCCACATATATAAAAAGGCCCGCTCACACGAGCCCGACAACCAGAGTCAAATGAATACACAATATCGATCCTCACAACTCGTCTCTCATTCATTACATGAAGGTGGTAGATGGAGAATACTAGATACAAGAAATATACAATGTACATCATCGAATAACAGCAACCCACCTATAGCAAACGGCATCACAGCCAACTGTAGTGGTATCCGCAAAAGTAGAGATAAATAGGCGCCCTACCGCAACCACTCTGATGATCAGATCTGAAAAACCCTGCGGCACGACGGGGGTGAGTTGCCGACTCGGGTATAGTAAATAACATCATACAGTAATCGTGAGTAGGTACTAGCAGCGATAATCTATCACATGTAATTTGATAGCATAAGTATGGCAATATAAATATGCAATAGTCATGAAAGGTACTCTATCAGGTACTACTAATACATGAAGCAAGTGCATATCAAATAAATGCGGAGTACGGGATAAAACATGTCATCCTCACGGAACTCTCATCGTGGTGAACCAGTGTCCATCAAGACAAACTAAATCCCTAAATTCCCTCAAATCAGCACTCATATCGGCACATCGGCCCCTCATATCGGGCACATCCGCCCCTCATATCGGGCACATCAGCCCCTCATATCGCAAATGAATAAGAATACATGCACAGATCATTATGATGATATATTATAGGTATACAAATATAACATCATCTCATACCAATGATATATATATATATATTATAGGTGTACATATATAACAGAGTCCCATACCACTGATATATATATTAGGTGTACATATATAACAGCGTCCCATACCACTGATATATATATACACAGGAGTAAAACATCCAGAAACATCATATGAAATCCATATATCAATGCGAAATCCATGAAATATAATATATACAACATGAAACAATAATATGAGCATATATAGGAAAAACCGCTATTTAACTGCAACCTGTTATTTAAATATATCATGTGGTTTCGAATTTCTCCGAAACCAAACGGAACATCATATAAAGGCGAACATGTAGCTATAGCCAGGTATGCGTAACCATGTCGGTATAGAAAAATATGTGTATCTACCTATCAGTAATGATGTAATACCCTTCACGTATATATGTAGCTATATCAAGCTAGGTATGTGTATATACATGTCAATAATGGTACAATACCCTCCAGGTATATGTGTAGCTAGCATGTAGTTATGGCAAGGCATATGTGTAAGCATGTAGGTATACAGGTATGCTATATGTCATATGCACAATGGAATATGAATCAATGTTTCAATGTCCCTAACCATACAATATCACGTATGTATAAGTGTTGTGCGTGTCATGGCAATTATTGACGGTGTGAGTGGCATACAATTAGTGCTTGTGCAATATGAGCTGTCAATAATAGTGCAGTGTCCAAAGGGTACAAGTCCAAGCACAATAAGTAATAATATGCAATGAAGTTTATACGCAAACTCTATATGTGCAATATAAACATGCGGCTAATATCATATCATATCTGTAAGTGCACGGCGGCGCTCCGGCCGTCAATCCGACGGCGGAATGCGGAAGCGATGATTTACTTTAACTTTTCAAACCGGCACCACCGCGCACTATAAACCCGGATCGGACCATTAATCTAGTCCTAGCTATCTAGAGAGGGGTTAGAGAGATATACCGAGCGATCCGTGTCCTTCGGTCTTCTCGTCGTCGTCCCGATCTCCCCGCGGAATCTCCGGTCTCCACCGCTTCGCCGGAAGGGCACCACGTCGCTGGCTTCTTTTACGGGCTCCCACCTCTGGACTGAGGTAACTCGGGCACGAAGTTGGCGAGTCGACGTGCCCAAGGTTTGCTATAGAATAGTGTAGTGAGCTATGTCTCATTTGGGGTTGAAGTTGCCATGGTTTTTGGTGGAGGAATGAGATGCATGTTTTTGGATGAACAAAGGGAATTTTGTGCCATCAAAATGTGAACCACACCCACAAAAAAATTGGGACAGCCCCTATATGGAATGGCCGGCCAAAAACCAAGAGGGAGAGAGAAACTCAAAGGGGGGGAGTCCATCACAAGAGAGAGGGGAGTGTTAAAGTGTTATGCAAGAAAGGATGATGAGTGATGATGAGAACAAAATCATCACATAAAAAACCAACACTCCAAAACCCAATCAATTCCCATCACCATCAAACAAAGGTCAAACAATCATGAACCATGGAAGTCAAATGGTGGAGGAATTATCATGATACAACAATATGCAAATAACACCCTCCTCAATGCTTATTTGCACAAATGCAAATAAGCCCTCCTCCACCAATTTTCGGACAATGAAAGATACAAAGAAATATGGCTGAAACGAAAAACAAACTGGCAACTCCAAAAAACTGATCCCGTAATAAATTACAGGAAAACCCCGATACTGTGTATACACACCCGCATCTGTATTCCGACCGAATACAAATGCAATGAGATAAAATCTACACTATACAATACTAGGATCCGGCTTAAACCTTAGCCCTCTATTATTATCCGTCCGATCCTGATCCGTGCATTACCACACGTATCTGATCGAACCCTGCCATATCTCCATACGGCCTCTACAGCGTTTCGCCCGAAAACTTGAGCAACTGTCTGTGGGGGACTCTAAAGACTCGTCAACACCTTGGTTGTGGATTTAACCACTAGCACGTCAGAGGTATTAGCCATACGTGACGGGCCACCAGCTATTGACCAAAAGGGACGTCTGTGAGCGAACTCATCCTGACTCCCTACTGAGCCTGTCAGTGATAATATCCGTACAGTCTGGTCCATTCGTCTATGAGCATCGCATTGTGGGCCTAGGGGGTTGGTAGAAGTCAGACCCCCAAAAGCGGTACAAGTCGTGTCGGAGTGTAACCCAGAACACCCTGAGATACTACTGGAATACCTAATAGTAAATCTCCTGCCTTGGCCAAGGACTTCGTGTAAGGGCTCTCCTAGACACAGCGCGACCTCACCCCCAATACCGGGAGAGACGAACCCCTGAAGATCCGCTTACTGCCTCCATGTGGCTCGGGACTGTACCCAACTAAAGCCTGTTTGCACGTCTCCTTTGAGCGTGGTAGGATAGTAATCAAAGTACAGTGGGAACTCATACGAGACAAATGACGATCCTCAGGTCGATGAACTAACCTGTACACATGTCACCAGGGAACTGCTATCTGACGTCAGGTATAATACCAACTAGCAGGTTCCCGGCGAGTCCTGTCCGGTGTACTCATAACCCAATAAGCACCTGTATACATCTTAGGTAAACCAAATGACACCGATGGCTTGTGAGACCGGCCACCGCCCCTCGTCGGGGTCTCGACTGTATACACTAGTCTACTCTGGAGTATCGATGCCCTGTCACGAAACTCCCACGACTAGGGAACTTTTACGGATGTGCTTATAGACTACCAGCTCCCACGTATATGATCGCCCTCATACTGCTGGCAGTCAAGCAAGAATCCTAGGGGCTCTATCAACGTATAATAGCGACCTGTCAGGTCACCTAAAGCAGTACACGATGATAAAAATAAACCAGATAGCATACTATCATCTCGAGTAAGACTGTCCTACCTGAATAGGTCCTCCCTCAATCATTGCAATCACGTGCCTGTGATCCAATAATTTACTCTGAGGGCACTATCTCCAACAATCTCCCACTTGCACTCAAGGCTAATTATTGCGATGTCGCATACTCACAGCCCGTGTGATACCGAACACCCAACTCCTCTACTAGTCAGTCTCATAAAGCTCGTTTGCGAAACTATTGCGTTCGAGGAATAGCCTCAGTGAGTGGATTCCCCTTGATGTTTCTTTCTATGCCTCTCTATATCTCATGTTCGCGAAGAAAGCCATCTCCCGAAATGAGCAATACCAGTCTTAGAATGTGTCTGGATGTCTGATGGGACCTAGCTCATAAATGAACTCCAAATCCAAACTTCTTAGACTGTATCGTCAACTGAACTTAATCGGTATCCTGCGCCATGCCTCCCTCAGTATTTCCTTGGACCACCTGTCTAAAATACTGCCCCTCGTCAGAAGGAAAACTATAACTCTGACAACCTCCCTGTCGTCCAAGTCACCTTGGAAGCCTGGAATGATAACTGTCTCCCGAAAAGAGGTTTCCGTTATCAAATCCCTAGAACATCCACTTATATTCTAAAGCTGCTTCCGATTGTTTCTCCAGGATTGGATGAATATCAATTTCTTGCATCTACTGCAAAAGCAACATCTGGTGTGGTACTTGACATCTCATGATTGACTCAATTGCCTAAGCAAGTGATCTGCCAATCATGCACATCGCTCTCCCCTTTAGTCAGTAAGACACCTTTAGAGAGGGTGACTCCATCATCTGCAGGTACACTACCCTGCCAGGAGTCGTCTATTCTAAATACTCTTAGAATGCTGTCTAAGTACCCTGATTGGGAAACCATCCAAATCTAGATCTATAGATCTAGTAACCAGAATGTCAGATATAATATCCAAGTCCTGTGTGGAGAAACCACTGTGTGACGACCAAAGTATAACCGATCGTAGTATAGGAATATCACTTCCTACTCTGTGTATGTCATCCAAATACCATGACATCACACCCTACTACCTTCTCAATAGATCCATCCCCTATTCTGATGAAATCAAACCTATGACTGTCACATCAGAAATTGATGATCTATCTCCGCTATATCTGTTTTAGTCTATAAATAGACATAAGCCACTTGTCCACCAATGCTTCCGCTGCTCCCACTGACCATGACAACTCTTTGGCAGAGTCATATACACGTACACTTCTAAAGCTAGTTTAGAACGACACTAGACTCATCCTCCTGCCGGGTCTCACAGTCTGGAACAACAGCAATAGAAAGTCTGGGTAAACATGAACTTCCCTGTCACCGTCCTTGAGGCTACCGGAGTACCTCTCGGATGCCTGAGGTTACCCACCATATCTGCGGAGTGGCCAATGGAATGTCAAACCAGATTGAATCTTTAGTATCCTATCAAATTTTCAGTAATTGTTTGTGGTTCTGGAATCACTTCCAGTTCTACCATACTCCCACTACTGTTTTCTGAAAAAAAATCCATTTTTATTAAAGCTGTGGCGAGTCTAGAACAATATCTCTATTGATCTTTCAGATGGAAGAAAGTCAACCCTCGTCATAGCCTGGGTCAACCTACAAACAGCCATTACAGAAACGTGCCTTGAGTTATCCAGAGTCTGGTTTTGAGCATAAGCCGGACAACTCCACGTAACTTAACATCGTTAAGATATGAACTGTTCTATATCCAATACAGAAACAGAGGCACTGATTTAATTGAACCAGATTCAAATCATGCAACTGTCTCCAGTGCATGTCAACTAAATGGAAAGAGGCCGATCAGCGTTACTCAACTTAGGAATGCTTCCAATTATGAGCAACCTGAAAGAGAAGCAAGTTTCTTAATCATTACCATCAACTGAATACCATACACAAGTATCTACATCTTCGATCACCTTGAAGAATCCCGATACTTGCAACACCTGGTTCTCTACTTTATTCAAATACCTATAACTTCTCAAAATTCGGACCTTGCGTTTCTACGAAACACCTGTCTAAAAACTAGAGAAGTCATAAGTATACCGAATATAGTACGAGGACCAACCCCTCTGTCCTAATGGACACTGGACAACATACAATACTCTGTATAAGTCCTTTGAGTCTAATAACTCATTCCCTGTGTGTCGTAGGTTGAAAACTGTACTTATGGTTAAAAAGAATTACACCGCTGTTTAATGCTCCTTACCTAACCATCCACTGATATAGGTAAATGTCATAGACATAATTTCAAAAAGGTACATCTCACTCTATAAAAAATAGACGTACAGATATATAAATTTGAAATTGGTGCATAACAGCGGATATTCAAAACCAAATATTTGCCGTCCGGCAAACAACCCAGGAGATTTCCTCAAATATCACCAATTACAACGAATTCCGATATAATGAGGATAATCACCTAATTCCCAAAAACTCACTCCCACTCATCATCTGTAAAACCATACAGATGTGAGAATCATACCTGGTAAATACATACCCTGGAGCAAGTTTCTAATTGGGAAATCAGTTTTCTTTTAACAGTACACAGTGAAACTGAAATATTAAAATGTTTCGAAGGGGTATCCTGGTATTCCTAGTAATGCCTCTTCCATTATCAGATTCACAACTGTAATCGTATATTTCTATACCATCTCTCCACATCCCTTCATATGTCTTTAGTCATTACCTTCTGCACACCCCTTTAGGCCAAATGGTTTTCTTCCTTCCCTACCGTTCGGCACCAGCGTATGGTTTGGAAGAAGATTATCCAACAAGCATAATGGGTGTACTGTCCTAATCCTAGGAGAACTCGCAATGCGAGAGAAGGTGAAGATAAAAGACAACCGAATAATACTTATTCATATTTCTCCTGAACCAGAATCCATCCCCGAACTGGAACAAGTTCCTTTCGAGTTCGTATATAACCATACGATGGAGCATCCAATAAACTGTGGATCTTCGTAGTGATACGGAGTGTCCTAGAGAAATACAAAGGTGAAGTGGGAGTGGTAATGAAATACCTGGTTTGATCGTGAATATCAGTCGCAATTTACTTTGCCCTCCTTCTAATCCCTTTCTTTGTCTTTACATAATACCTTCTGTACACCATCGTTAGGCTAATTGGTTTTCTTCATTCCCTACCGGTCGACACCGGCCTAAGGTTTGGAAGAAGACTATCCAATTTGCGTAATAAGTGTACTATCTCCTAAACCAAGGAGTACTCGCAACCTGAGAGAAGGAAAAAGGAAAAGACAACAGAATAATCCTATCCGTTTTCTCCAGAACCAGAAACCATCCTCGAATAAATTCCTTCGAGTTCGTATATAACCATACGATGGTTTTGTCCAATGGAAGTGGACGTTCGTAGTAGTACGGGGTGTCCTGGAGAAAAGGATAAAAGTAAGAGTGGCAATGAGGTTTGCAACTTTGACAATCCAAAAGCTAATGTTTAAGAAAGTTCGGTCAACTTGGTCACTAAGTCATAGTCTAGGGTCGGGTCAATGGGTCGCGGCCAAAGAGAGAGAGAAAAGAAACACTCAGCGTGCACTCTAACCTAGATCAGAATGGTTACCAATTTATCTAATCAGGAAACCTCCCACTGTAACCTCAAATTCTTCTCCAAACCCGAAAGAAGAATTAGTCGGGATCACCCGAGGAGTAAACCAACTCATCAGTGGGAATTGGGATCCAACTATCATGCATGATAACGTGACGGAATCCGCTCACGTCATCACACTCCAGAAGGTATGCGCATATCTGGCAAGTTTCAGTTTCTTTAAAAACACCCGATGTGATTTTTTCCCATGCTCTTATGACCTTGGCGTGAGGTCAAAATATCATAAGTCACATGTCAAGTTCTACCCATCATTGTCCGCGTTAATTGAACCCACCCGTACATACCCTTGACGTAGGCCAAAATAGTAGTACGACTGTCCCAAACCAACGCATCTATCTATGCAACAGATAAATACCCAGCAGCTACCAAACACTATGCCTTGGCGTGAGGTCAAAATACATAGCTTGAATACTACCGAATATTTAACTGAAATGATGGAGGGCTACGAATGGTTTCTAGCGAAAACCTTTAACGTAACGAACTTGATATCGTTGAAGGAACGGATAGCTTTATAAAAATATAGTGACGAAAACCTTTTCTAAAGAGGTCACTCCTGGTGAAGGGATCTCGGCTCTTTCCCCGTAGAATGAGGTGCAGGATATTCCAACTGAATACCACGATGCAAAGCAAAAGTAATCGGCTATTTTGAAGTTATTTCCCTGACGCAAACTTTTTGTCCAAGGGGTCACTCCCGGTGAAGGGATCTCGGCCCTTGCCTCGTCGACTGAGGAGCAGGATATTCCAACTGAATACCACGGTGCAAAACAAAAGTGAACGTCCTTGCAATAACAGCTTTTTGAAAAAGTTCCAACAACATCAGATTAGGTTTGTTTTACTTGCATTGATCCGAATCAATGCAGTCCCATCAATTGATCACACCACAAAGAACGAAAATATACTGATCTACGTATATGCCATCCGCATTCGCCACTGGATCCCGTCATTACCCGTTAGGTTAGCTAACTAACGACAGAGCGGGGACTGGACTAGCGCGGATGCAAAACATATACAACATCTACTAGTATATATATATCAATATATAATATTTTGCTCAAGGCGTGATAAAAATGCAACATCACAGAAATGTACAGCATCACAGAACAATACAGATATCTGGGATCCACGGGTTTCACAGAGACACTACTGAAACCCGACGTTCCCCTGGTCGTGTGGATAGCCTGTGCAATGAAATCCTAGACCCCTACGGGCGCGGCAAGTTACCCGTCAAAACCTGAAGCGAGGCAGCCCCCTTCAGCAACGTGAATGGACCACCAAGCACTTCACGAAATCCGGTAACTTGGGCACCCCTCCTGGGTCAACCTGTACCCCCTACGAGTGCGGCGAATAGCCCGCCAATTCTAGAGTGAAGCCCACTCCATCTCAATGCCATGAGATGCGGGCTTGTTGACCTCTAGAACCCAGCTACCCGTGCACCCCTCCGCGGGGCAATCCTAGTACAGAAAGTAAAATATACATACAACGGGTACATCGACCGCAACCTAGTCGTGCCCCAAAATAATAATACAAACAGGCAGTGACGGCAGTCCACATGTCGGACGCTCGCCCCGCAATATCAAATGTACATAATACAACAAAAACTGTACTAGCATTGCATCCAAGCTATCCTCACGACCGATCCGCAACATCACAGCAATACACAGAACATCAACGTGAAGGTCACGTTCGCAAATCCGTCTAACCGGGCTATAGCAGTTAGACAGGATTTACCGATCAAGTGACATTCACGGTCGCAGATATAATGTAAATACTGTGAACTAACATGTTTAAAATATCCGATCAATCAAAAATTACCAAGTGGGCCCCAAGCACTACTGTAGCACTCAGAGAAATCTGGGCCCAAAAAATAACATTCCAAAAACCCTATTTTACACTCAGGAGCTCTCTGTAAAATTTTGGGGCCATGAACAGTCAAGAGTGCGGCGGAACCGCGGCCCAAGCATGGGTTTGGCCGCGGTTCCGTGGCGAAAAAGTGGGATCATGCGACCAAAATTTCACAGAATGCTTATAATCCCATGAACATCATTCTGAAACATCCTGAAAAATTTTTGGACTCCAAAAAATTTCGACAAAAAACTGATGTGCATGAAAAATACGGGTTTTGGAATTTTGTTCGCTCGAAAGAGTAAACACATTAGACCAAGCTAGACTAGGTTAATGGCATGGCTCTGATACCACTGTAAGTGCACGGCGGCGCCCCGGCCGTCAATCCGACGCCGGAATGCGGAAGCGATGATTTACTTTAACTTTTCAAACCGGCACCACCGCGCACTATAAACCCGGATCGGACCATTAATCTAGAACTAACTATCTAGAGAGGGGTTAGAGAGATATACCGAGCGATCCGTATCCTTCGGTCTTCTCGTCGTCGTCCCGATCTCCCCGCGGAATCTCCGGTCTCCACCACGTCGCCGGAAGGGCACCACGTCGCCGGCTTCTTTTACGGGCTCCCACCTCTGGACCGAGGCAACTCGGGCACGAAGTTGGCGAGTTGACGTGCCCAAGGTTTGCTATAGAATAGTGTAGTAAGCTATGTCTCATTTGGGGTTGAAGTTGCCATGGTTTTTGGTGGAGGAATGAGATGCATGTTTTTGGATGAACAGAGGGAATTTTGTGCCATCAAAATGAGAACCACACCTACAAAAAAATTGGGACAGCCCCTATATGGAATGGCTGGCCAAAAACCAAGAGGGAGAGAGAAACTCAAAGGGGGAGGATTCCATCACAAGAGAAAAGGAGGTGTTGGAGTGTTATGCAAGAAAGGATGATGAGTGATGATGAGAACAAAATCATCACATACAAAACCAACACTCCAAAACCCAATCAATTCCCATCACCATCAAACAAAGGTCAAACAATCATGAACCATGGAAGTCAAATGGTGGAGGAATTATCATGATACAACAATATGAAAATAACACCCTCCTCAATGCTTATTTGCACAAATGCAAATAAGCCCTCCTCCACCATTCTTCGGCCAATGAAAGATACAAAGAAATATGGCTGAAACGGAAAACAAACTGGCAACTCCAAAATACTGATCCCGTAATAAATTACAGGAAAACCCCGATACTGTGTATACACACCCGCATCTGTATTCCGACCGAATACAAATGCAATGAGACAAAATCTATACTATACAACACTAGGATCCGGCTTAAACCATAGCCCGCTAGTATTATCCGTCCGATCCTGATCCGTGCAATACCGCACGTATCTGATCGAACCCTGCCATATCTCCATACGGCCTCTACAGCGTTTCGCCCGAAAACTTGAGCAATTGTCTGTGGGAGACTCTAAAGACTCGTCAACACCTTGGTTGTGGATTTAACCACTAGCACATCAGAGGTATTAGCCATACGTGACGGGCCACCAGCTATTGACCAAAAGGGACGTCTGTAAGCGAACTCATCCTGACTCCCTACTGAGCCTGTCAGTGACAATATCCATACAGTCCAGTCCGTTCGTCTATGAGCATCGCATTGCGGGCCTAGGAGGTTGGTAAAAGTCAGACCCCCAAAAGCGGTACAAGTCGTGTCGGAGTGTAACCCAGAACACCCTGTGATACTACTGGAATACCTACCAGTAAATCTCCTGCCTTGGCCAAGGACTTCGTGTAAGGGCTCTCCTAGACACAGCACGACCTCACCCCCAATACCGAGAGAGACGAACCCCTGAAGATCCACTCACTGCCTCCATGTGGCTCGGGAGTGTACCCAACTAAAACCTGTTTGCACGTCTCCTTTGAGCATGGTAGGGTAGTAATCAAAGTACAGTAGGAACTCACACAAGACAAATGACGATCCTCAGGTCGATGAACTAACCTGTACACAAGTCACCAGGGAACTGCTATCTGACGTCAGGTATAATACCAACTAGCAGGTTCCCGGCGAGTCCTGTCTGGTGTACTCATAACCCAATGAGCACATGTATAAATCTTAGGTGAACCAACTGACACCAATGGCTTGTGAGACCGGCCACCGCCCCTCGTCGGGGTCTCGACTTTATACACTAGTCTACTCTGGAGTATCGATGCCCTGTCTCGAAACTCCCACGACTAGGGACCTTTTAAGGATGTGCTTATAGACTACCAGCTCCCACGTATATGATCGCCCTCATACTGCTGGCAGTCAAGCAAGAATCCTAGGGGCTCTATCAACGTGTAATAGCGACCTGTCAGATCACCTAAAGCAGTACACGATGATAAAGATAAACCAGATAGCATACTATCATCTCGAGTAAGACTGTCCTACCGGAATAGGTCCTCCCTCAATCATTGCAATCACGTGCCTATGATCCAATAATTGACTCTGAGGGCAATATCTCCAACAATATCTAGCCCTGACGCATAACGCCGCGTAGATGTTAAATCTACTCACCGACAGTCGCGGGCTAGGTAAATCCAACCACCTGCTTCCCTTTCTTCGCAGCATCCGAAATCCCCGCCTACGATCCTATTAACACAAAATGTAGCCAGTGCAAAAATCTCAGAAATCGATCAATATCACGTACACACTACGTTTGACCAACGCACCAACTCCATTCCAACTCATAAGTGTTCGTCTAATGGCTAACGTGTGTAGTGACACACCAAAACTAACCCAAGTGTAGCAGCTACAAAAGATCACGAACCGTGTCGGATAACGTAACACACGTACTCAAAACACTGGATTATGCACAAGTGATCCCAGATTTTGCATACTGTCAATACTCAAAAATCAAATAGTACCAAACACCTCTAAACAACTGCTGACAGCTACCCTCCAAAAACCAAAACCCAAGCCCCCTAAAAATCCGAGGTCGCCGGATTTTGCCTCCTTGTCGCCGGCCAAAACCGAGCCCCTAGGGTTCATGCTCCAGGTGCACTCTCAGGGTAAGTAGTACAACACCACTACATTGTTTGAATTTATAGTAAAAATCCCAGGTCACAGCAGATCACAGAGGCTCAAACATGATACTAAAAATACGATAATTGCACGAAACGATACTTAAAGTGTTCTAAACAGCAACCAACAAGCTACACAACATAATAACACCTATTTACCAGTTTAGAGATCATTACCTAGCCACCCTTGCTAAAAAATCCTAGCTTTCCAAGCTCCATGGCAACCTAGTGGCTAATCAAGACATTTGAAGTGTTTTCTATGGATTTTTGTGAAGTTTTGAATGGATTTGTGAAGTGGGAAGTGAGAGTTCAGTTTGGGGTTGAGGGAAAAAGAGAATTGATTGATAGTGAGAGAAAATGAGAGAGTGAGGGATGAAATGGTGAGGGGTGAGTGTAGGGTGATTCAAAAGCTTACACTCACTCTCTCCCTCACCTCATTAATGCACACATTAATGACTCATGACTCATAAGCCACCTCTCTCAATCCAAACAAGATATTTCACACACCCAAAAGATCTAGGAAAAAGTTAAGGCAGAGGTTAATTTGCCAAGGTTTAGCTTAAGGTGTTATGGTTGCTAAACAAGGTTAACACTAATATACCCTCACATTCACATGCACATGTGTGTGCAACCCATAACAAATAATATAAAAAATATTAGTTAATTGTCATAAAATGTGAGGAACCCGATTTGGTAAACTTTTCCTTAAAAACCCGCATTAACGCTTAATTAACACTAATCGCATTCTAAGGTGTTACATATATGTTCGCTTGGTGCGTTGATGTCTTGCTTTATTCTTTACTCTTTGTGTTGATCTTCACCGTTGGGCGTCGTATACATATATTCTGTCTTGCGTGGTTGTGATTCCGCCGATTGGCGAAGAGCTAGCTCCTTCTTGGGGATGCCTTTTATATTATCATGTGTATATGGTTTTGGATCAAAATATATAAAGGAGGTGCTGCCCAAATTTTAAAAAGACGAAACGTGTTTTTCAACTAATAAAATCCACTTGCATTTTTCATGTTCCATTATTTATGCAATTAAGAAAATATTTGAATTTCATCATACCTTTATTTCAAAACATCACCTCTTTATTTTTCTTTAAAAAGGTTTAGATTTCTGGGCTTCGGCTTACTTGAATTACGTTACGCCTTTAGACGTCGCGTGATTTAAGTGCCGGTCACGAACTAGACTTCGGGTCATGACAAAGTTGGTATCAGAGCGCTAGGTTTAACCTTGGTTCGAGTCTCGGATTGACTATGTGGAGTCTAGGGCGTAATCTATTTTGGAACCAAGGATTGACCTTACAGAACTTTGACTTGAACAGGGGGGTATTAGATCTGAACTTTCGTTTCATAGGTTGACCATGATTGATGTAGTAGGTAGCTTGAGTAGAGTGACATACCGTACGTATGTTCCGCAGCATATTTACGATACGATACTCCACTTAAGAAACCTTAAGATGTACATATCTTGAGACATGTGATTCTCTTCGTTCCCTTGATCATATATCCATTTGAGATCCTTGATTCTATTCGTTTCCGTGATCATACTCTCACTGATTCCTTTCCTCCTTAGGATCATGTATCCATTCTGGATCTGTTGATTCCTTTCATTCCTTTGATCTGTTTCCATCGATACATACTTGAGTTTCCTGTCACCATGGTTTGAGCGCAGATTGAGCTGCTGCTAGTGATGCGGTCTGGGCGAGCTCGTCATGGACAAGAGCTGACCATAGTGTTTTCTGGTGACATGGGAACGTATCGAGTTGTGTTTGTGTTGTGACCTCTTTTCTGAGGCGAGTGTTCGGTTTTGCACTGGATGATCGGGCCATTGTTAGAGGCTGCCAGTTGTGAGAGGACTGTTAATGTACAGCCTACCTCAGAGATTTGTAATGCTGTCTAACCTTGCAGACAGATGACCGAGCTGTTGCTGAGATTTATGGGATGTCGCATCTAGAGCTTACGAGCTGAGATCGCTGGAGCTTTCAGGCAAAGATGCGACGGGAGATAGCTAGTCTATCTTGAGTAGAGAATGAGATGATTCGTCTAATTTGATGCCCCGACGCGGGCCCAGTTGAGTTGAAGATTTCTAGTGTGGAAAATCTAACTCAGATCTTGAGTAGATCGATTCAGAGATGACGTTGTTCGTTGGATGATCCGATAGGAGATCAGTAAGTAGACCAGCTTCAGATAGAGGACCTTACCCAGATGCGTGTGAGTTGATCGAGGACAGACGAGTATTGAGTATTCCTCCGATGATTGGGACGAGTTCCCGAGGACGTGTTCAGCTAGGTATCTTCTACAGAGTGGTGAAGATACCGAGTTCATAATTTCAAGTCTGTGTGAGAGACTCCGGATTGACTGTAGCCAAGAACAATTGTAGTACGCAGATAACTTGACATGACGTCGAAGTGGACGATAATAAAGACAAGTGGGGCAAGAGGTTCGTGCGAGATGCTGACGAGCTGTTGTTACTTCCCATTAAGATTAGAGATCGGATATGTATATAGAGGCGTTGGGATACGACCAGTTTCCAAGGAAATGCTATGCTTAGAACGCAGATGTCCAGAAAACGAGAAAAGATTATGTAAGAGTACCAGCCTCCGTATAGTTCGGCATAGGCGAGATCGGAAGAGACCTTGAGCAGGTTCCTTCCAGGACACTGCCGCACTAAGATTTGCACCGAGGATTAGTTGTGTCATGTGTATTCAGAGGGCCACAGGCCGACGCCAGTGACATGCTGCTTTAAGAGTGGTCATACTAATTGGCCGAGAGATGACCAGAGGAGAGCCAGAGCAGAATCGTTTCCGCTAGCACACCTGACCGGGCCGATGAGCCGATGGATTGCGAGATTGGTAATCCATAGAGAAAATGAGGACCCAGAGACAGAGGACGCCAGACCGTGAGCAAGAGGCAGGAGGATGTTCTTGCTCTGCCAGTTTTGGGCGCACCGATATTTTTCGACATTGTAGGAAGTGTACCTCAATGTCATTTATTGCATTTTGCGTTTGTGATCCGAGTATCACGCTTATATCGCTTGGATTTGAGTTTTGATGATTGAGTTTCATGATATTGATTTCGTGCACCATGGCTGCACCTACTGGGTATTTACATTTTATGCATAGTTATTTTGTGCATAGTTATTGCACTTGATATACATTTTATACACCGTTGTGTTGGTTTGAGATTTTTGCATATCTATTGCACTTGATGTTGATTTGTGCCTTGGCTGCACGTGTTTATGATTTCATGAATTTCAACCAGTTGATTTGATTTTGTGCATATGGTACGCACTCGATTTGATTTATGCACTCATTATAGCTTACATGTACTTGCAGTGCATTGATATGTGTTTTGTGCACACAGTTGCACACGTTTATGATTTTATATACCTTGGTACACTCGGTGTTGCTTTCTTTTACGCATTTGAGTTATTGATGAGTTTCCATGCATTTGTTGTACCCGATTTGTATTTCGTGCACTAAATGCACCAGATTTGTATTTCGTGCACTGGATGCACTGGAATTGTATTTCATGTACTGGATGCACCGGATGTGTGTTTCGTGCATTTGCTGCACTAGATTTTCATTTTGGGCATTTGTTGCACCAGATTGATATTTCGTGCATTAGTTGCACTAGATTTATACTCCGTAGCTTGGTTGCACCTGATTTATGTCTTTGAGCATTTGTGTCACCAGATTTGTGTTTTTGTGCGCGTATGCACTTGTCACGACCCGAAGTTTGGCCCGTGACCGGCACTTAACCACGTAACGTCTACAGGCGTAACGCGACTAAGTGAACCGAAAACCCAGAAATCAAACCAGTGAAAGTATAGAGTGTTATAAGTTTTAAATGAAAGCACTTACTAACATGATAAGAAATCTAAGTAAAGAATCACCAAGATAGTAATATACGACGCCGTAGCGAAGATCAAGATCCACAAGTGGGAACAACACAGATAGGATAACTACAAGTACAGTCGGCTCACAACGAGCTCGACACCAGAATACAAATAAAATACATCATCGTCCTCACACTGCCTCTAAGTCATATACATACATGGTAGATGGAGAATACTAGATACAACAATGTACATACTGAAAGATAAACAGATACCGCGCAAAACCCACCTATCAGCAAAAGAGCTAGTACACCAACTATGGGGGTATCTGTATCAAAAGATGCAACCGCAGCCTGCCGCGACTACTCCGAAGGGCAACCTGCAAACGCTGTGGCACAACGGGGGTGAGTTGCCAACTCATGAATAGAGATAACATATAAAGGTAATCGCAAGCATGCACGTACTGCGCTACTCTATCATATGCCAACAGATGATATCAATGTGTGATAAGCAGTATGTGCAATAATCATGCAAATGCTCTATCAGGTAATCTAACTACAGGATGAGGTACAATGCTCTATCAGGTAATGTAACTACAGGATGAGGTACAATGCTCTATCAAGTAATGTAACTACAGGATGAGGTACAATATTAAATGCTGAGCAGGGCAATATAGTATCTACACGGAATGTCAACGTGGAATATATAATCGGTGTCCCTCAATGCACCCAGATCCCCCAAATAGCTCAGGCGCCGGCACTCTCATCGGCCCTCAAATCCTGTACATCTCTGAGAATCCCGAGTGCCCAACATCGGCACCCAAATATCATAAATACTCGTGTCCAGCATCGACACGCAAATCCTCATCCATCGGGCCCCACCAGTCCGGGTCAGCCCACGGGCTCCGTCTGCGTATCGGCCCTCGGCCCCGGCAGTACGGATCACCCCGCATCCATCTATAGACTCTGATCAGTACCCTCCTGATAACTGTCAGGTCCAACCAATCACCGGTAGGTAGTAGTCCCTCTGCCAGGCTCACCGTCTACTGCACAGCGAAACCGTTCTCGCCCCCGGGTACCATACCGGGTCCACCATGTACCCGTAATCGGCCTCAACCAGCTCCTCGATTAGGGTTCGCATATATCACTCTAGCACCGAGAAAACACATGGTGGACGCACCGAAATATCATATCAAGGGAACCGGGTTTTTAAATGATTACATATTTGCAATAGCCACGGTTCCCAAATCCAGAAATCACACGTAATCCAAAACCAAAATGAAAGTCAATGATCCGATATGATATGTGCGTCAAATATGAATATCATGTCAAGTCACATATAGATGAGCTACAATATAATGATCCGATGTGATATAGGCATCAAGTATGAATATCATGTCAAGTCACATATAGATAAGCTACAATATAATGATCCGATGTGATATGTGCATCAAGTATGAATAGCATGTCAATTCACATATAGATGAGCTACAATATAATGATCCGATGTGATGTAGGCATCAAGTATGAATATCATATCAAGTCACATATAGATAAGCTACAATATAATGATCCGATGTGATATGTGCATCAAGTATGAATAGCATGTCAAGTCACATATAGATGAGCTACAATATAATGATCCGATGTGATGTACGCATCAAGTATGAATATCATGTCAAGTCACATATAGATAAGCTACAATATAATGATCCGATGTGATATGTGCATCAAGTATGAATAGCATATCAAGTCGCATATAGATGAGCTACAATATAATGATCCGATGTGATGTAGGCATCAAGTATGAATATCATGTCAAGTCACATATAGATAAGCTACAATATAATGATCCGATGTGATATGTGCATCAAGTATGAATAGCATGTCAAGTCACATATAGATGAGCTACAATATAATGATCCGATGTGATATCTACAGTGTGAGTGTCATGGCAATTACTAACGGTGTGTGTGTAACATGCAGGATAGTGCTCGTGCAACATGGACCGTTAGTAATTGTGCGGTGTTCTATCAATCCTAGTTTATATCCAAATAGCAGGGAATGCAGCATGCACTAAATAGTAGCCATGAATAGTCAATGTATACAAAGGAAACTATAAGGTCCTATCAGCCCTGACGTAGAACGTCATGCGGGCGATATCCCCGTAGATGTGAAATCTACTCACCGTAGTCTCTCACTAGGTATAGCCAACAACTTGTTTCCCCTTCTGCGCGGCGTCCGCCGTACTCGCCTGCGCACCTAGAATTACACAATATATCACACGTAAGCTTGAAGTCACACAAACGCGACATCAAAGCCGAACTAGTAACTCGTGTCGCGAACCAAGCGCGCGTGTGCGCGATACGTTAAAACGTGCGGTTACGCGCCTGAACCCACTCCAACACGTCGCGATACGCAGAAACCCTAAACCCACAAACACGTATCACGCGTGTCGCGAAAGATTGAAAATACGGGAAAATAGGTAATCACCTCCAGATTTTGATACAGAAAAGATATAGCAAAAATATATATACCAAAACAACCCACATAGTAGCAGACACCCACACCCCAAACCCCAACCCATGGCTCCCCCATCTGGCCGCAAATTGCGGCCAGAATGCAAAATTCGGCGGCCCCAAATAGGAATTGGGCTCCCAGGTTGGGTGTGTGCACTCTATACCCCCCATACATGCTACAGTAACATCTAGATTTACTCTGAAAAGTCTCGGGTAACAGCAGATCCTACAGGGCCTTATTTCTAGTTAAAATCACACATTTTGCACAAAAATGGAACTTTATGGTATTTTGCTGAAATCTGAAACAAACCTAGGTCTAATCCCACACTAATAACTCATTAACAAGCTAATCAAGCCACAACAACATAAATTTTAACATATTAACACTAACCCCCTTCAATAGCACTAAAATTGCACAAAAAGATGATATTTTAAACTAAACATGCAAGTTATGAAGATTGGGTGCTAGGATTGAGATTTATACCTTCAAATGACCTTGAAAACACCAAAAGTTTCAGCTTTCCCCCTCTAGTGAGCAGATTGCTTCAAAACACCTCAAAAAGCTCACTTTTACTAAGGTTTAGTGAAGAAAAAGAGTGGTTTTTGTGTAGGATTTGTGTAGATCCAAAATGGAAATTGAAAAGAGAAGAAAAGAGGAAGAAAGAGGTGTTGTTGCTGCTGTTATTCTGCAGGAGGTGCAGAGAATGATAGAAAGAGAGAGAAGAGAGAAAGAAAAGGTCAAAGAAAGTCAAATTTCTCACCTAACACCATGCTCATTTGTTTTATTAGGATTTTAAATTTACAAAAATGGTTTATGAAAGGATTATATGGTGGGGAAAAATAGATTTGCAACCATGCACAAAAGAATGGTTAACAAGTCATAAAAAGTCTAAATATGCAAGTGTGCACAACACAAGAAAATTCCCAATATGCTAACACTACTAAATAACTAATAATCCTAGGAACATATATAATAACACGTGCAATCACTAATTATCACAAAAGACATTCAAACGGAAATCCAAAGTGCTACAATCTACCCCCCTTAAAGAAATTCGGTCCCCGAATTTAAAAATCTAACCATACGCACCCTCAAAAAGATGGGGATACCTCTTCCTCATCTCGCTCTCGGTCTCCCAAGTAACTTCCTCGCCGCGCTGGCCACGCCAAAGTACCTTGACGGACGGTATCTCTTTCGACCTCAATTTCTTCACTTGTCGATCCAAGATCATTACCGGCTGCTCTGCATAGGAAAGGTCGCGCTCAAGCTGGATCGTCGGGTGCTGAATCGCATGCGAAGGATCATAAAGATATCTGCGGAGCATTGAAACGTGAAATACGGGGTGCACGTCTGGAAAACTGGGCGGAAGGGCTAATCGATACGCAACCGCACCAACATGCTCAAGGATCTCGAAGGGGCCCACGTATCTGGGACTAAGTTGTTAGTTATATGTATGCCCTAGAGGCCATTACTGTACATAGGATGTATATTGTAGTGGATGCTGGGACATATATAGGGAGGACTTTCTTGCTCAACATGATAGTATGCTATCTGGTTGCACTTTACCTTAACGTGTACACAGATTGTCTCTCAATTACATGTTGGTAAAGCCCTTATGATATGTACTTGACTACCTGGACTATGATGCGGATCATACTAGTGGGGACATGGTAGTCCATAAGTGCATCCTTTAAAGTCCCTAGTCATGGGTGTATCGAGACGGGGCATCGATATACCAGAGTAGACTAGCGTATACCTTCTCGACCCATACAGATGGGCGATGGATGATCCCATATCCATTGGTGTTTGACATCAGAGATGATATACGGGTGCTCAGTAGAGACTGGGTACACTGGACGGACTCGCCGAGAACTCCCAGATGGTATTATATCTCACGTCAGATGGCAGTTCTCTGGTGACACTGGTACAGGTTAGTCTGTTGACCCGAGATCGTCATAGAGTCTTGTGTGGTTCCCACTGTGCTTTGATTTCCATCTTACCACGTCCAAGAGGGCGTGCAAAACGGTGGTTTTTGGGTACAGTCCCGAGTCACATGGAGGCAATGAGCGATAGGAGGGGATTCGTCTCTCCCGGTATAGGGAGTTGATGTTGCGCTGTGTTCAATTGGCTATAACAGGAAATCCCTGGCCAGGGTTGCTGAGATTTACTGGTAAGTGTTACCAGTAGTTTCTCAAATTGTTATAGACCTCATATCGATACGACTTATCAAGCTATTGGGGTCTGACGTTTACCACCCCTAGGGGAGATATGCGACATATCAGACGAACAGACCGGACTGTACGGTAGTGTTACTGGTTGGATTCACTGGAGTGTGAGCGGGCTTGCTCGTCGATCTTCAGATCGCTCAATACCCGGGTGGCCGTTACGTTTAGCAGACCGCTTGCGGCTTGTGGGTGTTTGATATGATCATCACCTGCTGCCGGCGTATTGACGAGTCTTTAGAGTCCTATACAGAGGTTTCCTGGCTCAAGCGAAACGAAATAGGAGCGCATATGAGATATGTGCGGGACCGAGAATAATGCATGTATGTGATACCGTATTTCATTCTCGCGATGAATGTATCGAATGGTTGTATGCGATATAACCTAGTTATCGATTCAAGCGTTGATTCGATAACCCGATACATTGTATACTAGTCGGTTGTGTGCGACATGACCGGATCATTGAATCAAGTGTTGATTTAATGATTTGATGCATATTTATATATTTGATATATTACTTTGCATCAACTAGTATCGGTTCACTTTAAATGGATTTTCTCACTCGGGTGTGCACATTTCATATGCGATATGATTTGTGCACTTGCTTGTATCATGTTTGATGGTGCATGCCCTTTTTGTTAAATGTATAGAATTAAACCTTGGTTAATGGAATGGTTAGGGTTTACAATTTGATTATTCATTTTATTCATTTGTTTATTTCTTTTTGGAAAAGAAAAAATTGCATGATAAAATGGTGGCATTTTTGTTTCATTCATGAAGCTTCATGAATACTTTGACCATTGCAACCATTTTTGTCATCTTGTAGAAACCTAACCATTCACTAACCATGATCAATTCTCTACATTAAACCATGGTTACTATTATGATAAGGATGGTTTTTCTTTTCTTATAAAATATAATTCTTATCATAATATTCTTCTTCTTCTTCCTTCATTTCAAGAAGAAAAGCTTGACTACATCAATGGTGGATTGATGAAATGAGTGAGAAATCCAAAACTAAAGTCTACCCACTTCCTATTTCTTCATCCTCTACCTCTTGCCAAGTAGTAGAGTGTGTTTCCTTCACAAGTTTTCAAGACTTGGTGAAGGTGGAGCTTGATTTAGCGATGCCTCGACGTAGATCATCTTCGGCATGGACATCGACGACCTAGCTCGCTTATTCTTCGACGAAGTCGACGCTGGAGTCCGGATTCTTTTTGGACAGCGGAGGGGACTTCGTTGCGGAGCTATGGAGGTGGAGCACCGGATCTACAAAGGTTGTATTTCCGTTTCTCATAGTTAAGTGTTAACTAGTTAGCTTTTTCGCCTAGACATCTAGCCAACGATCCGTAGTCTAGGGTTTCTCGGCACCGTATTTTTGAAATTGGCATGGTTGATGCCTTGTGAGACCTCCTAGGGTGCCTAGGAACCCTACAGTGGTATCAGAGCCTAGCTAGAGCCTTAGGCGAAGTCTAGACGGATTTTGAAGTCCGAACGACCCGAAACCCCAACCGGAAAATGCTCTCTGGACGTTTTCTGAAAACGTGGATTTTTTCAAATTAAAAATTGCTAAAAAATTCAGCAGGAAAAAATAAGAATTATGATGCAAAATTTTTTCGATGAACAGTACAAACCGCGGCGGAACCGCGGCAGAAGCCTGCCTTCTGCGGCGGTTCCGCGGCGGAATGATGACGTCATCGTACACTGTTTGCACAGTAACTCCTATTATTTTATGCTGGATTTTTTGGGTATTTTTAAAATTTATTCCAGAGTTGTATTTTCTGGGATTATTTTGGGGATTCGGTGTTTCGATCGGAGTATCAAATTTTGTCTGTGTGGCTTTCCGGATAATTTTTAGAATATGTTAAAAAGTTCGACCGGATATAAATACCCAACTTTTCCCCTGTCGGGAAATTTCCAAGTGTTGGATCTTTCCGTAGTTTAACGACGTTCTAAGTAGTGCAAGTAACGCGATGGACCCTCTAGAAGACAACAAACCTTAACTCGATTATGTGACCGTCTTGAACTGCCCTTTGAACCTTAGGGTTTGGGGCAGTACGGCGTGCCATATATGAGGTGTTGGCTTGACCCTTCTACGGCTGGACCGTTGGTACTGAGGCACGAACTGAATGTTGTTAGACTTGTTTCATGTGTTGAGCTGTATCGGGAAAACTTGGGTGTTCGAATGTTCAATCGGAAAGTTTAACATTTTCTAATTATCTGGAATGGGATACAATAATTGGAATTCACAAATAGTTATGAGATAACTCAATGAATGTTATAAACGTAGCAATTTAGTCTCACATGATCGGTTGCCACGGAATTTTGATGTGATCAAAAGTCCGTCGCAATCACGTAGCGTACGCGGATACTCGCCGGGTAAACTTAATAGACAGCCTCACCCCATAGCCCCGACCAAGTGACTGTAGGAGAACCTCGTCGCCAAAAGCATCCGTTTGGGTGCTCCCGGCAGCGGTGTTCCGCCTTGGTGCACTTCGTCGATGGTATCGGGGGTGCGGCCGTCTACTGAAGTTTACGACGAGCATTCGATCAGTTTTCGGGAATCTTGTTGAATTGCCCGACTTGGTATTGAAAAGTGTTTTCGATAATGAGACTAAAATGCGGGGTTTATAATTGTTAGGCATGCGATGTCTAAGTAATTCATTTGGTCAGGCATGCGATGTCTGAGGTGGTTGCGGATTCCAACTGTTGTACTTTTACACTTTCTTTTCTGTGACCGTAAGTGTAATATGTGATATCGCCGGTTTCGTTGCTATATGTCAACGACAATTGGGATGGACATATTTACTTACGTTGATGACATGTGATGTTATGTGTTGCTGGATATATTATATTGGATCGTCGTGTACGAATAGCCGGGGGTTTTTATGTGAGATGAGTGTTTTTCATTTTCATTCATGTAAAAACTTGTATGTAATATTCTTTTATTGGGGCGCTTCCAGGTTGCGGAAGTTGTCACCGTTTGTATATTATTTACTTTTCCGCACTAGGATAGACCCAAGGAGGAGGGCACAAGTAACCGGCTTCTGTAGTCCAGTGGGAGACCAACTCGAGGAGTCAAGTCCGGGTCTCCTAACTCCAGAATTGGTAGGGTTGCTTGCCGCTCTCGTAGGGGTCTAGGGGTGTGGGTTTGGCTATTCATCGCGACCGTGGAATCCGTGTTTTATACTGGCTCGTATTGAAAACACGGACGTCCTAGTATATCCAATATTTCATATGATTCTTCTGCTGCGATTTCTGTGATGTGATCATGTGATGTTCTGTGATAGATACAGTATATAGTATATATGATATATTATATAGACGTTACTTATGTTTTACACCCGCGCTAGCCCTGCCCCGCTCTGCCGTTAGTTACCTAACCTAACGGTGCACGAGGGGACATCGAGGCGAATGCGGATGGCATAAGTGTACGTTGTATTTATCTGTGATGTTTAGGTACTTAAATGATGGGACTTCATTAATGTGATTAATGAAATAAAAGAAACCTAAGATGTTGTAGAATCGAATTTCAAAATAAAACAGGTAGCTACAGTTCTTGCTTTGCACAGAGGTATATATGATATATCCTGCACCTTATTCGATAAGGAAAGGACCGAGATCCCTTCACCGGGAGTGACTCCTTTAGCAATAACTGGCAGATGCTACACACTCGGTTTGTCTTTTGATTGCTTTTAAGAGTTCTGCTTTGCACAGTGATATATATGATATATCCCGCACCTCATTCGGCGAGGAAAGGACCGACGATCCCTTCACCGGGAGTGACTCCTTTAGCAAAACTAGAAAAGCCTCAAAAGCACTCCATTTTAAAATTCATTCGATCCTACAACGATATCAAGTTCATTACGCAATAGGTTTTCAGAAAACCTGTCGTAGCCCTCCGTCATTTCAGATAAGTAGTAGTTAGTATTCGTGCTGCGTTTGTTGGCCTTTGTCAAGGCGCAGTGTGCGGTAGCTAACTGGTGCTTATCTGCTTATGCATATGATGCAGATTGAGTTAGGGTAGTCGTGCGACCTTGTTGGCCTTTGTCAAGGGCCGTGCGGGTGGGTTTAATTCAATCAGGAAATGACGGGTTGAACTTGACTAGCATCCTATGGTTTGTTGGCCTTTGTCAAGGTCATAGGAGGTTAGGGGCAAAATATTATCGGGAATTTCAAGTGTTGAAATTTGCAATGAGATTGCATACCTTCTATGAGATAGTTGGATCCCGATACCCGCTGCGAGTAAGAGTTACTCCTGGGAGAGTTTTACACATTACAATTAGCCGATCAAGTAGGTGTCTAGAAAGGTGTCAACGGGGTTACGCCTCTGGGAAAACGAGGTTTACAGTAATTAGGTTCGTGCGAAAGCACGGGGGACCTCCCTCAATGTACCGACACTGTAAGTGCACGGCGGCGCCCCGGCCGTCAATCCGACGCCGGAAAGCGGAAGCGGTGATAAACTTTAATTTTGCGGACTTTGCAAACCGGCACCACCGCGCACTAAACTCCGGATCGTAACCATTAACAAGTCTAAGCTAACTAGAATACGGGTTAGAGATGTACCGACTGATCCGAGTCCTCCGGTCTTCATCTCCACTCCGATCTCCTCACGGGATCTCCGGTCGTCGCCTCCTCGCCGGAAGGGCACCACGTCGCCTGCATCTTTTACGGGCTCCCACCTCAATACCGAGGCAACTCGGGCGCGAAGCTGGCGAATCGACGCGTCCAAGATTTGCTGTAGGAAGTGTAGTGTAGAGTGTATGTCTCACTTTTGGGGTTGGTTGCCATAGATGGAGGAATGGTGTATAGAAAATTGGTGCTTTCAATTTTCTAGCAATGGAATGAGATGAAGAATGATATACACAAAATGAATCACTCTCATTTTTCTCCTCTCAAACATGAAGCTCTCATTTTCTTCTCACTCAACCATGAAAAGAAAAAACTTCTCATCCTTATGAAAAACTTAATCAACTTAGAAATGGTGGAGAAAGAATAAGAAGCATGAAGGGAGGTGATCGTAGTAAAAGGAGGAGGGTGACCACATCCAAACATAATCATCATAAAACTACACATCAATCCTAATCCTTTCTTATCACAATAAAGCATGAAAAGCAAAGATGCTTATCATATCAACCCTTATGCAAATAAGTCCTCCACAAAGTGTAATTTGCAAAACTGCAAATTACTCCCTCCATCGGAAAAGTCCGGCCAGGAAAGAACAAAGAAAAACCGGCCGGAACGGAATGCAAACTGGCAACTCCAGAAAACTGGTCCCGTAATAAATTACAGGAAAACCCAATACTGTGCATACACACCCGCATCTGTATTCCGTCCGGATACAAATGCAATGAGACAAAATCTACACTGTACTAAACTAGGACCGGCTTAAGCCAAAGCCGGCTAGTTATATCCGTTCGATCCTGATCCGTGCAATACCGCACGTATCTGATCGAACCCTGCCATATAACCATACGGCAACTAGTACAAACTGTCCGATCCTGATCCGTGCAATACCGCACGTATCTGATCGGACCCTGCCATATCTCCACACGGCCTCTACAGCGTTTCGCCCGAAAGCTGAGTAACAGAATGTGGGGGACTCTAAAGACTCGTCAACACCTTGGTTGTGGATTTAACCACTAGCACGTCAGAGGTATAAGCCAATACGTGACGGGCTACCAGGTACTGACCAAATGGGACGTCGATGAGGAAGCTCACCCCGACACCCAACTGAGCCTATCAGTGACAATATCCGTGCAGTCCGGTCCGTTCGTCTATGAGTATCGCATGGCGGGCCTAGGGGGTTGGTAAAAGTCAGACCCCCAAAAGCGGTACAAGTCGTGTCGGAGTGTAGCCCAGAACACCCTGAGATACTACTGGAATACCTACCAGTAAATCTCCTTGCCTTGGCCAAGGACTTTGTGTAATGGCTCTCCTAGACACAGCACGACCTCACCCCCAATACCGGGAGAGACGAACCCCTGAAGATACGCTCACTGCCTCCATGTGGCTCGGGACTGTACCCAACTAAAACCTGTTTGCACGACTCCTTTGAGCCGTGGTAGGGTAGTAATCAAAGTACAGTGGGAACTCACACGAGACAAATGACGATCCCCAGGTCGATGAACTAACCTGCACACATGTCACCAGGGAACTGCCATCTGACGTCTGGTATATTACCAACTAGCATGTTCCCGGCGAGTCCTGTCCGGTGTACTCATAACCCAATGAGCACCTGTATACATCTTAGGTGAACCAACTGACACCAGTGGCTTGTGAGACCGGCCACCGCCCCTCGTCGGGGTCTCGACTGTATACACTAGTCTACTAATGGAGTATCGATGCCCAGTCTCGAAACTCCCACGACTAGGGACCTTTTAAGGATATGCTTGTAGACCGCCAGCTCCCACTTATATGATCGCCCTCATACTGCTGGTGGTCAAGCAAGAATCCTAGGGGCTTTATCAACGTGTAATAGCGACGTATCATGTCACCTAAAGCAGTACACGATGATAAAGGTAAACCAGATAGCATACTATCATCTCGAGTAAGACTGTCCTACCGGGATAGGTCCTCCCTCAATCATTACAATCACGTACCTGTGACCTAATAATTGACTCTGAGGGCACTATCTCCAACAATCTCCCACTTGCACTCAAGGCTAATTATTGCGATGTCGCATACTCACAGCCCGTGTGATACCGAACATCCAACTCCTCTACTAGTCAGTCTCACAAAGCTCGTTTGCGGAACTATTGCGTTCGAGGAATAGCCTCAGTGAGTGGATCCGCTTAGTTGTTTCTTTCTATGTCTCTCTATATCTCAAGTTCGCGGAGAAAGCCATCTCCCGAAAAGAGCAATACCTGTCTTAGAATGTGTCTGGATGTCTGATGGGACCTAGCTCATAAATGAACTCCAAATCCAAACTTCTTAGACTGTATCGTCAACTGAACTTAATCAGTATCCTGCGCGCCATGCCTCCCTCAGTATTGCCTTGGATCACCTGTCCAAAATACTGCCCCTCATCAGAAGGAAAACTATAACTCTGACAACCTGCTTGTCGTCCATGTCACCTTGGAAGCCTGGAATGATAACTGTTTCCTAAATGAGGCTGTCGTTATCATATCCCTAGAACATCCACTTATGTTCTAAAACTGCTTCCGACTGTTTCTCCAGGATTGGATTAATGTCAACTTATTGCATCTAGTGCAAGAACAACATCTGGTGTGGTACTTGACATCTCACGATTGACTCAATTGCCTTAGCAAGTGATCTGCCAATCATGCACGTCCCTCTCCACTTTAGTCTGTAAGACACCTTTGGAGAGGGTGACTCCATTACCTGCAGGTACACTACCGTGCCAGGAGTCGTCCATCCTAAATACTCTTAGAATGCTGTCAAGTACCCTGATTGGGAAACCACCCAAATCTAGATCTAAAACCATAGATCCAGTAACCAGTATGTCAGATATTAAATCCATTTCCTTTGTGGAGAAACCACTGTGTGACGACCAAAGTATAACCGACTGTAGTATAGGAGTTTCTTTTCCTACTCTGTGTATGTTATCCAAATACCAGGATATCACACCCTACTACCTTCTCAACAGATCCATCTCCTATTCTGATGAAGTCAAACCTATGACTGTCACATCAGAAATAGATGATCTATCTCCGCTACTTCTGCTTTAGTCTATAAATAGACATAAGCTACCTGTCCACCAATGCTTCCGCTGCTCCCACTGACTACGACAACCCTCTGGCAGAGTCATATAGACGTACACTTCTAAAACTAGTTTAGAACGACGCTATACTCATCCTCCCACCGGGTCTCGCAGCCTGGAACAACAGCAATGGTAATTGTGGGTAAACAAGAACTTCCCTGTCACCGTCCTTGAGGCCACCGTAGTGCCTCTCGGGTGCCTGAAGTTACCCACCTTATCTGCGGAGTGGCCAATGGAATGTCAAATCAGATTGAATCTTTAGGTTCCTTATCAAATCTTCAGTAATCGTTTGTGGTTCCGGAATCACTTCCAGTTCTACCATACTCCCACTACTGATTTCTGAAAAAATCCATTTTTATTAAAACTGTGGCGAGTCTAGTACAATATTGCTATTGTTCATCCAGATGGTAGAAAATCAACCCGCGTCATAGCCTGGGTCAACCCACAAACAGCCATTACAGAAACGTGCCTTGAGTTGTCCAGTGTCTGGTTTTAAGCATAAGCCGGACAACTCCTCGTACCTTAACATCGTTAAGATATGAACTGTTCTATATCCCATATAGGACCAGAGGCACTGATTTAATTGAACCAGATTCAAATCATGCAACTGTCTCCAGTGCATGTCAACTAAATGGAAAGAGGCCAATCAGCGTTACTCAACTTAGGAATGCTTCCAATTATGAGTAACCTGAAAGAGAAGCAATTTCTCTTAATCATCACTATCAACTGAATACCATACACAAGTATCTACATCTTCGATCTCTTTGAAGAATCCCGATACTTGCTACACCTGGTTCTCTACTCTATTCAAATACCCATAACTTCTCCAAATTCGGACCCTGTGTTTTCACGAAACACTTGTCTAAAAACTAGAGAAGTCATAAGTAAACCGAATATAGTACGAGGACCAACCCCTCTGTCCTGATGGACCCTGGACATCATACAACACTCTGTACAAGTCCCTTGAGTCTGATAACTCACTCACTGTGTGTCGTAGGTTGAAAACTGTACTTATGGTTAAGGAGAATTACACCGCTGTTTAATGCTCCTTACCTAACCATCCACTGATATAGGTAAATGTCGTAGACATAATTTCAGAAAGGTATATCTCACTCTATGAAAATAGACGTACAGATATATCAATTTGAAATTGGTGCATAATAGCGGATATTCAAAACCAAATATTTGCCGACCGGCAAACAACCCAGGTGACTTCCTCAAATATCACCGATTACAAAGAATCCCGATATAATGAGGATGATCACCCAATTCCCAATAACTTACTCCTACTCATCATCTGTAAAACCATACAGATGTGAGAATCATACCTGGTAAATACATACCCTGGAGTAAGTATCTAATCGGGAAATCAGTTTTCTTTTAACAGTACACAGTGATACCGAAACATTGAAATGTTCCGATGGGGTATCCTGGTATTCCTAGTAATGCCTCTTCCAGATTCACGACTGTAACCGTATAATTCTTTGCCACCTCTCCAAATCCCTTCATATGTCTTTAGTCATTACCTTCTGTACACCCCTTTAGGCCAAATGGTTTTCTTCCTTCCCTACCGTTCGGCACCAGCCTATGGTTTGGAAGAAGACTATCCAATAAGCATAATGGGTGTACTGTCCTAATCCTAGGAACACTCGCAATGAGAGAGGGTGAAGATAAAAGACAACCGAATAAACCTTATTCCTATTTCTCCTGAACCAGAATCCATCCCCGAACTGGAACAAGTTCCATTCGAGTTCGTATATAACCATACGATGGAGTATCCAAATAAACTGTGGATCTTCGTAGTGATACGGAGTGTCCTGGAGAAATACAAAGGTGATGTGGGAGTGGTAACGAAATATTTGGTTTGGTCGTGAATATCTGTTGCAATTTACTTTGCCCTCTTACTAATCCCTTGCTTTGTCTGAACTTAATACCTTCTGCACACCATTGTTATGCTAATTGGTTTTCTTCATTCCCTACCGGTCGGCACCAGCCTAAGGTTTGGAAGAAGACAATCCAATTTGCGTAATAGGTGTACTACCCCTAAACCAAGGAGTACTCGTAACCTGAGAGAGGGTAAAAAGAAAAGACAACTGAATAATCCTATCCGTTTTCTCCAGAACCGGAAACCATCCTCGAATAAATTCTTTCGAGTTTGTATCTAACCATACGATGGTTTTGTCCAATGGAAGTGGACGTTCGTAGTAAAACGGGGTGTCCTGGAGAAAAGGGTAAAAGTAGGAGTGGCAATGAGGTTTGCAACTCGGACAATCCAAAAGCCGGTGTTTAAGAAGGTTCGGTCAACTTGGTCACCGAGTCAAAGTCTTAGGGTCGGGTCAATGGTCGCTGCCAAAGAGAGAGAGAAAAGAAACACTCAGCGTGCACTCTAACCTAGATCAGAATGGTTACCAATTTATCTAATCTGGAAACCTCCCACTGTACCTCAAATTCTCCTCCAAACCTGAAAGAAGAATTAGTCGGGGTCACCCGAGGAGTAAACCAACTCATCAGTGGGAATCGGGATCCAACTCTCATCGCATGACAACGTGACGGAATCCGCTCACGGTATCACACTCCAGAAGGTATGCGCATATCTGGCAAGTTTTAGTACTTTTGAAACTCCCGATGTGATTTCTGCCCCATGCTCTTATGACCTTGACTTTGGCCAACATATCATAAGTCACATGTCAAGTTCTGCCCGTCATTCTCCAGGTTAATTTGAATCCACCCGTACATACCCTTGACTTTGGCCAAAATGGCAGCACGACTGTCCCAAACCAACGCATCTATCTATGCTGCATATGAATACCCCAATAGCTACCAATCACTGTGCCTTGACTTTGGCCAACATACACAGCTTGAATACTATTGACCACCCATATGAAACGACGGAGGGCTACGAATGGTTTCTGGCGAAAACCTTTAACGTAATGAACTTGATATCGTTGAAGGAACTGATAGCTTTTTAGAAAATATAGTGACGAAAAACCATTGCTAAAGAGGTCACTCCCGGTGAAGGGATCTCGGCTCTTTCCCCGTAGAATGAGGTGCAGGATATTCCAACTGAATACCACGGTGCAAAGCAAAAGTAATCGGCTATAGTGAAGTTAATGCCCTGACGCAAACTGTTTGTCCAAGGGGTCACTCCCGGTGAAGGGATCTCGGCCCTTGCCTCGTCGACTGAGGAGCAGGATATTCTAAATGAATACCGCGATGCAAAACAAAAGTGAACGTCCTTGCAATAACAGCTTTTTGAAAAGTGTTCCAACAACATCAGATTAGGTTTGTTTTTAACTTGCATTGATCCGAATCAATGCAGTCCCATCAATTGATCACACCACAAAGAACGAAAATATACTGACGTACGTATATGCCATCCGCATTCGCCACTGGGTCCCGTCATTACCCGTTAGGTTAGCTAACTAACGACAGAGCGGGGACTGGACTAGCGCGGATGCAAAACATATACAACATCTACTAATATATATACCAATATATTATATTCGCTCAAGGCGTGAATAAAATGCAACATCACAGAAAATGAACAGCATCACAGAAACAATACAGATATCTGGGATCCCCGGGTTTCACAGAGCCGCTGAAACCCGACGTTCCCCTGGTCGTGTGGATAGCCTGTGCAATGAAAACCTAGACCCCTACGGGCGCGGCAAGTCACCCGCCAAAACCTGAAGCGAGGCAGCCCCCCTTCAGCCCCGTGAATGGACCACCCTGCACTTCACGGAATCCGGCAACTTGGGCACCCCTCCTGGGTCAACCTGTACCCCCTACGAGTGCGGCGAATAGCCCTGCAATTCCAGACTGAAGCCCCTCCGTATCAATGCCCTGAGATGCGGGCCCGTTGCCCTCTAGAACCCGGCTATCCGTGCACCCCTCCGCGGGGTACCCCTAGTACAGAAAGTAAAATATACATACACCGGGTACATCAACCGCAACCAGGTCGTGCCCCAAAAAGAATAATACAAACAGGCAGTGACGGCAGTCCACATGTCGGACGCTCGCCCCGCAATATCAAATGTACATAATACAACAAAACTGTACTAGCATTGCATCCAGGCTACCCCCACGACCGATCCGCAACATCACAGCAAATACATAGAACATCAACGTGAAAATCACGTTCGCATATCCGTCTAACCGGGCTATAGCAGTTAGACCGGATTTACCGATCGAGTGACATTCACGGTCGCAGATATAATGTAAATACTGTGAAAAATGTGTTTAAAATATCCGATCGATCAAAAATTAACATGTGGGCCCTCAATCAAAACTGTAGCACTCACAGAAATCCTGGGCCCAATTTTAATATTCCAAAACCCAAATTTTAAGCCCAGAAGGCCTCTGAAAAAATTTGGTGAAGTGATGTGAATAGTGCGCGGCGGAAGGGCCGCGCGAGGGGGGGTTTCGCGGCGGTTCCGCGCTCCCACTGTGGAGTTACTTCGTCAAATTTTTACAGAACTCTTAGATTTTCCAGTACATCAATATTTTACAACCTGAAAAATTTTTCGAGACCAAAAATTTTCAACAGAAACTGATTCGAACTAAAATGCAGTTTTGGAACTTTTTGATCGATCGGAAATGCAAACACATTACACAAAGCTAGACTAAGTTAATGGCGAGGCTCTGATACCACTGTAAGTGCACGGCGGCGCCCCGGCCGTCAATCCGACGCCGGAAAGCGGAAGCGGTGATAAACTTTAATTTTGCGGACTTTGCAAACCGGCACCACCGCGCACTAAACTCCGGATCGTAACCATTAACAAGTCTAAGCTAACTAGAATACGGGTTAGAGATGTACCGACTGATCCGAGTCCTCCGGTCTTCATCTCCACTCCGATCTCCTCACGGGATCTCCGGTCGTCGCCTCCTCGCCGGAAGGGCACCACGTCGCCTGCATCTTTTACGGGCTCCCACCTCAATACCGAGGCAACTCGGGCGCGAAGCTGGCGAATCGACGCGTCCAAGATTTGCTGTAGGAAGTGTAGTGTAGAGTGTATGTCTCACTTTTGGGGTTGGTTGCCATAGATGGAGGAATGGTGTATAGAAAATTGGTGCTTTCAATTTTCTAGCAATGGAATGAGATGAAGAATGATATACACAAAATGAATCACTCTCATTTTTCTCCTCTCAAACATGAAGCTCTCATTTTCTTCTCACTCAACCATGAAAAGAAAAAACTTCTCATCCTTATGAAAAACTTAATCAACTTAGAAATGGTGGAGAAAGAATAAGAAGCATGAAGGGAGGTGATCGTAGTAAAAGGAGGAGGGTGACCACATCCAAACATAATCATCATAAAACTACACATCAATCCTAATCCTTTCTTATCACAATAAAGCATGAAAAGCAAAGATGCTTATCATATCAACCCTTATGCAAATAAGTCCTCCACAAAGTGTAATTTGCAAAACTGCAAATTACCCCCTCCATCGGAAAAGTCCGGCCAGGAAAGAACAAAGAAAAACCGGCCGGAACGGAATGCAAACTGGCAACTCCAGAAAACTGGTCCCGTAATAAATTACAGGAAAACCCAATACTGTGCATACACACCCGCATCTGTATTCCGTCCGGATACAAATGCAATGAGACAAAATCTACACTGTACTAAACTAGGACCGGCTTAAGCCAAAGCCGGCTAGTTAATCCGTTCGATCCTGATCCGTGCAATACCGCACGTATCTGATCGAACCCTGCCATATAACCATACGGCAACTAGTACAAACTGTCCGATCCTGATCCGTGCAATACCGCACGTATCTGATCGGACCCTGCCATATCTCCACACGGCCTCTACAGCGTTTCGCCCGAAAGCTGAGTAACAGAATGTGGGGGACTCTAAAGACTCGTCAACACCTTGGTTGTGGATTTAACCACTAGCACGTCAGAGGTATAAGCCAATACGTGACGGGCTACCAGGTACTGACCAAATGGGACGTCGATGAGGAAGCTCACCCCGACACCCAACTGAGCCTATCAGTGACAATATCCGTGCAGTCCGGTCCGTTCGTCTATGAGTATCGCATGGCGGGCCTAGGGGGTTGGTAAAAGTCAGACCCCCAAAAGCGGTACAAGTCGTGTCGGAGTGTAGCCCAGAACACCCTGAGATACTACTGGAATACCTACCAGTAAATCTCCTTGCCTTGGCCAAGGACTTTGTGTAATGGCTCTCCTAGACACAGCACGACCTCACCCCCAATACCGGGAGAGACGAACCCCTGAAGATACGCTCACTGCCTCCATGTGGCTCGGGACTGTACCCAACTAAAACCTGTTTGCACGACTCCTTTGAGCCGTGGTAGGGTAGTAATCAAAGTACAGTGGGAACTCACACGAGACAAATGACGATCCCCAGGTCGATGAACTAACCTGCACACATGTCACCAGGGAACTGCCATCTGACGTCTGGTATATTACCAACTAGCATGTTCCCGGCGAGTCCTGTCCGGTGTACTCATAACCCAATGAGCACCTGTATACATCTTAGGTGAACCAACTGACACCAGTGGCTTGTGAGACCGGCCACCGCCCCTCGTCGGGGTCTCGACTGTATACACTAGTCTACTAATGGAGTATCGATGCCCAGTCTCGAAACTCCCACGACTAGGGACCTTTTAAGGATATGCTTGTAGACCGCCAGCTCCCACTTATATGATCGCCCTCATACTGCTGGTGGTCAAGCAAGAATCCTAGGGGCTTTATCAACGTGTAATAGCGACGTATCATGTCACCTAAAGCAGTACACGATGATAAAGGTAAACCAGATAGCATACTATCATCTCGAGTAAGACTGTCCTACCGGGATAGGTCCTCCCTCAATCATTACAATCACGTACCTGTGACCTAATAATTGACTCTGAGGGCACTATCTCCAACAGACACTGGCCTGGCTGAAAGATTGGCGAACTTGTAGTGTGTAATTAATCCCGGCTAGTCTTTCCTTTTAGGGTTTGAAGGAAGATTTGATAAAAAGCAGTGGGAGCCATCCTGATTAGATAAAATAATAACCAATCTTTTCTTGCAAGAGCGCACGCTGAGTGTTTTCTTCTCTCTCTCTCCAGGTAGCGACCATATCACGCCTTAATCAAGATAATAAAACGGATTATTGACCGAACCCGCTTGTTATACTGAGCTGGGGAACGTTGGTCCCGCTCCAACTTATAATTGTTATAAGACAAAGCAGGAAATTGGGGAATACCAGATTTCCCGTGCCGCCCAAACGAAGAGAGTGCATGCTGATGCATCATCTTCGGGTGTGTTCGTTACAAAGAACTGTTTCTCTGTATCCTCTACATCCTGGGTATATGATACCGGATCAGGATCCCAGATATGTAATCTGTTACATAGGGCTACAGATAGGTAGAGGACTGAGAACGGGTGATAAGTTTCATGAGGCAGAAAACGGGGAAAATGTTGCAGCCAAGTCTGTTGGTCACTGTCACCCTGTATTACCAATACATTGATTCTGAACGAATGTTATTAGATACCGAACCTGATATACAAAATCATATCAGTCTCTTTATTAGTAAAGAAATGATAAAATTTTGTATTGTTGGATAATGTTTTGAACATTTCCTATATCAAAAGTTGATCGGTTCAGGCACATTATCTAAAAGCATTAATGTTCTAAATCAAACTACAGTTCTTAGTATATGGAACACACACAAGAGGAAGAGTTCAGAAATGAACGGATTCTTCTTGAGGTATTGTAGACTAGGTCAGATCAATGTGACCCGACTAGCTGAAGTTACATTTAGATGTATATTTAAATTAGTTTGAATTTACATCTTGTGAAACTCGCCAGTCATGTCACAAAGATAAGATGACCATAGCTCTGTTTATTGGAAACAGAGAAAGAGTTAGTAAACTCTTGGGACTGATACATGATGATGTATGTAAGGTCTCCTGTCTACACATGCCAAGACCGGTTCTTTGTACTTCATTACATTCTCTGATAATCTCTCAAAATTCAGACATATGTTCCTGTTGAAACACAAGTACGAACCTTTTGAGATATTCACAGAATATGATTTAGAAGTAGAGAACCAATACGGGTATAAGTATTATGTCCTATGATGAGATCAGGGAGGAGAATACTTGTGCATGGAATTCCTGGACTATTCTAAAGGAGAATGAGATTCTCTCTCAGCATTACTCCTCTGTATACACCATAGCACGATGGTATATCGGGGCGGAGCAGATACACCCTATTTGATATGGTGTGCTCTATGATGAGTACTACTGAGTTACCTATTTCTTTTTGGGAGTTGTGCACTTGAGAAGATGCATACCTATTGAATAGGGTTCAAATCAAATCAGTTGCCTACCGCTTCATATGTGATATGGAAAGGGAAGAGCCCATATCTTAAGTTGGTTAAGATTTGGGGTTGTCCGGCCTTTGTCTAAAAGCAAAATCCGGACAAGCTCAAGGCAAGGTCTGTTATATAGAACTGGAAATGTTCCAGCTATACAAACTGCAGCAGATGATTTGATAGAGCCAAAGGATTCAGTAGATTCCAATGAACCTCAGCCTCTCCGCCGATCTAGTAGGGTTCCTCACCCACCTGAGAGATACTTCGGTTTCTCTATGACAGTGGGAGCGAGGATTGCATCATGAGATGATGACCCAACTAGTTTCGAGCTGGCCATCAGGAGTGTGACTCTGTAAGAATGGCTGGATGCTTAGCTATCTGAGATGGAATCCTTATACACCAACAAAGTATGGACTTTGGTTGCTATATCTGAAGGGTTAAATCCCCATCAGGAGCAAGTATATCTTGAGAATATTACTTGGTGTACATCGAAAAGTTGAGACTTTCAAAGCTAGACTTGTTAAAAGTTTGCATCATTGACCAGGTACGGATAATGATGAAACCTTTTCAAGTAGCTATGCTTAAGTCCATCCAGATCCTACTTGTCACGGCTACATACCATGACTGCGATATCTGGTGGTTGGGTGTCTTGACTGCTTTTCTAAATAATGATTTAGAAGAGAGCGTCTATAAGTACACAGCCAGAGGGCTTCGTAGACAGTGGGAGCAGCGGAAACGTGTGCAAGATGCTTTATAGGATAAAGCAGGCATCGCGGAGTTGGAACATCAGTTTTGATGAGTTAGTCAAAGAGTTTGACATCATCAAAATGGTAGATGAACCTTGTATAAACAAAAAGGTAGTAGGGAGTATGGTGACGATCCTCGTAGAGTATGTGGATGACATACTCTTGATAGGGAAGGAGTTTCCTATGCTACGCTCGATCAATCTCCGCTTATCACTATGATTCTCCATATAGGATCAAAATGATACCTACTAAATCCTGGATTTTGGATCTATGAGATAGATCTAAATGGATGTTAGGCTACTCACTAGCTGTAGTGAGATGGTATCAACCGATCCTGGGGAGAATCACTGGAAAGGTTCCAGGGTGATGAAGACGACTGAGTGTCAGTCGCAGGCATTGCCTTTACCCTCAGTAAAGGGACGGTATGTTGGAAGAGTTCCAAGCTAAATACCGTGACATACTAGACGATAAAGGCAGGATACATCGCTACTTAAGATGCTACCAAAGAGGATGTTTGGGTGTATATTAGTTCATGAGATGAACTATGTTCCTCCCATTATGTGACAATGGAGTTGTGGCTTATGCCAAGGAACGCAGGTCCCATCAGTGATCCAGACATATTCTAAGGCAGTATCACTTGATCATGGAGATGGTTGATCTACAGGGAGATCGAGGTTAGGAGAGTAGACTCAGAGGACAACACAGCGGATCCACTCACAAAGGCCTGTTCCCAGAGAGAGACTTTTATGGGATGGTTGAGTATGAGATACTACAACCACTGCTACAGATGGCCCTAGTGCAAGTGGGAGATTGTTAGTTATATGTATGCCCTAGAGGCCATTACTGTACATAGGATGTATATTGTAGTGGATGCTGGGACATATATAGGAAGGACTTTCTTGCTCAACATGATAGTATGCTATCTGGTTGCACTTTACCTTAACGTGTACACAGATTGTCTCTCAATTACATGTTGGTAAAGCCCTTAGGATATGTACTTGACTACCTGGACTATGATGCGGATCATACTAGTGGGGACATGGTAGTCCATAAGTGCATCCTTCAAAGTCCCTAGTCGTGGGTGTATCGAGACGGGGCATCGATATACCAGAGTAGACTAGCGTATACCTTCTCGACCCATACAGATGGGCGATGGATGACCCCATATCCATTGGTGTTTGACATCAGAGATGATATACGGGTGCTCAGTAGAGACTGGGTACACTGGACGGACTCGCCGAGAACTCCCAGATGGTATTATACCTCACGTCAGATGGCAGTTCTCTGGTGACACTGGTACAGGTTAATCTGTTGACCCAAGATCGTCATAGAGTCTTGTGTGGTTCTCACTGTGCTTTGATTTCCATCTTACCACGTCCAAGAGGGAGTGCAAAACGGTGGTTTTTGGGTACATTCCCGAGTCACATGGAGGCAATGAGCGATAGGAGGGGATTCGTCTCTCCCGGTATAGGGAGTTGATGTTGCGCTGTGTTCGATTGGCTATAACAGGAAATCCCTGGCCAGGGTTGCTGAGATTTACTGGTAAGTGTTACCAGTAGTTTCTCGAATTGTTATAGACCTCATATCGATACGACTTATCGAGCTATTGGGGTCTGACGTTTACCACCCCTAGGCGAGATATGCGACATATCAGACGAACAGACCGGACTGTACGGTAGTGTTACTGGTTGGATTCACTGGAGTGTGAGCGGGCTTGCTCGTCGATCTTCAGATCGCTCAATACCCGGGTGGCCGTTACGTTTAGCAGACCGCTTGCGGCTTGTGGGTGTTTGATATGATCATCACCTGCTGCCGGCGTATTGACGAGTCTTTAGAGTCCTACACAGAGGTTTCCTGGCTCAAGCGAAACGAAATAGGAGCGCATATGAGATATGTGCGGGACCGAGAATAATGCATGTATGTGATACCGTATTTCATTCTCGCGATGAATGTATCGAATGGTTGTATGCGATATAACCTAGTTATCGATTCAAGCGTTGATTCGATAAGCCGATACATTGTATACTAGTCGGTTGTGTGCGACATGACCGGATCATTGAATCAAGTGTTGATTTAATGATTTGATGCATATTTATATATTTGATATATTACTTTGCATCAACTAGTATCGGTTCACTTTAAATGGATTTTCTCACTCGGGTGTGCACATTTCATATGCGATATGATTTGTGCACTTGCTTGCATCATGTTTGATGGTGCATGCCCTTTTTGTTAAATGTATAGAATTAAACCTTGGTTAATGGAATGGTTAGGGTTTACTATTTGATTATTCATTTTATTCATTTGTTTATTTCTTTTTGGAAAAGAAAAAATTGCATGATAAAATGGTGGCATTTTTGTTTCATTCATGAAGCTTCATGAATACTTTGACCATTGCAACCATTTTTATCATCTTGTAGAAACCTAACCATTCACTAACCATGATCAATTCTCTACATTAAACCATGGTTATTATTATGATAAGGATGGTTTTTCTTTTCTTATAAAATATAATTCTTATCATAATATTCTTCTTCTTCTTCCTTCATTTCAAGAAGAAAAGCTTGACTACATCAATGGTGGATTGATGAAATGAGTGAGAAATCCAAAACTAAAGTCTACCCACTTCCTATTTCTTCATCCTCTACCTCTTGCCAAGTAGTAGAGTGTGTTTCCTTCACAAGTTTTCAAGACTTGGTGAAGGTGGAGCTTGATTTAGCGATGCCTCGACGTAGATCATCTTCGGCATGGACATCGACGACCTAGCTCGCTTATTCTTCGACGAAGCCGACGCTGGAGTCCGGATTCTTTTTGGACAGCGGAGGGGACTTCGTTGCGGAGCTATGGAGGTGGAGCACCGGATCTACAAAGGTTGTATTACCGTTTCTCATAGTTAAGTGTTAACTAGTTAGCTTTTTCGCCTAGACATCTAGCCAACGATCCGTAGTCTAGGGTTTCTCGGCACCGTATTTTTGAAATTGGCATGTTTGATGCCTTGTGAGACCTTCTAGGGTGCCTAGGAACCCTACATAAGTTTCCCCTTCTTCCCAAACCTCATCACGCCCTTCATTGGGGAGACCCTCAAGAAAACATGATCACCAACGGAAAACTCAAGCCTGCGCCGACGACGGTCCGCATAAGATCTCTGCCTACTCTGAGCTGCTCTCATCCTATCGCGAATCAACTGGATCTTCACGGTCGTCTCCTCCACAATCTGCGGTCCTAAGATACTACTCTCACTGAGCTCCGTCCAACAGGTGGGCGATCTGCATCTCCTCCCATAAAGAGCCTCAAACGGTGCCATCTGAATGGTCTCCTGGTAGCTGTTGTTGTAGGAGAACTCTACTAAGGGCAAATGATGATCCCAGCTACCTCCGAAGTCTAAAACGCATGCTCTGAGCATGTCCTCGAGAGTCTGAATAGTCCGCTCTGACTGTCCGTCGGTCTGCGGATGGAATGCTGTGCTGAAACTCAAGCGAGTGCCCAAAGTCTCCTGAAGCCTTTGCCATAGCCGGCTGGTAAACTGGGTGCCTCTATCGGACACGATGCATGTCGGAACTCCGTGCAGTCGTACAATCTCATCAATGTAAATCTGGGCATACTGAGCAAATCCGAAAGTCGTCTTCACCGGTAGGAAGTGAGCCGCTTTCGTCAAACGATCCACGATCACCCAGATGGAGTCATACCCTCGACTAGTCCTGGGTAGACCCACAATGAAATCCATAGATATCTGTTCCCATTTCCACTCCGGAATGGGTAACGGCTGTAGCTCTCCCGCGGGCCTCTGGTGCTCAGTCTTGACTTGCTGACAAGTCAGGCATCTCGACACAAAATCTGCAATATCCCTTTTCATACCGTCCCACCAGTAAACTTCTCTCATATCGTGGTACATCTTGGTGGAACCGGGATGAACACTATATAACGACCGATGTGCCTCCTCAAGAATCTCGCGCCGCAATCCCTCAGCATCTGGTACGCACAGTCTAACTCCAAATCGTAGTATCCCCTGATCATCGATCACGAACTCGGAAAATCTGCCATGTCCCATCTGTGTCCTGATCTCTGAACAGCGGTCATCACTGTGCTGTGCCTCATGTACACGGTCAAGCAACTGTGGGCGTGCACGAACATGCGCCATCTGTCCTCCGATCGGCGTAAACTCGAACTGTACCCGGCTGTCGCATAAGATCTGCCAATCCGCTGACGACTGCCTCTGTACTGCACTCAAACAGGATAGACTACCCCCGGGCCTCCTGCTCAAAGCATCCGCCACTACGTTCCCCCTGCCCGGGTGATACAAGATCTCACAATCGTAGTCCTTCACTAACTCCATCCATCGGCGCTGTCTAAGGTTCAGGTCTCGCTGCTGAAATATGTACTTTAAGCTCTTGTGGTCAGTGAATATCTGGCACAACTCTCCATACAGATAATGTCGCCAGATCTTGAGTGCAAAGACCACTGCAGCCATCTCCAGATCATGAGTGGGGTAATTCTGTTCATGTTTCTTTAATTGCCGTGAAGCATACGCAATCACTCTATCATGCTGCATCAAAACGCACCCCAACCCTACTCGTGAAGCATCGCAGTAGACCACAAATCCGCCTGATCCCGAAGGCAATGATAGCACTGGTGTCATAGTCAGTAGAGCCCGTAGCCGCTGAAAACTGTGCTCACACTCCTCCGTCCAATCGAAGCTAACTCCCTTCAGGGTCAACCCGGTCAAAGGTGTAGCAATGCAAGAGAAGTCCTGCACGAATCGCCGGTAATAGCCTGCCAGCCCTAGAAAGCTGCGAATCTCCGTCACTGACGTGGGTCTAGGCCAACTCCGAACTGCCTCGATCTTCCTCGGGTCGACACATATACCATCTCGTGTAATCACGTGCCCCAAGAAGTCTACGCTGTCTAGCCAGAAGGCACACTTGGAGAATTTTGCGAAAAGCTGATGCTCCCTCAAGGTCTGCAGCGTAATCCGCAGGTGCTGCTCGTGCTCCTCTCTACTCCGAGAATACACCAAGATATCGTCAATAAACACTATAATGAACAGATCAAGATACGGCCGGAAAATACGGTTCATCAAATCCATAAATGCTGCTGGCGCGTTGGTGAGTCCGAACGACATCACCAAAAACTCATAATGGCCGTAACGTGTGCGGAAGGCCGTCCTAGGAATGTCCTCCTGTCGAACCCGCAGCTGATGGTTGCCCGATCGCAAATCGATCCTCGAAAAGTATCCTGCCCCCTGAAGCTGGTCGAACAAATCGTCGATGCGTGGCAAAGGATATCTGTTCCGCACTGTCACCCTGTTCAACTGGCGGTAGTCGATACACAAACGCAAACTGCCGTCCTTCTTCTTGACGAACAGGACTGGAGCACCCCAAGGAGAAACACTGGGTCGAATAAGTCCCTTATCCAGCAAGTCCTGCAACTGGCCCTTCAGTTCTCTAAGTTCCGCCGGGGCCATCCGATAAGGCGGTACAGAAATAGGCCCCGTGCCAGGAACCAAGTCAATACAGAAGGAAATATCACGCTCGGGCGGTAGCCCAGGAAGCTCGTCAAGGAACACATCAAGGAACTCGCTAACAACCGGAACTTGATCCGGAGGAACCTCTGTAGCTCTAGTATCGCAAACATATGCGAGAAATCCCTGACATCCCTTCCGCAAAAGCTGTCCAGCGCGAAAAGAAGAAATCACACTGTGAGGGGTGGCACCACGGTCCCCCAACACAACAACTACCGACTCGCCGGGAAAACAAAATCGAACTGTCTTCTCGCGGCAGTCAACAGAAGCATAGCACGTGGCTAACCAATTCATGCCCAAAAGAACGTCGAAGTCCAACATCTCAAGAAGGATCAAATCGACCGGCAACTCTCTCTCGCCGATACGGACGGTACAGGATCGGAACACGTGCCTAACAATAAACGACTCTCCCACTGGAGTAGTCACAACAAGCGGCTAGCCAAGCAAACCGGACTCTCTACCCAAACTCGGCACAAAGTGTGTGGATACGTACGAGTGCATGGATCCGGGATCGAATAACACGTGTGCATCAACCGAACATACAGAAAGGATACCTGAGACCACCGCATTGGACGCCTGCGCGTCCTGATGCGTCAAAGCAAAAACTCGCGCCTGTCCTCCACCTGCAACTAACTGTCCCCTGCCGGCCGCTGGCTGCCCTCTACCTCGGCCACCTCGTCCTCTATGAACAAATCCTCCGCGACCACGACCTCTCTGTGTATGCGTCTGACGCGGAGTAATAGTAGGTACTATCGGCAATGTCGTCTGGGGTGGTGAAGGTGGTCATGTAACATGTGGTGCTGTCGCCCCACTCCGGGGTACCTCAGGACAATCTCGCACATGATGATAAGAACTCCCACAACGGTAACATCCCGATGACGGTCGCGGACCCTCCTGGGAATAGGAGCTAAACAATCGGCCTCGTCTCGAATCTCTGCCACCTGCAAGGTGTCTGTCACGACGCCGGAACGGCCGTCTCTGCACTGACGTATCTGCACGAACTCTCTTCGGTCCTGGAACTGCCGAAGTCTCAGCAAGGCGCTCCTCGACTAATAATGCTGCGTCTACTGCTGCTGCGTATGTCTCGTAATGCTGCGCTCTGATACCAACTTTGTCACAACCCGAAGTTTGGCCCGTGACCGGCACTTAACCACGTAACGTCTACAGGCGTAACGCGACTAAGTGAACCGAAAACCCAGAAATCAAACCAGTGAAAGTATAGTGTGTTATAAGTTTTAAATGAAAGCACTTACTAACATGATAAGAAATCTAAGTAAACAATCACCAAGATAGTAATATACGACGCCGTAGCGAAGATCAAGATCCATAAGTGGGAACAACACAGATAGGATAACTACAAGTACAGTCGGCTCACAACGAGCTCGACACCAGAATACAAATAAAATACATCATCGTCCTCACACTGCCTCTAAGTCAAATACATACATGGTAGATGGAGAATACTAGATACAACAATGTACATACTGAAAGATAAACAGATACCGCGCAAAACCCACCTATCAGCAAAAGAGCTAGTACACCAACTATGGGGGTATCTGTATCAAAAGATGCAACCGCAGCCTGCCGCGACTACTCCGAAGGGCAACCTGCAAACACTGTGGCACAACGGGGGTGAGTTGCCAACTCGTGAATAGAGATAACATATAAAGGTAATCACAAGCATGCACGTACTGCGCTACTCTATCATATGCCAACAGATGATATCAATGTGTGATAAGCAGTATGTGCAATAATCATGCAAATGCTCTATCAGGTAATGTAACTACAGGATGAGGTACAATGCTCTATCAGGTAATGTAACTACAGGATGAGGTACAATGCTCTATCAGGTAATATAACTACAGGATGAGGTACAATAGTAAATGCTGAGCAGGGCAATATAGTATCTACACGGAATGTCAACGTGAAATATATAATCGGTGTCCCTCAATGCACCCAGATCCCCCAAATAGCTCAGGCGCCGGCACTCTCATCGGCCCTCAAATCCTGTACATCTCTGAGAATCCCGAGTGCCCAACATCGGCACCCAAATATCATAAATACTCGTGTCCAGCATCATAACGCAAATCCTCATCCATCGGGCCCCGTCAGTCCGGGTCAGCCCACGGGCTCCGTCTGCGGTATCGGCCCTCGGCCCCGGCAGTACGGATCACCCCGCATCCATCTATAGACTCTGATCAGTACCCTCCGGATAACTGTCAGGTCCAACCAATCACCGGTAGGTAGTAGTCCCTATGCCAGGCTCACCGTCTACTGCACAGCGAAACCGTTCTCGCCCCGGGGTACCATACCGGGTCCACCATGTACCCGTAATCGGCCTCAACCAGCTCCTCGATTAGGGTTCGCATATATCACTCTAGCACCGAGAAAACACATGGTGGACGCACCGAAATATCATATCAAGGGAACCGGGTTTTTAAATGATTACATATTTGCAATAGCCACGGTTCCCAAATCCAGAAATCACACGTAATCCAAAACCAAAATGCAAGTCAATGATCCGATATGATATGTGCGTCAAATATGAATATCATGTCAAGTCACATATAGATGAGCTACAATATAATGATCCGATGTGATATAGGCATCAAGTATGAATATCATGTCAAGTCACATATAGATAAGCTACAATATAATGATCCGATGTGATATGTGCATCAAGAATGAATAGCATGTCAAGTCATATATAGATGAGCTACAATATAATGATCCGATGTGATGTTGGCATCAAGTATGAATATCATGTCAAGTCACATATAGATAAGCTACAATATAATGATCCGATGTGATATGTGCATCAAGTATGAATAGCATGTCAAGTCACATATAGATGAGCTACAATATAATGATCCGATGTGATGTAGGCATCAAGTATGAATATCATGTCAAGTCACATATAGATAAGCTACAATATAATGATCCGATGTGATATGTGCATCAAGTATGAATAGTATGTCAAGTCACATATAGATGAGCTACAATATAATGATCCGATGTGATGTAGGCATCAAGTATGAATATCATGTCAAGTCACATATAGATAAGCTACAATATAATGATCCGATGTGATATGTGCATCAAGTATGAATAGCATGTCTAGTCACATATAGATGAGCTACAATATAATGATCCGATGTGATATCTACAGTGTGAGTGTCATTGCAATTACTAACGGTGTGTGTGTAACATGCAGGATAGTGCTCGTGCAACATGGACCGTTAGTAATTGTGCGGTGTTCTATCAATCCTAGTTTATATCCAAATAGCAGGGAATGCAGCATGCACTAAATAGTAGCCATGAATAGTCAATGTATACAAAGGAAACTATAAGGTCCTATCAGCCCTGACGTAGAACGCCTTGCGGGCGATATCCCCGTAGATGTGAAATCTACTCACCGTAGTCTCTCGCTAGGTATAGCCAACAACTTGTTTCCCCTTCTGCGCGGCGTCCGCCGTACTCGCCTGCGAACCTAGAATTACACAATATATCACACGTAAGCTTGAAGTTACACAAACGCGACATCAAAGCCGAACTAGTAACTCGTGTCGCGAACCAAGCGCGCGTGTGCGCGATACGTTAAAACTTGCGGTTACGCGCCTGAACCCACTCCGACGCGTCGCGATACGCAGAAACCCTAACCCACACACACGTATCACGCTTGTCGCGAAAGATTGAAAATACGGGAAAATAGGTAATCACCTCCAGATTTTGATACAGGAAAGATATAGCAAAAATATATATACCAAAACAACCCACATAGTAGCAGACACCCACACCCCAAACCCCAACCCATGGCTCCCCCATCTGGCCGCAAATTGCGGCCAGAATGCAAAATTCGGCGGCCCCAAATGGGAATTGGGCTCCCAGGTTGGGTGTGTGCACTCTATACCCCCCATACATGCTACAGTAACATCTAGATTTACACTGAAAAGTCCCGGGTAACAGCAGATCCTACAGGGCCTTATTTCTAGTTAAAATCACACATTTTGCAAAAAAATGGAACTTTATGGTATTTTGCTGAAATCTGAAACAAACCTAGGTCTAATCCCACACTAATAACTCATTAACAAGCTAATCAAGCCACAACAACATAAATTTTAACATATTAACACTAACCCCCTTCAATAGCACTAAAATTGCACAAAAAGATGATATTTTAAACTAAACATGCAAGTTATGAAGATTGGGTGCTAGGATTGAGATTTATACCTTCAAATGACCTTAAAAACACCAAAAGTTTCAGCTTTCCCCCTCTAGTGAGCAGATTGCTTCAAAACACCTCAAAAAGCTCACTTTTACTAAGGTTTAGTGAAGAAAAAGAGTGGTTTTTGTGTAGGATTTGTGTAGATCCAAAATGGAAATTGAAAAGAGAAGAAAAGAGGAAGAAAGAGGTGTTGTTGCTGCTGTTATTCTGCAGGAGGTGCAGAAAATGATAGAAAGAGAGAGAAGAGAGAAAGAAAAGGTCAAAGAAAGTCAAATTTCTCACCTAACACCATGCTCATTTGTTTTATTAGGATTTTGAATTTACAAAAATGGTTTATGAAAGGATTAAATGGTGGGCAAAAATAGATTTGCAACCATGCACAAAAGAATGGTTAACAAGTCACAAAAAGTCTAAATATGCAAGTGTGCACAACACAAGAAAATTCCCAATATGCTAACACTACTAAATAACTAATAATCCTAGGAACATATATAATAACACGTGCAATCACTAATTATCACAAAAGACATTCAAACGGAAATCCAAAGTGTTACAGCACTTGATGTTCGTTTTCGTGCATGCTACTGCACCAGATATTTTATACGGACCTGACACGTTTGATTTGGATTTTTGGGCATATTAGGCGCTTGGTATTGGATTTCGTGCGCATCGGATGCACTTGAGTGAGATCTTATTCGTGCATGTCGAATGCCCTTGATTGAGATTTTATTCGTGCATGTTGGATGCACATGACTTAGATTTTTATTCGTGCATGTTGGATGCACTCGATTTAGATTTCATTTGTGCATGACCGATGCACTTGATTGGATTTTCGCACATGTTGGGCGCATGATATGAGATGTGATTTTGTGCACACAGGATGCACTCGATTGGGATTTTTATTCGTGTATATTAGTTGCACTGGGTTGAGATTTTCGTGCACTCTAGATGCACTTGATATTGTTGTCGTGCACACCCGTTGCACTTAGTTTTGCTTTTTTGCATATCGTGGCACTTGTATTTGGATTTGATTTCCGTGCGAACTAGACGCACGTGATTGTTGGATACGCCTTTCGAGGCTGATTTTGCTCTTGAGCACTTTGTTTTTATGATGGGCACTATACTATGTAGTAGCCGAACATGACTGATCTGAGGATAGTACCTGAATATTTTGCATGCATTAAAAGTTTAACAAGAGCTTTTCAAAAAGGAGCTATGGTCTCGCTATTTCTCACGTGTCCGTGAGCGACACGAACGTTTATAAAGGAAAACATTTTGGGATATTTTAAAAAAAGGCGGAACGCATATTTTAGCAAAACCTATATGAACACATATTTATTACTTTACAAATGAGCATCCGTCACTTGTACCGTGAGTTACGCATCACGCGGTTATTCAAAAAAGATTTTGCATGTGTTTTATTCTGTTTTAGGAGATTTTCCAAAGATGCGTACTATACACGTATTATAGTATTTGACTAGTGCATATTGGATTTCAGTAGTGGATTTCGAGATTTGTATCTCCATTGTAACTCCGATAATTTGCATGCAAATATGATGACTTGCGTGACGCTTGACGGAGTTCGATTTTGAGTTTTGTACTCCTTTCCAGGCGCACACGATGCGCTGTGGTATTTTTATATCTTCTGTGATTTCGGAGCCCCGTGATTTGAACTGATTATTGAAATATTTTAGCATTTGGGGGTTTAAATTTAAATTCGGGGACCGAATTTATTTAAGGGAGAAAGATTGTTACATTTCAGAAAATATAAAATATTATTTTTGGAATTTAATATTAAAATATATATTTCGCAAAAACTACCCGATTTGCGAAATTGGGGTTTTTGTAAAATGGTATAAATATATACCAATAATTGTGAAATAATTAGATATTAAAATGATTTATTCATTTAAAAATATATTTATCGGATTTGGCATTTTTATAATTTATTATATGCAGTTTAAATAAAAATTGATCAGTACACTACTAATCGCGATTAAGCCAAATTCGTGTTTATACAATTTCCGATGGCTAGTGCACCATGGATTGATGCATTTTGTTGCATGTTGTTTTAAATGTGTTGTAGTATTGGTTTTATTTGGTTTAGATGAGAAAAAGAAAAGAGAATGAATTATTGAGGGGAGAGAGAGAGGAGACCACATGAGGCATGGCTTGTGAGTGAGGGTGAGAATAAGAGAGAGGGGGGGTTGTCCATTTTCTTTACCCCATCATTATCCTTCATCTTCTTCCTCCTCATCTCCCTCCACCTCCACCTCTATTTCTTCACCATAACCCCACACCCTCTTCATTAAAGTTGATCCCCACTTCATCCTCAACACATTCGACCTTGCAAGTTTGGAATTTGGAGACTTTGAGAAGCTAGGGTTTTTCTTGAGTTGCCCAAATAAGGTATATCTCCTTTCATTTAGCTTAGTTTTTAGTTTCTTGCATCCTAGTTTAGTTTAGAGTTAAACTTGTTTAGATTAGTGATGTTTGGAAAATCCCAAGAGAAGGTTTGGGTGATTGTGTGGATTTGGTGATGTTTAGGGGCTGTTACTAGACCTTAGCGTTGATTTTACTGGCCAAGACCCGGATTAGAAACCAATACATGGATTTATAATTTCCCGACATCGGATTTATGACAGATTTTGATGGTATATAGGAATCTGGGATTAACTGAGACCACCATAAAATAAGTTCCCTTGACAGTGATACGTGCAGGCAATTTTGAAGCTAACCCTGAAACGCGAGACCCTAATACCAATATCTTGCCGCAAATTAATTCATTGTGGCCGCAAATTGCGGCCACATTACAGGGGGAATTGGTGATTTTTGGTCAGTAGTCTTGTTATCTGATATCTAGACTAACCCTTTTATGCAAAATTCCCTAATTTGGCCTAGGGTGAGATCTGGGAGTCGTTTTCCTAGGTTGCTGTTTTCGTGTTTTGCTATTGTGAAACTTGGGTTTTGGTATTTGATATTGTATTTGGTCGTTGGGTGTTTGTACATCAACGACGAGGGATAATTGGTTGATTTTGCATGCGTAGGCTATAGGTTCTAACCTATGAGCGTACCGTGTGCCGTATCGGTTTTCCGGACTTGATGTTAATAGCATCTGTGATTGTGTATTTATTGTAGGTACCTTCACGTTGATTTTGAGACGACGAAGCCATCGACTGAACAAGGAGTTCCACAGGTGAGTAGATTTATATCTACAGGGGAAGTCGGGTGGATGGCATATAGCACCCCCGCAAATTTTGATGGAAACCGATATATAGAACATGGTTAAGGAAGCCTATGTTATAAAATTATGAATAGGGTTTAAAAGATAGTTAGAGATGATATGAATGATTGAATATGTATATCGAGATATGAGATGAAAGCTATAGGGATATGACTCTTTGACATGATATGATAGAAATGATGTATCGAATTGATATATAAGGTTATGAAAAGTGGATATGAATCACAATATATAGATATGTAGTTGCACGAGATTAAGTATGAGATTTAGAGCAGCATTACATGAGATTTATAAGATAGAATGTATATGTAAAAAGACTTGATGTGAGATATTGATGTGATGAAAAGAGTATACAATGAGATATGATGACTTAGTTAGATATGTCGTTATACAGATGCGAGTCGATACGAGATAATTGATACCTTTGTCGGTCCCATGATATGAGAGTTATACGGATGTGACCTAAGAGATAGGTATATATATATGGATAATGTTGTGAATCATGATGTTAGTTATATGTATGCCCTAGAGGCCATTACTATACATAGGATGTATATTGTAGTGGATGCTGGGACATATATAGGGAGGACTTTCTTGCTCGACATGATAGTATGCTATCTGGTTGATCTTTACCTTAACGTGTATACTGTTTGTCTCTCTGTTACATGTTGGTAAAGCCCTTAGGATGTGTACTTGACTACCTGGACTATGATGCGGATCATACTAGTGGGGACATTGTAGTCCATAAGTACATCCTTCAAAGTCCCTAGTCGTGGGTGTATCGAGACGGGGCATCGATATACCAGAGTAGACTAGCGTATACCTTCTCGACCCATACAGATGGGCGATGGATGATCCCATATCCATTGGTGTTTGACATCAGAGATGATATACGGGTGCTCAGTATAGACTGGGTACACTGGACGGACTCGCCGAGAACTCCCAGATGGTATTATACCTCACGTCAGATGGCAGTTCTCTGGTGACACTGGTACAGAGTAGTCTGTTGACCCGAGATCGTCATAGAGTCTTGTGTGGTTCCCACTGTGCTTTGATTTCCATCTTACCACGTCCAAGAGGGCGTGCAAAACGGTGGTTTTTGGGTACAGTCCCGAGTCACATGGAGGCAATGAGCGATAGGAGGGGATTCGTCTCTTCCGGTATAGGGGGTTGATGTTGCGCTGTGTTCGATTGGCTATAACAGGAAATCCCTGGCCAGGGTTGCTGAGATTTACTGGTAAGTGTTACCAGTAGTTTCTCGAAGTGTTATAGACCTCATATCGACACGACTTATCGAGCTATTGGGGTCTGACGTTTACCACCCCTGGTCGAGATATGCGACATATCAGACGAACAGACCGGACTGTACGGTAGTGTTACTGGTCGGATTCACTGGAGTGTGAGCGGGCTTGCTCGTCGATCTTCAGATCGCTCAATACCCGGATGGCCGTTACGTTCAGCAGACCGCTTGCGGCTTGTGGGTGTTTGATATGATCATCATCTGCTGCCGGCGTATTGACGAGTGTTTAGAGTCCTACACAGAGGTTTCCTGGCTCAAGCGAAACGAAATAGGAGCGCAAATGAGATATGTGCGGGACCGAGAATAATGCGTGTATGTGATACCGTATTCTATTCTCGCGATGAATGTGTCGAATGGTTGTATGCGATATAACCTAGTTATCGAATCAAGGATTGATTCGATAAGCCGATACATTGGATACTAGTCGGTTATATGCGATATGACCGGAACGTTAAATCAAGTGTTGATTTAATGATTTAATGTATAATTATATATTTGATATATTACTTTGCATTAACTAGTATCGGTTCACTTTGAATGGATTTTCTCACTCGGATGTGCGCATTGTATATGCGATATGATTTTGTGCACTTGATTGAATCATGTTTGATGATGCATGTTTAACTATAGTTAAGTGTAATGAATTAAGCCATGGTTAAACTAATGATTAGGGTTTTCTTTTCTTACTTATTTATTTATTTATTTATTTTGAATAGATGAGAAAAGAATGGTTGCTAGTTTTGGAGTTTAGTTGAAGCTTCATGAAGCTTTGACTTTGTAACCATTCTTATCTCATTCTTAACCCTAACTATTAAACTAACCTTGGTTAATTCTCTACACATTACCATGGTTAATATTATGATAAGAATGAATTTTATTATTCTTTTATGATTAACTTATCATAATAGATCATGATCTTCTTGCTTTCTTCTTCTTCTTCACTTCATGAAGAAAGCTTCACTTCATCAATGGTGATTGATGAATTAGAGTGAGAAATCCAATTCTAAAGTCTACCCACTTCCTATTTCTTCATCCTCTACCTCTTGCCAAGTAGTAGAGTGTGTTTTCTTCACAAGTTTCTTGACTTGGTGAAGTCGGAGCTTGATTTAGCGATGCCTCGACGTAGATCATCTTCGGCATGGACATCGATGACCTAGCCCGTCCATTCTCCGATGAAGCCGACGCTAGAGCCCGGGACTTGTTATGGACAGCGAGGAGACTTCATTGCGGAGCTATGGAGGTGGAGAACCGGATCTACAAAGGTTGTATTTCCGTATCTTGTAGTTAAGTGTTAACTAGTTTACTTTTCGCCTAGATTTCTAGCAAACGATCCGTAGTCGGGTTTCTCGGCACCTACATTTTTTGAAATTGGCATGGTTGATGCCTTGTGAGACCTCTTGAGAGTGCCTAGGAACCCTACAGTGGTATCAGAGCCTAGCTAGAGCCTTAGACGAAGTCTAGACGGAATTTGAAGTCCGAACGAACCCGAAACCCGATCACAAAATGGCTCTCTGGACTTTTTCTAAAAACAGGGATTTTTCAGTATTAAAAATATGTAAAAATATTAGCAGGAATATCTAAGAGTTACTGTAAATTTCGATGCCCTAATTCCATTAAAGCGCCGCGCTTCCGCGGCACGAGCATGGCTCGTGCGGCGGAACCGCGGCCTGTTTGTTGTGTTGTGAGGTGATGTTTGCACAGTAACTCCTATTTAACAGTGCTGGTTTTCCTGGGTATTTTTAATATTTTTTCAAGAGTTGAATTTTTCTGGAGTTGTTTTGGGGATTCGGTGTTTCGATCGGGGTATCAAATTTCGTCTTTGTGTATTTCCGGATAAATTTTAGAATATGTTAAAAAGTTCGACCGGATTTAAATACCCAATTTTTCCCCTGCCTGGAAATTTCCAAGTGTTGGATTTTTCCGTAGTTTGACGACGTTCTAAGTAATGCAAGTAACGCGATGGACCCTCTAGAAGACAACAAACCTTAACTCGATTATGTGACCGTCTTGAACTGCCCTTTGAACCTTCGGGTTTGGGGCAGTACGGCGTGCCACATGTGAGGCGTTGGCTTGACCCTTCTACGGCTGGACCGTTGGTACTGAGGCACGAACGGAATGTTGTTAGACTTGTTTCATGTGTTGATCAGTATCGGGAAAACTTGGGTGTTCGATTGTTCGATCGGAAAGTTTAACATTTTCTGTTTATCTGGAATGTGATACAATAATTGGAATTCACAAGAAGTTATGAGATAACTGAATGAATGTTATAAACATAGCACTTTAGTCTCGCTTGATCGGTTGCCACGGAATTTTGATGTGATCAAAAGTCCGTCGCAATCACGTAGCGTACGCGGATATTCGCCGGTAAACTTAATAGACAGCCTCACGCCATAGCCCCGACCAAGTGACTATAGGAGAACCCCGTCGCCGAAAGCATCTGTTCGGTTGCTCCCGGTAGCGGTGTTCCGCCTTGGTGCACTTCGTCGACGGTATCTGGGGTGCGGCCGCCTACTGAAGTTTGCGACGAGCATTCGATCAGAATGTCGGGAATCTTGTTGAATTACCCGACTTGATATTGAAAAGAGTTTTCGATTTTGAGACTAAAATGCGGGGTTTATAATTGTTAGGCATGTGATGTCTAAGGAATTCATTTGGTCAGGCATGCGATGTCTGAGGTGGTTGCATATTCCAACTGTTGTAGTTTTACACTTTCTTTTCTATGACCGTAAGTGTAATATGTGATATCGCCGGTTTCGTTGCTATATGTCAACGACAATTGGGATGGACATATTTACTTACGTTGATGACATGTGATGTTATGTGTTGCTGGATATGTTATATTGGATCGTCGTGTTTGAATAGCCGGGGGTTTTTATGTGAGATGAGTGTTTTTTATTTTCATTCATGTAAAAACTTGTATGTAATATTCTTTTATTGGGGCACTTCCAGGTTGCGGAAGTTGTCACCGTTTGTATATTATTTACTTTTCTGCACAAGGATAGACCCAAGGAGGAGGGCACAAGTAACCGGGTTCTGGAGTCCAGTGGGAGACCAACTCGAGGAGTCGAGTCCGGGTCTCCTAACTCCAGAATTGGTAGGGTTGCTTGCCGCTCTCGTAGGGGTCTAGGGGTGTGGGTTTGGCTATTCATAACGACCGTAGAATCTGTGTTTTATACTGGCTCGTATTGAAAACACGGACGTCCTAGTATATCCAATATTTCATATGATTCTGCTGCCGCCTTATCTGTGATGTGATCATGTGATGTTCTGTGATAGATACAGTATATAGTATATATGATATATTATATAGACGTTACTTAGGTTTTACACCCGCGCTAGCCCTGCCCCGCTCTGCCGTTAGTTACCTAACCTAACGGTGCACGAGGGGACATCGAGGCGAATGCGGATGGCATAAGTGTACGTCGTATTTATCTGTGATGTTTAGGTGACTTAAATGATGGGACTTCATTAATGTGATTAATGAAATAAAAGAAACCTAAGATGTTGTAGAATCGAATTTCAAAATAAAACAGGTAGCTACAGTTCTTTCTTTCCACAGCGGTATATGTGATATATCCTGCACCTTATTCGATGAGGAAAGGACCGAGATCCCTTCACCGGGAGTGACTCCTTTAGCAATAACTGGCAGATGCTACACACTCGGTTTGTCTTTTGAAAGCTTTTAAGAGTTTTGCTTTGCACAGTGATATATATGATATATCCCGCACCTCATTCGACGAGGAAAGGACCGATGATCCCTTCACCGGGAGTGACTCCTTTAGCAAAACTAGAAAAGCCTCAAAAACACTCCATTTCAAAATTCATTCGATCCTACAACGATATCAAGTTCATTACGCAATAGGTTTTCAGAAAAACCTGTCGTAGCCCTCCGTCATTTCAGATAAGTACTAGTTAGTATTCGTGCTGCGGTTGTTTGGCATGCGTCAAGGCGTAGTGTACGGTAGCTAACTAGTGCTTATCTGCTAGCATACGATGCGATTGGATTAGGGTATTCGTACGGCGTTGTTTGGCATGCGTCAAGGGTCGTGTGGGTGGGTTTAATTCAATCAAGAAATGTACGGGTTGAACTTGACTAGCAGACTATGGGTTGTTTGGCATGCGTCAAGGTCATAGAGAGCTAGGGGCAAAATATTATCGGGAATTTCAAGTGTTGAAATTTGCAATGAGATTGCATACCTTCTATGAGATAGTTGGATCCCGATACCCGCTGCGAGTAAGAGTTACTCCTGGGAGAGTTTTATACATTACAATTAGCCGATCAAGTAGGTGTCTAGAAAGGTGTCAACGAGGTTACGCCTCTGGGAAAATGAGGTTTACATTAATTAGGTTCGTGCGAAAGCACGGGGGACCTCCCTCAAAGTATCGACACTGGCCTGGCTGAAAGATTGGCGAACTTGTAGTGTGTAATTAATCCCGGCTAGTCTTTCCTTTTAGGGTTTGAAGGAAGATTTGATAAAAAGCAGTGGGAGCCATCCTGATTAGATAAAATAATAACCAATCTGATCTTGCAAGAGCATACGCTGAGTGTTTTCTTCTCTCTCTCTCCAGGTAGCGACCATATCACGCCTTAATCAAGATAATAATACGGATATTGACCGAACCCGCTTGTTATACTGAGCTGGGGAACGTTGGTCCCGCTCCAACTTATAATTGTTATAAGACAGAGCAGGAAATAGGGGATTACCAGAATTCCCGTGCCACCCAAACGAAAAGAGTGCATGCTGATGCATCATCTTCGGGTGTGTTCATTACAAAGAACTGTTTCTCTGTATACTCTACGTCCTGGGTATGTGATACCAGATCAGGATCCCAGATATGTAATCAGTTTCATAGGGCTACAGAAAGGTAGAGAACTGAGAACGGGTGATAACTTTCATGAGGCAGAAAACGGGGCAAGTGTTGCACCCAAGTCTGTTGGTCACTGTCACCCTGTATTACAATACATTGATTCTGAACGAATGTTATTAGATACCGAACCTGTTATGCAAAATCATATCTGTCTCTTTATTAGTAAAGAAACGATAAAATTTTGTATTGTTGGACAATGTTTTGAACATTTCCTTTATCAAAAGTTGATCGGTTCAGGCACGTTATCTAAAAGCATTAATGTTCTAAATCAAACCACAGTCCTTAGTATACGGAACACACACAAGAGGAAGAGTTCAGAAATGAACGAATCCTTCTTGAGGTATTGTAGACTAGGTCAGATCAATGCGACCCGACTGGCTAGAGTTACATAAAGATGCATATTTAAATTAGTTTGAACTTACATCTTGTGAAACTCACCAGTCATGTCACAAAGATAAGATGACCATAGCTCCGTTTACTGGAAACAGAGAAAGAGTTAGTGAACTATTGGGATGATATATGTTGATGTATGTAGGTCCCCTGTCTACACATGCCAAGACCGGTTCTTTTACTTCATTACATTCTCTGATAATCTCTCAAGATTCAGACATACGTTCCTGTTGAAACATAAGTCCGAACCTTTTGAGATATTCACAGAATATAAGTTAGAAGTAGAGAACCAATACGGGTATAAGTATTATATCCTTTGATGAGATCAAGGAGGAGAATACTTGAGCACGAAATTCTTGGACTTTTCTAAAGGAGAATGAGATTCTCTCTCAGCATTACTCCTCCGTATACACCATAGCACGATGGTATATCGGGGTGGAGCAATAACACCCTATATGATAAGGTGTGCTCTATGATGAGTACTACTGAGTTACCTATTTCCTTTTGGGAGTTATGCACTTGAGAAGCTGCATACCTATTGAATAGGGTTCCAATCAAATCAGTTGCCTACCGCTTCATATGTGATATGGAAAGGGAAGAGCCCATATCTTAAGTTGGTTAAGATTTGGGGTTGTCTGGCCTATGTCTAAAGGCAAAATCCGGACAAGCTCGAGGCAAGATCTGTTATGTAGAACTGGAAATGTTCCAGCTATACGAACTACAGCAGATGATTTGGTAGAACCAAAGGATTCAGTAGATTCCAACGAACCTCAGCCTCTCCGCCGATATAGTAGGGTTCCTCACCCACCTGAGAGATACTTCGGTTCCTCTATGACAGTGGGAGCGAGGACTGCATCATGAGATGATGACCCAACTAGTTTCGAGCTGGCCATCGGGAGTGGGACTCTGTAAGAATGGTTGGATGCTTAGCGATCTGAGATGGAATCCTTATACACCAACAAAGTATGGACTTTGGTTGCTATATCTGAAGGGTTAAATCCCCATCAGGAGCAAGTATATCTTGAGAAGATTACTTGGTGTAGATGGAAAAGTTGAGACTTTCAAAGCTAGACTTGTTAAAGATTTTCGTCATCAACCAGGCGTGGATAATGATGAAACCTTTTCAAGCAGCTATGCTTAAGTCCATCCAGATCCTACTTGCCACGGCTACATACCATAACTACGATATCAGGCGGTTGGGTGTCATGACATCTTTTCTAAATGATGTTTTAGAAGAGAACGTCTATAAGTACACAGCCAGAGGGCTTCGTAAACAGTGGGAGCAGCGGAAACGTGTACAAGATGCTTTATAAGATAAAGAAGGCATCGCGGAGTTGGAACATCTGTTTTGATGAAGTAGTCAAAGAAGTTGACATCATCAAAATGGTAGATGAACCTTGTATATACAAAAAGGTAGTAGGGAGTATGGTGATGAACCTCGTAGAGTATGTGGATGTCATGCTCTTGATAAGAAAGGAGTTTCTTATGCTACGCTCGATCAATCTCCGCATATCACAATGATTCTCCACATAGGATCATGATGATACCTGCTAAATCCTGAGTTTTGGATCTATGAGATAGATCTAAATGGATGTTAGGATACTCACTAGCTGTAGTGAGATGGTATCAGTTGATCCTGTGGAGAATCACTGGAAGGGTTCCAGGGTGATAAAGACGACTGAATGTCAGTCGCAGGCATTGTCTTTACCCTCAGTAAAGGGACGGTATGTTGGAAGAGTTCCAAGCTAGATACCGTGGCATACTAGACGATAAAGGCTGGATACATCGCTACTTAAGATGCTGCCAAAGTGGTTGTCTGGGTGTATATTGGTTCATGAGATGAACTTAGTTCCTCCCATTGTGTGACAATGGAGTTGTGGCTTATGCCAAGGAACGTCCGTCCCATCAGTGATCCAGACATATTCTAAGGCAGTATCACCTGATCATGGAGATGGTTGATCTCCAGGGGATCGAGGTTAGGAGAGTAGACTCAGAGGACAACACAGCGGATCCACTCACAAAGGCCTGTTCCCAGAGAGAGACTTTTATGGGATGGTTGAGTATGAGATACTACAACCACTGCTATCAGATGGCCCTAGTGCAAGTGGGAGATTGTTAGTTATATGTATGCCCTAGAGGCCATTACTATACATAGGATGTATATTGTAGTGGATGTTGGGACATATATAGGGAGGACTTTCTTGCTCGACATGATAGTATGTTATCTGGTTGATCTTTACCTTAACGTGTATACTGTTTGTCTCTCTGTTACATGTTGGTAAAGCCCTTAGGATGTGTACTTGACTACCTGGACTATGATGCGGATCATACTAGTGGGGACATGGTAGTCCATAAGTACATCCTTCAAAGTCCCTAGTCGTGGGTGTATCAAGACGGGGCATCGATATACCAGAGTAGACTAGCGTATACCTTCTCGACCCATACAGATGGGCGATGGATGATCCCATATCCATTGGTGTTTGACATCAGAGATGATATACGGGTGCTCAGTATAGAGTAGTCTATTGACCCGAGATCGTCATAGAGTCTTGTGTGGTTCCCACTGTGCTTTGATTTCCATCTTACCACGTCCAAGAGGGCGTGCAAAACGGTGGTTTTTGGGTACAGTCCCGAGTCACATGGAGGCAATGAGCGATAGGAGGGGATTCGTCTCTCCCGGTATATGGGGTTGATGTTGCGCTGTGTTCGATTGGCTATAACAGGAAATCCCTGGCCAGGGTTGCTGAGATTTACTGGTAAGTGTTACCAGTAGTTTCTCAAAGTGTTATAGACCTCATATCGACACGACTTATCGAGCTATTGGGGTCTGACGTTTACCACCCCTAGGCGAGATATGCTACATATCAGACGATCAGACCGGACTGTACGGTAGTGTTACTGGTCGGATCCACTGGAGTGTGAGCGGGCTTGCTCGTCGATCTTCAGATCGCTCAATACCCGGGTGGCCGTTACGTTTAGCAGACCGCTTGCGGCTTGTGGGTGTTTGATATGATCATCATCTGCTGCCGACGTATTGACGAGTCTTTAGAGTCCTACACAGAGGTTTCCTGGCTCAAGTGAAACGAAATAGGAGCGCATATGAGATATGTGCGGGACCGAGAATAATGCGTGTATGTGATACCGTATTCTATTCTCGCGATGAATGTGTCGAATAGTTGTATGCGATATAACCTAGTTATCGAATCAAGGATTGATTCGATAAGCCGATACATTGGATACTAGTCGGTTATATGCGATATGACCGGATCGTTAAATCAAGTGTTGATTAAATGATTTAATGTATAATTATATATTTGATATATTACTTTGCATTAACTAGTATCGGTTCACTTTGAATGGATTTTCTCACTCGGATGTGCACATTGTATATGCGATATGATTTTGTGCACTTGATTGTATCATGTTTGATGATGCATGTTTAACTATAGTTAAGTGTAATGAATTAAGCCATGGTTAAACTAATGATTAGGGTTTTCTTTTCTTACTTATTTATTTATTTATTTATTTTGAATAGATGAGAAAAGAATGGCTGCTAGTTTTGGAGTTTAGTTGAAGCTTCATGAAGCTTTGACTTTGTAACCATTCTTATCTCATTCTTAACCCTAACCATTAAACTAACCTTGGTTAATTCTCTACACATTACCATGGTTAATATTATGATAAGAATGAATTTTATTATTCTTTTATGATTAACTTATCATAATAGATCATGATCTTCTTGCTTTCTTCTTCTTCTTCACTTCATGAAGAAAGCTTCACTTCATCAATGGTGATTGATGAATTAGAGTGAGAAATCCAATTCTAAAGTCTACCCACTTCCTATTTATTCATCCTCTACCTCTTGCCAAGTAGTAGAGTGTGTTTTCTTCACAAGTTTCTTGACTTGGTGAAGTCGGAGCTTGATTTAGCGATGCCTCGACGTAGATCATCTTCGGCATGGACATCGATGACCTAGCCCGTCCATTCTCCGATGAAGCCGACGCTAGAGCCCGGGACTTGTTATGGACAGCGAGGAGACTTCATTGCGGAGCTATGGAGGTGGAGAACCGGATCTACAAAGGTTGTATTTCCTTATCTTGTAGTTAAGTGTTAACTAGTTTACTTTTCGCCTAGATTTCTAGCAAACGATCCGTAGTCGGGTTTCTCGGCACCTAGATTTTTTGAAATTGGCATGGTTGATGCCTTGTGAGACCTCTTGAGAGTGCCTAGGAACCCTACACATGAGTGATATGCCGTACGAGACGTTAGGTCCGTACCCTCATTGTCATATAGGTTGATAGAATCCCTAATCGTTTAATGCTGCCATACGAAGCATACCATACGTGATGAGTTCTACTTTATGATTGATCCATACCCTTGACTAGAAGATGCCGTATGATGGATTATACCGTATGTGATGTTGTGAGACTAGATGCCGATTGATAGATTCACCGACCCGAATATGTCATAGAGACGTATACCTTATAGCATTGCACTCACGATTTACTTTATACTACGCTCAGGACATTCTCATTGCATTACATATACCTGTGCTAGTATAACCACATAATATCGATGATGCATATGTTAAACTTACACAGATTTTTGGCCCACACACTTCATCATCGATAATTGCTATCACTTACACAGTAGAATTGTCACATCACTATGATATGTCACATGATATAATGATATTGTCACATCACTGTTCCATGTTGCCTGACATACGGATATACTCACATTTCTGTTATATGTTTGCATACATCATGCTTTATGATTATATGCATTGAGATGCTGTTTTCATGAGATTCTGGATTTGAGAACCATGGTTATATTTAAAAAGAAAGTATGTATTACTTTAAATACCTGGTTTCTCTTGATATGATATTTCAGTGCGTCCACCATGCGTTTTCTCGGCTCTGAGACGTATGATAAAAACCCGATTCGAGGAGGCGGATAATCCATTTGCGGGTTCATGGTAGACCCAGAATGGTACCCCAGGGCGAGAAATGGTTTTTGTGATGTAGAAAATGAGCCTGGCAGAGGGACTACTAATTACCGGTGATTGGTTGGACCTGGCGATTATCCGGAAGATACCGACCGGAGTCGAGTGATGTATATGGGCCGACCCGTACTGCTGGAGCCCGAGGGCTGATCCAGACAGACTGAGCCCGTGGGCCGATCCAGACTGACGGAGCCCAAGATTTGAGGATTTACATGTTGATGCTGGACACGGGTTTCATGATGTTTCGAGTGTCGATGTTGGACACTCAGGTTCCATAATTTTGATGTGTCATTGATGGACACACGTTGATTTATATCCTCATATTTTCATGCACATGCTTTCATCATATTTACATGCATGATTTTGTTGTGTCATTGATGGACACTTAGATATTATCCACATGCTGATAGGCTGTAACACCTTAAGATTTCGGTTAGTGTTAATCAAGCGATAATGCGGGTTTTCTGTAAAAAGTTTACCAATTTGGTTTCCTCACAATTCATAACATTTAAATAATAATTTATTAATATTTGTTATGTCTTGCACGCACGTGTGCACGTTAATGTGAGGGTTTGTTTGTGTTAATCTAGTTTAGCAACCATGACAACTTAATCTAATCCTAATCTTTTACTTTGCTTTAACCTTAACCCTAAACCCTTGATATTTGTGGGAGATATTTCTTTGTGTGTTTTGGAAGTGAGGGGAGGTGGCATGAGAGTCATGGCTTTCATTAATGGAGGGAGTTAATGCATGGTGCACTCATCCTTATTCTTACCTCTCTCTCTTTTCTTCATACCCTCTCTCTTTCTCTCTCACTTCATCTCTTTATCATTATTTTCTCATTCCTCATAGCCTCAAACTGAAACCTCATCAATTCCTTCACTACCCCTTCACAAAAACATCACAAACTTCATCAAATCTCACTCAAATCACTTCATAAGCCTTGTTTTGCCTCTTAGATACCTTGGATCTTGAGAAGCTAGGATCTTTGAGCTTGTGGGAGTAGATAATGATCTCTATCTGCTAGGTAGGTGCTTTTAGTGTTGTGTAGCTTATTAGTTTCAGTTTGGAACGCGTAAAGTTCCGTTTCGTGCAAATATCGTATTTTTAGTGTAATTTTGTATCTCAGATGATCTGGTATCAAACCAGGTATTTTTTGGAAAAGTTCCTATCACAGTGACCTTGTATAGTGACTTAGAACCTACTATAAAAACTTGAGACAATTCCATGGAAAGTCGGCCGCAAATAAATTGCTTCCGGCCGCAATTTGCAGCCAGACTGGGGTGTTCGGGTTTGGGTTTTGGTGTGGGGGTCTCTGGGGTTGTGTGTGGTCTTGTAGTATGTGCAACTTTTACAAATTGATTGTGTAGAAAAATCTAGGACCACTTTGCTTGTTTTCTAGTATTTTGATTACACGTGTTACATTATCCGATACGGTTCGTGTCTTTGTGTATCTGATGCTCTTGGGTTAGTTTCGTAGTATCGCTATGCGCGTTCGCCACTAGACGAACACTTGAGAGCATATTTGGAGTTGGTGCGTCGGTCAAACGTAGTTGGTACGTGTTATTGGTCGATTTCTAATATACACTTGTTATGTTGTTTTATGATCTTAGGGACGCAGGCAGGGAGTTCGGACGCTACGAAGAAGGGAAAGCGAGTGGTTGGCTTTACTTAGCCCCAGGATCATCAGTGAGTGGATTTAACATCTACAGGGGAATCGCCGCATGGCGTTATGCGCCTGGGCTAGATATGATATGATAGTAGTCGCATATTATATTGCACATATAGAGATTGTGCATAAAACTTCATCGCATATTATTATTTGTTGTGCTTGGACTTGTACCCTTTGGACACTGTTGTCATGACCCGAAAGGTACGGAACGCGACTGGCATTTAAATTACGAAACGTCTCAAGGCGTACGCAATCTAAGTAAGCCAAAGCCCAGAAATCAAAACCCATTTAAGCAATAGAGTGAAGGAAAAACCAATTTATTGAAAGCGATTTTAATCAAATAAGTCACATCAAGCTCTTTAAAAGCAACATCCACATTTTACAAAAATTTGGACAGAGTCTCCTTTGTAAAAACTGGCCCCCAAACGGGTACAAAACAGGAATATATATGAATAACATTAAAAAAAAGGCATTCCCAAGCAGGTGCTAGCTCTTCGCCGAAGCGGACTCAAATCCCACGCAATATAAATCATCAATGTGCAAAATAAGCATAAAGGCACAAGTAATAAGCATCATATCGGCTCAAGTGAGCTCGACCCAAAGATACAACATAAAAGTCCACAAATCTTACTGCCTCGTCTCTAGGTCAATGTACATCAATACAATAACAGGTACAGTAGATACATTAGATAGAGTACTCTAGATACAATGAATATACAAGGTGAAAACAAAATGATATCATAACCCACCCACGAGCAAAGCCTCAAGTCCTGGCAAAAGGAGTAAAAGGAGCAAGTGCGTCCGCCGCTACTCTGCTGATGGAGCAGACCTGCAAAAAGGCTGTGGCACAACGGGGGTGAGTTGCCAACTCGTGAATAATAAATAACATCTATAGAGGCTATCGTAAGCATGCTCGCACGTGTCATAACATCAACAATACTGATATGGCATGATGTACTAGCAGATATGTATGCAACATGAATCTATGTATAATAATATCTGGGATGATGTGCTAGCAGGTATTTATGCAATATGAATCAACTCATGATCTGAATATGTTGATATAGAAAATCATTATTTTCTTCTTAGAAAACTCTTTTGAAATATCAGCATAATATCAATAGAATCAACAGAAATCCGTGTCCAGCATCGACACCTCAATAACTATCTCAAATCTCATGTATCCATATCACAGTATCTCTGGCCCCAGCCGTCCGGCTGACCCATCTCAAAGTATCAATATCTAAACATCTCAAGGCCACGGTCGGTATTCTCTGGATATCCGTCGTGCCAACAATCACTGGTAGGTAGTCTGCCCCCTGCCAGGCTCATCGTCTATAACTCGATCTTCTTGCCCCGGGGTACTTTACCAGGACTACCATGTACCCGAGACGGTTCATCCAACTCCTCGAAACGCGTCTCGAAATGTAACGTTTTAAAAATCGTTATGCGAATTTTTCCGTTTTAGGGTAAAATTGTCGGTATTTTCCGTTTTAAACCTACTATGATCAAACGTCCATATAGACTTGCCAGCACCTAGTTTACCTAAAATAAAGCTAGTGCGCAAGCTTTGGGGGTATATGGGACGTTTTGGTTCAATTAGAATTTTTCCCAATTTTAATATTATTTTAATGTGGTATTTACTTTTTGGATTGGAAAAATTTCTCCTAAAATTTTATCAAGCTTGAGTAAAACCAAACCCTACCTATAATATCTAATTATTCTTGTGAGAAAAGGGGTTAAATTTTCAAAGAAAAGAAAAGAATCAATGAGGTGGCTTCATGCATGCATGTGCATTTAATTGCATTTATGTGCATTTATTGACGAATTAAGCTAGAAAACCCTACACAATTCCCTCACCTTCCTCAATTATTGGCCGAGCCTCCTCCTTCCTCTGGCTTTGAGTTTTTCTTTCTCCATTTACAACAATTTTCAAGCTCTTAAATCTCCAAAATTCCAAATTAATCTCACAAAAATACCCCAAGTCTTACTTTTGCCTCTTTGATCACTTGGAGCTAGGAAAGCTTGGATCATGGGAGCAGGTTTTGATAGGTAAAATCCCTAATCTGTTAATTAGGAGTTTTCATGATGTATAACTCGTTGGTTATTGTTTAGAACACTTTAAGTATGGATTAGTGCGATAGCGTTTTATTTAGTGTCTTTTTAGATTTCTGGGATCTGCTCTGACCTGAAAATTTTATTGAATAACCAAACAAGATTGTAGTGATGTACTAGTGAACCTAAGACCTCACCTGAGACACGAGAACTACCCCACCGGCTTTGGCCGCGACCTTTTGAGTATTCCGGCGACACCGGTTTTGGAGGGGATATGGATGTTGGTTTTCTTATGGGTAGTTGTCTGCTGTAGTTTAGGGGTGTTTGGTACTGTTTACTTTTTTAGTATTTACAGTATGCAAAATCTGGGATGGTTTTCCTATAATCTAGTGTTTTGTGTCCGCGCAATACGTTTTACGACATGGATCGTGCACTTTGTGCGATTTTACTCTTACGTTGTTTTCGTCGTGTCGCTACACACGTTAGCCACAATACGAACACTTGAGAGTACGTTTTGTGTGGTTGCGTCGGTTAAATGTAGTTTGTGCGTATTTTGGGTCTATTATTAATATATACTTGCTTTATTGTTTTGGTGTGGTAGGTTCGCAGGCGGGGACTTCGGACACTGCTACAAGGGGAAAACAAGTGGTTGGCTTCACTTAGCCAGGAGCGTTGCTGAGTAGATTTAACATCTACAAGGAAATCGCCCGCATGGCGTTATGCGTCTGGGCTAGAGATGTTAATTTTGTCGCATTTTCTATGTCATATTTAGAATTGAGCATTTACCCTACTACTTGGTTAATTGTTGTGCTTGGACTAGTATTCTTAGGACACTGCACTATTATTAACGGCTCATGTTGCACGAGCACTGATTGTATGCCACACACACCGTCAATAACTACCATGTCATGCACAACCCACTTATAGATATGATGTTTTTTGGTTAGGGACATTTTGACCTTGATTCATATTTCTTATCGCATATGATATGTATAGTTACCTGTATACCTATAAAGTATTGTACCATTAGCGATAGGTACATACCCATAATGACATAGCTATATGTATTTCTTGCATACATCCTTTATTTCTACCCGGGGGGGTATATTACATCATTACTGATAGGTAGATGTCTATATCTTGCTATACCTTTATGTTTACACACATATCAGTTATAGCTACATGTTTACCTTTATTTGATGTCATTTAGAATTGGAGAAATTATGAACCGCATAATTTATATTTTAACCGGTTGCAGTTAAATAGCGGCCTTTCCTTTATACGCTCGCATTTCAGTTTCATATTGCGTATATTATATTCAAGGATTCTCGCATTTACATATGGATTTTTCATGATGTTTTCTGGATTTGGGGACCGTGGCAGTTTCATGAAATTATGCACTATTTGAAAAACCCGGTTTCCCATGATATGATATTTCAGCAGCCACCATGAGATTTATCGGTTCTGATATATATATACCCCATGTGAGGAAAGGAGGGGTCCGTGTGCGGGTACATGGTGCAGGATGGAGGTACCCCAGGGCAAGAATCTCTGTGAGGAGATGAGTTAGTGGGGGAACCATACTTTCCGGTGACATTACCAATAACTTGGCAGTTATCATGGGGATACCGACGGGAGTCATGTACGTATGGATACGTCGAGAGGCGAGGGTCAGAGCTAGGCACTCGAGCTTTCGGTATAGCGTATGATGCGTACCTATCAGGATGCCAGTCATGGTGAAAGCACCTGATAGATCAGCCTTTCTGTGTCGATGCTTGACACATTGTTTTCATGATATTTTACTCCTAAGTATATATATATTAGTGGAGTGGGAGGCTAATATATATGTATACATAACCATTTATAAACATCATCATATTTATTCATGCAAATATACCCAGGATATAAGAGATTCACTTGATCTTGGATTTAGGACATTCGAGACTTACTTGATATTTGATACAGGATATATATGAGAATTGCTGATTGTGTACATTCAGGATATATGAGATTTACTTGATATTGTACATTCAGGATTTGCGAGAATTATATGATATGAGAGTCAATTTGGGGGCTGATTTGAGGAATTGGGATTTGGATTGTCTTGATGGATTTTGATCCTACCACGACGTCAGGATTCCGTGGAAATGACATGTTTCATCCCATACTTCATATTTAATTATATGCACTGCTTCATGTGTTAGTTGTACCTGTTAGATTACCTTTCATGACTGTTTCATATATACCTTTTCATATCATTATTGCAGGATTATTGCATACCGATTGTCATATCATTACTTCATATACTTGTAGTACCTGATAGAGCACCTTACATGACTGTTACATATATATCGTCATATTATTGTTTCATGTATTAATTGTACCTGCTAGTGTACTTTTCATGATTTTTGCATTACATATAACCGTTCATGGCTATTAGATGCTTATGTTAGATTCACGATGTACGTACATACTCGCGATTACCTGCATATGTTATTTTACTATTCACGAGTTGACAACTCACCCCCGTTGTGCCACAGTATTTTGCAGGTGTTCCTTAGGATAGTCAGAGGCGGGGCTATTTTCATCCATCGTATCATCTTTGCTGCGGATACCGCTTCGCCTGATAGTGTGCAGTTTTGCTTAGGTAGGTTTTGTGGTTATCCAATGTTTCTTGTTGTATATTTGTTGTATCATGTACTCTCCATCTACCATTATCTTGTATGACTTGGAGACTTGATGTGAGGATGATATTGTATATTATTTTGTGACTTGGAGGTTTTTATGCAGTTTTATTTATATCGTCTCTTTCTTCGCTACGGCGTCGTATATCTGTTGTGGTGGTTGTTTTCCGCCTTTTGGCATGGATTTGCTCCCGTTGGGGATACTTTACTTTATATTTATGTTCTACCCATTTTTGGGGGCCTGTTTTACAAAGGAGGTGCTGTCAAAATTTTAAAGGAAATAAGTTGGACTTTTAAAGAATTTGGGTTGAGATTTCAAAGGTTTTGAAAATGCTATTATTTCTTATTACTTTTTATGGTTTAGATTTCTGGGTTTTGGCTTTCTTTTACTGCGTTATGCCTGTTGACGTTGCGTAGTATTAGGGCCGTCACGTGCCAATTTTGGGTCATGACAAAGTTGGTATCAGAGCGCTAGGTTTTACCTTTCGGAGTGTAGGATGACCTTGGTATGATGGAATAGGTAGCTTAAGCAGAGTAACGTAGTGTGTGTATGTCTGCAGCAAACTCACGATGCGGTACTCCGCCTAAAGTGACCTCAGTACAAATTGCTTGAAATTCCTTCCTTGATGATTCATATCCTTGTGATTCGATTTCCGTGTTCATATCGAATCCTATCTCTATTTATAGCCTTTTCCGCCGACGACTATGGGGACTCAGAGAGGTACAGCTAGGGCCGAGGTCAGAGTTGACTCGGGTGGGTCAAGGACTGACCAGGATGGCACTCTCGTTGCACAGGAGCAGACCGATCCGCTTTCGACAGATAGTATCGCTAGGCTTGTGGCAAAGATGCAGGACTTGCGTCAGACGATGAGTTCTTTGGTTGAGGACATTCGAGCGCAGCGATAGGAGGTTGTCACTCCTGTTACCCAGTTGTTCCTTGCGATCAGCACTCAGCATTCCGTCATTTACACAGCACCAGTGGATGCAGCCTTAGTTGACGAGACAAGTATTCCAGAGACTTTAGGGGTTCCGGAACCGTGGAGGACTCGTATCTGTGTACCAGCCCGGAGACAGAGGCCTAGTCGTCGAGACAGCTTTCGTGACCATCGTGGGAGTAGCAGAGGTTTAGGACGAGGAGAGTCGTGTTAGGTAGATCAGCCGTTTGTTGTGTTAATTTCTGTCTGCGATTGTTTTGTTGCGACATGTATTTCAGTCGTGTGCCAATCGGATAGGAGATAGTGATTCGTCCGTCACTTGATCCTTTTAGAGATGTTGGATTTGACGTTCTCCTGGGCATGGACTAGTTAGCTACGTGGTAGGCGTCTATGGACAACCGCGAAAAAACAGTCAGGTTTGTTTTCCCGGCAAGTCAGTTCTTGTTGTGCAGGGGGACAGTGGTGCGGCCTCTCATAGCTTGAATTTAGACTTTTTTGCTAGTCGGCTTTTGAGGAGAGGACGTCGAGAATTCTTGGCGTTCATTCGTGATACTGGAGCCACAGTGGTTTGTTGGACCAGTTTCCTTTCATGCGATAGTTTTCCGACGTTGTTCCAGAGGAGCCGGTGAAGCTTATGGAGCTTAAGGATCAGCTGCACAGTTGTTTGTTGGGGGGCTTATGCATCTGAGTGTTTTGTTGGATATATATGCCCTAGAGGCCTACATTGTATAGGATGCTTGGGATATGTATGTACATGACAGTCTTGCTTGATATGATAGTACGCTATTTGGTTTGACTTTTTCTTAACGTATAATATATTTTACTTGGTATTTATATATATATATATGTTGATAAAGCCCATAGGGTGTTTGTCTGACTACCGGCGTTATGATGGCAGTCATACTAGTGGGAGCTGTATAGTCAATAGGCACACCCTTAGATGTCCCTAGTCGCAGGAGTATCAAGATTGGGCATCGATACTCCGGAGTAGACTAGTGTATACATATCTAGACCCTGACGAGGGGCGATGGATTGGTCCCGCAACCATTGGTGGTGTTCACCTAAGATTGTATACAGATGCTCACTGGGTGTGAGTACACCGGACAGGACTCGCCGAGAACTGACTGGATGGTATTATACCTAACGTCAGATAGCAGTTCTCAGGTGACATGTGTGCAGATAGTCCGTTGACTTAAGGTCATCATTTGTCTCGTGTGAGTTCCCACTGTGCTTTGATTATTACCCTACCACGGCTCAAAGGATCGTGCAAACAGGTTTCAGTTGGGCACAGTCCCGAGCCACATGGAGACAGTGAGCGACTGTTAGGGATTCATCTCTCCCGGTATAGGGAGTTGATATCGCACTGTGGTCGTTTGGTCATTACCATAAGTCCCTGGCCAGGGCTGATTGAGAATTACTGATGGAATGATCAGTAGATTCTCGGGTGGTCTTGAACCATACCGACACGACTTGTACGGTTATTAGGGGTCTGACGTCCACCACCTCCCTAGACCATACATGCGATACTCTTAGACGAATAGACCGGACTGCGTGGATATTGTCACAGACAGGCTCAGTAGGATTTCAGATAGGTTACCTCATCAGCTTTCTTATCGACAACTACCTGGGGACCGTTACGTACAGCTAGTGCCGCTTGCGGTCTGTGGTTAAACCCACTGCCAGCGTAGTAGTCGAGTCTTTAGAGTCCCACACAGAGATTTCCCAAACCCAGGCGAAAAGATATAGAGGTCGTATGGTTTTACGACAAAGGTTCGGACGCATACGTGCTTGAACGCACGTATGACATTCGGACAGTTTTTTACTAGCCGGCTTTGGTTTAAGCCAGATTCTAGTATCAGGTTATTGGATTTATACAGTGTAAAGTTTTTCCGTGTTTTTACGGATGAGAGGGGCGTTCTCGTAATTTTCCGAGAAGCTTCTAGAAGGATGTGACATGGAGGGAGAGGTGGCATTTTCATTTAATGAATTAGTGACTCATTGTGAGTGATTCATCATGTCATTAATGCATTATTAAATGCTTAATGACTCACATAGAGAATCATCCACTTGCATTAATGAAACATGATGAATAATCTCTTATTATTCATTTCTTTTAATTCATTATGTTTCATATATCTAGTGAGAAGCTTTTTCATTTCAGATATTATTATCATTATCATCTTCTCACTCTCTCTCTTCAAGTTCTCTCTCCTTCACCAAGCCTAATCCTACCCCTCATGAGTTGAGAACAAGGATTAGGAAAGACTAATTACTCCATAACCTATCTCTACATCACCTTAGCTACTCTATTTAGCAACTAGAGAAACTAAGTAACCTCAAGTTTAGAGGTTATAGCTTGGATTAGGGTTCTCGGGTGGATCGTCTATCACGGAAGAAAGCCGAAGAGGACGTGGAGATCCAAAGAGGCCGTAGATAACATTAAGACGAAGCACTAGAACCGTTTGGTATAATCTCTTAACATAGTAGTTTAGAACTCTATTGCTTTTGTTAAAACTTGTTTAGCAAACGATTCATACGGTTAATCGATGTTTGATCATAGAACAAGATTGTTATTCATATTTCCGCCTCCCCATAAGTATTGGGGTGTTGAACATCGACTGACAGTGGTATCAGAGCCTAGCTAAACAGTATTTAACACACTTGCAAATTTGTATGAATTTCGAACGGAAAAACGAAACCAGAAAAGCCCGAAAACTTCAGTTTCTGTCGATTTTTAAATGAAGTCCTAAAATTTTTCAGGGAGGTTCAGAAAGCTTAAAAAGACAATAGAAGAACACCCAAAAAAATTGGGCACATGATTCGGCTAAAGCGCCGCGGAAACGCGGCGGATCCCACCGATCCGCCGCGGTTCCGCCGCCGAGTTGCCGAGTCATGAACCCAATTTTCCTGTGTTGGTTCTGTGTGATATTTTGGATTTTCTGGAATATTTAATTTTTGCTCAGGTTTCAGATTTGCAGACCAGTATTGGAGCAAAATTAAAAGTGTTTAATCGATCGAAATTATACAGTATTTGCTTGTTGGATTATATCTGTGATTGTATAATGTGTTCGTAAACCTCCCCTAACTTCTAGTATGTCAGTTGGCTGGGGGTTGCACATTTCTGAAATGGATTATATAACTGTTTGTGTAAATAAACTGTATTGGACTGTTGTGGTGTTTAGCCGGGTTTTGTAATGGGTTTTTGTATCAATTCATTTGATGTAAATGTAATAAGTTGTAATATTATTTTGCGGGGCACATCCAGGTTGCGGTTGTAGCCACCGTTGTATTATTTCTTCTTACTGTTTTTGCTCCTAGGATAGACCCAAGGTGGGGTGCACAAACTACCGGGTATTTTGAAGTGTTGGGGCAGACCGCTTCATTTCTGGTACTTGGCGGGTAGTTTGCCGTACCCGTAGGGGTCTGGGGTGGGAAAAATGGCTATTCATCACAACTGTGTAATCCGTCTTTCATTGCAGGCTCAAAAGAAATGCGGATTGCTTGCAAATCCAATACTGTTTATCTGTGATCTGGAATGCCTATTATTGCGTCTGACGAATGTACAATATCTATATATGATAGCTATTTAGACGTCGCTTATGTTTTACACCTGCGCTAGCCCAGCCCCCGCTCTGTCGTTAGTTAAGTAACCTAACGGGTGATGACGGGACCCCGTGGCGAATGCGGATGGCATAAGAGGACGTTGTATTTTCGTTGTTATCTGTAATGATAGGTTAAAGATGGGACGCATTATTATTAATGCAAAGAAAATAAAACCTAAACTGAATCGTTGGAACAATTTCTAAAAACCACTCGGTTTTCTTGAAAAAGCAAATTTTAAATGCGGAGCTTAAACCACTCCTTTTAATAAAAGCTATCTTAGTTCCTTCGATCAAATCAAGTTCACTACGCTAACGGTTTTTTGCCAAAAACCAGCCGTAACCCTCCGTCGTTTCAGATAGACAGCACATCATATTCATGCTATGCTTGTTGGCCTACGTCAAGGCATAGTGTATGGTAGCAGTGTGTGTGCCTATTTGTTGCATAGATAGATGCATTAGTTTAATACAGACGTACACCTTGTTGGCCTACGTCAAGGGCTTGTACGATGTATTTAAATTGATCAGGACAACGACGGGTAGAACTTGACTTGCGTCTTATGACTTGTTGGCCTACGTCAAGGTCTATAAGAGCTTGGGGTAAAAATCACATCGGGAGTTTCAAACATAAAGGAAACTTGCAGATTTAGCTTACCTTCTGGAGTGTGGTGACTAAAGTGGCTTCCATCTAGGGCATCATGCAATGATAGTTGGATCCCGATCTCACTGATGAGTAGGATTACTCTCGGGAATTTCTCTCACTTAACAATCAATGCTATAAACCAAGTAGGTGCCTAGAAAGGTGTTAGAGGGGCTACGCCTCCAGGGAAAAGAGGTTCTTTAATTAAGGAACTTCGCGAAAGCGTTGGAAAACCTCCCTCAAAGTACCAACACCAGCCTGGCTGAAAGGTTAAGCAAGAATTGTGACGTGTGATTAAATCCTGACTAGTTCTTCTTTTAGGTTTTGAAGAAGGATTTGAGGAAACAGTGGGAGCCATCCTGTTTAGATAAATTAATAACCAATCTAAACTTGCAAGAGCGTATGCTGAGTGTTTCTTTTCTCTCTCTCTGGCAGCTACCATGACTGGACAAAAACTATTACTTGAAAAGAATATACTGACCGGGCAGAACTATAAAGATTGGCTAAGGAACGTCAATATTGCGCTGACTTATGACAAAGTTGCATATGTTACCACCGCTGTTCCTCCCCTTATCCCAGGACCAGATTCCTCAGTTGCGGACAAGGAAGTTCGTAAAACCTGGGATCTAGACTGTGAGCGAGCTAAGTGTATCGTGCTGGCGTCCATGAATAATGAACTCCAGAAACAGCACAAGAGTATGGATATTGCATCCATATTCCTCCATTGCAAGGAATTGTATGGTGAACACTCCCGTATCGCAAGGTACGAAACCTCAAGGAAACTCTTCCAGATGAGGCTAGCTCCAGGATCGCCTGTTGGAGAGCACGTCCTCAAAATGATCACCCTCATTGAGGAACTCGCAAACCTGGGATGCGTGCTAGAGAATGATTTGTATATCGACTTGATTTTGTAGTCCCTACCCCACACCTTCTCTCAATTCGTGCTGAACTTCAACATGCACGAAATGGAAGCGGATCTTCCAAAGCTTCTCAATATGTTGAGGGTAGCAGAGACCTCCTTGAAAAAGGAGAAGACCCCCGTTCTGTATGTTGGCCAATCATCTTCTTCTAAATCTAAAGCGAAAGCTATAGGGAAGAAGAAGATGAAAGCCACCTAACCGAAGGGTGGGGTCAAGAAGGTGCAGGGAACGAACAAGGCAGGAAGGGTGAAGGCAGAAAAGAACGAGTGCTTCTATTGTCACAAGGAAGGGCACTGGAAGAAGGACTGTATGGCCTTCAAAGCCAAGGACATGAAGCAAGCAGTTGCTTCTGCTTCAGGTGTGTTCGTAATCGAAAATTGTCTTTCAGTAAACTCTACTTCATGGGTACTTGATACCGGTTCTGGTTCTCACATCTGTAATTCTTTGCAGGATCTGAGAAATAGTAGAGTACTGGGGGCAGGTGATATGACTCTCCGGATGGGCAATGGAATGCATGTAGATGCAGTTGCAATAGGGGAATATCACCTAGGGTTGAATAGTGGACACATTTTGGTATTGTATAGCTTTTTTTGTATTCCCAGTATGTTGTGTAATATTATATCAGTATCTTTGTTGTCTAATAAAGGATATAATTTTGTGCTTGAAAGAAATGTCATGAACATTCTCCTAAATCAAGAACTGATAGGTTTTGGCACACTGGAAAACGGCATATACATACTTAATCAACCTCAAATTTTCAATATTCAAAACACGCGTAGAAGAAAGGCTCCAGATTTGAATCAAGCCTTCCTATGGCATTGTAGACTTGGTCATATAAATGAAACAAGGTTGACTAAGTTACATAAAGATGGATATCTAGATCCGTTTGAATATTCATCATATGCAACTTGTCAATCATGTATCAAAGGAAAAATGACCAAATCTCCGTTCACCGGACACGGAGAAAGAGCCACTGAACTCTTGGGACTAGTACACAGTGATGTATGTGGTCCGATGTCTACGCATGCACGAAGCGGTCACTCCTACTTCATAACTTTTACTGATGACTTCTCTAGGTAAGGACATGTGTTCTCAATAAAGCATAAATCCGAGGCTTTTGAGAAGTTTAAGGAGTATAAAAATTAAGTAGAGAAACAAACTGGTAAAAGCATCAAGACACTTTGATCTGATCGAGGCGGAGAATACTTAAGTACCAGTTTCCTTGAATACTTAAAGCGAATGGAATTCTCTCTCAGCTTACTCCACCTTATACACTTCAGCATAATGGTGTATCAGAAAGAAGGAATCGCACGCTATTAGATATGGTGCGTTCAATGATGAGTAGTGCTGAGTTGCCACTTTCCTTCTGGGGATTTGCTCTAGAATCAGCCGCATACCTATTGAATAGAGTTCCAACTAAGTCTGTTCCTACCACTCCATATGAAATATGGTGTGGGAAGAGACCATATCTCAAGTATATCAAGATATGGGGGTGTCCGGTATATGTTAAAAAGCATAATCCGGATAAGCTCGAAGCACGATCGGTTTTATGCAAATTTGTAGGATACCCCAAGCATTCAAGGGGGTACATGGTCTACCACACTGAAGAACAAAAGGTGTTTGTCGCTCGTCACATTGTCTTCTTAGAAAGCAAATTTCTTGCAAAAGAAATTAGTGGGAGCGCGGTAGAACTGGAAGAAAGTCCACAACCTCAAACTGCAACCGAAGACTTAGAAGAATCTCAGATTTCAATAGAACATGACGAACCTACGCCACTCCGCAGATCTAGTAGGCTTTCTCATCCTCCTGAAAGATACTATGGTTTTCTTCTTGATGGAGATCGAGAGGATTGCATCATCGATGATGATGATCCTACTAGTTTTCAGCAGGCTATCACGAGTAGCGACTCAGTGAAGTGGCTGGATGCAATGAGATCCGAAATGGAATCCATGTACACCAATAAAGTATGGACTTTAGAAGTTGCTCCTCCTGGGGTAAAACCAGTTGGGTGCAAATGGATCTTCAAAAAGAAGATTGGTACATTTGGACAAGTGGAAACCTACAAAGCTAGACTAGTAGCAAAAGGTTTTCGTCAAAGACCAGGATTGGACTATGATGAAACTTTTTCACCAGTAGCTATGCTTAAATCCATTCGGATCATGCTTGCCATTGCTGCCTTCCATGACTATGAAATCTGGCAAATGGATGTAAAAACAGCTTTTCTAAATGGACATCTAGAAGAGAGTGTTTACATGGATCAACCAGAAGGTTTCTTAGACAGTGGGAGCAACGGAAGAGTGTGCAAATTGCTTAAATCCATTTATGGGTTAAAGCAAGCATCGCGGAGTTGGAACATCTGCTTTGATGAAACAGTCAAGGAATTTGACTTTATCAAAAATGTAGATGAACCATGTATTTATAGGAAGATTGTAGAAGGAGCAGTAGTCTTCCTCGTTTTGTACGTCGACGACATACTACTGATAGAGAATGATATCCCTATACTACAATCAGTAAAGCTCTTCTTGTCACAGAAATTCTCTATGCAAGACTTGGGAGATGCATCATACATTCTGGGCATTAAGATCTATCGAGATAGATCTAATAGAATATTGGGACTTTCACAGTCCAGGTGTAGCGTTTTGAAAATCGTTTCGGTGAAATTTCGGAAAATCGGTAAAATGAGGGGGTTTTCTGTAAAAAAGTCAAAATACAAATATCTTATTATAAAAATTAAATATACATATTCTAGCTATGTAATTGCTATTATTTGGTGTTTATTGAGCCGCTGGTGAAATTTCAAATTTTCTGAAAAAAATATTATTTTATTATTGTTTTAAGCCGTCACTAATACATTTAATTAGGGAAAATTACAAATTGGAATGAGTTGAAAAAATTTTGTGCATCATAAAACATTAAATAAAATTTTATCATGTGGTTTTTGGAACGAAATCATTTGCCAAAACGGTTTAGAAATTATTGAAGAAAAAAGGCTTTTTTTAGCGTAAATGTATGTTTGGGGTATCGTATTTATCATTTTTCATCACCCCACACCCGTACCCACACCCACACACCCCCACTTACTCCTCCCCTTAGCCAAATTCAGCAGCCCTCACTTTTGCCCCACTTGGTTTGCAAAGGAAAGAAAAGGAAAAGAAAAGAAAAGAAAAGAGTAGAAAATGATATATTTTGAGTTGACTTTGACTTGAAACAACTTTCCCCACCTCACTCTCTCTCCTCACTCACCCACCCCCTCTCAAATCTGGCCGAAACTGATCCATAGAGCAGCAGTCCCCCCTCCCCCAAGTTCTCACTCCATTTTTGCTTCAAAAATCCATAAAAAGCTTCAAAATCCATACAATTTCAAAGCTTTTTTCCAAATCCAACACTTACCCATTCTTCCTTAGCATTTCAAGCATGGATCCTTGTGAAAAGAGAGCATTTTGGAGTGCCATGGATGCTTGTGGATCTTCTTATGCTTTTGGGTATATTTCTAAACATTTTGTTGCTTAAATTGTTACTAATTTCTTAAGCTAATTTATTTAAGTGTTATTTGGATATGTGAGTTTAATTGCAAGTTTTGGAATTCAAGTTGTGAAATTGAATGCAAGTTAGGGTTTATAAAATTGGTGTATGGTTGTGTGTTATAATTAGGCTTTGTTGTCATGTTAATACAAGTTTAGTAGCTAGTGCTAATGGCTAGCTTAAAAATTGTGTTAAATTGCTAATTTGCTTACTAGGTTTTTTGAAAATTGTTAAATTCTTGAGATTAAAAATGTGATTAGGTTTTTCTTGGCTTCATTAACTTTATTAAGTGTGGTTTAATGCTTTGGATCATGCAAATCTAAGATAGATTGTAGTTTGTGCATTTTTGCTTTGAAATTGTTAAAAAGGGTATTTTTGTAAACTAGAATATTAGGATTTTTGGAATTTAATGAGATTAAATTCCGGAAATTGTTTATACGACTTATTTAAGATATTTAATAAATATATTGGCCGCTACATTCATTTAAACATCATGTTTTGTACAAAAACGGCGAATTGTGCTTGCTAGATTTTCGGAAAAATGATTTTTTAAGTGAAATTGGGGTTTTTGTGAGTTTTAACCTAGTTTATATTAAAATTAGTGTTCGTGAATGTGCAAATGAGTGTATTTGGGTTTTCTCGATGGTTTGGCGTTTGTACGCCGACGTCGAGGGTTTTTGGGTTGATTTGTGAAAGCAACCATAGGTTTTGACCTATGTGGGATTCGTGCGTCGTTTTGGTCATGAGTCGGATTTTAATGAGATATGGTGCGTTATGATATGTAGGTACCCCCATGTGGACTTCGAGACGACAAACAAGCGCGTGGCAACGTAGGCACCGGCTAGCGAGGACCAGGTGAGTAGATTTATATCTACGGGGAGAAGTCGGGTGGATGGCGTATAGCACCCCCGCAGTCCGTGGTGGTGTATACGGATGCGTATACACACCAATAATTATTATATGTCATTTGGGATTATTAACGATACTTAGGATGGATATTGGTGTGTTAGATTATTTTAGCGTTGCGAACCCTAGGGTAGTGTTGCACACACATACACATATACATACTTGCATACATTCCTATTGATATGTGCTCATGGGATTCTATATAGTTATGTGTTCACATAGGTATGGGACTGTGTGTTCACATACGGATTTGAGGATAGTACTTGGGATTTATGATGAGTCGATGAGATTTGATTTGAGGCCGTGAGATCGGTGATATAGCGGGGTTCGTATTTGAGATACGACATGACGTTGTAGCGGGTCCTTGACGTAGTTTTTACACACGTGCATGCATACTTAGGCGGTATCAGTATTGTACTAGATGTAGATCAGTACCCCGATCATGATAATTGATAAGAGGATACCAGGTGAATAGTATGATGAATGTGATATTGACCCGTACCTAGATTTGGGATGCCGTACGACGGATTTACGTACGAGCTATATTGATGATTGATCCGCACTCTTGACTTGGGATGTCTGGTTATGGATATGATATTATTGAGGCGGGATCACCGACTATACATATACAGGTATGTATATGTATCGACTCAGATGATAGGCGGTTTCCTTACCTGTAGTTCAGCTTGTTAGTTCAGCCGTATAGTTTAGCGTAGTTGTTAGATTAGATTAGACCCTACCTATTTCAAAACTAACGAATCATGGGTATTTTAAAAGACAGCCCAAGGGATCTTACGGATATTTCAAAAGACGTATCTTTTCATAAAAACACCGTAGCCCCTATTTTCAAAACCCCATGATTCGTGTTATTTCAAAAGGAACCAATTTGTAGGACTTATATTAGATTAATGCAGATTAGTTATCGTTGTGTCTAGTTTCAGCTCCCGCACATTATTGCTGTTCGCTCTGCCTCGCATATTTATTTTGCTGCATATTCCATTATTGATATCATGCTGTTAGGACACTAGCACCATTACCGATGATGCGTATGTACCACGTACACCTATTTGCCGGCTCACACACATCTTCATCGGTAATTGCCATGTCACGTACACTTTAGAGAATATAATTGCTTGACTTAGATTGTTAGCTAGTAGTTTTGACATGATATTAGTGTACTTCCCTTATATGCGATATTAGACATTGTAGTTATTACCTACCATTTCATGCATACTGTTATTCAGTTGTTCATGCCTAGTTCATTATCATTGACATATGCACTTGTGATGATTTCTTGAGATTTATGATATTTCTGGATTTCGGGGAAAGCCGCAAAATTTACAACTTATGATCTTTTAAAATATAAAATGTTGCGGTTTTCTAGTGATGTAAAGTGTCGTCCACCATGAGTTTGCTGTGGTTTTGGAGATCCGTGTCGAGGAGTGGAGGAACCGTCAAGGGTACATGGTGGGCCCGGTATGGTATCCCGGGGCAAGAGGAATGTGGTGTTGACGTTGAGCCTGGCTGGGGAGCACTACCTACCGGTGATATTACCTGACGCGTCGGATATCCGAAGGATACCGTCGTGGTCTTGAGATGGATGGTAGGGGCCGGTCTGGACTAACGGCGCCCTAGATATTAAGATTGAGACATTGATATTTCGAGACAGTGAGATTTATGTTTTTTGTCGATGCTAGACACTGTTGATGCTGATTTCATTTATGATACCTCAGTTTAAAAATACGAAGGAAATCTCACTAATTTATGAAAACAGTTTCTTCATTTACATGTATTCTGTTTCATGCATTCATACCTCATTCATATGATATATTGCTACCTGAGGCACTGACACAGGCACATGAAATTATACTCGGGTTAGATATTACCCTAGCCATTTTTATAGGCTGCCTGTTATACTTATATTTGAGGATATATTATGATCATTGACCTAGGTTGCGTTATTTATGCGATTTCTGTGCGTAGATGTTTTTCTATTCACGAGTTGGCAACTCACCCCCGTTGTGCCCCAGTTTCTTGCAGGTTTGCCGTACAGGTTTCATTACGGCTTGCGGGCTCAGTTTCATTCGGGTGGCTTGCTAGTAGGTGGGTTTTTCTTGTATCGTACCCATCATATTACCTTGTATGATATTATTCAGTTGTATCTAGTAAATTCCATCAACCAAACATGTATTTATTGAGATAGAGACCAGTGTTGTTTATTCTTTCGACCTTAGTGTCGCTCGTTATATTTCTGGTGGTTTTGAGTTTCCTTTTGAGTTTTGATCCTCGCCGTTGGCGTTGTATATTATATTACTTGTGTGGTTGTGACCGTCGATTGACGAAGAGCTAGCTCCCGCTTGGGGATGCCTTTTTCTTGATTTCGTATACTATTCATGTTGTATCCCGTTTGGGGGCCAGTATTTACAAAGGAGACTCTGCCGAAAGTAAAATTTTGATGTTTTTAAAAAACCGCATAATTCGGCTTATGCTATTGAAACTACTTGTTTTAAATTGGTTTTCCTTCACTCTACTTCTTTTCTTGGTTTGGATTTCTGGGTTTTCGGTTTACTTAGATTACGTACGCCTCGAGACGTTTCGTAGTTTAAGTGCCGGTCATGTTCCGTACTTTCGGGACGTGACACCAGGTATATAGACACTATACTAAAGAGATTTAGTATGGAAGATTCCAAACGCGGCAATATGCCCGCTTGTCACGGAATCACCCTCTCCAAAGAGATGTCTCCAAAGACTGATAAAGAGAGGGCTCGCATGGGCATTATACCCTACGCTTCGGCGGTAGGATCAATAATGTATGCGATGTTGTGTACCAGACCGGATGTAGCTTACGCACTTAGTGTGGTAAGCAGGTATCAGTCTGACCCAGGTGAGAAACATTGGAGAGCGGTGAAGAACATTCTCAAGTACCTGAGAAGGACTAAGGAGATGTTCTTGATTTACGGTAATGGGCACCTCCAGGTAGAGGCTTTTACCGACTCCGGCTTCCAAAGTGACAAGGATGATTCTAAATCCATTTCGGGTTTTGTGTTTACCCTCAATGGAGGAGCGGTATGTTGGAAGAGTTCCAAACAAGATACCGTCGCAGATTCAACTATGGAGGCTGAGTATATAGCTGCTAGTGAAGCCGCAAAAGAGGCTGTCTAGATGAGGAAGTTCATTTCTGAACTTCAGGTGGTTCCGTCCATTGCCAATCCAATACCTTTGTATTGCGATAACAATGGCGTTGTAGCTTTAGCGAAGGAACCAAGGTCCCATCAGAAATCCAGGCATATCTTAAGGCGGTTTCACCTGATCAGGGAGATCGTGGATCGTCGGGAGATCGAGATACGGAGAGTAGACACAAAAGACAACACGGCAGATCCATTCACCAAGGCCATTCCTCAAGTACAGTTCGAGATGCTTTTTGAGATGTTGGGCATGCGGTACGCAAGCAACTGGATCTGGTAGAGACAGTGGGTACTCATTGCGCCAATTATAGGCCTTAGTGCAAGTAGGAGATTGTTGGATATATATGCCCTAGAGACCTACATTGTATAGGATGCTTGGGATATGTATGTACATGACAGTCTTGCTTGATATGATAGTACGCTATTTGGTTTGACTTTGTCTTAACGTATAATATATTTTACTTGGTATTCATATATATATATGTTGATAAAGCCCATAGGGTGTTTGTCTGACTACCGGCGTTATGATGGCAGTCGTACTAGTGGGAGCTGGATAGTCAATAGGCACACTCTTAGATGTCCCTAGTCGTAGGAGTATCAAGATTGGGCATCGATACTCCGGAGTAGACTAGTGTATACATATCTAGACCCTGACGAGGGGCGATGGATTGGTCCCGCAACCATTGGTGGTGTTCACCTAAGATTGTATACAGATGCTCACTGGGTGTGAGTACACCGGACAGGACTCGCCGAGAACTGACTGGATGGTATTATACCTAACGTCAGATAGCAGTTCTCAGGTGACATGTGTGCAGATAGTCCGTTGACTTAAGGTCATCATTTGTCTCGTGTGAGTTCCCACTGTGCTTTGATTATTACCCTACCACAGCTCAAAGGAGTCGTGCAAACAGGTTTCAGTTGGGCACAGTCCCGAGCCACATGGAGACAGTGAGCGACTGTTAGGGATTCGTCTCTCCCGGTATAGGGAGTTGATATCGCACTGTGGTCGTTTGGTCATTACCATAAGTCCCTGGCCAGGGCTGATTGAGAATTACTGATGGAATGATCAGTAGATTCTCGGGTGGTCTTGAACCATACCGACACGACTTGTACGGTTATTAGGGGTCTGACGTCCACCACCTCCCTAGACCATACATGCGATACTCTTAGACGAACAGACCGGGCTGCGCGGATATTGTCACAGACAGGCTCAGTAGGATTTCAAATAGGTTACCTCATCAGCTTTCTTATCGACAACTACCTGGGGACCGTTACGTACAGCTAGTGCCGCTTGCGGTCTGTGGTTAAACCCACTGCCAGTGTAGTAGTCGAGTCTTTAGAGTCCCACACAGAGATTTCCCAAACCCAGGCGAAAAGATATAGAGGTCGTATGGTTTTACGACAAAGGTTCGGACGCATACGTGCTTGAACGCACATACGACATTCGGACAGTTTTTTACTAGCCGGCTTTGGTTTAAGCCAGATTCTAGTATCAGGTTATTGGACTTATACAGTCTAAAGTTTTTCCATGTTTTTACTGATGAGAGGGGCGTTCTCGTAATTTTCCCAGAAGCTTCTAGAAGGATGTGACATGGAGGGAGAGGTGGCATTTTCATTTAATGAATTAGTGACTCATTGTGAGTGATTCATCATGTCATTAATGCATTATTAAATGCTTAATGACTCACATAATGAATCACCCACTTGCATTAATGAAACATGATGAATAATCTCTTATTATTCATTTCTTTTAATTCATTATGTTTCATATATCTAGTGAGAAGCTTTTTCATTTCAGATATTATTATCATTATCATCTTCTCACTCTCTCTCTTCAAGTTCTCTCTCCTTCACCAAGCCTAATCCTACCCCTCATGAGTTGAGAACAAGGATTAGGAAAGACTAATTACTCCATAACCTATCTCTACATCACCTTAGCTACTCTATTTAGCAACTAGAAAAACTAAGTAACCTCAAGTTTAGAGGTTATAGCTTGGATTAGGGTTCTCGGGTGGATCGTCTATCACGGAAGAAAGCCGAAGAGGACGTGGAGATCCAAAGAGGCCGTAGATAACATTAAGACAAAGGACTAGAACCGTTTGGTATAATCTCTTAACATAGTAGTTTAGAACTCTATTGCTTTTGTTAAAACTTGTTTAGCAAACGATTCATACGGTTAATCGATGTTTGATCATAGAACAAGATTGTTATTCATATTTCCGCCTCCCCATAAGTATTGGGGTGTTGAACATCGACTGACATGTTTCGCATTAGGGAGCTCCTATTTCTGTTCGTCAAGGAGAGAGACGGCAGTTTGAGGTGTACTGATTGATCGTCAATTGAACCGGCTTACGGTGCGGATAGGTATCCTTTACCTCGCATTGATGATTTCTTCGATCAGCTCCCGAGTGCGGGACATTTTCTAAGTTTGTTTGGGATCAGGTCATCATTGTTGCGGGTTCGGAGTGATGAGATTCCGAAGACTGCCTTGTGCGTGCTACGGGCTTTGTGTGTTTTGGTGGTGTCATTGGACTCACCAATTCCCTAGCAGCATTCGTAGATATGATTAACCAGATTTCTTTAGTCCGTTCCTCGACCAGTTATTGTTGTGTTATTGATGACATTTTGGTCTATTCAATGTGTCATGAGGGACAGGAGTAACACTTGACGATTTGTTTTGCATACATTGGGTGAGCCCCAGCAGTTTGCTAGATTCTCGGAGTGTTCCTTCAGACTTGTTTGTGTTGACTCCTAGGTCTTGTAGTTACGGGAGACGGTTTTCGTATGGTCCCGAGGAAGATCGAGACAGCTTTGGCCCAAAGTTGTGTACGGACGGAGGTCCGTTGATTTTTGGGCTTAGCAGGTTTTTACCGCCGTGTCGTGCAGTATTGCTAGTGTAGTGCTGCACCGTTAACTGAACTGACTAGAAAGGAGGTTCTTTTTCTTTGGACTGAAGCATGCGTACGGAGTTTTCAGCAGTTGGAGACTCGGTTAACAACTGCATCAGTTCTTTCTTTGCTCTCTGGTTCGGGCGACTTTGTTTTTTTACTGTAATGTTTCGTGAGTAGGGCTCAATTGTGTACTGAGGTGACACTATAGAGTTATCGTTTTTGCTTCCCTACATTTGGGGGGAGTATGAGCAAGATATCCCACTCATGATCTAGAGATGGCCGCGGTGGTCGTGCGTTGGAGATTTGGAGACGCTACTTGCTCGAGAGTCGTGTCAGATTTTCATGGACCACCAGAGCTTAATGTACATCTTTCTGCAGCGGGTTTTGATTGTTAAGATAGAATTCTGCAGATTTACAATTCTTGTGCGATCGTTGAGTACATATTAAGTTCGCCTCTACTGAGGGGACAACATGCTCATGTCCGTGCCCGACCATTTTTCCTTAATCGCTTTCACGAGGCACAGCCCGCTGATGCACGTTTGTCAGAGGTTCTTGAGCATTCTCTGCTGGGTAAAGATTCAGAGTCCTTGATTTATGACCAGATGTGCTACATTTAAGGACGCGTTTGTGTACCTGATACTATTGGGCAGAGACGCGAAATCCTAGAGCAGGCACGTCAGTCAGCTTTCGGTGTTCATCCAAGTTCCACCAACATTTGACGTGACTTGTGAGATAGTTACGGATGGGCAGGGATGAAAAGAGAAGTTTCGGGTTTCGTTTCAAGGTGTCTGTCTTGTTATGTGCTAGGTTGAGTATCTGAGACCGGCTGGAGAGTTGCAACCTTTAACCATTTCGAAGTGGGAATGGGAGCAGATCTCCACGAATTTCGTTATGGTGTCTACCCAGGTTTAGTAAGGGTGTGACTCCATTCGGGTGTTTGTTGTCCGGTTATACTCGGTTTGCTCGGTTTTCTTTGTTAAGTTTATGCTTTGCACGGAGTTCCTTCATGGGTCGTATCCAATGAAGGCACCCTATTCGCTTACCGTCTTGGATAGGAGCTTCAGGAAGCCTTGAGTACTGGTTGAGCTTTAGCTCCGTCTTTCCATCCACAGGATGATAGTTTTGTGAGAGCGGGCTATACCGAATCTAGAGGATATGCTTGTGCGTGCGTAATAATTGTTTTCGGCAGTTGAGATCGTCACTTGCCATTGTTAGGATTCTTCTTCGGTAGCAATTATCAGGAGGCGATCCAATTGGAAACCTTTAGGTTTAGTTGTTAGGTCGTGTCGATCGCCATTCTGTTTTCTGACTCTGCGTAAATAGGATTTTTGGACCCCAGCTAGTCTAGAGACTTCGGAAATGATCCAGTTGGTTCAGGTCAGGATGATGACAGTCCTGTGCGGACAGAGGTCTTATACCGACCATGGTGGTTGCAGGCTTGAGTTCGCAGAGGGAGATCATGTATTCCTACGGATTTTTTCGACGAATGACATGTTGAGTTTTGGGAAGCTTACCCCAGGATTGTAGGTCGTTTTCAGATCCTTTTAACGAGTTAGTTCCGTTGCCTTTAATTTGCCACTTCCGCCCAGATTATTGAGTTTTCACCTCGTATTCCGTGTGTCGTTACTTTGCAAATACCTTCATGACCTTTCTCACATGATTCAGCATCAGACCATTTAGTTTTAACGCGATCTTTTCGTTCACCGGCAGCCATTTGTGTCAGTGGCTCGACAGATGGAGAAACTTCGGTTAAAGGTCTTGCAATCTGTAGAGACTTTTCTTGGACATAGCCGAATAGTGAGGTGGTCACTTGGGAGGCTGCGAGCGAGATTTGGGAGTTTTGTATTCTTTTCTTTGAAGGTACACTTAGTGAGAATTTTAAATTCGGGGACGAATTTTTATAAGGAGGAAATTGTAACGTTTTAGAAATCGTTATGCGAATTTTTCCGTTTTAGAGTAAAATTGTCGGTAATTTCCGTTTTAAATCTTCTGTGATCAAACGTCCATATACACTTACCAACACCTAGTTTAGCTAAAATAAAGCTAGTGAGCAAGCTTTGGGGGTATATTGGACGTTTTGGTTCAATTAGAATTTTTCCCAGTTTTAATATTATTTTAATGTGGTATTTACCTTTTGGATTGGAAAAAATTCTCCTAATATTTTATCAAGCTTGAGTAAAACCAAACCCTACCTACAATATTTAGTTATTCTTGTGAGAAAAGGGGTTAAATTTTCAAAGAAAAGAAAAGAATCAATGAAGTGGCTTCATGCATGCATGTGCATTTAATTGCATTTATGTGCATTTTTTGAAGAATTAAGCTAGAAAACCCTACACAATTCCCTCACCTTCCTCAACTATTGGCCGAGCCTCCTCCTTCCTCTGCCTTTGAGTTTTTCTTTCTCTATTTACAACAATTTTCAAGCTCTTAAATCTCCAAAATTCCAATTTAATCTCACAAAAATACCCCAAGTCTTGCTTTTGCCTCTTTGATCACTTGGAGCTAGGAAAGGTTGGATCATGGGAACAAGTTTTGATAGGTAAAATCCCTAATCTGTTAATTAGGAGTTTTCATGATGTATAGCTCGTTGGTTATTGTTTAGAACACTTTAAGTATGGATTAGTGCGATAGCGTTTTATTTAGTGTCTTTTTAGATTTCTGGGATCTACTCTGACCTGGAAATTTTATTGGATAACCAAACAAGATTGTAGTGATGTACTAGTGAACCTAAGATCTCACCTGAGAAACGAGACCTACCTCACCGGCTTTGGCCGACGACCTTTTGGAGAATTCCGGCGACACCGGTTTTGGAGGGGATATGGATGTTGGTTTTCTTGTGGGTAGTTGTCTGCTGTAGTTTAGGGGTGTTTGGTACTGTTTACTTTTTCAGTATTTACAGTATGCAAAATCTGCGATCGTTTTCCTATATTCTAGTGTTTTGTGTCCGCGCGATACGTTTTACGACATTGATCGTGCACTTTGTGTGATTTTGCTCTTAGGTTGTTTTCGTCGTGTCGCTACACACGTTAGCCACAATACGAACACTTGAGAGTATGTTTTGTGTGGTTGCGTCGGTTAAATGTAGTTTGTGTGTTTTTTGGGTCTAATATTAATATATAATTGCTTTATTGTTTTGATGTGGTAGGTTTGCAGGCGGGGACTTCGGACACTGCTATAAGGAAAACAAGTGGTTGGCTTCACTTAGCCAGGAGCGTTGGTGAGTAGATTTAACATCTACAGGGGAATCGCGCGCATGGCGTTATTCGTCTGGGCTAGAGATGTTAATTTTGTCACATATTCTATGTCATATTTAGAATTGTGCATTTACCCTACTGCTTAGTTAATTGTTGTGCTTGGACTAGTATCCTTAGGACACTGCACTATTATTGACGACTCATGTTGCACGAGCACTGATTGTATGCCACACACACCGTCAATAACTGCAATGTCACGCACAACCCACTTATAGATATGATGTTGTTTGGTTAGGGACATTGTGACATTGATTAATATTTCTTATCGCATATGATATATATAGTTACCTGTATACCTATAGAGTATTGTACTATTGGCGATAGGTACATACACATAATGACATTGCTACATGTATATCTTGCATACGTCCTTTACTTATACCCGAGGGTGTATATTACATCATTACTGATAGGTAGATGTCTATATCTTGCTATACCTTTATGTTTACACATATATCAGTTATAGCTACATGTTTACCTTTATTTGATGTCATTTAGAATTGGAGAAATTATGAACCGCATAATTTATATTTTAACTAGTTGCAGTTAAATAGTGGCCTTTCCTTTATACGCTCGCATTTCAGTTTCATGTTGCGTATATTATATTCATGGATTCTCGCATTTAGATATGGATTTTTCATAATATTTTCTGGATTTAGGGACCATGGTAGTTTCATGAAATTATACATTATTTGAAAAACCCGGTTTCCCTTGATAAGATATTTCAGCAGCTACCATGAGATTTATCGGTTCTGATATATATATACCCTACGCGAGGAAAGGAGGGGTCCGTGTGCGTGTACATGATGGGGCCTGGAGGTACCCTGGGGCAAGAATCTCAGTGAGGAGATGAGTTAGTAGGGGAACCATACTTTCCGGTGACATTACCAATGACTCGGCGGTTATCATGGGGATACCGACGGGAGTCATGTGCGTATGGATACGTCGAGAGGCAAGGGTCAGAGCTAGGCACTCGAGCTTTCGGTATAGAGTATGATACGTACCTATCAGGGTGCCAGTCATGGTGACAGCACCTGATAGATCAGTCTTTCTGTGTCGATGCTTGACATATTGTTTTCATGATACTTTACTCCTAAGTATATATATATATTAGTGGAGTGGGACGCTAATATATATGTATACATATCCTTTTATAAACATCATCATATTTATTCATGCAAATATACCTAGGATATAAGAGATTCACTTGATCTTGGATTTAGGACATTTGAGATTTACTTGATATTGGATACAGGATATATATGAGAATTGCTGATTGTGTATATTCAGGATATATGTGATTTACTTGATATTGTACATTCAGGATTTGCGAGACTTATATGATATGAGAGCCAATTTGGGGGCTGATTTGAGGAATTGGTATTTGGATTGTCTTGATGGATTTTGATCCTACAACGACGTCAGGATTCCGTAGAAATGACATGTTTCATCCCATACTTCATATTTAATTATATGCACTGCTTCATGTGTTAGTTGTACCTGTTAGAGTACCTTTCGTGACTGCCTTTTCATATCATTATTACAGGATTATTGCATACCGATTGTCATATCATTACTTCATATACGTGTAGTACCTGATAGAGCACCTTACATGACTGTTACATATATATCGTCATATTATTGTTTTATGTATTAATTGTACCTGCTAGTATACTTTTCATGATTTTTGCATTACATATGACCATTCATGGCTATTAGATGTTTATGTTAGATTCGCGCTGTACGTGCATACTCGCGATTACCTGCATGTGTTATTTCACTATTCACGACTTGGCAACTCATCCCCGTTGTGCCACAGTGTTGTAGGGTTACTAGGCATACGCACAAGGGTCTATAAGGTATCAACCATGCCCGATTTAAAATTTAGCCATGACGAACAACCCCAAACCAAGATCTTAGACTAGAGATTAGGCGAAACAAAGTATAGTAAATACTTTAACATCTAAGAGTTTGGGATTACAACCTTTGTAGTCCGGTCCTTCACTTCATAAGCTCCGTGTTGTGGTCCCTTCGCTGTGATCATCAAGTTTCGGACTCTCGAGAGGCTCCACGACGAGAAAGATGCAAGCTTGCTTCCGATCTTCGATAACAAAGATGTTCTACCTTGGAGTTTCATTAACAAAAGCTCTCACTCACTAAATGAAGTGAACACCCTAATCTAAATGGCTAGGATGGATTAGAATGATGAAGTAGGATTTTAGCACTCATTTGTTTCCTATTTCTCTCTCATTTTCATCAACTTTAAAAAAGCTAGTAAGCTTTTCCACGAAAGAAGAGGAAGGAAGCAGAAGATCGTTTTCTTTTATGATGAATAATGAATAACTCAAGTCTAAGGTTAGAAATGCAACCATGGTTTATGTGAGAAGAACTAACCCTTGTAGAGATTGAATCATAGTTAAAGGTTTGGTTGGGTTAAACAAATATCTATGCAAAATATCAACACAAATATCTTTGCACAAAACAAAATAAAACCTTCTAGAAAGTTCTAGAAAAGATTAACCCAAATCAAACCCTAACCATGTTTAATCTCCACTAAACATGTTGCATTAATAACCCTAATATGTTACAATATTATATATTACATATACAATATTTATTGTAACAAAATAAAATAATACAATTAACATATATCGCATATATATCAATGTATTACCCGAGTGAGAAAAAGAATCTTTTAGTGAGCTTATATCAGTTAATGTAATTTAATATATCAAATATATAATTATACATTAAATTATCCAGTCAACACTTGACCCGATAATCCGGCTATTTCATAAATAACCGACTAATATAATCTGTATCAGTTCATCGAATCAACACTTGATCCGATGACCCGGCTATATCTCATATACCCGACCGATATCTCATATCGCGAGAATCTAATACGGTATCACATACACGTATTGTTCTCGGTCCCGCACATATCATATATGTGCTCATACTCCATTTTGCCTGAGTCAAGAAACCTCTGTGTAGGACTCTAAAGAATCGTGAATACGATGGCAGTAGGTGATGATCATATCAAACACCCACAAGCTGCAAGCGGTCAGCTAAACGTAACAGCCACCCAGGTATTGAGCGATCAGAAGATCAACAAGCAAGCCTGTACATTCTCCCGCGAATCCAATCAGTAACACTCCCGTACAGTCCGGTCTCTTCGTCTGATATGTCGCATATCTCGCCTAGGGGTGGTAAACTTCAGACCCCAGTAGCTTGATAAGTCGTGTCGATATGAGGTCTATAACAGTTCGAGAAACTACTGATAACACTTACCAGTAAATCTCAGCAACCCTGACCAGAGATTTCCAGTTATAGCCAATCGAACACAGCGCAACATCAAATTCCTATATCGGGAGAGACGAATCCCCTCCTATCGCTCATTGCCTCCATATGATTCGGGACTGTACCCAAAAGCCACCTTTTTGCACGCCCTCTTGGATGTGGTATGAAGGAAATCAAAGTACGGTGGGAATCACACAAGACTCTATGACGATCTCGGATCTACAGACTACTCTGTACCAGTGTCACCAGAGAACTGCTATCTGACGTGAGGTATAATACCATCTGGGAGTTCTCGGCTAGTCCGTTCAGTATACCTAGTCTACACTGAGCACCCGTACACCATCCTTGATGTCAAACACCGATGGATATGGGATCATTCATCGCCCATCATATGGGTCAAGATGCGTATACGCTAGTCTACTCTGGTGTATCGATGCCCTGTCTCGATAAACCCTCGACTAGGAACAGTTATAGGATGTACTCATCGACTACCGTGGCCCCACTAGTATGATCTCATCATAGTCCCAGTAGTCGAGTACATATCCTAAGGGCTTTATCAACATGTAACATAGAGACAATCAGAGTACATGTTAAGATAAAGGGTAACCAGATAGCGTACTATCATGTCGAGCAAGAAAGTCCTCCCTATGTATGTCCAAGCATCCACTACAATATACATCGTATGTACAGTAATGGCCTCTAGGGCATACATATAACTAACAATCTCCCACTTGCACTAGGGCCATCTGTTGTGGTATCGCATGCCCAACAATTAGCTACGGTTGAAGTATCTCATACTCAACTATCCCATAAAAGTCTCTACTGGGAAAAAGGCCTTTGTGAGTGGATCCGCGCTGTTGTCCTCTGTGTCTACTCTCCTAATCTCGATCTCCCTGGAGATCGACCATCTCCATGATCAGGTGATACTGCCTACGAATTATATCTGGATTTTTGATGGGACGGGGGTTCCTTGGCATAAGCCACAACTCCATTGTCACACAATGGTAGGAACGAAGTTCATCTCATGAACTTATATATATCCAAACTGCCTCTTTGGTAGCATCCTTGGTAACAATGTATCTTTCCTTTAATCGTCTAGTAAGTCACGGTATCTAGCTTGGAACTCTTCCAACATACCGTCCCTCCACTGAGGGTAAAGACAATGCCTGCGACTGACATTCAGTCGTCCTTATCACCCTGGAACCTTTCCAGTGATTCTTCCCAGGATCGATTGATACCATCTCACTACAACTAGTGAGAATCTTAACATCCAATTAGATCTATCTCATAGATCCAAAACCCAGGATTTAGGAGGTATCACATTGATCCTATATGGAGAAGCATTGTGATAAGAGGAGATAGACCGAGCGTAGCATAGGAAACTCCTTCCCTATCAAGAGTATATCATCCACGTACTCTACGAGGATCATCACCATACTCCCTACTACCTTTTTGTATATGCAAGTTTCATCTACGATTTTGATGAAGTCAAACTCTTTGACTACCATATCAAAACAGATGTTCCAACTCCACGATACCTGATTTATCACATAAAACATCTTGCACACGTTTCCGCTACTCCTACTGTCTACGAAACCCTCTGGCTGTGTACTTATAGACGCTCTCTTCCAAATCATCATTTAGAAAAGCAGTCATGACACCCAACCGCCAGATATCGTAGTCATGGTATGTAGCTGTGTCAAGTAGGATCTGGATGGACTTAAGCATAGCTTTGAAAGTCTCAACTTTTCCATGTACACCAAGTAATCTTCTCAAGATATACTTGCTCCTGATAGCGATTTAACCCTTCAGATAAAGCAACCATAGTCCATACTTTTTGGTGTATAAGGATTCCATCTCAGATCGATAAGCATCCAGCCATTCTTACAGAGTCCCACTCCTGATGGCCAGCTCGAAACTAGTTAGGTCATCATCTCATGATGCAATCCTCGCTCCCACTGTCATAGAGAAACCGAAGTATCTCTCAGGTGGATGAGGAACCCTACCAGATCGGCGGAGAGGCTAAGGTTCGTTGGAAACAATTGAATCCTTTGGTTCTATCAAATCATCAGCTGCAGTTTGTATAGCTGGAACTCCTTCCAGTTCTACCACATGACCACTAACTTCTTCACAAGAAATTCCCATTCACAAAGGAGGCATGTTGAGAAACAAAACATCTTTTGTTCCTCGGTTAGGTAGAAGATATTCCCTTGCGAATGCTTGGGATATCCAACAAACTTCTACAGAACTGACTTTGCCTTGAACTTGTCCGGATTATGCTTTTAGACATAGGCTGGACAACCCCAAATCTTAACATACTTAAGATATGGGCTCTTCCCATTCCATATCACATATGAAGTGGTAGGCAACTGATTTGATTGGAACCCTATTCAATAGGTATGCAGCTTCTCAAGGGCATAACACCCAAAAGGAAATATGAAACTCAGTAGTACTCATCATAGAGCACACCATATCACATAGGGTGTGATTGCTCCGCCCCGATACACCATCGTGATATGGTGTATACGAAGGAGTAATGCTGAGAGAGAATCTCATTCTCCTTTAGAATAGTCCAGGAATTCCGTGCTCAAGTATTCTCCTCCTTGATCTCATCAAAGGACATAATACTTATACCCATTTTTGGTTCTCTACTTCTAACTTATGTTCTGTGATTATCTCAAAAATTTTGGACTTGTGTTTCAACAGGAACATATGTCTGAATCTTGAGAGATCATCAGTGAATGTAATGAAGTACAAAGAACCGGTCCTGGCATATGTGGACAGGGGACTTTCATACATCAGCATGTATCAATCCCAAAAGTTCACTAACTCTTTCTTTATTTCCAATAAACAGAGCTGTGGTCATCTTATCTTTATGACATGACCGGCAAGTTTCACAAGATGTAAATTCAAACTAATTTAAATATGCATCTTTATGTAACTTCAGCTAGTCGGATCGCATTGATATGACCTAGTCTACAATACCACAAGAAGGAATCGTTCATTTCTGAACTCTTCCTCTTGTGTGTGTTCTATACGTTAAGAACAGTGGTTTGATTTAGAACGTCTATACTTTTAGATAACGTGCCTGAACCGATCAACACTTGATATAGGAAATGTTCAAAACATTATCCAACAATACAAAATTATATCAATTCTTTACTAATAAAGAGACTGATATGATGTTTTATATCAGGTTCGGTATCTAATAATATTCATTCAGAATCAATGTATTCTGATAATACAGGGTGATAACTACCAACAGACTTGGCTGCAACACTTGCACCGTTTCTATCTCATGAAATTTATCACTCGTTTTCAGTTCTCTACCTATCTGTAGCCCATGTAACAGATTACATATGCGGGATCCTGATCCGGTATCTCATACCCAAGACATAAAGGATACTGAGAAACAGTTCTGTGTAATGAACACACCCGAAGAAGATGCATCAGCATGCACTTTCTTCGTTTGGGCGGCATGGGAATTCTGGTAATCCCCTATTTCCTGCTCTATCTTATAACAATTATAAGTTGGAGCGGGACCAACGTTCCTTAGCTCAGTATAACAAGCGGGTTCGGTCAATACATCCGTATTATTATCTTGATTAAGGCGAGACATAGTCGTAACCAGGAGAGAGAGAGAAGAAAACACTCAGCGTGCGCTTTTACAAGATTAGTGGTTATCAATTTATCTAATCAGGATGTCTCCTACTGTTTTAGTCAAATCTTCCTTCAAACCTTAAAAGGAAAGACTAGCCGGGATTAATTACACCCTATAAGTTCGCCAATCTTTCACCCAGGCCAGTGCCGGTACTTTGAGGAAGGTTCCCCGTGCTTTCACACGGACCTAATTAAAGTAAACCTCGTTTTCCCAGGAGCGTAACCCCGTTGACACCTTTCTAGATACCTACTTGATCGGCTAATTGTATTGTGTAAAACACTCACAGGAGTAACTCTTACTCGCAGCGGGTATCGGGATCCAACTATCTCATAGAAGGTATGCAATCTCATTGCAAATTTCAACACATGAAATTCCCAATAATATTTTAACCCTAGCGTTCTATGACCTTGACGAATGCCAAACCACCCATAGTCCGCTAGTCTAGTTCAACCCGTACATTTCCTGATTGAATTAAACCCACCCGTATGACCCTTGACGAATGCCAAACAACGCCGCACGAATACCCTAATCCAGTCGCATCGTATGCTAGCAGATAAGCACTAGTTAGCTACCGTACACTACGCCTTGACGAATGCCAAACTACCGCAGCATGAATACTAAGTAGTACTTATCTGAAATGACGGAGGGGTACGACAGGTTTTTATGAAAACCCTTTGCGTAATCAACTTGATATCGTTGTAGAATCGAGTGATTTTAAATGGAATGTTTTTGAGGCCTTTTCTAGTTTTGCTAAAGAGGTCACTGATTGAATTGAATTCTCGGTGTGTATGTAGAAAATGTATAGAAATCACAACCAAAAATATTTTTGACCGCAATCAATAACGGTGTCGATTGTATCGCGTTAGCGAGTGCGGATCGTCCACAGGGAAAGTGAGATACGTTCGAATTTGAATTAGATGAATTGAAAATTAAAGAAAAGAAAAGAAAAGACAATTCAATTCAAGATTTAATAGTGAATTCAAGAATCATCTAGATCTAAATCTAATTAACAAGAAAACATTAAAATCAAGAATCAAGAATTGATGATTTCCAATCCAATAATCAAGAATCGAAGTGAGGCTCATAGGAATCGATCGAATCTATAGACGTGATGAAGTCTATTGATTACGTATTCAAATCTATCGATGATTTGATACTAGATCGATGACGATCAACGAGAATTAGGGATTTCTTGCGGAAACTAGGGTTTCATCATCTATCCCTTGTCCTTTCGTTGATTTCATTCACCTAGCCTCTAGTAAATTCAAGAATTGTCGTGGATCCCTAATTACGAGCGAACACAATCAAGAAAGCATCGCTCGAAACTAGGTCGTCGATTCTTCAATTTGCTAAAGTTTACAAAACTCATAGGACTTAAGAATCGTTTCAAGATTTGTCGCATCATCATCTATTGATTCTCTCGACTCCTTCACGAGCGGAGTTTTACTCAAACATCATAACAAGAAACACAATCAAGAATCGAGATCTAATCATGATGCAAGAATGTAAAGAAAGCAAGATAAAGAATTTCACCTTTTATTTATCAACAATTTCGTTACGATTCTCTCAAGAACTATAATGAGGAAAGAACTCGATCATCGATTTGGCTTCGCTCGTCTTCGTGAGTCACGGATCGTCTTGGATCACTTGCTCGGATGAAGATCGACTTCGCTCCTAAAAGGTTTAAGGCTTCTCGCTTGAATTGGTACTCGGTGTTCTTGAATTTGGCTTTGGATTTTGAATTGGGGATTAGGGTTTACAAGTTGTGTCACTCAACTTATATTAAGAATTGATGAGTGGTTAATGAACTAATTAACAACCTTAGAAGTGAAGCCTTAGGGTCCCTTTTATAGCCTTGATTAGTATTAGCTTCCTTTAGAAGCTAGGTTTAGTTTAGCTTCCCATGTAAGCTAGGTAGTTAGGTAGAAGCTTCTAGAGGTAGTTAGTTAGGCTTTAGCTTCATTCATAAGCTTAGAGGTTAGGGAGAAGCTTCTAAGCTTAGGTTGTTAAGTAGCTTGCTTTGGAAGCTTGGACATTTTTAGCTTGATCAAGGAGCCTTGCTGATCTGGCAGAAGATTCTGGAGATTTCTGGAGTTTAGAGTATATTGAATGAGTGTGGGCCCTGAAAGAAGTAGTCTGAAGCTGAGCAGAGATGATGACGTGGCAGGCCAACCGCGGATCCGCGGCGGGAGTGGGTATTGGGCCGCGGATCCGCGGCCCTTTGATGCCTTCACTGTATAAAAATCTCTAGTAACTCTGCTGCTGACTCTGGGGTTATTTTCTGATGTGCTGAATCTTATAATTCTCTTCAGTTCATTGTTAGATCTCAAGTCTTGGAGTTGGCGTATTTTTATCAGCATTTTTTCCACAGATTTGGCTTTTCTCCTGTAATTTCCTGCACAGATTCTCGAAACAAGTGTTGCGCTAAACAAAGATGATGCGATGCTATGATAAACACTCAATTTCCCTCAAAAATGTCGATTTTAGTATACAACACAAGATATTTGGTATTTTACGGCTTTTTGCTAATATGTGCTATATTAATACCGAACACCTCTAGATGAGTGCAAATGGTAGGGAAATTGCCGTGTTAAAAATGCAATATTTTTGACTGATCAGTCACTCCCGGTGAAGGGATCGTCGGCTCTTTCCTCATCGAATAAGGTGCAGGATATTTCACAAATATCACTATGCAAAAAAAAACTATAGAAACAATCAAAAGACAAACCGAGTTTGTAGCATCTGCTAGTTTCGCTAAAGAGCTCACTCCCGGTGAAGGGATCTCGGCTCTTTCCTTATCGAATAAGGTGCTGGATGATCTATAAGGAACACCGCTATGTAAAGCAAGAACTAGAGCTTCCAGTTTTTTTTTTAAACAAGTTTCTACAACATCTTTAGGTTTCTTTTAGTTTCATTAATCTCATTAATGAAGTCCCATTTTATTATGCTTCACAAGCATCACATTTGAAACGAAATCTGCAATATAACATATATCTCATATATATAATATAATCATTCGTCTCAGACAGTAATATGATCTCATCACAGAACATTGCAGCAGAATAACATATATGAAATATTGGATATACTAGGACGTCCGTGTTTTAATACGAGCCTGTATAAAACACGGATTCCACGGTCGCGATGAATAGCCAAACCCATATCCCTAGACCCCTACGAGAGCGGCAAGCAACACTGCCAATTCTAGGGTTAGAAGACCCGGTCTCGACTCCTCGAGATGGTCTCCCACTGGACCCTAGAACCCAGTTACTTGTTCTCCCCGCCTTGTGTCTACCTAATGCGGAAAAGTAAATAATATACAATGATGACATCATCCTCAGCCCGGAAGTGCCCCAATAAAAGAATATTACATACAAATTAATTTTACATGAATGAAAAAGAAAAACTCTCATCTCACATAAAACCCCCGGCTATTCAAAACGCGACGATCCAATATAACATATCAAAGCAACACCTAATATCTCATATCATCAACGTAAGCAAGTACGCGTATCCCGATTATCGTTGATGTATAGCAACGATGCCGGCGATACACCACATACTGCGCTTACGGTCACAGAAAAGAAAGTGTAAAACTACAACAGTTGGAATCCGCAACCTCCTTAGACATCGCATGCTTAACCAAATGAATTCCTTAGACATCGCATGCCTAACAATTATAAACCCCGCATTTTAGTCTCATTATCGAAAAATCTTTTCAATATCAAGTCGGGCAATTCAACAAGATTCCCGACATCCTGATCGAATGCTCGTCGCAAAGTTTAGTAGACCGCCGCACCCCTGGATGCCGTTGACGAAGTGCACTAAGGCGAAACACCGCTGCCGCGAGCACCCGAACGGATGCTTTTGGCGACGGGGTTCTCCTACAGTCACTTGGTTGGGGCTATGGGGCATGGCTGTCTGTTAAGTTTACCCGGCGAGTATCCGCGTACGCTACGTGATTGCGACGGAGTTTTGATCACATCAAAATTCCGTGGCAACCGATCATCTGAGACTGAACTGCTAGATTTATAACATTCAATTTAGTTATCTCATAACTACTTGTGGATTCCAAATATTGTATCACATTCCAGATAAGTAGACAATGTTAAACTTTCCGATCGAATAATTAAACACCTAAGTTTTCCCAAATAGCTCAACACTTGAGAGGAATTTAAAAGCATCTATCACATGCCACAGTACCAATGGTCCAGCCGTAGAAGGGTCAAGCCAACGCCTCACATGTGGCAACGCCGTACTGCCACAAACCCTAAAGTTTAGAGGCGGTTCAGACGGTCACATAATCGAGATAAGCTTTGTGTTCTTCTAGAGGGTCCACCGCGTTACTTGCATGATTTTCCGGAAGTTTCAAACTTAAGAAAAATTCAACTTTTGAAAAAATTTCCGACAGGGGAAAAAGTGAGTTATTAATATCCGTTCGAACCTTTTAACACGTTCTAAAATTACCCGGAAAAAATTTAAACGAAGTTAAATTATCCGATCGAATCAACGAGTCCTAATACAACCCAGAAAACTCAACACTTGAGTAAGAATTAAAATTTCCCAGAAGCTTACAGAGACACCTACGGATATGACTGTAGAAAATTGAGTCCCTAATTCCCAATTCTTGCCGCGGAACCACCGCCAATACCCCAGTTTGGCCGCGGTTCCGCGGCTCAATAGTGGACTTAGGGTGTCATTTTTCACAGGTCTCCATAGAATTCCCTGCTGATTTTTTGAGTATTTTTAATATGAAAAATGTCAACTTTTTGAAAAATTTCTACAAACTAGGGTTTTACGGGTATTCGGAGTTCGATCGGACTTTAAATTTCGTCTAGACTTCGCCTAAAACTCTAGCTTAGCTCTGATACTACTGTAGGGTTACTAGGCACACGCACAAGGGTCTATAAGGCATCAACCATGCCCGATTTAAAATTTAGCCGTGCCGAACAACCCTAAACCAAGATCTTAGACTAGAGATTAGGCGAAACAAAGTATGTTAAACACTTTAACATCTAAGAGTTTGGGATTAAAACCATTATAGTCCGGTCCTTCACTTCATAAGCTCCGTGTTGTGGTCCCTTCGCTGCGATCATCAAGTTCCGGACTCTCGAGAGGCTCCACGACGAGAAAGATGCAAGCTTGCTTCCGATCTTCGATAACAAAGATGATCTACCTTGAAATTTCATTAACACAAACTCTCACTCACTAAATGAAGTGAACACCATAATCTAAATGGCTAGGATAGATTAGGATGATGAAGTAGGATTTTAGCTCTCATTTGTTTTCTATTTCTCACTCATTTTCATCACCTTTGAAAAAGCTAGTAAGCTTTTCCATGAAAGAAGAAGAAGGAAGAAGAAGATCATTTTCTTTTGTGATAAATAATGAATAACTCAAGTCTAAGGTTAGAAATGCAACCATGGTTTATGTGAGAAGAACTAACCCTTGTAGAGATTGAATCATAGTTAAAGGTTTGGTTGGGTTAAACAAATATCTATGCAAAATATCAACACAAATATCTTTGCACAAAACAAAATAAAACCTTCTAGAAAGTTCTAGAAAAGATCAACCCAAATCAAACCTTAACCATGTTTAATCTCTACTAAACATGTTACATTAATAACCCTAACATGTTACAATATTATATATCACATATACAATATTTATTGTAACAAAATAAAATAATACAATTAACATATATCGCATATATATCAATTTATTACCCGAGTGAGAAAAAGAATCTTTAAGTGAGCTTATATCAGTTAATGTAATTTAATATATCAAATATATAATTATACATTAAATTATCGAATCAACACTTGATCCGATAATCTGGCTATTTCACAAATAACCGACTAATATAATCTGTATCAGTTCATTGAATCAACACTAGATCCAGTGACCCGGCTATATCACATATACCCGGCCGATATCTCATATCGCGAGAATCTAATACGGTATCATATACACGTATTGTTCTCGGTCTCGCAAATATCACATATGTGGTCCTACTCCGTTTTTCCTGAGCCAAGAAACCTCTGTGTAGGACTCTAAAGAATCGTCAATACGCCGGCAGTAGGTGATGATCATATCAAACACCCACAAGCAGCAAGCGGTCATCTAAACATAATAGCCACCCAGGTATTGAGTGCTCAGAAGATCAACAAGCAAGCCTGTACATTCTCCTGTGAATCCAGTCAGTAACACTCCCGTACAGTCCGGTCTTTTCGTCTGATATGTCGCATATCTCGCCTAGGGGTGGTAAACGTCAGACCCCAGTAGCTTGATAAGTCGTGTCGATATGAGGTCTATAACAGTTTGAGAAACTACCGAAAACACTTACCAGTAAATCTCAGCAACCCTGGCCAGGGATTTCCAGTTATAGCCAATCGAACACAGCGCAATATCAACCCCCTATACGGGGAGAGACGAATCCCCTACTATCGCTCATTGCCTCCATGTGATTCGGGACTGTACCCAAAAGCCACTTTTTTGCACGCCCTCTTGGACATGGAATGATGGAAATCAAAGCACAGTGGGAATCACACAAGACTCTATAACGATCTCGGGTCTACAGACTACTCTGTACCAATGTCACCAGAGAACTACCATCTGACGTGAGGTATAATACCATCTGGGAGTTCTCGGCGAGTCCGTCCAGTGTACCCAGTCTACACTGAGCACCCATACACCATCCTTGATGTCAAACACCGATGGATATGGGATCATCGATCGCCCATCATATGGGTCAAGATGCGTATACGCTAGTCTACTCTGGTGTATCGATGCCCTGTCTCGATACACCCTCGACTAGGAACAGTTATAGGATGTACTCGTCGACTACCGTGGCTTCACTAGTATGATCTCATCATAGTCCCAGTAGTCAAGTACATATCCTAAGGGCTTTATCAACATGTAACATAGAGACAATCAGAGTACATGTTAAGATAAAGGGTAACCAGATAGCATACTATCATGTCGAGCAAGAAAGTCCTCCCTATATATGTCCAAGCATCCACTACAATATACATCGTATGTACAGTAATGGCCTCTAGGGCATACATATAACTAACAAGTGTTTTGCAGGTGTTCCTCAGGATAGTTAAAGGCAGGGCTATTTTCATCCATCGTATCATCTTTGCTGCGGATACCACTTCGCCTGATAGTGTGCAGTTTTGCTTAGGTAGGTTTTGCGGTTATTCAATGTTTCTTGTTGTACATTCGTTGTATCATATACTCTCCATCTACCATTATCTTGTATGACTTAGAGATTTGATGTGAGGACGATATTATATATTATTTTGTGACTTGGAGGTTTTTATGCAGTTTTATTTATATCGTCTCTTTCTTCGCTACGGCGTCGTATATCTGTTGTGGTGGTTGTTTTCTGCCTTTCGGCGTGGATTTGCTCCCGTTGGGGATGCTTTACTTTATATTTATGTTTTACCCATTTTTGGGGGCTTATTTTACAAAGGAGGTGCTGTCAAAATTTTAAAGGAAATAAGTTGGACTTTTAAAGAATTTGGGTTAAGATTTCAAAGGTTTTGAAAATGCTATTATTTCTTATTACTTTTGATGGTTTAGATTTCTGGGTTTTGGGTTTTTTCACTGCGTTATGCCTGTAGACGTTGCGTAGTATTAGGGCCGTCACGTGCCAATTTCGGGCCGTGACACGAAAACCAACAGAAAACTCATGGTGGACGACACATGTATCATATTATTGGAAAAACCGCAACTTTCAATGTTTAAAAATAATATCAGGTTTATTAAATCCTTACGGCTTTTCCCTAAAATCTCATAAATCTTAAGTGCTGTAATCCTTAAGAAAACCATCATAAGTGCATATGTCAATGATAATGAATGCCTATAGTAGCAACAAGTCGAACTGCAATGTATAACTAATAGGCTAGACATGAACGAATGATGTAATGAGGTATATGAATATGAATAGCAATCTTACATGTTCATCCTGAGGAATTTAAATGCATTAGCACAAGTTTAAGCATCATATATAGTGAAACTGTTCTAGATTTTAGATTATACAAGGTATCTAGTGTTGTGGCATAGCAATTACCAAGGCGTGTGTGTCCGCATGAATAGTGCTCGTGCTGCATAAAACCCTGGCAATAGTGCAAGTGTCCTTTGAAATGAGCTCGCACATGTATGTAAATTTATATGACCATGAATGCAGCAAGATGTTCAAGAAAGCATTATACTCATAATTACTAGTACAACTAGAAGTCTTTTAAATTTTCCAAACTATCGGGCGTCTTGCGCCATCCAAACGATTGTCCCCCATAGATGTTACATCTACTCACCCGTGATCTCGTGCTAGGTGTATCCGACCACCTGCTTTCCTTTCTCCATGGCGTTCAAAGTCCCCGCCTGCGAACCTGGAATTTACACAATGTACACACATAAGGCAAAATTCTGCAAAAACGTGATGTCAAGATTACACAAAAAACTAGTGTCTCAAGTTAAATGCTTGTGTATACGTAACGTGTGTGCATACGTTAAACCACCACGACACGCTGTGACACACAGCACACCAACTCGATTCGTATCGTACGTGTCGCGCAAGTCCCGCTATGCTAAATATAGGTAAACGGTCCAAGATTTAATCTGGAGCAAAGACAAGAAAATCAAACAAAACAAACCCCTCTCAATACCTACAGAAAACTACCTGCAAAAATCCAACAAAAACCCAGACATTTGGGCCGGCCACCATAGGGTTGATATCGGCCAAAAATAGGTGAAAAAGGTCCAAGTTTCTACCCTATATTCCTAACACAATATATAGGCTAATGTCTATGTTTGCTTACTAAAATTACTACCCTAGATACAGCAGATTCTACGTATCTTAAGGTTTAGTTAAAAAACGTTTTAAAACACTTAATTTGCAACATTATGGTATTTTGTGAAATTAGGTGAATTTACAAGAATTTAGTGATACCGACAGCATATATTAGAGCTAATCAAACCTTAAAACCCAGATTTACCCTATTCTCCAACTAAACCATCAAAAATACCGTCAAAGTCCACAAAACACTAAAACTATCCAAACTCTCCCAGATTTCTCCCACTGCTAAAACCCAAAACCCAATCAATACCAAACACAGACAAATCCCCACAGACACCACTAGCCAAAACACCAACCCCTAACTTGTTGGAGATAGTGCCCTCAGAGTCAATTATTGGATCACAGGCATGTGATTGCAATGATTGAGGGAGGACCTATCCCGGTATGACAGTCTTACTCGAGATGATAGTATGCTATCTGGTTTACCTTTATCATCGTGTACTGTTTCAGGTGACCTTACAGGTCGCTATTACACGTTGATAGAGCCCCTAGGATTCTTGCTTGACCACCAGCAGTATGAGGGCGATCATATAAGTGGGAGCTGGTAGTCTATAAGCACATCCTTAAATGGTCCCTAGTCATGGGAGTTTCGAGACAGGGCATCGATTCTCCAGAGTAGACTAGTGTATACAGTCGAGACCCCGACGAGGGGCGGTGGCCGGTCTCACAAGCCACTGGTGTCAGTTGGTTCACCTAAGATGTATACAGGTGCTCATTGGGTTATGAGTACACCGGACAGGACTCGCCGGGAACATGCTAGTTGGTCTTATACCTGACGTCAGATAGCAGTTCCTTGGTGACATGTGTACAGGTTAGTTCATCGACCTGGGGATCGTCATTTGTCTCGTGTGAGTTCCCACTGTACTTTGATTACTATCCTACCACGGCTCAAAGGAGTCGTGTAAACAGGTTTTAGTTGGGTACAGTCCCGAGCCACATGGAGGCAGTGAGCGGATCTTCAGGGGTTCGTCTCTCCCGGTATTGGGGGTGAGGTCGCGCTGTGTCTAGGAGAGCCATTACACGAAGTCCTTGGCCAAGGCAGGAGATTTACTGGTAGGTATTCCAGTAGTATCTCAGGGTGTTCTGGGCTACACTCCGACACGACTTGTACCACTTTTGGGGGTCTGACTTTTACCAACCCCCTAGGCCCGCCATGCGATGCTCATAGACGAACGGACCGGACTGTACGGATATTGTCACTGACAGGCTCAGTAGGGTGTCAGGATGAGTTCGCTCATCGACGTCCCTTTTGGTCAATAGCTGGTGGCCCGTTACGTATTGGCTTATACCTCTGACGTGCTAGTGGTTAAATCCACAGCCACAGTATTGACGAGTCTTTAGAGTCCACCACACTTTCAGTTACTCAAGCTTTCGGGCGAAACGCTGTAGAGGCCGTATGGAGATATGGCAGGGTCCGATCAGATACGTGCGGTATTGCACGGATCAGGATCGGACGGTTTGTACTAGAGGCCGTATAGATATATGGCAGGGTTCGATCAGATACGTGCGGTATTGTATGGATCAGGATCGGACGGATATTACTAGCCGGCTTTGGTTTAAGCCGGATCCTAGTATAGTACAGTGTAGATTTTGTCTCTTTGCATTTGTATCCGGACGGAATACAGATGCGGGTGTGTATGCACAGTATCGGGGTTTTCCTGTAATTTATTACAGGACCAGTTTTCTGGAGTTGCCAGTTTGCATTCCGTTCCGGCCGGTTTTCCTTTGTTCTTTCCCGGCCGGACTTTTCCGATGGAGGGGGGTTATTTGCAATTGTGCAAATAACATTTGTGGAGGGGGTTTTCTTGCAAATATATTCATTATGATATGTTTAGCATCTTTCATCCATGATGGTGCATTAATTGATATTTGAAAGGGTATGGAGTGATAAGCATGGTTGATGTTTTCTTGTCTTTGGATGTGGTCACCTCTTCTATTCTCCTACACTCACCTCCCTTGGTATTACGTTCCATTCCCTCCACCATTTCCCATTAGAGATTGGCCGGCCACATTTTTGGAGAAGGGGAAAATGAGAGGTTTTCATTTGGTGTGGGAAAAATTATCATTCATATCATTTTTCCATTGCCACAAAAATCCCCAAGTTCATATCATCTTGATTCCTCCATCATGGCAACATAACCCCAAAGAGACTAAGCACTACACATTCTACAGCAATCTTGGGCACGTCGACTTGCCAGCTTCGTGCCCGAGTTGCCTCGGTTTTGAGGTGGGAGCCCGTAAAAGATGCAGGCGATGTGGTGCCCTTCCGGCGAGGAGGCGACGACCGAAGCTTCCGCGGGAGATCGGGACGACGACGAGAAGACCGGAGGACTCGGATCACTCGGTATATCTCTAACACGTCTTGTTGTTAGCTAGATCTAGTTTAATGGCCCGATCCGGGGTTTAGTGCCCGGTGGTGCCGGTTTGCTAAGTTCGCAAAATTAAAGTTTATCACCGTTTCCGCATTTGGCCGTCGGATTGACGACCGGGGCGCCGCCGTGCCCTTACAGTGGTATCAGAGCCTCGCCATTAACTTCATCTAGCTTCGTTTGATGTGTTTTTCAGTTCCGATCAACCAAAATTCCAAAAACCCAATTTTAGTTCACATCAGTTTTCTGTTGAAATTTTTTGATGTCTAAAAATTTTTCAGGTTGTATAAAACTAATGTACTGGAAATTATAAGACTGCTGTAAAAATTCGACGCACTCAGTCGATGGATGAAGCGCGGAACCGCGGCCAAACCCCCCCTTGGGCCGCGGTTCCGCCGCACTTTACTGTCCTCACTGTGTCCAATTTTTACAGTGGGCTTGTGGGCTGATTTTGGGGGTTTTGAAATATTAAAACTGGGCCCAGAATTTCTGTGAGTGCTACAGTATTGCTTGAGGGCCCACTTGTTAATTTTTGATCGATCGGATATTTTAAACACATTTTTCACAGTATTTACATTATATCTGCGACCGTGAATGTCACTTGATCGGTAAATCCAGTCTAACTGCTATAGCCCGGTTAGACGGATTTGCGAACGTGACTTTCACGTTGATGTTCTGTGTTTTTGCTGTGATGTTGCGGATCGGTCGTGGGGGATAGCCTGGATGCAATGCTAGTACAGTGTTGTTGTATTATGTACATTTGATATTGCGGGGCGAGCGTCCGACATGTGGACTGCCGTCACTGCCTGTTTGTATTATTCTTTTGGGGCACGACCTGGTTGCGGTCGATGTACCCGTTGTATGTATATTTTACTTTCTGTACTAGGGTTACCCCGCGGAAGGGTGCACGGATAGCCGGGTTCTAGAGAGCAACGGGCCCGCATCTCAGGGCATTGAGACGGAGGGGGTTCAGTCTGGAATTGGCGGGCTATTCGCCGCACTCGTAGGGGGTACAGGTTGACCCAGGAGGGGTGCCCAAGTTACCGGATTCCGTGAAGTGCTGGGTGGTCCATTCACGGCGCTGAAGGGGGCTGCCTCGCTTCAGGTTTTGGCGGGTGACTTGCCACGCCCGTAGGGATCTAGGATTTCATTGCACAGGCTATCCACACGACCAGGGGAACGTCGGGTTTCAGTAGTGGCTCTGTGAAACCCGGGGATCCCAGATATCTGAATTGTTCTGTGATGCTGTACATTTCTGTGATGTTGCATTTTTATCACGCCTTGAGCGAAATATAATATATTAGTAGATGTTGTATATGTTTTTCATCCGCGCTAGTCCAGTCCCCGCTCTGCCGTTAGTTAGCTAACCTAACGGGTGATGACGGGACCCAGTGGCTAATGCGGATGGCATATACGTACATCAGTATATTTTCGTTCTTTGTGGTGTGATCAATTGATGGGACTGCGTTGATTCGGATCAATGCAAGTTAAAAACAAACCTATTCTGATGTTGTTGGAACACTTTTCAAAAAGCTGTTATTGCAAGGACGTTCGCTTTTGTTTTGCATCGTGGTATTCATTTGGAATATCCTGCTCCTCAGTCGACGAGGCAAGGGCCGAGATCCCTTCACCGGGAGTGACCCCTTGGACAGAAGTTTGCGTCAGGGCATTAACTTCACTATAGCCGATTACTTTTGCTTTGCATCGTGGTATTCATTTGGAATATCCTGCACCCCATTCTACGGGGAAAGAGCCGAGATCCCTTCACCGGAGAGTGACCTCTTTAGTAAGGTTTTCGCCACTATATTTTCTAAAAAGCTATCCGTTCCTTCAACGATATCAAGTTCATTACGTTAAAGGTTTTCGTCAGAAACCATTCGTAGCCCTCCATCGTTTCAGACGGGTAGCACGTAGTATTCATGCTATGTTTGTTGACCTTCGTCAAGGCATAGTGTATGGTAGCTGCTTGTTACCTTTCTGCTGCATAGATAGATGTGTTGGTTTGGGACAGTCGTATAGCCTTGTTGACCTTCGTCAAGGGCTTGTACGGGTGGGTTCAAATTAACCTGGACAATGACGGGTGGAACTTGACATGTGACTTATGATTTGTTGACCTTCGTCAAGGTCATAAGAGCATGGGGCAGAAATCACATCGGGAGTTTCAAAAGAACTGAAACTTGCCAGATATGCGCATACCTTCTGGAGTGTGATACCGTAAGCGGATTCCGTCACGTTATCATACGATGAGAGTTGGATCCCGATTCCCACTGATGAGTTGGTTTACTCCTCGGGTGACCCCGACTAATTCTTCTTTCAGGTTTGGAGGAGAATTTGAGGTACAGTGGGAGGTTTCCAGATTAGATAAATTGGTAACCATTCTGATCTAGGTTAGAGTGCACGCTGAGTGTTTCTTTTCTCTCTCTCTTTGGCAGCGACCATTGACCCGACCCTAGACTTTGACTCAGTGACCAAGTTGACCGAACCTTCTTAACACAGGCTTTTGGATTGTCAGAGTTGCAGACCTCATTGCCACTCCTACTTTTACCCTTTTCTCCAGGACACCCTGTATTACTACGAACGTCCACTTCCATTGGACAAAACCATCGTATGGTTAGATACGAACTCGAAGGAATTCGAGGATGGTTTCCGGTTCTGGAGAAAACGGATAGGATTATTCAGTTGTCTTTTCCCTTTTACCTTCTCTCAAGTTGTGAGTACTCCTTGGTTTAGGAGATAGTACACCTATTATGCAAATTGGATAGTCTTCTTCCAAACCTTAGGCTGGTGCCGACCGGTAGGGAATGAAGAAAACCAATTAACCTAAACGGTGTGCAGAAGGTATTAAGATTAAGACAAAGCAAGGGATTAGTAAGAGGGCAAAGTAAATTGCGACTGATATTCACGACCAAACCAACTATTTCTTCGCCAATCCTAAATCACCTTTGTATTTCTCCAGGACACTCCGTATCACTACGAAGATCCACAGTTTATTGGATACTCCATCGTATGGTTATATACGAACTCGAAAGGAACATGTTCCAGTTCGGGGATGGATTCTGGTCCAGGAGAAATAGGAATAAGGTTTATTCGGTTGTCTTTTATCTTCACCTTCTCTCGCATTGCGAGTGCTCCTAGGACTAGGACAGTACACCCATTATGCTTATTGGATAGACTTCTTCCAAACCATAGGCTGGTGCCGAACGGTAGGGAAGGAAGAAAACCATTTGGCCTAAGGGGTGTGCAGAAGGTAACGACTAAAGACATATAAAGGGATTTGGAGAGGTGGCGAAGAATTATACGGTTATAGTTGTGAATCTGGATAATGGTAGAGGCATTACTAGGAACACCAGGATACCCCATCGAAACATTTCAATGTTTCAGTTCAACTGTGTACTGTTAAAAGAAAACTGATTTCCCGATTAGACACTTGCTCCAGGGTACGTATTTACCAGGTCAGATTCTCACATCTGTATGGTTTTACAGATGATGAGTGGGAGTAAGTTATTGGGAATTGGGTGATCATCCTCATTATATCGGGATTCGTTGTAATCGGTGATACTTGAGGAGATCACCTGGGCTGTTTGCCGGTCGGCAAATATTTGGTTTTGAATATCCGCTGTTGTGCACCAATTTCAAATTGATATATCTATACGTCTATTTTCATAGAGTGAGATATACCTTTTGATATTATGTCAGTGACATTTACCTATATCAGTGGATGGTTAGGTAAGGAGCATTAAACGGCGGTGTAATTCTTCTTAACCATAAGTACAGTTTTCAACCTACGACACACAGTGAAAGAGTTGTTAGACTCAGCGGACTTATACAGAGTATTGTATGTTGTCCAGTGTCCATTAGGACAGAGGGGTTGGTCCTCATACTATATTCTGTTTACTTTTAACTTCTCTAGTTCTTAGACATGTGTTTCATAGAAACACAGGGTCTAAGTTTTGAGGAGTTATAGGTATTTGAATAGAGTAGAGAACCAGGTATAGCAAGTATCGGGATTCTTCAAAGTGATTGAAGATGTAGATACTTGTGTATGGTATTCAGTTGATAGTAATGATAAAGAGAAATTGCTTCTCTTTCAGGTTACTCATAATTGGAAGCATTCCTAAGTTGAGTAACGCTGATCGGCCTCTCTCCATTTAGTGGACATGCACTGGAGACAGCTGCATGATTTGAATCTGGTTCAATTAAATCAGTGCCTCTGGTTCTATATTGGATATAGTACAGTTCATATCTTAACATTGTTAAGGTACGGGGAGTTGTCCGGCTTATGATTAAAACCAGACTCTGGATAACTCAAGGCACGTTTCAGTAATGGCTGTTTGTGGGTTGACCCAGGCTATGACGAGGGTTAATTTTCTACCATAAGAAAGATCAATAGTGATATTGTTCTTGACTCGCCACAGTTTTAATAAAAATGGATTTTTCAGAAAACAGTAGTGGGAGTATGGTAGAACTGGAAGTGATTCCAGAACCGCAAACGATTACTGAAGATTTGATAAGGAACCTAAAGATTCAATCTGTTTTGACATTCCATTGGCCACTCCGCAGATAAGGTGGGTAACTTCAGGCACCCGAGAGGTACTCCGGTAGCCTCAAGGACGGTGACAGGGAAGTTCTTGTTTACCCACACTTGCCATTGTTGTTGTTCCAGACTGCGAGACCCGGTAGGAGGATGAGTATAGCGTCGTCTAAACTAGCTTTAGAAGTGCACATCTATATGACTCTGCCAGAGGGTCTTCCTAGTCAGTGGGAGCAGCGGAAGCATTGGTGGACATCAGGCTTATGTCTATTTATAGACTAAAGCAGATATAGCGGAGTTAGATCATCTGTTTCTGATGTGACAGTCATAGGTTTGACGTCATCAGAATAGGGGATGGATCTGTTGAGAAGGTAGTAGGAAGTGATATTCCTATACTACGATCGGTTATATTTTGGTCGTCATACAGTGGTTTCTCCACAAGGGACTTGGACATTATATCAGACATACTGGTTACTAGATCTATGGTTTTTTGGATCTAGATTTGGGTGGTTTCCCAATCAGGGTACCTTGACAGCATTCTAAGAGTATTTAGAATGGACGACTCCTGGCACGGTGGTGTACCTGCAGGTGATGGAGTCACCCTCTCTAAAGGTGTCTTATAGACTAAAGTAGAGAGGGATGTGCATGATTGGCAGATCACTTGCTTAGGCAATTGAGTCAATCATGAGATGTCAAGTACCACACCAGATGTTGTTCTTGCACTAGATGCAATAAGTTAACATTGATCCAATCCTGGAGAAACGGTCGGAAGCAATTTTAGAACATAAGTGGATGTTCTAGGGATATGATAACGACAGCCTCATTGGGAGACAGTTATCATTCCAGGCTTCCAAGGTGACATGGACGACAAGGAGGTTATCAGAGTTATATTTTTCCTTCTGACGAGGGGCAGTATTTTGGACAGGTGATCCAAGGCAATACTGAGGGAGGCATGGCGCAGGATACTGATTAAGTTCAGTTGACGATGCAGTCTAAGAAGTTTGGATTTGGAATTCATTTATGAGCTCGGTCCCATCAGACATCCAGACACTCTAAGACAGGTATTGCTCATTTCGGGAGATGGCTTTCTCCGCGAACTTGAGATATAGAGAGAGACATAGAAAGAAACTTCAGAGCGGATCCACTCACTGAGGCTATTCCTCGAACGCAATAGTCTTCCAAACAGGCTTTGTGAGACTGACTAGTAGAGGAGTTGGGAGTTCGGTATCACACGGGCTGTGAGTATGCGACATCGCAATAATTAGCCTTGAGTGCAAGTGGGAGATTGTTGGAGATAGTGCCCTCAGAGTCAATTATTGGATCACAGGCACGTGATTGCAATGATTGAGGGAGGACCTATCCCGGTACGACAGTCTTACTCGAGATGATAGTATGCTATCTGGTTTACCTTTATCATCGTGTACTGTTTCAGGTGACCTTACAGGTCGCTATTACACGTTGATAGAGCCCCTAGGATTCTTGCTTGACCACCAGCAGTATGAGGGCAATCATATAAGTGGGAGCTGGTAGTCTATAAGCACATCCTTAAATGGTCCCTAGTCATGGGAGTTTCGAGACAGGGCATCGATTCTCCAGAGTAGACTAGTGTATACAGTCGAGACCCCGACGAGGGGCAGTGGCCGGTCTCACAAGCCACTGGTGTCAGTTGGTTCACCTAAGATGTATACAGGTGCTCATTGGGGTATGAGTACACCGGACAGGACTCGCCGGGAACATGCTAGTTGGTCTTATACCTGACGTCAGATAGCAGTTCCTTGGTGACATGTGTACAGGTTAGTTCATCGACCTGGGGATCGTCATTTGTCTCGTGTGAGTTCCCACTGTGCTTTGATTACTACCCTACCACGGCTCAAAGGAGTCGTGCAAACAGGTTTTAGTTGGGTACAGTCCCGAGCCACATGGAGGCAGTGAGCGGATCTTCAGGGGTTCGTCTCTCCCGGTATTGGGGGTGAGGTCGCGCTGTGTCTAGGAGAGCCATTACACGAAGTCCTTGGCCAAGGCAGGAGATTTACTGGTAGGTATTCCAGTAGTATCTCAGGGTGTTCTGGGCTACACTCCGACACGACTTGTACCGCTTTTGGGGGTCTGACTTTTACCAACCCCCTAGGCCCGCCATGCGATGCTCATAGACGAACGGACCGGACTGTACGGATATTGTCACTGACAGGCTCAGTAGGGTGTCAGGATGAGTTCGCTCATCGACGTCCCTTTTGGTCAATAGCTGGTGGCCCGTTACGTATTGGCTTATTCCTCTGACGTGCTAGTGGTTAAATCCACAGCCACAGTATTGACGAGTCTTTAGAGTCCACCACACTTTCAGTTACTCAAGCTTTCGGGCGAAACGCTGTAGAGGCCGTATGGAGATATGGCAGGGTCCGATCAGATACGTGCGGTATTGCACGGATCAGGATCGGACGGTTTGTACTAGAGGCCGTATAGATATATGGCAGGGTGTTGGATATATGTATGCCCTAGAGGCCATTATGTGATAGTGGATGTATCTATACATGTATATATATTCAGTTTGCATTCTTGCTCGACATGATAGTATGCTATCTGGTTCTTCTTTATCTGACATGTTTATTTGATCATGCTTTTATTCATTCATACATGCTGATAAAGCCCTGAGGATATCGGCTTGACTACTCTGATTATGATGGAGATCATACTAGTGGGACATCTGTAGTCTATAAGCATATCCTGGAACGTCCCTAGTCGTAGGTATATCGAGATGGGGCATCGATATACCAGAGTAGACTAGCGTATATGATACTAGACCCATACGATGGGCGATGGATGTTCCCACATTCATCGATGTTTGACATCAAGATCATATACGGGTGCTCAGTGGTGACTGGGTACACTGGACGGACTCACCGAGAACTCCTATATGGAATTATATCTATCGTCGGATAGCAGTTCTTAGGTGACACTGGTACAGGTTAGTCTGTAGACCCGAGATCGTCATGGAGTCTTGTGTGTTCTCCCACTGCACTTTGATTGCCACCCTACCACGGCTCTACTGAGTCGTGCAAACAGGTGGCCGTTGGGTACAGTCCCGAGACACACGAAGACGATGAGCGATAGGAGGGGTTTCATCTCTCCCGGTATTGGGAGTTGATGCTGTGCTGTGCTCGACTGGTTATAACAGCAAGTCCCTGGCCAGGGCTGCTGAGATTTGCTGATAAGTGTTATCAGTAGTTTCTCGATCTGTTATAGACCATTCACCGACACGACTTATTGAGTTATTGGGGTCGACGTGACCATCCCTAGGCTCGATATGCAGCATATCTGACGAAGAGACCGGACTGTACGGTAGTGTTGCCGGATGGCTCGACGGGAGTTGTAGCAGGTTCGCTTGTTGTCTTCTGATCGCTCAATACCCGGGTAGCCGTTACGTTTAGCTGACCGCTTGCGGCTTGAGGGTACTTGATATGATCATTACCCTCTGCCGGCATATTGACGAGTCTTAGAGTCCCACAGAGGAGTTACCCAGTCCAGGCGAAACGTTGTGGTGCGCATATGCGATATGCTCATGCACCCGATTGAAATGTGCGTATATGATACTGTACATTGATCGGGCGGCTTGCTTTTGGTAGGGTCATATGTGATATGGACGGATTGATAAATCAAGAGTTGATTTATCATTTAACCATTAGTTTTTCTCACTTGAAAACCTTTTCAAGGATGATGGATGTGTGCATGCATGTGTGTTTATCTTTCTTTCTTTCATGCTAGTTTCTTGCACATATGGATGTGCATACATACACACATACATACAACCATCCATCATGGTTGTTAGCATATGGAAATGGTGGCAATGCTAGACTCACACCATAGATTATTTAATGGATTATTATTTGATTATGGATTTAAAAAGAAAATGAAAAGGAAAGGATAATTATGCTAGTTTCTACATGCTTCTTCTAACCTAACCATGCTCACCTACCACTAAACCATGGTTATCCTTTCCTTTATCATTCTAAACCTAAGTTAAATTAATCATCTATCATTTAATCATGGTTGGAGTCAAGAAGGAATAAATATATATAGTGATATTTATTTCTTTTTGAAGCTTAACCTTATGGTTATCATTTTATCTCTTGAAAAGAAATAGCCACCATTTTCATCCTCCTTCATCTTCTCCTCTCTAGTTTTTTCTAGTGAGTAAAACACAATCAAAGAAAGGTTTTTGAAGTGAGATCCAAAGCCACAACAACATTCTACACAAGCTTAGCCGTTTTGTTTAGAGTGTTATCTTCGATTTGACGAAGTAGCGAGCTTGGACGGGAAGCTCCGGGTGGATCGTCGTGGACGCAAGAGGACGACGAGTGGACCTTCATCCAACACTCAAAGAGCCTAAGGAGTGAAGCAAAAATGGGAGCTACAAAAGTTGTAGCCTTTAAACCCTAATCTTTACTTACTTATAGTTTGTTAACCCTAATTTCTAGGATCGATCCACTTGCATGTTGGTTTAGCACCTTAAAAATGAAAACTTTAGGTCATGTGATGCTTGAAATCTCTTCATAGGGTGCTATACTAACCTAACATTGGTATCAGAGCCGACCTAGAACATTAGGCGACCTTTTTGCGAAGTAAAAAGTCCGATCGAAACAAAAATACGACTTTTAAAGGTGCTTTCTGGAAATTTTTTAAAAACTGACCTTTTTCAGAATTAAAAATTCTCAAAAAATATAGCAGGTAAAAATAAGACAATCTGGAAAATACGACCCCATGAACAGTACTTTAGGCCGCGGAAGCGCGGCATAAGCAAGCTTAGGCCGCGCATCCGCGGCCATATAACGGGCTCTTTGACAATTTTTTGCACAGTAATTTACTTTACCTGCTACAGTACATTTTGAGTATATTTAATCTGAATCTGCTGTTGAAAATTTCTGGAGATGTTTTTAGACTCGTGGTTTCGATCGGAATTTTCATTTTGCTTTCTTTTCCGGGTAAACTAGAAAGTATTGAAGTGTTTGAACGAATATCATTTACTCAATATTCACGGGGTTTAAATAGTTTGGAGATGCGTGCAAGTCTTTTTGCGGTGGTCCCTCTAGAAGACAACAAACCTTAACTCGATTATGTGACCGTCTCGAACTGCCCTTTGAACCCTAGGGTTTGGGGCAGTACGGCGTGCCACATGTGAGGCGTTGGCTTGACCCTTCTACGGCTGGACCGCCGCTACTGTGTCACACTCCGGATTTTTGAACCCTGCTCAAGTGTTGAGCTTTAGTGAATCTTGGGTGCTTGATAGTTCGTTCGAAAACTTTAATACTGTCTGTTTATCTGGAATGTGATACAATATGTGGAATTCATATAGTGTAGGCATGAAATACGAAATATGTGATATTTCGCATTTATGATGTCTAAAGAGAATCTGGATTCCAAATATTGTAGTTTTACACTTTCTTTTCTGTGACCGTAAGTGTAGTATGTTTGATATCGCCGTTTTCGTTGCTATACATCAACGACAATCGGGGTACGCATACTTACTTACGTTGATGATATGTGATATTATGTGTTGCTGAGATATGATGTGCAGGATTGTCGCGATCGAATAGCCGGGGGGTTTTTGTAAGATGAGAGTTTTATATTTTCATTCATGTAAATTCAAATGTAATGTAATATTCTTTTATTTGGGGCACTTCCAGGGTGCGGTTGTGTCACCAGTGTTGTATATTATTTACTTTTCCGCATTAGGATGGACCCAAGGAGGGGAGCACAGGTGATCGGGTTCTGGGGTTCAGTGGGAGGCCATCTCGAGGAGTCGAGACCGGGTCTCCTAAACTCCAGGATTGGTAGGGTCACTTGCTGCTCTTGTAGGGGTCCAGGGTGTGGGCTTGGCTATTCATCGCGAGTGTGGAATCCGTATTTTCTATTCTGGCTAAATACTAAATACGGACGTCCTAGTATATCCCACGTTATATCTATATTTCTGCTGCCTGTGTTCTGTGATACCTGAGACGAATGACTTATTATATATATGATATATAGTAGACGTTGCTTATGTTTTACACCCGCGCTAGTCCCGTCCCGGTATGCCGTTAGTTAAGTAACCTAACGGTGCATAACGGAACATTGCGGCGAATGCGGATGGCATAAGCGTACGTGTTATTTTCGTTTCTTTTCTGTGATTGGCTTTAGGACTTAAATGATGGGATTACATTAATGTGATTAATGTAAAGAAAATAAACCTAAAAAGATGTTGTAGAATCGGATTTGAAAACTACTCGGCTATTTATGAAAAAGCTACATTTCAAAACTGAGGAGCTTAAGCCACTCCTTTTGAAAAACTGTTTGATTCTACAACGATATCAAGTTCAAAGCGTTAAAGATTTTCTTAAAAATCATTCGCAACCCTCCGTCATTTTAGGAAGTAGAGTACTTAGTATTCGTGCTACGTTTGTTGACTTTAGTTAAGGCGTAGTGAACGGTAGCTAAGTGATGTCTTCCTACACTGCATATGATGCAGATTAATTAGGACATTCATGCGACTTTGTTGACCATAGTTAAGGGTCATATGGGTGGGTCTAATTAATCAAGAAATGACGGGTAGAACTTGACTGGTACTTATGATTTGTTGAACATAGTTAAGGTCATAAGTGCTAGGGGTAAAAATTACATCGGGAATTTCAAGTGTTGAAATTTGCAATGAGATTGCATACCTTCCATGTGATGGTTGGATCCCGATCCCACTGTGGGCAATAGTTGCTCCTAGGAGAGTTTTACAGTTTATAATTAGCTAACTCATTAGGTGTCTAGAAAGGTGTTAACGGGGCTCCGCCTCTGGGAAAACGAGGTTTACTCTAATTAGGTCCGTGCGAAAGCACGGGGAACCTCCCTCAAAATACCGACACTGGCCTGGCTGAACGGTTAGCGAAGTTGTAGACTGTAATTAATCCTGGCTAGTTTTTCTTTTTAAGGTTTGAAAGAAAAAACTTGATAAAAAGCAGTGGGAAACATCGATTAGACATGATAATAAACCAATCTAATCTATGCAAGAGCTTTCGCTGAGTGTATTCTTTTCTCTCTCTTAATGGCAGATACCAATGACTGGACTTAAGCTTCTACTAGATAAAAACAAACTGAACGGGACCAACTATAAAGACTGGCTAAGGAATCTGAAGATCGCCTTGACTTATGATAAAGTATCATATGTCCTCACGGCTTCAGCCCCGCCCGTCCCAGGCCCAAAATCCTCAGTTGCGGACATAGAAGTCCGCAAGACATGGGACGCTGACTGTGCCACGGCCACATGCCTCGCGCTTGCATCGATGGATAACACACATCAAAAGCAGCACGAGGACATGGACATTCACGGGATACTGCTCCATACAAAGGAGTTGTATGGGGAGCAGTCCCGCGTATTACGATACGAAGCATCAAGGAAACTGTTTCACATGCGGATGGCCCCTGGCACACCAGTAGCGGACCATGTTTTGAAGATGATAGCTCTTATAGAAGAGCTTGAGGACCTTGGATAGACAATGGACAATGAGCAATATATAGATATTATTCTGCAGTCCCTCCCCTCCACCTTTGCTCAGTTCATAGTGAACTTCAACATGCATGGCATGGAGAAGGACCTCCCTGAACTCCTTAATATGTTAAAGAGTGCAGAAAGCACTATGAAGTCAGCAAAGACTCCCGTTATGACCATTGGACAGTCTTCTTCTTCTCGCCCAAAAGCTAAGGCCAAGGGAAAGAAAAAGAAGAAACCCACTAATCCTAAGGGCGGAGTCAAAAAGGTGAAGGGAAAGGGAAAGTCCACGGCTGGAGACCCAGGGAAAGGCGAGTGTTTTCATTGCCACAAGACAGGACATTGGAAGCGCAATTGCACGGAGTACCTAAGTCTCAAGAAGAAGCATGGTGATGCTTCTGCTTCAGGTGCGTTTGTGACTGAAAACTGTTTTTCTATAAACTCTGCTTCCTGGGTATTGGATACCGGTTCAGGTTCTCACATTTGCAATTCTATGCAGGGGCTGAGAAATAGCAAGGTTTTGAAGACAGGTGACCATACTCTCCGCGTTGGAAATGGTTCCAATGTACATACAGTCGCAGTGGGAGAGTATCACTTGGGGTTACCGTCTGGATGTATTTTGATTTTGAATCCATGTTATTTTGTACCTGATATGCTATGTAATATAATATCCGTTTCTTTGTTGGACAATGAAGGGTATAATTTTGTATTGCAAAACAATGTTATGAACATTCACCTGAATCAAATGTTGGTTGGGTATGGTACACTTAATAACGGAATATATGTCCTAAATCAACATACAGTTTTCAGTATACAACACACTAATAAAAGAAAACTTTCAGAATTAAATGAAGCTTTTCTTTGGCACTGTAGACTTGGTCATATTAACGAAACAAGACTAAACAAGTTACACAAAGATGGATATTTAAATCCTTTTGAATATAAATCTTATGCGACTTGCCAGTCTTGTATCAAGGGTAAAATGACCAAAACTCCGTTTACCGGACACGGAGAAAGAGCTACTCAGCTCCTTGGCCTCATACATAGTGATGTATGTGGGCCAATGTCTACACAGGCTAGAGGCAGTTTTTCATACTTCATTACATTCACCGACGATTTCTCAAGATTCGGTCATATATTTTTATTAAAGCACAAGTCCGAAGCTTTCGAGAAATTCATTGAATATAAACAAGAAGTAGAAAAACAAACCGGCTTGAGTATTAAGATGCTTCGATCAGATCGAGGTGGAGAGTATCTCAGTACAGAATTTGCAAACTTCCTAAAAGAGAATGGGATTCTCTCTCAGCTCACTCCTCCTTACACACCACAGCACAACGGTGTGTCAAAACGACGGAATAGGACCCTATTAGATATGGTCCGGTCCATGATGAGTGATGCTGAGTTACCAGTCTCGTTTTGGGGGCATGCGTTGGAGACTGCAGCGTTTCTGCTAAACAGGGTTCCGACCAAAGCCGTGTCTACCACGCCATATGAGATATGGAATGGGAAGAGACCATCTCTTAAAAGAATTAAGATTTGGGGTTGCCCGGCCTATGTTAAAAAGCAGAATCCGGACAAACTCGAGACACGGTCAGTCATGTGTAACTTTGTGGGATATCCAAAGAATTCTTATGGATATCTGTTCTACCATAAAGAGGAACAAAAGGTGTTTGTTTCTCAGTATGCCACATTCTTGGAAAAAGAGTTTTTCACAGATAAAGATGATGGCAAGGTAGTAGATCTGGAAGAGGTTCTGGAGACACAAACTACAAATGACGATTTGGTTGAACCGGCTGTTGCAACAGAAACTGAAGAACCTCGGCCACTCCGTAGGTCTGGTAGGACTTCTCGCCCACCGGAGAGGTACTACGGTTTCCTCATTGATGGTGACAGAGAAGACTGTATCATGGAAGATGATGATCCTACCAGTTTTCAGCAAGCTATCACGAGTGGTGACTCTGTGAAGTGGCTGGATGCCATGAGATCCGAAATGGAGTCTATGTACACCAACAAAGTATGGACTTTAGACGTTGTACCCCCTGGGGTAAAACCTGTAGGGTGCAAATGGATCTTTAAAAGAAAGATTGGTGTGGATGGGCAGGTAGAGACCTATAAGGCAAGACTTGTGGCGAAAGGTTTTCGTCAAAGACCAGGTTTGGACTATGACGAAACTTTTTCGCCCGTAGCCATGCTTAAATCTATTCGGATCCTACTTGCTATTGCTGCTCACTACGACTATGAAATCTGGCAGATGGACGTTAAAACAGCATTCCTAAATGGAGATTTAGAAGAATGTGTTTATATGGATCAGCCGGAGGGCTTCATTGACAGTGGGAGCAGCGAGAAAGCATGTAGATTGCTTAAATCCATATATGGGTTAAAGCAGGCATCTCGGAGTTGGAACATCTGTTTCGATGATGTTATCAAAGAGTTTGATTTCATCAAAAATCCAGATGAACCTTGTGTTTATAGGAAGGCTGTAGGAAGAGCTGTCACATTCCTCGTATTGTACGTGGATGACATTCTTCTGATAGGAAATGATATTCCTATGCTACAGTCGGTCAAATCATTCTTATCACTGAGGTTCTCCATGAAGGACCTGGGTGATGCCACATACATCCTGGGCATAAGGATCTATAGGGATAGATCCAAAAAGTTATTGGGACTGTCCCAAACCAGGTACATCAACACCATCCTAAAGAGGTTTAGTATGGAAGACTCCAAGCGGGGTGCCTTACCCGCTTGCCATGGAGTCACTCTCTCCAAGGATTCTTGTCCAAAGACCGATGAAGAGAGAGCTCGCATGAGCATTATACCTTATGCTTCGGCAGTAGGATCTATAATGTATGCGATGTTATGTACACGCCCAGATGTAGCTTATGCACTTAGTGTTGTAAGCAGGTATCAATCCAACCCAGGGGAGAACCACTGGACAGCTGTGAAGAACATTCTTAAGTACTTGCGAAGGACTAAAGAATTGTTCTTGGTGTATGGTAATAAAGATCTCCAAATGGAGGCCTTTACCGATTCGAGCTTCCAGAGCGATAAGGATGACAGCAAATCTATCTCAGGGTTTGTATTTACCCTCAATGGAGGGGCGGTAAGTTGGAAGAGTTCCAAACAAGATACCGTTGCAGACTCTACGATGGAAGCTGAGTACATTGCTGCAAATGATGCCGCCAAGGAAGCCGTCTGGATGAAGAAGTTCGTCTCGGAGCTAGGAGTAGTTCCAACCATTATTGATCCAATACCCTTGTATTGTGATAATAATGGGGCTATGGCGTTAGCCAAGGAGCCCAGATCCCATCAGCGGTCCAGACACATCCTGAGGCGATTTCATTTGATCCGGGAGATTGTAGATTGCCGCGAGATCGAGATTAAGAGAGTAGACACAAAGAACAACGCCGCGGATCCATTCACCAAGGCTCTCCCTCAGCCGCAGCATGAGCGACTTTTTGAGATGTTGGGTATGAGATATGCCAATAACTGGCCTTAGTGCAAGTGGGAGATTGTTGGATATATGTATGCCCTAGAGGCCATTATGTGATAGTGGATGTATCTATACATGTATATATATTCAGTTTGCATTCTTGCTCGACATGATAGTATGCTATCTGGTTCTTCTTTATCTGACATGTTTATTTGATCATGCTTTTATTCATTCATACATGCTGATAAAGCCCTGAGGATATCGGCTTGACTACTCTGATTATGATGGAGATCATACTAGTGGGACATCTGTAGTCTATAAGCATATCCTGGAACGTCCCTAGTCGTAGGTATATCGAGATGGGGCATCGATATACCAGAGTAGACTAGCGTATATGATACTAGACCCATACGATGGGCGATGGATGTTCCCACATTCATCGATGTTTGACATCAAGATCATATACGGGTGCTCAGTGGTGACTGGGTACACTGGACGGACTCACCGAGAACTCCTATATGGAATTATATCTATCGTAGGATAGCAGTTCTCAGGTGACACTGGTACAGGTTAGTCTGTAGACCCGAGATCGTCATGGAGTCTTATGTGTTCTCCCACTGCACTTTGATTGCCACCCTACCACGGCTCTACTGAGTCGTGCAAACAGGTGGCCGTTGGGTACAGTCCCGAGACACACGAAGACGATGAGCGATAGGAGGGGTTTCGTCTCTCCCGGTATTGGGAGTTGATGTTGTGCTGTGCTCGACTGGTTATAACAGCAAGTCCCTGGCCAGGGCTGCTGAGATTTGCTGATAAGTGTTATCAGTAGTTTCTCGATCTGTTATAGACCATTCACCGACACGACTTATTGAGTTATTGGGGTCGACGTGACCATCCCTAGGCTCGATATGCAGCATATCTGACGAAGAGACCGGACTGTACGGTAGTGTTGCCGGATGGCTCGACGGGAGTTGTAGCAGGTTCGCTTGTTGTCTTCTGATCGCTCAATACCCGGGTGGCCGTTACGTTTAGCTGAACGCTTGCGGCTTGAGGGTACTTGATATGATCATTACCCTCTGCCGGCATATTGACGAGTCTTAGAGTCCCACAGAGGAGTTACCCAGTCCAGACGAAACGTTGTGGTGCGCATATGCGATATGCGCATGCACCCGATTGAAATGTGCGTATATGATACTGTACATTGATCGGGCGGCTTGCTTTTGGTAGGGTCATATGTGATATGGCCGGATTGATAAATCAAGAGTTGATTTATCATTTAACCATTAGTTTTTCTCACTTGAAAACCTTTTCAAGGATGATGGATGTGTGCATGCATGTGTGTTTATCTTTCTTTCTTTCATGCTAGTTTCTTGCACATATGGATGTGCATACATACACACATACATACAACCATCCATCATGGTTGTTAGCATATGGAAATGGTGGCAATGCTAGACTCACACCATAGATTATTTAATGGATTATTATTTGATTATGGATTTAAAAAGAAAATGAAAAGGAAAGGATAATTATGCTAGTTTCTACATGCTTCTTCTAACCTAACCATGCTCACCTACCACTAAACTATGGTTATCCTTTCCTTTATCATTCTAAACCCATGTTAAATTAATCATCTATCATTTAATCATGGTTGGAGTCAAGAAGGAATAAATATATATAGTGATATTTATTTCTTTTTGAAGCTTAACCTTATGGTTATCATTTTATCTCTTGAAAAGAAATAGCCACCATTTTCATCCTCCTTCATCTTCTCCTCTCTAGTTTTTTCTAGTCAGTAAAACACAATCAAAGAAAGGTTTTTGAAGTGAGATCCAAAGCCACAACAACATTCTACACAAGCTTAGCCGTTTTGTTTAGAGTGTTATCTTCGATTTGACGAAGTAGCGAGCTTGGACGGGAAGCTCCGGGTGGATCGTCGTGGACGCAAGAGGACGACGAGTGGACCTTCATCCAACACTCAAAGAGCCTAAGGAGTGAAGCAAAAACGGGAGCTACAAAGGTTGTAGCCTTTAAACCCTAATCTTTACTTACTTATAGTTTGTTAACCCTAATTTCTAGGATCGATCCACTTGCATGTTGGTTTAGCACCTTAAAAATGAAAACTTTAGGTCATGTGATGCTTGAAATCTCTTCATAGGGTGCTATACTAACCTAACACAGGGTTCGATCAGATACGTGCGGTATTGCATGGATCAGGATCGGACGGATATTACTAGCCGGCTTTGGTTTAAGCCGGATCCTAGTATAGTACAGTGTAGATTTTGTCTCTTTGCATTTGTATCCGGACGGAATACAGATGCGTGTGTGTATGCACAGTATCGGGGTTTTCCTGTAATTTATTACGGGACCAGTTTTCTGGAGTTGCCAGTTTGCATTCCGTTCCGGTCGGTTTTCCTTTGTTCTTTCCCGGCCGGACTTTTCCGATGGAGGGGGGTTATTTGCAATTGTGCAAATAACATTTGTGGAGGGGGTTTTCTTGCAAATATATTCATTATGATATGTTTAGCATCTTTCATCCATGATGGTGCATTAATTGAGATTTGAAAGGGTATGGAGTGATAAGCATGGTTGATGTTTTCTTGTCTTTGGATGTGGTCACCTCTTCTATTCTCCTACACTCACCTCCCTTGGTATTATGTTCCATTCCCTCCACCATTTCCCATTAGAGATTGGCCGGCCACATTTTTGGAGAAGGGGAAAATGAGAGGTTTTCATTTGGTGTGGGAAAAATTATCATTCATATCATTTTTCCATTGCCACAAAAATCCCCAAGTTCATATCATCTTGATTCCTCCATCATGGCAACATAACCCCAAAGAGACTAAGCACTACACATTCTACAGCAAATCTTGGGCACATCGACTTGCCAGCTTCGTGCCCGAGTTGCCTCGGTTTTGAGGTGGGAGCCCGTAAAAGATGCAGGCGATGTGGTGCCCTTCCGGCGAGGAGGCGATGACCGGAGCTTCCGCGGGAGATCGGGACGACGACGAGAAGACCGGAGGACTCGGATCACTCGGTATATCTCTAACCCGTCTTGTTGTTAGCTAGATCTAGTTTAATGGCCCGATCCGGGGTTTAGTGCGCGGTGGTGCCGGTTTGCTAAGTTCGCAAAATTAAAGTTTATCACCGTTTCCGCATTTGGCCGTCGGATTGACGACCGGGGCGCCGCCGTGCCCTTACATAACTCACTAGGGGGGCCGACGACGCAGGAATCCATGGGGAAGCTGCCGGATTTTCAGGAGGAAAACCGGCACGAAACCCTACACACTACTCTAAAAAGACTGCACACTAAACTGAACAAGTTTGCTAAACTACAAAAAGATCACAGATGTAACAGATCTCAAATATCCTATAGTTTGCTTCTAAACCGTATTTTAAATTTCAAATTTGAGACTTTAAGGTGATTTAGCGAAAACTAGTGATACTACTAGGCTAAGACAGCACTAATAACACCTACCTAAGTCAATTAAGCCATAATAATCCCAACTTAGCTTAAACCACAAATTAGCACAAAAATCCACATTAAACACTACCCGAAGCTAAATAACCACATGCTAGCAAAGAAAGGAGTTGAGTTTAAGAAATTATACCACACTTGATCCTAGGATGCAGGAGAAGGAGAAGAAGAGGGGAAGAAGAAGAGGGTGTGTGCTGCTGCTGCTGGTGATGCTGCTGCTATTGCTGTTACTGCTGCTGAGCTGCTGCTGTTGTTGTTGTTTTTGCTGCCGCTGCTGCTCTAGATGCTGCTGCTGCTGTTGCTGTTGTTTTTGCTGCTGCTGCTGCTAAGTGTGTGGGTGTGTGTGTGAGTGAGACGGAGAGAGATATGTGAGAATGAGTGGGGCAACAAAAAAAATATAATTGGTTTGAAAAGAAAGAGAAGAGAATCAACCCCCCTCTCTCTCCTCATTAATTATCAAGCATGCTCAAGCCATCATGCTCTCTCTCTCTCTCTCCAACCCAAGTCAACTCCTAACAAAATCATTTTAATTTTTTAAAAAAAAACTAATACACTTATTTAAATCAAATTAACTTAATTAAACGGGTTAATCCACCATGGTTATCTAAACATGGTTTAACCCCAAGCTTAACCCTAGTTAACATGCACAAGTGTGTGCAGTCCAAATTAAATTCTAATAAAATATTCATAAATCCTGATAAAATATTTGAAAACCGTTTTGGTAAACTTTTTACTAAAAACCCCCACATTTAAGAATAAATAACCACTAAACACATTCTAAGGTGTTACAATCTTCCCCCCTTAAAGAAAATTCGTCCCCAAATTTAAAATATAGCTACGCGTACCTTCAAATAGATGAGGGAATTTCTTCCGCATCTCGCCCTCGGCCTCCCAAGTGATCTTTTCACCATTCGGGCTGCGCCAAAGAACCTCCACAGATGGTAAGACCTTTGATCGAATTTTCTTCACCTACCGATCTAATATCACTACTGGCTGCTCGGTGAATGAAAGTTCGTGCTCAAGCTGAACGGTCTAAAGCTGAATCATGAGAAAAGGGTCATGAAGATATCTGCGAAGCATCGACACGAGGAATACGAGGTGAACATCCGGAAAGCTTGGTGGAAGAGCCAAACGATATGCAACCGCGCCGACACACTCGAGGATCTCGAAGGGACCAACAAATCTGGGACTAAGCTTTCCTTTCTGCCCAAATCTCATCACGCCCTTCATCGGAGAGTGTAACGTTTCAGAAATCGTTTTGCGAATTTTTCCGTTTTAGGGCAAAATTGTCGGTTTTTCCCGTTTTAACCCGATTTCGATCAAACGTCCGTATAAGCTTACCGGCACCTAGTTTAGCTAAAATAAAGCTTGCGCACGAACTTTAAGGGTATTTGGGAGGTTTTGGTTCAGATAGAATTTTTCCCAAATAAAATATTATTGTAGCCGGTAAAATATGCGCTTAAATCGGGAAAAATTTTCTAAATGAAAATTTTTGGGAATCATCACTAAAATTATTTTAGAACCTTCTTTTTAAATATCTAGATTTTTTTTGGTCAAAGGGAATTATTTTTTTAAAAGAAAAGAAAATGAATAAAAGGTGACATTTTTGCATTAAATGTGCATTAATTGTTTTCTTTTGCTAGAAAATTCCACACACTTCACCAAAAATCCCCCCATTCTCCCCTTGGCCGGCCCTTCCCTTCCCCTTGCTGCCCTCCATCATTTCCACCCATTTTCAACTCATTTTTCATCAAATAAATCATGAAAAATCCAATTTAATTCATACAAATTCAAATATAATCATTTTTCCTTCATTTCTTTCACTAATCCTTCATGGATCTTCATTAAAGATTGGTTTTTGATGCTAAGATGTTGGATTAAGTTTCATTTTGTGTTCTTGGGGAGGTATAATTCTTACCTTAATCCTTTTATATTTGCTTTAATCTTATTCTAGCTAGTTTAGTTAGCTAATTATGTGTTTAGTTTAGTTTTTATATTATGATTAATTCATTTATTTTTGGTTTAAGAAATTCATGTTAGGGTTAAATTTTGTTTATGTGTTTAGTGTTCTTTTGAAGTGTTAATTTGTGTTTTGGAGAAGATTAACCTAGTAGAAAATGTTAATTTTTGTTAATGATCACTTTGTTTAATTATGCAATTAGCTTACTAGGTTTTTGCTAAAACATAATTAGCGAGTGTTAAAAATATAGGAATGGTTTAGATAGCTTAGTTAAGCTATTTTAAGGTGTTTGTTATCGCTAGATATGCATTAGCTTGAAACTAGTGCGGAATTTTGCGATAGGTTGCTTACTAGATTTCGGGATTTTTTCGACGTGGGTTCGATTGGTCGTTGCGAGGTTATATCTATTGTATTCCTCGTAATTCTTGTGTTGTGTTGCGCGATTGGGACGATCGGGTTCCAGTCATGGTGTTTTGTAGTTTAGCAACCCCAATTAGGGTTTTTGGCCGGTATCGTGCGCGATAGATGCGCTAAGCGCGCAGTGTAATTTTCCGGGCGTTTTCATCGCGTTTCGTTGTCTTTTCGTCGATGCTGGATATTTGCTTATGTGTTGTGTTTGTGAAATTTTAGGTTCGCAAGCGGGGACTTCGGACGCTACGACAAGGGGAAAACAGGTGGTAGGCTTCACCTAGCTTGGAGCGTTGGTGAGTAGATTTAACATCTACAGGGAAATCGCCCGCATGGCGTTATGCGTCAGGGCTAGAGATTTTATTACTTGTCGCATATTCTACGTTATTGTTAGAATTGCGCCTTTACCCTATTACTTAGATGTAGTTGTGTCTGGACTAGTAGTAGTAGGACACTACACATATTATTGACGATTCATGTTGCACGAGAACTGATTATATGCTACACACACCGTCAATAATTGCCATGTCACACACAAACCACTTATAGATGTTATATTGCTTGGTTAGGGAAATTGTGACATTGATTCATACTGCTTATCATATATGGCATTTAGCATACCTGTATTCCTATAGAGTATTGTACCATTAGTGATAGGTACATACACACTCCCTGTCATAGCTACAGGTATACCTTGCATATACTGTTCTTATACCCAGGGGGTATACTATATCATTGCTTATAGGTAGACACATTATCTTGCTATACCTTATTGATTTCACATACATCTGGTTTTAGCTACATGTTTACCTTCACTTGATGTTATTTAGAAGTGGATAAATAGAAACCACATGATATTTGTATTAACTTGATGCAGTTAATTAGCGGTTTTTCCTTTATATGCTTGCATTTCAGATATGGCGCAAATATTATATTCATGGATTTTCGCATTGTTATATGGATTTTTCATGATGTTTTCTGGATTTGGGGACCGTGGTAGTTCATGAAATTATGCACTATTTGAAAGACCCGGTTTCCTTGATATTGATATTTCCGCAGCCACCATGAGATTTATCGGTTCTAATATATGCCCGATTCGAGGAGTGAGGAGGCACCGTCTGTGGGTACATGGTGGGGCCCGGGGGTACCCCGAAGCAAGAACGATTTCGCGGTGCTAGGCGATGAGGCTTAGGGGAACCATACCATCCGGTGACTGGACCAATGACTCATCAGCTATCGAGTGGATACCGACGGGAGTCATGTGCGTATGGATACGTCGAGAGGCGAGGGTCAGAGCTAGGCACTCGAGCTCTCGGGATAGCGTATGATACGTACCCATCAGGGGGGCCAGTCATGGAGACAGCACCTGATGGATCAGCATTTCTGTGTCGATGCTTGGCACATTGGTTTCATGATATTTCAAATTACTCATTTGTATATATAACAGGGGATTGAGCCGCTGTTATATATACCCTTACACCAATATTAGGGGAATAGGACGCTAATATATATGTATTGACCTCATCATATTTATTATGCCATTATATTTAGGATGTTAGAATTTTACTGGAGATTTGATTCGGGATATAAGAGATTCATTTGAGATTGGATACTGGAGATATATGTGAGATATACCTGATATGGTACATACGAGATATGTGAGATCCACTTGCTGTTGTATATTCAAGATATGTGAGATATACCTGATATGGTACATACGAGATATGTAAGATCCACTTGCTGTTGTACATTCGAGATATGTGAGATATACTTGATATGGTACATACGCGATGTGTGAGATCCACTTGATGTTGTACATTCGATATATGTGATATATACTTGATGTTGTACATTCGATATATGTGATATATACTTGATGTTGTACATTCGGGATATACGAGATATACTTAATATTGTGAAATTGAGGAGAATGCGATACTTAGATGATATGAGAGCCAATTTGGGGGCTGATTTGAGAAATTGGGATTTGATTCGTCTTGATGGATTGTGATCCTACCACGATATCAGGATTCCGTGGAAATGACATATTTCACTCCATACCTCACCTTTATCTATTTGTGCACTGTTTCATGTATTAGGAGTACCTGTTAGTGTACCTTTCATGAGTGTTGCACATTTACATTTTCATACCCCCATTGCATGATTATTGCATACTGTGTCATATCATTATTGCTTTATATATATTGGTTGTACTTGTTAGTGTACTTTCCATTATTCTACATTCATATGACATGTTATTACTGTAAATTGAATATCTTAGATTTATGTTGTACGTACATTCCTGCGATTACCTGCATTTGTTATTTACTATTCACGAGTTGGCAACTCACCCCCGTTGTGCCACAGGTGCTACAGAGTGTTCCCCAGAGTAGTCGAGGCTGGCTATTCATCTATCATCTTTTGCTACAGATACCGCATCGGTTCACAGTGTGCTGTTTTGTTCATGTGGGTTTTGGTGGTTATCTATATTTGTATTGTATATTCGTTGTATCTTGTACTCTCCATCTACTATTATGTTGTTGACTTAGAGACTTGGTGAGGACGATATTGTATAAATTGTGGATTTGTTGTCTTTTATACAGTTTCCTTTCTATCGTCTTCTTTTTCTTCGCTACGGCGTCGTATATTTGTTGTGGTGGTTGTTTTCCGCCTTTGGGCGTGGATTTGCTCCCATTGGGCATGCTTTACATTATATTTATTTTGTACCCATTTTTGGGGTTGGTTTTTATAAAGGAGGTGCTGCCGAAATTTTCAAGAAAGAAAATTGGACTTAAAGAATTTATACTTAAGATTTTTTTTTAAAGATTTAAACAATGTTTCTTATCTTTTCTTGTCTTTTAATGGTTTAGATTTCTGGGTTTTGGCTTTCTTTTACTACGTTACGCCTGTAGACGTTGCGTAGTATTAGGGCCGTTACGTGCCATTTTCGGATCGTGACAGAGAGACCCTCAGAAAAACGTGATCGCCAACTGCGAACTCTAGTCTGCAACGGCGCCTATCCGCATACGATTTCTGCCTGCTCTGAGCCGCTCTCATCCGATCTCGAATCAACTGTACATTCTCGGTCGTCTCCTGCACGATCTGCGGCCCCAAAATACTGCTCTCGCTAAGCTTAGTCCAACAGACGGGCAATCTACATCTCCTCCCATACAAGGCCTCGAATGGTGCCATCTGAATAGTATCCTAGAAGCTGCTGTTGTAGGAGAACTCTACTAAGGGTAAAAGATGATCCCAACTACCACCGAAGTCTAAAACGCACGCTCGGAGCATGTCCTCGAGAGTCTGAATAGTCCGCTCTGACTAGCCGTCGGTCTGCGGATGAAATGCTGTGCTGAAACTCAATCGGGTGCCCAACGCCTCCTGAAGTCTCTGCCATAGTCGGCTGGTAAACTGGGTGCCTCAGTCTGACACGATACAAGTCGGGATGCCATACAACCATACGATCTCGTCGATGTAAATCTTGGCATACTGAGCAAAACTGAAAGTGGTCTTCACTGGCAGAAAGTGAGCCGCTTTCTTCAAACGATCCATGATCACCCAAATGGAGTCATACCCTCGACTGGTCCTGGGTAGACCCACAACGAAGTCCATAGAATCTGCTACCATTTCCACTCCGGAATGGGCAAAGGCAATAACTCTCCCGCGGGCCTCTGGTGCTCGGCCTTGACTTGCTGACAAGCCAGGCATCTCGACTCGAAGTCTATGACGTCCCTCTTCATTCCGTCCCACCAATAAATATCTCTCAGATCATGGTACATCTTGGTGGAACCTGGATGAATGCTATATATCGATCTATACGCCTCCTCAAGAATCTCAAGCCGCAGTCCCTCAGAATCTGGTACGCACAATCGGATCCCAAATCACAGTACTCCCTGATCATCGATCACGAACTGGGAATCTCTGCCCTGCCTAATCTGCTCCATGATCTCTGAAAGACGGTCATCACTGGGCTGTGCCTCGTGAATACGGTCAAGCAACTGTGGACGTGCACGAATATGCGCAATCTGTCCCTCTGTCAGAGTGAACTCGAACTCAACTCGGCTGTCGCATAAAATCTGCCAATCTGCTGACGACTGGCTCTGTACGGCGCTCAAACAAGATAAACTACCTCCGGGCTTCCTACTCAAAGCATCTGCCGCCACGTTCGCCTTGCCCGGATGGCTAAGAATTTCGCAATCATAGTCTTTCACCAGTTCCATCCAACGGTGCTTTCTCAGATTCAGGTCTCGCTGGTGAAATATGTACTTCAAGCTCTTATGGTCTGTGAATATCTGGAACGACTCTCCGTATAGGTAATGTCTCTAGATATTGAGAGCAAACACCACTGCAGCCATCTCTAAATCGTGCGTAGGATAGTTCTGTTCATGTGTCTTCAGCTGCCGAGAAGCATACGTGATAACTCTGTTGTTAGTGTATATGCCCTAGAGGCCATTACTGTATCATACTAGTATGTATATTACTTGATGGAAGCTTGGGATATTCACAGTTGTACAGACAATCTTGCTCTATATAGTAGTATGCTACTTGGTTTGTCTCTGCTTTAATGTGTATATGTGTGTTTATTCATTATATCACCTATACGCATTAGTAGAGCCCTTAGGATCTTTGCTTGATTACCGGCGTTGTGATGGCGATCACACTCGTGGGGGCTGGGTAATCCACAAGAACATCCTTATACACGTCCCTAGTCGTGGGAGTATCGAGATAAGGCATCGATACTCCGGAGTAGACTAGCGTATGCGCTTCTCATCCCAGCACGGGAGACGGTCTGTCCCACAGCCGTCAGTACGGCGTACTTGAGATAGTATGCGGGTGCTCGTTAGGTTACGAGTACACTGGACAGGACTCGTCGGGAACTGATGGTTGGTATTATACCTATCGTCAGTTATCAGTTCCCAGGTGACATGAGTACAACTTAGTCCGCTGAATTGACACTGTCACTTCGCCTCGAGTGTGTTCCCACTGTTCTTTGATTACTACCCTACCACGGCTCTACTGAGTCGTGCAAACAGGTAGTAGTTGGGAGCAGTCCCGAAGCACTTGGAGGCAGTGACGGTTAGACAGGATTCGTCTCTCCCGGTATTGGGGGTTGACATCGTGCTGTGTCTAGGAGAGCCATTACACAAGTAGTCCCTGGCCAGGGCAAGCGAGATATACTGGTAGGTTTCCAGTGTTATCTCAGGGTGTTCTGGGCTTCACTCCGACACGACTTGTACCGCTATTAGGGGACTGACTTTTACCGCCCCCCTAGGCCCGCCATGCGATGTATCAGACGAACAGACTGGACTGTACGGAGATTGTCACATACAGGCTCAGTAGGAGTTCGGATGGGTTTACCTCATCGGCCCTCTTATCGACATCTACCTGGGGACCGTTACGTACAGCTAGTGCCGCTTGCGGTCTGTGGTTAAACCCACTGCCAGCGTAGTGTCGAGTCTTTAGAGTCCCACACAGAGAGTTTCCCTGCACTGAGCGAAACGTGTAGAGGCCGTATGGTTTTACGGCAGGGCTGCGATCACTTACGTATACTTGTATGCGTGTGGTGTTCGGGCAGGCAATACTAGTGGGCTTTGGTTTAAGCCGGATCCTAGTATTGCACGGATGGTTTTGTTTTGTCTTCTCTGCATCCGCATTCTACGGAATACGGATGCAGGTGTGTATGCACAGTTTTCCGGAGCGATGAAGGAGGAGGTGCCTCATTAGGGTTTTGGCAGTTGGTTCGGCCAAAACCGTTATGTGGCAGGCTCATTAGGGTTTTGACAGTTGATTCGGTCAAAACCATTTTGAGGCGGACTCATTAAGGTTTTGACAGTTCGTTTGGTCAAAACCATTATGAGCCGTGGACATCATTTACTAATCCTATTAGTGATAATCTTATGATGGCTAATTGCATTGACCATTTGACCCCGTTGACCTCTTTTGACTTTGTTGACCGGTTGACCGTGTTGACCATTGACTTTCAAGAGGGATCTACACTCTTCTTTTCTTTTTCTTTTTCTTTTGGATTATGATAATGGTCATTTCAATGTAGCCATCAAACTTTATCTTGATGGGATTAGTAATGATGTTGTTTTTACATTATTGCAACCATGGTTACTTTTCTTTGTATCATAATTTCTTTCTCATTCTCTCTCTTGTTTTTTCAAGTGAGAAGAAAAGAAAAGCTCCATGGTTGCTAACCTTCCTCCTTCTTCTTCCTCCTCTTGTTTTATCTTTTAATCTCATGTGTTGAAAGATAAAGATCTCACAAAGACAAAACCATCCCTTCATCACTTCTACACAACCTAGGGCTTTTAGATTAGCAATCTCTTTGCCCTAGTTACCTCGGCTCGAGGTGGAGCTCGGTGCACATCTCTCGGGTGGATCGTCTACGACTCAAGGAGGCCGCGGAGGTGACCAAAGTCCGGATCAACCCTCGGAGCGAGCAAGGAGAAGAACAACAAGAAGAGAAGGAGTTCAAGTTGAGGTATAACCCCTAACCGAGTAGATAAATCTCTAGCTAGGATGCTAGTGTATTGTTTAGCTCTGATACCACTGTTAGGTCCACGTTACCTCTCCCGGTACTTTCGGGGTAGCGGAAACGGTCCACATACAGGCTCAGTAGGAGTTCGGATGGGTTTACCTCAGCGGCCTTGTTGGCTCTGTTGGGGAATCTTTTTCCTGCAGTTTTCTTGTTTGGGTATTTTTGGATTTTTGGAATATGACTTTTCTGCCCAGATTTACCAGAAAGCAAAATTTGTTTTTGGGGCTCAAAAATCCGTATTTTTGGTCGATGTTCTGTAGGCTTTGGCTAATGGTTATATCTGTAATGTTATATGTGTATTGAACGTCTACTAATCGCTTTACGCCGATTAGTGGGGGTTATACACATCTGTGATCTGTGTTATTGATGCTATGTGTATATGAACTCGTTGGATTATCGTGGATGAATAGCCGGGGTGGATGTGAGATGAGTGTTTCTTTTTCTTTCATTCATGTAATAAATTTGTAAATTGATGTAATATTATTTGTGTGACCGCACAACCGGGTCGAGGTTGTAGCCGTCATTGTATAATTCTTTTTACTGTTTTTGCTCCTAGGATAGACCCATGGAGAGGGTGCACAAACTACCGGGTATCTCAAAGTGCCGAGTGGCCTACTCACGGCGTTGAGGGAGGTTGCTTCGCTTCGGGTACTTGGCGGGTAGTTTGCCGCACCCGTAGGGGTCTTGGGTGGGGTATTGGTTATTCATCGCGACCGTGTAATCCGCTTTTCGTTGCAGGCTCGAACGAATCGCGGGTTCCTAGTATATCCAAAGTGTTCATCTGTGATCTGGATTGGCTATCATTGCTATATATCTATATATAATAACTATTTAGGCGTTGCTTATGTTTTACAGCCGTGCTAGCCCAGCCCCCGCTCTGTCGTTAGTTAAGTAACCTAACGGGTGATGACGGGGCCCCGTGGCGAACGCGAATGGCATAAGCGTACGTCATATTTTGGTTGTTTTCTGCAATGGTAGGATTTAAATGATGGGACGCATTAAAAGAACTAATGCAAGAAAATAAACCTAAAAGACGTTGTTAGAACAAGTTTTTCAAAAAGCTGTTATTACAAGGACGTTCATCTTTTTTGTTTTGCATCGAGGTATTCGGTTATGAATGCCCAGCACCTCAATCGACGAGGCAAGGGCCGAGATCCCCTCATCGGGAGTGACCCCTTGGACAAAAAGTTTGCGTCAGGGTAATAACTTCACCATAGTCAATTATTCTTGCTTTGCATCGAGGTATTCATCTTACGAATGCCCAGCACCTCACTCGACGAGGAAAGAGCCAAGATCCCTTCACAGGGAGTGCCCTCTTTAGCAAAAGTTTTCGCCACTATGTTTTCAAAAAGATGTATCACGTTCCTTCAACGATATCAAGTTCATTACCTTAACGGGTTTTTCGCCAAAAACCCAGCCGTAGCCCTCCGTCGTTTCTTATAAGTTATACTTAGTATTCGTGCTGCGTTTGTTGACAGTGTCAAGGCGCAGTGAACGGTAGCTAAGTGTAGCTTATTTGCTGGATACAATGTGATTGGTTAGGACATTTGTAGAACCTTGTTGACTGTGTCAAGGGTTATGCAGGTGGGTTTAATGCAATCAAAGTAATGACGGGATGAACTTGACTAGGACTTTTTTGATTTGTTGACTGTGTCAAGATCACTTGGGTCCTAGGGGCAAAAACCACATCGGGAGTTTCAAAAGAACTGAAACTTGCAGATTTCGCATACCTTCTAGAGTATGGTAGCTAGAGTGGATTCCATCTAGGTTATCACACAATGACAGTTGGATCCCGATCCCACTGATGAGTTGGATTACTCTCGGGAGATTACTTTCACTTAACGATCAATGCTATAAACCTAGTAGGTGTCTAGAAAGGTGTTAGCAGGGCTACGCCCCCAGGGAAAAGAGGTTCTTAAATTAAGGAACTTCTGGAAAGCGTTGGAAAACCTCCCTCGAAGTACCGACACTAGCCTGGCTGAAAGGTTAAGCAAGTATTGTGACGTGAATGAAATCCCGACTAGTTCTTCTTTTAAAAGGTTTTAAGAAGAATTTGAGGAAACAGTGGGAGACATCCTGGTTAGATAAACTATAAACCAATCTAATCTTGCAAGAGCGCACGCTGAGTGTTTCTTTTCTCTCTCTCCAGGTAGCAGCCATTTCACGCCCTAATCAAGATAATAAAATGTATCGCTTGACCGATCCGAATTCCTAATCGGGGCTGGGGAACGTTGGTTCAGCTCTAACTTGTGACAACAGTCATAAGTATGAGAAAGGGAAAGGGGATTGTATGGATTTCCAGGATACCCAGTTGAAGAAGATGCATGGTTTCGCATCTACTTCAGGTGTTCTTGTAATTAAGAACTGTTTTACGGTCAGCCCTACCTCCTGGGTACTTGATACCGGATCAGGATCTTATATCTGTAATTTATTGCAGGGACTGAGAAAAAGTAGGAAAGTTGCACCGGGTGATATGTCGCTCAGAGTAGCGAACGGAGCATAAGTTAATGCGGCAGCCGTCGATGAATATTACCTAGTATTGCCAAATGGCAAGACTATGATTTTGAACGATTGCTACTATGTACCCTCCATGGTTTGCAACATCATATCAGTTTCTTTACTCGATAAAGATGGATATAACTTTGTTCTTGACAAGAATATCATGAACATTTACCTTCATAAGGTACTGGTTGCAGAGGATACACTGTGTAATGGTATCTACGTTCTAAATCAGAATACTGTTCTCAATATACAAAACACACGCAAGAGGAAAAATTCAGATACGAATGAATCCTACTTGTGGCATTGTAGACTTGGTCATATCGGAGAGAAAAGACTGAGTAAGTTGCATAAAGATGGACTCTTGAATGCGTTCGAGTTTTCATCTTATGAAACTTGTCAGTCCTGTCTCAAAGGGAAGATGACCAAATCTCCATTCACCGGACATGGAGAAAGAGCAATAGAGCTCTCGGGACTCATACACAGTGATGTATGTGGTCCAATGTCTACACATGCAAGGGGTGGGTTCTCCTACTTCATCACATTCACTGACGATCTCTCTAGGTTCGGATATGTGTATCTGATGAAACACAAATCTGAAGCTTTTGAGAAATTCAAGGAATTCAGAACGGAAGTAGAGAACCAGATTGGCAAAAGTATCAAGATCCTCCGGTCTGATAGAGGAGGGGAGTACTTAAGCACGGAATTCCTAGATTACTTAAAAGAGAATGGTATTCTCTCTCAGCTTACTCCTCCTTATACACCACAGCATAACGGTGTTTCGGAGCGGAGGAATCGTACCCTGTTGGATATGGTTCGCTCCATGATGAGTAGTGCTGAGTTACCTCTTTCATTCTGGGATATGCACTTCAAACTGCAGCACATCTATTGAATCAAGTTCCTTCCAAATCCGTGCCTAAGACTCCGTATGAAATATGGAGTGGTAAAAGTTTGTATCTTAAACGTATTAAGATTTGGGGTTGCCCAGCTTATGTCAAAAAGAAGAACCCAGACAAACTTGAGGCACGGGCAGTTTTGTGTAAGTTTATGGGATACCCAAAAGATTCAAGTGGGTATCTATTCTACCATGCAGAGGAACAGAAGATAATTGTTTCAAGAAATGCCACATTTCTAGAAAAAGAATTTCTTGTTAAAAACATTAGTGGCAGCACGGTAGAACTGGATGAAATTCCAGAAACACAAGCTTTGACAGAAAATTTGGAGGAACCGATAGAATCAATAACCCCAAACGAACCTCAGCCACTCCGCAGATCTGGTAGGATTTCTCATCCGCCCGAGAGATACTACGGTTTTCTCATTGACGGGGATCGAGAGGATTGCATCTTGGAAGAAGATGACCCTACCAGTTTCAGGCAGGCCATTATCAGTAGGGACTTTGATAAGTGGCAGGAAGCAATGCAATCCGAAATGGAGTCCATGTACGCCAATAAAGTGTGGACCTTGGATATTGCTCCACATGGGGTAAAACCCGTTGGATGCAAATGGATCTACAAAGGAAACTTGGTGTAGATGTGCAGGTGGAAACCTATAAAGCTTGACTCGTTGCAAAAGGTTTCCGTCAAAGACCTGGTTTGGACTATGACGAAACTTTTTCTCCGGTGGCTATGCTCAAATCCATTCGGATCTTACTTGCCATTGCTGCCTTCCATGACTATGAAATCTGGCAGATGGATGTTAAAACGGCTTTCTTAAACGGTTGTTTGGAAGAGTGCGTTTACATGGATCAACCAGAAGGTTTCGTAGACAGTGGGAGCAGCGGGAAGGTGTGCAAGTTGCTTAAATCCATTTATGGATTAAAGCAGGCATCGCGGAACTGGAACATCTGTTTTGATGAGGCAATCAAGGAATTTGATTTCATCAAGAACGAAGATGAACCCTGTGTCTATAAGAAGATTGTAGGACGAACTGTCGTATTCCTAGTCTTGTACGTGGACGACATTCTTTTGATAGGAAATGACATTCCTATGCTACAATCGGTCAAGCTACTTTTGTCACAACGGTTCTCCATGAAGGACCTGGGTGATGCCTCGTACATTCTGGGGATCAAGATCTATAGAGATAGATCCAAGAGACTACTGGGACTTTCGCAGTCCAGGTACATAGAGACCGTACTAAAGAGATTTAGTATGGAGGATTCCAAGCGCGGTAACATACCCGCATTGCACGGAATTACCCTCTCCAAGAAGATGTCTCCTAAGACTGACGAGGAGAGGGTTCGCATGAACACTATACCCTACGCTTCGGCGGTAGGATCTGTAATGTATGCGATGCTATGTACAAGACCAGATGTAGCTTACGCACTGAGCGCGGTAAGCCGGTATCAGTCAGACCCAGGTGAGGACCACTGGACAGCAGTGAAGAACATTCTTAAGTACCTGAGAAGGACTAAGGAGATGTTCCTGGTTTACGGTAATGGAGACCTCAGGGTCGAGTCCTTTACCGATTCAAGCTTCCAGAGTGACAAAGATGACAGCAAGTCTGTCTCAGGTTTTGTGTTTACCCTCAACGGAGGGGCGGTATGTTGGAGGAGTTCCAAACAGGATACCGTCGCAGACTCGACGATGGAGGCTGAATACATTGCTGCAAGCGATGCCGCAAAAGAGGCGGTCTGGATAAAGAAGTTCATTAGTGAACTTAAGGTGGTTCCGTCCATTGTTGACCCAATACCTTTGTATTGCGATAACAATGGGGCTATAGCTTTAGCGAAGGAACCAAGGTCCCATCAGAAATCCAGGCACATCTTAAGGCGGTATCACCTGATCAGGGAGATCATTGATCGCCAGGAGATCGAGGTGCGGAGAGTGGACACAAAGGACAACACAGCGGACCCATTCACGAAGGCCTTACGCCAGACTCAGTTCGAGCGGCTGATCGAGATGATAGGTCTTCGATACGCCAGCACATGGCCTTAGTGCAAGTGGGAGATTGTTAGTGTATATGCCCTAGAGGCCATTACTGTATCATACTAGTATGTATATTACTTGATGGAAGCTTGGGATATTCACAGTTGTACAGACAATCTTGCTCTATATAGTAGTATGCTACTTGGTTTGTCTCTGCTTTAATGTGTATATGTGTGTTTATTCATTATATCACCTATACGCATTAGTAGAGCCCTTAGGATCTTTGCTTGATTACCGGCGTTGTGATGGCGATCACACTCGTGGGGGCTGGGTAATCCACAAGCACATCCTTATACACGTCCCTAGTCGTGGGAGTATCGAGATAGGGCATCGATACTCCGGAGTAGACTAGCGTATGAGCTTCTCATTCCAGCACGGGAGACGGTCTGTCCCACAGCCGTCAGTACGCCGTACTTGAGATAGTATGCGGGTGCTCGTTAGGTTACGAGTAAACTAGACAGGACTCGTCGGGAACTGATGGTTGGTATTATACCTATCGTCAGTTATCAGTTCCCAGGTGACATGAGTACAGCTTAGTCCGCTGACTTGACACTGTCACTTCGTCTCGAGTGTGTTCCTACTGTTCTTTGATTACTACCCTACCACGGCTCTACTGAGTCGTGCAAACAGGTAGTAGTTGGGAGCAGTCCCGAAGCACTTGGAGGCAGTGACGGTTAGACAGGATTCGTCTCTCCCGGTATTGGGGGTTGACATCGCGCTGTGTCTAGGAGAGCCATTACACAAGTAGTCCCTGGCCAGGGCAAGCGAGATATACTGGTAGGTTTCCAGTGTTATCTCAGGGTGTTCTGGGCTTCACTCCGACACGACTTGTACCGCTATTAGGGGACTGATGTTTACCGCCCCCTAGGCCCGCCATGCGATGTATCAGACGAACATACTGGACTGTACGGAGATTGTCACATACAGGCTCAGTAGGAGTTCGGATGGGTTTACCTCTTCGGCCTTCTTATCGACATCTACCTGGGGACCGTTACGTACAGCTAGTGCCGCTTGCGGTCTGTGGTTAAACCCACTGCCAGCGTAGTGTCGAGTCTTTAGAGTCCCACACAGAGAGTTTCCCTGCACTGAACGAAACGTGTAGAGGCCGTATGGTTTTACGGCAGGGCTGCGATCACTTACGTATACTTGTATGCGTGTGGTGTTCGGGCAGGCAATACTAGTGGGCTTTGGTTTAAGCCGGATCCTAGTATTGCACGGATGGTTTTGTTTTGTCTTCTGTGCATCCGCTTTCTACGGAATACGGATGCAGGTGTGTATGCACAGTTTTCCGGAGCGATGAAGGAGGAGGTACCTCATTAGGGTTTTGGCAGTTGGTTCGGCCAAAACCGTTATGTGGCAGGCTCATTAGGGTTTTGACAGTTGATTCGGTCAAAACCATTTTGAGGCGGACTCATTAGGGTTTTGACAGTTCGTTTGGTTAAAACCATTATGAGCCGTGGACATCATTTACTAATCCTATTAGTGATAATCTTATGATGGCTAATTGTATTGACCATTTGACCCCGTTGACCTCTCTTGACTTTGTTGACCGGTTGACCGTGTTGACCATTGACTTTCAAGAGGGATCTACACTCTTCTTTTCTTTTTCTTTTTCTTTTGGATTATGATAATGGTCATTTCAATGTAGCCATCAAACTTTATCTTGATGGGATTAGTAATGATGTTGTTTTTACATTATTGCAACCATGGTTACTTTTCTTTGTATCATAATTTCTTTCTCATTCTCTCTCTTGTTTTTTCAAGTGAGAAGAAAAGAAAAGCTCCATGGTTGCTAACCTTCCTCCTTCTTCTTCCTCCTCTTGTTTTATCTTTTGATCTCATGTGTTGAAAGATAAAGATCTCACAAAGACAAAACCATCCCTTCATCACTTCTACACAACCTAGGGCTTTTAGATTAGCAATCTCTTTGCCCTAGTTACCTCGGCTCGAGGTGGAGCTCGGTGCACATCTCTCGGGTGGATCGTCTACGACTCAAGGAGGCCGCAGAGGTGACCAAAGTCCGGATCAACCCTCGGAGCAAGCAAGGAGAAGAACAACAAGAAGAGAAGGAGTTCAAGTTGAGGTATAACCCCTAACCGAGTAGATAAATCTCTAGTTAGGATGCTAGTGTATTGTTTAGTAAAGATCCGGCTTTTACGGTCCATGTTACCATGCTTAAGAAAATTTTTGTTTTACCGTTTCCGCTACCCCGAAAGTACCGGAAGAGGTAACGTGGACCTAACATCTGTCGTGCTGCATCAACACGCAACCTAGTCCCTCTCGCGAAGCGTCGCAATAAACCACGAATCCGCCCGATCCCGAAGGCAATGACAACACTGGTGCAGTAGTCAGACGAGTCTTCAACTGCTGGAAGCTATGCTCGCACGTCTCGGTCCAAACAAAAAGAACTCCCTTCCGGGTCAACCCGGTCAACAGTGCAGCGATACGGGAGAAGTCTTGAACAAATCATCGGCAGTAGCCAGCCAGGCCTAGGAAACTGTGGATCTCCGTAACTGATGTCGGTCTGGGCCAATGCTGAACAGCTACGATCTTCTTCGGGTCTACACATATGCCATCTCTCGTAATCACGTGACCCAAGAAATCAATGATGTCAAGACAAAATGCGCACTTGGAGAATTTCTTGAACAGTTGTTGCTCCCTCAAAGTCTGCAATATGATCCTCAGGTGCTGCTCGTGCTCCTCTCGGCTCCGGGAATACACCAAAATGTCGTCAATAAATATGATCATGAACAGATCTAGATACGGCCTGAAAATGCGGTTCATCAAATCAATAAATGCGGCTGGTGCATTGGTGAGTCCGAACGACATCACCAAAAACTCATAGTGTCCGTAACGTATGCGAAAAGCCGTCCTCGGAATATCCTCCTGCCGCACCCGCAACTGATGGTAACTCGATCGCAAGTTAATCCTCGAAAAGTATCCCGCACCCTGAAGCTGGTCGAACAAATCATCGATACGTGGTAAGAGATATCTGTTTCCTATGGTAACCCTGTTTAGCTAGCGGTAATCAATGCACAAGCGCAAACTGCCGTCTTTCTTCTTGACGAACAGGACAGGAGCACCCCACGGAGAAACACTAGGTCGAATAAGCTCTTTATCTAACAAATCCTGCAACTGATCCTTCAGCTCTCTAAGCTCCGCCGGGGCCATCCGATAAGGCAGTATGGAAATAGGCCCCCGAGCCGGGAATCAAGTCAATACTGAACTCAACATCGCGCTCAGGCGGTAGCCCCGGCAGCTCGTCAGGGGAAACATCAGGGAACCCACACACAATCGGGACCTGGTCCAACGGAACCTCTGTAGCTCGAGTATCACAAACATAAGCTAAGAATCCCTGACATCCCTTCCGTAAGAGCTGACCAACGCGAAGAGACGAAATCAAGCTGGGAAGGGTGACACTGCGGTCTCCCTGAGTAACAAGGCCTGGCTCCCCTGGAAATCTAAATCCGACTACCTTCTCATGGCAGTCCACAGATGCATAACAAGTGGCTAGCCAGTCCATGCCCAGAAGCACATCAAAGTCCAACATATCAAGGAGAATCAAATCAACCGATGAATCCCTCTCCCCGATACGAACGGAACACAATCGAAACACAAAACGAGTGACAAACGAGTCGCCTACCGGAGTAATAACAACAAGCGACTGATCTAACGACGATGACTCATGGCCCAACATCGGTGTAAAGTGTGAAGATACATACGAATGTGTGGAACCTGGGTCAAATAAAACCTGCGCGTCAAAAGATCATACTGACAAGGTACCTATCACAACGGCATTGGATGCCTGCGCATCCTGCGGTGTCAAAGCGAAAACTCAGGCCTGTCCCCCACCAATAGATGGCTGACCTCTGCCTCCTCGTCCTCTCTGAACAGGACCGTCGCATCCACGGCCTCTGGGGACATCTAACTGACGTGGAGCACCATCGGGGGTAGGAAGTAGAGCTCTCTGAGGAGGTGGTGAAGGTGGTAAGGTCACGTGTGGAACTGTCGCCGCTCCTGTCGTCTCACCATGCAATCTCTGATACGATGGTGCGGACTCCTGCACCCAAAACATCCCGGTGATGCCTGTTGGCCCTATGGATAAGAACCAAATAGCTGACCCCGTCCAACTCCTCTGCCGCCACCATCTCTCGGAAAGAATCTAGCACGATGCCTCTGAGCTGGCTTATCGGTACGAATCCTCTTCGGCCCAGAAACGGCCGAAGTCTCTGAAATGCGCGCCTCCATCCGTAAGACTGTGTCCATAACAGCTGCTTAAGTGTCGAAGTGCTGGGCGCCGATGGCAAGAAATAACGGGGTGTCAAGTCCCTGTATAAACCTCTTTACCCTCTTCTCTTCAGTATCAACCAAGTACGGAGCATATCTGGACAACTGCGTAAACTGGACATCATACTCGGACACTGTCATCCCTGGAGTCTTGCGCAAAGCCTCAAAACTACGAGCTCTAGCATCACGAACACTCTCGGGAAGGAAACGTGTCACGACCCAAAAATGGTACGTGATGGCCCTAATACTACGCAACGCCTCCAGACGTAACGCAGTAAAAGAAAGCCAAAACCCAGAAATCTAAACCAGCAAAAATACGGAAAAGATAATATAAAGTTTTGGAAACATTTGAAAATCACAACCCAAATTCTTTAAAAGAGTCCACTTTTTCTTTAAAATTTTGGCAGCACCTCCTTTGTAAAACAAGCCCCTAAAAAGGGTACAACATGAATATAAAGTAAAGCATCCCAAACGGGAGCAAAATCCATGCCCAACGGCGGAAAACAACACCACAACAGATATACGACGCCGTAGCGAAGAAATAAGAGACAAAAGAAAGGAAACTGTATAAAAGCAACAAATCCACAATATATACAAAACCGTCCTCACCAAGTCTCTAAGTCACAACATATTGCTAGTAGATGGAGAGTACAAAATACAACGAATATACAATACATCTCAGATAACCACAAAACCCACCTGGGCAAAACTGCACACTAACAGGCGAAGTGGTATCCGCAGCCAAAAGATGATAGATGAGTGTGTAGCTGAAAAGCTGAATAGCTTGCCTTGACTACTCTGGGGAAACTCCAGCAAAACCTGTGGCACAACGGGGGTGAGTTGCCAACTCGTGAATAGTAAATAACATATGCAGGTAATCGCAAGAATGTACGTACAGCATGAATCTAAGATATGTCCATTTCAGTAATAACAGGTCATGAGTATGAAATAATGGAAAGTACACTAACCAGTACCACCAATATATCAAGAAATAATGATATGACAACAGTATGCAATAATCATGCACTGGGGATATGAGAAAGTAAATGTGCAACACTCATGAAGGTACTCTCACAGGTACTCCTGATACATGAAACAGTGCACAAGTATATAAAGATGAGGTATGGAGTGAAATATGTCATTTCCACGGAATCCTGACATCGTGGTAGGATCACAATCCAGTAAGACAAATCAAATCCAAATCCCTCAAATCAGTCACCAAATAGGCTCTCATATCATCTAAGTGTCACATCTCCTCAACTACACAATATCAAATATGTCACACATAAGTATCGAATGTACACATCAAGTAGATCTCGCATATCTAATATGTACAATAACAGTATATCTCCCATATATCAATGTACAACAGCAAGTGGATCTCGCATCTCTCGTATGTACAATATCAGGTATATCTCACCTATGTCTCATGTACAACAGCTAGTGGATCCCACATCTCTAGTATGTACAACATCAGTATATCTCGCATATAACATATGTACAACACTAAGTGGATCTCACATCTCTAGCATGTACGATATCATCATCCAATCCCAATGAATCTCATAAATCCCAAGTCAAATCTCCAGCACAGTTCTAACATCCTAAATATAATGACATAATAATATGATGAGGGCAATACACATATATTAGCGTCCCATTCCACTAATATTGGTGTAAAGGCATATATAACAGCGGCTCAATCCCCTGTTATATATACAAAAGAGTATTTAGAAATATCATGAATCCAATGTGCCAAGCATCGACACAGAAAAACTGATAAGTACGTATCATACACTATCCCGAGAGCACGAGTGCCTAGCTCTGCCCCTCGCCTCTCGACGTATCCATACGCACATGACTCCCGTCGGTATCCACTCGATAGCCGATGAGTCAATGGTCCTGTCACCGGAAAGTATGGCTCCCCTAGACCTCATCGCCTCAATGCGACGTCGACTCACTCCGACAACATTCTTGCTTCGGGGTACCTCCGGGCCCCACCATGTATCCTCATGCGGCTCACGACGCCTCCTCGCATAGGATATATATATCTGCACCGATAAATCTCATGGTGGATGCTATAATATCATCTCAAGGAAACCGGGTGTTTCAATGTATGCATAATCTCATGAACTACCACGGTTCCCAAATCCAGAAAACATTATGAAAAATCCATATAACAATGCGATAATCCATGAATAAAATATACGCAATATGAGACTGTAATGAAAGCGTATAAAAGAACAACATAGCATTCACCAGATATAAATGAATACATGACTAGTAAAGCAGAAATATAGGTATCTACCTATATGGTAATGTGATATACCTATCAGGTATAAATAAAGTATGAAATACAAGTACACCTACCTGCATGATGATGTGATATACCTATTAGGTAATAAGTAAAGTATGAAATGCAAGTACACCTGTAGCTATGTCCCTAGGTGTATATGTACCTAGCACTAATGGTACAACATCCTATAGGTAAACAGGAACTAGCATATCAAGTCTAAGTATAACGATAAGAAATATGTATCAAGGTCACAATGTCCCTAACCATACAATATCATTTCTAAATATGGTTGTGTATGACATGGCAATTATTGACGGTATGTGTGGCATACAATCAGTGCTCTCGCAATCTGAGCCGTCAATAATAGTGCAGTGTCCTAAGGATACTAATCAAACCACAACTATCACTAAGCAGTAAGGTATATGCGCAATTCTAAACATGATATAGAATATGCGACAAGGTAAAGATTTCTAGCCCAGACGCATAACGCCATGCGGGCGATTCCCCTATAGATGTTAAATCTACTCACCCACACTCCAAGCTAGATGAAGTCTACCACCTGAATCCCCCTGTGGCAGTGTCCGTAGTCCTCGTCTGCGAACCTGCAACATATAAACAGCAACAATATACATATATCAATAGTAGCTACGAAATACGAACTAGCTGCATCTAACCGACTCAACAACACACAAGCACCTCCTAAGTGTTCGCATAGTGGATATCGAGAGTAGCGACACGACGAAAACAACTTAAGAGCGAAACCACGACAATTGCACGACCCGTGTCGTAACACGTATCGCACGGACACAAAACACTAGAAACTGCACAATTGATCCCAGATTTTCCTACTGTGAAAACTAAACAATTTCAATAAGACCAGAGGAACCCTAAACATAGCAGACACCTACAGACAAAATCCCAAACCCTAACTCCTCACTAGGCCCGGCGTCGCCGGCCCCTCCTTAAGCCCTCGCCGGCCCTGGCCGGTGGGATGGGGTCCGTCTCTCTGGTGGTGCTCCAGGTCCTCTAGTACAACACTACTACTATGTTTAATTTTTCAGTAAACTACCCGGATCAAAGCAGGTTCTAAAAACCACAAACCGACACCAAAATACGATATTTCGCATCAAAACCTAATTTAAACAATCTAAACTGAATCTATTAGTTAAGTTACACTAAAAAGCAGTAAAGGAATATTACCTAACCAAAAGAACACCAAGATCCCAAGCTAGCATGCTCCAAGTCAAGAAAATGAGAAAACATGCACAAAAATGTGATTTTGTGAAGAATTGATGGATTTATGAAGGTTTAATAATGAAATGATAAAGAAAAGAGATAGGAAATTGCACAAGTGCAGGAGAGGGGAGGTGAGCTCGGCCACGTGTGAGGAGGAGAGAGAGAGAGAGGGAATTTCCATGTAATTTCCAACATTTAATGCATAGAAATTCAAAGTCAAACATGCATGCATCTTCTTATCTATTCTTTTCAATTCTTTTCTTTTCTATTTCTCCATTAAATCCTTGTCCACACGTTCTAAAATGATGAGGGTTAAGTTTAACTTAAGGAAAATTTTTAAGAAAAGTTGAAAAGAGAAGATTTCCCGAAAAGTGCAGACCGGAATAAAATAACATTAAAAATGGGAAAAATTCAAATTGGACCAAAACGTCACATATACTCCCAAAGTGTGTGCACAAGCTTTATTTTATCAAAACTAAGTGCTGGCAAGTCGATATGGCCGTTTGATCCCAATCGATATAAAACTGAAAATACCGACGAATTTCACCCAAAAACAGAAACAAACACAAAACGATTCTAGATCGTTACAATCTCCCCCCCTTATAGAAATTCGTCCCCGAATTTAAAATTTTCACCAAGCACACCTTCAAAGAGAAGAGTACAAAACTCCCAAATCTCGCTCGCAGCTTCCCAAGTGATCCCCTCACTATACAGCTACGTCCAAGAAAACTCATCACAGATGGCAAGACCCTTGACCGAAGTTTCTCCACCTGCCAAGCCACTAACACACATGGCTGCCGGTGAACGAAAGGATCGAGTCCAAACCAACGGTCTGTGCTGAATCATGTGAAAAAGTTATGAAGGTATTTGCAAAAATCAACACCATAAAAACGGGGTGAATAATCTATAATCTGGGCGGAAGTGCCAAATTAAAGCAACGAAAACTAACTCACATAAAGGATCTCAAAAGACCAACTTGAACATCTCCGAAATCTCTAGACAAGCTGAGGTCCAAAAATCCTACAACGCTGAGTCAGAAAAACAGACTGGTGATCGACACCACCTGACTAAACCTAAAGGTTGCCAATTGAAATGTCTCCTGATAACAACTATCCAGAAGTATCCTACAATGGCGAGTGACGATCCCAACTGCCGCAAACAACAAACCAAACAAACACTCAACAAGGCAAACACCTTGAAACGAAACCTGAAATTTCTCTTTACATTCCTGTCCACCCGTAACTACCTCACCAGTCACGTCAAAGCTGGTGGAACCTGAATGAACATAGAGAGTTGACTGATGTGCTTGCTCTAGGATTGCACGTCTCTACCCGATAACATCAGGTACACAAACGCATTCCTAACTTAGCACAACCTTGTCACAATCAAGGTCTCCAAAACAAAAGCAAGAACTGATGCAATTGCTAACCAAATCTCCAACTGCTGAAAACTCTGCACACATGCCTCAGTCCAAAGAAAAGAACCTCCTTTCTAGGTCTTTACAGTCAACGGTGCAACAATACTCCAGTAATCCTGCACAAAACGGCGGTAAAAACCTGCTAAACCCAAAATCAAGGACCTCCGTCCTGCACACAAGTCTGGGCCTAAGCTGTACGGTCACGATCTCCCTCGGAACCATACGAAACCGTCTCCCATAACTACAAGACCTAGGAGTCAACACAACCAAGCCTGAAGGAACACTCCGAGAATCTAGCAAACAGCTGGGCTCTCCCAATGTCTGCAAAACAACTTCTCAAATGCTGTTACTGTCCCTCAAGACAAAGAATTGATCAGAATGTCATCAACACACAACAGCAACTGGTCGAGGAACGGCCTGAAGAAATCTGGTACATCATATCCACAAATGCTGCTAGGGCATTGTCGAGTCCAACGACACACCAACACACAAACTGCCCGTAGTACGCACAAAAATAGAATTCGGAATGCCACTACTCCGAACCCGCAACAATGATGACCTGATCCCAAACAACCTTAGAAAAAGTCTCGCACTCTGGAGCTGATCGAAGAAATCGTCAAATCGAGGTAAAAGATACCTAACCGCACCGTAAGCCGGTTCAATTGACGATCCACCAATCCACAACCGCAATCTGTCGTCCTTCTCCTTGACGAACAGAATTAGTAGCTCCCAAAAGCGAAACACTCGGACTCACAAACCTCCCAACAAACAACTCTGCAGCAGATCCTTAAGCTCCCTGAATTTCGCTAGCTCTCCTGAAACATCGTCGGACAACTTTTGCACGATAAGTACCCGGTCCAACAATCCCAATGTGGCTCCGGTATCTCGAATGAACGTCAAGAATCCACGACATCTCCTCCAAAGCTGACTAGCGGAAAAGGCTAAATTCAAGCTGTGAGAGGCGGCACAACTATCCACCTGCACAACAAGAACTGACTCGCCGGGGAAAACAAATCCTAACTGTTTCCACACGGTAGTCCACAGACGCCTAACACGTAGCTAACCAATCCATGCCTAGGAGAATGTCAAATCCAACATCTCTAGAAGGATCCAAAGACAGCAAAATCTCCTCACCGATTGGCATACGACTGAAATACGTGTCGCGCAACAAAAGAATCGCTGACAGAAGTTAACACAACAAAACGGCTGATCTAACTAACACAATCCTCGTCCCAACCACGGCACAAAGTGCGAAAAAAAAACCAACAAGTACAACAAAAGAACAAGAACAAGGATACCTGACACATCTGCACTGGACGCCCGTGCGTCCGGATGAGTAGAAATAAACTCTCGTGTCTGCCTCCTACCCACAACTGTCTGAAATCCCCCACTCTGCGGTATAGCTGTCTCGCGACTACGTGGCTCAGTACAAACTCGAACCCTATGATCCAAACTCCCGCACCGATAACACCCGGAAGAAAACTGCTGACCATCCTGGGGATAAGAGCTAGACGACTGTCCTCGCCTCAATCCTCTGCTACTCCCATGACGTGCACGAAACCTGTCACGACGACTGAACCTCTGTCCCTAGACTGGCACACCTGTACGGGTCCTCCATTGTCCTGGAACTCGCAAAGTCTCTGGGATACGTGTCTCGTCGACTGGGGCTACATCCACTGGTGCTACGTAAGTAACAGACTGCTGCACGCTGATCCCAAGAAACAACTGAGTAACTGGGGTGACAACCTCCTGTCGCTGCGCTCGAATGGCATCAACTAATGATCTCATCGTCTGGCGCAAATCCTGCATCTCTGTCACAAGTCTAGCGAGCTGATCAGTCGAAGGCTGATCCGTCTGCAACAGTGCAACACGAGTGCCCTCCTGGTCAGTGCTCGTCTCACCCGAGCTAACCCTGACCTCGGCTCTCGCTGCAACACTCTGAGTCCCCATAGTCATCGACGGCAAGGCTATAAATAGAGATAGGATTCGATAAGAACAAGGAATCGAATCACAAGGATATGAATCATCAAGGAAGGAATTTCAAGCAATTTGTACTTAGGTACTTTAGGCGAAATACTGCATCGTGAGTATGCTGCAGACATACACACACTACGTTACTCCGCTTAGGTTACCTACTCCATCATACCAGGGTCATCCTACATTCCGAAAGGTAAAACCACGCTCTGATACCAACTTTGTCACGACCCAAAAATGGTACGTGATGGCCCTAATACTACGCAACGCCTCCAGACGTAACGCAGTAAAAGAAAGCCAAAACCCAGAAATCTAAACCAGCAAAAATACGGAAAAGATAATATAAAGTTTTGGAAACATTTGAAAATCACAACCCAAATTCTTTAAAAGAGTCCACTTTTTCTTTAAAATTTTGGCAGCACCTCCTTTGTAAAACAAGCCCCTAAAAAGGGTACAACATGAATATAAAGTAAAGCATCCCAAACGGGAGCAAAATCCATGCCCAACGGCGGAAAACAACACCACAACAGATATACGACGCCGTAGCGAAGAAATAAGAGACAAAAGAAAGGAAACTGTATAAAAGTAACAAATCCACAATATATACAAAACCGTCCTCACCAAGTCTCTAAGTCACAACATATTGCTAGTAGATGGAGAGTACAAAATACAACGAATATACAATACATCTCAGATAACCACAAAACCCACCTGGGCAAAACTGCACACTAACAGGCGAAGTGGTATCCGCAGCCAAAAGATGATAGATGAGTGTGTAGCTGAAAAGCTGAATAGCTTGCCTTGACTACTCTGGGGAAACTCCAGCAAAACCTGTGGCACAACGGGGGTGAGTTGCCAACTCGTGAATAGTAAATAACATATGCAGGTAATCGCAAGAATGTACGTACAGCATGAATCTAAGATATGTCCATTTCAGTAATAACAGGTCATGAGTATGAAATAATGGAAAGTACACTAACCAGTACCACCAATATATCAAGCAATAATGATATGACAACAGTATGCAATAATCATGCACTGGGGATATGAGAAAGTAAATGTGCAACACTCATGAAGGTACTCTCACAGGTACTCCTGATACATGAAACAGTGCACAAGTATATAAAGATGAGGTATGGAGTGAAATATGTCATTTCCACGGAATCCTGACATCGTGGTAGGATCACAATCCAGTAAGACAAATCAAATCCAAATCCCTCAAATCAGTCACCAAATAGGCTCTCATATCATCTAAGTGTCACAACTCCTCAACTACACAATATCAAATATGTCACACATAAGTATCGAATGTACACATCAAGTAGATCTCGCATATCTAATATGTACAATAACAGTATATCTCCCATATATCAAATGTACAACAGCAAGTGGATCTCGCATCTCTCGTATGTACAATATCAGGTATATCTCACCTATGTCTCATGTACAACAGCTAGTGGATCCCACATCTCTAGTATGTACAACATCAGTATATCTCGCATATAACATATGTACAACACTAAGTGGATCTCACATCTCTAGCATGTACGATATCATCATCCAATCCCAATGAATCTCATAAATCCCAAGTCAAATCTCCAGCACAGTTCTAACATCCTAAATATAATGACATAATAATATGATGAGGGCAATACACATATATTAGCGTCCCATTCCACTAATATTGGTGTAAAGGCATATATAACAGCGGCTCAATCCCCTGTTATATATACAAAAGAGTATTTAGAAATATCATGAATCCAATGTGCCAAGCATCGACACAGAAAAACTGATAAGTACGTATCATACGCTATCCCGAGAGCACGAGTGCCTAGCTCTGCCCCTCGCCTCTCGACGTATCCATACGCACATGACTCCCGTCGGTATCCACTCGATAGCCGATGAGTCAATGGTCCTGTCACCGGAAAGTAAGGCTCCCCTAGACCTCATCGCCTCAATGCGACGTCGACTCACTCCGACAACATTCTTGCTTCGGGGTACCTCCGGGCCCCACCATGTATCCTCATACGGCTCACGACGCCTCCTCGCATAGGATATATATATCTGCACCGATAAATCTCATGGTGGATGCTATAATATCATCTCAAGGAAACCGGGTGTTTCAATGTATGCATAATCTCATGAACTACCACGGTTCCCAAATCCAGAAAACATCATGAAAAATCCATATAACAATGCGATAATCCATGAATAAAATATACGCAATATGAGACTGTAATGAAAGCGTATAAAAGAACAACATAGCATTCACCAGATATAAATGAATACATGACTAGTAAAGCAGAAATATAGGTATCTACCTATATGGTAATGTGATATACCTATCAGGTATAAATAAAGTATGAAATACAAGTACACCTACCTGCATGATGATGTGATATACCTATTAGGTAATAAGTAAAGTATGAAATGCAAGTACACCTGTAGCTATGTCCCTAGGTGTATATGTACCTAGCACTAATGGTACAACATCCTATAGGTAAACAGGAACTAGCATATCAAGTCTAAGTATAACGATAAGAAATATGTATCAAGGTCACAATGTCCCTAACCATACAATATCATTTCTAAATATGGTTGTGTATGACATGGCAATTATTGACGGTGTGTGTGGCATACAATCAGTGCTCTCGCAATCTGAGCCGTCAATAATAGTGCAGTGTCCTAAGGATACTAATCAAACCACAACTATCACTAAGCAGTAAGGTATATGCGCAATTCTAAACATGATATAGAATATGCGACAAGGTAAAGATTTCTAGCCCAGACGCATAACGCCATGCGGGCGATTCCCCTATAGATGTTAAATCTACTCACCCACACTCCAAGCTAGATGAAGTCTACCACCTGAATCCCCCTGTGGCAGTGTCCGTAGTCCTCGTCTGCGAACCTGCAACATATAAACAGCAACAATATACATATATCAATAATAGCTACGAAATACGAACTAGCTGCATCTAACCGACTCAACAACACACAAGCACCTCCTAAGTGTTCGCATAGTGGATATCGAGAGTAGCGACACGACGAAAACAACTTAAGAGCGAAACCACGACAATTGCACGACCCGTGTCGTAACACGTATCGCACGGACACAAAACACTAGAAACTGCACAATTGATCCCAGATTTTCCTACTGTGAAAACTAAACAATTTCAATAAGACCAGAGGAACCCTAAACATAGCAGACACCTACAGACAAAATCCCAAACCCTAACTCCTCACTAGGCCCGGCGTCGCCGGCCCTTCCTTAAGCCCTCGCCGGCCCTGGCCGGTGGGATGGGGTCCGTCTCTCTGGTGGTGCTCCAGGTCCTCTAGTACAACACTACTACTATGTTTAATTTTTCAGTAAACTACCCGGATCAAAGCAGGTTCTAAAAACCACAAACCGACACCAAAATACGATATTTCGCATCAAAACCTAATTTAAACAATCTAAACTGAATCTATTAGTTAAGTTACACTAAAAAGCAGTAAAGGAATATTACCTAACCAAAAGAACACCAAGATCCCAAGCTAGCATGCTCCAAGTCAAGAAAATGAGAAAACATGCACAAAAATGTGATTTTGTGAAGAATTGATGGATTTATGAAGGTTTAATAATGAAATGACTCAGAAAAGAGATAGGAAATTGCACAAGTGCAGGAGAGGGGAGGTGAGCTCGGCCACGTGTGAGGAGGAGAGAGAGAGAGGGAATTTCCATGTAATTTCCAACATTTAATGCATAGAAATTCAAAGTCAAACATGCATGCATCTTCTTATCTATTCTTTTCAATTCTTTTCTTTTCTATTTCTCCATTAAATCCTTGTCCACACGTTCTAAAATGATGAGGGTTAAGTTTAACTTAAGGAAAATTTTTAAGAAAAGTTGAAAAGAGAAGATTTCCCGAAAAGTGCAGACCGGAATAAAATAACATTAAAAATGGGAAAAATTCAAATTGGACCAAAACGTCACATATACTCCCAAAGTGTGTGCACAAGCTTTATTTTATCAAAACTAAGTGCTGGCAAGTCGATATGGCCGTTTGATCCCAATCGATATAAAACTGAAAATACCGACGAATTTCACCCAAAAACAGAAACAAACACAAAACGATTCTAGATCGTTACAAAACGGGCTAGAAATACTGCTGTGAACTCGGCCCAAGTCATAGACGGTAGACCTAAAGCTCGACCTCTCTCGACCGACTCACAACATGTCTGCGCAAGGCCCTCTAGACGGAAACTCATAAGCTCTACCCATCTGTCTTTGGAACATCTGAGCGAATGGCAAATCCTGGCTAATTTGTTAAGGAAAGTCTGCGGATCCTCCACCGCATCTGTGCCGGTGAAGACTGGGGGTCTCAGCCTCATGAAATCCTGTAGCGATACTGGAATAGCCACGGTAGTAGTAGGAGGAGCAACTGTCTAGGCAGCAGGTAGTATGGTAGTCTGTGCTGTGGTAGGTACGTCTTGTAGGGTTACTAGGCACTCTAAGAAGGTTCTACAAGGCATCAACCATGCGCGATTAAAATTTTAGCCTTGCCAAATAACTCTAAACAAGATCTTTGCTAGATAATTAGGGTGAGACATGCAAGAAAATAACAATTATCTCTAAGTGAATATGAAATACAACCTTTGTAGATCGGTCCTTCACTTCTTAAGCTCGTTGTAGTAGTCCCTTCGCTGCGATCATCGAACTCCCGGACTCTCGGACGGCTCCATGAGAAAATTGCAACGGTATTGCTTGAATTCTTCGATGCCGAAGATGATCTACGTCGAGGGAATACGAACTCAAGCTTCTACTTCACTAACAAGAGAATTAGTGAAGCAAACACCCTAAACTAAAGTGCTAGTCTAGTAGAGGATGATGAAATAGGAAATGGGTATACTTTAGAATTTCTTTTCTCACTTTCATTGTCTCTCTTTTTCAAACCCTAGAAAGAAATTGAAGGAGGAAGAAGATGAGCTCAAAATGAGAATGAATACTAATCAAGAGAGAGAGAGCTAACCATGGTGAGTGAGTATCATATACTAACTCATGTAGAGACATAACCATGGCTAATTATAGTGGTTAGGTTTATAAAAATCCTAAGTAAAAACAAAACTAGTGGACTTTGGTCAATGCACTCACAAGCTTCATGAAGCTTCATGCACTTGAGCAATTATCCACTAATTTTGTATTTACTTTGTATTTTAAAACCCCACCAATATAATTACAATGGTGTATGTCTCATACACCCATGTAGAGTGTATCAACAACCATGATACAAAATGTACACAAATAAATATATATCACATATATATTAAGTTGTGCACAAGTGAGAAAAATAAATGCTTAAGTGAACCAATGTTAGTTAATGTAAATTAGTATATCACATATACAATTATACACTAAATTATTAAATCAACACTTTACTTAATAATCCGGTTATATCACATATAACCTACTAACATCCAATGTATCGACTTATCGAATCAACCCTTGATTCGATAACTTGGTTATATCACATATAACTGATCGACACAAACATCGCGAGAATAGAATATGGTATCACATACTCGCATTATTCTCGGTCCCGCACATATCACAAATGCGCTCCTATTTCGTTTTGCCTGAGCCAGTAAAACCTCTATGTAGGACTCTAAAGACTCGTCAATACGCCGGCAGTAGGTGATGATCATATCAAGCACCCACAAGCCGTCAGCGGTACTAGCTGGACGTAACGGCTACCCGGGCATTGAGCGATCAGAAGATCAGCAAGCAAGCCCGCTCCAACTCCTGCAAAAATCCTAACAGTGACACTACCGTACAGTCCGGTCTCCTCGTCTGATATGTCGCATATCAAGTCTAGGGGTGGTAAAACGTCATACCCCAATAACCGATAAGTCATACCGATATGAGGCTCATAACGGGTCGAGAAACTACTAGTAACACTTACCAGTAAATCTCTAAGCCAGCCCTGGCCAGGGACTTCCCTGTTACGGCCAATCGAGCATAGCGCAACATCAACCCCTAATACCGGGAGAGACGAAACCCCTCCTATCGCTCATTGCCTCCATGTGACTCAGGACTGTACCCAAAAACCCCATTTTGCACGCCCTCTTGGACGTGGTAAGATGGAAATCAAAGCACAGTGGGAATCACACAAGACTCTATCACAATCTCGGGTCTACAGACTAACCTGTACCAGTGTCACCAGAGAACTGCCATCTGACGTAAGGTATAATACCATCTGGGAGTTCTTGGCGAGTCCGTCCAGTATACACAGTCTCCACTGAGCACCCGTATATCATCTCTGATGTCAAACACCAATAGATATGGGATCATCCATCGCCCATCTGTATGGGTCGAGAAGGTATACGCTAGTCTTCTCTGGTATATCGATGCCCCGTATCGATACACCCACGACTAGGGACCTTGAAGGATGTACTTATGGACTACCATGTCCCCACTAGTATAATCCACATCATAGTCCAGGTAGTCAAGTACACATCCTAAGGGCTTTACCAACATGTAACAGAAAGACAATCAGTATACATGTTAAGGTAAAGAGTAACCAGATAGCATACAATCATGTCAAGCAAGAAAGTCCTCCCTATATATGTCGAAGCATCCGCTACGATATACATCTCATGTATAGTAATGGCCTCTAGGGCATACATATAACTAACAATCTCCCACTTGCACTAGGGCCATCTGATAATAGTGGTTGTAGCATCTCATACTGAACCATCCCACAAAAGTCTCTCTCTGGGAAAAGGCCTTTGTGAGTTGATCCGCCGCGTTGTCCTCTGAGTCTACTCTCCTATCCTAGATCCCCTGGAGATTAACCATCTCCATGATCAGGTGACACTGCCTTAGAATATGTCTGGATCACTGATGGGATGGGGGTTCCTAGGCATAAGCCACAACTCCATTGTCACACAATGGTAGGAACGAAGTTCATCTCATGAACTAATATACACCCAGACTTCCTCTTTGGTAGCATCTTTTGTAGCGATGTATCTAGCCTTTATCGTCTAGTATGCCACGGTATCAATCTTGGAACTCTTCCAACATACCGTCCCTTTTGAGGGTGAAGACAATGCCTGTGACTGAGGGAGAGGACTTTGATTAGGGTTAATGACCATTGTCATTTTTATTAACCCTAATGCTTATGTGTGTATTATGGTTAATTGATATTAGTTTAATATAATTGTGCATGGTTATGGTTGTTGACCATTTGACATTCTTGACTTGTTGACCTAGGTTGACACTTTGACCATTATCATTTCATTTGGAAGATGCTCTTTGATCCTTGCAATTTGCATTAAAAATGAAATGATAATGGTCATGTCTTGATTAAGCCATGACAATTATCTCACTAATTATCAATTCACAATAATTCACACATATATGTGAGAATTCTTCATATTTCTCTCATTCTATCATATACTTTCTCTCTCTTGCTCTTCCTCTTCCTCAAGCTCTCCCCTCTCATGTGTTGAGAAACACTTGAGCTTAAGAAAAACCATTCCATAGTAATCTCTACTCTCATCTAGGGTTCTAGGATTAGCACTTCTAGCACCCTAGTTACTTCTAGCTTGAAGTTGAAGCCAAAAGTTGAGGCTTTCGGGTGGATCCTTCTTCGACGTGAGAAGACGACAAAGGTGATCCCTTTCTACTACTCCAAGGAGCAAGGAGAGAAGGACTTGAAGCCCTAGGTATAACCATTCTTCCTTGTAGCTACTCTCTATTTAGCTTTTAGTTAGTTTTGTTTAGCAAAGATCCCGACTTTGTCTAGTCCATGTTTCCTAGAGTAGTAAAAATCCATTTTTTATTCCGTTTTCCGCCTCCCCGCAAGCACCGGGGTGGGCAACGTGGACTTACAGTGGTATCAAAGCCTAACTAAACATAAACTAGCTAGGTAGTAAAAGTATATGGAAGTTCGATCGGAAAAATCACAAAACTACGACATGCAAAACCCCAAGTTTCTGTTAAAATTTTTTCTGCTCTAAAAATAAAAAGTCATACTCCAAAAATCATCTCAGGGTTTTGTGAAGAAGCCCACCAAAAACGGTCGAGTGATCCCTTCAAAGCGCCGCGGTTCCGCGGCAATGGGTATACTTTTGCCGCGGAACCGCCGCCGTTTTGACTCGGTTCATGACCGAGTTTGGTGCAGTGTTCTTAGGTTGTGGTTTTGGGATTTTTAAGATGGTTTATTTCAGCCCAGATTTTCCAGAAATGAAATGTGTATTTGGGGGCCTATAAATCCGTATTTTTTATCGAACTTCACTATACTTTGACTAATCGGTTATATCTGTGATGTTTATATGTATTGAACGTCGGCTAATCGCTATATGTCGATTAGTGGGGGTTATACATATCTGTGATCTGTGTTTGATGATGGTATGTGTATATGAATGCGTTGGATTGTCGCGGGTGAATAGCCGGGGTGAATGTGAGATGAGTGTTTCTTTTTCTTTCATTCATGTAATATGTAAATTGATGTATTATTATTTGTTTGGCCGCACAACCGGGTCGGGGTTGTAGCCGTCATTGTATAATTCTTTTTACTTTTTTTGATCCTAGGATAGACCTATGGAGGGGGTGCACAAACTACCGGGTATCTCGAAGTGCCGAGTGGCCTACTCACGGTGTTGAGGGAGGTTGCTTCGCTTCGGGTACTTGGCGGGTAGTTTGTCGCACCCGTAGGGGTCTTGGGAGGGGTATTTGGCTATTCACCGCGACCGTGTAATCCGCTTTTCGTTGCAGACTCGAACGGATTGCGGATTCCTAGTATATCCAATGTATTCATCTGTGATCTGTAATGTCTATCATTGCTATATATTTATATACTATAACTATTTAGGCGTTGCTTATGTTTTACAGCCGCGCTAGCCCAGCCCCCGCTCTGTCGTTAGTTAAGTAACCTAACGGGTGATGACGGGGCCCCGTGGCGAATGCGAATGGCATAAGCATACGTCATATTTTGGTTGTTTTCTGCAATGGTAGGATTAAATGATGGGACGCATTAAAAGAACTAATGCAAGAAAATAAACCAAGTAAAAGTCGATTGGAACACTTTGAAAACCACTCGGTTCTTTTCAAAACTAAACTTTTAAACGCGGAGCTTGAACCACTCCTTTTAAAAGCTATCTCGTTCCATCGATTATATCAAGTTCACTACGTTCACGGTTTCGCCAAAACCATTCGTAGCCCTCCGTCATTCCACATGAATGGTCAAAAAGTATTCAAGCTATGTATTTTGGCCAAAGTCAAGGCATAGTGATTGGTAGCTATTGGGTATTCATGTGCAGCATAGATAGATGCGTTGGTTTGGGATAGTCGTGCTGCCATTTTGGCCAAAGTCAAGGGTAGGTACGGGTGGGTCCAAATTAACCAGGAGAATGACGGGTAGAACTTGACATGTGACTTATGATATTTTGGCCAAAGTCAAGGTCATAAGAGCATGGGGCAAAAATCCACATCGGGAGTTTCATAAGTACTGAAACTTGCTAGCGCTGCATACCATTTGGAGTGTGATGATTCTGGTAGGATTCCTTCGGTTTTATCACGCGATGATATTTGGATCCCGATCTCTGTGAGTATATGCTACTCCTCGGGAAAACTCTCACTTAACGATCAATGCTATAAACCTAGTAGGTGTCTAGAAAGGTGTTAGCGGGGCTACGCCCACAGGGAAAAGAGGTTACTTAATTAAGGAACTTCACGAAAGCGTTGGAAAACCTCCCTCGAAGTACCGACACTGGCCTGGCTGAACGGTTAAGCAAGTATTGTACGGTGAGATTGATCCCGACTAATCCTTTCTTTACGGTTTGAGAAGGGATTCGAGAGACAGTGGGAGCCATCCTGTTTAGACAAACTAAAAACCACTCTAAACTTGCAAGAGCATCATGTTAAAGTGTTTCTTTTCTCTCTCCTAATTGCAGCGACCATTCTAGATGACCGGACTTAAGTTATTACTAGATAAAAACATACTGACAGGGCCAAACTACAAAGATTGGCTCAGGAATGTCAAGATGGCAATCACTTACGACAAGTTGGGGTATCTCCTTACCACCAAAGCTCCCCCTGTCCCAGGTCCCAAAACCAGTGTCGCGGATAGGGAAATCCGTAAGACCTGGGAAATAGATTGCGCGAAGGCCAAATGCCTCGTACTTGCCTCGATGGACAACGAACATCAGAGGAGGCACGAGAATATGGACCTAGAGTCCATATTTCTTCATACAAAAGAACTGTATGGAGAGCAGTCTCGTATCGCCAGATATGAAGTGTCGAAGAAGTTGTTTTCGGCAAGGTTGGCCGTCGGATCATCGGTAGTGGAACACGTGCTTAAGATGATTGGCTACATAGAGGAGCTCGCGGAACTTGGGACCACGTTGGAGAATGAGCTCTATACGGACTTGATTCTTCAGTCCTTTCCTTCCACTTACGCCCAGTTCATTCTGAACTTCAACTTACAGGAAAAGGAAGTTGAACTTTCAGAGCTCCTCAATATGCTGAGGAGTGCAGAGGGCACCCTACAGAAAGGTAAGGAGACATCCACTTTGTTTGTCGGAGGATCTTCCTCTTCTCGGTCCAGGGCAAAAGCCAAGGGCGAGAAGAAGAAAACCCCCGCCAAACCAAGAGGCGGTGTCAGTAAAGTGGATACGAAGGGAAAAAGAAAGGCAACAAAGGTAGCGGGAAAGCTGGTGGGGAAGGAAGAATGCTTCTACTGTCACAAAAGTGGACACTGGAAACAGGATTGCAAGGCTTGAAAGGCCAGAACCCAGGATCTGAAGCAAGTTGCGGCTTCAGCTTCAGGTGTGTATGTTATTGAAAACTGTCTATCAATAAACTCTACATCCTGGGTATTAGATACCGGATCAGGATCTCATATCTCTAATTCTTTGCAGACGTTGAGAAAGCGTAGAGTTTTGAAGGAAGGTGACATGACCTTCAGAGTTGCAAACGGAGCTAACATGGATGCTGAGGCCGTGGGGGACTATCACCTGGGATTGTCAGATGGACACTTTTTGGTTTTGCGTAGTTGTTATTTTGTACCAAATGCAACCTGTAATATCATTTCTGTATCTTTATTATCTAAAGAAGGTTATGAATTTGCATTTGTAAGTAATGTAGTGAACATTCACCTTAATCAAGTTTTGATTGGGTCAGGTACATTAAACAACGGTATATACGTATTGAACCAACCACATATTTTCAATGTCCAGAATACACACAAAATAAAGTCTCCAGAAATTAATAAAACTTTCTTATGGCATTGTAGACTGGGTCACATCAATGAGAGAAGGTTGACTAAGTTACATACAGAAGGATATTTGGATTCGTTCGAATATCAATCGTATGCAACTTGTCAATCCTGTCTCAAAGGAAAGATGACAAAGACTCCGTTCACTGGACACGGAGTAAGAGCGAGCGAGCTCTTGGGACTCGTACACAGCGACGTGTGCGGTCCAATGTCTATGCATGCACGAAGCGGTTATTCTTACTTCATTACTTTTGCGGATGACTTTTCAAGGTACGGTTATGTTTTCTTAATGAAACATAAATCCGAGGCTTTTGAAAAATTCCAGGAATATAAGAATGAAGTAGAAAAACAAACAGGCAAAAGTATCAAGGCACTAAGATCTGATCGAGGTGGTGAATACTTGAGTGCCGAGTTCCTGGGTTACTTAAAAAAGAATGGAATTCTCTCTCAGCTTACTCCTCCATACTCCTCCATACACTCTGCAACATAACGGTGTATCGGAGAGACGGAACCGAACCCTATTGGATATGGTACGGTCCATGATGAGTAACGCTGAGTTGCCGCGATCGTTCTAGGGATATGCGCTAGAATCAGCTGCATACCTTTTGAACCGAGTTCCTACTAAGACTGTGCCTACTACACCATATCAGATGTGGTGTGGGAAGAGACCCTATCTTAATCACATTAAGACATGGGGATGTCCAGCTTTTGTCAAAAAGCAGAATGCGGACAAGCTCGAGGCACGCTCAGTACAGTGCAAGTTTGTGGGATATCCAAAGAACTCCAAGGGATATTTCTTCTACATTACAGCTTTTGTCAATCCTGTCTCAAAGGAAAGATGGCAATCACTTACGACAAGTTGGGGTTTTTTAGAATAGGAAGAGTTCAAAAATGTCCAAGCATCCACTACAATATACACAAGATTTCGGAGGTCATATCAATGTGACCCAACTAGCTAAGTTACATTTAGATGCATATTTAAATTAGTTTGAATTTACATCTTGTGAAACTTGCCAGTCATGTCACAAAGATAAGATGACCATAGCTCTGTTTATTGGAAACAGAAAAAGAGTTAGTGAACTCTTGGGATTGATACATGATGATGTATGAGGTCCCCTGTCTACACATGCCAGGACTGGTTCTTTGTACTTCAGAAGTAGAGAACCAAAACGGGTATAAGTATTATGTCCTTTGATGTGATCAGGGAGGAGAATACTTGAGCACGGGATTCCTGGACTATTCTAAAGGAGAATGAGATTTTCTCTTGGCATTACTCCTCCGTATACACCATAATACGTTGGTATATCGGGGCGGAGCAATCGCACCCTATATGATAAGGTGTGCTCTATGATGAGTACTACTGAGTAACCTATTTCCTTTTGGGGATTATGCACTTGAGAAGCTGCATATCTATTGAATAGGGTTCCAACCAAATCAGGTGCCTACCACTCCATATGTGATATGATATGGAAAGAGCCCATCTCTTAAGGATGTTAAGATTTGGGGTTGTCCAAAGCAAAATCCGGACAAACTCGAGGCAAGGTCAGTTCTGTGGAAGTTTGTTGGATATCCCAAGCATTCGCAAAGGAATATCTTCTACCAAACAGGGGAGCAAAAGGTGTTTTGTTTCTCAGCATGCCGCATTTTGGAAAGGGAATTTCTTGTGAAGAAATTAGTGGTCATGAGGTAGAACTGGAAAAGGTTCCAGCTATACAAACTGCAGCTGATGATTTGGTAAACCTGAAGGATTCAATAGTTTCTAACGAATCTCAGCCTCTCCGCCGATCTAGTAGGGTTCCTCATCCACCTGAGAGAAACTTCGGTTTCTCTATGACAATGGGAGCGAGGATTGCATCATGAGATGATGACCCAACTAGTTTCGAGCAAGCCATCAGGAGTGGGGACTCTGTGAGAATGGCTGGATGCTTAGAGATCTGAGATGGAATCCTTATACACCAACAAAGTATGGACTTTAGTTTCTTTATCTGAAGGGCCATCAGGAGCAAGTATTGTTAGTGTATATGCCCTAGAGGCCAATACTGTATCATACTAGTTTGTATATTACTTAATGGATGCTTGGGATATTCACCTTGTATATACAATCTTGCTCAAAATAGTAGTATGCTACTTGGTTTGTTTCTACTTCAATGTGTACATGTGTTTATTTTTGTATATCGCCTATACACATTAGCAGAGCCCTTAGGATCTTTGCTTGATTACCAGCGATGTGATGGCCGTCACACTAGTGGGGCTGGGTAATCTATAAGCACATCCTTATGCAGGTCCCTGGTCGCAGGACTATCGAGACAGGGCATCGATACTCCGGAGTAGACCAGCTCATGCGCTTCTCATCCCAGTGTGGGAGACGGTCTGTCCCACAGCCGTCAGTACGTCGTACTTGAGATAGTATGCGGGTGCTCGTTAGGTTACGGGTACACTGGACAGGACTCGTCGGGAACTGACTAGTTGGTATTATACCTATCGTCAGTTATCAGTTCCCAGGTGACATGAGTACAGCTTAGTCCGCTGACTTGACACTGTCACTCCGTCTCGAGTGTGTTCCCACTGTACTTTGATCACTACCCTACCACGGCTCAAAGGAGTCGTGCAAACAGGTAGTGGTTGGGTGCAGTCCCGAAGCACTTGGAGGCAGTGACGGTTAGACAGGATTCGTCTCTCCCGGTATTGGGGGTTGACATCGCGCTGTGTCTAGGAGAGCCATTACACGAGTAGTCCCTGGCCAGGGCAAACGAGATATACTGGTAGGTTTCCAGTGTTATCTCAGGGTGTTTTGGGCTTCGCTCCGGCACGACTTGTACCGCTATTGGGGGACTGACGTTTACCGCCCCCTAGGCCCGCCATGCGATGTATCAGACGAACAGACCGGACTGTACGGAGAATGTCACACTCAGGCTCAGTAGGAGTTCAGATGGGTTTCGCCTCGTTGGTCTTCTTGTCGGCACTACCTGGGGACCGTTACGCACAGCTAGTGCCGCTTGCGGTCTGTGGTTAAACCCACTGCCAGCGTAGTGTCGAGTCTTTAGAGTCCCACACAGAAAGCTTTTCGCCTTTAGGCAAAAGAGTAGAGGTCGCATGGTATTGCGACAGGTCGCATGGTTTTGCGACAGGGTTCGGTCACATCCGTGCACTTGTGCACGTACAGTGTCCGGACAGTTTACACTAGCGGGCTTTGGTTTAGGCCAGATCCTAGTGTACCTTATGGGATTGGATTTATCCAGTTTGCATTCGTGTTCCTCGGAACGCGGATGCGGGTGTGTATGCACAGTTGACAGGGAGGCAGAGGCAGCGGATTCTCATTAGGGTTGTTGACAGTTGACCGTTGACTATTTGACTTTATGCTCAACCCTAATGAGAATATGATATGTGATTAACTACTATATTAATTAAGTATTATGGTGATATGGTTGTTGACTTGTTGACTTTTGTTGACTTGTTGACTTGTTGACTTTTGTTGACTTGTTGACCGGTTGACTAGGCTTGACTAGTTGACCATCATGATAACCATGGTTATCATTTCATGCCAAAGACTTTTACTTGCTTGCTCATTTGAGTAAAATGAGTGCATGACATGATAAGGTTATGGTTGCTTCAAACCATCACATAAGACTTTTTTGATATGATGAGTTATGATCACTTTGGATTATGAGAGGGTGAAAGACAAAAGAGTTGCTAATTCTTTCTTGCTCATTCTCTCTCTTGTTCTTGAGCTCTCCTCTTGCTCTCACCCTCAACCTCTTGCTCCCTCTCTTGATCTATGGTTCTCTTGTCTCATGAGTTGAGAATCAAGAACCATAGATAAAATCCCATTCTAAATCTTCTCTACTCATTCTAGTTCACTAGGTTTGGCAAACCAAATGAACTAGTTTCTTCAAAGAACGAAGAAGGAGCTAAAGGTTGGAGCTTTCAAGTGGATCTATTTTCGGCGTACGGAGACGACGAGAAGGAGCCATCGGACCACCATCGGAGCTTGAAGAGAAGGAGTTCAAGACAAGCTAGGTATAACCCCCATCCGAGTAGCTAACTCTCTTTAGCTATGTATGCTAGTTTTAGTTTAGTCAAAGATCCCGACTTTGCTTAGTCCATGTTGCCCCTTGCGCTTAAAATTTGATTTTTATACCGTTTCCGCCTCCCCGTCAGAACCGGGGGTCGCAACGTGGACTTACAGTGGTATCAGAGCCTAACTAAACTTAAACTAGCTTGGTAGTAAAGTGTAACGAAGTTCGGAACCGGAAAAAAATCCAAAAACATAACTTTTACAAAACCTGAGTTTCTGTTGAAATTTTTTCTGGTCAAAATGAAAAACTTTATACTCCTAAATTCGGCTCAGGGTTTTGTGTGAACACCCATGAAAAACGGTCCACTGTTTCCTTCAAACCGCCGCGCTTCCGCCGCACTAGGTAGGCATGTGCCGCGGAAGCGCCGCGCTTTGTCGTCTTCTCTGCATCGTTTTTCGTGCAGTGTGTGTCTGTGTTGGTTTTGGGATTTTTGAAATATATTATATGTGCCCAGATTTTCCAGAAAAGAAATTTCCTTTTGGGGTCCTATAATTCCGTATTTTTTCCGAACTTCACTGCACTTTGACTATGATGGTTATATCTGTGATGTTTGCATGTATTGAACGTCGGCTAATCGCTATAAGTCGATTGGTCGGGGTTATACATGATCTGTAATGTGCTGGAATGTGTATATAAATATGTTGGATTGTCGCGGGTGAATAGCCGAGGGTTGTGAGACGAGAGTTTTCTTTTCTTGCAATTCATGTAAATTTGTAAATTGATGTAATAATTATTTGTATGGCCGCACAACCGGGTCGGGGTTGTAGCCGTCATTGTATAATTTCTTTTTACTGTTTTTGCTCCTAGGATAGACCCATGGAGAGGGTGCACAAACTACCGGGTATGCCGAAGTGTCGAGTGGCCTACTCATGGAGATGAGGGAGGTTTCTACGCTTCGGGTACTTGGCGGGTAGTTTGCCGCACCCGTAGGGGTCTTGGGTGGGGTTTTGGCTATTCACCGCGACCGTGTTATCTGTTTTTGTTACAGGCTCGTACAAATTACAGATTGCTAGTATATCCAATGTATTTATCTGTGATCTGAAATGTTTATCATTGCAGTATATCTATATATGATATTATTTAGGCGTTGCTTATGTTTTACAGACGCGCTAGCCCAGCCCCCGCTCTGTCGTTAGTTAAGTAACCTAACGGGTAATGACGGGGCCCCGTGGCGAATGCGAATGGCATAAGCGTACGTCATATTTTGGTTGTTTTCTGCAATGGTAGGATTAATTGATGGGACGCATTAAAAGAACTAATGCAAGAATATCACGCATTAAAAGAACTAATGCAAGATAATAAACCAAGTTAAAGTCGTTGGAACACTTTCGAAAAACCACTCGGTTCTTTTCAAAACCATCTTTTAAATGCGGAGCTTGAGCCACTCCTTTTAAAAGCTATCTCGTTCCATCGACCAAATCAAGTTCACTACGTTCACGGTTTTGCCAAAACCATTCATAGCCCTCCGTCGTTTCGTATGAATATTCAATAGTATTCAAGCTGTGTTTGTTGACCTTCGTCAAGGCATAGTGATTGGTAGCTATTGGGTATTCATATGTAGCATAGATAGATGCGTTGGTTTGGGACATTCGCATTACCTTGTTGACCTTCGTCAAGGGTATATACGGGTGGATTCAAATTAACCTGGATAATGACGGGCAGAACTTGACATGTGACTTATGATTTGTTGACCTTCGTCAAGGTCATAAGAGCATGGGGCAAAAATCCACATCGGGAGTTTCATAAGTACTGAAACTTGCTAGATTTGCATACCATTTGGAGTGTGATGATTCTGGTAGGATTCCTTCAGTTTCGTCACGCGATGATATTTGGATCCCGATCCTACTGTGAGTATATGCTACTCCTCGGGAAATTTCTCACTTAACGATCAATGCTATAAACCTAGTAGGTGCCTAGAAAGGTGTTAGCGGGGCTACGCCCCCAGGGAAAAGAGGTTCTTTAATTAAGGAACTTCGCGAAAGCGTTGGAAAACCTCCCTCGAAGTACCGACACCGGCCTGGCTGAACGGTTAAGCAAGTATTGTACGGTGGGATTGATCCTGACTAATTCTTCCTTTATGGTTTGAGGAGGGATTCGAGAAACAGTGGGAGCCATCCTGTTTAGATAAATTAAAAACCACTCTAAACTTGCAAGAGCATCATGCTGAGTGTTTCTTCTTCTCTCTCCTAATTGCAGCGACCAATCAACATGACTGGACTTAAGTTACTCCTAGATAAAAACAAACTGACAGGGCCAAACTACAAAGATTGGCTCAGGAATGTCAAGATAGCAATCACTTATGACAAGCTGGGGTATCTTCTTACCACCAAAGCTCCCCCTATCCCTGGTCCAACTTCCAGCGTCGCGGATAAGGAAATCCGCAAGACTTGGGAGATTGATAGCGCGAAGGCCAAGTGCCTCCTGCTTGCCTCGATGGACAACGAACATCAGAGGAGGCATGAGAATATGGACATGGAGTCCATATTGCTCCATACAAAAGAACTGTATGGAGAGCAATCACGTATCGCAAGATACGAAGCGTCGAAAAAGTTATTTTCGATAAGAATGGCCGTCGGATCATCAGTAGCCGAGCACGTGCTAAAGATGATCGGCTACATTGAGGAGCTCGCTGACCTAGGGATCACATTAGAGAGTGAGCTATATACGGATATAGTTCTCCAGTCCCTTCCTTCCACTTACGCCCAGTTCATACTGAACTTCAACCTACAAGAAAAAGAGGTTGAACTTTCAGAGCTCCTCAACATGCTGAGGAGCGCAGAGGGCACCCTACAGAAAGGTAGGGATACATCCACTTTGTTTGTAGGAGGATCATCTTCTTCTAGGTCCAAGGCGAAAGCCAAGGGAAAGAAGAAGAAGGCCCCCGCCAAACCAAGGGGCAGTGTTAGTAAAGTGGATACGAAGGGAAAAGGTAAAGCAACAAAGATAGCGGGGAAGCTTGTGGATAAGGAAGAATGCTTCTATTGTCATAAGAAAGGACACTGGAAGAATGATTGCAGGGCCTGGAAGGCCAGAACACAGGAATTGAAGCAGGTTGCAGCTTCAGCTTCAGGTGTGTATGTTGTTGAAAACTGTCTTTCAATAAACTCTACTTCGTGGGTATTGGATACCGGATCAGGATCTCATATCTGTAATTCTTTGCAGGCGTTGAGAAACCGTAGTGTTTTGAAAGCAGGTGACATGACCCTCAGAGTTGCAAACGGAGCTAGCATGGATGCTAAAGCCGTGGGGGACTATCACCTGGGAATGTCAGATGGACATGTTTTGGTTTTGCGTAATTGCTTTTTTGTACCCAACGCAACTTGTAATATCATTTCTGTATCTTTAGTTTCTAAAGAAGGTTATGAATTTGCGTTTGTAAGTAATGTTGTAAACATTCACCTTAATCAAGTTTTGATTGGGTCAGGTACATTGAGTAATGGTATATACGTGTTAAACCAACCACAGATTTTCAACGTCCAGAATACACACAAAAGAAAGTCTCCGAAAATGAATCAGACTTTCTTGTGGCATTGTAGATTGGGTCACATCAATGAGAGAAGGTTGACTAAGTTACATACAGAAGGATATTTGAATGCGTTCGAATATCAATCGTATGCCACTTGTCAATCTTGTCTCAAAGGAAAGATGACAAAGACTCCGTTTACTGGACAAGGAGTAAGAGCGAGCGAGCTCTTAGGACTCGTACACAGTGACGTGTGCGGTCCAATGTCTACACATGCCCGAAGCGGACATTCTTACTTCATTACTTTTACGGATGACTTCTCAAGGTACGGTTATGTCTTCTTGATGAAACATAAGTCCGAGGCCTTTTGGAAAATTCCAGGAGTATAAGAATGAAGTAGAGAAACAGACCGGCAAAAGTATTAAGATTCTATGATCGGATCGAGGTGGAGAATACTTAAGTGCCGAATTCCTGAATTACTTAAAAGAGAATGGTATTCTCTCTCAGCTTACTCCTCCATACACCCCGCAACATAATGGTGTATCGGAGAGACGGAACCGAACCCTATTGGATATGGTTCGGTCCATGATGAGTAACGCTGAGTTACCGCGATCATTATGGGGATATGCACTAGAAGCAGCTGCGTATCTCTTGAACAAGGCTCCCACTAAGACTGTGCCTACCACCCCATATGAGATGTGGACTGGGAAGAAACCCTGTCTAAAGTATCTTAAAGTATGGGGATGTCCAGCTTTTGTAAAGAAGCAGCATGCGGACAAGCTTGAGGCACGTTCAGTACAGTGTAAGTTTGTGGGATACCCAAGGAACTCCAGGGGGTATCTTTTCTATTCCGCTGAGGAACAAAAGGTTTTTGTTTCTCAGCATGCCCGCTTCTTGGAAACTGAGTTTTTGGAAACCCAGATAAGTGGGAGCACAATAGAACTGGAAGAAGTTCCAGAACCACAGACTGTTACTGAAAGCTTAGTGGAACCAGAGGGTTCAACAGAACAGGACATTCCTACGCCGCTCCGCAGAAGTAGTAGGCAGTCTCATCCGCCCAAGAGATACTACGGTTTTCTCATAGACGGGGATAGAGAGGATTGCATCATAGATTATGATGAGCCTACTAGCTTCCAGCAGGCCGTTCAGAGCGTTGACTCAGTGAAATGGCTGGATGCAATGCGGACCGAAATGGAGTCCATGTACACCAACAAGGTATGGACGTTGGACATTGCTCCAGACGGGGTAAAACCCGTAGGATGCAAGTGGATCTTCAAAAGGAAGATTGGTGTAGATGGACAGGTTGAGACCTATAAAGCTAGGCTGGTAGCAAAGGGTTTTCGTCAAAGACCTGGCTTGGACTACGACGAAACCTTTTCTCCAGTAGCCATGCTGAAATCCATTCGGATCCTTCTTGCCATTGCTGCCTTCCACGATTATGAGATCTGGCAAATGGACGTAAAGACAGCTTTTCTAAATGGAAATTTAGAGGAGTGTGTCTATATGGACCAACCAGAGGGTTTCATTCAGAGTGGGAGCAGCGGAAAGGTGTGCAAGTTGCTTAAGTCCATCTATGGACTAAAGCAGGCATCGCGGAGTTGGAACATCTGCTTTGATGAGACGGTCAAAGAATTTGGCTTTATCAAAAATCCAGATGAACCATGCATCTATAGTAGATTTGTAGCGAGAACTGTAGTATTCCTCGTTTTATACGTGGATGACATTCTCTTAATAGGAAATGACATTCCTATGCTACAATCTGTCAAGGGGTTCTTGTCACACAGGTTCTCCATGAAAGACCTGGGTGATGCCTCGTACATTCTGGGTATCCGGATCTACCGTGACAGATCCAAGAGGATATTAGGACTTTCTCAGTCCAGGTACATTGACACCATACTGAAGAGATTCAGTATGGAAGATTCCAAGCGCGGTAACCTACCGGCTTGTCACGGGATCACCCTCTCTAAAGAGATGTCTCCCAAGACTGATTTGGAAAGGGATCGCATGTCTATTATACCCTACGCTTCTGCGGTAGGCTCTATAATGTATACGATGTTATGTACCAGACCGGATGTAGCTTATGCACTGAGTGTGGTAAGCCGGTATCAGTCAAACCCTGGGAGAAACACTGGATAGCGGTAAAGAACATTCTCAAGTACCTAAGAAGGACTAAGGAGATATTCTTGGTGTATGGCGGAAAAGACCTCCAGATCGAGGCCTTTGCTGACTCCAGCTTCCAAAGTGACAAGGATGATTCCAAGTCCATGTCGGGTTTTGTCTTTACCCTCAATGGAGGGGCGGTGTGTTGGAAGAGTTCCAAACAGGAAACCGTTGCAGACTCGACGAAGGAAGCGGAATACATCGCTGCATCTGATGCCGCAAAAGAAGCTGTCTGGATGAGGAAGTTCTTGAAAGAACTTCAGGTGGTTCCGTCCATTGTTGATCCAATACCTCTGTATTGCGACAACAACGGGGCTATAGCTTTAGCGAAGGAACCCAGGTCCCATCAGAGATCCATGCACATCTTGAGGCGGTATCACCTGATCAGGGAGATCGTAGATCGCCAGGAGATCGAGGTTCGGAGAGTCGCTTCAGAAGATAACACTGCTGATCCATTCACCAAGGCCTTGCCCCAGACTCAGTTCGAGCGGCTGATCGAGATGATAGGTCTTCGATACGCCAGTACATGGCCTTAGTGCAAGTGGGAGATTGTTAGTGTATATGCCCTAGAGGCCATTACTGTATCATACTAGTTTGTATATTACTTAATGGATGCTTGGGATATTCACCTTGTATATACAATCTTGCTCAAAATAGTAGTATGCTACTTGGTTTGTTTCTACTTCAATGTGTACATGTGTTTATTTTTGTATATCGCCTATACACATTAGTAGAGCCCTTAGGATCTTTGCTTGATTACCAGCGATGTGATGGCCGTCACACTAGTGGGGCTGGGTAATCTATAAGCACATCCTTATGCAGGTCCCTGGTCGCAGGACTATCGAGACAGGGCATCGATACTCCGGAGTAGACCAGCGCATGCGCTTCTCATCCCAGTGTGGGAGACGGTCTGTCCCACAGCCGTCAGTACGTCGTACTTGAGATAGTATGCGGGTGCTCGTTAGGTTACGGGTACACTGGACAGGACTCGTCGGGAACTGACTAGTTGGTATTATACCTATCGTCAGTTATCAGTTCCCAGGTGACATGAGTACAGCTTAGTCCGCTGACTTGACACTGTCACTCCGCCTCGAGTGTGTTCCCACTGTACTTTGATCACTACCCTACCACGGCTCAAAGGAGTCGTGCAAACAGGTAGTGGTTGGGTGCAGTCCCGAAGCACTTGGAGGCAGTGACGGTTAGACAGGATTCGTCTCTCCCGGTATTGGGGGTTGACATCGCGCTGTGTCTAGGAGAGCCATTACACGAGTAGTCCCTGGCCAGGGCAAACGAGATATACTGGTAGGTTTCCAGTGTTATCTCAGGGTGTTTTGGGCTTCGCTCCGGCACGACTTGTACCGCTATTGGGGGACTGACGTTTACCGCCCCCTAGGCCCGCCATGCGATGTATCAGACGAACAGACCGGACTGTACGGAGAATGTCACACTCAGGCTCAGTAGGAGTTCAGATGGGTTTCGCCTCGTCGGTCTTCTTGTCGGCACTACCTGGGGATCGTTACGCACAGCTAGTGCCGCTTGCGGTCTGTGGTTAAACCCACTGCCAGCGTAGTGTCGAGTCTTTAGAGTCCCACACAGAAAGCTTTTCGCCTTTAGGCAAAAGAGTAGAGGTCGCATGGTATTGCGACAGGTCGCATGGTTTTGCGACAGGGTTCGGTCACATCCGTGCACTTGTGCACGTACAGTGTCCGGACAGTTTACACTAGCGGGCTTTGGTTTAGGCCAGATCCTAGTGTACCTTATGGGATTGGATTTATCCAGTTTGCATTCGTGTTCCTCGGAACGCGGATGCGGGTGTGTATGCACAGTTGACAGGGAGGCAGAGGCAGCGGATTCTCATTAGGGTTGTTGACAGTTGACCGTTGACTATTTGACTTTATGCTCAACCCTAATGAGAATATGATATGTGATTAACTACTATATTAATTAAGTATTATGGTGATATGGTTGTTGACTTGTTGACTTTTGTTGACTTGTTGACTTTGTTGACTTGTTGACTTTTGTTGACTTGTTGACCGGTTGACTAGGCTTGACTAGTTGACCATCATGATAACCATGGTTATCATTTCATGCCAAAGACTTTTACTTGCTTGCTCATTTGAGTAAAATGAGTGCATGACATGATAAGGTTATGGTTGCTTCAAACCATCACATAAGACTTTTTTGATATGATGAGTTATGATCACTTTGGATTATGAGAGGGTGAAAGACAAAAGAGTTGCTAATTCTTTCTTGCTCATTCTCTCTCTTGTTCTTGAGCTCTCCTCTTGCTCTCACCCTCAACCTCTTGCTCCCTCTCTTGATCTATGGTTCTCTTGTCTCATGAGTTGAGAATCAAGAACCATAGATAAAATCCCATTCTAAATCTTCTCTACTCATTCTAGTTCACTAGGTTTGGCAAACCAAGTGAACTAGTTTCTTCAAAGAACGAAGAAGGAGCTAAAGGTTGGAGCTTTCAAGTGGATCTATCTTCGGCGTACGGAGACGACGAGAAGGAGCCATCGGACCACCATCGGAGCTTGAAGAGAAGGAGTTCAAGACAAGCTAGGTATAACCCCCATCCGAGTAGCTAACTCTCTTTAGCTATGTATGCTAGTTTTAGTTTAGTCAAAGATCCCGACTTTGCTTAGTCCATGTTGCCCCTTGCGCTTAAAATTTGATTTTTATACCGTTTCCGCCTCCCCGTAAGAACCGGGGGTCGCAACGTGGACTTACAAGTATATCTTGAGAAGATTACTTGGTATACATGCAAAAGTTGAGACTTTCAAAACTATGCTTAAGTCCATCCAGATCCTACTTGCCACTGCTACATACCATGACTACGATATCTGGCAGTTGGGTGTCATGGCTGCTTTTCTAAATGATGATTTGGAAGAGAGCGTCTATAAGTACACAGCCAGAGGACTTCGTAGACAGTGGGAGCAGCGGAAACGTGTGCAAGATGTTTTATGTGATAAATTAGGCATCGCGGAGTTGGAACGTCTGTTTTGATGTAGTAGTCAAAGAGTTTGACTTCATCAAAATGGTAGATGAACTAAGTATATACAAAAAGGTAGTAAGGAGTATGGTGGTGATCTTCGTATAGTACGTGGATGACATACTCTTGATAGGGAAGGCGTTTCCTATGCTACGCTCGGTCAATCTCCTCTTATAACAAAGATTCTCCATATAGGATCAAGGTGATACCTCCGAAATCTTGGGTTATGGATCTATGAGATAGATCAAATTGGATGTTAGGATTATCACTAGTTGTAGTGAGATGGTATCAATCGATCTTGGGGAGAATCACTGGAAAGGTTCCAGGTTATAACGACGACTGAATGTCATTCGCAGGCACTGTCTTTACCCTCAGTGGAGGGACGGTGTGTTGGAAGAGTTCCAAGCTAGATACCGTGACTTACTAGATGATTAAAGGCTAGATACATCGTTACCAAGGATGCTACCAAAGAGGCAGTCTGGATATATATGAGTTCATGAGATGAATTTCGTTCCTACCATTGTATGACAATGGAGTTGTGGCTTAGGCCTAGGAACCCACGTCCCATCTGTGATCCAGACATATTCTTAGGCAGTATCACCTGATCATGGAGATGTTGATCTCCAGGGAGATCGAGGTTAGGAGAGTAAACACAGAGGAAAACAGCACGGATCCACTCACAAAGGCCTATTTCCCAGTAGAGACTTTTATGGGATGGTTGAGTATGAGATACTTCAACCACAGCTGATTGTTGGGTATGAGATACTACAACAGATGGCCCTAGTGCAAGTGGGAGATTGTTAGTGATATGGATGCCCTAGAGGCCATTACTGTACATGCGATGTATATTATAGTGGATGCATGGACATATATATGGAGGACTTTCTTGCTCGACATGATAGTATGCTATCTGGTTGCTCTTTATCTTAACACGTACTCTGATAGTCTCTATGTTACATGTTGATAAAGCCTTTGGGATGAGTACTTGACTACCAGGACTACAATGAAGATCATACTAGTGGGGACAGTGTAGTCGCTAAGTACATCCTTCAAATGTTCCTAGCCGCAGGTGTATCGAGACAGGGCATCGATATACCAGATTAGACTAGCGTATGCTTCTTGACCCATGTAGATGGGCGATGGATGATCCCATATCCAATGATGTTTGATATCAGAGATAGTATACGGGTGCTCAGTGGAGACTGGGTACACTGGACGAACTCGCCGAGAACTCCCAGATGGTATTATAGCTCACGTCAGATGGCAGTTCTCTGGTGACACTGGTACAGGTTAGTCTGTAGACCCGAGATCGTCATAGAGTCTTGTGTGATTCCCACTGTGCTTTGATTTCCATCATACCACGTCCAAGAGGGCGTGAAAAACGGTGTTTTTTGGGTATAGTCCCGAATCACATGGAGGCAATGAGCGATAGGAGGGGTTTCGTCTCTCCCGGTATAGGGAGTTGATGTTGCACTATGTTCGATTGGCTATAACTAGAAATCCCTAGCCCGGGTTGCTGAGATTTACTGGTAAGTGTTATTAGTAGTTTCTCGAACTGTTATGAACCTCATATCGCCACGACTTATTGGTTACTGGGTCTGACGTTTACCACCCCTAGACTGGATATGCGACATATTAGACGAAGAGATCGGACTGTACGGGAGTGTTACTGATTGGATTCGCAGGAGAATGTATAGGCTTGCTTGTTGATCTTCCGATTGCTCAATACCTGGATAGCTGTTATGTTTAGCTGACCGCTTGCAGCTTGTGGGTGTTTGATATGATCATCACCTACTGCCGGCGTATTGACGATTCTTTAGAGTCCTACACAGAGATTTCCTGGCTCAAGCAAAAAAGAGTAGGAGCACATATGTGATATGTGCGGGACCGAGAATAATACGAGTATGTGATACTGTATTCTATTCTCGCGATATGAGATATCGACCGGGTATATGTGATATAGCCGGGTCATCTGATCAAGTGTTGATTTGATGAAAAGGTACATGTTAAATATATAGCCGGGTTATCGATTCAAGTGTTGATTCGATAATTTAATGTATAATTATATATGTGATATATTACTTTACATTAACTAATATAAGCTCACTTAAAGATTCTTTTTCTTACATGGATAATATATTGATGTATATGCAATATATGTTAATTGTATTATTTTATTTTGTTACATTATATATTATATATGTCATATATAATATTGTAACATGTTAGGGTTACAAATGCAATATGTTTTGTGGAGTTTAAACATGGTTAGGGTTTGGATTAGTGTTAAGCTTTCATGAAGCTTCTTGAAGCTTTGACTTTGACCTTTGATATTTTATGTAGATATTTCTTAACCCAACCCAAACCCTTTACCTTAGTTAATTCTCTATAAGGGTTAAGCCTTCATTCTTAACCTATGGTTGATTTATAACCACAACAATGATTTTCATTATTCAACACAAAAGGTTTTGCTTCATCTTCTTCTTCTTTCTTCATGAAGAAAACCCTCACTAGCTTTTTCTTTGGTAATGAAATAAAGTGAGAAATTGAAAACAAAAGACAGCTAAATTTCTACTTCATCATCCTCATCTATTCTAGCCACTTAGATTAGGGTGTTAGCTTTGCTAATACTTGATTAGTGAAGCATGAGCTTGGGTTTGAGATTCTTCAAGGTAGATCATCGTAGTTGTTAAAGATTGGAAGTAAGCTTGCATCTTTCTCTTCATGGAGCCTCTCTAGAGTCCGGGTACTCGATGATCGCAGCGAAGGGACCTCAACACGGAGCTTATGAAGTGAAGGAACAGACTACAAAGGTTGTAATCCCCAACTCTTAGAAGTAAAGTTGTTTACTTGTATTGTTTACCCTAAGTCTCTAGTTAAGATCTTGGTTAGGGTTTGTTTAGCACCCCAAAATTTTATAAAATGGCATGTGTGATGCCTTGTTAAACCTTGTTGTCATGCTATACTAACCCTACAGGATGTTCCCACATCCATTGATGTTTGACATCGAGATTGTATGCGGGTGCTCAGTGGAGACTGGGTACACTGGACAGACTCGCCGAGAACTCCTATATGGTATTATATCTATCGTCGGATAGCAGTTCTCAGGTGACACTGGTAAAGGTTAGTCTGTAGACCCGAGATCGTCATAAAGTCTCATGTGTTCTCCCACTGTGCTTTTATTACCACCGTACCACGGCTCTGCTGAGTCGTGCAAACAGCTGGCTTTTGGGTACAGTCCCGAGACATGTGGAGGAAATGAGCGATAGGAGGGGTTTCGTCTCTCCCGGTATTGGGGGTTGATATTGCGCTGTGCTCGATTGGCTATATCAGTAAGTCCCTGACCAGGGCTGTTGAGATTTACTGATAAGTGTTATCAGTAGTATCTCGGTTTGATTATAGGCCATATATCGGCATGACTTATTGAGTTATTGGGGTCGACGATGCCATCTCTAGACTTAATATGCAGCATATCTAACGAAGAGACCGGACTGTACGGTAAGTGTTACCGGTTGGCTCGACAGGAGTTTTGACGGGTTCGCTTGTTTTTCTTCTGCTCGCTCAATACCCGGGTGGCCGTTAAGTTTAGCTGACCGCTTGCGTCTTGTGGATGTTTGATATGATCATCGCCTACTGCCGATGTATTAACGAGTCTTAGAGTCCCACAAAGGGGTTACCTAGCTCAGGCGAAATGATGTGGGGTGCATATGGAGATATGGGCAGGTGCCTGATTAAATGCGTGTATATGATACCGCATTGTAATCTGGCGTTTTCTTTTGGTCGAGTCGTATGAGATATGACCGGTATATTAAATCAATTGTTGATTTAATATTAATGACCATTAGTCTTTTCACATATAACCTTTTCTTTATTTATTGTATGCATGAATGTATGTATGTATATATGATTGATATGAATGCACACATGCATGCATACATGTGTCATGATGATGATACATTGAAGTTGGCTATGAAAGAATCACATGGTTTAAATATTTATTTATTTTGATTATTGATTAAATAATTAATTAGGATTATATCATGGTTACTTAGTTTCTACACACTTCCATTCTTGACTTTGACTTGAACCATGGTTTAATTACTACACTTAAACCATGGTTTAGTCTCTACATTTAACCATGATTTAATCTCTACACTCATTCTTTAACCAATTAACAAAATATCTAAATATTTTACAACCATGGTTATGAGTGAGTAGACTCTCTCATATATTGATTATCCATTTTTCTTTTTGGCATAACATTTATCTTGAGCTTGCTTAGCCTCCTCCTTCTTCTTCTTCCTCATTACCTTACTACTTCTTGATTAGTGAGAGAAAGAGATATAAAGAAAAGATTTTTAAGTGAGATCCAAACCCACATCACCAATCTACACTAGTTTAGCCCACTAGTTTAGGTTATTTTGTATCACTTCTACTTGTTCTAGTGAAGCAAGGAGCTTGAGCTAAGGAACTCCGCGGTGGATCATCATGGACAAAGAAGGACTCGAGCTGACCCGTCCATACACCGAGTTGAACCAAGGAGTCTAGCAAAGTTGTCTACAAAGGTTGTATTTACTTTCACTTAGTGTTAGACTCTTGTTGTAGTATGAAATACGACTTTGTTACTTTAAAATTCTAGTTTGATCCTAGGTTAGTTTTCTTAGCACCCTAAAAATTATATTGTAGCATGTTTGATGCATTGCAAACCCTTGAGAGGTGCTATGTAAACCGAACAGTGGTATCAGATCCAAGCTAGAGCATTAGAGTAACCTAGACGGCGTTAAAACACTTCGAACGAACATCGATTGCCCAAAAAGACCACTCTCTGGAAATTTTTCAAAATGTTACAATTTTTCACATTAAAAATATTCAGAAAATCATGCAGGTAATTCTATGGACCCTCTAGAAGAACGATACCCTAACTCGATTAAACGACCGCGGAATCGCGGCAGAAACCTGCTTTTGGCGGCGGTTCCATGGCGCCGTTTATAAGGCTCGGGTCGGCCCTTCTACGGTTGGTCCATAGGTACTGTAGTATGCTTTTGGCAAATTTTAATTCTGCTCAGGTGTTGAGCTTCTCTGTGGATTTTTGGGTCATTGATCGATCGATCAAATGGTTTAACATCGCCTAATTTATTAGCATATATAGACATGAGATGTTATATGTTGCTGTGAAATGATGTATAAGATCGTCGTGATGAATGGCTGGGTTTTTTTATGTGAGATGAGAGTTTTCTTTTCATTCATGTAAAATTCAAATGTATGTAATATTCTTTTATTGGGGCACATCCGGGTTGAGGATGATGTTTCCTTCGATGTATATTATTTACTTTTCCGCATTAGGATAGACCGAAGGTGGGGAGCACAAGTGACCGGGTTGTAGAGTCCAGTGGGAGGCCATCTCGAGGAGTCGAGACCGGGTCTCCTAACTCTAGAATTGGTAGGATAGCTTGCCGCTCTCGTAAGAGTCTAGGGTGTGGGATTGGCTATTCATCACGACCGTGGAACCCGTATTTTCTATCGTTGGCTAAATACAAAATATGGAATTCCTAGTATATCCTATATTTTCATATATGTGCTTCTGCTGTTTATATTCTGTGATGTGATCGCTTGATATATCTGAGACGAATGCAATATTATATATGAGATATATAGTAGATGTTGCTTATGTTTTGCACCCGCGCTAGTCCTGTCCCGGTATGCCGTTAGTTAAGTAACTTAACGGTGCATAACGGAATATTGTGGCGAATGCGGATGGCATAAGCGTACGTTGTATTTTTGTTTCTTTTCTGTGTTTGGCTTAAGGACTTAAATGATGGGACTAAATTAATGAGATTAATGTAAAGAAAATAAACCTAAAAAGATGTTGTTGAATCGAATTTAAAAAACCACTCGGCTTTTTACGAAAAAGCTACATTTCAAAATTGTGGAGCTTAAGCCACTCCTTTTAAAAACCATTTGATTCTACAACGATATCAAGTTCAAAGCATCAAAGGTTTTCTTAAAAACCATCCGCAACCCTCCGTCATTTTAGGAAGTAGAGTACTTAGTATTCATGCTACGTTTGTTGACTATAGTTAAGGCATAGTGTACGGTAACTAAGTGTTGTCTTCCTACATTGCATACGATGCAGATTAATTAGGACATTCATATGACTTTGTTGACCATAATTAAGGGTCATATGGGTGGGTCTAATTAATCATGAAATGACGGGTAGAACTTGACTAGTGCTTGTGATTTGTTGACCATAGTTAAGGTCATAAGTGATAGGGGTAAAAACCATATCAGGAGTTTCAAGAGTTGAAATTTGCAATGAGATTGCATACCTTCCATATGATGGTTGGATCCCGATCCCACTATGAGCAAGAGTTGCTCCCAGGAGAGTTTTGCACCTTACAGTTAGCTAACCCATTAGGTGTCTAGAAAGGTGTTAACGAGGCTACGCCTCTGGGAAAATGAGGTTTACTTTAATTAGGTCCGTGCGAAAGCACGGGGAACCTCCTTGAAGTACCGACACAGGCCTGGCTGAACGGTTAGCGAAGTTGTAGAATGTAATTAATCCTGACTAGTTTTCCTTTTAAGGTTTAAAGGTGAATTTGATAAAAACAGTGGGAGATATTGATTAGATAAGATAATAACCAATCTGATCTTTGCTAGAGCTTTCGCTGAGTGTGTTCTTTTCTCTCTCTTAATGGCAGATACCAATGATAGGACTCAAGGTTCTACTAGATAAAAATAAACTGAATGGGACCAATTATAAAGACTGACTGAGGAACATTAACATTGCCTTGACTTATGATAAAGTATCATATGTCCTCACGGACCCAGCCCCGCCCGTCCTAGGTCCTAAATCTTCGGTTGCGGATAGGGAAGTCCGCAAGACGTGGGACGCTGACTGTGCCATGGCCAAATGTCTCGCGCTTGTATCGATGGTATAACACATCAAAAGCAGCACGAGAAGATAGATGTTCAATCCATCTTTCTCCATGCAAAAGAGTTGTATAGGGAGCAATCTCGTGTCCTACGATACGAAGCGTCTAGAAAGCTGTTTCAGATGCGGATGGCTCCTGGCACACCAGTAGGTGACCATGTTCTGAAGATGATAGCTCTTATAGAAGATCTTGAGGATCTCGGATGGACAATGGAGAACGAACAATATATTGATATTATTCTACAGTCTCTCCCCCCAGCCTTTGCTCAGTTTGTAGTTAATTTCAACATGCACAACATGGAGAAGTCACTACATGAACTTCTCAATATGTTGAGAAGTGCAGAGAGCATGCTCAAGTCGGTGAAGACTCCTGCTTTGATTGCTGGGCCATCTTCCTCCTCTCGCCCGAAGGCTAAGGCCAAGGGAAAGATGAAGAAGAAACCCACCAAACCTAGAGGTGGAGTTAAAAAGGCTAAGGGGAAAGACAAATCCACGGCTGGGGAATCGGGGAATGTTATCACTGGCAAAAAAAATGACACTGGAAGCGCAACTGCACTGAGTACTTGGATCTCAAGAAGAAACATAGTGATGCTTCCGCTTCAGGTGTGTTTGTGACAGAAAACTGTTTTTCTATAAACTCTGCTTCCTGGGTATTAGATACCGGTTCTGGTTCTCACATTTGCAATTCCATGCAGGGGCTGAGAAATAGCAAAGTTTTGAAGACCGGTGACCATACTCTCCGGGTTGGAAATGGTTCCAATGTACATGCGGTTTCAGTGGGGGAGTATCCCCTGGGGTTGCCGTCAGGGTGTATATCAGTTTTGAACCCATGTTATTATGTACCTACTATGCTTTGTAATATAATATCCGTTTCTTTGTTAGACAATGAAGGATATAATTTTGTATTGCAGAACAATATTATGAACATTAACCTGAATCAAATGTTGGTTGGGTATGGTACACTTAATAACGGGATATACGTCCTAAATCAACATACAGTTTTCAGCATACAACACACTAATAAAAGAAAACTTTCAGAAATAAATGAAGATTTTCTTTGGCACTGTAGACTTGGTCATATTAACGAGACAAGACTAAACAAGATACATAAAGATGGATATTTAAGCCCTTTTGAATATAAATCTTATGCGACTTGCCAGTCTTGTATCAAAGGTAAAATGACCAAATCTCCGTTTATAGGACACGGAGAAACAGCTACTCAGCTCTTAGCCCTCATATATAGTGATGTATGCGGGTCAATGTCTACACAGGCTAGAGGCGGTTTTTCTTACTTCATAACTTTTAGTGATGACTTCTCAAGATTCGGTCATGTGTTTTTATTAAAGGATAAGTCCGAAGGTTTCGAGAAATTCACTGAGTACAAACTTGAAGTAGAAAAACAAACCGGCTTGAGTATCAAAATGCTTCGATCAGATCGAGGTGGGGAGTATCTCGGTATAGAATTTGCAGACTTTCTAAAAGAGAATGGGATTCTCTCTTAGATCACTCCTCCTTACACACCACAGCACAACGGTGCGTCAGAGTGAAAGAATCGGACCCTATTGGATATGGTACGTTCCATGATGAGTGATGCTGAGTTACCTGTCTCATTTTGGGGGCATGCATTGGAGACTGCAGCGTTTCTATTGAACAGGGTTCCAACCAAAACTGTGTCTACCACGCCATATGAGATATGGCATAGGAAGAGACCATCTCTTAAACGAGTTAAGATTTGGGGTTGTCCGGCCTATGTCAAAAAGCAAAATCCAGATAAGCTCGAGACACGGTCAGTCATGCGTAATTTTGTGGGGTATCCAAAGAATTCCTATGGATATCTATTCTACTACAAAGAGGAACAAAAGGTGTTTGTTTCTCAGTATGTCACATTTTTAGAAAAAGAATTTTTTATAAATAATACAGATGGCGGTGTTGTAGACCTAGAAGAAGTTCTAAAAACACAAATTGCAAATGACGACTTGGCTGAACCGGCAGTTGCAACAGAGACAAATGAAACTCAACCACTCCGTAGATCTGGTAGGACTTCTCGCCCACCGGAGAGCTACTACGGTTTTCTCATTGATGGTGATAGAGAAGATTGCATCATGGATGATGATGATCCTACCAGTTTTCAGCAAGCTATCACGAGTGGAGACTCTTTGAAGTGGCTAGATGCCATGAGATCTGAAATGGAGTTTATGTACACCAAAAAAGTATGGACTTTGGACATTATACCCCCTGAATAAAACCCGTGGGGTGCAAATGGATCTTTAAAAGAAAGATTGGTGTAGATGGGCAGGTGGAGACCTATAAGGAAAGACTTGTGGGAAAAGGATTTCGTCAAAGACCAGGACTGGACTATGACGAAACTTTTTCTTCCGTAGCCATGCCTAAATCCATTCGGATCCTACTTGCTATTGCTGCTCACTACGACTATGAAATCTGGTAGATGGACGTTAAAACTGCATTCTTAAATGGTGATTTAGAATAATGCGTTTATATGGATCAGCCAGAGGGCTTCGTTGACAGTGGGAGCAGCGAGAAAGCATATAGATTGCTTAAATCCATTTATGGATTAAAGCAGACATCACGGAGTTGGAACATCTGTTTTGATGATGTTATCAAAGAGTTTGATTTCATCAAAAATCCAGATGAACCTTCTATTTATAAGAAGGCTGTAGGGAGAGCTATCACATTCCTCGTATTGTACGTGGATGACATTCTTCTGATAGGAAATGATATTACTATACTGCAGTCGATCAAATCATTCTTATCACAAAGGTTCTCCATGAAGGACCTGGGTGATGCCACGTACATATTGGGCATTCGGATCTATAGGGATAGATCCAAAAGGTTATTGGGATTGTCCCAAATCAGGTACATCAACACCATCCTAAAGAGGTTTAGTATGGAAGACTCCAAGCGGGGTTCCTTACCCGCTTGCCATGGAGTCACTCTCTCCAAGGACGTTTGCCCAAAGACTGATGAAGAGAGAGCTCGCATGAGCATTATACCCTACGCTTCAGCCGTAGGATCTATAATGTATGCGATGTTGTGTACACGCCTTGATGTAGCTTATGTACTAGGTGTAGTAAGCAGGTATCAATCCAACCCAGGGGAGAATCATTGGACAGCTGTGAAGAACATTCTTAAGTACTTGCAAAGGACTAAAGAATTGTTCCTGGTGTATGGTAACGGAGATCTCCAAATAGGGGCCTTTACCGATTCAAGCTTGTGGAGTGATAAGGACAACAGCAAATCTATCTCTGGGTTTGTATTTACCCTCAATGGAGGGGCGTTGAGTTGGAAGAGTTTCAAACAGGATACCGTTGCAGACTCTACGATGGAAGCTGAGTACATTGCTGCAAATGATGCCGCAAAGGAAGCAGTCTGGATGAGGATGTTCGTCTGGGAGCTAGGAGTAGTTCCAACCATTATTGATCCAATACCATTGTATTGTGATAATAATAGGGCTATGGTGTTCGCCAAGGAGCCCAGGTCCCATCAGCGATCCAGACACATCATGAGGCGATATCATTAGATCCGGGAGATAGTTGATCGCCGCGAGATCGAGATTCAGAGAGTAGATACAAAGAATAACACTACGGATCCACTCACCAAGACCCTCCCTCAGCCGCAGCATGAGCAATATTTTGGGATGTTGGTTATGAGATACGCCAATAACTGGCCTTAGTGCAAGTGGGAAATTGTTGGATATATGTATACCCTAGAGGACATTATATGATAGTGGATGTATTTATACATGTATATATATACAGAGGACTTTCTTGCTCAACATGATAGTATGCTATCTGGTTACTCTTTATCTAACATGTTCACTTGATCATGCTTTTATTCATTTGTACATGTTGATAAAGCCGTGAGGATATTTTCTTAACTACTGTGATTATGATGGAGATCATACTAGTGGGACATGTGTAGTTTATAAGCATATCCTGAAATGTCCCTAATCGTGGCTGTATCGAGACGGAGCATCGATATTCCAGAGTAGACTAGCGTATACGATACTAGACCCATATGATGGGCGATAGATGTTCCCACATCCATTGATGTTTGACATCGAGATCGTATGCGGGTGCTCAGTGGAGACTGGGTACGCCGGACAGACTTACCGAGAACTCCTATATGGTATTATATCTATCGTCGGATAGCAGTTCTCAGGTGACACTGGTACAAGTTAGTCTGTAGACCTGAGATCGTCATAGAGTCTCATGTGTTCTCCCACTGTGCTTTGATTACCACCCTACCACGGCTCTGCTGAGTTGTGCAAACAGGTGGCTTTTGGGTACAGTCCCGAGACATGTGGAGGCAATGAGCGATAGGAGGGGTTTCGTCTCTCCTGGTATTGGGGTTGATGTTGCGCTGTGCTCGATTAGCTATATAAGTAAGTCCCTGGCTAGGGCTGTTGATATTTACTGATAAGTGTTATCAGTAGTATCTCGGTTTGATTATAGGCCATATATCGGCATGACTTATTGAGTTATTGGGGTCGACAATGCCATCCCTATACTTAATATGCAGCATATCTGACGAAGAGACCGGACTGTACGGCAAGTGTTACCGGTTGGCTCGACAGGAGTTTTGACAGGTTCGCTTGTTTTTCTTCTGCTCGCTTGATACCCAGGTGGCCGTTACGTTTAGCTGACCGCTTGCGGCTTATGGGTGTTTGCCTACTGCCAGTGTATTGATGAGTCTTAGAGTCCCACAAAGGGGTTACCTAGCTTAGGTGAAATGATGTGGGGTGCATATGGAGATATGCACGGGTGCCTGATTAAATGCGTGTATGTGATACCGCATTGTAATCTGGCGTTTTCTTTTGGTCAAGTCGTATGAGATATGACCGGTATATTAAACCAATTGTTGATTTAATATTAATGACCATTAGTATTTTCACTTATAACATTTTCTTTATTTATTGTATGCATGAATGTATGTATGTACATTTGATTGATATGAATGCACACATGCATGCATACATGTGTCATGGTGATGATACATTGGAGTTGTCTATGCAAGAATCACATGGTTTAAATATTTATTTATTTTGATTATTGATTAAAGAATTAATTAAGATTATATCATGGTTACTTAGTTTATACACACTTCCATTCTTGACTTTGACTTGAACCATGGTTTAATTACTACACTTAAACCATGGTTTAGTCTCTACACTTAACCATGATTTAATCTCTACACTCATTCTTTAACCAATTAACAAAATATCTAGATATTTTACAACCATGGTTATGAGTGAGTAGACTCTCTCATATATTGATTATCCTTTTTTCTTTTTGGCATATCATTTATCTTGAGCTGGCTTAGCCTCCTCCTTCTTCTTCTTCCTCATTACCTTACTACCTCTTGATTAGTGAGAGAAAGAGATAAAAAGAAAAGATTTTTAAGTGAGATCCAAACCCACATCACCAATATACACTAGTTTAGCCTGCTAGTTTAGGTTGTTTTGCATCACTTCTACTTGTTCTAGTGAAGTAAGGAGCTTGAGCCAAGGAACTCTGCGGTGGATCGTCGTGGACAAAGAAGGACTCGAGTGGACCCATCCATACACCGAGTTAAACTAAGGAGTCTAGCAAGAAGGTCTACAAAAGTTGTATTTACTTTCACTTAGTGTTAGACTCTTGTTGTAGTATGAGATACTACTTTGTTACTTTAAAATTCTAGTTTGATCCTAGGTTAGTTTTCTTAGCACCCTAAAAATTATATTGTAGCATGTTTGATGCATTGCAAACCCTTGTGAGGTGCTATGTAAACCCAACAAGTGTGCTCTTGACCTTGAAACGGAGAATTCAAAGGACATTATTCCATCAAATGTGATGGATCAGAACAGCATCCACAAGCAGTTTTAGGGAGTGTTATCGGATTTAGGGAGGCTAATAAAAATTTGTGTTCCATAGCTTCAAGTTTCTTTTGCATTGTTGCCATTTCAGTTTTGACTGCTATGGAAATATCCATTTGATGTATACCACCCCTAGATGATGGTTGACTTACACTCTCCCATTGCAAAGTTTTTCAGCAAAATCTTCTAAAAATTTCCAAACTTCACCTTCGTCTTTAGACATAATGTTGCCTTGACACATGGATTCAAGCATCTGTTTTGTTGTAGGATTAATGCCCTCATATATGATTCTGCACTGATCCCATCGATGGATTCCGTGATTAGGAAATTGAATTAACAGATCCTTGAAGCGTTCAAAACACTTCTAAAATTGTTCATTGGGAAGTTGGGTAAATTGATTTATTTCGCTACGGACTCGGGCGGTCTTATGATTGGGATAGAATTTCTTCAGGAAAGCTATGACGAATTCATCCCAGTTTGAAATAGAATGTGCAGCTATGTTATAAAGCCACTTCTCGGCTAAATCGCATAAAGTGAACGGGAGAAGACGCAATCTCATAGCATCCACAGAAAGCTATGAAGTACCCATCATAGCACATACGTTTTCAAATTTGGTAATAAAAACGTATACGTCTTCAGACTCGAGACCGTGATATTTGGGTAAAAGATTGATGTAGTGAGGTTTGATTTCGAAATTGTCCCCATTGGCTGGTGGAATGGAAAGACAGGTAGAAAGAGGACCACGAATAGGGCAGCATCTCTCTTGGAGAGAAATGCAGGATGGGTTTTGCGCACCTGCAGACGGTGGTAGAGTGGTGTTAAAGAAGTTCGATGGAGATCCGTCCATCGTGGTGGATGTGGTGTGTGGTGAGGAAAAAGAAGATGTAGAATTACCGACTTCGGAGTTGATAGGACGAACGCAGACAAGACGGGCACTAGAATCCCGTGTCCAGCCGAGCATACACTAAATGGTTTGGCACAAGTGGCAGCGTAAGTGATAATTAGAGAAAAGTTGGTTTGGTGTTTGTTTTTGAAAAAGACGGATTTTGAAAAATCACACAAAAAATGCACAAGCAACCCTAGATCTAATGGTCATCTAGGTCAAGTCACTAGACCGCTCCTAGACTTCCAGAAGACAAATCGCAGGATAGATCCTCCACTGCCTCTTTATCCCTTCTGTGGCCAGGTTAATGCCAGGTAAGTGGGAGGTTCTCCTCTACGTAAGTAGCGGGCCTAATTAAGTAACCATTTGCCTTAGACACACTTGCCTTAGACACCACAAAAGAAATGCGGATAAGCAATAGATTACCCACGACCTTCTTCTGTCCTAATTGAGCACGACGGTCCTTAAAGTCTTGTCTAGATATTTTTTTAGTTAACGAAGGTGATGAGAATGCTAGTTTTGTGATTTTTAGGGCTTAGGAATGGTAAGGAAATCCCTACCTAATCTAAATTTGGTCTTTGCCCCTTAATTTCCGTATTAAAATATGCAAACAATCAATATCAAAACACGCAACAAATTTCATTTAGCGGCGCTGCGAATTTTTGTAAAGAATCCTGCAGAAAATGGTTATTGGACAAGAGCAGGGAAGAGATAAGAAAGTAAGAGATATACCTGAGAAAACTGGAGCTCTGAAGCGTCAAGAACGCCGCGGATCCGCCGCCAAAACCTGCTTCCCGCCACGGTTCCGCAGTTGAATGATCTATTCTTTGAACGAAATTTTGTACTGTTGCTCCTGTTGCTCCTCTGTCCTATCTGAAATGATTTGAATATTTTTCTCCTTAATGCAGAGATTCCGGATTTCCTTGCGAAATTCACAACTAATCGTTAAGCACTTGATGCGATTTTGATTCAAATTTTTGATGGAATAATAAAATTTCAACTCAAATAACAAGAACGAATAAAATAGCACGCGATCCCCAGCAATGGCGCCGTTTGATTGATCGAATTGTTTTTGATCGTGTAATATGAAAAGGAAAAGTTTAGTCACAACTAAAGAATTTATAACCGCAATCAATAACGGTGTCGAAGTAGTTCGTTAATGAATACGGATCGTCTACTGAGATGCGTGTTTTATTCGATCTTGTTTTAGATGATTTGAAAGAAAATATAAAAGAATATTCAAGAAATTAATTCAAGATTTAATTGAGTTGTCATTTCAAGAAAATCAAGAAAAATATCAAGAATCAAGAAGTCAAGAAAGCATCCAATATCAATTTGAGTTATCAAGAATGTGTAGAATAGCTTGTAGAAATCGATTGAATTAATAGCAATGACGAATACTAATAATGACTAATCTTATCTATTGATGGATTATAGCTAGATCAATGACGATGAATGAAGATTAGGGATCTATTGAAGAAACTAAGGTTTCTCATTTCACTATCTCTTGTCTTTTCATTGATCAGCATTCACATCTAACCTCTAGCAAAGAGGATCATCAATCATTTGATCCCTAATTTGCAATGAAATAATCAAGAATATGATCTCGCTCCAAATTAGGTCATTGACGATTCTTTTTCTTAAAGTTCACAATTCTCATAAGACTTAAGATTAATTTTAGGATTTCATCATCATTTGATCTACTGATTCTCTCGATTTCTTTACAAGCGGAGATTTCAATCACACATCATGAAAATAAAGGAATCAAGAACTAGAAATTTCATAATACAAGAATGTAAAGAAAACGAGAATTAACAATTTATCACCTCTATTAAATCTTCTTCAAATTACACCTCTCAATTTGAGATTACAAGACTAGCTCTTGATCGCTCTTTTGAAAGGGGATTTGTCGTCAATCTTTGGGTGGCTCGATCGCCGTGAGTCGTGGATCAGTTGCAGATCCCTTTCTCTTGATGACGATCGGCGTTGCGATGAAGGTTCTTCAATTGCTCGCTTGATTTTGCTCTCAATGGATCTTGATTTGATTGGATTTTGATTGGATCTCAAGTTGTGTCACTCAACTTGAATTGAATTGAATTGTCGCTCAATTGTGTAACAATTAACAACTTTTTGAACAACCCCAAAAATTAAGATCTAGATCCCCTTTTATAGCCCCCAAATTAAGCTTCTTTCATAAGATTGGTTATTATCAGAGCCTTCTCGAAGAAGCTAGGCGGTTACATAGAGTCTTGAGGAAGCTAGGCAGTTACAGAGAAGATTCTGGAGAAGTCTCGACCGCTACCGAGTTGAGTCGGCCGCGGATCTGTGGCGGATCGGGCTGGATCGGCCGCGGTTCCGTAGCCTTATGATGAGATCTTTGCTTCATATTTCTGGTATCTGCTGATGTTGGTCTTTAGGTCTTCTTTTGATATCTGGAATCCTATTTTCTTTTCTAAATCTCTGCCAGATTCTAAGTCTTTGACTTACTGCGTTTTATCGGCAAATTTGTGATTCCAGTTCTTTGACCTGAATAATTTTCTGCACACAATCTCGATAAAATGTGTTGAGATATACAATATCATACGTGAAGTAATAAACACACAATTCCTATAAAGAATGTTGAATATATATATAACACTGGGTAATTAGTATTTTCCAAGCAAACTGGTAATATGCGTTATATTTATATCAACTATCCTTAAATGATTAGAATAATGAGGAAATTGATGTGTTACAGATTGCATTATTTTCGACTGAACACTTGTCCATACTCCTATGAATCCAATAAACAACACTACCGTACAGTCTGGTCCCTTCGTCTGATATATTGCATATCTAGTCTAGGGGTGGTAAACGTCGGACCCCAGTAACTTGATAAGTCATGCTGATATGAGGCTCATAACGGGTCGAGAAACTATTGATAACACTTAACAGTGAATCTCCGTAGACCAAGGACTTCCTGTTATGGCCAATCGAGCACAGCGCAACATCAACCCCCAATACCGGAAGAGACGAATCCCTTCCTATCACTCATTGCCTCCATGTGACTCGGGACGGTACCCAAAAACCACCGTTTTGCATGCTCTCTTGAATGTGCGAAGGTGGAAATCAAAGCACAGTGCGAATCACATAAGACTCTATGACGATCTCGGGTCTACAGACTAACCTGTACCAGTGTCACTAAAGAACTGCTATCTGACTTAAGTATAATACTGTTAGTTATATGTATGCCCTAGAGGCCATTACTGTACATATGATGTATATTGTAGTGGATGCTTGGACATATATAGGGAGGACTTTCTTGCTCGACATGATAGTATGCTATCTGGTTACCCTTTATCTTAACATGTACTCTGATTGTCTCTATGTTACATGTTGATAAAGCCCTTAGGATATGTACTCGACTACTGGGACTATGATGAGATCATACTAATGGGGCCACGGTAGTCGACGAGTACATCCTATAACTATTCCTAGTCGAGGGTGTATCGAGACAGGGCATCGATACACCAGAGTAGACTAGCGTATACGCATCTTGACCCATATGATGGGCGATGGATGATCCCATATCCATCGGTGTTTGACATCAAGGATGGTGTACGGGTGCTCAGTAGAGACTGGGTACACTGGACAGACTCGCCGAGAACTCGCAGATGGTATTATACCTCACGTCAGATGGCAATTCTCCGGTGACACTGGTACAGAGTAGTCTGTTGACCCCAGATCGTCATAGAGTCTTGTGTGATTCCCACTGTGCTTTGATTTCCATCATACCACGTCCAAGAGGGCATGCAAAAAGGTGGCTTTTGGGTACAGTCACGAATCACATGGAGGCAATGAGCGATAGGAGGGGATTCGTCTCTCCCGATATAGGGAGTTGATGTTGTGCTGTGTTCGATTGGCTATAACTGGAAATCCCTGGCCAGAGTTGCTGAGATTTACCGGTAAGTGTTATCAGTAGTTTCTCGAACTGTTATAGACCTCATATCAACACGACTTATCAAGCTACTGGCGTCTGACGTTTACCACCCCTAGACGAAATATGCGACATATCAGATGACGAGACCAGATTGTACGGGTGTGTTACTGATTGGATTCGCAGGAGAATGTACAGGCTTACTTGTTGATCTTTTGATCGCTCAATACCTGGGTGGCTGTTACGTTTAGCTGACCGCTTGCAGTTTGTGGGTGTTTGATATGATCATCACCTATTGCCGGCGTATTGACGATTCTTTAGAGTCTTACACATAGGTTTCTTGACTCAGGCAAAACGGAGTAAGGAAACATATGTGATATGTGCAGGACCGAGGATAATGCGATATGAGTTACCGTATTCTATTCTCACGATATTTGATATCAGCCGAGTCATCGGATCAAGTGTTGATTCGATAAATCGGTAAAATGAGATATTAGTCGGTTATATGCGATATAGCCGGATTGTCGGATCAAGTGTTGATTCGATAATTTAATGTATAATAATATATATGATATATTAAATTACATTAACTAATATTAGCTCACTAAAAGATTTTTTTTCTCACTCGGGTAATACATTGATATATATGCGATATATGTTAATTGTATTATTTTATTTTGTTACAATAAATAGTATATATGTGATATATAATATTGTGACATGACGTGGTTATTAATGCAACATGTTTAGTGGAGATTAAACATGGTTAGGGTTTGATTTGGGTTAAGCTTTTCTAGAAGTTTCTAGAAGCTTTCTTTTTTGTTTTGGAAAAGATATTTTGTGAAGATATTTGCTTAACCAAACCCAAACCCTTGACCATGATTGTTTGTCTACAAGGGTTAAGGATTCATTCTTAACTATGGTTGCATTTCTAACCTCATACATGAGTTATTCATTATTCATCACAAAAGGATTCCTTCTTCTTCTTCCTTCTCTTTTCATGGAAAAACTTTCTTGCTTTGATTTTGTGATGAAAGTGAGTGAGAATAAGAAAATAAATGTGAGCAAAAATCCTACTTCATCATCCTCATCTATCCTTGCCATTTAGATGAGGTATTCACTTCATTTAGTGAGTGAGAGCTTGTGTTAATGAAACTTCAAGGTTGATCATCTTTGTTATCGAAGATCGGAAGCAAGCTTGCATCTTTTTCTTTGTGGAGCCTCTCGAGAGTCCGGAACACAATGATCGCAGCAAAAGGACCTCAACACGGAGGTTAAGAAGTGAAGGACCGGATCTACAAAGGTTATAATCTCTCTCACTTAGTGTTAAAGTGTTTAACATACTTGTTTTCGCCTAATTTCTAATTTAAAGATCTTGGTTAGGGTTGTTCGGCAAGGCTAAATTTTTAATCGGGTATGGTTGATGCCTCGTAGACCCTTGTGCGTGTGCCTAGCAACCCTACAGTGGTATCAGAGCCCAGCTAGAGCTTTAGGCGAAGTCTAGACGAAATTTAAAGTCCGATCGAACTCCGAATAAACGATATAACCTAGTTTCTGGAAATTTTTCAAAACTGTTGATTTTTTCATATTAAAAATGCTCAGAAAATTAAGAAGGTAAATCTAAGAATTACTGTAAAGTACGGCCCATTAATGCGCTCACGTGACCGCGGAACCGCGGCGAAACCAAGGGTTTGGCGGCGGTTCCGCGGCCAAAATTTTGATTTGGTCCCTTGTACTTCAGGTATTTATTCGTAGGTCCTTTTTAATTGTTCTGGGAATTTTTAATTCCACTCAAGTGTTGAGTTTTCTAGGTTGTATTGGGAGCTCGTTGATTCGATCGGAAAGTTTAACTTCGTTTAGTTTGTCCGGATAATTTATAGAACCTGTTAAAAAGTTCGAACGGATATCAATAACTCACTTTTCCCCTGTCGGAAAATTTTCAAAAGTTGGATTTTTTCTCGAGTTTGAAAGTTTCGAAAAGTCGTGCAAGTAACGCGGTGGACCCTCTAGAAGACAACAAACCTTAACTCGATTATGTGACCGTCTGAACCGCCTCTATACCTTAGGGTTTGTGGCAATACGGCATTGCCACATGTGAGGCGTTGGCTTGACCCTTCTACGGCTGGACCATTTGTACTGTAGCATGTGACAGATGCTTTTAAACTCTGCTCAAGTGTTGAGCTATTTAGGTGTTTGATTATTCGATCGGAAAGTTTAACATTGTCTTTTTATCTGGAATGTGATACAATATTTGGAATCCACAAGTAGTTATGAGATAACTAATTTGAATGTTATAAATCTAGCAGTTCAGTCTCAGATGATCGGTTGCCACGGGATTTTGATGTGATCAAAGTCCGTCGCAATCACGTAGCGCACGCGGATACTCTCCGGGTAAACTTAATTGATAGCCACGCCCCATAGCCCCGACTAAGTGACTGTAGGAGAACACCGTCGCCAAAAACATCCGTTCGGGTGCTCGCGGCAGCGGTGTTCTGCCTTAGTGCACTTCGTCGACGGCATCCGGGGGTGCGGCTGTCTACTAAACTTTACGACGAGCATTCGATCAGGATGTCGGGAATCTTGTTGAATTGACCGACTTGATATTGAAAAGAGTTTTCGATAATGAGACTAAAATGCGGAGTTTATAATTGTTAGGCATGCGATGTCTAAGGAATTCATTTGGTTAGGCATGCGATGTCTAAAGAGGTTGCGGGTTCTAACTGTTGTAGTTTTACACTTTCTTTTCTATGACCGTAAGCGTAGTATGTGGTGTATCGCCGGCTTCGTTGCTATACATCAACGACAATCGGGATACGCATACTTGCTTACGTTGATGATATGAGATATTATGTGTTGCTGTGATATGTTATATTGGATCGTCGTGTTCTGAATAGCCGGGGGTTTTATGTGAGATGAGAGTTTTTCGTTTTCATTCATGTAAAATTCATTTGTATGTAATATTCTTTTATTGGGGCACTTCCGGGCTGAGGATGATATCACCATTGTATATTATTTACTTTTCCGCATTAGGTAGACCTAAGGCGGGGAGCACAAGTAACCGGGTTCTAGGGTCCAGTGGGAGACCACCTCGAGGAGTCGAGACCGGGTCTCCTAACCCTAGAATTGGCAGTGTTACTTGCCGCTCTCGTAGGGGTCTAGGGATGTGGGTTTGGCTATTCATCGCGACCGTGGAATCCGTGTTTTATACAGGCTCGTACTAAAACACGGACGTCCTAGTATATCCAATATTTCATATATGTTCTTCTGCTGAATGTTCTGTGATGAGATCATATTACTGCCTGAGACGAATGTTTATATTATATATATGAGATATATTTTATATTGCAGATTTCGTTTCAAATGTGATGCTTATGAAGCATAATAAAATGGGACTTCATTAATGAGATTAATGAAACTAAAAGAAACCTAATGATGTTGTAGAAACTTGTTTAAAAACTGGTAGCTCTAGTTCTTGCTTTGCATAGCGGTGTTTCTTGTAGAACATCCAGCACCTTATTCGATAAGGAAAGAGCCGAGATCCCTTCACCGGGAGTGACCTCTTTAATGAAACTAGCATATGCTACAAACTCGGTTTGTCTTTTGATTGTTTCTATAGTTTTTGCTTTGCATAGTGGTATTTGTGAAATATCCTGCACCTTATTCGATGAGGAAAGAGCCTACGATCCCTTCATCGGGAGTGACCTCTTTAGCAAAACTAGAAAAGCCTCAAAAACACTCCATTTAAAATCACTCGATTCTACAACGATATCAAGTTCATTACGCAAAAAGTTTTCTTAAAAACCTGTCGTAGCCCTCCGTCATTTCAGATAAGGACTGTTTAGTATTCGTGCTGCGTTTGTTGGCCTTTGTCAAGGCGTAGTGTGCGGTAGCTGAATAGCACTTATCTGCTTATGCATATGATGCAGATTGGATTAGGGTAGTCATACAACCTTGTTGGCCTTTGTCATGGGTCGTGCGGATAGGTTTGATTCAATCAGGAAATGACGGGTTGAACTTAACTAGCAGCCTATGGTTTGCTGGCCTTTGTCAAGGTCATAGGAGGCTTGGGGTAAAATATTATTGGGAATTTCAAGTGTTGAAATTTGCAATGAGATTGCATACCTTCTATGAGATAGTTGGATCCCGATACCCGCTGCGAGTAAGAGTTACTCCTGGGAGAGTTTTACACATTACAATTAGCCGATCAAGTAGGTTTCTAGAAAGGTGTTAACGGGGTTACGCCCCTGGGAAAATGAGGTTTACTTTAATTAGGTCCGTACGAAAGCACAGGGAACCTCCCTCAAAATACCGGCACCGGCCTGGCTGAAAGATTGGCGAACTTGTAGGGTGTAACTAATCCCGGCTAGTCTTTCCTTTTAGGGTTTGAAGGAAGATTTGACTAAAACAGTGGGAGACATCCTGATTAGATAAATTGATAACCAATCTAATCTTGTAAAAGCGCACGCTGAGTGTTTTCTTCTCTCTCTCTCCTGGTTACGACTATGTCACGCCTTAATCAAGATAATAATACGGATATATTGACCGAACCCACTTGTTATACTGCGCTAAGGAACGTCGGTCCCGCTCCAACTTATAATTGTTATAAGACAGAGCAGGAAATGGGGATAACCGGAATTCCCGTGCCACCCAAACGAAGAAAGTACATGTTGATGCACCTTCTTCGGGTGTGTTCATTACACAGAACTATTTCTCAATATCCTTTACGTCCTGGGTATTTGATACCAGATCAGGATCCCACATATGTAATTTGTTACATGGGCTACAGATAGGTAGAGAACTGAGAACGGGTGATAAATTTCATGAGATAGAAACGGTACAAGTGTTGCAGCCAAGTCTGTTGGTAGTTATCACCCTGTATTACCAGAATACATTGATTCCGAATGAATGTTGTTAGATACCGAACCTGATATACAACATCATATCAGTCTCTTTATTAATAAAGAAGGATATAATTTTGTATTGTTGGATAATGTTTTGAACATTTCCTATATCAAGAGTTGATCGGTTCAGGCACGTTATCTAAAAGCATAGACGTTCTAAATCAAACCACGGTTCTTAATGTACAGAACACATACAAGAGGAAGAATTCAGAAATAAACGAATCCCTCTTAAGTCATTGTAGACTAGGCCATATCAATGCGACCCGACTAGCTGAAGTTACATATAGATACATATTTAAATTAGTTTGAATTTACATCTTGTGAAACTTGTCGGTCATGTCACAGAGATATGATGACCACTGCTCCGTTTATTGGAAACAGAGAAAGAGTTAGTGAACTCTTGGGATTGATACATACTGATGTATTAAAGTCCCCGGTCTACATATGCCAGGACCGGTTCTTTGTACTTTATTATATTCACTGATTATCTCTCAAGATTCGGACATATGTTCCTGTTGAAACACAAGTCTAAACCTTTTAAGATATTCACAGAATATAAGTTAGAAGTAGAGAACCAAAAACGGGTATAAGTATTATGTCCTTTGATGAGATCAAGGAGGAGAATACTTGAGCACGGAATTCCTGGACTATTCTAAAGGAGAATGAGATTCTCTCTCAGCATTACTCCTCCGTATACACCATAGCACGATGGTATATCGAGGCGGAGCAATAGCCCCCTATGTGATATGGTGTACTCTATGATGAGTACTACTGTGTTTCCTATTTCCTTTTGGGAGTTATGCACTTGAGAAGCTACATACCTATTGAATAGGGTTCCAATCAAATCAGACGCCTACCACTCCATATGTGAAATGGTATGGGAAGAGCCCATCTCTTAAGGTAGTTAAGATTTGGGGTTGTCCAGCCTATGCCTAAAAACAAAATCCGGACAAGCTCGAGGCAAAGTCAGTACTGTAGAAGTTTGTTGGATATCCCAAGCATTCGCAAGGGAATATCTTCTACCTAACCGAGGAACAAAAGATGTTTTGTTTCTCAACATGCCACCTTTGTGAAAGGAAATTTCTTGTGGAAAATTAGTGGTCATGAGGTAGAACTGGAAGGAGTTCCTGCTATACAAACTATAGCAGATGATTTGGTAGAAACAAAGGATTCAATAGTTTCCAACGAATCTCAGCCTCTCCGCCGATCTAGTAGGGTTACTCACCCACCTGAGAGATACTTCGGTTTCTCTATGACAGTGGGAGCGAGAATTGCATCATGAGATGATGACCCAACTAGTTTCTGTAGGGTTACTAGGCACACTAACAAGGCTCTACAAGACATCGACCATGCCAAAATTAATTTTTTATGTGCCGAATAACACTAAACAAGATCGTATACTAGAGTTTAGGCGAATCAAAAGGCAAGTAAACAACTTTACTCTAAGAGATCACGAAATACAACCTTTGTAGATCGGTCCTCCACTTCTTTAGCTCCTTGATGAAGTCCCTTCGCTGCGATCGTGGTTCTCCCGGACCCTTGCATGGCTTCACGAGGCGAAAAGATGCGACCTTTGCTTGAAGTCTCCGAGGCCGAAGATGATCTACGTCGAGGGAATTCCGACTCAAGCTTCTACTTCACTAACTTAAGAATTAGTGAAGTAAACACCCTATACTAAAGTGCTAATCTAGTAGAGGATGGAAAAATAGGAAGTGGGTTCTCTTTAGAATTTTATTTCTCACACTCTTTCTCACTTTGGATCAAACCCTAGCAAGCTTTTTCTTTCTTTGCAAAAATGAAGAAGAAGAAGAAAAGAAAGAGATGAGGATAATGATCAAGTGAGAAGAGTAACCATGTTGAATGAGTATCATATACTAACCCTTGTAGAGCCATAACCATAGCTAATTGATTATGGTTGGGTTAAAAGGAATCTAAGGTAAAGACAAAGCTAGTAGACTTTGTCAAAGCAAGTTAAGCTTCTACACGCTTCATGCTCATTCCAAAACTCCACTAATTTTGTAATTATCTTAAATAATCTTAACCCTTCATAATACATAGAATGGTGTATGTCTCATACATGCATGGATTGTGTATCATCAACCATGATACAATATGATAACACATTTTAAACATATATCATATATATGTTAAAGTAGTGTACAAGTGAGAAAAACCCTAAAGTGAACAAGTGTTAGTAAATGTAAACTAGTATATCTAATATACAATTATACACTTAATTATTAAATCAACACTTGACTTAATAATCCGGTCATATCTCATATAACCGGCTAACATCCATTGTATCGACTTATCGAATCAACACTTGATTCGATAACCCGGCCATATCATATATATAACCGACCGATACATATAGTCATGAGAATAGAATATGGTATCACATACACGCATTATTCTCGGTCCCGCACATATCACATACGTGCTCTTATTTCGTTTTGCCGGAGCCAGAAAAACCTCTGTGTAGGACTCTAAAGACTCATCAATACGCCGGCGGTAGGTGATGATCACATCACGCACCCACAAGCCGTAAGCAGTACTAGCTGGACGTAACGGCTACCCAGATATTGAGCGATCAGAAGATCAGCAAGCAAGCCTGCTCCAACTCCTGTAAAAGCCAGCCGGTAACACTTCCTGTACAGTCCGGTCTCCTCGTCTGATATGTCGCATATCAAGTCTAGGGGTGGTAAACGTCAGACCCCGGTAACCGATAAGTCATGCCGATGTGAGGCTCATAACGGGTCGAGAAACTACTGGTAACACTTACCAGTAAATCTCTAATCAGCCCTGGCCAGGGACTTCCCTGTTACGGCCAATCGAGCACAGCGCAACATCAACCCCCAATACCGGGAGAGACGAAACCCCTCCTATCGCTCATTGCCTCCATGTGACTCGGGACTGTACCTAAAAACCACCGTTTTGCACGCCCACATGGACGTGGTAAGGTGGAAATCAAAGCACAGTGGGAATCACACAAGACTCTATGATGATCTCGGGTCTACAGACTAACCTGCACAAGTGTCACCAGAGAACTGCCATCTGACGTAAGGTATAATACCATCTGGGAGTTCTCGGTGAGTCCGTCCAGTGTACCCAGTCTCCACTGAGCACCCGTATACCATCTCCGATGTCAAACACCAATGGATATAGGATCATCCATCGCCCATCTCATGGGTCGAGAAGCGCATACGCTAGTCTACACTGGTATATCGATGCCCCGTCTCGATACACCCATGACTAGGGACCTTGAAGGATGTACTTATGGACTACCATGTCCCCACTAGTATGATCCGCATCATAGTCCTGGTAGTCAAGTACACATCCTAAGGGCTTTACCAACATGTAACTATAAGACAGTATAAAGAGACAAGTATACATGTTAAGATAAAGAGCAACCATATAGCATACTATCATATCGAGCAAGAAAGTCCTCTCTATATACGTCCAAGCATCCAATATAATATACATCATCTGTACAATACTGGCCTCTAGGGCATACATACAACTAACAATCTCCCACTTGCACTAGGGCCAGCTGCTGTAGTATCGCATACCGAGCATCCCGAAGAGTCTCTCAAACAGTATCTGGGGAATGGCCTTCGTGAGTGGATCCGCTGTGTTATTCTTCGTGTCAACCCTCCTGACCTCGATCTCCCGGTGATCAACTATCTCCCGGATCAGGTGATACCACCTCAGAATATGCCTGGATCGCTGATGGGACCTGGGTTCCTTGGCCAAAGCCACCGCTCCATTGTTATCGCAATACAAAGGTATTGGATGCTCAATGGATGGAACCACTCCAAGTTCAGTAATGAACTTCTTGATCCAGACAGCCTCTTTGGCAGCATCGTTGGTAACGATGTATTCAGCCTCCATCGTCGAGTCTGCCACGGTTTCCTGCTTGGAACTCTTCCAGCTAACCGCCCCTCCGTAAAGGGTAAAGACAAATCCCGACTGCGACTTAGAGTCGTCCTTATCACTATGGAAGCTCGAATCGGTAAAGGACTCCACTTGGAGTTCTTCGTTACCATACACCAAGAGCATCTCTTTAGTCCTTCGCAAGTACTTGAGAATGCTCTTCACAGCTGTCCAGTGACTCTCTCCAGGATCAGCTTGATACCTGCTCACTACACTTAGTGAGTATGCTACATCGGGTCTGGTACATAGCATCGCGTACATGATAGAGCCTACAGCCAAAGCATAGGGTATCCCTTGCATGCGAGCTCTCTCCAAATCAGTCTTGGGAGACATCTCTTTGGAGAGAGTGAGCCTTGAGATCATTGGTAAAAACCCACGTTTGGACTCTTCCATACTAAACCTCTTTAGTATGGTGTCAATGTACCTGGACTGGGACAATCCCAATATCCTTTTAGATCTATCTTTATAGATCCTAATCCCCAATATGCAGGAAGCATCACCAAGATCTTTCATTGAGAATCTTTGTGATACGAAGAGCTTCACCGATTGTAGCATAGGAATGTCATTTCCTATCAAGAGTATGTCGTCTACGTACAATACGAGTAAGACAACCTTACTCTCTGCTACCTTCTTGTAGATACAAGGTTCATCTACGTTTTTGACGAAATCAAACTCTTTGATAACGACGTCAAAGCAGATGTTCCAACTCCGCGATGCTTGCTTCAATCCATAAATGGATTTAAGCAGCTTGCACACCTTCCCGCTGCTCCCACTATCTACGAAGCCCTCTGGCTAAGTCATGTACACGCACTCTTCTAAATCACCGTTTAGAAAGGCGGTCTTAACATCCATTTGCCAGATTTCATAGTCATAATATGCAGCGATGGCAAGCATGATCCGGATGGATTTAAGCATAGCCACTAGAGAAAAGGTTTCGTCATAGTCCACACCTGGTCTTTGACGAAAACCCTTTGCAACAAGTCTAGCTTTGAAAGTCTCCACTTTCCCATCTACACCAAGTTTTTTCTTGAAGATCCACTTGCTCCCAATGGGTTTTACCCTTTCAGGAGCAACTTCCAAAGTCCATACTTTGTTGGTGTACATGGATTCCATCTCGGACCACATTGCATCCAGCCATTTCACTGAGTCCCCACTCGTGATGGCCTGCTCGAAGCTAGTTGGGTCATCATCAACCATGATGCCATCCTCGCTCCCACCATCTATGAGAAAACCGTAGTATCTCTCAGGTGGGTGAGAAACCCTACTAGATCGGCGGAGAGGCTGAGGTTCGTTGGGAACTACCGAATCCTCTGGTTCCACTAAATCTTCAGTTGCAGTTTGTGTATCTGGAACTTCTTCCAGCTCTACCACTTTGCCACTAATTTTCTTTTACAAGAAATTCCTTTTCTAAAAAGGTGGCATGTTGAGCAACAAACACTTTTTGTTCCTCACTGTGGTAGAAAAAATACCCATATGAGTTCTTTGGATATCCCACAAACTTGCAAAGAACTGACCGTGCCTCGAGTTTGTCCGGATTTTGTCTTTTGACATAGGCCGGACAACCCCATATCTTAACTCGTTTAAGATATGGTCTCTTCCCACTCCATATCTCATATGGTGTGGTAGGTATAGATTTAGATGGAACTTGATTCAATAGGTATGCTGCTGTCTGCAGTGCATACCCCCAGAAGGAAATAGGTAACTCAGCTGTGCTCATCATAGAGCACACCATATCTAATAGGGTGCGGTTCCTTCGTTCAGATACACCGTTGTGTTGTGATGTATATGGAGAAGTCAGCTGAGAGAGAATCCCATTCTCTTTTAGGAAGTCCAGGAATTCATTTCTCAAGTATTCACCTCCTCGATCAGATCGTAGGATTTTAATACTTTTTCCGGTTTGGTTCTCGACTTATTGTTTATATTCTCTAAATTTCTCAAAAGCTTCTGATTTGTGTTTCATCAGGAACACATATCCGAATCTAGAGAGATCGTCAGTGAATGTAATGAAGTACGAAGAACCATCCCTGGCATGTGTAGATATGGGACTTCATACATCACTATGTATCAGTCCCAAGAGTTTGGTAACTCTTTCTCCGTGTCCCGTAAACGGAGTTTTGGTCATCTTGCATTTGAGACATGACTGGCAAGTGTCATAAGATGAAAATTCAAACGGATTCAAATATCCATCCTTATGCAACTTAGCGAGTCGTGTCGCATTGATGTGACCCAGTCTACAATGCCACAAGAAGGATTCGCTCAGTTCTGAACTCTTCCTCTTGTGTGTGTTTGTTGTGCTCAGAACTGTTGATTGATTTAGAACATAAATACCATTGCACATCGTGCCTGATCCGACCAACTTTTGGTTTAGGAAAATGTTCATAACATTATCCTGTAATACAAAATTATATCCCTCTTTACTCTGTTAGTTATATGTATGCCCTAGAGGCCATTACTGTACATTGGATGTATATTGTAGTGGATGCTGGGACATATATAGGGAGGACTTTCTTGCTCGACATGATAGTATGCTATCTGGTTACTCTTTACATTAACGTGTATACTGATTGTCTCTCTGTTACATGTTGGTAAAGCCCTTAGGATGCGTACTTGACTACAGGACTATGATGTGGATCATACTAGTGGGGACATGGTAGTCCATAAGTACATCCTTCAAAGTCCCTAGTCGTGGGTGTATCGAGACAGGGCATCGATATACCAGAGTAGACTAGCGTATACCTTCTCGACCCATACAGATGGGCGATGGATGATCCCATATCCATTGATGTTTGACATCAGAGATGATATACGGGTGCTCAGTGGAGACTGGGTACACTGGACGGACTCGCCGAGAACTCCCAGATGGTATTATACCTTACGTCAGATGGCAGTTCTCTGGTGACACTGGTACAGAGTAGTCTGTTGACCCGAGATGTCATAGAGTCTTGTGTGGTTCCCACTGTGCTTTGATTTCCACCTTACCACGTCCAAGAGGGCGTGCAAAACGGTGGTTTTTGGGTACAGTCCCGAATCACATGGAGGCAATGAGCAATAGGAGGGGATTCGTCTCTCCCGGTATAGGGAGTTGATGTTGCGCTGTGTTCGATTGGCTATAACCGGAAATCCCTGGCCAAGGTTGCTGAGATTTACTGGTAAGTGTTACCAGTAGTTTCTCGAATTGTTATAGACCTCATATCGACACGACTTATCGAGCTATTAGGGTCTGACGTTTACCACCCCTAGGCGAGATATGCGACATATCAGACGACGAGACCGGACTGTACGGTAAGTGTTACTGGTTAGATTCACAGGAGTGTGAGCGGGCTTGCTCGTCGATCTTATGATCGCTCAATACCCGGGTGGCCGTTACGTTTAGCAGACCGCTTGCGGCTTGTGGGTGTTTGATATGATCATCACCTGCTGCCGGCGTATTGACGAGTCTTTAGAGTCCTACACAGAGGTTTCCTGGCTCAAGCGAAACGAAATAGGAGCGCATATGAGATATGTGCGGGACCGAGAATAATGCATGTATGTGATACCGTATTCTATTCTCGCGATAAATGTATCGAATGGTTGTATGCGATATAACCTAGTTATCGAATCAAGGATTGATTCGATAAGCCGATACATTGAATATTAGTTAGTTATATGCGATATGACCGGGTCGTTAAATCAAGTGTTGATTTAATGATTTAATGTATAATTATATATTTGATATATCACTTTACATTAACTAATACAGGTTCACTTAAAAAGGATTTTCTCACTTGGAGTGCACATTGTATATATGATATACTTTTGTGCATTTGATTGTATCATGTTTGATGATACATGATTGTTTGGTGTATAGTTTAAACCATGGTTGGTCAATGGTTAGGGTTTCTTTTGCTTCATTTACTTATTCATTTATTTATCCATTTTGTTTATTTTTGCAAAAGAAAAGGATAAATGAGGAAAATGGTGGCTTTCTTTGTTTGTAGTTGAAACTTCATGAAGCTTTGACTATATGACCATTTTGTCTCATGCTTAACCCTAAACCATTAAACCTTACCATGGTCTATTCTCTACACCTAACCAAGGTTAGGATATGATAAGTATTGATTTTATTATTCATTTTGGATAATACTTATGATATTCTTTCTTCTTCTTCTTCATCTTCAACATTGAAGCAAGCTTGCCTCCATCAATGGCAACTTGTGAAAAAGAGTGAGAAATCCAATTCTAAAGTGAACCCACTTCCTATTTCTTCATCCTCTACCTCTTGCCAAGTAGTAGAGTGTGTTTTCTTCACAAGTTTCATGACTTGGTGAAGTGGGAGCTTGATCTTGTGATGCCTCGACGTAGATCATCTTCGGCATCGTCGTCGATGACCTAGCCCGCTTTTTCTCCGATGAAGCCGATGCAAGAGTCATGGTTCGATTTGGACAGCGGAGGGGACTTCATCATGGAGCTATGGAGGTGGAGAAATGGATCTACAAAGGTTGTATTTCCGTTCTTTTAGTTTAGTTGTAAACTAGTTTCTTTTTCGCCTAAACTTCTAGCCAACGATCCGTATTAGGGTTTCTCGGCACCGTAATTTTTGAAACTGGCATGGCTGATGCCTTGTGAGACCTCTTGAGAGTGCCTAGGAACCCTACAGTGGTATCAAAGCGTAGCTAGAGCCTTAGGCGAATAGTAGACGGAGTTAGAAGTCCGATCGAACCGAAAACCTAAACCCAAAATGCTCTCTGTACATTTTTGTAATTCGTGGTTTTTTCTGAATTAAAAATATGCAGAAAAATCAGCAGGGAATTGTAAGAATTACTGTGAAGCCCGTACCCATGATTCCATTAAAGCGTGGCGGAACCGCGGCAGAAGCATGGCTTGTGCGGTGGTTCCGCGGCCAACTAGTCACATCAGCCTTTTTCATTTGCACAGTAATTCCTAATTTCTAGTGCTGTATTTTCTGGAATATTTTAATATTTATTCTACAGTTGAGTTTTCTGGGGTTGTTTAGGGAATTCGTAGATTCGATCGGATTGTCTAATTTTGTCTCTGTGTGATTCCGGATAATTTTTGAATATGTTAAAAAAGGTTCGACCGGATATAAATACCCACTTTTTCCCCTGTCGGGAAATTTCCAGGTGTTGGATCTTTCTGTAGTTTAATGACGTTCAAAGTAGTGCAAGTAACTCGATGGACCCTCTAGAAGACAACAAACCTTAACTCGATTATGTGACCGTCTTGAACTGCCCTTTGAACCTTCGGGTTTGGGGCAGTACGGCGTGCCACATGTGAGGCGTTGGCTTGACCCTTCTACGGCCGGACCGTTGGTACTGAGGCACGAACTGAATGTTGTTAGACTTATTTCATGTGTTGATCTATATCGGGAAAACTTGGGTGTTCGACTGTTTGATCGAAAAGTTTAACATTTTCTATTTATCCGGAATGTGATACAATAATTGGAATTCACAATAAGTTATGAGATAACTGAATGAATGTTATAAATCTAGCAGTTTAGTCTCACTTGATCGGTTGCCACGGAATTTTGATGTGATCAAAAGTCCGTCGCAATCACGTGGCGTATGCGGATACTCGCCGGATAAACTTAATAGACAGCTACACCCCATAGCCCCGACCAAGTGACTATAGGAGAACCCCGTCGCCGAAAGCATCCGTCCGGGTGCTCGCGGTAGCGGTGTTCCGCCTTGGTGCACTTCGTCGACGGTATCGGGGGTGCGGCCGTCTACTGAAGTTTGCGACGAGCATTCGATCAGGATGTCGGGAATCTTGTTGAATTGCCCGACTTGATATTGAAAAGTGTTTTCGATAATGAGACTAAAATGCGGGGTTTATAATTGTTAGGCATGCGATGTCTAAGGAATTCATTTGGTCAGGCATGCGATGTCTGAGGTGGTTGCGGATTCCAACTGTTGTAGTTTTACACTTTCTTTTCTGTGACCGTAAGTGTAATATGTGATATCGCCGGTTTCGTTGCTATATGTCAACGACAATTGGGATGCGCATATTTACTTACGTTGATGACATGTGATGTTATGTGTTGCTGGATATGTTATATTGGATCGTCGTGTTTGAATAGCCGGGGGTTTTTATGTGAGATGAGTGTTTTTCATTTTCATTCATGTAAAAACTTGTATGTAATATTCTTTTATTGGGGCACTTCCAGGTTGCGGAAGACGTCACCTTTGTATATTATTTACTTTTCCGCACTAGGATAGACCCAAGGAGGAGGGCACAAGTAACCGGGTTCTGGAGTCCAGTGGGAGACCAACTCGAGGAGTCGAGTCCAGGTCTCCTAACTCTAGAATTGGTAGGGTTGCTTGCCGCTCTCGTAGGGGTCTAGGGGTGTGGGTTTGGCTATTCATCGCGACCGTGGAATCCGTGTTTTATACTGGCTCGTATTGAAAACACGGACGTCCTAGTATATCCAATATTTCATATGTTTCTTCTGCTGCGATATTTGTGATATGATCATGTGATGTTCTGTGATAGATACAGTATATAGTATATATGATATATTATATAGACGTTACTTATGTTTTACACCCGCGCTAGCCCTGCCCCGCTCTGTCGTTAGTTACCTAACCTAACGGTGCACGAGGGGACATCGAGGCGAATGCGGATGACATAAGTGTACGTCGTATTTATCTGTGATGTTTAGGTATTTAAATGATGGGACTTCATTAATGAGATTAATGAAATAAAAGAAACCTAAGATGTTGTAGAATCGAATTTCAAAATAAAAACAGGTAGCTACAGTTCTTGCTTTGCACAGCGGTATATACGATATATCCTGCACCTTATTCGATAGGGAAAGGACCGAGATCCTTTCACCGGGAGTGACTCCTTTAGCAATAACTGGCAGATGCTACACACTCGGTTTGTCTTTTGATTGCTTTTAAGTGTTTTTGCTTTGCACAGTGATATATATGATATATCCTGCACCTCATTCGACGAGAAAAGGACCGACGATCCCTTCACCAGGAGTGACTCCTTTAGCAAAACTAGAAAAGCCTCAAAAGCACTCCATTTCAAAATCATTTGATTCTACAACGATATCAAGTTCATTACGCAATAGGTTTTCAGAAAAACCTGACGTAGCCCTCCGTCATTTCAGATAAGTTGTATATAGTATTCGTGCTGCATTTGTTGGCTTTCGTCAAGGTGCAGTGTGCGGTAGCTATATGCTGCTTATCTGCTGCATACGATGCGATTGGATTAGGGTAGTCGTGCGGCTTTGTTGGCTTTTGTCAAGGGTCGTGCGGGTGGGTTTAATTCAATCAAGAAATGTACGGGTTGAACTTGACTAGCGGGCTATGGTTTGTTGGCTTTCGTCAAGGTCATAGCACGTTAGGGGCAAAATATTATCGGGAATTTCAAGTGTTGAAATTTGCAATGAGATTGCATACCTTCTATGAGATAGTTGGATCCCGATACCCGCTGCGAGTAAGAGTTACTCCTGGGAGAGATTTACACATTACAATTAGCCGATCAAGTAGGTGTCTAGAAAGGTGTTAACGAGGTTACGCCTCTGGGAAAACGTGGTTTACATTAATTAGGTTCGTGCGAAAGCACGGGGGACCTCCCTCAAAGTACCGACACTGGCCTGGCTGAAAGATTGGCGAACTTGTAGTGTGTAATTAATCCCGGCTAGTCTTTCCTTTTAGGGTTTGAAGGAAGATTTGATAAAAAGCAGTGGGAGCCATCCTGATTAGATAAAATAATAACCAATCTATTCTTGCAAGAGCGCACGCTGAGTGATTTCTTCTCTCTCTCTCCAGGTAGCGACTATATCATGCCTTAATCAAGATAATAATATGGATATTTGACCAAACCCGCTTGTTATACTGAGCTGGGGAATGTTGGTCCCGCTCCAACTTATAATAGTTATAAGATAGAGCAGGAAATTGGGGAATACCAGATTTCCCGTGCCGCCCAAACGAAGAGAGTGCATGCTGATGCATCATCTTCGGGTGTGTTCATTACGAAGAATTGTTTCTCAGTATCCTCTACGTCCTGGGTATGTGATACCAGATCAGGATCCCAGATATGTAATATGTTACATAGGGCTACAGTAAGGTAGAGAACTGAGAACGGGTGATAAGTTTCATGAGGCAGAAAACGGGGCAAGTGTTGCAGCCAAGTCTGTTGGTCACTGTCACCCTGTATTACAAATACATTGATTCTGAACGAATGTTATTAGATACCGAACCTGATATACAAAATCATATCAGTCTCTTTATTAGTAAAGAAAGGATATAATTTTGTATTGTTGGATAATGTTTTGAACATTTCCTATATCAAAAGTTGATCGGTTCAGGCACGTTATCTAAAAGCATTAATGTTCTAAATCAAACTACAGTTCTTAGTATACAGAACACACACAAGAGGAAGAGTTCAGAAATGAACGAATCCTTCTTGAGGTATTGTAGACTAGGTCATATCAATGCGACCAGACTAGCTGAAGTTACATGAAGATGCATATTTAAATCCTGTTTGAATTTACATCTTGTGAAACTTGCCAGTCATGTCATAAAGATAAGATGACCATAGCTCCGTTTACTGGAAACAGAGAAAGAGTTAGTGAACTCTTGAGATGATATATGTTGATGTATGTAGGTCCCCTGTCTACATATGCCAGGACTGGTTCTTTGTACTTCATTACATTCTCTGATAATCTTTCGAGATTCAGACCTATGTTCCTGTTGAAACACAAGTCCGAACCTTTTGAGATATTCACAGAATATAAGTTAGAAGTAGAAAACCAAAATACGGGTAAAAGTATTATGTCCTTTGATGAGATCAAGGAGGAGAATACTTGAGCACGGAATTCCTGGATTATTCTAAAGGAGAATGAGATTCTCTCTCAGCATTACTACTCCGTATACACCATAGCACGATGGTATATCGGGGCGGAGCTATCTCACCCTATATGATAAGGTGTGCTCTATGATGAGTACTACTGAGTTACCTATTTCCTTTTGGGAGTTATGCACATGAGAAGCTGCATACCTATTGAATAGGGTTCAAATCAAATCAGTTGCCTACCACTTCATATGTGATATGGAAAGGGTAGAGCCCATCTCTTAAGCTAGTTAAGATTTGGGGTTGTCCGGCCTATGTCTGAAAAGCAAAATCCGGACAAGCTCGAGGCAAGGTCTATAATGTAGAACTGGAAAGGTTCCAGCTATACAAACTACAGCAGATGATTTGGTACAACCAAAGGATTCAGTAGATACCAACGAACCTCAGCCTTTCCGCCGATCTAGTAGGGTTCCTCACCCACCTGAGAGATACTTCGGTTTCTCTATGACAGTGGGAGGGAGGATTGCATCATGAGATGATGACCCAACTAGCTTCGAGCTGGCCATCTAGAGTAAGACTCTGTAAGAATGGCTGGATGTTTATCGATCTGAGATGGAATCCTTATACACCAACAAAGTATGGACTTTGGTTGCTATATCTGAAGGGTTAAATCCCCATCAGGAGCAAGTATATCTTGAGAAGATTACTTGGTGTAGATGGAAAAGTTGAGACTTTCAAAGCTAGACTTGTTAAAGTTTTTCGTCATAGACCAGACGTGGATTATGATGAAACCTTTTCAAGTGGCTATGCTTAAGTCCATCCAGATCCTACTTGCCACGGCTACATACCATGACTACGATATCTGGAGGTTGGGTGCCATGACTGCTTTTCTAAATGATGTTTTAGAAGAGAGCGTCTATAAGTACACAGCCAGAGGGCTTCGTAGACAGTGGGAGCAGCGGAAACGTGTACAAGATGCTTTATAGGTTAAAGCAGGCATCGCGGAGTTGGAACATCTGTTTTGATGTGTTAGTCAAAGAGTTTGACATCATCAAAATGGTAGATGAACCTTGTATAAACAAAAAGGTAGTAGGGAGTATGATGGCGATCCTCGTAGAGTACGTGGATGACATACTCTTGATAGGGAAGAAGTTTCCTATGCTACGCTCGGTCAATCTCCGCTTATCACATTGATTCTCCATATAGGATCAAAATGATACCTCCTAAATCCTGGGTTTTGGATCTATGAGATAGATCTAATTGGATGTTAGGATTCTCACTAGTTGTGGTGAGATGGTATCAACCGATCCTGGGGAGAATCACTGGAAGGGTTCCAGGGTGATAAGGACGACTGAAAATCAGTCGCAGGCATTGTCTTTACCCTCAGTAAAGGGACGGTATGTTGGAAAAGTTCCAAGCTAGATACCGTGGCATACTAGACGATAAAGGCTGGATACATCGCTACTTAAGATGCTACCAAAGAGGCTGTCTGGGTGTATATATTAGTTCATGAGATGAACTTAGTTCCTTCCATTGTGTGACAATGGAATTATGGCTTATGCCAAGGAACGCCGGTCCCATCAGTGATCCAGACATATTCTAAGGCAGTATCACCTGATCATGGAGATGATTGATCTCCAAGGAGATCGAGATTAGGAGAGTAGAATTAGAGAACAATACAGCGGATCCACTCACGAAGGCCTATTCCCAGAGAGAGAGTTTTAAGGGATGGTTAAGTATGAGATACTACAACCACTGCTATCAGATGGCCCTAGTGCAAGTGGGAGATTGTTAGTTATATGTATGCCCTAGAGGCCATTACTGTACATTGGATGTATATTGTAGTGGATGCTGGGACATATATAGGGAGGACTTTCTTGCTCGACATGATAGTATGCTATCTGGTTACTCTTTACCTTAACGTGTATACTGATTGTCTCTCTGTTACATGTTGGTAAAGCCCTTAGGATGCGTACTTGACTACCTGGACTATGATGCGGATCATACTAGTGGGGACATGGTAGTCCATAAGTACATCCTTCAAAGTCCCTAGTCGTGGGTGTATCGAGACAGGGCATCGATATACCAGAGTAGACTAGCGTATACCTTCTCGACCCATACAGATGGGCGATGGATGATCCCATATCCATTGGTGTTTGACATCAGAGATGATATACGGGTGCTCAGTGGAGACTGGGTACACTGGACGGACTCGCCGAGAACTCCCAGATGGTATTATACCTTACGTCAGATGGCAGTTCTCTGGTGACACTGGTACAGAGTAGTCTGTTGACCCGAGATGTCATAGAGTCTTGTGTGGTTCCCACTGTGCTTTGATTTCCACCTTACCACGTCCAAGAGGGCATGCAAAACGGTGGTTTTTGGGTACAGTCCCGAATCACATGGAGGCAATGAGCGATAGGAGGGGATTCGTCTCTCCCGGTATAGGGAGTTGATGTTGCGCTGTGTTCGATTGGCTATAACCGGAAATCCCTGGCAAGGGTTGCTGAGATTTACTGGTAAGTGTTACCAGTAGTTTCGCGAATTGTTATAGACCTCATATCGACACGACTTATCGAGCTATTAGGGTCTGACGTTTACCACCCCTAGGCGAGATATGCGACATATCAGACGACGAGACCGGACTGTACGGTAAGTGTTACTGGTTGGATTCATAGGAGTGTGAGCGGGCTTGCTCGTCGATCTTCTGATCGCTCAATACCCGGGTGGCCGTTACGTTTAGCAGACCGCTTGCGGCTTGTGGGTGTTTGATATGATCATCACCTGCTGCCGGCGTATTGACGAGTCTTTAGAGTCCTACACAGAGGTTTCCTGGCTCAAGCGAAACGAAATAGGAGCGCATATGAGATATGTGCGGGACCGAGAATAATGCGTGTATGTGATACCGTATTCTATTCTCGCGATAAATGTATCGAATGGTTGTATGCGATATAACCTAGTTATCGAATAAAGGATTGATTCGATAAGCCGATACATTGAATATTAGTCGGTTATATGCGATATGACCGGGTCGTTAAATCAAGTGTTGATTTAATGATTTAATGTATAATTATATATTTGATATATCACTTTACATTAACTAATACAGGTTCACTTAAAAAGGATTTTCTCACTTGGAGTGCACATTGTATATATGATATACTTTTGTGCATTTGATTGTATCATGTTTGATGATACATGATTGTTTGGTGTATAGTTTAAACCATGGTTGGTCAATGGTTAGGGTTTCTTTTGCTTCATTTACTTATTCATTTATTTATCCATTTTGTTTATTTTTGCAAAAGAAAAGGATAAATGAGGAAAATGGTGGCTTTCTTTGTTTGTAGTTGAAACTTCATGAAGCTTTGACTACATAACCATTTTGTCTCATGCTTAACCCTAAACCATTAAACCTTACCATGGTCTATTCTCTACACCTAACCAAGGTTAGGATATGATAAGTATTGATTTTATTATTCATTTTGGATAATACTTATGATATTCTTTCTTCTTCTTCATCTTCAACATTGAAGCAAGCTTGCCTCCATCAATGGCAACTTGTGAAAAAGAGTGAGAAATCCAATTCTAAAGTGAACCCACTTCCTATTTCTTCATCCTCTACCTCTTGCCAAGTAGTAGAGTGTGTTTTCTTCACAAGTTTCATGACTTGGTGAAATGGGAGCTTGATCTTGTGATGCCTCGACGTAGATCATCTTCGGCTTCGTCGTCGATGACCTAGCCCGCTTTTTCTCCGATGAAGCCAATGCAAGAGTCATGGTTCGATTTGGACAGCGGAGAGGACTTCATCATGGAGCTATGGAGGTGGAGAAACAGATCTACAAAGGTTGTATTTCCGTTCTTTTAGTTTAGTTGTAAACTCGTTTCTTTTTCGCCTAAACTTCTAGCCAACCATCCGTATTAGGGTTTCTCGGCACCGTAATTTTTGAAACTGGCATGGCTGATGCCTTGTGAGACTTCTTGAGAGTGCCTAGGAACCCTACATACTCAACAAAGAAACCGATATAATGTTGCATATCAGGTTCGGCATGTAATAGCATTCGTTCAGAATCAATGTATTACCAGTTGGCAATACAAGGTGATATTCCCCGACGGTTTTAGCTGCAACAATTGCATAATTTCCAACCCTTATGTCTTTATCACCTTCTCCAAGTTCTCTACCTTTCCTAAGACCATGTAACTGATTACATATATGGGATCCTGACCTGGTATCTAATACCCAGGACGTAGAGGAAATGGAGAAACAGTTCTCTGTAACGAACACACCCGAAGAAAATGCATCAACATGTACTTTCTTCATTCGGGTGGCATGAGAATCCTGGTATTCCCCTATATCCTGTTCAGTCTTATAACTCTTATAAGAAAGAACGGAACCAACGTTCCCCGGCACAGTATAACATGCGGGTTCGGTCAATACATCCATATTATTATCTTTATTAAGGCATGATATGGTCGCTACCTGGAGAAAGAGAGAAGAAAACACTTTAGCGTATGCTCTTGCAAGATCAGATTGGTTATTATCTTATCTAATCAGAATGGCTCCCACTGTTTTTTATCAAATCTTCCTTCAAACCCTAAAAGGAAAGACTAGCCGGGATTAATTACACCCTACAACTTCGCCGATCTTTCAGCCAGGCCAGTGTCGGTAGTTTGAGGGAGGTTCACCGTGCTTTCGCACGGACCTAATTAAAGTAAACATCGTTTTCCCAGAGGTGTAATCCCGTTGACACCTTTCTAGACATCTCCTTGATCGGCTAATTGTCCTGTGTAAAACTCTCCCGGGAGTAACAATTACTCGCAGTGGGTATCGGGATCCAACTATCTCATAGAAGGTATGCAATCTCATTGCAAATTTCAACACTTGAAATTCCCGATAATATTTTACCCCAAACGATCTATGACCTTGACAAGGTCAACAAACCATAGACCGTAAGTCAAGTTCAACCCATCATTTCTTGATTGAATTAAACCCACCCGCACGACCCTTGACAAGGTCAACAAGGCCGTACGACTACCCTAAAACAATCTGCATCATATGCATAAACAGATAAATACTGGTCAGCTACCGCACACTACGTCTTGACAAGGTCAACAAACGCAGCACGAATACTAAGCAGGACTTATCTGAAATGACGGAGGGCTACGACAGGTTTTTCTGAAAACCTATTGCGTAATGAACTTGATATCGTCGTAGAATCGCATGAATTTTGAAATGGAGTGATTTTGAGGCTTTTATTAGTTTTGCTAAAGAGGTCACTCCCGGTGAAGGGATCTCGGCTCTTTCCTTATGGAATAAGATGCAGGATATATCATATACATCACTATGCAAAGCAAAACTCCAAAAGCAGTCAAAAGTCAAACCGAGTGTTGTAGCATCTGCCAGTTTTGCTAAAGAGGTCACTCCCGGTGAAGGGATCTCGGCTCTTTCCCCATCGAATAAGGTGCAGGGTATATCATATATACCGCTATGCAAAGCAAAAACTGTAGCTACCATTTTATTTGAAAATTTGATTTTACAACATCTTTTAGGTTTCTTTTCTTTCATTAATCACATTAATGAAGTCCCATCATTTAAGTCACCTAAACATCACAGATAAATACGACGTACACTTATGCCATCCGCATTCGCCTCGATGTCCCCTCGTGCACCGTTAGGTTAGGTAACTAACGTCAGAGCAGGGCAGGGCTTGTGCGGGTGTAAAACATAAGTAACGCCTATATAATATATCATATATACTATATACAGTATTTATCACAGAACATCAAATGATCACATTACAGATATCGCAGCAGAAGAAATATATGAAACATTGGATATACTAGGACGTCCGTGTTTTATTTTGAGCCTCTATAAAACACGGATTCCACGGTCGCGACGAATAGCCAAACCCACACCCCTAGACCCCTACGAGAGCGGCAAGAAACCCTACCAATTCTGGAGTTAGGAGACCCGGACTCGACTCCTCGAGTTGGTCTCCCACTAGACTCCAGAACCCGGTTACTTGTGCTCTCCTCCTTGGGTCTATCCTAGTGCGGAAAAGTAAATAATATACAAAATGTGACATCAACCTCGACCCGGAAGTGCCCCAATAAAAGAATATTACATACATTTAAATTTTACATGAATGAAAATAAAAACTCTCATCTCACATAAAAACCCCCGGCTATTCAGAACGCGACGATCCAATATAACATATCCAGCAACATATAACATCACATGTCATCAACGTAAGTAAATATGCGCATCCCAATTGTCGTTGACATATAGCAACGAAACCGGCGATATCACATATTACACTTACGGTCGCAGAAAAGAAAGTGTAAAACTACAACATTTGGAATCCACAATCTCTTTAGACATCGTAAATCCGAAATATCACATATTTCGCATTTCATGCCTAACCGTGTGAATTCCACATATTGTATCACATTCCATATAAATAGACAGTATTAAACTTTTCGATCGAATAATCAAATACCCAAGATTTCCTAAATAGCTCAACTCTTGAGCGGAGTTCAAAAATTCCAGAATACGTCACAGTAGCAACGGTCCAGCCGTAGAAGGGTCAAGCCAACGGCTCACATGTGGCACGCCATACTTCCCCAAACCCTAAGTTTCAAAGGGCAGTTCAAGACGGTCACATAATCGAGTTAAGGTTTGTTGCCTTCTAGAGGGTCCGTCACATTTCTTGCACGTTTTTCCGAAAGATTTAAACCCGAGAAAAATTCAACACTTGAATATTTTTTCGTACCGGGAAAAATTGAGTTAACGATATCCGTTCAAATATTTTAGTACTTTCTAAATTATCCGAAAAAACATAACAAAATTAAATTCTCCGATCGAATCGATGGTTACAAAATGACCCCTGAATACTCAACACTTGAGTCAGTTTAAAAATACCTATAAAATAACACAATCAGAAACAAGAATTACTGTGCAAACAAACTGTCAACATCTCACTGTACGGCCGCGGTTCCGCGGCACAAGTAGGGTATTGCCGCGGAACCGCGGCGGTCCGTACAGATTACGTCATAATTTTTGCGCCGTAATTCTTAGAAATCCCTTCTGTATTTTTTAAGAATTTTTAATTCACAAAAATCCCAGATTTTAAAAATAGTCCAGAGAGGGGATCGTTTTGTCGTATTCAGGTTCGTTCGGAGTTTTAACTTCGTTAACGCATCGTCTAATGCTCTAGCTAGGCTCTGATACCACTGTAGGGTTACTAGGCACACTAACAAGGCTCTACAAGGCATCGACCATGCCAAAATTAAATTTTTATGTGCCGAATAACACTAAGCAAGATCGTATACTAGAGTTTAGGCGAATCGAAAGGCAAGTAAACAACTTTACTCTAAGAGATCACGAAATACAACCTTTTTAGATCGGTCCTCCACTTCTTTAGCTCCTTGATGAAATCCCTTCGCTGCGATCGTGGTTCTCCCGGACCCTTGCATGGCTTCACGAGGCGAAAAGGTGCGACCTTTGCTTGAAGTCTCCGAGGCCGAAGATGATCTACGTCGAGGGAATTCTGACTCAAGCTTCTACTTCACTAACTTGTGAATTAATGAAGTAAACACCCTATACTAAAGTGCTAATCTAGTAGAGGATGGAGAAATAGGAAGTGGGTTCTCTTTAGAATTTTATTTCTCACACTCTTTCTCACTTTGGATCAAACCCTAGCAAGCTTTTTCTTTCTTTGCAAAAATGAAGAAGAAGAAGAAGAAAAGAAAGAGATGAGGATAATGATCAAGTGAGAAGAGTAACCATGGTGAGTGAGTATCATATACTAACCCTTGTAGAGCCATAACCATAGCTAATTGATTATGGTTGGGTTAAAAGGAATCTAATGTAAAGACAATGCTAGTAGACTTTGTCAAAGCAAGTTAAGCTTCTACAGGCTTCATGCTCATTCCAAAACTCCACTAATTTTGTAATTATCTTAAATAATCTTAACCCTTCATAATACATAGAATAGTGTATGTCTCATACATGCATGGATTGTGTATCATCAACCATGATACAATATGATAACACATTTTAAACATATATCATATATATGTTAAAGTAGTGTACAAGTGAGAAAAACCCTAAAGTGAACAAGTGTTAGTAAATGTAAACTAGTATATCTAATATACAATTATACACTTAATTATTAAATCAACACTTGACTTAATAATCCGGTCATATCTCATATAACCGGCTAACATCCATTGTATCGACTTATCGAATCAACACTTGATTCGATAACCCGGCCATATCATATATATAACCGACCGATACATATAGTCGCGAGAATAGAATACGGTATCACATACGCGCATTATTCTCGGTCCCGCACATATCACATACGTGCTCCTATTTCGTTTTGCCTGAGCCAGAAAAACCTCTGTGTAGGACTCTAAAGACTCGTCAATACGCCGGCAGTAGGTGATGATCACATCACGCACTCACAAGCCATCAGCGGTACTAGCTAGACGTAACGGCTACCCGGGTATTGAGCGATCAGAAGATCAACAATCAAGCCCGCTCCAACTCCTGTAAAAGCCAGCCGGTAATACTTCCCGTACAGTCCGGTCTCCTCGTCTGATATGTCGCATATCAAGTCTAGGGGTGGTAAACGTCAGACCCCAGTAACCGATGAGTCGTGCCGATGTGAGGCTCATAACGGGTCGAGAAACTACTGGTAACACTTACCAGTAAATCTCTAATCAGCCCTGGCCAGGGACTTCCCTGTTATGGCCAATCGAGCACAGCGCAATATCAACCCCCAATACCGGGAGAGACGAAACCCCTCCTATCGCTCATTGCCTCCATGTGACTCGGGACTGTACCCAAAAACCACCGTTTTGCATGCCCTCATGGACGTGGTAAGGTGGAAATCAAAGCACAGTGGGAATCACACAAGACTCTATGATGACCTCGGGTCTACAGACTAACCTGCACAAGTGTCACCAGAGAACTGCCATCTGACGTAAGGTATAATACCATCTGGGAGTTCTCGGCGAGTCCGTCCAGTGTACCCAGTCTCCACTGAGCACTCGTATACCATCTCCGATGTCAAACACCAATGGATATGGGATCATCCATCGCCCATCTCATGGGTCGAGAAGCATATACGCTAGTCTACACTGGTATATCGATGTCCCGTCTCGATACACCCACGACTAGGGACCATGAAGGATGTACTTATGGACTACCATGTCCCCACTAGTATGATCCGCATCATAGTCCAGGTAGTCAAGTACACATCCTAAGGGCTTTACCAATATGTAACTATAAGACAGTATAAAGAGACAAGTATACATGTTAAGATAAAGAGCAACCAGATAGCATACTATCATATCGAGCAAGAAAGTCCTCTCTATATACGTCCAAGCATCCAATATAATATACATCATCTGTACAATACTGGCCTCTAGGGCATACATACAACTAACAGTTCGAGCTGGCCATCAGGAGTGAGACTCTGTGAGAATGGCTGGATGCTTAGCGATCTGAGATAGAATCCTTATACACCAACAAAGTATGGACTTTGGTTGCTTTATCTGAAGGGTTAAATCCCCATCAGGAGCAGGTATATCTTGAGAAGATTACTTGGTGTACATAGAAAAGTTGAGACTTTCAAAGCTATGCTTATGTCCATCCAGATCCTACTTGCCACGGCTACATACCATGACTACGATATCTGGTGGTTGGGTTTCTTGACTGCTTTTCTAAATAATGTTTTAGAAGATAGCGTCTATAAGTACACAGCCAGAGGGCTTCGTAGACAGTGGGAGCAGTGGAAACGTGTGCAAGATGTTTTATGTGATAAAGCAGGCATCGCGGAGTTGGAACATCTGTTTTGATGCGGTAGTCAAAGAGTTTGACTTCATCAAAATGGTATATGAATCTTGTATATACAAAAAGGTAGTAGGGAGTATAGTGATGATCCTCGTAGAGTACGTGGATGACATACTCTTGATAGGAAAGGAGTTTTCTTTGCTACGCTCTGTCAATCTCCGCTTATCACAATGATTCTCCATATAGGATCAAAAAGATACCTCCTAAATCCTGGGTTTTAAATCTATGAAATAGATCTAATTGGATGTTAGGATTCTCACTAGGTGTAGTAAGATGGTATCAATCGATCCTGAGGAGAATTATTGGAATGGTTCCAGAGTGATAAGGACGACTGAATGTCAGTCGCAGGCATTGTCTTTACCCTCAGTGGAGGGACGGTATGTTGGAAGAGTTCCAAGCGAGATACCATGACTTACTAGACTATTAAAAGCAAGATACATCGTTACCAAGGATGCTACCAAAGAGGCAGTCTAGATATAGATAAGTTCATGAGATGAAATTCGTTCCTACCATTGTGTGACAACGGAGCTGTGGCTTTTGCCAAGGAACCCCCCATCCCATCAGAAATCCAGATATAATTCTTAGGCAGTATCACCTGATCATGGAGATGGTTGATCTCCAGGGAGATCGAGATTAGAAGAGTAGACACAGAGGACAACAGCGCGGATCCACTCACAAAGGCCTTTTTTTCCCAGTAGCGACTTTTATGGAACGGTTGAGTATGAGATACTTCAACCACGGCTAATTGTTGGGTATGCAATACCACAACAGATGGCCCTAGTGCAAGTGAGAGATTGTTAGTTATATGTATGCCCTAGAGGCCATTACTGTACATATGATGTATATTGTAGTGGATGCTTGGACATATATAGGGAGGACTTTCTTGCTCGACGTGATAGTATGTTATCTGGTTACCCTTTATCTTAACATGTACTCTGATTGTCTCTATGTTACATGTTGATAAAGCCCTTAGGATATGTACTCGACTACTGGGACTATGATGAGATCATACTAGTGGGGCCACGGTAGTCGACGAGTACATCCTATAACTGTTCCTAGTCGAGGGTATATCGAGACAGGGCATCGATACACCAGAGTAGACTAGCGTATACACATCTTGACCCATATGATGGGCGATGGATGATCCTATATCCATCGGTGTTTGACATCAAGGATGGTGTACGGGTGCTCAGTAGAGACTGGGTACACTGGACGGACTCGCCGAGAACTCCCAGATGGTATTATACCTCACGTCAGATGGCAGTTCTCCAGTGACACTGGTACAGAGTAATCTGTTGACCCGAGATCGTCATAGAGTCTTGTGTGATTCCCACTGTGCTTTGATTTCCATCATACCACGTCCAAGAGGGCGTGCAAAAAAGTGGCTTTTGGGTACATTCCCGAATCACATGGAGGCAATCAGCGATAGGAGGGGATTCGTCTCTCCCGGTATAGGGAGTTGATGTTGTGCTGTGTTCGATTGGCTATAACTGGAAATCCCTGGCCAGGGTTGCTGAGATTTACTGGTAAGTGTTATCAGTAGTTTCTCGAACTGTTATAGACCTCATATCGACACGACTTATCAAGCTACTGGGGTCTGACGTTTACCACCCCTAAGCGAGTTTTGCGACATATCAGACGACGAGAACGGACTGTACGAGAGTGTTACTGATTGGATTCGCAGGAGAATGTACAGGCTTTCTTGTTGATTTTCTGATCGCTCAATATCTGGGTGGCTGTTACGTTTAGCTGACCGCTTGCAGCTTGTGGGTGTTTGATATGATCATCACCTACTGCCGGCGTATTGATGATTCTTTAGAGTCCTATACAGAGGTTTCTTGACTCAGGCAAAAGGAGTAGGGGCACATATGTGATATGTGCAGGACCGAGGATAATGCAATATGAGATACCGTATTCTATTCTCGTGATATTTGATATCAGCCGGGTCATCGGATCAAGTGTTGATTCGATGAATCGATAAAATGGGATATTAGTCGGTTATATGCGATATAGCCGGATTGTCGGATCAAGTGTTGATTCGATAATTTAATGTATAATAATATATATGATATATTAAATTACATTAACTAATATTAGCTCACTAAACGATTCTTTTTCTCACTGGGGTAATACATTGATATATATGCGATATATGTTAATTGTATTATTTTATTTTGTTACAATAAATATTATATATGTGATATATAATATTGTGACATGATGTGGTTATTAATGCAACATGTTTAGTGGAGATTAAACATGGTTAGGGTTTGATTTGGTTTAAGCTTTTCTAGAAGTTTCTAGAAGATTTCTTTTTTTTTTGGAAAAGATATTTTGTGAAGATATTTGCTTAACCAAACCCAAACCCTTGACCATGGTTGTTTCTCTACAAGGGTTAAGGATTCATTCTTAACTATGGTTGCATTTATAACCTCACACATGAGTTATTCATTATTCATCACAAAAGGATTCCTTCTTCTTCTTCCTTCTCTTTTCATGGAAAAGCTTTCTTGCTTTGATTTTGTGATGAAAGTGAGTGAGAATAAGAAAATAAATGAGAGAAAAAATCCTACTTTATCATCCTCATCTATCCTTGCTATTTAGATGAGAGTGTTCACTTCATTTAGTGAGTGAGAGCTTGTGTTAATGAAACTTCAAGGTAGATCATCTTTGTTATCGAAGATCGGAAGCAAGCTTGCATTTTTCTCTTCGTGGAGCCTCTCGAGAGTCCGGAACACGATGATCGCAGCGAACGGACCTCAACACGGAGCTTAAGAAGTGAAGGACCGGATCTACAAAGATTGTAATCCCTCTCTCTTAGTGTTAAAGTGTTTAACATACTTGTTTTCGCCTAATCTCTAGTTTAAAGATCTTGGTTAGGATTGTTCGGCACGGCTAAATTTTTAATCAGGCATGGTTGATGCCTCGTAGACCCTTGTGCATGTGCCTTGCAACCCTACAAATACCATTTAGGAGTTCTCGGCGAGTCCTGTTCAGTGTACTCAGTCTCCACTGAGCACCCGTATACCATCTTTGATGTCAAACATCAATGGATATGGGATCATCTATCGCCCATCATATGGGTCAAGAAGCGTATACGCTAGTCTACTCTGGAATATCGATGCCCCGTCTCGATACACTCTCGACTAGAAAAAATTAAAGGATAAACTTATGGACTACCCTAGCCCCACTAGTATGATCTCCATCATAGTCCTGGTAGTTAAGTACACATCCAAAAGGCTTTATCAACATGTGAGAGAAAGACAGTATCACAATACAAGTCTACATGTTAAAATAAAGAGTTACCAGATTGCATAGTATAATGTCGAGCAAGAAAGTCCTCCCTATATATATCCAAGTATCTATTGTTATATACAATCATGTACAACAATGGCCTCTAGGGCATACATACAACTAACAAATTCAACCTTTCTGTGGGTAGAGCTTGCAAAATGCATGAATCTACTAATTACCATATATTAAGATTAACAATTCAATATAAAAATAGAAATCTCTTTTCTTGTGGGAGTAAGAAATCTTTATTCTAAAATTCTTTAAACAATCTTAATCAAACTAAAAGAAATCGAAAAAAAACTGCATCATAAGACTAACAATGTAATATCATTGGACAATTTCTTTTCTGTGGGCATAAAAAATTTCTATTCTGATATTTTTTAAAACTATTTTCTTCCAAATGAATGACATAAATAATCACTTCCTTGACCAACTGTGCTTAGTTCAGTTGGTAACAATTTCCTCTTTATTGTGAGAGGCCGCAAGTTCAATCCCCGAAGACAATTTGATTTCAAATAAATAAAAAATAATCACTTCACTCTGTGCCAAATAATTATCTAAATGAAAATAATTGCAATATTAGATGTCACGTAAATACAGATACAACTATTAACATGATGTGAAGAAAACAATAATATAATTATATCACATGAATTAGGATGTTTTGCCTACTCCTAACTAATAAGATAATTTAGTTGTGGATGACATCTAAATTTTAACCCATCATTTTAAACATATATGACGAAACAACATATATGATGAAACAATACATCCACAGTATAAATTAATAGAATATTTAGAGTCATACATATGGTGTTATTTCTAACAAAAAGAACATTTGAATTGGTGTTGACGGCCGAATTTGATGAAGTAGTTAGATAAGTTTTAGTGCTCGGAAGCAATTTTACAAGTAACGTTTCCAACAGTTGAATTTCATAATTTTAAAAAATTACATATAAAATATGCCTTCTCTAGATCTCTAATCTCTCCAAAAGAATATTGAACATTCCTTCATCTTCAACTCTCAAATTCAAATAACATAATTTACTATAAGAATCCAGATGTTTTAAATTTAAATCCAGGAGCTTCAAAGTTTTCACTTTCCCTTTAGATTCCAATTTAATTATCAATTCAATCGATATTATAACCTGTTAAATTTGGAATTATATGGCCTAAATAAGGCAGATTATTTGAAAAAATCATGGCTGATTAAGGTGATATATTTTGACTAATTAATTGAGCTGATTTGTTTTCCTAAATAATTAGGGAAATTATTTCCGTTTGATCTTGATATTTTCTTTTATTATTTTTTCCTCTTATATGAGATTCTTTTCTTCCATTGTACAGAAGCCAACTTGTACATTAATTAGGACATTGTAATATGAATAAAATTATCAAACTCTCTTGAACATTGTAAAGTGCAGCGCATTAGGCCGTAAATGCTGAAAATGAATTTTTGGTGAAATTTTGATTCACCCTTTAATTTCTGTGCTGATTAAAAGTGACTTGTGCAAGGGTAGATTCAGTTCACTTGAACATTGTAAAGCATTGTTATCATTATAATAACTATTTTTTTTTAACTAATATAAATTAGTTTCCTGCACACACAGTATTAGTTCACTCATCTATATGGTATTAATTTGTACTTATAATTGTGAAACAATATTATCATACTGTTGGTTAAATGAATGGTTTCTTCAAAATTCTTTCAGTTAGTTTTTGCAGAAGAAACATAAATTTGAATATCAATAACGCTTCGTGTTGAGTTATCAAATATATTGGAAAAAATTAATAAAAAATAATTTAAAATATTCAAAATAAAAATGCAAGGTTATAGAAACTTCTAGAAAAACAATACTATATAGCTTAGTGGGTGTGCGGTGAATATCTTTAAATAAGAAAGACATTAAAATAAAAAAGTAAATTTAAGAAAAATCTAGTAAGTTGAAATATGTTAGGGTAAAACTTTGTCTAGAAATTTCTTTTATCTTATCTTTTTAGGGATAGGAATTTTAGAATTTAAATGAACAAAACTTTATTGTTGTGTTGTCTTTTGTAGATGATGTGGTCATCTTGAGAATGGAGAAATTTCCTCCTTTTATCATTTTCAAATATGTTTTTTAATAAAAAAATATGGTGAATGGTGGATCCAAGTACATTTGTATTATAATATAGAAGATTAATATATTACTTGGAAATCAAGCATTAATTAAATAAGTTACCTTATTAAGCTGTGTTGCTAAATATGGCAACCCAAAACGAGGCCGATCCCAATTAGGCATGACGTCACACACCTATTGCCATTTTAAGGCTTTCTTGATTTCTTTCTTTCCTTATATATTACGCCGAGTTCCCGCAATTTTCTCTCAAGAAATTGTCCCATGGCAAAAATACCCACAACGGCAAAGAAGCAACAGCAGCTAGTTGCCCAAGCGAAAATGAAAACGAGAGCTCTGGGCTGCAAATTGGAAGACCTCATCAAACAACTCAAGAAGATTTTGGAGTCCACGGGCGAAAATCTACACATGCTAAGATTTTACTTCGCATTGCTCTCCGCGACAATCGAAGCCCTAAAGTTCATCGTGGACATCCAAAAAAAGTTTTCCCATTCAAAAACCGCTGCCGGCATAGGCCCGATCGTCGCGTGTGGGGTTTCCCATATCTTCAAGGAAACAACACTGAAGATTATGTACGGCAATGTCAATGCGTGTGGTGATGACAAAGGGCAGGGGATCGCGATGTGGAAAAGCCGATGCTGGAGAAAAACAGAGGAGTTTGATATGATGATAAGGAGAGAGTTCTGTGAAGTGAAGATCAAGGGTAGCCATGACGAGGAATCATGGAATGTGAGGGTGTTTGTTGTGATTTTGGTGAAGTTTGTGCATGGTTTTTGGTTTGTCATGAAGTGCAGGAGAACGTTTGGCAAGTTGAAGAGGTTGAGGATGAGCTGCTAGCTAGCTAAGGCAGTGTTCGATTTAGTTTTGAACATTTAGAAGAGTAATTAGTAGATATATATAGTAGAATATATTATATTAATAATTGTGAGGATGCATGTTGATTGTATTTGCTGCTGAATGGTAAAATTTTTGACTTTTAATATATATACCCCTTTATATATTCATCACGTCTTTTTTTGATCTAGGTGCAATTTTACATGTTATTTTAAATTGAGCATATACTTCTTCTCTTCCATGCCCCTACTCTGATTATCTTGATTAGGGAAATATGAAATAGGACGGGAACGACAATTTGCAAAGAAGCCCTTCTCTTACATGCACTGTACATTTCTTCCACACATTTTACTAATTAGCCCCTGACTTGAAATGCTTGTGTCACTCAAAATTTATTATAACCTTTTAAATATGGAAGTTTGCATGTATGTACACACCGGCTATATGTATACATGCAACGCGGGTTATTTGACATAGCTGGTTTAGCTGCTTTATTAATCAGACCAATTAGGTTCTTTATTTGAGCTGATTTCTTTAACTATTTATGGAGAGTAGTTTCCTTTTATTTTGTTAAATTTGATTTATTTTTTAATTTTTTATTTTTATGGGATTCATTTCATGCTTGATGGAGCTCCTTTTCGGGCCTCCGTCAGATGTTGTCTTCCGTTGATCTCGAGGTGAACTTGGTTGGCTGTCCTTCGTTGCGTGTGGGTCTCAATGGGTTTTGAGAGGAGAAGGTGGGTTGAGGAGGCTGTCGCCGAGTACCTGCAAAGAAGCCCCGGGGTGGTTTGGTACCACCGAGGACCCTCCGACGCTCAAGTCAGTGATGAGATCCGAGCAGAGTAACGGCGTAAAGTGTAAAAAAGGCTTACTTGACCCCTCTGTGATGGGAGTTTATATAGCGGTGGTGGCATGCAGCAGCAGGCGCGAGAATCTCGCCGGCAGTTACGCACCCGACGTCACGCCAGCGTAAAGAGCGGATCGCCCATTAATGGGGATCGTGATGGCGGAACGTGGGATGTTGCTGGCGGAGAATCTGCGCATGACGAGATTTGCGGAGTGGCGGTTACTCCTGTGAGTGGTGGAGTTGGTCGGTCGGAGGGACCGAGGAAGATTGTTTCGGCGGGAGAGCTCGGGAACGAGCGAGAGGGCCGAGATATCTTGGTCCTGCGGTAGCTCGGAGGCGAGCTGAGAAACCGAGGAGGCTAATTTGTAGGGGGCCCTGAGGTGAGCCTGTAAGTCCACGTTGCCCACCTCGGTGCTTGCGGGGAGGCGGAAAACGGAATAAAAAACGGATTTTTACTACTCTAGGCAACATGGACTAGACAAAGTCGGAATCTTTGCTAAACAAAACTAACTAAGAGCTAACTAGAGAGTAGCTACAAGGAAGAATGGTTATACCTAGGGCTTCAAGTCCTTCTCTCCTTGCTCCTTGGAGTAGTAGAAAGGGACCACCTTTGTCGTCTTCTCACGTCGAAAAAGGATCCACCCGAAAGCCTCAACTTTTGGCTTCAACTTCAAGCTAGAAGTAATTAGGGTGCTAGAAGTGCTAATCCTAGAACCCTAGATGAGAGTAGAGATTACTATGGAATGGTTTTTCTCAAGCTCAAGTGTTTCTCAACACATGAGAGGGGAGAGCTTGAGGAAGAGGAAGAGGAAGAGAGAGAAAGTATATGATAGAATGAGAGAAATATGAAGCATTCTCACATATATGTGTGAATTATTGTGAATTGATAATTAGTGAGATAATTGTCATGGCTTAATCAAGACATGACCATTATCATTTCATTTTTAATGCAAATTGCAAGGATCAAAGAGCATCTTCTAAATGAAATGATGATGGTCAAAGTGTCAACCTAGGTCAACAAGTCAAGAATGTCAAATGGTCAACAACCATAACCATGCACAATTATATTAAACTAATATCAATTAACCATAATACACACATAAGCATTAGGGTCAATAAAAATGACAATGGTCATTAACCCTAATCAAAGTCCTCTCCCTCTGTCTCAAACAACTGTGCATACGCATCCGTATTCGTGGTCCGAGGAACACGAATACAAAGAGATAAAACCAATCCCAAATCATATACTAGGATCTTGCTTAAACCAAAGCCCGCTAGTATAAGCTGTCCGGACAACAAACGTGCACAAGTGCGTGAATGTGAACGAACCCTGTCGCAAAACCATGCGACCTCTACTCATTTTGCCTAAAGGCGAATAGCTCTCTGTGTGGGACTCTAAAGACCCGACACTACGCTGGCAGTGGGTTTAACCACAGACCGCAAGCGGCACTAGCTGTACGTAACGGTCCCCAGGTAGATGCCGATAAGAAGACTGACGAGGTGACCCCATCTGAACTCCTACTGAGCCTGTATGTGACAGTCTCCGTATAGTTCGGTCTGTTCGTCTGATACATCGCATGGCGGGCCTAGGGGGCGGTAAACATCAGTCCCCTAATAGCGGTACAAGTCGTGTCGGAGTGTAGCCCAGAACACCCTGAGATAACACTGGAAACCTACCAGTATATCTCGCTTGCCCTGGCCAGGGACTACTCGTGTAATGGCTCTCCTAGACACAGCGCGATGTCAACCCCCAATACCGGGAGAGACGAATCCTGTCTAACCGTCACTGCCTCCAAGTGCTTCGGGACTGCACCCAAAAACTACCTGTTTGCACGACTCCTTTGAGCCGTGGTAGGGTAGTAATCAAAGTGCAGTGGGAACACACTCTAGGCGAAGTGACAGTATCAAGTCAACGGACTAAGCTGTACTAATGTCACCTGGGAACTGATAACTGACGATAGGTATAATACCAACCAACAGTTCCCGATGAGTCCTGTCCAGTGTACTCGTAACCTAACGAGCACCCGCATACTATCTCAAGTACGACGTACTGACGGCTGTGGGACAGACCGTCTCCCACGCTGGGATGAGAAGCGCATACGCTAGTCTACTCCGGAGTATCGATGCCCTGTCTCGATAGTCCAACGACTAGGGACCTGTATAAGGATGTGCTTATGGATTACCCAGCCCCCACGAGTGTGAGCGCCATCACAACGCTGGTAATCAAGCAAAGATCCTAAGGGCTCTACTAATATGTATATAAGCGATATGCTAAAAGAAACACATGCACATATTAAAGCAGAGACAAACCAAGTAGCATACTACTATTTCGAGCAAGATTGTATATACAACTGTGAATATCCCAAGCTTCCATCAAGTAATATACATACTAGTATGATACAGTAATGACCTCTAGGGCATATACACTAACAATCTCCCACTTGCACTAAGGCCATGTATTGGCGTACCGAAGACCTATCATCTCGATCAGCCGCTCGAACTGAGTCTGGGGCAAGGCCTTGGTGAATGGATCTGCAGTGTTATCTTCTGAAGCAACCCTCCGAACCTCGATCTCCTGGCGATCCACGATCTCCCTGATCAGGTGATACCGCCTTAAGATGTGTCTGGATTTCTGATGGGACCTGGGTTTCTTCGCTAAAGCTATAGCCCCGTTGTTGTCGCAATACAGAGGTATTGGGTCAACAATGGACGGAACCACCTGAAGTTCTTTCAAGAACTTCCTTATCCAGACAGCTTCTTTTGCGGCATCAGATGCAGTAATGTATTCCGCTTGCATAGTCGAGTCAGCAATGGTTTCCTGTTTGGAGCTCTTCCAACACACCGCCCCTCCATTGAGGGTAAAGACAAAACCCGTCATGGACTTGGAATCATCCTTGTCACTCTGGAAGCTGGAGTCAGCAAAGGCCTCAATCTGGAGGTCTTTTCCGCCATACACCAAGAACATCTCCTTAGTCCTTCTCAGGTACTTGAGAATGTTATTTACCGCTATCCAATGTTTCTCCGCAGGGTTTGACTGATACCTGCTTACCACACTCAGTGCATAATCCACATCTGGTCTGGTACACAACATCGCATACATTATAGAGCCTACCGCAGAAGCGTAGGGTATAATAGTCATGCGATCCCTCTCCAAATCAGTCTTGGGAGACATCTTTTTGGAGAGGGTGATCCCGTGATAAGCCGGTAGATTACCGCGTTTAGAATCTTCCATACTGAATCTTTTCAGTATGGTGTCGATGTACCTGGACTGTGATAGTCCTAAAATCCTCTTGGATCTGTCACGGTAGATCCGAATCCCCAGAATGTATGAGGCATCACCCAGGTCTTTCATGGAGAACCTGTGTGACAAGAACCCCTTGACAGATTGTAGCATAGGAATGTCGTTTCCTATTAAGAGAATGTCATCCACGTATAAAACGAGGAATACTACAGTTCTCGCTACAAATCTACAATAGATGCATGGTTCATCTGGATTTTTGATAAAGCCAAATTCCTTGACCGTCTCATCAAAACAGATGTTCCAACTCCGCGATGCCTGCTTTAGTCCATAAATGGACTTAAGCAACTTGCACACCTTTCCGCTGCTCCCACTCTGAATGAAACCCTCTGGCTGGTCCATATAGACACGCTCCTCTAAATGTCCATTTAGAAAAGCGGTTTTTACGTCCATCTGCCAAATCTCATAATCGTGGAAGGCAGCAATGGCAAGAAGGATCCGAATGGATTTCAGCATAGCTACTGGAGAAAAGGTTTCGTCATAGTCCAAACCAGGTCGCTGACGAAAACCCTTTGCAACCAGTCTAGCTTTATAGGTCTCAACCTGTCCATCTACACCAATATTCCTTTTGAAGATCCACTTGCATCCTACGGGTTTTACCCCATCTGGAGCAATGTCCAACGTCCATACTTTGTTGGTGTTGTAGGGTTCCCTGGCACTCTTGTGAAGGTTCATAAGGCATCAAACATGCCCGGATAAAATTTTAGACGTGCCGAACAACCCAAAGTCGGGATCTTTGCTAGATAATTAGGGTTAAGAATACAAGATTACATCTTTTAAGCTAAGTGTGAGGGATTACAACCTTTGTAGTCCGCTCCTTCGCTTCATAAGCTCCGAGTAGAAGTCCCTTCGCCGCGATCCACGATCTCCCGGACTCAAGAGAGGCTCCACGACTCGAACGATCCATGCTAGCTTGAAGTGTTCCAAATCTCCGATGATCTACGTCGAAGTTGCAAATACTCAAGCTTTCTCACTCTAAAGAGATGAACACACTAATCTCATGGGCTAGATGAGATGAGGATGAGAGAGTGGTATTTATGCTTTCTTTTTAAATCATTTTCTCATATTTATTCATCACATAAAGAATTTCAAGTGAGCTTCTTCAAGAGAGAAGAAGATGATAATGGAAATCATAATGATAAAAAAAATCCTTTTGTGATGAATAGAAATAAAAGTATATGATTGATGTATAAACCATGGTCAAGGATGAGTGGCTAATAATGTGTAGAGAAACAACTAGAGTTAGGGTTTGGTTTGGTTAGGAATGTGTCATCAAAAAATATCTTAACCATGACAAAAGAAAATGCTTCTAGAAGGTGCATGAAGCATCTAACCCTAATCAAACCCTAACCTCATTTAATCATCCTTAAACATGTTTAACAATTAATCATATCATGTCATAATAATATATATCACATATATATTATATATTTGCAACAAAAGAAAATAATATAATTAACATATATCGCATATATATCAATGTATCATCCAGTGAGAAAATGAAATAATAAAGCGAGTCAATATTAGATAATGTAATAATATATCATATATATATTATTATACATTAAATCATCGAATCAACACTTGATTCGACGATCCGGCTATATCGAATATTACCGACTACTATATCATGTACCGATTCATCGAATCAACACTTGATCCGATGTCTCAGTTCATATCTAAATATCGCGAGAATATAATACGGTATCTCATATCGCATTATTCTCGGTCCTGCACATATCACATATGTGCCTCTACTCTGTTTCGCCTGAGCCAAGAAACCTCTGTGTAGGACTCTAAAGAATCGTCAATACGCCGGTATGTAACCCTTCGAAAATCGTTTAGGCAGTTTTTCGGTAATCGGCTAATTTTTCGGCTTTTTCCGTAAAAAGTCAAAATAGGTATTTTTCATTGTAGATATAATTATACAAAATTTAGATAAGATATTACTATAATTTTGTCACTAAAATGTCACTTATAATTTTCTAGTTAAATAAAAAAAAAATTCGTAATTAATTATTTTTTTATTATTTTAAGCTTTTAAAAATACATTAAATTAGTGATAAATACAAATTTAATTAGGTAAATTTCATAATTAGGAATCTTTATAAGCTAAAATATGGTGTTAATAAAATTGTATCATGGCTTGCAAATTTTTGGTTTTAGGGTTGGAAATTTTATGAAAAAAATGAATTAAAATGAGGCTTTTTGTGAAAATATTGATGTGAAAGCATTAAATGATAACATATGGTGTTTTATTGACCTAGAAACTTCTCCAAAAAACCCACACCTCCTCCTCAAGCTGCTGGCTGAGCCTCCTTGCTGAAATCCCTCATCTTCTCACTTCATTCTTGCTTCTAAAATCATGATAAAATCAAGAAAAATCCACAAAATTGCACCATTTTCTTCATAGATTCAAACCAAAACCTTAATCCCTCCATTCCCTAACCCTAATTAGTTAGAGAAGTAGAGAAAGGAGGCCGCTTTGGAGGCTTAGTGCAAGTTGGGGTTCACTTGGGAGGTATAATTCCTAAACTAGTTGTTAATTTGTAGTTTAATAAAGCTAGTTTAGTATTTTAAAGTGATTAATTTCATTGTAATGGTTAGTTTTGAAATTTCAAGATAGGGATGATGTTCTAGATTAGGGTTTGTAGCATGATGGTTGGATTTAAGTTAAGGTTTGGTTATTTAATTGATTGGAGTGGTTAATTGTGTAGTGTTATGCTCGCTAAATCGACAAAATTGCGATGTTTGTATCGATTCGGTAAGCAAATTGCTTACTAGATTTTTATAAAAATTAGAATGCGATCAAATTGCGTTATGTTAGCGATATAATTAGCTTCGTATAGGACTATTAGAGTGCGCGAACGCGGGGTTTCGTCTAGTCGGGTTGTAGTTTTGTCGATTTCCCCGAAATGACGATTCTAGTTAAAGGTTAGCGATTTTCGTGCGTTTTCCTGCGCACCGAGTGCATGCTATGTTTAATTCGAGAGCGTCGATAATTGTATATTGTGACTTGCATCGTTTTAGATATTGTAATCTTATGCTTGGTATTGTGCAAATATAGGATCGGTCGGGGAAATATCGGACACGGCACGTAAAGGCAAGGCGGTGGTCGGATCGGATTAGCGGGGATTTCAGGTGAGTAGATGTATTCATCTATGGGGGAATCGTCTGAATGGCGCGAGGCACCCCCCTAGTTAGGATTACCCTACTTTTTGCAAGATTTATTTTGTTAGCTAGCTTATCCATTCATGTACACTGCATACCCTTATAGCGAACAGTATATTAAATTGCATAGACATTCATCTATACTTATGCGATATCACTTCGTAGGACACGAACACCATTACCATTGGCATCTGCTGCACGCGCACTATTCATGTGACACACACGCCTTTGGTAATTGCCATGCCACGTGCACTATAGAACATGTTTATCATAATATCGCCACTTGCATTCATACTTGATATATGAAATTGCATAGCATACGTATACCTCGCATCATCATCATATTTATATAGATTTCTAGCCAAAATTCACATCGTATGCATTGATATCATAGACATTTATCATATATAACATGTGGACATTATGATTTTCTTGAGGATTTCAGTATTGCTGCGATTTCTGGATTTTTGGGGAAAACCGCAAGAATTTAACAAAACCTTATATTTATCATTTTCAAAACAAAGTTGCGGTTTTCTCGTGATGTATGTGTCGTCCACCATGAGTTTTCATGTTTTCTGTTGGATTTCGAGACCCGATTCGAGGAGTGGATGAATCGTCTCGGGTACATAGTGGGCCCGGTATGGTACCCCGGGGCAAGAAGATCGAGTTGTAGACGATGAGCCTGGCAGGGGAAGACTACCTACCGGTGATGTCTGGCGCGGCGGATATCCGGAGGATACCGACCGTTGTCGTGAGATTTATGATATGGGCCGATCCGGACTGACGGAGCCCGATATTGAGACAGATATGATTCCTATTTGGTGTCGATGCTTGACATGGGTTTTCAGATGATTTCTTGATGGTACTTAGCTATTATACAGATATTCATTTTCTAAAGTTAAGAACGCAGTACCCTTAGCATTTAAAACACTTAAAGAGTTAGAAATGGCATTGTATACATGTGCATGCATACTAGAGCTATTATATCACTTATGGACATGCATGTTGTGGTGCATTGCGTGCATTCTTACGATTGCCTTATTAGATGTTATATTTACTCACGAGCTGGCAACTCACCCCCGTTGTGCCACAGTGTCTTGCAGGTCGGACCCGTCAGTCTTGTAGCGGCGGGCTATCTTATCATCAGTTCCTTTTGCTCAGACTCGCGACATCGCCTGTAGATGGGTTGCGAGCACACTTTATTTCTTTTTGCTTTATCATTGTATCTAGTATTCTCCATCTACCACTTTATATTGTATATGTGACCTAGTGGTGAGACTGAGAGGTTGTATATTTGTGGTTTCTTTTGGGTCGAGCTCACTTGAGCCGGCGATGTGTTTTCTGATATTTTGCGTTTCTTTTATACTCTTTTCTTGATATGGTTATTATATTGCATGTGGTTGTGATCCGCCTTGGGCGAAGAGCTAGCTCCCGCTTGGGGATGCCATTTTTTTGATTACAGGTTTATTATCTTGTTGTACCCATTTTGGGGGATAGAAAATACAGGGGAGACTCTGCCGAAATTTTCAGAAATTTATGATGTTTTTAAAAGGGATTCTATGCAACTTAAATGATTTTAAAAACCATTTTCATTAAAGGTTTTCCTTCACTCTCTTTTGTTTTCGGTTTAGATTCTTCTGGGCTTTGGCTGACTTAGGTTACGGTACGCCTTTAGACGTCTCGTAATCTAAGTGCCAGTCGCGTTCCGTACTTTCGGGACGTGACACGGTAGCAGGTGATGATCATATCAAACACCCACAAGCTGCAAGCGGTCAGCTAAACGTATCAGCCACCCAGGTATTGAGCGATCAGAAGATCAACAAGCTAGCCTGTGCGTTCTCCTGTGAATCCAATCAGTAACACTCCCGTACAGTCTGGTCTGTTCGTCTGATATGTCGCATATCAAGTGTAGGGGTGGTATACGTCAGACCCCAGTAACCGATAAGTCGTGTCGATGTGTGGCTCATAACGGGTCGAGAAACTACTAGTAACACTTACCAGTAAATCTCTATATCAGCCCTGGCCAGGGGCTTCCAGTTATAGCCAATCGAACACAGCACAACATCAACTCCCTATACCGGGAGAGACGAATCCCCTCCTAATGCTCATTGCCTCCATGTGATTCGGGACTGTACCCAAAAGCCACCGTTTTGCACGCCCTCTTGGACGTGGTAAGGTGGAAATCAAATCACAGTGGGAATCACACAAGACTCTATGACGATCTCGGGTCTACAGACTACCCTGTACCAGTGTCACCGGAGAACTGCCATCTGACGTGTGGTATATCACCATCTGGGAGTTCTCGGCGAGTCCGTCCAGTGTACCCAGTCTCCACTGAGCACCCGTACACCATCTCTGATGTCAAACACCGATGGATATGGGATCATCCATCGCCCATCATATGGGTCAAGATGCGTATACGCTAGTCTACTCTGGTGTATCGATGCCCTGTCTCGATATACCCTCGACTAGGAACTGTTATAGGATGTACTCATCGACTACCAAGGCCCCACTAGTCTGATCTCATCATAGTCCCAGTAGTCGAGTACAGATCCTAAGGGCTTTATCAACATGTGAGAGTAAAACAGTAAACCAATACAAGTCAACATGTTAAGATAAAGTGAAACCAAATAGCATACTATCATGACGAGCAAGAAAGTCATCTCTATATATATATCCAAGCATCCATTATAATATACATCATATGTACAACAATGGCCTCTAGGGCATATACATAACTAACAATCTCCCACTTGCACTAAGGCCAGCTGCTGTAGTATCTCATACCTAGCATCCCGAATAATCTCTCAAACTGTATCTGGGGAATAGCCTTCGTGAATGGATCCGCAGTGTTGTCCTTCGTATCTACTCTCCTGACCTCGATCTCCCGGCGATCAACTATCTCCCTGATCAGGTGATACCGCCTCAGAATATGTCTGGACTTTTGATGGGATCTGGGTTCCTTGGCCAATGCCACAGCTCCATTGTTATCGCAATACAGAGGTATTGGATGCTCAATGGATGGAACCACTCCAAGTTCAGTAATGAACTTCTTGATCCAGACAGCCTCTTTGGCAGCATCGTTGGCAGCGATGTATTCAGCCTCCATCGTCGAGTCTGCAACGGTATCCTGTTTGGAACTCTTCCAACATACCTCCCCTCCATTGAGGGTAAAGACAAAACCCGAATGCGACTTAGAGTCGTCCTTATCACTTTGGAAGCTGGAATCGGTAAAGGACTCCACCTGGAGTTCTCCATTACCATACACCAAGAACATCTCCTTAGTCCTTCGTAAGTACTTGAGAATGTTCTTCACAGCTGTCCAATGACTCTCTCCAGGATCTGCTTGATACCGACTCACTACACTTAGTGAGTATGCTACATCGGGTCTGGTACATAGCATCGCATACATGATAGAGCCTACCGCCGAAGCATAAGGTATCCCTTGCATGCGAGCTCTCTCCAAATCAGTCTTGGGAGACATCTCTTTGGAGAGAGTGAGCCCAGAGATCGTGGGTTGGTTTCCACGCTTGGATTCTTCCATACTAAACCTCTTTAGTATGGTGTCAATGTACCTGGATTGGGACAATCCCAGTGTCCGTTTAGATCTATCTCTATAGATCATGATTCCCAATATGCAGGAGGCATCACCTAGATCTTTCATCGAGAATCTCTGTGATAAGAAGAGCTTGACTGATTGCAGCATAGGAATATCATTTCCTATCAAGAGTATGTCATCCACGTACAATACGAGGAAGACAACCTTACCCTCTGCTACCTTCTTATAGATACAAGGTTCATCTATATTTTTGATGAAGTCAAACTCTTTGACTACAACATCAAAACAGATGTTCCAACTCCGCGATGCTTGCTTTAACCCATAAATGGATTTAAGCAGCTTGCACACCTTTCCGCTGCTCCCACTATCTATGAAGCCCTCTGGATGAGTCATGTACACGCTCTCTTCTAAATCACCGTTTAGAAAGGCGGTCTTAACATCCATTTACCAGATTTCGTAGTCATGGTATGCAGCAATGGCAAGTAAGATCCGGATGGACTTAAGCATAGCCACTGGAGAAAAGGTTTCGTCATAATCCACACCTGGTCGTTGACGAAATCCCTTTGCTACAAGTCTAGCTTTGAAAGTCTCAACTTTTCCATCTACACCAAATTTCCTTTTAAAAATCCACTTGCTCCCAATGGGTTTTACCCCTTCAGGAGCATTTTCCAAAATCCATACTTTATTGGTGTACATGGATTCCATCTCAGATCGCATTGCATCCAGCCATTTCACAGAGTCACCACTCGTGATGGCCTGCTCGAAACTAGTCGGGTCATCATCATCCATGATGCAATCCTCGCTTCCACCATCAATGAGAAAACCGTAGTATCTCTCAGGTGGATGAGAAACCCTGCTAGATCGGCGGAGAGGCTGGGGTTCGTTGGGTACTACTGAATCCTCTGGTTCCACTAAATCTTCAGTTGCAGTTTGTGTTGCTGGAACTTCTTCCAGTTCTACCTCAGAGCTACTAATCTCTTTTGCAAGAAATTCCTTTTCTAAAAAGGTGGCATGTTGAGCAACAAACACTTTTTGCTCCTCACCGTGATAGAAAAAATATACATAAGAATTCTTCGGATATCCTACAAACTTGCAAAGAACTGACCGTGCCTCGAGTTTGTCCGGATTTTGCCTTTTTACATAGGCCGGACAACCCCATATCTTAACTCGTTTAAGATACGGTCTCTTCCCACTCCATATCTCATATGGTGTGGTAGGTACAGATTTAGTTGGAACTTGATTCAATAGGTATGCTGCTGTCTCAAGCGCATACCCCCAGAAGGAAATAGGTAACTCAGCTGTACTCATCATAGAGCGTACCATATCTAATAGGGTGCGATTCCTCCGCTCCGATACACCGTTGTGCTGTGGTGTATAAGGAGGAGTAAGCTGAGAGAGAATCCCATTCTCTTTTAGATAATCTAGGAACTATTGCTTAAGTATTCACCTCCTCGATCAGATCGAAGAATCTTAATACTTTTGCCCGTTTGGTTCTCTACTTCGTGCTTATATTCTCTGAATTTCTCAAAAGCTTCAGACTTGTGTTTCATCAGAAACACATGTCCATATCTAGAGAGATCGTCAGTGAATGTAATGAAGTAGGAAGAACCGTTCTTGGCATGCGTAGACATGGGGCCACATACATCACTATGTATTAGTCCTAAGAGTTCAGTAACTCTTTCTCCGTGTCCACTAAACGGAGCTTTGGTCATTTTTCTTTTGAGACATGAATGGCAAGTATCATAAGATGATAATTCGAACGGATTCAAATAACTATCCTTATGTAACTTAGCCAGTCGTGTCGCATTGATATGACCAAGCCTACAATGCCACAAGTAGGATTCGTTCATATCTGAACTTTTCCTCTTGTGTGTGTTTTGTATATTCAGGACTGTATTCTGATTCAGAATGAATATGCCATTATGTAACGAGCCTGATGCAATCAACTTTTGATCTAGGAATATGTTCATAACATTATTCTTTACTACAAAATTATATCCTTCTTTACTTAATAAAGAAACTGATATAATATTGCACATCATGTTCGGTATATAATAGCACTCATTTAGAATCAGTGTATTACGACTCGGCAATACAAGGTGATATTCGCCAACTGCTTTGGCTACAATACTTGCACCGTTCCCTACTTGAACGGAATGATCACCTTTTCCCAGTTCTCTACCTTTACGTAGCCCATGTAACAATTTACATATATGGGATCCTGATCCGGTATCTAATACCCAGGACGTAGGGTGAACTGAGAAACAGTTCTCAATAACTAACACACCCGAAGAAGATGCATCAACATGCATGTTCTTTTGGGCGGCGTGAGAATCCAGATATTCTCCTGTTTCCTGTTCAGTCTTATAACTCTTATAAGAAAGAACATGTCCAACATTCCCCTGCACTGTACAATAATCGGGTTCAGTCAATACATCCATATTATTATCTTGATTATGGCCTGACATGGTCGCTACCTGGAGAGAGAGAGAAGAAAACACTTTAGCGTATGCTCTTGCAAGATTAGAATGGTTATTATCTTATCTAATCAGGATGTCTCCCACTGGTTTTATCAAATCTACCTTCAAACCCTGAAAGGTAAGATTAGCCGGGATTAATTACACCCCACAATTTCGTCAATCTTTCAGCCAGATCAGTGTCGGTACTTTGAGGGAGGTTCCCCGTGCTTTCGCACGGACCTAATTAAAGTAAACCTCGTTTTCCCAGAGGCGTAACCCCGTTAACACTTTTCTAGACACCTACTTGAATGACTAATTGTCCTGTGTAAAACTCTCCCAGGAGTAACTCTTACTCGCAGTGGGTATCGGGATCCAACTATCTCATAGAAGGTATGCAATCTCATTGCAAATTTCAACACTTGAAATTCCCAATAATATTTTGCCCCTAGCGATCTATGACCTTGACAAGGTCAACAAACCATAAATCGCAAGTCAAGTTCAACCCGTCATTTCCTGATTGAATTAAACCCACCCGCATGACCCTTGACAAGGTCAACAAGGCCGTACGAATACCCTAATCCAATCACATCTCATATTTTAGCAGATAAACACTAATTAGCTACCGTACACTGTGCCTTGACAAGGTCAACAAACACAGCACGAATACTAAGTAGGATTTATCTGAAATGACGGAGGGCTACGACAGATTTTTCAGAAAACCTATTGCGTAATGAACTTGATATCGTCGTAGAATTGAGTGAAGTTTTGAAAAGGAGTGTTTTTTAGGCTTTTCTTAGTTTCGCTAAAGGGGTCACTCCCGGTGAAGGGATCGTCGGCCCTTTCCTCATCGAATAAGGTGCATGATATATCATATATACCGCTGTGCAAAGCAAAACTTTAAAAGCAATCAAAAGACAAACCGAGTTTTGTAGCATCTGCCAGTTTCGCTAAAGAGGTCACTCCCGGTGAAGGGATCGTCGGCTCTTTCCCCATCGAATAAGGTGCAGGATATATCATATATATCACTGTGCAAAGCAAAACTGTAGCTACCCTTTTTATAAAGTTTTGATTCTACAACATCTTTAGGTTTCTTTTCCTTTTATTAATCTCATTAATAAAATCCCATCAGCTTATGCTTTCTAAGCATCACAGAAGAAACGAAAGCAGTAATATTTATATATCAACATATATATATAGTATAAGCATTCGTCTCAGGCAGTAATATGATCTCATCACAGAACATTGCAGCAGAAGAACATATATGAAATATTGGATATACTAGGACGTCCGTGTTTTCAATACGAGCCTGTATAAAACACGGATTCCACGGTTGCGACGAATAGCCAAACCCACATCCCAAGACCCCTACGAGAGAGGCAAGTAACACTGCCAATTCTAGGGTTAGGAGACCCGATCTCGACTCCTCGAGATGGCCTCCCACTGGACCCTAGAACCCGGTTACTTGTGCTCCCCTCCTTGGGTCTACCTAATGCGGAAAAGTAAATAATATACACTGGTGACAACAACCTCAACCTGGAAGTGTCCCAAATAAAAGAATGTTACATTACAAATGAATTTTACATGAATGAAAATAAAAACCCTCATCTCACATAAAACCCCCGGCTATTCAGAACACGACGATCTAATATAACATATCACAGCAACACATAATATCACATATCATCAACGTAAGTAAATATGCGCATCCCAATTGTCGTTGACATATAGCAACGAAACCGGCGATATCACATATTACACTTACGGTCACAGAAAAGAAAGTGTAAAACTACAACATTTGGAATCCACAATCACTTTAGACATCGTAAATCCGAAATATCACATACTTCGCATTTCATGCCTAACTCTATGAATTCCACATATTGTATCACATTCCAGATAAATAGACAGTATTAAACTTTCCGAACAGATAATCAAATACCCAAAATTTCCTAAATTGCTCTACACTTGAGCGGAGTTCAAATAATCCCAGAATATGTCACAGTATCGGTGATCCAGCCGTAGAAGGGTCAAGCCAACGCCTCACATGTGGCACGCCGTACTGCCCCAAACCCGAAGGTTCAAAAGGCAGTTCAAGATGGTCACATAATCGAGTTAAGGTTTGTTGTCTTCTAGAGGGTCCCCGCTTAACTTGTACAATTTTTTCGAAAGATTTAAACCCGATAAAAATTCAACACTTGAAAGTTTTACGTGCCGGGAAAAAGTGGGTTAATGATATCCGTTCAACTAGTTTAACAGTTTCTAAATATCCGGAAAGAAATACGAATTTAAATATTCCGATCGAATCTACTATTACAAAACAAACCCCTGAAAATTCAACACTTGAAACAGATTAAAAATACCCAGAAGCATCAACAAGCACCTACGGATATTACCATGAAAAACACGTGTCACCAATCCATAATTCCGCTGCGGAACCGCCGCGAAAAGCATGTTTTCGCCGCGGTTCCGCCGCCGTTTAGAGGAATTGTGGGCCCATGTTTCATGGTAATTCTTAGAATTCCCTGCTGATTTTTTTACGTATTTTTAATTCAGAAAAATCCCGGTTTTTGAAAAATTTCTAGAGAAGGGTCTATTTACGTCGGTTCGGGTTCGATCGGAGTTTTAACTTCGTAAACACGTCGCCTAATGCTCTAGCTAGGCTCTGATACCACTGTAGGGTTCCCTGGCACTCTTGTGAAGGTTCATAAGCATCAAACATGCCCGGATAAAATTTTAGACGTGCCGAACAACCCAAAGCCGGGATCTTTGCTAGATAATTAGGGTTAAGCATACAAGATTACATCTTTTAAGCTAAGTGTGAGGGATTACAACCTTTGTAGTCCGCTCCTTCGCTTCATAAGCTCCGAGTAGAAGTCCCTTCACCGCGATCCACGATCTCCCGGACTCAAGAGAGGCTTCACGACTCGAACGTTCCATGCTAGCTTGAAGTGTTCCAAATCTCCGATGATCTACGTCGAAGTTGCAAAGACTCAAGCTTTCTCACTCTAAAGAGATGAACACACTAATCTCATGGGCTAGATGAGATGAGGATGAGAGAGTAGTATTTATGCTTTCTTTTTAAATCATTTTCTCATATTTATTCATCACATAAAGAATTTCAAGTGAGCTTCTTCAAGAGAGAAGAAGATGATAATGCAAATCATAATGATAAAAAAAATCCTTTTGTGATGAATAGAAATAAAAGTATATGATTGATGTATAAACCATGGTCAAGGATGAGTGGCTAATAATGTGTAGAGAAACAACTAGAGTTAGGGTTTGGTTTGGTTAGGAATGTGTCATCAAAAAATATCTTAACCATGACAAAAGAAAATGCTTCTAGAAGGTGCATGAAGCATCTAACCCTAATCAAACCCTAACCTCATTTAATCATCCTTAAACATGTTTAACAATTAATCATATCATGTCACAATAATATATATCACATATATATTATATATTTGCAATAAAAGAAAATAATACAATTAACATATATCGCATATATATCAATGTATCATCCAGTGAGAAAATGAAATAATAAAGCGAGCCAATATTAGATAATGTAATAATATATCATATATATATTATTATACATTAAATCATCGAATCAACACTTGATTCGACGATCCCGCTATATCGAATATTACCGACTAATATATCATGTACCGATTCATCGAATCAACACTTGATCCGATGTCTCAGTTCATATCTAAATATCGCGAGAATATAATACGGTATCTCATATCGCATTATTCTCGATCCTGCACATATCACATATGTGCCTCTACTCTGTTTCGCCTGAGCCAAGAAACCTCTGTGTAGGACTCTAAAGAATCGTCAATACGCCGGTAGCAGGTGATGATCATATCAAACACCTACAAGCTGCAAGCGGTCAGCTAAACGTATCAGCCACCCAGGTATTGAGCGATCAGAAGATCAACAAGCTAGCCTGTGCATTCTCCCGTGAATCCAATCAGTAACACTCCCGTACAGTCTGGTATGTTCGTCTGATATGTCGCATATCAAGTCTAGGGGTGGTATACGTCAGACCCCAGTAACCGATAAGTCGTGTCGATGTGTGGCTCATAATGGGTCGAGAAACTACTAGTAACACTTACCAGTAAATCTCTATATCAGCCCTGGCCAGGGACTTCCAGTTATAGCCAATCGAACACAGCACAACATCAACTCCCTATACCGGGAGAGACGAATCCCCTCCTATCGCTCATTGCCTCCATGTGATTCGGGACTGTACCCAAAAGCCACCGTTTTGCACGCCCTCTTGGACGTGGTAAGGTGGAAATCAAAGCACAGTGGGAATCATACAAGACTCTATGACGATCTCGGGTCTACAGACTACCCTGTACCAGTGTCACCGGAGAACTGCCATCTGACGTGTGGTATATCACCATCTGGGAGTTCTCGGCGAGTCCGTCCAGTGTACCCAGTCTCCACTGAGCACCCGTACACCATCTCTGATGTCAAACACCGATGGATATGGGATCATCCATCGCCCATCATACAGGTCAAGATGCGTATACGCTAGTCTACTCTGGTGTATTGATGCCCTGTCTCGATATACCCTCGACTAGGAACTGTTATAGGATGTACTCATCGACTACCAAGGCCCCACTAGTCTGATCTCATCATAGTCCCAGTAGTCGAGTACAGATCCTAAGGGCTTTATCAACATGTGAGAGTAAAACAGTAAACCAATACAAGTCAACATGTTAAGATAAAGTGAAACCAAATAGCATACTATCATGACGAGCAAGAAAGTCATCTCTATATATATCCAAGCATCCATTATAATATACATCATATGTACAACAATGGCCTCTAGGGCATATACATAACTAACAGGTGTACATGGACTCCATTTCGGTCCGCATTGCATCCAGCCATTTTACCGAGTCAACGCTCTGAATGGCCTGCTGGAAGCTAGTCGGCTCATCACTATCAATGATGCAATCCTCTCTATCCCCGTCTATGAGAAAACCGTAGTATCTCTCGGACGGCGCAGGAATGTCCTGATCTTTCGAACCCTCTGGTTCTACTAAGCATTCAGTAATAGCTCGTGGTTCTGGAATTTCTTCCAGTTCTATTGCGCTCCTACTTATTTCTTTTTCTATGAACTGGTGTTCTAGAAAGTGGGCATGGCGAGAAACAAAAACCTTTTGCTCCTCTTCGCAATAGAAGAAATATCCTTTGGAGTTCTTTGGATATCCCACAAACTTGCACTGTACTGAGCGTGCCTCGAGCTTGTCCGCATTCTGCTTTTTGACAAAAGCTGGACATCCCCATGTCTTAATGTGATTAAGATAGGGTCTCTTCCCACACCACATCTGATATGGTGTAGTAGGCACAGTCTTAGTAGGAACTCGGTTCAAAAGGTATGCAGCTGATTCTAGCGCATATCCCTAGAACGATCGCGGCAACTCAACGTTACTCATCATGGACCGTACCATATCCAATAGGGTTCGGTTCCGTCTCTCCGATACACCGTTATGTTGCAGAGTGTATGGAGGAGTAAGCTGAGAGAGAATTCCATTCTCTTTTAAGTAACCCAGGAACTCGGCACTCAAGTATTCACCACCTCGATCAGATCTTAGTGCCTTGATACTTTTGCCTGTTTGTTTTTCTACTTCATTCTTATATTCCTGGAATTTTTCAAAAGCCTCGGATTTATGTTTCATTAAGAAAACATAACCGTACCTTGAAAAGTCATCCGCAAAAGTAATGAAGTAAGAATAACCGCTTCGTGCATGCGTTGACATTGGACCGCACACGTCGCTGTGTACGAGTCCCAAGAGCTCGCTCTCTCTTACTCCGTGTCCAGTGAACGGAGTCTTTTTCATATTTCCTTTGAGACAGGATTGACAAGTTGCATACGATTGATATTCGAACGAATCCAAATATCCTTCTGTATGTAACTTAGTCAACCTTCTCTCATTGATGTGACCCAGTCTACAATGCCATAAGAAAGTTTTATTGATTTCTGGAGACTTTCTTTTGTGTGTATTCTGGACATTGAAAATCTGTGGTTGGTTCAATACGTATATACCGTTGTTTAATGTACCTGACCCAATCAAAACTTGATTAAGGTGAATGTTCACTACATTACTTACAAATGCAAATTCATAACCTTCTTTAGATAATAAAGATACATAAATGATATTACAGGTTGCATTTGGTACAAAATAACAACTACGCAAAACCAAAAAGTGTCCATCTGACAATCCCAGGTGATAGTCCCCCACGGCCTCAGCATCCATGCTACCTCCGTTTGCAACTCTGAGGGTCATGTCACCTGCCTTCAAAACTCTACGCTTTCTCAACGCCTGCAAAGAATTACAGATATGAGATCCTGATCCGGTATCTAATACCCAGGATGCAGAGTTTATTGATAGACAGTTTTCAATAACATACACACCTGAAGCTGAAGCCTCAACTTGCTTCAGATCCTGGGTTCTGGCCTTCCAAGCCTTGCAATCCTGTTTCCAGTGTCCACTTTTGTGACAGTAGAAGCATTCTTCCTTCCCCACCAGCTTTCCCGCTACCTTTGTTGCCTTTCTTTTTCCCTTCGTATCCACTTTACTGACACCGCCTCTTGGTTTGGCGGGGGTTTTCTTCTTCTCGCCCTTGGCTTTTGCCCTGGACCGAGAAGAGGAAGATCCTCCGACAAACAAAGTGGATGTCTCCCTACCTTTCTGTAGGGTGCCCTCTGCACTCCTCAGCATGTTGAGGAGCTCTGAAAGTTCAACTTCCTTTTCCTGTAAGTTGAAGTTCAGAATGAACTGGGCGTAAGTGGAAGGAAGGGACTGAAGAATCAAGTCCGTATAGAGCTCATTCTCCAACGTGGTCCCAAGTTCCGCGAGCTCCTCTATGTAGCCAATCATCTTAAGCACGTGTTCCGCTACCGATGATCCAACGGCCAACCTTGCCGAAAACAACTTCTTCGACACTTCATATCTGGCGATACGAGACTGCTCTCCATACAGTTCTTTTGTATGAAGAAATATGGACTCTAGGTCCATATTCTCGTGCCTCCTTTGATGTTCGTTGTCCATCGAGGCAAGTACGAGGCATTTGGCCTTCGCGCAATCTATTTCCCAGGTCTTACGGATTTCCTTATCCGCGACACTGGTTTTGGGACCTGGGACAGGGGGAGCTTTGGTGGTAAGGAGATACCCCAACTTGTCGTAAGTGATTGCCATCTTGACATTCCTGAGCCAATCTTTGTAGTTTGGCCCTGTCAGTATGTTTTTATCTAGTAATAACTTAAGTCCGGTCATCTAGAATGGTCGCTGCAATTAGGAGAGAGAAAAGAAACACTTTAACATGATGCTCTTGCAAGTTTAGAGTGGTTTTTAGTTTGTCTAAACAGGATGGCTCCCACTGTCTCTCGAATCCCTTCTCAAACCGTAAAGAAAGGATTAGTCGGGATCAATCTCACCGTACAATACTTGCTTAACCGTTCAGCCAGGCCAGTGTCGGTACTTCGAGGGAGGTTTTCCAACGCTTTCGCGAGTTCCTTAATTAAGTAACCTCTTTTCCCTGTGGGCGTAGCCCCGCTAACACCTTTCTAGACACCTACTGGGTTTATAGCATTGATCGTTAAGTGAGAGTTTTCCCGAGGAGTAGCATATACTCACAGGGATCGGGATCCAAATATCATCGCGTGATAAAACCGAAGGAATCCTACCAGAATCATCACACTCCAAATGGTATGCAGCGCTAGCAAGTTTCAGTACTTATGAAACTCCCGATGTGGATTTTTGCCCCATGCTCTTATGACCTTGACTTTGGCCAAAATATCATAAGTCACATGTCAAGTTCTACCCGTCATTCTCCTGGTTAATTTGGACCCACCCGTACCTACCCTTGACTTTGGCCAAAATGGCAGCACGACTATCCCAAACCAACGCATCTATCTATGCTGCACATGAATACCCAATAGCTACCAATCACTATGCCTTGACTTTGGCCAAAATACATAGCTTGAATACTTTTTGACCATTTATGTGGAATGACGGAGGGCTACGAATGGTTTTGGCGAAACCGTGAACGTAGTGAACTTGATATAATCGATGGAACAAGATAGCTTTTAAAAGGAGTGGTTCAAGCTCCGCGTTTAAAAGTTTAGTTTTGAAAAGAACCGAGTGGTTTTCAAAGTGTTCCAATCGACTTTTACTTGGTTTATTTTCTTGCATTAGTTCTTTTAATGCGTCCCATCATTTAATCCTACCATTGCAGAAAACAACCAAAATATGACGTATGCTTATGCCATTCGCATTCGCCACGGGGCCCCGTCATCACCCGTTAGGTTACTTAACTAACGACAGAGCGGGGGCTGGGCTAGCGCGGCTGTAAAATATAAGCAACGCCTAAATAGTTATAGTATATAAATATATAGCAATGATAGACATTACAGATCACAGATGAAAACATTGGATATACTAGGAATCCGCAATCCGTTCGAGCCTGCAACGAAAAGCGGATTACACGGTCGCGGTGAATAGCCAAATACCCCTCCCAAGACCCCTACGGGTGCGGCAAACTACCTGCCAAGTACCCAAAGCGAAGCAACCTCCCTCAACACCGTGAGTAGGCCACTCGGCACTTCGAGATACCCGGTAGTTTATGCACCCCCTCCATAGGTCTATCCTAGGAGCAAAAAAAGTAAAAAGAATTATACAATGACGGCTACAACCCCGATCCGGTTGTGTGGCCAAATAAATAATAATACATCAATTTACATATTACATGAATGAAAGAAAAAGAAACACTCATCTCACATCCACCCCGGCTATTCACCCGCGACAATCCAACGCATTCATATACACATACCATCATCAAACACAGATCACAGATATGTATAACCCCCACTAATCGACATATAGCGATTAGCCGACGTTCAATACATATAAACATCACAGATATAACCGATTAGTCAAAGTATAGTGAAGTTCGATCAAAAATACGGATTTATAGGCCCCCAAATACACATTTCATTTCTGGAAAATCTGGGCTGAAATAAACCATCTTAAAAATCCCAAAACCACAACCTAAGAACACTGCACCAAACTCGGTCATGAACCGAGTCAAAACGGCGGCGGTTCCGCGGCAAAAGTATACCCATTGCCGCGGAACCGCGGCGCTTTGAAGGGATCACTCGACCGTTTTTGGTGGGCTTCTTCACAAAACCCTGAGATGATTTTTGGAGTATGACTTTTTATTTTTAGAGCAGAAAAAATTTTAACAGAAACTTGGGGTTTTGCATGTCGTAGTTTTGCGATTTTTCCGATCGAACTTCCATATACTTTTACTACCTAGCTAGTTTATGTTTAGTTAGGCTCTGATACCACTGTAAGTCCACGTTGCCCACCCCGGTGCTTGCGGGGAGGCGGAAAACGGAATAAAAAACGGATTTTTACTACTCTAGGCAACATGGATTAGACAAAGTCGGGATCTTTGCTAAACAAAACTAACTAAAAGCTAACTAGAGAGTAGCTACAAAGAAGAATGGTTATACCTAGGGCTTCAAGTCCTTCTCTCCTTGCTCCTTGGAGTAGTAGAAAGGGATCACCTTTGTCGTCTTCTCACGTCGAAGAAGGATCCACCCGAAAGCCTCAACCTTTGGCTTCAACTTCAAGCTAGAAGTAACTAGGGTGCTAGAAGTGCTAATCCTAGAACCCTAGATGAGAGTAGAGATTATTATGGAATGGTTTTTCTTAAGCTCAAGTGTTTCTCAACACATGAGAAGGGAGAGCTTGAGGAAGAGGAAGAGCAAGAGAGAGAAAGTATATGATAGAATGAGAGAAATATGAAGCATTCTCACATATATGTGTGGATTATTGTGAATTGATAATTAGTGAGATAATTGTCATGGCTTAATCAAGACATGACCATTATCATTTCATTTTTAATGCAAATTGCAAGGATCAAAGAGCATCTTCCAAATGAAATGATGATGGTCAAAGTGTCAACCTAGGTCAACAAGTCAAGAATGTCAAATGGTCAACAACCATAACCATGCACAATTATATTAAACTAATATCAATTAACCATAATACACACATAAGTATTAGGGTTAATAAAAATGACAATGGTCATTAACCCTAATCAAAGTCCTCTCCCTCTGTCTCAAGCAACTGTGCATACGCACCCGTATTCGTGGTCCGAGGAACACGAATACAAAGAGATAAAACCAATCCCAAATCATATACTAGGATCTGGCTTAAACCAAAGCCCGCTAGTATAAGCTGTCCGGACAACAAACGTGCATAAGTGCGCGGATGTGAACGAACCCTGTCGCAAAACCATGCGACCTCTACTCATTTTGCCTAAAGACGAATAGCTCTCTGTATGGGACTCTAAAGACTCGACACTACGCTGGCAGTGGGTTTAACCACAGACCGCAAGCGGCACTAGCTGTACGTAACGGTCCCCAGGTAGATGCCGATAAGAAGACTGACGAGGTGACCCCATCTGAACTCCTACTGAGCCTGTATGTGTCAGTCTCCGTACAGTCCGGTCTGTTCGTCTGATACATCGCATGGCGGGATTTGGGGGGCGGTAAACGTCTGTCCCCTAATAGCGGTACAAGTCGTGTCGGAGTGTAGCCCAGAACACCCTGAGATAACACTGGAAACCTACCAGTATATCTCGCTTTCCCTGGCCAGGGACTACTCGTGTAATGGCTCTCCTAGACATAGTGCGATGTCAACCCCCAATACCGGGAGAGACGAATCCTGTCTAACCATCACTGCCTCCAAGTGCTTCGGGACTGCACCCAAAAACTACCTGTTTGCACAACTCCTTTGAGCCGTGGTAGGGTAGTAATCAAAGTGCAGTGGGAACACACTCAAGGCGAAGTGACAGTGTCAAGTCAACGGACTAAGCTGTACTCATGTCACCTGGGAACTGATAACTGACGATAGGTATAATACCAACCAACAGTTCCCGACGAGTCCTGTCCAGTGTACTCGTAACCTAACGAGCACCCGCATACTATCTCAAGTACGACGTACTGACGACTGTGGGACAGACCGTCTCCTAGGCTGGGATGAGAAGCGCATACGCTAGTCTACTCCGGAGTATCGATGCCCTGTCTCGATAGTCCAACGACTAGGGACCTGCATAAGGATGTGCTTATGGATTACCCAGCCCCCACGAGTGTGAGCGCCATCACAACGCTGGTAATCAAGCAAAGATCCTAAGGGCTCTACTAATATGTATATAAGCGATATGCTAAAAGAAACACATGCACATATTAAAGCGGAGACAAACCAAGTAGCATACTACCATTTCGAGCAAGATTCTATATACAACTGTGAATATCCCAAGCTTCCATCAAGTAATATACATACTAGTATGATACAGTAATGGCCTCCAGGGCATATACACTAACAGAGCCGGCTTTGTGCTTGTAGGTCGGGTACAGGGGTGGCCTGATCGGCCCCTGTCGGCCCTCTCTTCTGAGTTCTGGGACACGTCATCTGCCACGTGTCCTGATCTGGAAGGTCGCCAATATAGAGCATTGTTCCCCTCCGAATGGCGGCGCGACGTAGAGACGTCTTGCCTGAGATTCGGGGCAGATGCTATTTGGTTTTATCCGTCCACTTCTCCGAAAATGCCAAGTTGATTTATGACACCATATATCGGAGGTTTAGACGGATGCGGCCGATGTAGCAGACTTCGTCAGATTCCCCCTCGTTTGAGGGGTTTTTGATTGTGGGGACGCTCTTCCCTGCAGGCGCAAGCCCCTCCAGTTAATTACGCTACCGCATCGCGGTAACAACTTTCTCCTTCTCCAGCTGATCACTTCGTGTCGTGGGTGTTTGTTTTGTTTGTGGTTGCCCGTGGATTGTATACAGAAACTGATTTATGTTGTCGTCCGTAGAACGTGGATTAGTCCAAATCCGTATTTTCTTAGATTTGGGTTTAGGGTTTTATGTTTAAGGAAACGTTAGCCATATTTAAGGCTAAGATCAACTTAAACGTTTGTTAAGGATACGTTAGTCCAATTTAAGACTAAGATCAACTTAACAGGATCGTTTAGATCCAACAAGAGAGCATTTGGGCTCTATTGTTCCTGTTTAGGGACATAGTGGTCCATTGCCAGTTTAGGGACATGGTGGTCCATGGAATGTATGGCCGTCGGGACCCATCACCTTTTTGACGACGTTGAAAAATTACGACGACAGATATCAGAAGAATTCGGAGATGTACCCTTGAACCAAAATTGGTTGAGAGATCTATAGTCCAATTTGGGACTAAAATCTGTTTGAAGGTTTAGTTTAGGAATACGTTAGCCATATTTGAGGCTAAGATCAACTTAAACGTTTGTTAAGGATACGTTAGTCTAATTTGAGACTAAGATCAACTTAACAGGATCGTTTAGATTCGACAAAAGAGCATTTGGGGGCTCTATTGTTTCAGTTTAGGGACATAGTGGTCCATTGCCAGTTTAGGGACATGGTGGTCCAACATTCCCATTTTGGGGACAAACATTGGTTTAAGGACCTCATAGTCCATGAGTTGAAGAACCCCACAGTCCATATCAATGTGTGGTTGTCGGGACCCGTCACCTTTCTGACGACGTTGAAGAATTACAATGACAAATATCAGAGGAGTTCAGAGATGTATCCTTGAACCGGGTATAAATTGATTTGGGAGAGCAGTTGTGCTCAGTTCAATTTAATTTGAGAACTTATGGCCAGAATTGGGCTAAGTCCAGTTGAGAATATTCAACATTTTGTTTGTGTTTGGCCTATCAGGCCTTTATTTGGGCTCTGCCCATGTTTAATAATGCATAGCATTTTTTTTGGCCTGTTAGGCCTTTTTAATTGGGCTCTGTCCCTTTTTAATAATGCATAGCATTTAATGTTCTGACAGTGCGCCACGTGGCTTATCAGGCGCTTTGCGCCGATTGAGGAGCGCAAGACGCAAACTGATGTGGAGGTGACACGTGTCATACTCTAGTGAGCGCAAGTCTGTTAGCACAGTACGCTGCGCCAGTGCGCTGCTGACACGTGGCGCGCTCGGATGACTTGCACCAATCCAAGAGCGCAATACTCATTTTTTTAAAGCGCAAGGCGCAGATTATTCTGGGATTGACACGTAGCGTGTTCTGGTGACTTGCGCCAACCCAAGAGCACAGAGGCTCATTTCAGAAGTGTAAGGCACTGTTCCATAGCGCAGAACGCATCTTGATCAAATTTAGATCAAAGAAAACAAGTTTTTCTTGTTCCAAAGATTTCAAGAACCAATGGTTCTGATTCTTATCAAAAGGCAATGCCTTTATATAGATCAAAAGATCTAATCATGAAGTAGATTACTCCTTTATTATTATTTTTTATTGATGATCTTGATCTTGTTCGTAGATCTTTAATCTTTTTTTTAGAAGAAATTCTTCATTTTATCAGCGGTTTACCTTTGTTTCTTTTCGAGTTTCTTCTCAAAGTTTTTAGAGGAGTTCTGTATATCTGAAACTTGGAGTCTAGGGGCCTTTATATAGGGCCAATTAGTTTGTTAGGTTGGTTACAGAGATCTTTCTCTGATTGATCTGGGGATATTTCCCCACTGTCGGATCTTTGATCCAAGGGCTCTGTTTTACAGAAGATAATTTTCTTGTTTTAACAAGATTAGAAAGATCTTTCTAAAATTTTAATTCTGATTTAGTGCTGGCACAGTTAGCGCAAGTGCACCTACGCTTGACACGTGTCGCACAGCGCAGAGCGCAGCGTAACCGCGCTAGCGCAACTGTGTTGACACGTGTCGCGCAGCGCAGAGCGCAAATCATCTGAAGCGTTGCTTCCTTTATTATTATTTGAATTTTTAACACAGAGCTTTGCTCCGATTAGGGGAAACAGAAGCGTTGCTTCATTTCCCGTCTTGGAATTTGAACAGAGCTTTGCTCTGATTGGGGGAAACAAATGCCCCCCATCGTTGCGCTTACGTGGCCCTAGACGTGAGCGCAGCGGTGGATGAATTCCAACCGTTGGGAAGTTGAAACGGCTCTCAATGCCTTCAAATAGGACCTTTGGTCCCCCAGATGATTTTCATCTCTTCATAAGAATTTTTATTCAGAGCATTGCTCTTAGGCTTTAAGAACTTTTCAAGAGTAAGACTCTGTTAAAACTTAAGTATAGTTTAAAACTTTTAAGAAACCAAGGTTTTACCCATTAATAGAGCTTTGCTCTATATAGATCTTTGATCTAAAGAGAACCATTTTAGGGTTCCAATAACAGAGCCTTTACTCTCTAAAAGGATTTTATTTTTTGATGAATTATATCATTTTTCAGAGCAAAGCTCTCAATGTTCTCGGGGGATTTCTTTAAACTCCTTTCATAACTGATATTGACAGGTGTCACTCCTGTCTGTAGAGCATTGCACTCGGGGAGTTTAATTTCCTGCGCCTGTTTTGAATCAAAAATTGCTTAACTAGTCCGTTCGCTGATTTTGTTGATTTTCTTTTACAGGAGTAATGGATGCCCACTTGTATGACCTTGATGAGATCATCTCTTATGGAAACATTCGCCGACTCGGCCGTTCTCAGAACCGGGAACTCACAAACGCCGAGTGTGCCGATATTATGAGTCGCTTCGACGCCTATAACGGTCAACTGCTTCCTCGACGCTCCCCCCTCCTGAAGCTTATTGTGGGACCAATTTGGGAAGCGCTTCCCCTATTCTTTACCGGCGTGCCGCTTAGGGCGTTGGATGCCGCCGAGGATAAGGTGCACTCGGTGTACCTGACGAACCTAATCTCGAAGAGACGGCGGGACAATCTTGTCGATCTCCTGCACCAGGCCTTTCAACAGTACGCCATACTTGCTGTCTATCGAAGGGTAGAGGACATCAGTGGGGATCCCGATGCCCGTGCTTGCGAAAGAAAGCACACTAGGATGGTTCGCCAGGCTTGGAAAGTCTTGGACAAGGTCACTTTTGAGTTCCTCAATCCATGTCCTGGATTTGAGGTTTTTCCATTGTAATAGCTTTAGTAGCATCTTCATTTACCACTTTCGTAATTGTAAGAACCTTTTTGCAATATGAATGGCAAATTTCTCGTTTCAGCGTGTTTTATTTCTCGTTCTGAATCTTTTGCACATGCATGCATGGGTATGTCTCGAACGCTTAATCAAATGCAAATCAGATGTTTTTTCTGTCGCTTTCTTCTCTTTGCTGTGTTGTTTGCCATGTGATTTTAGCAAGTGCGATCCATCGATGGTATATAACTGTCAATCTTATGCTTTCTGCAGAGTGGCGATGGCTTAGAAGACAGGGTTAAGGTATGTCTCCTAAGACTTTTCAACTTTATGAGCCGTGAGGGTCTCATAAAGACTTTCTCCCTACGAGTCGAGAGAATCTCGTAGGTGTATTTTCTCCTTAGGGGTCGTGAGGACTCCTAAGTGTGTTTTCTCTTGAGAGTCGTAAGGATCTCACTAGAGAATTTTCTCTCTTACAAGTCGAGAGGACTCGTAAGTGGTTGTTTCCCTCCTTGTCGAGATTCGACTTTAGAGAGTGTGGTCCGTGAATAGTATGCAAGAGTCCGTTTTGGACCGACTTGTAGGACCCCAGTGCTTAGGAAACAGGTTTTTTAATCCCCGCTGCCTAAGGCTTTTCCTCACGAGTCAAAACGAATCGAGCAGTTCTCGCAAAGACACTAATTTCCTCACGAGTCGAGACGAATCGAGCAGTTCTCACAAGAATATCCTAACGTCACAGTTAACCTCTGCTCTTTACGACAGAGGTCCGTTAGGGTCTGTGGTACTTAGGGTTTCGTCCATCGTACCGTCGTGTTGGCTGATGTGTTTCTCGATAGGCAATCTTGCTGTTCGAGTAGCCTTGCGACATGTCGTGTCTCTGATCCCTTCGGGGGCTGGACAAGACATCTTCAAGCAATCCTCCTAGGCAGTTTGACCGTCGGAAGAGCAAGCGTTAGGAATTTTGCCATGCCACTTTTTACTTGAGGTTGGGCTCATTTTGGAGAGCCCCGATGAGTCATAACCACTTCGCGCTGGTGTGGGATGATCTCCGATAGTCTTTTAGGCTTTATATGACTTGCCGTTAAGACCCTGAAGCTAGGAATTTGTCCTTTGCTTCGTTTGCTGGCATTGCGTTTGTTGTATCGAGACGAATGTTGCGGTTGTCTTTAGGTTGCTGGTGAACCGTCCAGGTTTGGAACTAGGGATTTTGCCGTGGCTCCTTTTGGTGATGTCGCGTCTGCTGTGTCGAGACGAACGTCGAGGTGGTGACCACTCCGCACTGGTGCGAGATGATCTCCGATTGTCTTTCAGGATTTATATGACTTGCCGTTAAGACCCTGAAGCTAGGAATTTGGCCTTCGCTTCGTTTGTTGGTATTGCATCTGCTGTATTGAGACGAACGTCAAGGTGGTGACCACTCCGCACTGGTGCAAGATGATCTCCGATTGTCTTTCAGGCTTTATATGACTTGCCGTTAAGACCCTGAAGCTAGGAATTTGGCCTTCGCTTCGTTTGCTGGCATTGCGTCTGCTGTATTGAGACGAATGTCGCGGTTGTCTCTAGGTTGCTGGCGAACCGTCGAGGTTTGGAACTAAGGATTTTGCCGTGGCTCCTTTTGGTGATGTTGCGTCTGCTGTATCAAAACGAACGTCGAGGTGGTTCCTAGGTTGCTGGTGAACCGTCGAGGTTTGGAACTAGGGATTTCTCCGTGGCTCCGTTGTTTGATTGTCGCGTCTGAATCCTGCTGGAGGACGAACACTATGGTGACATCTCGTTTGCTGAATCGAGACGAATGTCGAGGTGGTGACCACTCCATGTTGGTGTTAGATGATCTCCGATGGTCTTTCCGGTTTTATATGAGTTACCATCAGGACCGTGAAGCTAGGAATTTGGCCTTCGCTTCGTTTGTTTTGTCATGTCCGAATCCTGTTGGAGGAAGAACGTTGTCGTGACATCTCATCTGCTGTATTGAGACGAACGTCCAGGTGGTGACCACTCCGGGTTGGTGCGAGATGATCTCCGATTGTCTTTCAGGCTTTATATGAGTTGCCGTCAAGACCCTGAAGCTAAGAATTTGGCCTTTGCTTCATTTGCTGGCGTGTCCAAATCCTGCTGGAAGAAGAACGCTGGGGTGACATCTCATCTGCTGTATCGAGACGATCGTCGAGGTGGTGACCACTCCGCGCTGGTGCGAGATGATCTCCGATTGTCTTTCAGGCTTTATATGAGTTGCCATCAAGACCCTAAAGCTAGGAATTTGGCATTTGCTTCATTTACTTTGGCGCGTCAGAATACTGCTGGGGGAAGAACGCTGGGGTGACATCTCGTCTGCTGTATCGAGACGAATGTGGAGGTGAAGCTGGGATTTTTCCGTCGCTTCGTTTTGTTTCGATTATGGGGTCTTTTGTAGGCGTTGTATCTGCATCCTGCTTGACTGTGAAGGAACGCCGTTGTTGATATCTCGTCTGCTGTATCGAGACGAATGTTGCGGTGAAGCTGGGATTTTGTCGTCACTCCGCCTTGTTTCGACCATGAGGTCTTTTGTCGGCGTTATATCCATATCCTGCTGGACTGCGAAGGAACGCCGTTGTTAACATCTCGTCTGCTGTATCGAGACGAATGTTGAGGTGAAGCTGGGATTTTGCCGTCGCTTCGTTGTGTTTCGACCGTGAGGTCTTTTGTTGACGTTGCATCCATATCCCGCTGGACTACGAAGGAACACCGTTGTTGACATCTCGTCCGCTGTATCGAGACGAATGTTGAGGTGAAACTGGGATTTTGCCGTCGCTTCGTATCGTTTCGACCGTAAGGTCTTTTGTTGGCGTTGTATCTACATCCTCTTGGACTGCGAAGGAACGCCGTTGTTAACATCTCGTCTGCTGTATCGAGATGAATGTTGAGGTGAAGCTGGGATTTTGCCGTCGCTTCGTTATGTTTCAACCGTGAGGTCTTTTATTGACGTTGCATCCACATCCCGCTGGACTGCGAAGGAACGCCGTTGTTGACATCTCGTCCGCTGTATCGAGACGAATGTTGAGGTGAAGCTGGGATTTTGCCGTCGCTTCGTATCATTTCGACCGTAAGGTCTTTTGTTGGCGTTGTATCTACATCCTGCTGGACTGCGAAAGAACGCCGTTGCCGACATCTCGTCTGCTGTATCGAGACGAATGTTGAGGTGAGGCTGGGATTTTGCCATCGCTTCACTTTTTTTCGACAGTAAGGTCTTTTGTTGGCGTTGTATCCATATCCCGCTGGACTGCGAAGGAACGCCGTTGCCGACATCTCGTCTGCTGTATCGAGACGAATGTTGAGGTAAAGCTGGGATTTTGCCGTTGCTTCGCTTTGTTTCGACCGTGAGGTCGGTTGTTGACATCATGTCTGCATCTGGTTGGAGTGAGGAGAAACGCCGTTGGTGATCTCTAAGTTGTTGACATCGACGTCGAGACCCTGAAGCTAGGGATCTTCCTTCGCTTCGTTTGTTGACATTGTGTCTGCAGTATTGCGACAAATGTGGAGATTGTCTCTAGGCTGTCTATGAACCGTCGAGATTTGGCTTCGCTTTCTGATGGAGCCTGTTGGGAAGGTATGGTTCTCTCTTTGTTTGTGCCCCTGGATTGTATACAGGGATCGATGTGATCTCATATGTAGGGCAAAAGTTTCATTCATTTTTTTATATTATTTTTTTATTTCCGCGATACTCTATCATTTCAGCTTTTATATCGCGAAGGTTGTGATTGCCCAATCATTTCGGCTATTTTTTTTATTTAACTCGCTGCTTTTTATTGCGAGTTGCCCAATCATTTCGGCTGTTTTTGTATGCATTCATTTTTACTTGCTGATTTCGTTGCAAGTTGCCCTATCATTTCGGCTATTTCATATGTATTTTTGGCTCGCTGATTTTTTTATCGCGAGTGTGGAACTTGGAATCTGATGCTAATCTTAGCATCAACATCGCTACGACTGGAATATTGCCAGGAGCGAATCATCATTTGTCTCTGTCGATGTTGAACAAAGGTGGCTTAGTAAACAGGGTTAGGGTCCTGTCGACTAAGGCTTTTGACTTCATGAGCCGTAAGGGTCTCACAAAGGTATTTCTCCCTACAAGTCGTGAAGACCTCGTAGGTGTGTTTTCTCCTTAGGAATCGTGGGGATTCCTAAGTGTATGTTCTCTTATAAGTTGTAAGGATCCTACAAGAGTGTTTTCTCCTTATAAGTCAAGAGGACTTACAAGGGTTGTTCACCATATGGACATATCCCTAGTCACGGGTGGGACTTGGCTAGGGAAATGTTTATTCGTGCCCGTGGATTGTATACAAGGGTCAGTATTGAGCCACTTGTAGGGCAATAACGAAGGTTGTGGGGGTTGGTTAAGAACAGGTTCAGGTCTCTATAACTTAAGACTTTCAAATCTTATGAGCCGTGAGGGTCCCATAAGAGAGTTCTCCCTACGAGTCATGAGGATCTCGCAAGTGTAATTTATCCTTAGGAATCGTGAGGATCCCTAAGTGTATTGCTCCCTTGTGAGTCGTAAGGATCTCACGCGGGTGGTTTCTCCTTACTCGGTCGAGAGGACCCTGTAAGTGTCTTTTAACGAGGTTGCGCCCATTCGGGTTTTCACAAACACTCGCCGGTAGCCCTGCTGTTTTTACTCACGGAGCCCTTTCGGGTTTTCATCCGTGCCCACTTTGCTTATGAACATACCGTTTTCTTTCTTTTTATTATTTTTTTATCCTTTTTTCTAACGAGGTTGCGCCCTTTCAGGTTTTCACACACTCGCCGGTAGCCCTGCTGTTTTTACTCACGGAGCCCTTTCGGGTTTTCATCCGTGCCCATTTTGCTTATGGACATACCGTTTTCTTTTTTTTTTTTATAATTTTTTTTATTCTTTTTTCTAACGAGGTTGCACCCTTTCGGATTTTCACAAACACTCGCCGGTAGCCCTGCTGTTTTTACTCACGGAGCCCTTTCGGGTTTTCATCCGTGCCCATTTTGCTTATGGACATACCATTATCTTTTTTTATTATTTTTTATTATTTTTTTTACACCACATTAGCCTGGGGATGCCGCGGGTTGGTAGTAGTTTAACGACGTTTCGGTCATAGGTCAACGTATGATTACGTAGCTAAATTTTGCCGCAAATCTTTACATGTTTTGTGCCGGAGGTAGATTCCTTGAAGAGAGGGCTGAGAGCGACTTCTTCGTTAGCGTCGCTTCCAAACGTGATAACTTGCGATCCCTTGGCGTCGGCTATGTGATAGTTGCCAGCAGCTCTTTCACGCTCATCTGTCGTGCTTCTCTGTTCCCGACAAGCCTTGCGCTTCACTCGTTGAACGTGTCATCGATGGGCAACATATCCCTGCCACCAGTTTTTAAAGGATATGCACTCCTCGGTAAGGTGTGAAATCCTCTGATGGTATAAACAGAAGTTAGGATGTATGTCCGTTTCATCAAGACGTATATTGCTAGGGGAATTTCCTTTGAGAGAGGGCAACTTCATTCCTATTGCCGGGGCCCTAGCGAATTGATTCCTTACTTTAAGCTTGCTTTTGCTGGCGATAGGGATGCTTTGCTCCATTCGGGGCGTCTCGACCTTTTCCTCCAGTCGTTAGCGTTTGGCCTTTTCAAATATAGCCAGTTCACGCTCCCGATTGGCTTTGCTTTCCTGACGGGCTTCGTTTAGGAATGCATCAATCATTTCGTCTGATGATCCTAGATGTTCTGGTTCGGGATTTGCCCCCGGTTTCCCTGCGTCAGGAATTTCTTCACTGTCTATCGACGAATGAAAGATCACATGGCAACTTGCTATGTAACCCTCAGATTCATCCGACGAGCTTTCTCCATCATCTTCCTCCCGAAAGACGTGGCTGAGGAACTCTTGGAGCGTGATGGGAGTCCGCGCCTTCTGATTATGTTCCTCCAGTGCGTCGATCTATTTTTGCAGGCTCGTGCGCTTGCCACCGGGCTTCATGACCTTTTTGGACATCTTCTTTTTTTTCAAAGATTTTGACGGCTGGATGTGCGAGCTTTGGCTATCACCACTGATCTTTGGAGTTGGGTGCGGCTTTAGCATCCCTTCGATGATCTAGGGTTCTAGCGGGTTCTTCCACCTGATCGCCGGGCATGTCTGGAGAACATTCAGTATCCTTTTGGTTTTGGCTGATAGCACAACCTTCCACGGAGCTTCTTCAACAAAAGAACAAGTTGCCCCTGGCGTGCCCGTCTTCTTTGGAGTGTACGGCTGTGGTGGGTTTACTTTCCACTTTTCAGAAAGCGCAAACTTGCCTTGTAGGTACTGATCCTCGATCCATCCCTTAAAGACGAAGCAATCCTCGATTGGGTGACTTACCGTTTGGTGGTAAGGGCAATAATTAGGATTATTCACCTCGTTGGGTTGCGGTGGTCTCCTTGGATTCGGGAGATAGATAAGCCTATTGCGCAACGCCAGCTCGAACAGCCTCTTCATCTTGTCCCGTGGGAATGAGTAAGGACGCTTCATTTTCTCATTGTAATAGCGCCGTCTCACTTCCACTTGATCCGCTAGCTTTGGGGCACTAGGCTGCTGTTGGGTGTTCGCAACGAAGGTCGCCTTCCCTTTACCCTTGTCGTTCCGAGGTTTCGGCTTCAGGGGCGACGGTCTGTGACCCATTTGATCCATCTGGGCTAACTTGTCGATCAAAGCCTGAAATGTGGTCGGTTTGAAGAACATCATGAACTGTGAGATAGTTGCGTGAGGATCGAGAGTGCCTACGAACATGCCCACCGCTGGTGCTTCTTCGATACGCTGTTCGCACTTCGACCATAAGTTCCGCCATCGGATTGCATATTGAACCCAAGTTTCGCCCGTCTTCACTCTTGCATTGATCAAAGCTGTTATCGGGGTGCGTTCACTGGCGCTCGCGAATCGCTGAGTGAATAGCAATTCCATCTCTGCGAAAGTTTTGACGGAGTCGTTCGGAAGCTCGGAGTACCACTCAAGTGCCGTCTCCGATAAGCTGCCAACGAATTGGCGAAGCAAGAGCTTATCATCGCCGCCGGTGTTGCCACAAAGAACCCTGAACTGGGCAACATGTTGATGGGGATTGCCAGTCCCCTTGTAGACATGGAATTTCGGGATTGTGTAGCCCGGCGGGTATTTTATCTGATCATACCAGTTCGGATATGGTCGCCCTGTTTTGACAACCTGGCCAGCCGCTTCATTTGCCTGGTGCATTCTTATTTGCTAGGCAATATAATCATCCAGGGCAGCTTTGGAAATTGTCTCCTCCTTGGCTGTTGAAAGAGCCGGCAGTAGATATGACGTTTCTCCTCTGTCATCTTCAAGGACAATCGGAGGATCTTCAGCAGGAGGATCCTGCTGGATCATCATACCCACCATGTCCTAGAACAGAAGGGTCATTCGTTTTATATTGGCTGCTTGTTCCGTAGCCTCTTTGTCCTTCTTTTCTAGTATTCTCCGAAGGAATTCGACATCGGTTTCTTGCTCCTGGCGTTGATCCGAGGATGCTTCTGGGCTTTCTTTTGGCCCGGTGAGTGCGGCCATCGCAGTCATCATTTCTTGAAGCTTCTGCTGCTACTCTTGAGCTTTAGTCACCGATCGCGTAAGCGGTCTATGACCTGTGAATATACGGCTGTCCTCTTTCCCGGCCACCATGTAGACGGTATGTACCTCCATGCCCCAAGACTTAAGACGTTCGGGTTCATTGCCTTTGACATTTGCCGCAGGCGTGGAGACTTTCTCCGGCCTTCTTCTCTTATGGGCCATCGAAGTTGAGGGGGCCGTTGCTGTGGGCACCCAGGTAGCTGTCGTCTTCCGTGACTTAACAGGACGGTTTTCTTCCTGTCGGACCTTTGACTTCTTATGCTGATGGGAGAAATTCGGATCAATCACCGATTCTCGGACTCGTCGCCAAGTCTTGTAGACTTTGGAAGACAGCCGTTGAGGAGACTGCTCCGGCTTTGTTTCTACGACGGTCTCTACCGGTGGAGGAGAACTTTTGAGCACAGCAGTTGGCGAATTCCTGCGTACCCTGTTAAGCAGCTCAAAGTTGTTTCCGGTTGGAACAATAGCATTAATTTCCACCGTTGGAGCTGGTGGAGTAAGTCCAGAGGGCGAGTTGCCCCCAGCCTTCCTTATCCGGTGCCAGTGGCGACGTCGGGCGTGACGAGTTGTTGGGATTGGTTCGGCGACGGTTTTGTCTTGCCCCCTGTTCAGGTGAGGGGCTGTTGCCGGTGTCAGCCTCTTGAAGACTGACGTCCGTTGAGAAGCCGTGTCCAACCGGTCAAAGACAGATTTCTGAGCGGGAGCAGGAATGGGAGCAGTCAGTCTTGCGAAGACCGACCCTCTGGCAGGAGAAGCCACTTCGACGACTTCAGGAGCAGGGATGGCAATCTTCTTTGGGATGGCAACTTCAGGTATTATGGGCTTCTTGGTAGGCCCTTTGGAGCTCGGGTTCAGCCTGGTGAAGACCGAGGAGTTGGAATTGGACGACCCGTTGAGAGGGGCCATGGTAGTAGCAAGCCGATCAAAGACCGACTTCTTAGGAGCTTCCGGTACGGGAACTGGGGCAGTGAAGCTCATTGACGGGAGCATAGTCCCGAAAAATAGTCCAGTAGTAGCCTGGGTGATTTGTTTCACCAGCATCGTGAACAGTGATGCCGCCTGAGGTCCATAGGCTACACCTCCAGGTGAGGCGGAGCGTCGGTTGCAGTTGCAGTTGGAGCAGTTTAAGCGGTTGAACGCCATTGCTGTTTCCTTTCTGCGCCAAGCAAGAGACCAAATCTTAGTAACTTGAAACCCGAGGGCAACCATTAAAAAACCGCGATTCGTTCGCGAATACGACGCACGAAGTGTGGAGTGGAAAGAGGAAAAGGCCCCACCGGGCGTGCCAGAATCTGTTCCCCTCCAAATGACGGCGCGACGTAGAGACGTCTTGCCTGAGATTCGGGGCAGATGCTATTTGGTTTTATCCGTCCACCTCTCCGAAGATGCCAAGTTGATTTATGACACCATGTATCGGAGGTTTAGACGGATGCGGCCAATATAGCAGACTTCGTCAGATTCCCCCTTGTTCGAGGGGTTTTTGATTGTGGGGACGCTCTTCCCTGCAGGCGCAAGCCCCTCCAGTTAATTACGCTACCGCATCGCGGTAACAACTTTCTCCTTCTCCAGCTGATTACTTCATGTCGTGGGTGTTTGTTTTGTTTGTGGTTGCCCGTGGATTGTATACGGAGACTAATTTATGTTGTCGTCCGTAGGACGTGGATTAGTCCAAATCCGTATTTTGTTAGATTTGGGTTTGGGGTTTTATGTTTAAGGATACGTTAGCCATATTTAAGACTAAGATCAACTTAAACGTTTGTTAAGGATACGTTAGTCCAATTTAAGACTAAGATCAACTTAACAGGATCGTTTAGATCCAATAAGAGAGCATTTGGGCTCTATTGTTCCAGTTTAGGGACATAGTGGTCCATTTCCAGTTTAGAGACATGGTGGTCCATGGAATGTATGGCCGTCGGGACCCGTCACCTCTCTGACGACGTTGAAAGATTACAACGACAGATATCAGAGTAGTTCGGAGATGTACCCTTGAACCAAAGTTGGTTGAGAGATCTATAGTCCAATTTAGGACTAAAGTTTGTTTGAAGGTTTGGTTTAAGGATACGTTAGCCATATTTGAGGCTAAGATCAACTTAAACGTTTGTTAAGGATACGTTGGTCTGATTTAAGACTAAGATCAACTTAACAGGATCGTTTAGATCCGACAAAAGAGCATTTGGGGGCTCTATTATTCCAGTTTAGGGACATAGTGGTCCATTGCCAGTTTAGGGACATGGTTGTCCAACATTCCCATTTTGGGACGAACATTAGTTTAAGGACCTCATAGTCCATGAGTTTAAAGACCCCACAGTCCATATCAATATGTGGTTGTCAGGACCCGTCACCTCTCTGACGACGTTGAAGAATTATAACGACAAATATCAGAAGAGTTCTGAGATGTACCCTTGAACCGGGTATAAATTGATTTGGGCGACCAGTTGTGCTCAGTTCAATTTAATTTGAGGACTTATGGCCAGAATTGGGCTAAGTCCAGTTGAGAATATTCAACATTTTATTTGTGTTTGGCCTGTCAGGCCTTTATTTGGGCTCTGCTCTTGTTTAATAATGCATAGCATTTATTTTGGCCTGTTAGACCTTTTTAATTGGGCTCTGTCCCTTTTTAATAATGCATAACATTTAATGTTCTGACAGTGCGCCACGTGGCTTGTCAGGCGCTTTACGCCGATTGAGGAGCGCAAGGCGCAAACTGATGTGGAGGTGACACATGTCACACTCTGGTGAGCGCAAGTCTGTTAGCGCAGTGCGCTGCGCCAGTGCGTTGCTGCCACGCGGCGCGCTCTGATGACTTGCGCTAATCCAAGAGCGCAATGCTCATTTTTTTAAAGCGCAAGGCGCAGATTATTCTGGGGTTGACACGTGGCGTGTTCTGGTGACTTGCGCTAACCCAAGAGCGCAGAGGCTCATTTCAGAAGTGCAAGGCACTGTTCCATAGCGCAGAGCGCATCTTGATCAAATTTAGATTAAAGAAAACAAGTTTTTCTTGTTCCAAAGATTTCAAGAACCAATGGTTCTGATTCTTATCAAAAGGCAATGTCTTTATATAGATCAAAAGATCTAATCATGAAGTAGATTACTTCTTTATTATTATTTTTTATTGAAGATCTTGATCTTGTTCTTAGATCTTTGATCTTTTTTTTAGAAGAAATTCTTCTTTTTATCAGAGGTTTACCTTTGATTCTCTTCGAGTTTCTTCTCAAAGTTTTTAGAAGAGTTCTGTATATCTGAAACTTGGAGTCTAGGGGCCTTTATATAGGGCCAATTAGTTTGTTAGGTTGGTTACAGAGATATTTCTCTGATTGATCTGGGGATATTTCCCCACCATCCAATCTTTGATCCAAGGGCTCTGTTTTACAGAAAATAATCTTCTTGTTTTAACAAGATTAGAAAGATCTTTTTAGAATTTTAATTATGATTTAGTGCTGGCACAGTTAGCGCAAGCGCACCTGCGCTTGACACGTGTCGCGCAGCGCAGAGCGCAGCGCAACTGCGATGACACGTGTCGTACAGTGCAGAGCGCAGCGCAACTGCGCTGACATGTGTCGTGCAGCGCAGAGCGCAAGTCATCTGAAGCGTTGCTTCTTTTATTATTATTTAAATTTTTAACACAGAGCTTTGCTCTGATTGGGGGAAACAGAAGCGTTGCTTTATTTCCCGCCTTGGAATTTGAACAGAGATTTGTTCTAATTGGGGGAAACAAGCATCATCATTAGCCCCCCACTCTTGTCCCGACCAGCTGGCGGGTCGGGACAAGAGTGGACTGCCGGGCTGCCCGGGGACAGCTCCCTCTTAAGATTTCGCCAGGACGCGTCCCCGGGCTGTCAGCTGCCTTTTCTGCCAGCGAATCAGGGCGAAATCTCTGCATTTAAGAAAAGTACGCCGGTTTGTGCATCCTGTCACTGAAGCGACTGTCTGCGTGTTAAGCGTCGGTTGGCCGACGCGACGTGTGCAGACCTGTGGACTGATGGGGCGCAGCCCAGTGTGGGCGTGACATGTGGAGTGATTGGTCGTCGAGTTGATTTCGATCACTTGCCGAGTGTGCCGAGCGCCGCTGAGAAGGAAGCATCTCCATAGCCCCGAAGTCGAGGGGGGATTACTCAGACTTGGATAGACCTGATGTTTCTCGTTGGGGATTCGGATCCGCTGCATGTGATGGGCTCAGTGGCCTCGTTATAAGGGCTACAAACCCGCAGCGTCTGTTAGGCAGGAGGATGCCTGCTGGGGATGACCGAGTAGAGAAGCTGCTCGGTTGATCTTGGCGAGGGTCTTGACCCCTGGCATTGCGAGTAGGGAAGCTACCGGCCAGGGGTAGTCGAGTCTGGAAGGATTTTGATCCTTGTCTTTGTTGGGTAGGAAGCTATCCGCCGGGATGCGCCGAGTAGGAAGGGGCTCGGTGGCCTCGCGAAGAGGGCTTCGGACCCTCATCGTTTGATGGGCAGGAGGATGCCCGCTGGGGATGCGCCGAGCAGGAAGGAACTCGGTGGCCTCGTGATGAGGGCTTCAGACCATCAGTGTCTGATCGGCAGGAGGATGCCCACTGGGATGCGCCGAGCAGGAAGGAACTCGGCGGCCTCACGATGAGCGCTTAAGATCCTCAGCATCTTATGGGCAGGAGGATGCCCGTTGGGGATGTGCCGAGCAGGAAGGAACTCGGCGGCCTCGCGATGAGGGATTCAGACCATCAGCGTCTGATGGGCAGGAGGATGCCCGCTGCGGATGCGCCGAGCAGAAGGAACTCGGCAGCCTCACGGTGAGGGCTTGAGATCCTCACCGTCTGAAGGGCAGGAGGATGCCCGCTGGGGATGCGCCGAGCAGAAAGATCTCGGCGGCCTCGCGATGAGGGCTTCAGATCCTCAGTGTCTGATGGGCAGGAGGATGCCCGCTGGGGATGCGCCGAGCAGAAGGAACTCGGCGGCCTCACGGTGAGGGCTTGAGATCCTCAGCATCTGATGGGTAGGAGGATGCCCGCTGGGGATGCGCCGAGCAGGAAGGAACTCGGCGGCCTCGCGATGAGGGCTTCAGACCATCAGCGTCTGATGGGCAGGAGGATGCCCGCTGGGGATGCGCCGAGCAAAAGGAACTCGGCGGCCTCGCGGTGAGGGCTTGAAATCCTCAGCGTCTGATGGGCAGGAGGATGCTCGCTGGGGATGCACCGAGCAGAAGGAACTCGGCGGCCTCGCGATGAGGGCTTCAGATCCTTAGTGTCTGATGGGCAAGAGGATGCCCGCTGGGGATGCGCCGATGTAACATTTCAAAAAAATAAAATATTATTTTTAAGAACTTTTATAATTTAATATTATTTTAATGAATATTTTAATATTTCGGTGTAATTAAATACTGATAAATGAGAAAAAAATTATGGAAAATTCTAAAATAGGGTATTTTATGGAATTATGCCATTTTAAAGTTTTTATGATTAATTATATGCTAATTTAGTGCTAATCGCGATTAAAAATCGCCAATCGGTTTTTTAGCATTTTTGTGCAAAACATGCACAAATCATTTTTGTTTTACACTTGTGCATTTCTACCATGTTACTTTGGTTTTACTATTAGTGTAAGAAGGATTTGGGTTAATGAAATTGGAAAAGAAAAGAAAAGAAAGGGAAAAAGGATATAATATTGAGGTATAGGTGAGAAAGAGTTGGTGAGGGTGTTGACTTAGCCATTTCCCTTCATTCCTTCACTCATTTCTCTCCGTCATCCTTCATTGTTGTTGCTGCTCCTGGTCTTCACCTCCCTCCCCTCTTCAACTCCTCAAAACACATCCAAAAAGACCTCAAAACCCTATCCCCAGTTCACAAAAATTGTACTCAAGCTCTCAAGCAACACATTGGACCAAGAAAGGTTTCATTTTGGCGCCGTGGAGGATTCGTGGATGCTAACTGAGGTATATCCTTCACAATTAGTGTAGTATTTCTTATGTTTAAGCCTCTTTTAGAGTTTGGTATCGATTTGGTGAAGTTTGGCGAACTTTAGAAAAACCTAGAGAGGGTTAAAGTTTAAATCGAGAAGGGTGGTGAACTTGAGTGTGTTTGGTGACCTTAAGCCCCCTACAATGTTTTAAACCCTGACCGAGCACATATACAAAACCTGAAACCCAAAAATACGAATTACGAAACTTTTCAAGTCAGTTTGTGACGACTTTGAGGGTGCAGGGAAATCTGGAGTGAACCGGGACCAATACGAGATAAACAAACAACCGCATGGACCAATTTGAGACCATGTGAGACCACCCTGACTATACGAGACCCCAACTCCATGGGAAAACCGAGGAGGCCGGTTTTGGCAAGGGAGTGGCCGGTCATGGGGTGTGGGAATTGTTGGAGATAGTGCCCTCAGAGTCAATTATTGGATCACATGCACGTGATTGCAATAATTGATGGAGGACCTATGCCGGTAGGACAGTCTTACTCAAGATGATAGTATGTTATCTGGTTTATCTTTATCATCGTGTACTTCTTTAGGTGACCTTACAGGCATAGTCACAAATTCGTCGTTCGGGAATAATTCGGCAAGGACGAAAATTCGGATTCGGAGAATTATTCGGAAAAAATCGGCAGGTATTCGGGAAAGATTCGGTAAGTATTCGGGAAATGTTCGGGAAGGATTTCGAGCAATAAATTAATATATGAGACGCTGGGTTTTGATTTTGTGAATTATTTGCTATTTTTTGAATTATTCACTGTTTTTTCACATAATTCGGGAATAATTCGCGAATTATTCGGCCAGTTCGGCAATGGCGATTAATTCGGAGATTAATTCGTCTGATAAAAAATTCGCGAATTATTCACGAATTCGGCGAATAATTCGCGAATTATGTGACTATGCTTACAGGTCACTATTGCACGTTGATAGAGCCCCTAGGATTCTTGCTTGACTGCCAGCAGTATGATGGCGATCATATACGTGGGAGCTGGAGTCTATAAGCACACCCTTAAAAAGGTCCCTAGTCGTGGGAGTTTCGAGACAGGGCATCGATACTCCAGAGTAGACTAGTGTATACAGACGAGATCCCGACGAGGGGCGGTGGCCGGTCACATAAGCCATTGGTGTCAGTTGGTTCACCTAAGATGTATACAGGTGCTCATTGGGTTATGAGTACACTGGACAGGACTCGCCGGGAACATGCTAGTTGGTCTTATACCTGACGTCAGATAGCAGTTCCCTGGTGACATGTGTACAGGTTAGTTCATCGACCTGGGATCGTCATTTGTCGCGTGTGAGTTCCCACTGTACTTTGATTACTACCTTACCACGGCTCAAAAGAGTCGTGCAAACAGGTTTTAGTTGGGTACAGTCCCGAGCCACATAGAGGCAGTGAGCGGATCTGCAGGGGTTCGTCCCTCCCGGTATTGGGGGTGAGGTCGCGCTGTGTCTAGGAGAGCCATTACACAAAGCTCTCGGCCGAGGCAGGTGATTTACTGGTAGGTATTCCAGTAGTATCTCAGGGTGTTCTGGGCTACACTCTGATACGACTTGTACCGCTTTTGGGGGTCTGACTTTTACCAACCCCTAGGCCCGCCATGCGATACTCATAGACGAACGGACCGGACTGTACGGATATTGTCACTGACAGGATCAGTAGGGTGTCAGGATGAGTTCGCTCATCGACGTCCCTTTTGGTCCATACCTGGTAGCCCGTTACGTATGGCTAATACCTCTGACGTGCTAGTGGTTAAATCCACAACCAAAGTATTGACGAGTCTTTAGAGTCCCCCTCAGACAGTTGCTCAAGTTTCGGGCGAAACGCTGTAGAGGCCGTATGGAGATATGGCAGGGTTCGATCATATACGTGCGGTATTGCACGGATCATGATCGGACGGATAATACTAGCAGGCTTTGGTTTAAGCCGGATCCTAGTATTGTACAGTGTAGATTTTTTCTCATTGCATTTGTATTCGGTCAGAATACAAATGCGGGTTTGTATATACAGTCGCAGGGTTTTCCTGTAATTTATTACGGGATCAGTTTTCTGATGTTGCCAGTTTGCTTTCCGTTTCGGCCATTTTCCTTTATTTCTTTCATTGGCTAAAAATTGGTGGAAGGGGTTATTTGCAATTGTGCAATTAACAATTGAGAAGATTTTTTGTGGCACATGGTTGGTTCATCATGATTCTAGCTTCCTTTGACTTCATTAGTTCATCATTGCTTGATGGTGATGGGATATGATTAGGTGATGGAGTGGGGGATTTGGTTGTGATCATGGTTCTTCATGATTATCATTTTTCTCTCTCTTGTATTATTGTTTTACTCCATCCTCTCTCATTCTTCAAGTAAGGGGCCGGCCATTAGAGGGAAGGGGGCGGTCCAATTTTTGTGGGTGGGGGAAAAATGTTGGTCTCATTTTTGTTTGCAACAAAATTCTAGTTCACCTCAATAGTTCATTCCTCCATTAAAATGGCAACTTCATACCCGCGAGAGACAAACCTTCCTACACTTCATCTACAGTATTCTTCGACACGTCGACTCGCCAACTTCGTGCCCGAGTTGCCTCGGTGCAGAGGTGGGAGCCCGTAAAAGAACCCGGCGATGTGGTGCCCTTCCTACGAGGAGATGAAGACCGGAGATTCCTCGGGGAGATCGGGACGACGACGAGAAGACCGAAGGACACGGATCGCTCGGTATATCTCTCTACCCTTTCTTCACTTATCTAGTAGTAGATTAATTGTCCGATCCGGGTTTATAGTCCGCGGTAGCGCCGGTTTAAAGTTAAGAAAAATTTTTGTTTCCGCATTTTGGCCTCGGACAGACGGCCGGGGCGCTGCCGTGGTCCAACATAGTATCAGAGCCACGCCATTAACCTAGTCTAGCTTGCTCTAACATGTTTACATGTTCGATCGAACGGATTTTCCGAAAACCCGCATTTTCTGGTTCAGTTCTCTATCGAATTTTTTTTGGCTCTAAAAATTATTTGGTACATTTTAAAAATACGTGCAGGGTTTTTTATGCATTCTGTGAAAATTTGGTCGCATGTTATTATTATTACACCGCGGAACCGCTGCCAAACCCATGCTTGGGTCGCGGTTCCGCCGCCACTTTTACTGTTCAATGAACCAAAATTTTACAGAGAGTTTCTGAGTTGAAAATGGGGTTTTTGGAATGTTCTGTTTGGGCCCAGATTTCTTTGAGTGCTACAGTTGTGCTTGGGGCCCACTTCGGTAAATTTGATCGATCAAAAATTTTAAACATGTTAGTTCACAGTATTTACATTATATCTGCGACCGTGAATGTCACATGATCGGTAAATTCTGTCTAACTGCTATAGCCCTTTTAGACGGATTTGCGAACGTGACATTCACGTTGATGTTCTATATTGTGCTGTGATGTTGCGGATTGTCATGGTGGATAGCCTGGATGCAATGTTAGTACAGTTTGGTTTATTATGTACATTTGATATTGCGGGGCGAGCGTCCGATATGTGGACAGCCGTCACTGCCCGTTTGTATATTATTCTTTTTGGGCACGACCAGGCTGAGGTCGATGTACCCGTTGTATGTATATTTTACTTTCTGTACTAGGATTACCCCAAGGTGGGGTGCACGGATAGCCGGGTTCTAGAGGGCAACGGGCCCGCATCTCATGGCGTTGAGACGGAAGGGGCTTCACTCTAGAATTGGCGGGCTATTCGCCGCACTCGTAGGGGGTACAGGTTGACCCAAGGAGGGGTGCACAAGTTACCGGATTCCGTGAAGTGCTGGGTGGTCTATTCACGTTGCTGAAGGGAGCTGCCTCACTTCTGGTTTTGGCGGGTAACTTGCCGCGCCCGTAGGGGTCTAGGATTTCATTGCACAGGCTATCCACACGACCAAGGGAACGTCGGGTTTCAGTAGCGGCTCTATGAAACCCGGGGATCCCAGATATCTGTATTGTTCTGTGATACTTATTACATTTCTGTGATGTTGCATTTTATCACGCTTTAGCGAATATTATATATTGATATATATACTAGTAGATGTTGTATATGTTTTGCATCCGGGCTAGTCCAGCCCCCGCTCTGTCGTTAGTTAAGTAACCTAACGGGTAATGACGGGACCCAGTGGCGAATGCGGATGGCATATACGTACATCATTATTTTCGTTCTTTATTGGTGTGATCAATTTATGGGACTGCATTGATTCGGATCAATGCAAGCTAAACAAACCTATTCTGATGTTGTTGGAACATTTTTCAAAAAGCTGTTATTGCAAGGGCATTCTCTTTTGTTTTGCTCAGTGGTATTCGGTTATGAATATCCAGCACCTCTGTCGACGAGGCAAGGGCCGAGATCCCTTCACCGGGAGTGACCCCTTGGACAGAAGTTTGCGTCAGGGCAATAACTTCACTATAGTCGATTACTTTTGCTTTGCATCGTGGTATTCAGTTGGAATATCCTGCACCTCATTCTACGGGGAAAGAGCCGAGATCCCTTTATCGGGAGTGACCTCTTTAGTAAAGGTTTTCGCCACTATATTTTTTATAAAAAGCTATGCCGTTCCTTCAACGATATCAAGTTCATTACGTTAAAGGTTTTTCGCCAGAAACCAGCCGTAGCCCTCCGTCATTTCAGATTAGTATTGCTTAGTATTCACGCTACATTTGTCGTTGCTATTCGCCGAGATGTAGTGTGCGGTAGCTCTGTTATGCTTTTCTGTCGCATAGATATGTGGATTGGTTAGGACAGTCGTACGGATTTGTTGATTATTCATCAAGGGTCGTGCGGGTGGGTTTAACGCAGTCAAGATAATGACGGGTTGAACTTGACTAGGACCTTTTGATTTGTTGATTATTCGTCAAGGTCACTTGGGTCCTAGGGGTTAAAATCACATCGGGAGTTTCTAAAGAAACTGAAACTTGCCTGGCTTGCGCATACCTTCTGGAGTGTGGTGACTTGAGTGGATTCTGTCAAGTTATCATACGATGATAGTTAGATCCCGATTCCCACTGATGAGATGGTTTACTCCTCGGGTGATCCCGACTAATTCTTCTTTCAGGTTTGGAGAAGAATTTGAGGTTACAGTGGGAGGTTTCCTGATTAGATAAATTGGTAACCATTCTGATCTAGGTTAGAGTGCACGCCGAGTGTTTCTTTTCTCCCTCTCTTTGGCAGCGACCATGACCCGACCCTTGACTATGACTCAGTAACCAAGATTAACCGAACCTTCTTATAAGACTGGCTTTTGGATTGTCAGAGTTGCAGACCTCATTGCTACTCCTACTTTTACCCTTTTCTCCAGAACACCCCGTATTATTACGAACGTCCACTTCCATTGGATAAAACCATCGTATGGTTATATACGAACTCTAAGGAATTTATTCGAGGATGGTTTCCGGTTCTGGAGAAAACAAATAGGACTATTCAGTTGTCTTTTCCTTTTACCTTCTCTCAGGTTGCGAGTGCTCCTTGGATTAGGGGATAGTACACCCGTTACGCCTATTGGATAGTTTTCTTCCAAACCTTAGGCTGGTGCTGAACGGTAGGGAATGAAGAAAGCCGATTATCCTAAGTGTGATGTACAGAAGGTATTAAGTTAAGAAAAATAAAGGGATTAGTAAAAGGGCAAAGTAAATTGCGACTGCTATTTAAGACCAAACCAAGTATTTCATTACCACTTCCACTTCACCTTTGTATTTTTCCAGGACACTCCGTATCACTACGAAGATCCACAGTTATTGGATATTCCATCGTATGGTTATATACGAACTCGAAAGGAACTTGTTCCAGTTCGGGGATGGATTCTGGTTCAGGAGAAATAAGAATAAGGTTTATTCGGTTGTCTTTTATCTTCACCTTCTCTCGCATTGCGAGTGCTCCTAGGATTAGGACAGCACACCCATTATGCTTATTGGATAGCCTTCTTCCAAACCATAGGCTGGTGCTGAACGGTAGAGAAGGAAGAAAACCATTTGGCCTAAAGGGGTGTGCAGAAGGTAATGACTAAAGACATATGAAGGGATGTGGAGAGATGGCATAGAAATATACGGTTACAGTTGTGAATCTGGATAATGGAAGAGGTATTACTAGGAATACTAGGATACCCCTACGAAACATTTTAATGTTTCAGTTTCACTGTGTACTGTTAAAGGAAAACTGATTTCCCAATTAGACACTTGCTCCAGGGTATGTATTTACCAGGTATGATTCTCACATCTGTATGGTTTTACAGATGATGAGTGGGAGTAAGTTATTGGGAATTAGGTGATTGTCCTCATTATATCGGAATTCGTTGTAATTGGTGATATTTGAGGAAACCACCTGGGTAGTTTGCCGGACGACAAATATTTGGTTTTGAATATCCGCTGTTATGCACCAATTTCAAATTGATACATCAGTACGTCTATTTTTATAGAGTGAGATATACCTTTTTGAAATTATGTCCATGACATTTACCTATATCAGTGGATTGTTAGGTAAGGAGCATTAAACAGCGGTGTAATTCTTCTTAACCATAGGTACAGTTTTCAACCTACGACACACAGGGAATGCGTTATTAGACTCAAGGGACTTATACAGAGTATTGTATGTTGTCCAGCGTCCATGAGGACAGAGGGGATGGTTCTCGTACTATATTCGGTTTACTTATGACTTCTCTAGTTCTTAGACAAGTGTTTCGTAGAAACACAGGGTCCAAGTTTTGAGAAGTTATAGGTATAAGAATAATATAGAGAACCAGGTGTTGCAAATATCAGGATTCTTCAAGGTGATCGAAGATGTAGATACTTGTGTATGGTATTCAGTTGATAGTAATGATTAAAAGAACTTGCTTCTTTTTCAGGTTACTCATAATTGGAAGCACTCTTAAGTTGAGTAATGCTGATCGGCCTCTCTCCATTTAGTTGACATGCACCGGAGACAGCTGCATGATTTGAATCTGGTTCCAATTAAATCAGTGCTTCTGTTTCTATATTGGATATAGAACAGTTCATATCTTAACGATGTTAAGGTTCGGGGAGTTGTCCGGCTTATGCTTAAAACCAGACTCTGGATAACTCAAGGCACGTTTCTGTAGTGGCTGTTTATGGGTTGACCTAGGCTATGACGAGGGTTGACTTTCTACCATCTGGAAGATCAATAGTGATATTGCTCTAGACTCGCCACAGTTTTAAAAGAAATGGATTTTTTCAGAAAACAGTAGTGGGAGTATGGTAGAACTGGAAGTGATTCCAGAACCGCAAACGATTACTGAAAATTTGATAAGAACCTAAAGATTCAATCTAGTTTGACATTCCATTAGCCACTCCACAGATATAGTGGGTAACCTCAGGCACTCGAGAGGTACTTCGGTATGCTCAAAGACGGTGACAGGGAGGTTCTTGTTTACCCAGACTTGCCATTGCTGCTGTTCCAGACTGTGAGACCCGGCAGGAGGATGAGTATAGCGTCATTCTGAATTGGCTTTAGAAGTGCACGTGTATATGACTCTGCCAGAGGGTTGTCGTAGTCAGTGGGAGCAGTGGAAGCATTGGTGGATAAGTAGCTTATGTCTATTTATAGACTAAAGCAGATATAGTGGAGATAGATCATCTATTTCTTATGTGACAGTCATAGGTTTGACTTCATCAGAATAGGGAATGGATCTGTTAAGAAGGTAGTAGGGTGTGATGTCCTGGTATTTGGATGACATACACAGAGTAGGAAGTGAAATTCCTATACTACGATCGGTTATACTTTGGTTGTCACACAGTGGTTTCTCCACAAAGGACTTGGATATTATATCAGACATTCTGGTTACTAGATCTATGGTTTTTAGATCTAGATTTGGGTAGTTTCCCAATCTGGGTACTTAGACAGCATTCTAAAGGTGTTTTAGAATGGACGACTCCCGGCACGGTAGTATACCTGCAGGTGATGGAGTCACCCTCTCTAAAGGTGTCTTACAGATTAAAGGGGAGAGGGATGTGCATGATTGGCAGATCACTTGCTTAGGCAATTAAGTCAATCATGAGATGTCAAGTACCACACCAAATGTTGTTTTTGCAGTAGATGCAATAAGTTGATAATAATCCAATCCTGGAAAACCAATCGGAAGCAGTTTTAGAACATAAGTGGATGTTCTAGAGATATGATAACAAGAGCCTCATTCGGGAGACAGTTATCATTTTAGGCTTCCAAGGTGACCTGGATGACAGAGTGGTCGTCGGAGTTATAGTTTTCCCTCTGACGAGGGGCAGTATTTTGGACAGGTGGTCCAAGCGGATACTGAGGGAGGCATGGCGCAGGATACTGATTAAGTTCAATTGACGATACAGTCTAAGAAGTTTGGATTTGGAGTTCATTTATGAATTAGGTCCCATCAGATATCCAGACATATTCTAAGACAGGTATTGCTCATTTCGGGAGATGGCTTTCTCCGCGAACTTGAGATATAGAGAGACAGAGAGAGAAACATCAAAGCGGATCCACTCACTGAGGCTATTCCTCGAACGCAATAGTTTTGCAAACGGGTTTTGTGAGACTGATTAGTAGAGGAGTTGGGTGTTCGGTATCACACAGGCTGTGAGTATGCGACATCGTAATAATTAGCCTTGAGTGCAAGTAGGAGATTGTTGGAGATAGTGCCCTCAGAGTCAATTATTGGATCACAGGCATGTGATTGCAATGATTGATGGAGGACCTATGCCGGTAGGACAGTCTTACTCAAAATGATAGTATGCTATCTGGTTTATCTTTATCATCGTGTACTGCTTTAGGTGACCTTACAGGTCACTATTGCACGTTGATAGAGCCCCTAGGATTCTTGCTTGACTGCCAGCAGTATGATGGCGATCATATACGTGGGAGCTGGAGTCTATAAGCACATCCTTAAAAGGTCCCTAGTCGTGGGAGTTTCGAGACAGGGCATCGATACTCCAGAGTAGACTAATGTATACAGTCGAGACCTCGACGAGGGGCGGTGGCCGGTCTCATAAGCCATTGGTGTCAGTTGGTTCACCTAAGATGTATACAGGTGCTCATTGGGTTATGAGTACACTGGACAGGACTCGCCGGGAACATGCTAGTTGGTCTTATACCTAACGTCAGATAGCGGTTCCCTGGTGACATGTGTACAGGTTAGTTCATCGACCTGGGATCGTCATTTGTCTCGTGTGAGTTCCCACTGTACTTTGATTACTACCCTACCACGGCTCAAAGGAGTCGTGCAAACAGGTTTTAGTTGGGTACAGTCCCGAGCCACATGGAGGCAGTGAGCGGAACTGCAGGGGTTCGTCTCTCCCGGTATTGGGGGTGAGGTCACGCTGTGTCTAGGAGAGCCATTACACAAAGCCCTCGGCCGAGACAGGAGATTTACTGGTAGGTATTCCAGTAGTATCTCAGGGTGTTCTAGGCTACACTCCGACACGACTTGTACCGCTTTTGGGGGTCTGACTTTTACCAACCCCCTAGGCCCGCCATGCGATACTCATAGAAGAACGGACCGGACTGTACGGATATTATCACTGAATGGCTCAGTAGGATGTCAGGATGAGTTCGCTCATCGACGTCCCTTTTGGTCAATACCTGGTAGCCCGTTACGTATGGATAATACCTCTGACGTGCTAGTGGTTAAATCCACAACCAAATTATTGACGAGTTTTTAGAGTCCCCCACAGACCATTTCTCAAGTTTCCGGCAAAACGCTGTAGAGGTCGTATGGAGATATGGCAGGGTTCGATCATATACGTGTGGTATTGCACGGATCATGATCGGACGGATAATACTAGCGAGCTTTGGTTTAAGCCGGATCCTAGTATTGTACAGTGTAGATTTTGTCTCATTGCAATTGTATTCGGTCGGAATACAAATGCGGGTATGTATATACAGTCGCGGGGTTTTCCTGTAATTTATTACGGGATCGGTTTTCTGAAGTTGCCAGTTTGCTTTTCGTTTCGGCCATTTTCCTTTGTTTCTTTCATTGGCTGAAAATTGGTGGAGGGGGTTATTTGCAATTGTGCAATTAACAATTGAGAAGACTTTTTGTGGCACATGGTTGGTTCATCATGATTCTAGCTTCCTTTGATTTCATTAGTTCATCATTGCTTGATGGTGATGGGATATGATTAGGTGATGGAGTGAGGATTTGGTTGTGATCATGGTTCTTCATGATTATCATTTTTCTCCCTCTTGTATTATTGTTTTACTCCATCCTCTCTCATTCTTCAAGTAAGGGGCTGGCCATTAGAGGGAAGGGGGCGGTCCAATTTTTGTGGGTGGGGGAAAAATTGATCTCATTTTTGTTTGCAACAAAAATTCTAGTTCACCTCAATAGTTCATTCCTCCATTAAAATGGCAACTTCATACCCGCGAGAGACAAACCTTCCTACACTTCATCTACAGTATTCTTGGACATGTCAACTCGCCAATTTCGTGCCCGAGTTGCCTCGGTCCAGAGGTGGGAGCCCGTAAAAGAACCCGGCGATGTGGTGCCCTTCCGACGAGGAGATGAAGACCGAAGATTCCGCGGGGAGGTCGGGACGACGACGAGAAGACCGAAGGACACGGATCGCTCGGTATATCTCTCTACCCTTTCTTCACTTATCTAGTAGTAGGTTAATGGTCCGATCCGGGTTTATAGTCCGCGGTAGCGCCGGTTTAAAGTTAAGAAAAATTTTTGTTTCCGCATTTTGGCTTCGGACAGACGGCCGGGGCGCTGCCGTGGTCCAACAGGCATGGGTCTAGGTTGCTTCAGTAGGTCATATACACCCTATACTTCATCCCAGTATTGTTTGTGCACCTAGTTTGGACCTTAACTAAAATCTGGGGCATGTTTTCTTGGTTTCAGCCTTGTATTTATTGTTGTTTATGAATTCAAGTTTTGATATTTGGAATTGTATTTGATCGGTTGACGTTTGTACGTCTATATCAGGTGTTTTTTGGTGGTTTTGGAAGAGTAGTCCATAGGTTCTAACCTATAGGCTTTTATGCGTATCGTTTTGGTTTTCGTGTGTCGTTTCCTCTTCGAATTTAATTTTAACGCTATACGATACGTTATATGTGTAGGTACATTCACGTGGGTTTTATACGATGAGGAAGATGAAGGCGACATCGACACCGACACACAAGAAGCAAGGTGAGTAGATTTATATCTACGGGGAGAAGTCGGGTGGATGGCGTATAGCACCCCGCAGTTCGTGGGGATGTATACGAATGCGTATACACACATATAGATTCTATATGTTGATTGAGATTATTGATGATAAAGATGGATATTTGGTGTTCTTGGATTGGTTTAGTATAGTTGCGAAACCCTAGAGTAGTGGTCGCACCCACACACGCACGCACACACATACTTGCATACATTCTTTCTTTCATATGTGCGTATATGGGAATATATTTTTATGTGTTCACATGGGTATGGGACTATGTGTTCATATACTGGATTTGAGGATAGTACTTGGGATTTGAGATGAGTCGATGAGATTTGATTTGAGGCCGTGAGATCGGTGATATGGCAGGGTTCGTATCTGAGATACGACATGATGTTATAGCAGATCTTTGGACGACGATACCATGTGAATAGTGATAAACATAGAATAGTTGACCTGTGATCGAGATATGAGCTAAGATATGTTAAAATATTTATAATAGGTCGCATTGGGCGATGTATACTTCTTTATGATCATATGTGTTGATGACATCGGTTTGTATGAGGCTGTAAATCAGTGTAAGTCCATGCTACCTCTCCCGGTACTTTCGGGCATGCGGAATTTGGTGAAAAATAATTTTCTAGAGGTGGTAACATGGACTCAAAACCGGATCTTTGTTAAACATCTAACTAACAACCAAACTAGAAGTTGTTAACTACTCGGTTAGGGGGTTATACCTTTCTTTCTTGAACTCCTTCGTCTTCAAGCCTCGATGGTTGTCCGGATCGGCTTCACCCCGTCGTCTCCTTGCGCCGAAGATCGATCCACCTGAAAGCTTCTACCTTTGGCTTCTTCTTCGGTCTTTGAAGAAAACTAGTTCACTTGGTTTGCTAAACCTTATGAACTAGAGTGAGTAGAGAAGAGTGTGTAGGAATTTTCTCTATGGTTCTTGGTTCTCAACACATGAGACAAGTGAACCATAAACTAAAGAGAGGGAGAGCAAGAGGAATAAGATGAGAGCTCAAGAACACAAGAGAGAGAATGAAAATGATAGAATGAGAAAGACTTTTCTCACTTGGCTCTCAAAATCCAAAACCATCATCACAAAAATAGTAATCAAGTATTGTGTAAATGGTTTAAGTCAAAATGGCTATATCATTTCATACACTCATATTGCACAAGAGAACAAGCAAGTGAAAAGTCTTTGCCATGAAATGATAGCCATTGTCATCATGATGGTCAACTAGTCCAACCTAGTCAACCGGTCAACAAAGTCAACAAGTCAACAAAGTCAACCCCTCAACAACCATGTCACCACAATACTTAATTAATATTATTGTTAATCATATATCATATTCTCATTAGGATTGAGCAAAAAGTCAATAGTCAACAGTCAACGGTCAACAACCCTAATGAGAATCCTCTGCCTCTGTCTCTCCATCAACTGTGCATACACACCCGCATCCGCGTTCCGAGGAACACGAATACAAACTGGATAAAACCAATCCCAATACGTACACTAGGATCTGGCTTAAACCAAAGCCCGCTAGTGTAAACTGTCCGGACACTAAACGTGCACAAGTGCACGGATGTGACTGAACCCTGTCGCAAAACCATGCGACCTGTCGCAAAACCATGCGACCTGTCGCAAAACCATGCGACCTCTACTCTTTTGCCTAAAGGCGAATAGCTTTCTGTGTGGGACTCTAAAGACTCGACACTACGCTGGCAGTGGGTTTAACCACAGACCGCAAGCGGCACTAGGTGTGCGTAACGGTCCCCAGGTAGACGCCGACAAGAAGACTGACGAGGTGAAACCTATCTGAACTCCTACTGAGCCTGAATGTGACAGTCTCTGTACAGTCCGGTCTGTTTGTCTGATACATCGCATGGAGGGCCTAGGGGGGCGGTAAACGTCAGTCCCCTAATAGCGGTACAAGTCGTGTCGGAGTGAAGCCCAATACACCCTGAGATAACACTGGAAGCCTACCAGTATATCTCGCTTGCCCTGGCCAGGGACTACTCGTGTAATGGCTCTCCTAGACACAGCGCGATGTCAACCCCCAATACCGGGAGAGACGAATCCTGTCTAACCGTCACTGCCTCCAAGTGCTTTGGGACTGCACCCAACTACTACCTGTTTGCACGACTCCTTTGAGCCGTGGTAGGGTAGTAATCAAAGTACAGTGGGAACACACTCGAGGCGAAGTGATAGTGTCAAGTCAGCGGACAAAGCTGTACTCATGTCACCTGGGAACTGATAACTGACGATAGGTATAATACCAATCGGTCAGTTCCCGACGAGTCCTGTCCAGTGTACTCGTAACCCAACGAGCACCCGCATACTATATCCAGTACGACGTACTGATGGCTGTGGGACAGACCATCTCCCACTCTGGGATGAGAAGCGCATGCGCTAGTCTACTCCGGAGTATCGATGCCCTATCTCGATAGTCCTGCGACTAGGGACCTGCATAAGGATGTGCTTACAGATTACCCAGCCCCCACTAGTGTGACTGCCATCACAACGCTGGTAATCAAGCAAAGATCCTAAGGGCTCCACTAATGTGCATAGGCGATATACTAAAATAAACACATGTACACATTGAAGTAGAAACAAACCAAGTAGCATACTACTATTTTGAGCAAGATTGTATATACAAGGTGAATATCCCAAGCTTCCATTAAGTAATATACAAACTAGTATGATACAGTAATGGCCTCTAGGGCATATACACTAACAATCTCCCACTTGCACTAAGGCCATGTACTGGCGTATCGAAGACCTATCATCTGGATCAGCTGCTCGAACTGAGTCTGGGGCAAGGCCTTGGTGAATGGATCTGCAGTGTTATCTTCTGAAGCAACCCTCCGAACCTCGATCTCCTGGCGATCCACGATCTCCCTGATCAGGTGATACCGCCTCAAGATGTGTCTGGATCTCTGATGGGACCTGGGTTCCTTCGCTAAAGCTATAGCCCCGTTGTTGTCGCAATACAGAGGTATTGGATCAACAATGGACGGAACCACCTGAAGTTCTTTCAAGAACTTCCTTATCCAGACAGCTTCTTTTGCGGCATCAGATGCAGCGATGTATTCCGCTTCCATCGTCGAGTCTGCAACGGTTTCTTGTTTGGAACTCTTCCAACACACCGCCCCTCCATTGAGGGTAAAGACAAAACCCGACATGGACTTGGAATCATCCTTGTCACTCTGGAAGCTGGAGTCAGCAAAGGCCTCGATCTGGAGGTCTTTTCCGCCATACACCAAGAACATCTCCTTAGTCCTTCTCAGGTACTTGAGAATGTTCTTTACCGCTATCCAGTGTTTCTCCCCAGGGTTTGACTGATACCGGCTTACCACACTCAGTGCATAAGCTACATCCGGTCTGGTACATAACATCGCATACATTATAGAGCCTACCGCAGAAGCGTAGGGTATAATAGACATGCGATCCCTTTCCAAATCAGTCTTGGGAGACATCTCTTTAGAGAGGGTGATCCCGTGACAAGCCGGCAGGTTACCGCGCTTGGAATCTTCCATACTGAATCTTTTCAGTATGGTGTCGATGTATCTGGACTGTGAAAGTCCTAATATCCTCTTGGATCTATCACGATGGATCCGGATCCCCAGGATGTATGAGGCATCACCCAGGTCTTTCATGGAGAACCTGTGTGACAAGAACCCCTTAACAGATTGTAGCATAGGAATGTCATTTCCTATTAAGAGAATGTCATCCACGTATAAAACGAGGAATACTACAGTTCTCGCTAAAAATCTACAATAGATGCATGGTTCATCTGGATTTTTGATAAAGCCAAATTCCTTGACCGTCTCATCAAAACAGATGTTCCAACTCCGCGATGCCTGCTTTAGTCCATAGATGGACTTAAGCAACTTGCACACCTTTCCGCTGCTCCCACTCTGAATGAAACCCTCTGGTTGGTCCATATAGACACACTCCTCTAAATTTCAATTTAGAAAAGCGGTCTTTACGTCCATCTGCCAGATCTCATAATCGTGGAAGGCAGCAATGGCAAGAAGGATCCGAATAGATTTCAGCATAGCTACTGGAGAAAAAGTCTCGTCATAGTCCAAACCAGGTCTTTGACGAAAACCCTTTGCTACCAGCCTAGCTTTATTGGTCTCAACCTGTCCATCTACACCAATCTTCCTTTTGAAGATCCACTTGCATCCTACGGGTTTTTGTTGCGCCACGGCAGCGCCCCGGCCGTCTATCCGAGGCCAAAATGCGGAATCAAAATTTTTGCTTACTTGGAAACCGGCGCTACCGCGGACAATGAAAAACCTGGATCGTTAACCATTAACCTATACTAGCTAACAAGAGATGGGAAGAGAAGTATACCGAGTGATCCGAGTCCTCCGGTCTTCTCGTCATCGTCCCGATCTCCCGCGGAAAGTCTTGTCTCCACATCGTCGCCTCCTCGCCGGAAGGGCACCACATCGCCTGCGTCTTTTACGGGCTCCCGCCTCAATACCGAGGCAACTCGGGCATGAAGCCGGCAACTCGACATGCTCAAGATATGCTGTAGAATGTGTAGTAGATCATGCTAGTCTCATTTGGGGTTTGTAGTTGCCTTGATGGAGGAATGGGGTTAGGAAAAATGGTGCTTTCATTTTTCCAAAACAAGAAGAAGAAGGAGATGAAGAATTCCTCACAAAACAAAGATGAACTCTCTCATTCTTTTCTTTCTCTCAAGTGTTCTTTTTTTCATCTAGTGAGAATCATCATATGGTGGAGGAATGAGAATACCAACCATAAGAAGGGAGGTGAGTGTAGGATAAAGAGAATGGTGACTATATCCAAAGCATCATGATAACAATCTCACATCAACACCAATCAAAGATCAAATCCTTTCTCATCACTTCTAATCTCAAAAAGGCAAGCCATCATGAAAAGCAAAGATGCTTAATCTTTCATAATGCCACAAATACAAAGAACCCCTCCACAAATGGTTATTTGCAAACTTGCAAATAACTCCCCTCCATCGGGAAAGTCCGGCCGGGAAAGAACAAAGAAAAACCGGCCGGAACGGAATGCAAACTGGCAACTCCAGAAAACTGGTCCCGTAATAAATTACAGGAAAACCCCGATACTGTGCATACACACCCGCATCTGTATTCCGTCCGGATACAAATGCAATGAGACAAAATCTACACTGTACTAAACTAGGACCGGCTTAAGCCAAAGCCAGCTAGTAATATCCGTTCGATCCTGATCCGTGCAATACCGCACGTATCAGATCGAACCCTGCCATATAACTATACGGCCACTAGTACAAAACTGTCCGATCCTGATCCGTGCAATACCGCACGTATCTGATCGGACCCTGCCATATCTCCATACGGCGTCTACAGCGTTTCGCCCGAAAGCTTGAGTAACTGTAAGTGTGGTGGACTCTAAAGACTCGTCAATACTATGGCTGTGGATTTAACCACTAGCACGTCAGAGGTATTAGCCAATACGTGACGGGCCACCAGCTATTGACCAAAAGGGACGTCGATGAGCGAACTCATCCTGACACCCTACTGAGCCTGTCAGTGACAATATCCGTACAGTCCGGTCCGTTCGTCTATGAGCATCGCATGTCGGGCCTAGGGGGTTGGTAAAAGTCAGACCCCCAAAAGCGGTACAAGTCGTGTCGGAGTGTAGCCCAGAACGCCCTGAGATACTACTGGAATACCTACCAGTAAATCTCCTGCCTCGGCCGAGGGCTTTGCGTAATGGCTCTCCTAGACACAGCGCGACCTCACCCCCAATACCGGAAGAGATGAACCCCTGAAGATCCGCTCACCGCGTCCATGTGGCTCGGGACTGTACCCAACTAAAACCTGTTTGCATGACTCCTTTGAGCCGTGGTAGGGTAGTAATCAAAGTACAGTGGGAACTCACACGAGACAAATGACGATCCCCAGGTCGGTGAACTAACATGTACACATGTCACCAGGGAACTGCTATCTGACGTCAGGTATAAGACCAACTAGCATGTTCCCGGCGAGTCCTGTCCGGTGTACTCATAACCCAATGAGCACCTGTATACATCTTAGGTGAACCAACTGACACCAGTGGCTTGTGAGACCGGCCACCGCCCCTCGTCGGGGTCTCGACTGTATACACTAGTCTACTAATGGAGTATCGATGCCCTGTCTCGAAACTCCTATGACTAGGGACCTTTTAAGGATGTACTTATAGACTACCAGCTCCCACGTATATGATCGCCATCATACTGCTGGCAGTCAAGCAAGAATCCTAGGGGCTCTATCAACGTGTAATAGCGACATGCCAGGTCACCTAAAGCAGTACACGATGATAAAGGTAAACCAGATAGCATACTATCATCTCGAGTAAGACTGTCCTACCGGGATAGGTCCTCCCTCAATCATTGCAATCACGTGCCTGTGATCCAATAATTGACTCTGAGGGCACTATCTCCAACAATCTCCCACTTGCACTCAAGGCTAATTATTGCGATGCCGCATACTCACAGCCCGTGTGATACCGAACACCCAACTCCTCTACTAGTCAGTCTCACAAAGCTCGTTTGCGAAACTATTGCGTTCGAGGAATAGCCTCAGTGAGTGGATCCCCTGTGATGTTTCTTTCTATGTCTCTCTATATCTCAAGTTCGCGGAGAAAGCCATCTCCCGAAATGAGCAATACCTGTCTTAGAATGTCTGGATGTCTGATGGGACCTAGCTCATAAATGAACTCCAAATCCAAACTTCTTAGACTGTATCGTCAACTGAACTTAATCAGTATCCTGCGCCATGCCACCCTCAGTATTGCCTTGGACCACCTGTCCAAAATACTGCCCCTCGTCAGAAGGAAAAATATAACTCTGACAACCTCCTTGTCGTCCATGTCACCTTGGAAGCCTGGAATGATAACTGTCTCCCAAATGAGGCTGTCGTTATCATATCCCTAGAACATCCACTTATGTTCTAAGACTGCTTCCGACTGTTTCTCCAGGATTGGATCAATGTCAACTTATTGCATCTAGTGCAAGAACAACATCTGGTGTGGTACTTGACATCTCATGATTGACTCAATTGCCTAAGCAAGTGATCTGCCAATCATGCACATCCCTCTCCCCTTTAGTCTGTAAGACACCTTTAGAGAGGGTGACTCCATTACCTGCAGGTACACTACCATGCCAGGAGTCGTTCATTCTAAATACTCTTAGAATGCTGTCTAAGTACCCAGATTGGGAAACCACCCAAATCTAGATCTAAAACCATAGATCTAGTGACCAGTGTGTCTGACATAATGTCCAAATCCCGTACGGAGAAAACACTGTGTGACGACCAAAGTATAACCGATCGTAGTATAGGAATATCACTTCCTACTACCTTCTCAACAGATCCACCCCCTTATTCTGATGACGTCAAACCTATGACTGTCACATCAAAAATAGATGATCTATCTCCGCTACATCTGCTTTAGTCTATAAATAGACATAAGCCTGATGACCACCAATGCTTCCGCTGCTCCCACTGACTACGACAACCCTCTGCCAGAGTCATATAGACGTGCACTTCTAAAGCTAGTTTAGAACGACGCTATACTCATCCTCCTGCCGGGTCTCACAGTCTGGAACAACAGCAATGGTAAGTCTGGGTAAACAAGAACCTCCCTGCCACCGTCCTTGAGCGTACCGAAGTACCTCTCGAGTGCCTGAGGTTACCCACCTTATCCTCGGAGTGGCCAATGGAATGTCAAATCAGATTGAATCTTTAGGTTCCTTATCAAATCTTCAGTAATCGTTTGCGGTTCTGGAATCACTTCCAGTTCTACCATACTCCCACTACTGTTTTTGAAAAATCCATTTTAATAAAACTGTGGCGAGTCTAGAACAATATTTCTATTGATCTGCCGGATGGTAGAAAATCAACCCTCGTCATAGCCTGGGTCAACCCACAAACAGCCATTACAGAAACGTACCTTGAGTTGTCCAGTGTCTGGTTTTAATCATAAGCCGGACAACTCCCCGTACCTTAACATCGTTAAGATATGAACTGTTCTATATCCAATATAGAACCAGAGACACTGATTTAATTTAACCAGATTCAAATCATGCAGCTGTCACCAGTGCATGTCAACTAAATGGAAGGAGGCCGATCAGCGTTACTCAACTTAGGAATGCTTCCAATTATGAGTAACCTGAAAGAGAAGCAAGTTCTCTTAATCATTACTATCAACTGAATACCATACACAAGTATCTACATCTTCAATCACTTTGAAGAATCCCGATACTTGCAATACCTGGTTCTCTACTTTATTCAAATACCTATAACTCCTCAAAACTTAGACCCTGTGTTCCTACGAAACACATGTCTAAGAACTAGAGAAGTTAAAAGTAAACAGAATATAGTATGAGGACCAACCCCTCTGTCCTAATGGACACTGGACAACATACAATACTATGTATAAGTCCCTTGAGTCTGATAACTCATTCACTGTGTGTCGTAGGTTGAAAACTGTACTTATGGTTAAGAAGAATTACACCGCTGTTTAATGCTCCTTACCTAACCATCCACTGATATAGGTAAATGTCATCGACATAACTTCAAAAGGTATATCTCACTTTATAAAAATAGACGTACAGATATATCAATTTGAAATTGGTGCATAACCGCGGATATTCAAAACCAAATAATTGCCGTCCGGCAAACAACCTAGATGATCTCCTCAAATATCACCGATTACAACGAATCCCGATATAATGAGGATGATCACCCTATTCCCAATAACTTACTCCCACTCAGCATCTGTAAAACCATACAGATGTGAGAATCATACCTGGTAAATACATACCCTGGAGTAAGTGTCTAACTGGGAAATCAGTTTTCCATTAACAGTACACGGTGAAATTGAAACATTGAAATGTTTCGTCGGGGTATCCTGGTATTCTTAGTAATGCCTCTTCCATTATCCAGATTCACAACTATAACCGTATATCTCTTTGCCATCTGTCCAAATCCCTTTATATGTCTTTAGTCATTACCGTCTGCACACCCCTTTAGGCCAATTGGTTTTCTTCCTTCCCTACCGTTCGGCACCAGCCTATGGTTTGGAAGAAGACTATCCAATAAGCATAAAGGGTATACCGTCCTAATCCTAGGAGCACTCGCAAAGCGAGAGAAGGTGAAGATAAAAGACAACCGAATAAACCTTATTCCTATTTCTCCTGGACCAGAATCCATCCCCGAACTGGAACAAGTTCCTTTCGAGTTCGTATATAACCATACGATGGAGTATCCAATAAATTGTGGATCTTCGTAGTGACACGGAGTGTCCTAGAGAAATACAAAGGTGATTTAGGATTGGCGAAGAAATACTTGGTTTGGTCGTGAATATCAGTCGCAATTTACTTTGCCCTCCTACTAATCCCTTACTTTGTCTTAACTTAATACCTTCTGCACACCATCGTTATGCTAATTGGTTTTCTTCATTCCCTACCGGTCGGCACCAGCCTAAGGTTTGGAAGAAGACTATCCAATTTGCGTAATAGGTGTACTATCTCCTAAACCAAGGAGTACTCACAACTTGAGAGAAGGTAAAAGGGAAAAGACAACTGAATAATCCTATCCGTTTTCTCCAGAACCAGAAACTATCCTCGAAGTCCTTCGAGTTCGTATATAACCATACGATGGTTTTGTCCAATGGAAGTGGACGTTCGCAGTAATGCGGGGTGTCCTGGAGAAAAGGGTAAAAGTAGGAGTGGCAATGAGGTCTGCAACTCTGACAATCCAAAAGCCAGTGTTAAGAAGGTTTGGTCAACTTGGTCACTGAGTCATAGTCCAGGGTCGAGTCAATGGTCGCTGCCAAAGAGAGAGAGAAAAGAAACACTCAGCGTGCACTCTAACCTAGATCAGAATGGTTATCACTTTGTCTAATCTGGAAACCTCCCACTGTACCTCAAATTCTCCTCCAAACCTGAAAGAAGAATTAGTCGGGATTACCCGAGGAGTAAACCAACTCATCAGTGGAAATCGGGATCCAACTATCATCGCATGATAACTTGACGAAATCCACTCAAGTCACCACACTCCAGAAGGTATGCGCATGCCTGGCAAGTTTCAGTTCTTTTGAAACTCCCGATGTGATTTTTACCCCAAGCGGTTTATGATCTTGACTAGGTTAACAAACCATAAACCGCCAGTCAAGTTCAACCCGTCATTATTCTGGATTGCATTAAACCCACCCGCACGTGCCCTTGACTAGGTCAACAAGGCCGCACGACTGTCTCAACCAATCCCACTTATGCAACAAACAAGTACCACTTAGCTACCGAACACTACGTCTTGACTAGGTCAACAAACGCAGCACGAATACCAAATAATACCTGTAGGAAATGACGGAGGGCTACGGCTGGTTTTTGGCGAAAAACCTTTAACGTAATGAACTTGATATCGTTGAAGGAACTGCATAGCCTTTTATAAAAATATAGTGACGAAAACCTTTACTAAAGAGGTCACTCCCGGTGAAGGGATCTCGGCTCTTTCCCCGTAGAATGAGGTGCAGGATATTCCAACTGAATACCACGATGCAAAGCAAAAGTAATCGGCTATAGTGAAGTTAATGCCCTGACGCAAACTTCTGTCCAAGGGGTCACTCCCGGTGAAGGGATCTCGGCCCTTGCCTAGTCGACTGAGGAGCAGGATATTCCAAATGAATACCACGATGCAAAACAAAAGTGAACGTCCTTGCAATAACAGCTTTTTGAAAAATTGTTCCAACAACATCAGAATAGGTTTGTTTATCTTGCATTGATCTGAATCAACGCAGTCCCATCAAATGATCACACCACAAAGAACGAAAATATACTGATGTACGTATATGCCATCCGCATTCGCCACTGGGTCCCGTCATCACCCGTTAGGTTACTTAACTAACGACAGAGCGGGGACTGGACTAGCGCGGATGCAAAACATATACAACATCTACTAATATATATACCGTTATATTATATTTCGCTCAAGGCGTGATAAAATGCAATATCACAGAAATGTACAGCATCACAGAACAATACAGATATCTGGAAGCCCCGGGTTTCACAGAGCCGCTGCTGAAACCCGACGTTCCCCTGGTCGTGTGGATAGCCTGTGCAATGAAATCCTAGACCCCTACGGGCGCGGCAAGTCACCCGCCAAAACCTGAAGCGAGGCAGCCCCCTTCAGTGCCGTGAATGGACCACCTAGCACTTCACGGAATCCGGTAACTTGGGCACCCCTCCTGGGTCAACCTGTACCCCCTATGAGTGCGGCGAATAGCCCGCCAATCCTGGAGTGAAGCCCCCTCCTGTCCAAATGCCATGAGATGCGGGCTTGTTGCCCTCCAGAACCCGGCTATCCGTGCACCCCACCGCGGGGCAATCCTAGTACAGAAAGTAAAATATACGTACACCGGGTACATCGACCGCAACCAGGTCGTGCCCCAAAAGAATAATACAAACAGGCAGTGACGGCAGTCCACATGTCGGACGCTCGCCCCCCAATATCAAATGTACATAAAAAACAAAACTGTACTAGCATTGCATCCAGGCTATCCCCCATGACCGATCCGCAACAACACAGCATAAACATAGAACATCAACGTGAAAGTCACGTTCGCAAATCCGTCTAACCGGGCTATAGCAGTTAGACGGGATTTACCGATCAAGTGACATTCACGGTCGCAGATATAATGTAAATACTGTGAAATAATGTGTTTAAAAATATCCGATCGATCAAACAATTAACAAGTGGGCCCCCAAGTGATACTGTAGCAGTCACAGGAGATCTAGGCCCAAATTTAATATTCCAAAAGCCCTATTTTCAGCCCAGAAAGCAACTGAAGAAAAACGACCAAGTGACCTTACCATAGTGCGGCGGAACCGCGGCCCAAAGTGGGTTTTGGCCGCGGTTCCGCGCTCTAACTAGGGAATCACTTTGTCGTTTTTCTACAGTAGCCTTATTTTTTTCAGCACATCATTTTTCTGCAACCTGAAAAATTTTTAGACACCAAAAAATTCCAACAGAAAACTTATGTGAACAAAAATGAGGTTTTTGGAATTTTGGTCGATCGGATAAGCAAAACGCATTAGAACAAGCTAGGCAAGGTTAATGGCGTGGCTCTGATACCATGTTGCACCACGGCAGCGCCCCGGCCGTCTATCCGAGGCCAAAATGCGGAATCAAAATTTTTCCTTACTTGGAAACCGGCGCTACCGCGGACAATGAAAAACCCGGATCGTTAACCATTAACCTATACTAGCTAACAAGAGATGGGAAGAGAAGTATACCGAGTGATCCGAGTCCTCCGGTCTTCTCGTCATCGTCCCGATCTCCCGCAGAAAGTCTTGTCTCCACATCGTCGCCTCCTCGCCGGAAGGGCACCACATCGCCTGCGTCTTTTACGGGCTCCCGCCTCAATACCGAGGCAACTCGGGCATGAAGCCGGCAACTCGACATGCTCAAGATATGCTGTAGAATGTGTAGTAGATCATGGTAGTCTCATTTGGGGTTTGTAGTTGCCTTGATGGAGGAATGGGGTTAGGAAAAATGGTGCTTTCATTTTTCCAAAACAAGAAGAAGAAGGAGATGAAGAATTCCTCACAAAACAAAGATGAACTCTCTCATTCTTTTCTTTCTCTCAAGTGTTCTTTTTTTCATCTAGTGAGAATCATCATATGGTGGAGGAATGAGAATACCAACCATAAGAAGGGAGGTGAGTGTAGGATAAAGAGAATGGTGACTATATCCAAAGCATCATGATAACAATCTCACATCAACACCAATCAAAGATCAAATCCTTTCTCATCACTTCTAATCTCAAAAAGGCAAGCCATCATGAAAAGCAAAGATGCTTAATCTTTCATAATGCCACAAATACAAAGAACCCCTCCACAAATGGTTATTTGCAAACTTGCAAATAACCCCCCTCCATCGGGAAAGTCCGGCCGGGAAAGAACAAAGAAAAACCGGCCGGAACGGAATGCAAACTGGCAACTCCAGAAAACTGGTCCCGTAATAAATTACAGGAAAACCCCGATACTGTGCATACACACCCGCATCTGTATTCCGTCCGGATACAAATGCAATGAGACAAAATCTACACTGTACTAAACTAGGACCGGCTTAAGCCAAAGCCAGCTAGTAATATCCGTTCGATCCTGATCCGTGCAATACCGCACGTATCAGATCGAACCCTGCCATATAACTATACGGCCACTAGTACAAAACTGTCCGATCCTGATCCGTGCAATACCGCACGTATCTGATCGGACCCTGCCATATCTCCATACGGCGTCTACAGCGTTTCGCCCGAAAGCTTGAGTAACTGTAAGTGTGGTGGACTCTAAAGACTCGTCAATACTATGGCTGTGGATTTAACCACTAGCACGTCAGAGGTATTAGCCAATACGTGACGGGCCACCAGCTATTGACCAAAAGGGACGTCGATGAGCGAACTCATCCTGACACCCTACTGAGCCTGTCAGTGACAATATCCGTACAGTCCGGTCCGTTCGTCTATGAGCATCGCATGTCGGGCCTAGGGGGTTGGTAAAAGTCAGACCCCCAAAAGCGGTACAAGTCGTGTCGGAGTGTAGCCCAGAACGCCCTGAGATACTACTGGAATACCTACCAGTAAATCTCCTGCCTCGGCCGAGGGCTTTGCGTAATGGCTCTCCTAGACACAGCGCGACCTCACCCCCAATACCGGGAGAGACGAACCCCTGAAGATCCGCTCACTGCCTCCATGTGGCTCGGGACTGTACCCAACTAAAACCTGTTTGCACGACTCCTTTGAGCCGTGGTAGGGTAGTAATCAAAGTACAGTGGGAACTCACACGAGACAAATGACGATCCCCAGGTCGATGAACTAACATATACACATGTCAGCAGGGAACTGCTATCTGACGTCAGGTATAAGACCAACTAGCATGTTCCCGGCGAGTCCTGTCCGGTGTACTCATAACCCAATGAGCACCTGTATACATCTTAGGTGAACCAACTGACACCAGTGGCTTGTGAGACCGGCCACCGCCCCTCGTCGGGGTCTCGACTGTATACACTAGTCTACTAATGGAGTATCGATGCCCTGTCTCGAAACTCCTACGACTAGGGACCTTTTAAGGATGTGCTTATAGACTACCAGCTCCCACGTATATGATCGCTATCATACTGCTGGCAGTCAAGCAAGAATCCTAGGGGCTCTATCAACGTGTAATAGCGACATGCCAGGTCACCTAAAGCAGTACACGATGATAAAGGTAAACCAGATAGCATACTATCATCTCGAGTAAGACTGTCCTACCGGGATAGGTCCTCCCTCAATCATTGCAATCACGTGCCTGTGATCCAATAATTGACTCTGAGGGCACTATCTCCAACAGTTTTACCCCGTCTGGAGCAATGTCCAACGTCCATACCTTGTTGGTGTACATGGACTCCATTTCGGTCCGCATTGTATCCAGCCATTTTACCGAGTCAACGCTCTGAACGGGCTGCTGGAAGCTAGTAGGCTCATTATAATCTATGATGCAATCCTCTCTATCCCCGTCTATGAGAAAACCGCAGTATCTCTCGGGCGGATGAGACTGCTTACTACTCCTGCGGAGCGGCGTAGGAATGTCCTGTTCTTTTGAACCCTCTGGTTCCACTAAGCTTTCAGTAATAGTCTGTGGTTCTGGAATTTCTTCCAGTTCTACTGCCCTCCCACTAATTTCCTTTTCCAAGAACTGGTGTTCTAGAAAGTGGGCATTACGAGAAACAAGGACTTTTTGTTCTTCTGCGTGGTAGAAGAGATACCCCCTGGTGTTCTTTGGGTATCCCACAAACTTGCACAGTAATGAGCGTGCCTCGAGTTTGTCCGCATGCTGCTTTTTGACAAAAGCTGGACATCCCCAGATCTTCAGATATTGAAGATAGGGTTTCTTCCCACTCCATAACTCATATGGTGTGGTAGGCACAGTCTTAGTGGGAACTCGGTTCAAAAGGTATGCGGCTGATTCTAGCGCATACCCCCAGAATGATCGCGGTAACTCAGCGTTACTCATCATGGACCGTACCATATCCAATAGGGTTCGGTTCCGTCTCTCCAATACACCGTTATGTTGCGGAGTGTATGGAGGAGTAAGCTGAGAGAGAATTCCGTTCTCTTTTAAGTAGTCCAGGAACTCGGCACTTAAGTATTCACCACCTCGATCCGATCTTAGAATCTTGATACTTTTGCCGGTTTGTTTTTCTACTTCATTCTTATATTCCTGGAACTTTCCAAAGGCTTCGGACTTATGTTTCATTAAGAAGACATAACCGTACCTTGAAAAGTCATCCGTGAAAGTAATGAAGTAAGAATAACCGCTTCGCGCATGTGTAGACATTGGACCGCACACGTCGCTGTGTACGAGTCCCAAGAGCTCGCTCGCCCTTACTCCGTGTCCAGTGAACGGAGTCTTTGTCATCTTTCCTTTGAGACAGGATTGACAAGTGACATACAATTGATATTCGAACGGATTCAAATATCCTTCTGTATATAACTTCATCAACCTTCTCTCATTGATGTGACCCAGTCTACAATGCCATAAGAAAGTCTGATTTATTTCCGGAGACTTTCTTTTGTGTGTATTCTGGACATTGAAAATCTGTGGTTGGTTTAATACGTATATACCATTGCTTAATGTACCTGACCCAATCAGAACTTGATTAAGGTGAATGTTTACAACATTACTTACAAACGCAAATTCATAACCTTCTTTAGAAGTCAAAGATACAGAAATGATATTACAAGTTGCGTTGGGTACAAAATAGCAATTACGCAAAACCAAAACGTGTCCATCTGACAACCCCAGGTGATAGTCCCCCACGGCCTTAGCATCCATGCTAGCTCCGTTTGCAACTTTGAGGGTCATTTCACCTGCCTTCAAAACCCTACGGTTTCTCAACGCCTGCAAAGAATTACAGATATGAGATCCTGATCCGGTATCCAATACCCAGGAAGTAGAGTTTATTGAAAGACAGTTTTCAATAACATACACACCTGAAGCTGAAGCCGCAACCTGCTTCAGTTCCTGTGTTCTGGCCTTCCAAGCCCTGCAATCATTCTTCCAATGTCCCTTCTTATGACAATAGAAGCATTCTTCCTTATCCACAAGCTTTCCCACTTTCTTTGTTGCTTTTGACTTTCCCTTCGTATCCACTTTACTTACACCGCCCCTTGGTTTGGCGGGGGCTTTCTTCTTCTTTCCCTTGGCTTTCGCCTTGGACCTAGAAGAGGAAGATCCTCCTACAAACAAAGTGGATGTTTCCCTACCTTTCTGTAGGGTGCCCTCTGCGCTCCTCAGCATGTTGAGGAGTTCTGAAAGTTCAACTTCCTTTTCTTGTAAGTTGAAGTTCAGGATAAACTGGGCGTAAGTGGAAGGAAGGGACTGGAGAATCAAGTCCGTATAGAGCTCATTCTCCAACGTGGTCCCAAGGTCCGCGAGCTCTTCTATGTAGCCAATCATCTTAAGCACGTGTTCCGCTACCGATGATCCGACGGCCAACCTTGCCGAAAATAACTTCTTCGACACTTCGTATCTTGCGATACGAGACTGCTCTCCATACAGTTCTTTTGTATGGAGAAATATGGATTCGAGGTCCATATTCTCGTGCCTCCTCTGATGTTCGTTATCCATAGAGGCAAGCACGAGGCACTTGGCCTTCGTGCAATCTAGTTCCCAGGTCTTACGGATTTCCTTATCCGCGACGCTGGTTTTGGGACCTGGGACAGGGGGAGCTTTGGTGGTAAGAAGATACCCCAGCTTGTCATAAGTGATTGCCATCTTGACATTCCTGAGCCAATCTTTATAGTTTGGCCCTGTCAGTATGTTTTTATCTAGAAGTAACTTAAGTCCAGTCATGTCGATTGGTCGCTGCAATTAGGAGAGAGAGAAGAAACACTCAGCATGATGCTCTTGCAAGTTTAGAATGGTTTTTAATTTGTCTAAACATGATGGCTCCCACTGTTTCTCGAATCCCTCCTCAAACCAAAAAGGAAGAATTAGTCAGGATCAATCTCACCGTACAATACTTGCTTAACCGTTCAGGCAGGCCAGTGTTGGTACTTCGAGGGAGGTTTTCCAACGCTTTCGTGAAGTTTCTTAATTAAATAACTGTTGGAGATAGTACCCTCATAGTCAATTATTGGATCGCAGGTACGTGATTGCAATGATTGCGGAGGACCTATACCGGTAGGACAGTCTTACCCGAGATGATAGTATGCTATCTGGTTTTCCTTTATCCGTCGTGTACATGTTCAGGTGACTGATTACATGTTACACTTTGATAGAGCCCTTAGGTTCTTGCTTTACCACCAACAGTATGATGGCGACCATATACGTGAGAGTTGGGTGGTTTATACGCATATCCTTAATTGTGGTCCCTAGTCGTGGGAGTTTCGAGACAGGGTATCGATACTCCGGAGTAGACTAGTGTGTACAGTCGAGACCCCGACGAGGGGCGGTGGCCGGTCTCACAAGCCACTGGTGTCAGTTGGATCACCTAAGATGTATACAGGTGCTCATTGGGTTATGAGTACACCGGACAGGACTCGCCGGGAATCTACTAGTTAGTACTATACCTATCGTCAGATAGCAGTTCCCTGGTGACATGTGTACAGGTTAGTTCATCGACCTGAGGTCGTCATTTGTCTCGTGTGAGTTCCCACTGTGCTTTGATTTCTACCCTACCACGGCTCAAAGGAGTCGTGCAAACGGGTAGCTTTTGGGTACAGTCCCGAGCCATATGGAGGCACGTGAGCGGATCGGCAGGGGATTCGTCTCTCCCGGTATTGGGGGTAAGGTCGTGCTGTGTCTAGGAGAGCCATTACACAAAGTCCATGGCCATGGCAGGAGATTTACTGGTAGGTACTCCAGTAGTATCTCAGGGTGTTATTGGGCTACACTCCGACATGACTTATACTGCTTTTGGAGGTCTGACGTTACTAGCCCCCTAGGCAGATATGCGATACTCATAAACGAACGGACCGGACTGTATATACATTGTCACTGTTAGGCTCAGTAGGGTTTCTGGATGAGTTCGCTCATCAGCCTCCCTTGAGGTCAGTCCATGGGCAGCCGTTACGCATAGCTAGTGCCGCTGACGGTTTGTGGTTAAACCCACTGCCAGGGTACTGACGAGTCATTACAGTCCCCCACAGACAGTTTTCCAAGTTCGGGCGAAACGTTGTAGAGGCCGTATGGTTTTATGGCAGGGTTCGGAAAATGCACGTGCGTTTACGCACGTGTTATTTTTCGGGCAGATGATACTGGTCGGCTTTGGTTTAAGCCGGATCCGAGTATTGTATTGAGTAGATATAATATCTTTGTCTCAGATGCATTTGTATTCGGTCGTAATACAAATGCGGGTATATTTATACAGTTACGGGGTTATCCTGAAAGTCGTTGCAGGATCACTTTTGGAAGTTGCCAGTTTCCAGTTTTCTATCGGCCGTCTTTTAACATTCGGTTAAAGACGGATTTATCTTTTCTTGGATGAGGTGAGTCAGTGTTCTAGAAGTTTCTAGAAGTGATGACAAGGATGGTGACTAGGTTCATGACTCATCATTGCTTTTATTATTTGATGACTAGGTTTTAATGACTCATGCTTTAACATTAATGCATTTTGTTTTAGTTAAGATCTTTTCTTCATGATAAGCTTTGTGCTATGGTCACCACTTCCCTCCTACACTCACCCCCTCCTTTTAAGTGGCCGGCCCTCTCTCTCCTCCTTCACTCTCTCACTTGAGAAAATTATGGATGCTAAAAAGAAAAGACTAAAGTTTTGGATGCATAGAAATTTCATAGTTCATTTCTTGTTCCATTTCATTTCCATCGGCAACTTCATTAACCGATCGTCCACGGACTTGGACGAAGTGAGACAAAGTCATCTACTCATTCTCTACATCATTCTTGGTCGTCTCTTTTAGCAAACTTGACGACCGAGTTGCCTCGAGTCAGAGGCGGGAGCCCGTTTAAAGAATTGTTGATGTGGTGCCACATGGACGAGCAGATTGGAGATCGACGAGATCGGAGCAGCCGCAACGGAGCGTGGGATGATTGTTAAAGAACGAAGGACTCGGATTGTTCGGTATAACCTTTCTACACTCTTTACAGTTTGTTAGTTTAGCAATAATGGCAGATCCGGGTTAAAGTATACGATAGCGCCAGTTAAAAAGTTTTTGTTCCGCATTTGGCGTCTGTAGACGGCCGGGGCGCTACCGTAGACTTACAATAACCTCTTTTCCCTGGGGGCGTAGCCCCGCTAACACCTTTCTAGACACCTACTTGGTTTATAGCATTGATCGTTAAGTGAGAAATTTCCCGAGGAGTAGCATATACTCACAGTAGGATCGGGATCCAAATATCATCGCGTGACGAAACTGAAGGAATCCTACCAGAATCATCACACTCCAAATGGTATGCAACTCTAGCAAGTTTCAGTACTTATGAAACTCCCGATGTGGATTTTTGCCCCATGCTCTTATGACCTTGGCGTGAGGTCAAAATGTCATAAGTCACATGTCAAGTTCTTCCCATCATTATCCAGGTTAATTTGAACCCACCCGTACCTACCCTTGACGTAGGCCAAAATGGCAGTACGGCTGTCCCAAACCAACACATTCTATCTATGCAACAGATAAATATCCGGCAGCTACCAATCACTATGCCTTGGCGTGAGGTCAAAATACATAGCTTGAATACTACCGAATATTTAACTGAAATGATGGAGGGCTACGAATGGTTTTGGCTAAACCGTGAACGTAGTGAACTTGATATAATCGATGGAACGAGATAGCTTTTAAAAGGAGTGGCTCAAGCTCCGCATTTAAAAGTTGGTTTTGAAAAGAACCGAGTGGTTTTTCGAAAGTGTTCCAACGACTTTAACTTGGTTTATTTTCTTGCATTAGTTCTTTTAATGCGTGATATTCTTGCATTAGTTCTTTTAATGCGTCCCATCATTTAATCCTACCATTGCAGAAAACAACCAAAATATGACGTACGCTTATGCCATTCGCATTCGCCACGGGGCCCCGTCATTACCCGTTAGGTTACTTAACTAACGACAGAGCGGGGGCTGGGCTAGCGCGGCTGTAAAACATAAGCAACGCCTAAATAATATCATATATAGATATACTGCAATGATAGCCATTTCAGATCACAGATGAACACATTGGATATACTAAGAATCCGCAATTCGTACGAGCCTGTAACGAAAAGCAGATTACACGGTCGCGGTGAATAGCCAATACCCCACCCAAGACCCCTACGGGTGCGGCAAACTACCCGCCAAGTACCCGAAGCGAAGCAACCTCCCTCAACTGTTAGGTCCACGTTACCTCTCCCGGTACTTACGGGGTTGCGGAAATGGTAAATCAAAATTTTTTCTTAACTTTGTAACATGGACCGTAAAAGCCGGATCTTTGCTAAACTAAACTAGCATATAAGCTAAAGAGAGTTAGCTACTATGATTATGGTTATACCTAAACTTGAACTCCTTCTCTTCTTGTTGTTGTTCTTCTTTCTTGTTCTTTGTAGAAGCTTGAATGGTTCTCTTCTCGTCGCCTTCTTCCGTCGAAGATGGATCCACCTCGAAGGTTCGACCTTTGGGCTCTTCCTCGATCTTTGAGTGAACTAGGGTTTCCGGCTTGCTAAACCTTGAACCCTAGAGAGAGTAGAGAGTATCTATGGAGTGCTTTCTTTTCAAGGTGATGGATTCTCAACACATGAGAAGGAATCACCTTGAGCTTGAGGAAGAAGAAGATGAAAATGAGGAGAGAGAGAGGTTATGATAGAATGAGCTCTCATTTTCCTTTTTTGCAACCATATCAAAAAGAAAATGAATTATCTAAATGATAATAATTCAAAATGAGAATAGTTGATGGCAATTAGGAATGACCACTACCATGCTTCATTTAGTCAAAAGTAAGCATGAATCAAGGAGGACTTTTTAAAGCATGATGGTGGTCAACATTCAACCATGGTCAACAAGTCAACCATGGTCAACAAGTCAACAAAATCAACCATAACATAATTCTCATTTAATTACTATTATTAATAGATAATTCATAAATCCATTAGGGTTTGGAAAATGATAACTGTCAACTGTGCATACGCACCCGTTCCGAAACCCTAATGAAATACCTCATCCTCCGCCTCAAGCAATTGTGCATACACACCTGCATTCTCGTTCCGAGGAACAAGAATACCAAGATATAAAAGCAACCCCAAAAATATATACCAGTATCTGGCTCAAACCAGAGCCTGCCAGTATAATCCGTCCGGACTCCAAACGTGCACAAGTGCGCGGATGAGAACGAACCCTGTCGCAAAACCATGCGACCTCTACTCTATTTTGCCCAGAGGCGAATGCCCTCTGTGTGGGACTCTAAAGACTCGACACTACGCTGGCAGTGGGTTTAACCACAGACCGCAAGCGGCACTAGCTGTGCGTAACGGTCCCCAGGTAGATGCCGACAAGAAGGCTGACGAGGTGAGACCCCATCTGAACTCCTACTGAGTCTGAATGTGACATTCTCCGTACAGTCCGGTCTGTTCGTCTGATACATCGCATGGCGGGCCTAGGGGGGCGGTAAACGTCAGTCCCCTAATAGCGGTACAAGTCGTGTCGGAGTGAAGCCCAATACACCCTGAGATAACACTGGAACCTACCAGTACATCTCGCTTGCCCTGGCCAGGGACTACTTGTGTAATGGCTCTCCTAGACACAGCGCGATGTCAACCCCCAATACCGGGAGAGACGAATCCTGTCTAACCGTCACTGCCTCCAAGTGCTTCGGGACTGTTCCCAACTACTACTTGTTTGCACGACTCAGTAGAGCCGTGGTAGGGTAGTAATCAAAGAACAGTGGGAACACACTCGAGGCGAAGTGACAGTGTCAAGTCAGCGGACTAAGCTGTACTCATGTCACCTGGGAACTGATAACTGACGATAGGTATAATACCAACCATCAGTTCCCGACGAGTCCTGTCCAGTGTACTCGTAACCCAACGAGCACCCGCATACTATCTCAAGTACGACGTACTGACGGCTGTGGGACAGACCGTCTCCCGTGCTGGGATGAGAAGCGCATACGCTAGTCTACTCCGGAGTATCGATGCCCTATCTCGGTACTCCCACGACTAGGGACGTGTATAAGGATGTGCTTGTAGATTACCCAGCCCCCACGAGTGTGATCGCCATCACAACGCCGGTAATCAAGCAAAGATCCTAAGGGCTCTACTAATGCGTATAGGTGATATAATAAATAAACACACATGTACACATTAAAGAAGAGGCAAACCAAGTAGCATACTACTATATTGAGCAAGATTGTCTGTACAACTGTGAATATCCCAAGCTTCCATCAAGTAATATACATACTAGTATGATACAGTAATGGCCTCTAGGGCATATACACTAACAATCTCCCACTTGCACTAAGGCCATGTACTGGCGTATCGAAGACCTATCATCTCGATCAGCCGCTCGAACTGAGTCTGGGGTAAAGCCTTCGTGAATGGGTCCGCAGTGTTGTCCTTTGTGTCCACTCTCCGCACCTCGATCTCCTGTCGATCAATGATCTCCCTGATCAGGTGATACCGCCTTAAGATGTGCCTGGATTTCTGATGGGACCTTGGTTCCTTCGCTAAAGCTATAGCCCCATTGTTATCGCAATACAAAGGTATTGGGTCAACAATGGACGGAACCACCTGAAGTTCACTAATGAACTTCTTAATCCAGACCGCCTCTTTTGCGGCATCGCTTGCAGCAATGTATTCAGCCTCCATCGTCGAGTCTGCGACGGTATCCTGCTTGGAACTCCTCCAACATACCGCCCCTCCGTTGAGGGTAAACACAAAACCCGAGACAGACTTGCTGTCATCTTTGTCACTCTGGAAGCTTGAATCGGTAAAGGACTCGACCCTGAGGTCTCCATTACCGTAAACCAGGAACATCTCCTTAGTCCTCCTCAGGTACTTGAGAATGTTCTTCACTGCTGTCCAGTGGTCCTCCCCTGGGTCTGACTGATACCGGCTTACCGCGCTCAACGCGTAAGCTACATCTGGTCTTGTACATAGCATCGCATACATTATAGATCCTACCGCCGAAGCGTAGGGTATAGTGCTCATGCGAACCCTCTCCTCGTCAGTCTTAGGAGACATCTTCTTGGAGAGGGTAATTCCGTGCAATGCGGGTATGTTACCGCGCTTGGAATCCTCCATACTAAATCTCTTTAGTACGGTCTCTATGTACCTGGACTGCGAAAGTCCCAATAGTCTCTTGGATCTATCTCTATAGATCTTGATCCCCAGAATGTACGAGGCATCACCCAGGTCCTTCATGGAGAACCTTTGTGACAAAAACAGCTTGACCGATTGTAGCATAGGAACATCATTTCCTATCAAAAGAATGTCGTCCACGTACAAGACTAGGAACACGACAGTTCGTCCTACAATCTTCTTATACACACAGGGTTCATCTTCGTTCTTGATGAAATCAAATTCCTTGATTGCCTCATCAAAACAGATGTTCCAGCTCCGCGATGCCTGCTTTAATCCATAAATGGATTTAAGCAACTTGCACACCTTTCCGCTGCTCCCACTGTCTATGAAACCTTCTGGTTGATCCATGTAAACGCACTCTTCCAAACAACCGTTTAGGAAAGCCGTCTTAACATCCATCTGCCAGATTTCATAGTCATGGAAGGCAGCAATGGCAAGTAAGATCCGAATGGATTTGAGCATAGCCACCGGAGAAAAAGTCTCATCATAGTCCAAACCAGGTCTTTGACGAAAACCTTTTGCAACGAGTCTAGCTTTATAGGTTTCCACCTGCCCATCTACACCAAGTTTCCTTTTGTAGATCCATTTGCATCCAACGGGTTTTACCCCAGGTGGAGCAATATCCATGGTCCACACTTTATTGGCGTACATGGACTCCATTTCAGATTGCATTGCTTCCTGCCACTTATCAGAGTCCTTACTGATAATGGCCTGCCTGAAACTGGTAGGGTCATCTTCTTCCAAGATGCAATCCTCTCGATCCCCGTCTATGAGAAAACCGTAGTATCTCTCGAGCGGATGAGAAATCCTACCAGATCTGCGGAGTGGCTGAGGTTCGTTTGGGGTTATTGAATCTAGCGGTTCCTCCAAATTTTCTGTTAAAGCTTGTGTTTCTGGAATTTCATCCAGTTCTACCGTGCTGCCACTAATGTTTTTAACAAGAAATTCTTTTTCTAAAAATGTGGCATTTCTTGAAACAATTATCTTCTGTTCCTCTGCATGGTAGAATAGATACCCACTTGAATCTTTTGGGTATCCCACAAACTTACACAAAACCGCCCGTGCCTCAAGTTTGTCTGGGTTCTGCTTTTTGACATAAGCTGGGCAACCCCAAATCTTAATACGTTTAAGATACAAACTTTTACCACTCCATATTTCATACGGAGTCTTGGGCACGGATTTGGATGGAACTTGATTCAATAGATGTGCTGCAGTTTGAAGTGCATATCCCCAGAATGAAAGAGGTAACTCAGCACTACTCATCATGGAGCGAACCATATCCAGTAGGGTACGATTCCTCCGCTCCGATACACCGTTGTGCTGTGGTGTATAAGGAGGAGTAAGCTGAGAGAGAATACCATTCTCTTTTAAGTAATCTAGGAATTCCGTGCTTAAGTACTCCCCTCCCCTGTCAGACCGGAGGATCTTGATACTTTTGCCAATCTGGTTCTCTACTTCCTTTCTGAATTCCTTGAATTTCTCAAAAGCTTCAGATTTGTGTTTCATCAGATACACATATCCGAACCTAGAGAGATCGTCAGTGAATGTGATGAAGTACGAGAACCCACCCCTTGCATGTATAGACATCGGACCACACACATCACTGTGTATGAGTCCCAAGAGCTCTCTTGCTCTTTCTCCATGTCCGGTGAACGGAGATTTGGTCATCTTCCCTTTGAGACAAGACTGACAAGTTTCATAAGATGAAAACTCGAACGCATTCAAGAGTCCATCTCTATGCAACTTACTCAGTCTTTTCTCTCCGATATGACCGAGTCTACAATGCCACAAGTAGGATTCATTCGTATCTGAATTCTTCCTCTTGCGTGTGTTTTGTATACTGAGAACTGTATTCTGATTTAGAACGTAGATACCATTAAACAGTGTACCCTCTGCAACCAGTACCTTATCAAGGTAAATGTTCATGATATTCTTTTCAAGAACAAACTTATATCTATCTTTATCGAGTAAAGAAACTGATATGATGTTGCAAACCATAGAGGGTACATAGTAACAATCGTTCAAAATCATAGTCTTGCCATTTGGCAATACTAGGTGATATTCACCGACGGCTGCCGCATAAACTTGTGCTCCGTTCGCTACTCTGAGCGACATATCACCCGGTGCAACTTTCCTACTTTTTCTCAGTCCCTGCAATAAATTACAGATATGAGATCCTGATCCGGTATCAAGTACCCAGGAGGTAGGGCTGACCGTAAAACAGTTCTCAATTACAAGAACACCTGAAGTAGATGCAAAACCATGCTTCTTCTTCAACTGGGTATCCTGGAAATCCATACTTTCCTCTTTCCCATTCTCATACTCATGATTGTTGTCACAAGTTAGAGCTGAACCAACTTTCCCCAGTCCCGAATAAGAATTCGGTTCGGTCAAGCGATACATTTTATTATCTTGATTAGGGCGTGAAAAGGTTGCTGCCTGGAGAGAGAGAAAAGAAACACTCAGCGTATGCTCGTGCAAGATTAGATTGGTTTATTAATTTATCTAACCAGGGTGTCTCCCACTGTTTCCTCAAATCCTTCTTAAAACCTTTTTAAAAGAAGAACTAGCCGGGTTTTAATTCACGTCACAATACTTGCTTAACCTTTCAGCCAGGCTAGTGTCGGTACTTCGAGGGAGGTTTTCCAACGCTTTCGCGAAGTTCCTTAATTAAAGAACCTCTTTTCCCTGGGGGCGTAACCCCGCTAACACCTTTCTAGACACCTACTAGGTTTATAGCATTGATCGTTAAGTGAAATAATCTCCCGAGAGTAAACCAACTCATCAGTGGGATCGGGATCCAACTGTCATTGTGTGATAACCTAGATGGAATCCACTCTAGTCACCACACTCCAGAAGGTATGCTAAATCTGCAAGTTTCAGTTCTTTTGAAACTCCCGATGTGGTTTTTGCCCCTAGGACTCAAGTGATCTTGACACAGTCAACAAATAAAAAAGTCCTAGTCAAGTTCATCCCGTCGTTGTCTTGATTGCATTAAACCCACCTGCATAACCCTTGACACAGTCAACAAGGTTACACAGATGTCCTAACCAATCACATTGTATCCAGCAAATAAGCAATACTTAGCTACCGTTCACTGCGCCTTGACACAGTCAACAAACGCAGCACGAATACTAAGTATAGCTTATAAGAGACGACGGAGGGCTACGGCTGGGTTTTTGGCGAAAAACCCGTTAACGTAATGAACTTGATGTCGTTGAAGGAACGTGATACACCTTTTGAAAATATAGTGACGAAAAACTTTTTGCTAAAGAGGTCACTCCCTGTGAAGGGATCTCGGCTCTTTCCTCGTCGAATGAGGTGCAGGATATTACAAAATGAATACCTCGATGCAAAGCAAGAATAATCGACTATAGTGAAGTTATTACCCTGACGCAAACTTTTGTCCAAGGGGTCACTCCCGGTGAAGGGATCTCGGCCCTTGCCTCGTCGACTGAGGTGCTGGGTATTCATAACCGAATACCGCGATGCAAAACAAAAATGAACGTCCTTGCAATAACAGCTTTTTGAAAAACTTGTTCCAACAACGTTTTATAGGTTTATTTTTCTTGCATTAGTTCTTTTAATGCGTGATATTCTTGCATTAGTTCTTTTAATGCGTCCCATCATTTAATCCTACCATTGCAGAAAACAACCAAAATATGACGTACGCTTATGCCATTCGCATTCGCCACGGGGTCCCGTCATCACTCGTTAGGTTACTTAACTAACGACAGAGCGGGGGCTGGGCTAGCGCGGCTGTAAAACATAAGCAACGCCTAAATAGTAAAGCAATGATAGACATTACAGATCACAGATGAATACATTGGATATACTAGCAATCCGCATTCCTTTCGAGCGTGAAACGAAAAGCGGATAACACGGTCGCGGTGAATAGCAAATACCCCACCCAAGACCCCTACGGGTGCGGCAAACTACCCGCCAAGTACTCGGCAGTTTGTGCACCCCTCCATGGGTCTATCCTAGGAGCAAAAACAGTAAAAAGAATTATACAATGACGGCTACAACCCCGACCCGGTTGTGCGGCCAAACAAATAATATAATTACATCAATTTACATTTACAATGAATGAAAGAAAAACAAAAGCTCATCTCACATCCACCCCGGCTATTCACCCGCGACAGTCCAACACATTCATATACACATTCCAGCACATTACAGATCATGTATAACCCCGACTAATCGACTTATAGTGATTAGCCAACGTTCAATACATGCAAACATCACAGATATAACCAACATAGCCAAAATGCAGTGAAGTTCGGAAAAATACGGAATTATAGGACCCCAAAAGTGAATTTTTGTTCTGGAAAATCTGGGTACATATAATATATTTAAAAAATCCCAAAACCAACACATAAACACTCTGCACGAAAATCGATGGACAGAAGAAGACAAAGAGCGGCGCTTCCGCCGCACATGCCTATCTCGTGCGGCGGAAGCGCGGCGGTTTTAAGGAATTAGGTCATCGTTTTTCATGGGTGCTCTTACAAAACCCTGAGACGATTTTACAAGTATAAATTTTTTCATTTTGAGCCAAAAAAATTTCAACAGAAACTCAGGTTTTGTAATATTTCCGGTTTTGTGATTTTTCGTTTCCGAACTTCGTTACACTTCACTACCAAGCTAGTTTAAGTTTAGTTAGGCTCTGATACCACTGTTAGGTCCACGTTACCTCTCCCGGTACTTACGGGGTTGCGGAAATGGTAAATCAAAATTTTTTCTTAACTTTGTAACATGGACCGTAAAAGCCGGATCTTTGCTAAACTAAACTAGCATATAAGCTAAAGAGAGTTAGCTACTATGATTATGGTTATACCTAAACTTGAACTCCTTCTCTTCTTGTTGTTGTTCTTCTTTCTTGTTCTTTGTAGAAGCTTGAATGGTTCTCTTCTCGTCGCCTTCTTCCGTCGAAGATGGATCCACCTCGAAGGTTCGACCTTTGGGCTCTTCCTCGATCTTTGAGTGAACTAGGGTTTCCGGCTTGCTAAACCTTGAACCCTAGAGAGAGTAGAGAGTATCTATGGAGTGCTTTCTTTTCAAGGTGATGGATTCTCAACACATGAGAAGGAATCACCTTGAGCTTGAGGAAGAAGAAGATGAAAATGAGGAGAGAGAGAGGTTATGATAGAATGAGCTCTCATTTTCCTTTTTTGCAACCATATCAAAAAGAAAATGAATTATCTAAATGATAATAATTCAAAATGAGAATAGTTGATGGCAATTAGGAATGACCACTACCATGCTTCATTTAGTCAAAAGTAAGCATGAATCAAGGAGGACTTTTTAAAGCATGATGGTGGTCAACATTCAACCATGGTCAACAAGTCAACCATGGTCAACAAGTCAACAAAATCAACCATAACATAATTCTCATTTAATTACTATTATTAATAGATAATTCATAAATCCATTAGGGTTTGGAAAATGATAACTGTCAACTGTGCATACGCACCCGTTCCGAAACCCTAATGAAATACCTCATCCTCCGCCTCAAGCAATTGTGCATACACACCTGCATTCTCGTTCCGAGGAACAAGAATACCAAGATATAAAAGCAACCCCAAAAATATATACCAGTATCTGGCTCAAACCAGAGCCTGCCAGTATAATCCGTCCGGACTCCAAACGTGCACAAGTGCGCGGATGAGAACGAACCCTGTCGCAAAACCATGCGACCTCTACTCTATTTTGCCCAGAGGCGAATGCCCTCTGTGTGGGACTCTAAAGACTCGACACTACGCTGGCAGTGGGTTTAACCACAGACCGCAAGCGGCACTAGCTGTGCGTAACGGTCCCCAGGTAGATGCCGACAAGAAGGCTGACGAGGTGAAACCCCATCTGAACTCCTACTGAGTCTGAATGTGACATTCTCCGTACAGTCCGGTCTGTTCGTCTGATACATCGCATGGCGGGCCTAGGGGGGCGGTAAACGTCAGTCCCCTAATAGCGGTACAAGTCGTGTCGGAGTGAAGCCCAATACACCCTGAGATAACACTGGAACCTACCAGTACATCTCGCTTGCCCTGGCCAGGGACTACTTGTGTAATGGCTCTCCTAGACACAGCGCGATGTCAACCCCCAATACCGGGAGAGACGAATCCTGTCTAACCGTCACTGCCTCCAAGTGCTTCGGGACTGTTCCCAACTACTACCTGTTTGCACGACTCAGTAGAGCCGTGGTAGGGTAGTAATCAAAGAACAGTGGGAACACACTCGAGGCGAAGTGACAGTGTCAAGTCAGCGGACTAAGCTGTACTCATGTCACCTGGGAACTGATAACTGACGATAGGTATAATACCAACCATCAGTTCCCGACGAGTCCTGTCCAGTGTACTCGTAACCCAACGAGCACCCGCATACTATCTCAAGTACGACGTACTGACGGCTGTGGGACAGACCGTCTCCCGTGCTGGGATGAGAAGCGCATACGCTAGTCTACTCCGGAGTATCGATGCCCTATCTCGGTACTCCCACGACTAGGGACGTGTATAAGGATGTGCTTGTAGATTACCCAGCCCCCACGAGTGTGATCGCCATCACAACGCCGGTAATCAAGCAAAGATCCTAAGGGCTCTACTAATGCGTATAGGTGATATAATAAATAAACACACATGTACACATTAAAGAAGAGGCAAACCAAGTAGCATACTACTATATTGAGCAAGATTGTCTGTACAACTGTGAATATCCCAAGCTTCCATCAAGTAATATACATACTAGTATGATACAGTAATGGCCTCTAGGGCATATACACTAACACCCTCAACTCCGTGAGTTGGCCACTCGGCACTTCGGCATACCCGGTAGTTTGTGCACCACATCCATGGGTCTATCCTAGGAGCAAAAACAGTAAAAAGAAATTATACAATGACGGCTACAACCCCGACCCGGTTGTGCGGCCATACAAATAATTATTACATCAATTTACAAATTTACATGAATTGAAAGAAAAGAAAACTCTCGTCTCACAACGCCCGGCTATTCACCCGCGACAATCCAATGAATTCATATACACATTCCAATAACATTACAGATCACAGATTTGTATAACCCCCACTAATCGACATATAGCGATTAGCAGACGTTCAATACAAATATCACATCACAGAAAAACCCGTCAGCTTAAGTCTTTTAGAAGTTCGATCAAACATACGGATTTTCAGGCCCCAAACACAAAATTTTCGTTCTGGAAATTCTGGGCAGAAAATACATATTCCAAAAATCCCAAAATACCCCTATGAACCAACTGCAAAAATAAAACCCCACGACCGAGTCAACTCGGCCGCGGTTCCGCGGCGGGAGAAAGCTCCCACCTCGGAAACGCGGCGCGTTGATCGATTCAGTGGGTCGAATTTTTGCAGTTTCTTTTAAAAACCCTGAGTCGATTTTAGGTATATCTCAAATAATTTTTGCAGCACTTTGAAAATCGACAAAAAGTTTGAAATCCGGGTGTATTTGACGACTTTTTCTCCGATCGAATTTCTAGTTACTATGCTAACATGTTAGATAGAGTTTAACTAGTCTCTGATACCACTGTAAGTCCATGCTACCTCTCCAGGTACTTTCGGGCATGCGGAATTTGGTGAAAAACAATTTTCTAGAGGTGGTAACATGGACTCAAAACCGGATCATTGTTAAACATCTAACTAACAACCTAACTAGAAGTTGTTAACTACTCAGTTAGGGGGTTATACCTTTCTTTCTTGAACTCCTTCGTCTTCAAGCCTCGATGGTTGTCCGGATCGGCTTCACCCCGTCGTCTCCTTGCGCCGAAGATCGATCCACCTGAAAGCTTCTACCTTTGGCTTCTTCTTCGGTCTTTGAATAAAACTAGTTCACTTGGTTTGCTAAACCTAATGAACTAGAGTGAGTAGAGAAGAGTGTGTAGGGATTTTCTCTATAGTTCTTGGTTCTCAACACATGAGACAAGTGAACCATAGACTAAAGAGAGGGAGAGCAAGAGGAAGAAGATGAGAGCTCAAGAACACAAGAGAGAGAATGAAAATGAGAGAATGAGAAAGACTTTTCTCACTTGGCTCTCATAATCCAAAACCATCATCACAAAAATAGTAATCAAGTATTGTGTAAATAGTTTAAGTCAAAATGGCTATACCATTTCATGCACTCATATTGTACAAGAGAACAAGCAAGTGAAAAGTCTTTGCCATGAAATGATAGCCATTGTCATCATGATGGTCAACTAGTCCAACCTAGTCAACCGGTCAACAAAGTCAACCCCTCAACAACCATGTCACCACAATACTTAATTAATATTATTGTTAATCATATATCATATTCTCATTAGGGTTGAGCAAAAAGTCAATAGTCAACAGTCAACGGTCAACAACCCTAATGAGAATCCTCTGCCTCTGTCTCTCCGTCAACTGTGCATACACACCCGCATCCGCGTTCCGAGGAACACGAATACAAACTGGATAAAACCAATCCCAATACGTACACTAGGATCTGGCTTAAACCAAAGCCCGCTAGTGTAAACTGTCCAGACACTAAACGTGCACAAGTGCACGGATGTGACTGAACCCTGTCGCAAAACCATGCGACCTGTCGCAAAACCATGCGACCTCTACTCTTTTGCCTAAAGGCGAATAGCTTTCTGTGTGGGACTCTAAAGACTCGGCACTACGCTGGCAGTGGGTTTAACCACAGACCGGAAGCAGCACTAGCTGTGCGTAACGGTCCCTAGGTAGATGCCGACAAGAAGACTGATGAGGTGAAACCCATCTGAACTCCTACTGAGCCTGAATGTGACAGTCTCCGTACAGTCCGGTCTGTTCGTCTGATACATCGTATGGCGGGCCTAGGGGGCGGTAAACGTCAGTCCCCTAATAGCGGTACAAGTCGTGTCGGAGTGAAGCCCAATACACCCTGAGATAACACTGGAAGCCTACCAGTATATCTCGCTTGCCCTGGCCAGGGACTACTCGTGTAATGGCTCTCCTAGAAACAGCGCGATGTCAACCCCCAATACCGGGAGAGACGAATCCTGTCTAACCGTCACTGCCTCCAAGTGCTTCGGGACTGCACCCAACTACTACCTGTTTGCATGACTCCTTTGAGCCGTGGTAGGGTAGTAATCAAAGTACAGTGGGAACACACTCGAGGGGAAGTGATAGTGTCAAGTCAGCGGACTAAGCTGTACTCATGTCACCTGGGAACTGATAACTGACGATAGGTATAATACCAACCGGTCAGTTCCCGACGAGTCCTGTCCAGTGTACTGGTAACCCAACGAGCACCCGCATACTATCTCCAGTACAACGTACTGATGGCTGTGGGACAGACCATCTCCCACTCTGGGATGAGAAGCGCATGCGCTAGTCTACTCCGGAGTATCGATGCCCTGTCTCGATAGTTCTGCGACTAGGGACCTGCATAAGGATGTGCTTATAGATTACCCAGCCCCCACTAGTGTGACTGCCATCACAACGCTGGTAATCAAGCAAAGATCCTAAGGGCTCCACTAATGTGCATAGGTGATATACTAAAATAAACACATGTACACATTGAAGTAGAAACAAACCAAGTAGCATACTACTATTTTGAGCAAGATTGTATATACAAGGTGAATATCCCAAGCTTCCATTAAGTAATATACAAACTAGTATGATACAGTAATGGCCTCTAGGGCATATACACTAACAATCTCCCACTTGCACTAAGGCCATGTACTGGCGTATCGAAGACCTATCATCTGGATCAGCTGCTCGAACTGAGTCTGGGGCAAGGCCTTGGTGAATGGATCTGCAGTGTTATCTTCTGAAGCAACCCTCCGAACCTCGATCTCCTGGCGATCCACGATCTCCCTGATCAGGTGATACCGCCTCAAGATGTGTCTGGATCTCTGATAGGACCTGGGTTCCTTCGCTAAAGCTATAGCCCCGTTGTTGTCGCAATACAGAGGTATTGGATCAACAATGGACGGAACCACCTGAAGTTCTTTCAAGAACTTCCTTATCCAGACAGCTTCTTTTGCGGCATCAGATGCAGCGATGTATTCCGCTTCCATCGTCGAGTCTGCAACGGTTTCTTGTTTGGAACTCTTCCAACACACCGCCCCTCCATTGAGGGTAAAGACAAAACCCGACATGGACTTGGAATCATCCTTGTCACTCTGGAAGCTGGAGTCAGCAAAGGCCTCGATCTGGAGGTCTTTTCCGCCATACACCAAGAACATCTCCTTAGTCCTTCTCAGGTACTTGAGAATGTTCTTTACCGCTATCCAGTGTTTCTCCCCAGGGTTTGACAGATACCGGCTTACCACACTCAGTGCATAAGCTACATCCGGTCTGGTACATAACATCGCATACATTATAGAGCTTACCGCAGAAGCGTAGGGTATAATAGACATGCGATCCCTCTCCAAATCAGTCTTGGGAGACATCTCTTTAGAGAGGGTGATCCCGTGACAAGCCGGTAGGTTACCTCGCTTGGAATCTTCCATACTGAATCTTTTCAGTATGGTGTCGATGTACCTGGACTGTGAAAGTCCTAATATCCTCTTGGATCTATCACGATGGATCCGGATCCCCAGGATGTATGAGGCATCACCCAGGTCTTTCATGGAGAACCTGTGTGACAAGAACCCCTTGACAGATTGTAGCATAGGAATGTCATTTCCTATTAAGAGAATGTCATCCACGTATAAAACGAGGAATACTACAGTTCTCGCTACAAATCTACAATAGATGCATGGTTCATCTGGATTTTTGATAAAGCCAAATTCCTTGACCGTCTCATCAAAACAGATGTTCCAACTCCGCGATGCCTGCTTTAGTCCATAGATGGGCTTAAGCAACTTGCACACCTTTCCGCTGCTCCCACTCTGAATGAAACCCTCTGGTTGGTCCATATAGACACACTCCTCTAAATTTCCATTTAGAAAAGCGGTCTTTACGTCCATCTACCAGATCTCATAATCGTGGAAGGCAGCAATGGCAAGAAGGATCCGAATGGATTTCAGCATAGCTACTGGAGAAAAAGTCTCGTCATAGTCCAAACCAGGTCTTTGACGAAAACCCTTTGCTACCAGCCTAGCTTTATATGTCTCAACCTGTCCATCTACACCAATCTTCCTTTTGAAGATCCACTTGCATCCTACGGGTTTTACTCCGTCTGGAGCAATGTCCAACGTCCATACCTTGTTGGTGTACATGGACTCCATTTCGGTCCGCATTGCATCCAGCCATTTTACCGAGTCAACGCTCTGAACGGCCTGCTGGAAGCTAGTAGGCTCATCATAATCTATGATGCAATCCTCTCTATCCCCGTCTATGAGAAAACCGCAGTATCTCTCGGGCTGATGAGACTGCCTACTACTCCTGCGGAGCGGCGTAGGAATGTCATGTTCTTTTGAATCCTCTGGTTCCACTAAGCTTTCAGTAATAGTCTGTGGTTCTGGAATTTCTTCCAGTTCTACTGCGCTCCCACTAATTTCCTTTTCCAAGAACTGGTGTTCTAGAAAGTGGGCATTACGAGAAACAAAGACTTTTTGTTCCTCTGCGTGGTAGAAGAGATACCCCCTGGTGTTCTTTGGGTATCCCACAAACTTGCACAGTACTGAGCGTGCCTCGAGTTTGTCCGCATGCTGCTTTTTGACAAAAGCTGGACATCCCCAGATCTTCAGATATTGAAGATAGGGTTTCTTCCCACTCCATAACTCATATGGTGTGGTAGGCACAGTCTTAGTGGGAACTCGGTTCAAAAGGTATGCGGCTGATTCTAGCGCATACCCCCAGAATGATCGCGGTAATTCAGCGTTACTCATCATGGACCGTACCATATCCAATAGGGTTCGGTTCCGTCTCTCCGATACATCGTTATGTTGCGGAGTGTATGGAGGAGTAAGCTGAGAGAGAATTCCGTTCTCTTTTAAATAGTCCAGGAACTCGGCACTTAAGTATTCACCACCTCGATCCGATCTTAGAATCTTGATACTTTTGCCGGTTTGTTTTTCTACTTCATTCTTATATTCCTGGAATTTTCCAAAGGCTTCGGACTTATGTTTCATTAAGAAGACATAACCGTACCTTGAAAAGTCATCCGTGAAAGTAATGAAGTAAGAATAACTGCTTCGCGCATGTGTACACATTGGACCGCACACGTCGCTGTGTACGAGTCCCAAGAGCTCGCTCGCCCTTACTCCGTGTCCAGTGAACAGAGTCTTTGTCATCTTTCCTTTGAGACAGGATTTACAAGTGACATACGATTGATATTCGAACGGATTCAAATATCCTTCTGTATATAACTTCGTCAACCTTCTCTCATTGATGTGACCCAGTCTACAATGCCATAAGAAAGTCTGATTTATTTCCGGAGACTTTCTTTTTTGTGTATTCTGGACATTGAAAATCTGTGGTTGGTTTAATACGTATATACCATTGCTTAATGTACCTGACCCAATCAGAACTTGATTAAGGTGAATGTTTACAACATTACTTACAAACGCAAATTCATAACCTTCTTTAGAAGTCAAAGATACAGAAATGATATTACAAGTTGCGTTGGGTACAAAATAGCAATTACGCAAAACCAAAACGTGTCCATCTGACAACCCCAGGTGATAGTCCCCCACGGCCTTAGCATCCATGCTAGCTCCGTTTGCAACTTTGAGGGTCATGTCACCTGCCTTCAAAACCCTACGGTTTCTCAACGCCTGCAAAGAATTACAGATATGAGATCCTGATCCGGTATCCAATACCCAGGAAGTAGAGTTTATTGAAAGACAGTTTTCAATAACATACACACCTGAAGCTGAAGCTGCAACCTGCTTCAGTTCCTGTGTTCTGGCCTTCCAAGCCCTGCAATCATTCTTCCAATGTCCCTTCTTATGACAATAGAAGCATTCTTCCTTATCCACAAGCTTTCCCACTTTCTTTGTTGCTTTTGACTTTCCCTTCGTATCCACTTTACTAACACCGCCCCTTGGTTTGGCGGGGGCTTTCTTCTTCTTTCCCTTGGCTTTCGCCTTGGACCTAGAAGAGGAAGATCCTCCTATAAACAAAGTGGATGTTTCCCTACCTTTCTGTAGGGTTCCCTCTGCGCTCCTCAGCATGTTGAGGAGTTCTGAAAGTTCAACTTTCTTTTCTTGTAAGTTGAAGTTCAGGATAAACTGGGCGTAAGTGGAAGGAAGGGACTGGAGAATCAAGTCCATATAGAGCTCATTCTCCAACGTGGTCCCAAGGTCCGCGAGCTCTTCTATATAGCCAATCATCTTAAGCACGTGTTCCGCTACCGATGATCCGACGACCAACCTTGCCGAAAATAACTTCTTCGACACTTCGTATCTTGCGATACGAGACTGCTCTCCATACAGTTCTTTTGTATGGAGAAATATGGATTCGAGGTCCATATTCTCGTGCCTCCTCTGATGTTCGTTATCCATAGAGGCAAGCACGAGGCACTTGGCCTTCGCGCAATCTAGTTCCCAGGTCTTACGGATTTCCTTATCCACGACGCTGGTTTTGGGACCTGGGACAGGGGGAGCTTTGGTGGTAAGAAGATACCCCAGCTTGTCGTAAGTGATTGCCATCTTGACATTCCTGAGCCAATCTTTGTAGTTTGGCCCTGTCAGTATGTTTTTATCTAGAAGTAACTTAAGTCCAGTCATGTCGATTGGTCGCTGCAATTAGGAGAGGGAGAAGAAACACCCAGCATGATGCTCTTGCAAGTTTAGAATGGTTTTTAATTTGTCTAAACAGGATGGCTCCCACTGTTTCTCGAATCCCTCCTCAAACCAAAAAGGAAGAATTAGTCAGGATCAATCTCACCGTACAATACTTGCTTAACCGTTCAGCCAGGCCAGTGTTGGTACTTCGAGGGAGGTTTTCCAACGCTTTCGCGAAGTTTCTTAATTAAATAACCTCTTTTCCCTTGGGGCGTAGCCCCGCTAACACCTTTCTAGACACCTACTTGGTTTATAGCATTGATCGTTAAGTGAGAAATTTCCCGAGGAGTAGCATATACTCACAGTAGGATCGGGATCCAAATATCATCGCGTGACGAAACTGAAGGAATCCTACCAGAATCATCACACTCCAAATGGTATGCAACTCTAGCAAGTTTCAGTACTTATGAAACTCCCGATGTGGATTTTTGCCCCATGCTCTTATGACCTTGGCATGAGGTCAAAATGTCATAAGTCACATGTCAAGTTCTTCCCATCATTATCCAGGTTAATTTGAACCCACCCGTACCTACCCTTGACGTAGGCCAAAATGGCAGTACGGCTGTCCCAAACCAACGCATTCTATCTATGCAACAGATAAATATCCGGCAGCTACCAATCACTATGCCTTGGCGTGAGGCCAAAATACATAGCTTGAATACTATCGAATATTTAACTGAAATGATGGAGGGCTACGAATGGTTTTGGCTAAACCGTGAATGTAGTGAACTTGATATAATCGATGGAACGAGATAGCTTTTAAAAGGAGTGGCTCAAGCTCCGCATTTAAAAGTTGGTTTTGAAAAGAACCGAGTGGTTTTTCGAAAGTGTTCCAACGACTTTAACTTGGTTTATTTTCTTGCATTAGTTCTTTTAATGCGTGATATTCTTGCATTAGTTCTTTTAATGCGTCCCATCATTTAATCCTACCATTGCAGAAAACAACCAAAATATGACGTACGCTTATGCCATTCGCATTCGCCACGGGGCCCCGTCATTACCCGTTAGGTTACTTAACTAACGACAGAGCGGGGGCTGGGCTAGCGCGGCTGTAAAACATAAGCAACGCCTAAATAATATCATATATAGATATACTGCAATGATAGCCATTTCAGATCACAGATGAACACATTGGATATACTAAGAATCCGCAATTCGTACGAGCCTGTAACGAAAAGCAGATTACACGGTCGCGGTGAATAGCCAATACCCCACCCAAGACCCCTACGGGTGCGGCAAACTACCCGCCAAGTACCCGAAGCGAAGCAACCTCCCTCAACTCCGTGAGTAGGCCACTCGGCACTTCGGCATACCCGGTAGTTTGTGCACCCCCTCCATGGGTCTATCCTAGGAGTAAAAACAGTAAAAAGAAATTATACAATGACGGCTACAACCCCGACCCGGTTGTGCGGCCATACAAATAATTATTACATCAATTTACAAATTTACATGAATTGAAAGAAAAGAAAACTCTCGTCTCACAACGCCCGGCTATGACAATCCAATGAATTCATATACACATTCCAATAAAATTACAAATCACAGATTTGTATAACCCCCACTAATCGACATATAGCGATTAGCAGACGTTCAATACAAATATCACATCACAGAAAAACCCGTCAGCTTAAGTCTTTTAGAAGTTCGATCAAAAATACGGATTTTCAGGTCCCAAACACAAAATTTTCGTTCTGGAAATTCTGGGCAGAAAATACATATTCCAAAAATCCCAAAATACCCCAATGAACAAACTGCAAAAATAAAACCCCACGACCGAGTCAACTCGGCCGCGGAAACGCGGCGCGTTGATCGATTCAGTGGGTCGAATTTTTGCAGTTTCTTCTAAAAACCCTGAGTCGATTTTTGGTATATCTCAAATAATTTTTGCAGCACTTCGACAAAAAGTTTGAAATCCGGGTGTATTTCGCGACTTTTTCTCCGATCGAATTTCTAGTTACTATGCTAACATGTTAGATAGAGTTTAACTAGTCTCTGATACAACTGTAAGTCCATGCTACCTCTCCCGGTACTTTCGGGCATGCAGAATTTGGTGAAAAACAATTTTCTAGAGGTGGTAATATGGACTCAAAACCGGATCTTTGTTAAATATCTAACTAACAACCTAACTAGAAGTTGTTAACTACTCGGTTAGGGTGTTATACCTTTCTTTCTTGAACTCCTTAGTCTTCAAGCCTCGATGGTTGTCCGGATCGGCTTCACCCCGTCGTCTCCTTGCGCCGAAGATCGATCCACCTGAAAGCTTCTACCTTTGGCTTCTTCTTCGGTCTTTGAAGAAAACTAGTTCACTTAGTTTGCTAAACCTTATGAACTAGAGTGAGTAGAGAAGAGTGTGTAGGGATTTTCTCTATGGTTCTTGGTTCTCAACACATGAGACAAGTGAACCATAGACTAAAGAGAGGGAGAGCAAGAGGAAGAAGATGAGAGCTCAAGAACACAAGAGAGAGAATGAAAATGATAGAATGAGAAAGACTTTTCTCACTTGGCTCTCATAATCCAAAACCATCATCACAAAAATAGTAATCAAGTATTGTGTAAATGGTTTAAGTCAAAATGGCTATACCATTTCATGCACTCATATTGCACAAGAGAACAAGCAAGTGAAAAGACTTTGCCATGAAATGATAGCCATTGTCATCATGATGGTCAACTGGTCCAACCTAGTCAACCGGTCAACAAAGTCAAAAAGTCAACAAAGTCAACCCCTCAACAACCATGTCACCGCAATACTTAATTAATATTATTGTTAATCATATATCATATTGTCATTAGGGTTGAGCAAAAAGTCAATAGTCAACAGTCAATGGTCAACAACCTTAATGAGAATCCTCTGCCTCTGTCTCTCCGTCAACTGTGCATACACACCCGCATCCGCGTTCCGGGGAACACGAATACAAACTGGATAAAACAAATCCCAATACGTACACTAGGATCTGGCTTAAACCAAAGCCAGCTAGTGTAAACTGTCCGGACACTAAACGTGCACAAGTGCACGGATGTGACTGAACCCTGTCGCAAAACCATGCGACCTGTCGCAAAACTATGCGACCTTTACTCTTTTGCCTAAAGGCGAATAGCTTTTTGTGTGGGACTCTAAAGACTCGACACTACGCTGGCAGTGGGTTTAACCACAGACCGCAAGCGGCACTAGCTGTGCGTAACGGTCCCCAGGTAGATGCCGACAAGAAGACTGACGAGGTGAAACCAATCTGAACTCCTACTGAGCCTGAATGTGACAGTCTCCGTACAGTCTGGTCTGTTCGTCTGATACATCGCATGGCGGGCCTAGGGGGCGGTAAACGTCAGTCCCTTAATAGCGGTACAAGTCGTGTCGGAGTGAAGCCCAATACACCCTGAGATAACACTGGAAGCCTACCAGTATATCTCGCTTGCCCTGGCCAGGGACTACTCGTGTAATGGCTCTCCTAGACACAGCGCGATGTCAACCCCCAATACCGGGAGAGATGAATCCCGTCTAACCGTCACTGCCTCCAAGTGCTTCGGGACTGCACCCAACTACTACCTGTTTGCACGACTCCTTTGAGCCGTGGTAGGGTAGTAATCAAAGTACAGTGGGAACACACTCGAGGCGAAGTGATAGTGTCAAGTCAGCGGACTAAGCTGTACTCATGTCACCTGGGAACTGATAACTGACGATAGGTATAATACCAACCGGTCAGTTCCCGACGAGTCCTGTCCAGTGTACTCGTAACCCAACGAGCACCCGCATACTATCTCCAGTACGACGTACTGATGGCTGTGGGACAGACCATCTCCCACTCTGGGATGAGAAGCGCATGCGCAAGTCTACTCCGGAGTATCGATGCCCTGTCTCGATAGTCCTGCGACTAGGGACCTGCATAAGGATGTGCTTATAGATTACCCAGCCCCCACTAGTGTGACTGCCATCACAACGCTGGTAATCAAGCAAAGATCCTAAGGGCTCCACTAATGTGCATAGGCGATATACTAAAATAAACACATGTACACATTGAAGTAGAAACAAACCAAGTAGCATACTACTATTTTGAGCAAGATTGTATATACAAGGTGAATATCCCAAGCTTCCATTAAGTAATATACAAACTAGTATGATACAGTAATGGCCTCTAGGGCATATACACTAACAATCAGTAGTCAAACAATGATTATATTGATGACATCAGTATTGTACTAGACATAGATCAGTTCCCCGGATTATGATCTTTGATAAAGAGGATACCAGATGAATAATATAATGAATGTTATTTTGACCCGTACCCAGATTTGGGATGCCGTACGACGGATTTACGTACGAGCTATATATTGATGATTGATCCGCACTCTTGAATTAGGATGTTTGATTATAGATATTGTATCGGATGTGATACTATTGAGGCGGGATCACCGACTAATACATATATATGTATCGACTCAGTTGTTAGGCGGTTTCATTACCTCTAGTTTAGCCTGTTAGCTCGGCCCTATAGTTTAGTGTAGTTATTAGATTAGACTCGATTCCTACCTATTTCAAAACTAATGAATCGTGGGTATTTTAAAAGACAGGTCAAGGAATTCCACGGATATTTCAAAGGACGTATCCTTTCTTAAAAAACACCGTAGCTCTTATTTTCAAAAGCCCACGATTCGTATTATTTCAAAAGGCACTACTGTATGACTTATATTATATTAAATGCAGATTAGTTATCTTTGTGTCTAGTATTCAGCTCCCGCACATTATTGTTGTTCGCTCCGCATCGCATACTTATATTGTGATTTCATATTCCATTATTGATATCATGCTGTTAGGACACCAGCACCATTACCGATGATGCGTATGTTCCACGCACACTTACTTGCCGGCTCACACACATCATCATCGGTAATTGCCATGTCATGTACACTTTAGAAAATACTATTACATTAACATAGCTTGTTAGCCAATAACTTCGACATGATATTAGTGTACTTGCCTTATATACCAGTTTAGACATTGCAGTTATTATTTGCTACTTCATGCATATTGTTATTCACTGTTATGCTGCATTCATGGATGATTATGCCTATATTCATTGTTTACGTACTATTGATGATTTGGATTCGGATTTTCATGAGATTTCTTGGATTTGGGGGAAAACCGCAAAAACATAAATAAACTTCTTCTCTCTCTCTTTAAATAAAAAGTGCGGTTTTTCCATGATGTATGAGTCGTCCACCATGAGTTTGCTGATTGATTTCGAGACCCGATTCGAGGAGTTGGATGAACTGTTTCGGGTACATGGTGGACCCGGTAAGGTGCCTCGGGGCGAGAAGGTCGCAGATGATGGCGTTGAGCCTGACAGGGGAAGACTACCTACCGGTGATTTTACCCGACGCGTCAGATATCCGGAGGATACCTTCATGGTTTTGAGATTGATGATAGAGGCCGGTCTGGACTGACGGCGTCCTAGATAGTGAGATTGAGATATTGAGGATTTGAGATATTGAGGTACTGAGATTTAATGATACAGGCCAGTCCGGATTGCCGGAGCCTGAGATTTTGAGATATTGGGATTTATGTTTTGTGTCGATGCTAGACACTGTTTATACTAATTTCATTTGTGATACCTCGTTTTAAAAATACAGAAATCTCACTAAATTATGAAAGCAGTTTCTTCATTTACATGTATTCTATTTTCATGCATTCATACCTCATCCATATGATATGTTGCTACCTTAGACACTGACACGAGCACATGGGATTACACTTGGGTTAGGTATTTCCCCTTGCCACCTTTTTATGCTCTAGACTTGTCATTTTGATGATTAGATATATAGTGATCATACGACCTAGGATTGCGTTATTCATGCGATTTCTGCTCGTTGATGTTTTTCTACTCACGAGTTGGCAACTCACCCCCGTTGTGCCACAGTTTCTTGCAGGTTTTGCCGTACATGTTTCATTACGGCTTTGCTGGCATTACTTCCTTTTCCGGGTGATTTGCTAGTAGGTGGGTTCACTTGTATCGTGACCATTATTATATCTTGTATATTATTATTCAGTTGTATCTAGTAAATTCCATCAACCAAACATGTATTTATTTCAGATAGAGACCAGTGATGTTTATTCTTTCGAACTTAGAGTCGCGCGTTGTATTTCTATGGATTTCTTGCTGTTTTGAGTTTCCTTTTCTGTTGTGATCCTCGCCTTTCGGCATTGTATATTATATTGCTTGCGTGGTTGTGACCGTCGATTGACGAAGAGCTAGCTCCCGCTTGGGGATGCCTTTATTCATCATATATGCTTTATCAGGTTTTGTACCCGTTTGGGGTCTGTTTTTACAAAGGAAACTCTGCCAAAATTTTTAGAAAAGACTTGTGATTTTAAAAATACATATTTCGGCGTATGTTGCAAAACTACCTGATTTAAATTGGTTTTTCCTTCACTCTACTACTTTTCTTGGTTTGGATTTCTGGGATTTCGGCTTACTTAGATTACGTACGCCTCGAGACGTTTCGTAGTTTAAGTGCCGGTCAAGTTTCGTACTTTCGGGTCGTAACAAAGTTGGTATCAGAGCGTTAGGTTTTACCTTTGGAGCGTAGGATGACCCTTGGTTGATGGAGTAGGTAGCTTGAGTAGAGTGACGTACCGTACGTATGTTCCGCGGCATATTCACGATACGTTACTCCACTTAAGAAGCCATAGGATGTACATTTCTTTGTTCAGTATTATATTCATTCATGATCTAGCCTCATCGGTACCAGTTATGGTTTTGCTGCCACGATTACGGGCAGAGAGAGCTAAGGCTAGAGTTGCGGTCAGCACAAGCTCGTCGCGAACGAGGACTGACCGGGGCATGATTCCGGCGACACATGATTGCAGAGATGTGTCTTTTATGGTGTTTTCACGCCACGAGCGTTTGATGGATCGCTGTATGAGATTACTCGGACGTGCAGATCAGCACAAGAGGATTGGGCCACTGATAGAGGCCAGCCAGATTTTGATGACCGTGATGTATTGCTTATTCATGATGATTGAGGCACTGTTCAGCGTGCAGATGAGTGAGCCAGTTGTTGCTGCGAACGACGAGATATCGCCCAGAGGTTGGAGCTATTGCAGTACGAGTTGTACTAAGAGATGATAGAAGGTCGCTAGTCACCGAGGATGAATGACTAAGACATATGGTTCGTTCGCCTACCCCGATGCGAGGTCATCAGATAGATTGATTCCAGGTAGAGACGACTTCATGCGGATACGTTGAGAGTCGACAGAGACGATCGAATGTCAGAAACCTATTATTCCAAGTTTAAAGTATTCGGAAAGACATGCAGGCAATTCTATGGACCCTCTAGAAGAATGAAACCCTAACTCGACATAATGACCGTGTGAAAGCCTTTGAACCTTAGGGTTTGCGGCAGTTCCGCGGCGCCATTAGTGAGGCTTGGGTTTGCCCTTCTACGGCTGGACCACCGATACCGTGGTATGTACTCGATACTATTAAACTGTACCCAAGATGTTGAGCTCTTGGTGGATTATGAGATTTTGACAAATCGATCGGATGGTTCGACTTCATTCGGATGCTAGGTAGTGAGATGCATTTCTTGGGAGACTCCAGATACGAGGATAGCCGTTGGAGCTCAGTCCATGCAGCCACGACGAGACAAGTCTGAAGCAGTCGACGTTAGAGAAAAGTAGAGTAAGAGGTTCATACGAGATCTTGATGAGACGACGTTCCACTCCGCCGATGTCAGAGATGCGATACGCATGCCGAGGCATTGTACGTGGATATACCTTCCAGAAGGAGTCGCGATGAGTATGCAGCCATTCCGGAATAAGAAACAGATATAGTAAAGGACGATGACTTCCGGACAGTTCGGCAGAGATGAGATTTAGGAGAGACCTCGACAGGACCTTTCTGGAATAAATTATGAGAAGACTTGGACCCAGGAGTGGTCATGTTACGCACACTGGCAGGCCAGAGTTCATGATCGTCGACGAGACATGCTATGAGTGACCACGCCAGTTGGCCAGAGATTCTTAGAAGATGTGCTTGAGCGGGACTATTTCGCCATACTTGATTTCGGTATTTTGGGCGATCTAGTCGCATGACTGATTTTGATGATTGAGTTTCATGATATTTGTTTTCATGCACCATGGTTGCACCTACTGAGTATTTACGATCTTGCACAGTTGTTGCACTTGATATCGTTTTCGTACCTTGGTTTCACATGTTTATGATTTTATGGGTTTCATACAGCTGAGTTGATTTCATGCATATGTATGCACACGATTTGGTTTTTGCACTCGGTATAGTTCACATATGCTTGCAGTGTAGTGATACGCATTTTGTGCACTTAGATGCACTGGACTTCGATTTCGATGGTGATACTCGATATTTGTTTTGTGCACCTTATGCACCTGATTGGATTTTGCGCATGTTCGGCGCTTGATATTGGATTTCATGACTTTATGCAGGATGGATGCACCTGATTTGGGTTTTCGCGCATGTTGGGCGTATGTTATGAGATGCGATTTTGGTGTACACCAGATGCATTAAATTGAGATTCTTCGTGCATGTCAGATGCATCTGTTTTTGCTGTCAGGCACACCTGTTTCCCTTGACAGATGTTTCGTGCACACCCGATGCACTTAGATTTTGTTTCTGTGCACATGTATGGCATATATATGGATTTTGATTTCCGTGCGTACCAGACGCACGCAGTATTCATGTGCATATCTTGGGATTGATTTCTTATGGAGCAGTACGTTTTTATGATATTTGCGATTTGTTTTCGTACTGAACAGGACTAGTCAGAAGACACTATCTGGATATATTTTGCATGCATTGATAGTTATCAAAGGGATTTCCAAAAGCGAGCTATAGTCTCAGTATTTACCTACGTGTCCGATATGACACGAAACGTTTAAAATAAGGAAACCCTTCTAAATTGTTTTCAAAACGGCGGAACGTACATATTAAACAAAATGTATATACGTATATGGTTATTTTCTTACAATTGGCGTCCGCCACTGTGTAGTGTTATGCGCATTGCACATCGACTTTAAAAGATTTGGCATGCATTTCATTTAGATATTTACATGTATAAATTTGATATTTACATGTATAGTTCCGAGTTATATCATATTGGTTTTGCTTTGGATTTGGGATTCGTGTCTTTACCTTGACTCCGATAATTGCGGGATGCTTGACGGAGTTTCGATTTTGAGTTATCTGCTCATTTCTCATGCGCATGCATTGCGCTATGATGCGTTTTGTGTATTGATGATTTCGGAGCCCCGACGACTTGGACATTCTATTGAAATGTTTTAGAATTTGGGGGTTTAAATTTAAATTCGGGGACCGAATTTCTTTAAGGGGGAAGATTGTAACATTTCAAAAAAACAAAATATTATTTTTAGGAATTTTTATAATTTAATATTATTTTAATGAATATTTTAATATTTCGGTGTAATTAAATACAGATAAATGGGAAAAAATTATGGAAAATTCTAAAATAGTGTATTTTATGGAATTATGCCATTTTAAAGTTTTTATGATTAATTATATGCTAATTTAGTGCTAATCGCGATTAAAAATCGCTAATCAGTTTTTTAGCTTTTTTGTGCAAAACATGCAGATATCATTTTTGTTTTACACTTGTGCATTTCTACCATGTTACTTTGGGTTTACTATTGGTGTGAGAATGATTTGGGTTAATGAAATTGGAAAAGAAAAGAAAAGAAAGGGAAAAAGGATATAATATTGAGGTATGGGCGAGAAAGAGTAGGTGAGGGTGTTGACTTAGCCATTTCCCTTCATTCCTTCACCCATTTCTCTCCCTCTTCCTTCATTGCTACTGCTGCTCCTGATCTTCACCTCCCTCCCCTCTTCAACTCCTCAAAACACATCCAAAAACACCTCAAAACCCTATCCCCAGTTCACAAAAAGTGTACACAAGCTCTCAAGCAACACATTGGACCAAGAAAGGTTTCATTTTGGCGCTGTGGAGGATTCGTGGATGCTAACTGAGGTATATCCTTCACAATTAGTGTAGTAATTCTTGTGTTTAAGCCTCTTTTATATTTTGGTATCGATTTGGTGAAGTTTGGCAAACTTTAGAAAAACCTAGAGAGGGTTAGGGTTTAAATCGAGAAGGGTAGTGAACTTGAGTGTGTTTGGTGACCTTAAGCCCCCTACAATGTTTTAAACCCAGACCAAACGCATATACGAAACCTAAAACCCAAAAATACGGAATTACGAAACTTTTCATGTCGGTTTGTGACGACTTTGAGGGTGCAGGGAAATCTGGAGTGAACCGGGACCAATACGAGATAAACAAACAACCGCAGGGACCAATTTGAGACCATGTGCGACCACCCTGATCATACGAGACCCCAACTTCATGGGAAAACCGAGGAGGCCGGTTTTGGCAAGGGAGTGGCCGTCCATGGGGTGTGGGAATGGGTCTAGGTTGCTTCAGAAGGTCATACACACCTTATACTTCATCCCAGTATTGTTTGTGCACCTAGTTTTGACCTGAACTAAAATCTGGGGCATGTTTTCTTAGTTTCTGCCTTGTATTTAGTGTTCTTTATGAATTCAAGTTTTGATATTTGGTATTGTATTTGATCGCTTGACGTTTGTACGTCTATATCAGGTGTTATTTGGTGGTTTTGGAAGAGTAGTTCATAGGTTCTAACCTATACGCTTTTAAGCGTATCGTTTTGGTTTTCGTGTGTCGTTTCGTCTTCAAATTTGCTTTTAACACGATACGATACGTTATATGTGTAGGTACCTTCATGTGGGTTTCATACGATGAGGAAGATGAAGGCGACATCGACACCGACACACAAGAAGCAAGGTGAGTAGATTTATATCTACGGGGAGAAGTCGGGTGGATGGCGTATAGCACCCCAGCAGTTTGTGGTGCTGTATACGAATGCGTATACACACATATAGATTCTATATGTTGATTGAGATTATTGATGATAAAAATGGATATTTGGTGTTCTTGGATTGGTTTAGTGTAATTGCGAAACTCTAGAGTAGTGGTCGCACCCACACACGCACGCACACACATACTTGCATACATTCTTTCTTTCATATGTGCGTATATGGGAATATATTTTTATGTGTTCATATGGGTATGGAACTATGTGTTCATATACTGGATTTGAGGATAGTGCTTGGAATTTGAGATGAGTCGATGAGATTTGATTTGAGGCCGTGAGATCGATGATATGGCAGGGTTCGTATCTCAGATACGTCGTGATGTTATAGCGGATCTTTGGACGACGATACCATGTGAATAGTGATATACATAGAATAGTTGACTTGTGATCGAGATATGAGCTAAGATATGTTAAGATATTTATAATAGGTCGTATTGGGCGATGTATACTTCTTTATGATGATATGTGTTGATGACATCGGTTTGTATGAGGATGTAGATCAGTAGTCAAATCATGATTATATTGATGACATCAGTATTGTACTAGACGTACCCCGGATTATGATCTTTGATAAAGAGGATACCAGATGAATAATATGATGAATGTGATTTTGACCCGTACCCAGATTTGGGATGCCGTACGACGGATTTACGTACGAGCTATATATTGATGATTGATCCACACCCTTGACTTGGGATGTCTGATTATAGATATTGTATCAGATGTGATACTATTGAGGCGGGATCACCGACTAATACATATATATGTATCGACTCAGATGTTAGGCGGTTTCCTTACCTTTAGTTTAGCCTGTTAGCTCGGACCTATAGTTTAGTGTAGTTATTAGATTTGACTCGATTCCTACCTATTTCAAAACTAACGAATCGTGGGTATTTTAAAAGACAGGTCAAGCGATTCCACGGATATTTCAAACGACGTATCTTTTCTTAAAAAACACCGTAGCTCTTATTTTCAAAACCCCACGATTCGTATTTATTTTAAAAGGCACTACTGTATGACTTATATTATATTAAATGCAGATTAGTTATCGTTATGTCTAGTATTCATCTCCCGCACATTATTGCTGTTCGCTCCGCATCGCATACTTATATTGTGATTTCATATTCCATTATTGATATCATGCTGTTAGGACATCAGCACCATTACCGATGATGCGTATGTTCCACGCACACTTACTTGCCGGCTCACACACATCATCATCTGTAATTTCCATGTCACGTATACTTTAGAAAATACTATTACATTGACATAGCTTGTTAACCAATAACTTCGACATGATATTAGTGTACTTGCCTTATATACCAGTTTAGACATTGCAGTTATTATTTGCTACTTCATGCATATTGTTATTCACTGTTATGCTGTATTCATGGATTATTATGCCTATATTCATTGTTTACGTACTATTGATGATTTGGATTCAGATTTTCATGAGATTTCTTGGATTTGGGGGAAAACTGCAAAAACATAAATAAACTTCTTCTCTCTCTATCTTTTTAAATAAAAAGTGCGGTTTTCCCATGATGTATGAGTCGTCCACCATGAGTTTGCTGATGGATTTCGAGACCCGATTCGAGGAGTTGGATGAACCGTTTCGGATACATGGTGGACCCGGTAAGGTATCCCGGGGCGAGAAGGTCGCAGATGATGGCGTTGAGCCTTGAAGGGGAAGACTACCTACCGGTGATTTTACCCGACGCGTCGGATATCCGCAGAATACCGTCGTGGTCTTGAGATTGATGGTAGGGGCCGGTCTGGACTGACGACGCCCTAGATAGTGAGATTGAGATACTGAGGATTTGAGATATTGAGGTACTGAGATTTAATGATACAGGCCAGTCCGGATAGCCGGAGCCTGAGATTTTGAGATATTGGGATTTATGTTTTGTGTCGATTGTAAACACTGTTTATACGGATTTCATTTGTGATACCTCGTTTTAAAAATACAGAAATCTCACTAAGTTATGAAAGCAGTTTCTTCATTTACTTGTATTCTGTTTTCATGCATTCATACCTCATCCATATGATATGTTGCTACCTGAGGCACTGACACGTGCACATGAGATTACACTTGGGTTAGGTATTTCCCCTTGCCACCTTTTTATGCTCCAGACTTGTCATTTTGAGGATTATATATATAGTGATCGTACGACTTAGGATTGCGTTATTCATGCGATTTCTGCTCGTTGATGTTTTTCTACTCACGAGTCGGCAACTCACCCCCGTTGTGCCACAGTTTCTTACAGGTTTTGCCGTACAGGTTTCATTACGGCTTTGCTGCACTACTTCCTTTTCCGGGTGATTTGCTAGTAGGTAGGTTCACTTGTATTGTGACCATCATTATATCTTGTATATTATTATTCAGTTGTATCTAGTAAATTCCATCAACCAAACATGTATTTATTTCAGATAGAGACCAGTGATGTTTATTCTTTCGACCTTAGAGTCGCGCGTTGTATTTCTATGGATTTCTTGCTGTTTTGAGTTTCCTTTTCTGTTGTGATCCTCGCCTTTCGGTGTTGTATATTATATTGCTTGCGTGGTTATGACCGTCGATTGACGAAGAGCTAGCTCCCGCTTGGGGATGCCTTTATTCATCATATATGCTTTATCAGGTTTTGTACTTGTTTGGGGTCTGTTTTTACAAAGGAAACTCTGCTGAAATTTTTAGAAAAGACTTGTGATTTTAAAAATGCATATTTCGGCGTATGTTGCAAAACTACCTGATTTAAATTGGTTTTTCCTTCACTCTACTACTTTTCTTGGTTTGGATTTCTGGGTTTTCGGCTTACTTAGATTACGTACGCCTCGAGACGTTTCGTAGTTTAAGTGCCGGTCATGTTCCGTACTTTCGGATCGTGACGGCTGAGCAGAAGGAACTCGGCGGCCTCGCGGTGAGGGCTTAAGATCCTTAGCATCTGATGGGTAGGAGGATGCCCGCTGGGGATGCGCCGAGCAGGAAGGAACTCGGCGGCCTTGCGATGAGGGCTTCAGACCATCAGCGTCTGATGGGCAGGAGGATGCCCGCTGGGGATGCGCCGAGTAGAAGAAACTCGGTGGCCTCGCGGTGAGGGCTTGAGATCCTCAGCGTTTGATGGGCCGGAGGATGCCTGCTGGGGATGCGCCGAGTTGAAGGAACTCGGCGGCCTCGCGATGAGGGCTTTAGATCCTCAGTGTCTGATGGGCAGGAGGATGCCCGCTGGGGATGCGCCGAGCAGAAGGAACTCGGCGGCCTTGCGGTGAGGGCTTGAGATCCTCAGCATCTGATGGGCAGGAGGATGCCCGCTGGGGATGCGCCGAGCAGGAAGGAACTCGACGGCCTCACGATGAGGGTTTTGGTCCTTGACACTGGAGGGGCCGTGAGAGGCCTGCGAAAGATGGCCGAGAAGGGTAGCTGCTCAGTGCCTCTTGGCGAGGGCTTTGATCCTTGATGCTGGAGGGTCCCTGAGAGGCCTGCTAAGGATGGCCGAGCAGGGTAGCTGCTCAGTGCCTCTTGGTGAGGGCTTTGATCCTTGACGCTGGAGGGTCCCTGAGAGGCCTGTGAAGGATGGCCGAGCAGTGTAGCTGCTCGGTGCCTCTTGGCGAGGGCATTGGTCCTTGACACTGGAGGGGCCCTGAGGGGCCTGCGAAGGATGGCCGAGCAGGGTAGCTTCTCGGTGCCTCTTGGCGAGGGTTTTGATCCTTGACGCTGGAGGGTCCCTGAGAAGCCTGCGAAGGATGGCCGAGCAGGGTAGCTGCTCGGTGCCTCTTGGCGAGGGCTTTCTGATCCCCGGCGTTGCGGTAGGGAAGCTACCCGCCGAGGATAGCCGAGCGAGAGATCCTCGGGCTCGACTGCCTCTGGGATGACTTTCTGATCCCTGGTGTTGCGGTAGGGATGCTACCCGCCAGGGATAGCCGAGCGAGGGATCCTCGGGCTCGACTGCCTCTGGGAGGACTTTTGATCTTTCAGGACGGGGACCGAGCAGGGTTACTGCCCAGTGCCTCTTGGCGAGGACTTTGATCCCTGTCGGTTGTGGTAGGAAGCTACCAGCCGGGGATAGCTGAGCAAGGACCCGACTGCCTCTGGGAGGACTTTGGTTCATGGCGCGGGAAGAGCTATAGGGATGTAAGAAGCCTACCAAGGACCCTTGGCCGGGCAGGGTTATTGCTCGGTGCCTCTTGGCGAGGGCTTTTGTCCTGAAGGATAGCCGAGCGAGGGATCCTCGGGCTCGACTGCCTCTGGGAGGGCTTTCTGATATCTGGCGTTGCGGTAGGGAAGCTACCCGCCAGGGATAGCTGAGCGAGGGATCCTCGGGCTCGACTGCCTCTGGAAGGACTTTCTGATCCCTGGCACTGCGAAAGGGAAGCTACCCTCCAAGGATAGCCGAGCGAGGGATCCTCGGGCTCGACGGCCTCTGGGAGGACTTTCCGATCCTTGGCGTTACGGTTGGGAAGCTACCCACCAGGGATAGCCAAGCGAGGGATCCTCGGGCTCGACTGCCTCTGGGAGGACTTTCTGATCCCTGGCGTTGCGGTAGGGAAGCTACCCGCCAGGGATAGCTGAGCGAGGGATCCTCAGGCTCGACTGCCTCCGGGTGGACTTTCTGATCCCTGGCGTTGCGGTAGGGATGCTACCCGCCAGGGATAGCCGAGCAGGGTAGCTGCTGGGCTGCCTCTTAGTGAGGGCTTAGATCCTTAGGCGAGGTGGCCCTCGAGCCGCCGTGGCGAGCCCCCTCTTTGCGACCCCGTCAAAGGAGGAGGTGTCGGTCTATTCGGCCGGCGAGGGCGTTGATGACGGTCGCTGGAGGAGGTTCACCCGTGCCTCCGGTGAGGGGGAGGCGGTGGCTGGTATCGGGATCTTCAGGGTGATCGCTTGCCATGGGGATGGAGATCGGAAGGCCAACTTTGTTTTTTTTGTGGAGTTTCGTTTCCCACAGATGGCGCCAACTGATGGAGCTCCTTTTCGGGCCTCCGTCAGATGTTGTCTTCCGTTGATCTCGAGGTGAACTTGGTTGGCTGTCTTTCATTGCGTGTGGGTCTCAATGGGTTTTGAGAGGAGAAGGTGGGGTGAGGAGGCTGTCGCCGAGTATCTGCAAAGAAGCCCCGAGGTGGTTTGGTACCACCGAGGATCCTCCGACGCTCAAGTCAATGATGAGATCCGAGCAGAGTAACGGCGTAAAGTGTAAGAAAGGGCTTACTTGACCCCTCTGTGATGGGGGTTTATATAGTGGTGGTGGCATGCTGCAGCAGGCGCGAGAATCTCGCCGGCAGTTACGCTCCCGACATCACGCCCGCGTAAAGGGCTGATCACTCATTAATGGGGATCGTGATGGCGTGGAACGTGGGATGTTGCTGGCAGAGAATCTGCGCATGAGGAGATTTGCGGAGCGGCAGTTACGCCTGTGAGTGGTGGAGTTGGTCGGTCGGAGGGACCGAGGAAGATGGTCTCGGCGGGAGAGCTCAGGAACGAGCGAGAGGGCCGAGGTATCTTGGTCCTGCGGTAGCTCGGAGGTGAGCTGAGAAACCGAGAAGGTCAATTTGTAGGGGGCCCTGAGGTGAGCCAGCTTTGTGCTTGTAGGTCGGGTACAGGAGTGGCCTGACCGGCCCCTGTAGGCCCTCTCTTCTGAGTTCTAGAACACGTCATCTGCCACGTGTCCTGATCTGGAAGGTCGCCAATATAGAGCATCATCAATACTAGTATAGATCCAAATTAACCTTTATAAATAGTAAAATGGTATATGAATAAAATCATCAAACTCTATATTTTGTTGTATCCCAAACCTAAGGAAAACTTTCCAAAAATGCTGGAAACGACAAGGCATTGATTGGAAATCTTGTTTAGCAATTAAGAATGATACATATTTGCCAAACATATATAGTTTCAGTTCCTTGAAATAATTGTAATCTTTCTAACCTATAGAAATATATTACTTTGAAGAAAATCATTAAGTTGCCATTTTAGACTAAATATAGAAATCGCAAATTAGTTCCTTGTTTCCTCTTTTTAAAATTTCTTAAATTCTTAAATTCTGTCTTCCTTGTATATATATAATTTAATATCTCTGTTTCGATTATTGAAGGCTTTCTCTTTGTATATATACAACGCAGTCCTCTCTCTGTTTTTACACTAAATATCATTAAGCCTGTTGTGAAAGAAAACAGTTATTGCCCAAGTCATGAAAAACAAATCGCTTGGTCGCAAATTCGAAAACCTCATCAAAGAGCTGAAGAAAGTCTTGGAATCCAGCGGCGAAAATGTAAGCATGCTGCGTTCCTGCTTTGTGTTGATCTCTGCAATAACTGAAACCATACAATATATCTCCGGACGCAATTCCCAGATCCAAAAACCAATGCTGCCGGCATCGAGTGGGGCGGCGTATCTGCAAAGAGAGAACAATGAGGACCATTTACAACAATGCTAATGAAGGCGCGCAGTGATGATAAAGGTCAGACGACCGTGGCATGGAAATGTCGATGTTGAGGAAAGATGGAGGAGCTCGAGGCAATGATAAGAAGAGAGTTTTGTGATGTGAAGATTCACTACTATAAAAATGGGTAAAAGCAATGGGCGGTTTAAACCGTTGTCAAAATATCGTAACGGTTTTAATGATTTTGGTGACGGTTTACACCGATTTCAATCCTAATATAAGTAGGGCCCTCTTTGCTCAGCAGATAAAACAGTCCTCCCCTTCCCAATTTCACTTTGACCAAAACTTTTCCTTTCCCCCCAAATCACCTTCCCTCCTTCATCATTCTCAAGGGCTTTTTCCTCTTCGATCGTCGCCGCCGCCGCTCTCTTTGTCTCCTTCATTCTCTTATATCGATCCATGATGATTCCAGGACCTTAGTTTAGATATGATGGATCTTCGCGATGAGAACCCTATCCTCAAGGGCGGCGAGGAGAAGGAGATCGGCAAGAAAGGCCTCAAGAAGATGCTCCTCAAGGAAGGCGAGGGCTGGGGTACCCCTGGGGTCGGCGACGAGGTCGAAGGTATACTTTTTTCCATCGACTTTGGTTTTTTTGACCCAAAGTTTTGAACCCGATGTTTTGATTTGTTTGGGCTTTTTTTTGGATGATTGCAGTGCACTACTGATGGAGATCCTTTTCAGGGCTCCGTCAGATGTTGTCTTCCGTCGATCTTCCGGTGGATCTTGGAGGTGATCTCCTGTTGCGTATGGATCTCAATGGATTTTGAGGAGATTGATAGTTTTGAGAAGTCTACGTCAAGTAACTGCAAAGAAGTCCCGGGGTGGTTTGGTATCACCGAGGACCCTCCGACGATCAAGTTACCACAAGATCCGAGCAGAGTAATGGATAAGTGGGGCGAAAAAAGCTTACTTTACCCCTCTGTGATGGGGGTTCATATAGTGGCGGCAGCACGCGGCAGCAGGCGTGAGAATCTCGCCGGCAGTTACGCTCCCGACGTCTGTAACGCCTTGAAATTCATTTATGTTAATTTCGCGTTAGTTAGCAATAATGCGTGTTTTTCATAAAAACCCCGTAAATTTTAAATTTCCACCTAAACTAAAATAAAACCAGTTTTAATTGTGATAAGATGCGTTTTATATATATATAAGGGTTTTATTAATTAAAATTTAGCTTAATGTTCACTTAATTAGAAATTTTCCTTAATTACTTTTCCTAAGGAAGGATTAGTGTAACTAGCTTGCACACTTATCACATTTTGTATCATAGGTTAAGTGTTAGCTTGTAGCCATCATTTTCTTTTTTCTTGCATGGTTCTTATCCACACATAAATCAAGTTAAACCCTTAGTTAAAAATAAAATTTAAAGAATGGGAGGTATGGTTTGGGTTAGGTGAGGAATAAGGCTTGACTTTTGACCATATCCCTCACTCATTTTTCTCTCTCCCTCTCATTTCTGGAATTCCTGCAGAGGCAAGAGCAGCAGCAGCAACATTTTCATCTTCTTCTTCTTCTTCTTTTGCTTCTCTTGATATCCAAACACAAACCCTACACAAAAAAACTCACTTTCCTTCACAAAAACCTTTGAAATATGCCTCTTTTGTAGGTCTTGGTGGCAAATCCTTGCCTTTGAAGGCAAGTGCTGCAAGTTGGACTTCCTTAAGACCATTTGGAGGTATTAAACTCACCCATATCACTTTAGTTCTTAACTTGTAGTTTATTTAGCGAAAATTCGTATTTTTGTGCATTTTAGTGCTAATGAGAGGAATTTAGTGAAGTTTGAGATAAATTAGAATTTTTAAGATTTGGTTAACTTAATTAAGTGCTTTTAATATTGTTTTAACTAAATAAATTTCTCAGGTTGCACTAAAATACCATAATGTTTTAGTTTAGTGTTAAATTAGCATTTTAACTAAGTTTTGTGCTCTGTTGTGATCTGCTTGCAACCCGATTGTTTCAGGCAAAAATTGCAATTACTGGAGCTTGTACACTAGATTTAGAGAACACACACTAAGCACGGGACCCCAATTCCCCAAGTTGGCCGCCGAAATATTCATTCTGGCCGCAAATTGCGGCCAGATGGGGGACCTGGATGTCGGGGTTTGTTGAGTTGGTGTCTGCTACATTTTTAAGGCTTGTGATATATGCAACTTTGTCTAATTCTGCTTGTATAAAAATCTGGAACTAAATACCATATTTTTAACACTTTTGAAACTTATGCGACACGTGTGATACGTGAGTGGGTTTGGTGATTTTCTGCGTGTCGCGACGTGTCGGGGTAGTTTCAGGCGTGTAATCACACGTTTTAGCGTATCGGACACACACGCGTTTAGTTCGCGACGCGGGTTTCTCATTTGGTTTGATATCGCGTTTTTCAGGATTTTAGCTTATGTGTATTACCTTGTGTAAATTCTAGGTTCGCAAGCGGGTACTTCGGACGCCGCACAGAAGGAGAAGCAGGTAGTCAGATACTCGTAGTTCGAGATCACGGTGAGTAGATTTAACATCTACGGGGAAATCTCCCGTATGGCGTTATGCGTCAGGGCTTGATAGGATATTGTAGCTGCATATTTGCATTCATATACATTGATTTTGCATTGATAATATTGGTTGCATACTGTATTCCCTACTATATATATGGACATAGAATTAATAACACGCTGCACTGTTACTAACGGTCCATGCCGCACGAGCACAAATCTGCATGTCACACACACACCGTTAGTAATTTTCATAACACTCACACTATAGAATTTCCATGAAAAATATGTTGTAGCTCACCTTATGAATGATTCGACATGATACATCCATACATACGCATATATACATGTCACCTACCTAAATAAGCTGATTTTAGGAAAACTGGGGACCACATGATACTTTTTTTAAAAACTGAATCTACTAAAAGAGCGGTTCTTCCTTTTACTCATAGTACGACTTATGATGCATATATCACATCGCATGGATTTACGTATTGGGTTTGGATTTCATGTGATTTCTGGATTTGAGAACCGTGGTATTATTTCAAGAAAGTATGCATTGTTTTAAAAAAAAACCGGTTTCTCTTGATATGATATTTTGGTGCGTCCACCACGCGTTTTCTCGGTTCTGAGACGTGTGCTTGAAACCCAATTCGAGGAGTTAGACGATCCATTTGCGGGTTTGTGGTGGACCCGGTATGGTTCCACGGGGAGAGAAATGTTTTTCGTAGAGCAGACGATGAGCCTGGTAGGGTGGCTAGTACCTACCGGTGACTGGTTGGACCTGGTGGTTATCCGGAGGATACTGACCAGAGTCGAGAGATGGATACGGGCCGACCCGTACTGCCGGGGCCGAGGACCGATTCCGCAGACGGGGTCCGTGGGCCGATCCAGACTGATGGAGCCCGGTATATGAGGATTTGCATGTCGATGCTGGACACGAGTATTTCATATTGTTTTGGGTGCCGATGTTGAGCACCCCGCTTCTATGAGATTTACAGGATTAAGGGCCGGATAGAGTGACGACGCCTGAGTATTGGGTTTGGGGTGTTCTTGGTAGACACCGGAGATTTTCCACGTGGACTTTCCGTGTTGATGATATTTTATCCCATGCTCAGCATTCATTGTTATGCATTACATCATGTAGTTGTAGTATCTGATAGAGTATTTTCGCATGACTATCGCATACTAGCTCATTATATAGATGTTATCTGTTTGCACATGTTAGAGTATCGCAGTACGTGCATACTCGTGATTACCTTTATATGTTATCTACTATTCACGAGTTGGCAACTCACTCCCGTCGTGCCACAGTGTTTGCAGGTCGACCCTCAGAGTAGTTACGGCAGGGCTATCTCTTGTATCTTTTTGGCTATGGATACCACAGCAGTTGGTGCGTGAGCTGTTTTACCCCCAGGTGGGTTTGTGGTATCCGGTTATTTTCCATTTGTATATACTATTGTATCTAGTACTCTCCATCTACTATTTCATATATTGACTTAGAGACCAGTTGTGAGGACGGTGATGTATATTATTTTGTACTCTGGTGTCGAGCTCGTTGTGAGCCGACTTTATTTAAGCAGTTTTATCTTTCATGATATTTTTCCACTTATATTGCTCATTTCTTCGCTACGGCGTCGTATATTACTTGTGGTGGTTGTTTCCGCCGTTGGGCGTGATTGCTCCCGTTTGGGGATGCCTTATTCTTGTTGTATGTCATTTTCACTTATATCTTGTCTTGTACCCGATTTCGGGGCTACTTTTTACAAAGGAGATACTGCCGAAATTTTTTAAAAAAAAACAACTTAAACTTTAAAGAATGTTACTAAATTACCCAAGGTTTTCTAAACGTTTTAAACAAATGTTTTCAACACTCACTACTTTTAATGGTTTTGATTTCTGGGTTTTGGCTTACTTAGTCGCGTTACGCCTGTAGACGTTACGTGGTTAAGTGCCGGTCACGGGTCGAACTTCGGGTCGTGACAAAGTTGGTATCTGAGCTTAGGTTTTACCTTTCGGAGTGTACGATGACCTTGGTATGATGGAGTAGGTAACTGAAGCAGAGTGGCGTAGCACGTGTAAGTTCCGCGGCATACTCACGACACGGTACTCCGCCTAAGTGACCTTAGGATTTATTGATTGAAATTTTTTCTTGATTATATACATTCTTGTGATTCGATTTCTGTATCCTTATTGAATCCTATTTTCTTTTCAGCCATTATGCCACCAAAGACTACGAAGGCGCAGAGAGTGGCCGCGAGAGCCGAGATTAGAGTTGACTCGTTTGAGACGAGGACTGACCCGGACAATACACCCGTTGTACCAGAGCAGACTGTTCCTCTTTCGACAGACCAGATCGCTATGCTAGGGGCCGGTATGCAGGAGATGCGCCAGATGATGGGGTCGTTAGTTGAGGCACTTCGAGCGCTGCGACCAGAGGTAGTTCCACCCGTTGCAGGGACCGCGATGGTACCTACGGTGCAGGCAGTTGCCCCTGCAGCTACAGAGGTTATTATAGTATCGCTATCAGAGTTTATGAGGCTGAAGCTTCTGGTCTTCATAGGCACCGATGCAGCCGAGGACCCCCAGTCTTTTATAAATAGAATGGCCCGGATATGTCATTCACTCAGATGCTCAGATGCGAGATGGGTAGAATTTGCGAGCTTTCGCCTGGAAGGTCATGCGCAGAAGTGGTGCGAGTCGGTAGAAAAGGGAAGAGCAGCAGGCCTTCCTCTTATGACCTGGACTGAGTTCGTGACGGTGTTCTTTGCCCATTTCCTTCCTCAGAGTGTCAGAGATTCTAGAGCGCGCAGGTTCGTGTCCTTACGTCAAACTCTGGAGATGACAGTGGCAGAGTACGACGTACTGTTCACCGAGCTATCTGTTTATGCCCCATATTTAGTAGCTACTGAGGAGATAGGAGTCAAGAGGTTCGTTCGAGGCTTGCTTACCCCGTTATTTCTTGCGATCAGCGCATAGCATTGCGAGACCTATGCAGCAGCTGTAGATGCAGCCTTATTAGTCGAGGAGCGTCTTGCTGAGACTTAGGTAGTCCCAGAGCCGAAGAGGGTTCATACTAGTATATCAGCACGGAGACAAACATTTAGACGTCGCGATAGGTTTCGTTCAGGCACGAGGAGTAGCAGAGATTCGGGACGAGGCCAGATGTTTAGTTCGTATCCCCGGGAGGGTCAGCAGTCGTCGCAGGGGTGCTTTAGGTGCGGCAGTCTACTTCACCTCGTTAGAGATTGTCCTGAGATACACCGGAGGGAGGCACCAGTACCGCATGTCACATTACAACCTTCTCCACCCCAGAGTGCGTTGCCTATTGTACCTACTGTTGCTCCGCGTCAGACTTACGCACAAAGAGGTCGTGGTCGTGGAGGGTTCGTTCAGAGAGGACGGGGTGACCGAGGCAGAGGACAGCCAGTCGCAGGTAGGGGACAGGAACGGGTTTTCGCTTTGACGCATCAGGACGTGCAGGCGTCCAATGCAGTGGTCTCAGGTACCCTTTCAGTATGTTCCGTTGATGCACACGTGTTGTTTGATCTGGGATCCACGCACTCTTATGTTTCCACACACTTTGTACCGAGTTTGGGTAGAGAGTCTGGGTTGCTTGATCAGCCGTTTATTGTGACCACACCTTTGGGCGAGTCGTTTATTGCTAGATACGTGTTCCGATCGTGTGTTGTCCGTATTGGCGAGAGAGAGTTGCTTGTCGACTTGATCCTTCTTGAGATGTTGGACTTCGACGTTCTCTTAGGCATGGATTGGCTAGCCATGTGCTATGCGTCTGTGGACTGCCGCGAGAAGATAGTTAGGTTTTGTTTTCCCTGCAAGTCGGCTTTTGTTGTGCAGGGGGACCGTGGTGCCGCCCGTCACAGTTTGATTTCTTCTCTTCGCACTGGACAACTTTTGAGGAAGGGATGTCAGGGATTTCTCGCCTATGTTTGCGATACTAGAGCTACAGAGGTTCCGTTGGACCAGGTTCCGATTGTTATTGAGTTTCTTGATATGTTCCCTGACGAGATTCCTGGGCTACCGCCTGAGCGCGATAGTGCTTTCTGTATTGATTTGATTCCCGGCACGGGGCCTATTTCCATACCGCCTTATCGGATGGCCCCGGCGGAGCTTAGAGAGTTGAAGGGTCAGTTGCAAGATTTGCTGGATAAGGGACTTATTCGACCTAGTGTGTCTTCTTGGGGTGCTCCGGTCCTGTTTGTCAAAAAGAAGGACGACAGTTTGCGATTGTGTATCGACTACCGCCAGCTGAACAGGGTTACCGTGCGGAACAGATATCCTTTGCCACGCATCGACAACTTATTCGACCAGCTTCAGGGTGCAGGATACTTTTCGAGGATCGACTTGAGGTCAGGCTACCATCAGCTGCGGGTTCGACAGGAGGATATTCCGAGGACGGCTTTCCGCACGCGTTACGGCCATTATAAGTTTTTGGTGATGTCGTTCGGACTCACCAATGCCCCAGCAGCATTTATGGACTTGATGAACCGTTTTTTTAGGCCGTATCTTGATTTGTTCATCATCGTATTCATTGACGATATTTTGGTGTATTCCCGGAGCCGAGAGGAGCACGAACAGCACCTGCGGATCACATTGCAGACCTTGAGGGAGCACCAGCTATTCGCAAAATTCTCCAAGTGCGCATTCTGGCTTGACAGCGTAGACTTCTTAGGTCATGTGACTACACGAGATGGTATATGTGTGGACCCGAAGAAGATCGAGGCCGTTCAGCGTTGGCCCAGACCCGCATCAGTTACGGAGATTCGCAGCTTTCTAGGACTGGCCGGCTACTACAGACGATTTGTACAGGACTTCTCTCGCATTGCTGCACCGTTGACCAGGTTGACCCGGAAGGGAGTTCCTTTTGATTGGACGGAGGAGTGCGAGCATAGCTTTCAGCAGTTGCGGACTCCTTTGACTACGGCGCCGGTGTTATCATTGCCTTCAGGATCGGGCGGATTTGTAGTCTATTGTAACGCTTCTCGAGTAGGGCTAGGGTGCGTATTGATGCAGCACGACAGGGCGATCGCGTATGCTTCTCGGCAGCTGAAGAAACACGAAAAGAACTACCCCACTCACAATTTGGAGATGGCTGCAGTGGTCTTTGCACTCAAGATCTGGCAACATTACCTATACGGCGAGTTGTTCCAGATATTCACTGATCACAAGAGCTTAAAGTACATATTTCAGCAGTGAGACCTGAATCTTAGACAGCGCCGTTGGATGGAGTTAGTGAAAGACTATGATTGTGAGATCCTGTACCACCCGGGCAAGGCAAATGTAGTGGTTGTTGCTTTGAGTAGGAGGCCCGGGGGTAGTCTATCTTGTTTGAGCGTAGTGCAGAGGCAGTCGTCGGCGGATTGGCAGATTTTATGCGACAGCCGAGTGCAGTTCGAGTTCACTCCGACCGGGGGACAGCTTGCGCATGTTCGTGCACGCCCACAGTTGCTTGACCGTATACAGGAGGCACAGTACAGTGATGACCGTTATTCAGAGATCATGGCACGGATTGGACAGGGCATATTTTCCGAGTTCGTGATCGATGATTAGGGGATGCTACGATTTGGGACTAGACTGTGCGTACCGGATGCTGAGGGACTGCGGCATGAGATTCTTGAGTAGGAACATCGATCGGTGTACAATGTTCATCCGGGTTCCACTAAGATGTACTATGATATGAGAGACGTTTACTAGTGGGACGGGATGAATAGGGATGTCATAGACTTCATGTCGAGATGCTTGACTTGTCAGCAAGTCAAGACCGAACACCAGAGGCCCGCGGGAGAGCTACAGCCATTACCCTTTCCGGAGTGGAAATGGGAGCATATTTCTATGGACTTCATCGTGGGTCTACCCAGGACTAGACGAGGGTATGACTCCATTTGGGTGATCATGGATCGATTGACGAAAGCGGCTCAATTCCTGTCGGTGAAGACCACTTTCGGATTTGCTCAGTATGCCTAGATATACATCGATGAGATCGTACGACTGCATGGAGTCCCGACATGTATCGTGTCCGACCGAGGCACCCAGTTTACCAGCCGACTATGGCAGAGGCTTTAGGACGCTTTGGGCACCCGCTTGAGTTTCAGCACAGCATTTCATCCGCAGACTGACGGCCAGTCAGAGCGGACTATTCAGACTCTTGAGGACATGCTCCGAGCGTGCGTCTTAGACTTTGGAGGTAGCTGGGATCATCATTTACCCTTAGTAAAGTTCTCCTACAACAACAGTTTCCAGGAGACCATTCAGATGGCACCATTCGAGGCTCTATATGGGAGGAGATGCAGATCGCCCGTCTGTTGGACAGAGCTCAGCGAGAGCAGTATTTTGGGGCCGCAGATTGTTGAGGAGACGACCGTGAAGATCCAGTTGATTCGCGATAGGATGAGAGTAGCCCAGAGAAGGCAGAGATCTTATGCGGACTATCGTCGGCGCAGACTTGAGTTTTCTGTTGGCGATCATGTTTTCTTGAGGGTCTCCCCAATGAAAGGTGAGATGAGATTTGGGAAGAAGGGGAAGCTTAGTCCCAGATATGTGGGCCCCTTCAAGATCCTCGAGCGTATTGGTGCAGTTGCGTATCGGTTAGCTCTTTCGCCCAGTTTCCCAGATGTTTACCGCGTATTTCACGTTTCGATGCTCCGCAAGTATCTTCATGATTCTTCGCATGCAATTCAGCACCCGACGATCTAGCTGGAGCGCGACCTTTCTTTTGCAGAGCAGCCAGTGGTCATCATGGATCGACAGGTGAAGAAATTGAGATCGAAGGTTATACCGTCCGTCAAGGTCCTTTGGCGTGGCCTGAGAAGCGAGGAGGTCACTTGGGAGACCGAGGTGAGATGAGGAAGAAATATCCCCATCTCTTTGAAGGTATGCGTAGCTAAATTTTTAAATTCGGGGACTGAATTTCTTTAAGGGGGGAAGATTGTAACGCCTTGAAATTCGTTTAAGTTAATTTCGCGTTAGTTAGCAATAATGCGCGTTTTTCATAAAAACCCCGTAAATTTTAAATTTCCACCTAAACGAAAATAAAACCAGTTTTAATTATGATAAGATGCGTTTTTATATATATAAATAGGTTTTATTAATTATAATTTAGCTTAGTGTTCACTTAATTAGAAATTTTCCTTAATTACTTTTCCTAAGCTAGAATTAGTTTAACTAGCTTGCACACTTATCACATTTTGTATTATAGGTTAAGGGTTAGCTTGTAGCCATCATTTTATTTTTTCTTGCATGGTTCTTATCCATACATAAATCAAGTTAAACCCTTAATTAAAAATAAAATTTAAAGAATGGGAGGTATGGTTTGGGTTAGGTGAGGAATGGGGCTTGACTTTTGACCATATCCCTAACTCATTTTTCTCTCTCCCTCTCATTTCTGGAATTCCTGCAGAGGCAAGAGCAGCACCAGCAATATCTTCATCTTCTTCTTCTTCTTTTGCATCTCTTGATATCCAAACACAAACCTGATTGATCTAAAAAACTATCTATTAACCGCAATCAAGAACGGCGTCGCATGTAGCTAGCCGGTGAGTACGGGTCGGTCCACAGGGATGTTGTGAATTTCCTAGTCGCTCTTACGAGTTAATTCCGAACGGTGTGAATGGATTAATTAAATCTAAAAAATAAATTAATCTAGGGCAATTGAATTAAAGATCTAACTATCTAACTAGGGCAAGGAATTAAATTTAATTTAGGGCAGAGAATGAAAAATTACCTAGGGCAAGAATAGAAATTACCTACTTACTTTACAGATGGCTCTCTCCAAACATCAACACAAGACTTGTCTGATCTGAATTTCTGAAATGAAAAGAGGCATCGATGCTCACCAAAAGATTTCTAAATTTTATTCATAAAAAGAGGCATGAGGGAGGCATAGCTTTTACAATGATTTAGAGTTCCTATTTATAGAGGATAGGAAACCCTAGGTTACAATTGATTCGCATGTCTACATTTACCAAAATATCCTTAGGAAGACCTAGTCAAAGTAGACTCCAAGCTTTGGTAAAATTTTATGTCTGAAAATTTTGGAACTGATTCTGGGCTTCTTGGGCTTTTTATTTCTTTGGATCTTTATTCAATTTGGCTTCTCTATTTCTTCCAGATCTCTAGTGAACAATTGCAGTGGACTTTTAACCGTTTGCTTTGTAATCTTGGACCTTGCGTTGCCTTGTACTGATCTTTTGTGTAGGCTTGATTAAGATCCTTCTATTTGTTGGTCAAAATCCATTTTTTGTGTCGTTTTTTTTGTCTTTTTTCACTGTTTTCGCTCCAAGAACCTGTAACCTGTAATATGTAGCTGACATGCGTCAAAAGCACCTGTTTATTTGTAAAAAGAATAAGAATGGGGAATATAATAATACAATATTATAGTGTGAACAAATACCCCCAAACTTATCTTTTGCTCGTCCTCGAGCAAACTTATTTTTTTATTCTCGACAAAAACCTAACCTCACTTTCGCAGGGAAACGCGATTGCACTGAGCTCGTGCAACAAGCCGTTAAACCTCTAGGTGTCCTTAGTAGGAGGAGTGTTGTCTCCTGAGGGTTTTCAGCGGATACTACCCACAAAATCCAATCAATTTGGCTTTTTCGACTTTTGTTCTCCAATTAGGTTTTCTAACAGGGAATTCTATTATCGTCGACTCATAAATTATTCACCCACATTCTTCACACTTCTTCATCATCTAACTTAAGATTATACATGTTCTATAGACTTACTTAGCTTTCAGCATTTCTTAAGTTTTCCTTCTAGGGTTTCATCTCCACTTAGGAATTTTTATCAACTCTACTAAACATACAAGTTCTACTCTTCACCCCTATCTCTCATCTAAATCCCAATCACATACCCCTACGTGTGTGTATATATCACCCCTACACTTGGAAATTCAAATCAAGCAATCATACTCTTATCCGTTGTCCAAAGCACTTATTAATTGGTGAATTTTTAATTGAATTTTGCTTACACATCTTTCATGCGACCGTTAATACTTCTTGAGGTACCAACAACCGATTACAAGATGCGTTTGCACTTTGAAGCGTACTTCCTAGTCTTGTAACACCTAAGGCTTTAGCAGTGACTCCCAAACCAGTTGGTCTAAGGCACTAGGTGATGAAGCACCCTTGCTAGATATTTTTCTATTTTTTTAAAGCCTTAAGTAATCACAAAACAAGTGTTCATTTTTTTTTCTTTATTCACTTTTTTTCTTTAATTTTCATTGTACTAAGGACTTTAGACAAGAGCATTTCAAGGTCTCTTCTACTATTCCAAGTTTCAAGGTGCGTGATTGTGCAAATTGTAGGGTATATATTTTCAGAATCTAAACTTAAGCTAGGAATTATTTTTCAAACTTATACTCTAATAAAAATATCAATACTTTTCCTTTGTTTCAACTTAGCCCAAGAACTGAACTCAAAATTTGCCTATTTCTAAATAAACTACAAAGACATATACTTTCTACCGTTAAACTTTAAGGAAGGTTATTTTTAGGGTTTTTAATTTACTAAGTCTAAGATCTAGTTGTTCCTAGCCAGTTAACCTATTTGTTAAACTCAAATCAATTATGGCCAAAATTGAATACATTAATTTTTATGAATTTTAAATTTTTCAATTTTTTATGGGTTTTTAAAATAAGTATGCAAATGCAAAAATATACACATGAATGCGAAGGAAGAAGGCTTACCGAGCACACCCCCAAACTTAAACTTGACAGTGTCCTCACTGTCATGCTACACCAAGAGGGTCAAAATGCCGGCACCCCCCCTGTTTATTTTGTTAGTTATATGTATGCCCTAGAGGCCATTACTGTACATTGGATGCATATTGTAGTGGATGCTGGGACATATATAGGAAGGACTTTCTTGCTCGACATGATAGTACGCTATCTGATTGCTCTTTATCTTAACGTGTATACTTTTCGTCTCTCTGTTACATGTTGATAAAGCCCTTAGGATGTGTACTCGACTTCCAGGACTATGATGCAGATCATACTAGCGGGGCCTGGATAGTCCATGAGTACATCCTTGAAATGTTCCTAGTCGAGGGAATATCGAGACGGGGCATCGATATTCCAGAGTAGACTAGCGTATATCTTCTCGACCCATGCGATGGGCGATGGATGATCCCATATCCATCGGTGTTTGACATCGGAGATGGTATGCGGGTGCTCAGTGGAGACTGGGTACACTGAACGGACTCGCCGAGAACTCCCAGATGATATTATACCTCACGTCAGATGGAAATTCTCTGGTGACACTGGTACAGCTTAGTCTGTTGACCCGAGATCGTCATAGAGTCTTGTGTGTCTCCCACTGTGCTTTGATTTCCACCCTACCACGGCTCTACTGAGTTTTGCAAACAGGTGGTTTTTGGGTACAGTCTCGATTCACATGGAGGCAATGAGCGATAGGAGGGGATTCGTCTCTCCCGGTATTGGGGGTTGATGTTGTGCTATGCTCGACTGGCCATAACAGGAAATCCCTGGCCAGGGTTGCAGTGATATACTGGTAAGAGTTATCAGTAGTTTCACGAATGTTATGGACTTCACGTCGGCATGACTTAACAAGCAATTGGGGTCTGACGTTTACCACCCCAAGGCAAGATATGCGACATATCAGACGAACAGACCGGACTGTACGTTAAGTGTTACTTGTTGGATTCGCAGGAGTGTGAGCGGGCTTGCTCGTCGATCTTCTGATCGCTCAATACCCGGGTGGCCGTTACGTTTAGCAGACCGCTTGCGTCTTGTGGATGCTTGATATGATCATCATCTGCTGCCGGCGTATTGACGAGTCTTTAGAGTCCTACACAGAGGTTTCCTGGCTCAAGCGAAACGAAATAGGAGCGCATATGAGATATGTGCGGGACCGAGAATAATTCGAGTATGCGATACCGTATTACATTCTCGCGATCTATGTATCGATTGGTTATATGCGATATAACCTAGTTATCGAATCAAGGATTGATTCGATAAGCCGATACATATGATACTAGTCGGTTATATCCGATATGACCGGATCGTTAAATCAAGTGTTGATTTAATGATTTAGTGCATATTTATATATTTGATATATTACTTTGCATTAACTAGTATTGGTTCACTTTAAATGGATTTTCTCACTTGAATTGTGCAAGTTGTATATATGATATACTTTTATGCACATGTTTGTATCATGTTTGATGATACATGCTTACTTGGTTAAGTGTAAAGAATCAAACCATGGTTTAAACTAATGATTAGGGTTTTGTTTAGTCATTTACTTATTTATCTATTTCTTTATTTATCTTTTTATTTTGGAAAAGATAAATGATGAAATGGTGGCATTATTTGTTTGCTAGTTGAACATTCATGAAGTTTTGACTTAGTCTCCCTTTTTGTTCTTATCCTTAACCCTAACCATTCCTTTAACCATGGTCTTTTCTCTACACTTAACTAAGGTTAAAAGTATGATAGGATTTAATTCTTATTGATTTTTATTATTCAATCTATCATATCTTTCTTCTTCTTCTTCAAGAACTAGAAAAAAAAGAAAAGTTTTCTAGTTCAATGGCAACTTGAGAAAACAAGTGAGAAATCCAATTCTAAAGTGAACCCACTTCCTATTTCTTCATCCTCTACCTCTTGCCAAGTAGTATAGGGTGTTCTCTTCATAAGTTTCATGACTTGTTGAAGTGAGAGTTTGATCTTGTGGAGCTTCGACGTAGATCATCTTCGACATCGAAGCCGACGACCAATTCCGCTCATTTTTCCGATGAAGCCGATGCTAGAGTCCGGGATTCAGTTTGGACAGCAAGGGGACTTCATCGTGGAGCTTAGAAAGTGGTGGACCGGATCTACAAAGGTTGTAGTCCCTTTCCTTTAGCATTAGATTCGTTTACTTGCTTGCTTCGCCTAGTTTATCTAGTTAACGATCCGTATTAGGGTTTATAGGCACTTGTAAAATTTGATTTGTGCATGTTTGATCACTTGTGAGACTCCATTAGAGTGCCTGGGAACCTTACAGTGGTATCAGAGCCTAGCTAGAGCCTTAGGCGAAGTCCCGACGGAATCAGAAGTCCGATCGACCCAAAACCCGACTTGAAAAATGCTCTCTGGACTTTTTTGAAAAACGTGGTTTTTTGTAGATTAAAAATATTCAGAAAAATCAGCAGGAAGATATAAGGGTTACTGGAAAATTCTAGGGTCTGATTCCATAAAGGTGCCGCGGATCCGCGGCTTGAGCATGTTCATGCGGCTGATCCGCGGCCATTTTGTCGTTTTGTGCATCCAATTTTGCACAGTAGTTCTTAGTTGTCTGTGCTGGTTTTCCTGGGGATTTTTAATATTTTTTCCAGAGTTGTATTTTCTGAGTTGTATTGGGGACTCGGTGTATTCGATCGGACAGTCTAATTTTGTCGGTGTGCTTTTCCGGGTAATTTTTAAAATATGTTAAAAAGTTCGACCGGATATAAATACCCACTTTTTCCCCTGCCGGGAAATTTCCAATTGTTGGATTTTTCCGTAGTTTAACGACGTTCTAAGTAGTGCAAGTAACGCGATGGACCCTCTAGAAGACAACAAACCTTAACTCGATTATGTGACCGTCTTGAACTACCCTTTGAACCTTCGGGTTTAGGGCAGTACGGCGTGCCACATGTGAGGCGTTGGCTTGACCCTTCTACGGCTGGACCGTTGGTACTGAGGCACGAACTGAATGTTGTTAGACTTATTTCATGTGTTGAGCTGATTCGGGAAAACTTGGGTGTTCGATTGTTCGATCGAAAAGTTTAGCATTTTCTATTTATCCGGAATGTGATACAATAATTAGAATTCACAAATTGTTATGAGATAACGGAATGGATATTATAAACGTAGCAGTTTAGTCTCACTTGATCGGTTGCCACGGAGTTTTGATGTGATCAAAAGTCCGTCGCAATCACGTAGCGTACGCGGATACTCGCCGGGTAAACTTAATAGACAGCCTCACTCCATAGCCCCGACCAAGTGACTGTAGGAGAACCCCGTCGCCGAAAGCATCCGCCCGGGTGCTCGCGGCAGCGGTGTTCCGCCTTGGTGCACTTCGTCGACGGCATCGGGGGTGCGGCCGTCTACTAAAGTTTGCGACTAGCATTCGATCAGAATGTCGGGAATCCTGTTGATTTGCCCGACTTGATATTGAAAAGAGTTTTCGATAATGAGACTAAAATGCGGGGTTTATAATTGTTAGGCATGCGATGTCTAAGTACTTCATTTGGTCAGGCATGCGATGTCTGAGAAGGTTGCAGATTCCAACTGTTGTAGTTTTACACTTTATTTTCTGTGACCGTAAGTGTATTATGTGATATCGCCGGTTTCGTTGCTATATATCAACGACAATTGGGATGCGCATATTTACTTACGTTGATGACATGTGATGTTATGTGTTGCTGGATATGTTATATTGGATCGTCGTGTTTGAATAGCCGGGGGGGTTTTATGTGAGATGAGTGTTTTTCATTTTCATTCATGTAAAAACTTGTATGTAATATTCTTTTATTGGGGCACTTCCAGGTTGCGGAAGTTGTCACCGTTGTTGTATATTATTTACTTTTCTGCACTAGGATAGACCTAAGGAGGGGAGCACAAGTAACCGGGTTCTGGGGTCCAGTGGGAGACCAACTCGAGGAGTCGAGTTCGGGTCTCCTAACCCTAGAATTGGTAGGGTTGCTTGCCGCTCTCGTAGGGGTCTAGGGGTGTGGGATTGGCTATTCATCACGACCGTGGAATCCGTGTTTTATACTGGCTCGTATTGAAAACACGGACGTCCTAGTATATCCAATATTTCATATGTTTCTTCTGCTGTGATTTATCTGTGATGTGATCATGTGATGTTCTGTGACAGATATTATATATAGTATATATGATATATTATATAAACGTTGCTTATGTTTTACACCCGCGCTAGCCCTGCCCCGCTCTGCCGTTAGTTACCTAACCTAACGGTGCAGACGGGACATCGAGGCGAATGCGGATGGCATAAGCGTACGTTATATTTATCTGTGATGGTTAGGTGGACTTAAATGATGGGATATTCATTAATGAGATTAATGAAAGAAAATAAACCTAATTGATGTTGTGGAATCGAATTTCAAAATAAAAACAGGTAGCTACAGTTCTTGCTTTGCATCGCGGTGTTCATTATAGAACATCCTGCACCTTATTCGATGAGGAAAGGACCGAGATCCCTTCGCCGAGAGTGACTCCTTTAGCAATAACTGGCAGATGCTACAACCCTCGGTTTGTCTTTGATCGCTTCTATAGTTTTCGCTTTGCACAGTGATATATATGATATATCCCGCACCTCATTCGACGAGGAAAGGGCCGACGATCCCTTCACCGAGAGTGACCCCTTTAGCAAAACTAGAAAAGCCTCGAAAACATTCCATTTAAAAACCATTTGATTCCGCAACGAGATCAAGTTCAAAGCGTTAAAGGTTTTCACAAAAACCATTCGCAACCATCCGTCATTTTAGGAAGTAGAGTACTTAGTATTCGTGCTGTGTTTGTTGACCATAGTCAAGGCATAGTGTACGGTAGCTAAGTGATGTCTTCCTACACCGCATATGATGCGATTAGTTAGGACAGTCGCGTGACTTTGTTGACCTTAGTTAAGGGTCATGTGGGTGGGTCTAATTAATCACGAAATGACGGGTAGAACTTGACTAGTACTTATGATTTGTTGACCATAGTTAAGGTCATAGGTGCTAGGGGTAAAAACCTTTATCGGGAGTTTCAAGTGTTGAAATTTGCAATGAGATTGCATACCTTCTATATGATAGTTGGATCCCGATACCCACTGCGAGTAATTGTTACTCCTGGGAGAGTTTTGCACTTTACAATTAGCCGATCAAGTAGGTGTCTAGAAAGGTGTCAACGGGGTTACGCCTCTGGGAAAACGAGGTTTACTGTAATTAGGTCCGTGCGAAAGCACGGGGAACCTCCCTCAAAGTACCGACACTGGCCTGGCTGAAAGATTGGCGAACTTGTAGAGTGTAATTAATCCCGGCTAGTCTTTCCTTTTAGGGTTTGAAGGAAGATTTGATAAAAACAGTGGGAGCCATCCTGATTAGATAAAATATATAACCAATCTAATCTTGCAAGAGCGCACGCTGAGTGTTTTCTTCTCTCTCTCTCCTGGTAGCGACCATATCACGCCTTAATCAAGATAATAATATGGATGTATTAACCGAACCCGCTTGTTATACTGAGCTGGGAAACATTGGTCCCGCTCCAACTTATAATTGTTATAAGACAGAGCAGGAAATTGGGGAATACCAGAATTCCTATGCCGCCCAAACGAAGAAAGTGCATATGATGCATCTCCTTCGGGTGTGTTCATTACATAGAACTGTTTCTCAGTATCCTCTGCATCCTGGGTATATGATACCGGATCAGGATCCCAGATATGTAATCTGTTACATAGGGCTACAAAAAGGTAGAAAAACTGAGAACGGGTGATAAGTTTCATGAGACAGAAAACGGGGCAAGTGTTGCAGCCAAGTCTGTTGGTCATTGTCACCCTGTATTACGAATACATTGATTCTGAACAAATGCTATTAGATACCGAACCTGATATACAAAATCATATCTGTCTCTTTATTACTAAAGAAAGGATATAATTTTGTATTGATGGATAATGTTTTGAACATTTCCTATATCAAAAGTTGATCGATTCAGGCACGTTATCTAAAAGCATTGAAGTTCTAAATCAAACTCCAGTTCCTAGTATACAGAACACACACAAGAGGAAGAGTTCAGAAATGAACGAATCCTACTTGAGGCATTGTAGACTAGGTCATATCAATGCGACCCGACTGGCTGAAGTTACATTTAGATGTATATTTAAATCAGTTTGAATTTACATCTTGTGAAACTTGCCAGTCATGTCACAAAGATAAGATGACCATAGCTCTGTTTATTGGAAACAGAGGAAGAGTTGGTAAACTCTTGGGACTGATACATGATGATGTATGTAAGGTCTCCTGTCTACACATGCCAGGACTGGTTCTTTATACTTCATTATATTCTCTGATAATCTATCAAGATTCAGTCATATGTTCCTGTTGAAACATAAGTCCGAACCTTTTGAGGTATTCACAGAATATAAGTTAGAAGTAGAGAACCAAAATACGGGTATAAGTATTATGTCCTATGATGAGATCAGGGAGGAGAATACTTGTGCATAGAATTCCTGGACTATTCTAAAGGAGAATGAGATTCTCTCTCAGCATTACTCCTCCGTATACACCATAGCACGATGGTATATCGGGGCGGGGCAATCACACCCTATATGATAAGGTGTGCTCTATGATGAGTACTACTGAGTTACCTGTTTCCTTTTCGGGTTATGCACTTGAGAAGTTTCATACCTATTGAATTAGGTTTGAATCAAATCAGTGCCTACCACTCCATATGAGATATGGTATGGGAAGAACCCATCTCTTAAGTAAGTTAAGATTTGGGATTGTCCGGCCTATGTCAAAAGCAAAATCCGGACAAGATCAAGGCAAGGTCAGTTCTGTAGAACTGGAAAGGTTCCAGCTATACGAAACTACAGCTGAAGATTTGACAGAACCAAAGGATTCTATAGTCCCCGACGAACCTCAGCCTCTCCGCCGATCTGGTAGGGTTCCTCGCCTGCCTGAGAGATACCTCGGTTTCTCGATGACAGTGGGAGCGAGGATTGCATCATGGGATGATGACCCAACTAGATTCGAGCAGGCCATCAAGAGTAGGGACTCTGTAAGAATGGCTGGATGCTTAGCGGTCTGAGATGAAATCCATATACACCAACAAAGTATGGACTTTGGTTGCTATATCTGAAGGGTTAAATCCCCATCAGGAGCAAGTATATCTTGAGAAGATTACTTGGTGTAGATGGAAAAGTTGAGACTTTCAAAGCTAGACTTGTTAAAGGTTTTCGTCATCGACCAGGCGTGGATAATGATGAAACCTTTTTCCAGTAGCTATGCTTAAGTCTATCCAGATCCTACTTACCACGGCTACATACCATGACTACGATATCTGGCGGTTGGGTGCCATGACTGCTTTTTTAAATACTGATTTAGAAGAGAACGTCTATAAGAACACAGCCAGAGGTCTTCGTAAAACAGTGGGAGCAGCGGAAACGTGTGCAAGTTGCTTTACATAATGAAGCAGGCATCGCGGAGTTGGAACGTCTGTTTTGATGTGATAGTCAAAGTGTTTGACTTCATCAAAATGGTAGACGAACCTTGTATATACAAAAGGGTAGTAGAGAGTAAGGTGGTCATCTTCGTATTGTACGTAGACAACATACTCTTGATAGGAAAAGAGTTTCCTATACTACGATCGGTCAATCTCCTATTATCACAAGGATTCTCCAAATAGGATAAAGATGATACCTCCTAAATCCTGAGATTTGGACCTATGAGATAGATCTAAAGGGATATTAGGGTTCTCACTAGGTATAGTGAGATTGTATCAATCGATCCTGGGGAGAATCACTGGAAGTGTTCCGGGGTGATAAAGATGACTGAATGTCAGTCACAGGAACTGTCTTTACCCTCAGTAAAGGGACGGTATGTTGGAAGAGTTCCAAGCTAGATACCGTGGCAAACTAGACGATAAAGGCTGGTAACATCGCTATTGAAGATACTACCAAAGAGGAAGTTTGGGTGTATATTGGTTCATAAGATGAACTAGGTTCCTGCCATTGTATGACAATGGAAGTGTGGCTTTGGCCCTGGAACCCTGGTCCCATCAGTGACCCAGACAAATTCTGAGGAAGCATCACCCGATCATGGAGATAGTTGATCTCCGGGGTGATCGAGGTTAGGAGAGTAGACTCAGAGGACAACACGACGGATCCACTCACGAAGGCCTTTTTCCCAAAGAGAGACTTTTGGGGGATGGTTGAGTATGTGATACTGCAACCACTGCTACAGATGGCCCTAGTGCAAGTGGGAGATTGTTAGTTATATGTATGCCCTAGAGGCCATTACTGTACATTGGATGCATATTGTAGTGGATGCTGGGACATATATAGGAAGGACTTTCTTGCTCGACATGATAGTACGCTATCTGGTTGCTCTTTATCTTAACGTGTATACTTTTCGTCTCTCTGTTACATGTTGATAAAGCCCTTAGGATGTGTACTCGACTTCCAGGACTATGATGCAGATCATACTAGCGGGACCTGGATAGTCCATGAGTACATCCTTGAAATGTTCCTAGTCGAGGGAATATCGAGACGGGGCATCGATATTCCAGAGTAGACTAGCGTATATCTTCTCGACCCATGCGATGGGCGATGGATGATCCCATATCCATCGGTGTTTGACATCGGAGATAGTATGCGGGTGCTCAATGGAGACTGGGTACACTGAACGGACTCGCCGAGAACTCTCAGATGGTATTATACCTCACGTCAGATGGCAGTTCTCTGGTGACACTGGTACAGCTTAGTCTGTTGACCCGAGATCGTCATAGAGTCTTGTGTGTCTCCCACTGTGCTTTGATTTCCACCCTACCACAGCTCTAATGAGTTGTGCAAACAAGTGGTTTTTGGGTACAGTCTCGATTCATATGGAGGCAATGAGCGATAGGAGGGGATTCGTCTCTCCCGGTATTGGGGGTTGATGTTGTGCTATGCTCGACTGGCCATAACAGGAAATCCCTGGTCAGGGTTGCAGTGATATACTGGTAAGAGTTATCAGTAGTTTCACGAATGTTATGGACTTCACGTCGGCATGACTTATCAAGCTATTGGGGTCTGACGTTTACCACCCCTAGGCGAGATATGCGACATATCAGACGAACAGACCGGACTGTACGTTAAGTGTTACTGGTTGGATTCGCAGGAGTGTGAGCGGGCTTGCTCGTCGATCTTCTGATCGCTCAATACCCGGGTGGCCGTTACGTTTAGCAGACCGCTTGCGGCTTGTGGATGCTTGATATGATCATCATCTGCTGCCGGCGTATTGACGAGTCTTTAGAGTCCTACACAGAGGTTTCCGGGCTCAAGCGAAACGAAATAGGAGCGCATATGAGATATGTGCGGGACCGAGAATAATTCGAGTATGCGATACCGTATTACATTCTCGCGATCTATGTATCGATTGGTTATATGCGATATAACCTAGTTATCGAATCAAGGATTGATTCGATAAGCCGATACATATGATACTAGTCGGTTATATCCGATATGACCGGATCGTTAAATCAAGTGTTGATTTAATGATTTAGTGCATATTTATATATTTGATATATTACTTTGCGTTAACTAGTATTGGTTCACTTTAAATGGATTTTCTCACTTGAATTGTGCAAGTTGTATATGTGATATACTTTTGTGCACAAGTTTGTATCATATTTGATGATACATGCTTACTTGGTTAAGTGTAAAGAATCAAACCATGGTTTAAACTAATGATTAGGGTTTTGTTTAGTCATTTACTTATTTATCTATTTCTTTATTTATCTAATGATTAGGGTTTTGTTTAGTCATTTACTTATTTATCTATTTCTTTATTTATCTTTTTATTTTGGAAAAGGTAAATGATGAAATGGTGGCATTATTTGTTTGCTAGTTGAACATTCATGAAGTTTTGACTTAGTCTCCCTTTTTGTTCTTATCCTTAACCCTAACCATTCCTTTAACCATGGTCTTTTCTCTACACTTAACTAAGGTTAAAAGTATGATAAGATTTAATTCTTATTGATTTTTATTATTCAATCTATCATATCTTTCTTCTTCTTCTTCAAGAACTAGAAAAAAAGAAAAGCTTTCTAGTTCAATGGAAACTTGAGAAAACAAGTGAGAAATCCAATTCTAAAGTGAACCCACTTCCTATTTCTTCATCCTTTACCTCTTGCCAAGTAGTATAGGGTGTTCTCTTCACAAGTTTCATGACTTGTTGAAGTGAGAGTTTGATCTTGTGGAGCTTCGACGTAGATCATCTTCGACATCGAAGCCGACGACCAATTCCGCTCATTTTTCCGATGAAGCCGATGCTAGAGTCCGGGATTCAGTTTGGACAGCAAGGGGACTTCATCGTGGAGATTAGAAAGTGGTGGATCGGATCTACAAAGGTTGTAGTCCCTTTCCTTTAGCATTAGATTCGTTTACTTGCTTGCTTCGCCTAGTTTATCTAGTTAACGATCCGTATTAGGGTTTATAGGCACTTGTAAAATTTGATTTGTGCATGTTTGATCACTTGTGAGACTCCATTAGAGTGCCTGGGAACCCTACATATTTATTTATAAAAAATTTTATATTTTTTAATGTTTTGAATTTTTTTTATTTTTTTTATAGAAAAGGAAAACAAAAAATATATATACATATATACAATAAGGTCCCCCCAAACTTAAGCTTGGCTTTATACAAGCCAAAGGTTAGCACCAACCATTCAAAAATCTTATCGTGCTAATGGTCGAGTTGGTGAAAGAATGGAGTGGAAAGAAAAGAGATGAGAAACACACGAGACCGTGTGGAAAGAAGAGTGGAATATGGTTTCGGTGGAGGAGGAGAATGACGAAAGAGAGAAAGAAGTGTAGCACGAACTTGAGGGTGTAAATCGAGTGAATAAATTAGCGCAATTTGTGATGACCGATGTATTAAAAGCGATTGCGCTAACCTATCAACCCGTCGAGAAATGGGGTCAAATCCCTCAAGATTCGCAAGAAAGCATGGGTACGCCGAACTTGGTATCGGAAATGAAGGCGTAACGGTCTCTTGTATGGTTGGAATGATAGGAAGGACGAAAGTGAGTGAATTAGGGATAGTCTCTTTCTCACCATAGTAAACTGTCTTGAACTTGAAAGATTCCATCAATGGTTCGAAACGAATGTAAGCAACCGATTCTGATGGTTCAACTAACTCATCTGAAAATGTAAATGACTCAAACTCGGGTGGTGAGTCATTAACATCGTCCGAAAAAGTGAAACACTCGTACTCGATATCGTCTGTGAGAACTGTGTCAGATTCAAAGAGAAATTTTTCAAGCTCACAGTCTTCAAGTGTGATCTTATGCATGGTCGGAACGATGGAAAGGAGGGAGGGTGATTTAGTTAAAGACTCAAGAGGATGAATTGGAAAATCCGGCATATCAAACAAAAATGGTTCAACCTCAATATTACCCTCAATACGATCCTCATAATTCTCCTCAATATTTATCTCATCCATGCCATTATCATCAAAATCAAAACGCATATGAAGTTCGGGAGAAACATCTAATGACTCGGGATGATGAATTGGACATAAAAGTTCAATCAAATCGACAGGTTCATCATCCGAAATATTCCCGGCATCTATATCCTCAATCAAGTGAAAATCAATTTTTTCTAACACCTCATCAAAAGCATGGATATTTATCGATTTAGGTTCTAGATTGGAGGTGTAAAGGTCAAACGGATTAAGTGCGGTTTCACTCGAAAGGGGTTCCTCATAATTTGGCAAATCAAGCACTACAAAGTCGCACAACTCATTGTTTTGGACACATATTTGAAAATTGGAGTTGTTGGATTCAATTGGATATGGGTAGGTTTGATTTGGACATCCTCTCACATTCTCACTCTGTCCAACCGCCTCCTTATACATTGAAAAATTTGGAGCTAGCTGGAAATTAGCTACCGGTTCACTAGGTTGCATAAGGGCAGTAATGGATGCTTCCACATTCCTAACCATTTTGTTTGTTGCTAAGATATAAGCCTCCAATGACTGTTCCAAACTAGACTTGGGTGGTAAGAAGGTTTCGGTAAAAGATTCGAAATTGTTTGGATACGTGAAACTCCCAAAAGGCTGCGTAGAAACAGGGTCTAGTGAAGGTGGGAAAGTCAGGTAGGACTGGTAAGAAGTGGATGGTTGGACAGGATTAGTATCAACATGTGGATAAAAAGGTAGATGGACTTGTTGATTCCTAGAACTAGATGAGGGGAGAGGGGTGAAAGATCGGCTACGAGATTGAGCGATATGCTCAGCAATGGACATCGGTTTAGGAGTTACAGCAGGACTTGGAAAAGTGGTATCAGCGTACGAAGGTAGTGAAGGTTGACATGGTTGACATAAACTGGGTTGCAAAGTCAAACTGTTTCTCCTAAACGCTTCTATTTGATCTTTCAAAGATATTTTTGGCATGGAGGGATCTTCTTTAAATCGACCGAAACAATTGACGTACGACACAAAGTTAGGTTCGGGATACCAAAGTTCGGCAAGAGATTTATGATGTGGGGTACCCATGACAGAAGAAAGAGAAGATGAAGAAGGTAGGTGGTGGGGTGCGAGGATTTTACGCGACAAGTTGCAAGTTTTTTTTTTTTTTAATAAAAGATTTTTTCTTTTACTTCTTTTATTTTTTATTTGGAACCGTTTGCAAAAAAGATTTTTTTGATAAAGGGCTAAGACACACTTTCGATCAACCAAAAATGCACAATCAGGCCTAACTCTAGGGTCACCTAGGTCAGCTAGACAGCTCCTAACTGTTCCAAAGGGCTAGAGATAGGACCTCAAACTGCCTCTTCACCGCCAATTGCGGCCAGGTATGTGCCAGGTAAGTGGGAGGCTCCCCGCTACAAGTAGCGGTCCTAATTAAGTAACCACTTGCCTTAGACTGTTAGTTATATATATGCCCTAGAGGCCTTTACTGTACATTGGATGTATATTGTAGTGGATGCTAGGACATATATAGGTAGGACTTTCTTGCTCGACATGATAGTACGCTATCTGGTTGCTCTTTATCTTAACATGTATACTCTCTGTCTCTCTGATTACATGTTGATAAAGCCTTTAGGATGTATGCTCGACTTCCAGGACTATGATGTAGATCATACTAGTAGGGCCTGGATAGTCCATGAGTACATCCTTCAATGTTCCTAGTCGTGGGAATATCGAGACGGGGCATCGATATTTCAGAGTAGACTAGCGTATATCTTCTCGACCCATGTGATGGGCGATGGATGATCTCATATCTCCCAGATGGTATTATACTTCACGTCAGATGACAGTTCTCTGGTGACACTGGTACAGCTTAGTCTGTTGACCCGAGATCGTCATAGAGTCTTATGTGTCTCCCACTGTGCTTTGATTTCCACCCTACCATGGATCTACTGAGTCGTGCAAACAGGTGGTTTTTGGGTACAGTCCCGATTTACATGGAGGCAATGAGCGATAGGACGGGATTCGTCTCTCCCGGTATTGGGGGTTGATGTTGCGCTATGCATGACTGGCCATAACAGGAAATCCCTGGCCAGGGTTGCAGTGATATACTGGTAAGAGTTATCAGTAGTTTCACGATTGTTATGGACCTCACGTCGGCATGACTTATCGAGCTATTGGGGTCTGACGTTTACCACCCTTAGGCGAGATATGCGACATATCAGACGAATAGACCGGACTGTACGGTAAGTGTTACTAGTTGGATTCACAGGAGTGTGAGCGGGCTTGCTCGTCGATCTTCTGATCGCTCAATACCCGGGTGGCCATTACGTTTAGCAGACCGCTTACGGCTTGTGGGTGCTTGATATGATCATCGTCTGCTGCCGGCGTATTGACGAGTCTTTAGAGTCCTACACAGAGGTTTCCTGGCTCAAGCGAAACAAAATAGGAGCGCATATGAGATATGTGCGGGACCGAGAATAATGCATGTATTTGATATCGTATTCTATTCTCGCGATGAATGTATCGATTGGTTGTATGCGATATAACCTAGTTATCGAATCAAGGATTGATTCGATAAGCCGATACATTGGATATTAGTCGGTTATATGCGATATGACCGGATCGTTAAATCAAGTATTGATTTAATGATTTAATGCATAATTATATATTTGATATATTCATTTGCATTAACTTGTATTTGTTCACTTTAAATGGATTTTCTCACTTGAAGTTCACAAGTTGTATATGTGATATACTTTTGTGCACTTGTTTGTATCATGTTTGATGATACATGCAAACATGGGTTTGTGTAAGACTTAAACCTTGGTTAAGTAAATGGTTAGGGTTTTATCATCTTCTCTTGATTATTTAGTTTATTTATTTATTCTTTATTTTAGGAAAAGAAAATGATATGGTTGTTTCTTTTGTTCTTTTCTTAGATGTTTCAAGAAGCTTTGACCATTCTTGTTCTTTTCCTAAACCTAACCATTCACCTAACCTTAGTTAATTCTCTACACTTGACCATGGTTGTGTATATGATAAGTATGATTTTATTTTTAATAGACTTATTGTATGTGCACGGCGGCGCCCCGGCCGTCAATCCGACGGCCAAATGCGGAAGCGGTGATAAACTTTAATTTTGCGAACTTAGCAAACCGGCACCACCGCGCACTAAACACCCGGATCGGACCATTAAACTAGTTCTAGCTAACTACAAGACGGGTTAGAGATATACCGAGTGATCCGAGTCCTCCGGTCTTCTCGTCATCGTCCCGATCTCCTGCGGAAAGTCCTGTCTCCATATCGTCGCCTCCTCGCCGGAAGGGCACCACATCGCCTGCGTCTTTTACGGGCTCCCACCTCAATACCGAGGCAACTCGGGCGCGAAGTTGGCTGGCCGACGCGTCCAAGATTTGCTGTAGAATGTGTAGTGTAGAGGTTATGTCTCATTTGGGGTTTTGTTGCCTTTGAAGATGATGGAGGAATCAAGATAAGAAAAATGGTGCTTGCATTTTTTCTAGCATGAAATGAGATAAAAAATGCCACACTCCAAAAATGAAACTCTCTTCTCTTCTTCTCTCAAGTGTGGCCCACTTCTTCTTCTTAGAATGGTGGAGGAATGAAATATGAATCCATAACAAGAAGGGAGGTGAGTGTAGGAAAAGAGAAAGGGTGACCATATCCAAAACATCATGATAACAATCTCACATCAAACTCTAATCACCTTTAAGTGATGTAAAGAGAATCAAATGATGGTTGAAAAGAAAAGATGCCATCATAATCAAAACATTTGCAAGAAACCCCTCCACAATGTGTTATTCGCAAACTTGCAAATAACACCCTCCATCGGAAAAGTCCGGCCGGGAAAGAACAAAGGAAAACCGGCCGGAACGGAATGCAAACTGGCAACTCCAGAAAACTGGTCCCGTAATAAATTACAGGAAAACCCCGATACTGTGCATACACACCCGCATCTGTATTCCGACCGGATACAAATGCAATGAGACAAAATCTACACTGTACTATACTAGGATCCGGCTTAAACCAAAGCCGGCTAGTAATATCCGTTCGATCCTGATCCGTGCAATACCGCACGTATCTGATCGGACCCTGCCATATATCTATACGGCCACTAGTACAAACCGTCCGATCCTGATCCATGCAATACCGCACGTATCTGATCGGACCCTGCCATATCTCCATACGGCCTCTACAGCGTTTCGCCCGAAAGCTTGAGTAACTGAAAATGTGGTGGACTCTAAAGACTCGTCAATACTATGGCTGTGGATTTAACCACTAACACGTCAGAGGTATAAGCCAATACGTGACGGGCCACCAGCTATTGACCAAAAGGGACGTCGATGAGCGAACTCATCCTGACACCCTACTGAGCCTGTCAGTGACAATATCCGTACAGTCTGGTCCGTTCGTCTATGAGAATCGCATGGCGGGCCTAGGGGGTTGGTAAAAGTCAGACTCCCAAAAGCGGTACAAGTCGTGTCGGAGTGTAGCCCAAAACACCCTGAGATACTACTGGAATACCTACCAGTAAATCTCCTGCCTTGGCCAAGGACTTCGTGTAATGGCTCTCCTAGACACAGCACGACCTCACCCCCAATACCGGGAGAGACGAACCCCTGAAGATCCGCTCACTGCCTCCATGTGGCTCGGGACTGTACCCAACTAAAACCTATTTGCACGACTCCTTTGAGCCGTGGTAGGGTAGTAATCAAAGCACAGTCGGAACTCACTCGAGACAAATGACGATCCCCAAGTCATTGAACTAACCTGTACACATGTCACCTGGGAACTGCTATCTGACGTCAGGTATAAGACCAACTAGCATGTTCCCGGCGAGTCCTGTCCGGTGTACTCATAACCCAATGAGCACCCTTATACATCTTAGGTGAACCAACTGACACCAGTGGCTTGTGAGACCGGCCACCGCCCCTCGTCTGGGTCTCGACTGTATACACCAGTCTACTCTGGAGAATCGATGCCCTGTCTCGAAACTCCCACGACTAGGGACCTTTTAAGGATGTGCTTATAGACTCCAGCTCTCACTTATATGATCGCCTTCATACTGCTGGCAGTCAAGCAAGAATCCTAGGGGCTCTATCAACGTGTAATAGCGACCTGTCAGGTCACCTAAAGCAGTACACGATGATAAAGGTAAACCAGATAGCATACTATCATCTCGAGTAAGACTGTCGTCCCGGGATAGGTCCTCCCTCAATCATTGCAATCACGTGCCTGTGATCCAATAATTGACTCTGAGGGCACTATCTCCAACAATCTCCCACTTGCACTCAAGGCTAATTATTGCGATGTCGCATACTCACAGCCCGTGTGATACCGAACACCCAACTCCCCTACTAGTCAGTCTCACAAAACTCGTTTGCGAAACTATTGCGTTCGAGGAATAGCCTCAGTGAGTGGATCCGCCTAGATGTTTCTTTCTATGTCTCTCTCTATATCTCAAGTTCGCGGAGAAAGCCATCTCCCGAAATGAGCAATACCTGTCTTAGAATGTCTGGATGTCTGATGGGACCTAGCTCATAAATGAACTCCAAATCCAAACTTCTCAGACTGTATCGTCAACTGAACTTAATCAGTATCCTGCGCCATGCCTCCCTCAGTATTACCTTGGATCACCTGTCCAAAATACTGCCCCTCGTCAGAGGGAAAACTATAACTCTGACAACCTCCTTGTCGTCCATGTCACCTTGGAAGCCTGGAATGATAACTGTCTCCCAAATGAGGTTGTCGTTATCATATCCCTAGAACATCCACTTAAGTTCTAAAACTGCTTCCGACTGTTTCTCTAGGATTGGATCATTGTCAACTTATTGCATCTAGTGCAAGAACAACATCTGGTGTGGTACTTGACATCTCATGATTGACTCAATTGCCTGAGCAAGTGATCTGCCAATCATGCACATCCCTCTCCTCTTTAGTCTGTAAGACACCTTTGGAGAGGGTGACTCCATTACCTGCAGGTACACTACCATGCCAGGAGTCGTCCATTCTAAATACTCTTAGAATGCTGTCTAAGTACCCAGATTGGGAAACCACCCAAATCTAGATCTAAAACCATAGATCTAGTAACCAGTATGTCTGATATAAAGTCCAAGTCCCATGTGGAGAAACCACTGTGTGACGACCAAAGTATAACCGATCGTAGTATAGGAGTTTCTTTTCCTATTCTGTGTATGTCATCCAAAAACCATGACATTACACCCTACTACCTTCTCAACAGATCCATCCCCTATTCTGATGAAGTCAAACCTATGACTGTCACATCAGAAATTGATGATCTATCTCCGCTATATCTGATTTAGTCTATAAATAGACATAAGCCTGATGTCCACCAATGCTTCCGCTGGTCCCACTGACTACGACAACCCTCTGGCAGAGTCATATAGACGTGCACTTCTAAAGCTAGTTCAGAACGACGCTATACTCATCCTCCTGCCGGGTCTCACAGCCTGGAACAACAGCAATGGCAAATGTGGGTAAACAAGAACTTCCCTGTCACCGTCCTTGAGGCTACCGGAGTACCTCTCGGGTGCCTGAAGTTACCCACCTTATCTGCGGAGTGGCCAATGGAATGTCAAGCCAGATTGAATCTTTAGGTTCCTTATCAAATCTTCAGTAATCGTTTGCGGTTCTGGAATCACTTCCAGTTCTACCATACTCTCACTACTATTTTTGAAAAAAATCCATTTTTATTAAAACTGTGGCGAGTCTAGAACAATATTACTATTGATCTCCCAGATGGTAGAAAGTCAACCCTCGTCATAGCCTGGGTCAACCCACAAACAGCCATTACAGAAACGTGCCTTGAGTTGTCCAGTGTCTGGTTTTAATCATAAGCCGGACAAGTCCCCGTACCTTAACAATGTTAAGATATGAACTGTATTATATCCAATATAGAACAAGAGGCACTGATTTAATTGAACCAGATTCAAATCATGCAGCTATCTCCAGTGCATGTCAACTAAATGGAAGGAGGCCGATCAGCGTTACTCAACTTAGGAATGTTTCCAATTATGAGTAACCTGAAAGAGAAGCAATTTCTCTTTATCATTACTATCAACTGAATACCATACACAAGTATCTACATCTTCGATCACTTTGAAGAATCCCGATACTTGCTACACTTGGTTCTCTACTCTATTCAAATACCTATAACTCCTCAAAACTTAGACCCTGTGTTTCTACGAAACACATGTCTAAGAATTAGAGAAGTTAAAAGTAAACAGAATATAGTATAAGGATCAGCCCCCCTGTCCTAATGGACACTGGACAACATACAATACTCTGTATAAGTCCGCTGAGTCTAACAACTCTTTCACTGTGTGTCGTAGGTTAAAAACTGTACTTATGGTTAAGAAGAATTACACCGCTGTTTAATGCTCCTTACCTAACCATCCACTGATATAGGTAAATGTCATCGACATAATATCAAAAGGTATATCTCACTCTATGAAAATAGACGTACAGATATATCAATTTGAAATTGGTGCATAAAAGCGGATATTCAAAACCAAATATTTGCCGACCGGCAAACAGCCGAGATGATCTCCTCAAATATCACCGATTACAATGAATCCCGATATAATGAGGATGATCACCCTATTCCCAACAACTTACTCCCACTCATCATCTGTAAAACCATACAGATGTGAGAATCAAACCTGGTAAATACATACCCTGGAGCAAGTGTCCAATCAGGAAATCAGTTTTCTTTTAACAGTACACAGTTGAACTGAAACATTGAAATGTTTCGATAGGGTATCCTGGTATTCCTAGTAATGCCTCTACCATTATCCAGATTCACAACTATAACCGTATAATTCTTTGCCACCTCTCCAAATACCTTTATATGTCTTTAGTCATTACCTTTTGCACACCCCTTAGGCCAAATGGTTTTCTTCCTTCCCTACCGTTCGGCACCAGCCTATGGTTTGGAAGAAGACTATCCAATAAGCATAATGGGTGTACTGTCCTAGTCCTAGGAGCACTCGCAATGCGAGAGAATGTGAAAATAAAAGACAACCGAATAAACCTTATTCCTATTTCTCCTGGACCAGAATCCATCCCCGAACTGGAACAAGTTCCTTTCGAGTTCGTATATAACCATACGATGGAGTATCCAATAAACTGTGGATCTTCGTAGTGATACGGAGTGTCCTGGAGAAATACAAAGATGATTTAGGATTGGCGAAGAAATACTTGGTTTGGTCGTGAATATCAGTCGCAATTTACTTTGCCCTCTTACTAATCCCTTGCTTTGTCTTAATCTTAATACCTTCTGCACACCGTTTAGGCTAATTGGTTTTCTTCATTCCCTACCGGTCGGCACCAGCCTAAGGTATGGAAGAAGACTATCCAATTTGCATAATAGGTGTACTATCTCCTAAACCAAGGAGTACTCACAACTTGAGAGAAGGTAAAAGGGAAAAGTCAACTGAATAATCCTATCCGTTTTCTTCAGAACCGGAAACCATCCTCGAATTCCTTCGAGTTCGTATCTAACCATACGATGGTTTTGTCCAATGGAAGTGGACGTTCGTAGTAATACGGGGTGTCCTGGAGAAAAGGGTAAAAGTAGGAGTGGCAATGTGGTCTGCAACTCTGACAATCCAAAAGCCAGTGTTAAGAAGGTTCGGTCAACTTGGTCACTGAGTCATAGTCTTAGGGTCAGGTCAATGGTCGCTGCCAAAGAGAAAGAGAAAAGAAACACTCAGCGTGCACTCTAACCTAGATCAGAATGGTTACCAATTTATCTAATCAGGAAACCTCCCACTATACCTCAAATTCTCCTCCAAACCTGAAAGAAGAATTAGTCGGGGTCACCCGAGGAGTAAACCAACTCATCAGTGGGAAGCGGGATCCAACTCTCATCGCATGATAACGTGACGTAATCCGCTCACTTCATCATACTCCAGAAGGTATGCGCATATCTGGCAAGTTTCAGTTCTTTTGAAACTCCCGATGTGATTTTTACCCCATGCTCTTATGACCTTGGCGTGAGGTCAAAATATCATAAGTCACATGTCAAGTTCTACCCATCATTGTCCAGGTTAATTTGAACCCACCCGTACATACCCTTGACGTAGGCCAAAATAGTAGTATGACTGTCCCAAACCAACGCATCTATCTATGCAACAGATAAATACCCGGCAGCTACCAAACACTATGCCTTGGCGTGAGGTCAAAATACATAGTTTGAATACTACCGAATATTTAACTGAAATGATGGAGGGCTACGAATGGTTTCTGGCGAAAACCTTTAACGTAATGAACTTGATATCGTTGAAGGAACGGATAGTTTTATAAAAATATAGTGACGAAAACCATTGCTAAAGAGGTCACTCCCGGTGAAGGGATCCCGGCTCTTTCCCAGTAGAATGAGGTGCAGGATATTCCAAATGAATACCACGATGCAAAGCAAAAGTAATCGGCTATAGTGAAGTTAATGCCCTGACGCAAACTTCTGTCCAAGGGGTCACTCCCGGTGAAGGGATCTCGGCCCTTGCCTCGTCGACTAAGGAGCAGGATATTCCAAATGAATACCACGATGCAAAACAAAAGTGAACGTCCTTGCAATAACAGCTTTTTGAAAAGTGTTCCAACAACATCAGAATAGGTTTGTTTATCTTGCATTGATCCGAATCAATGCAGTCCCATCAATTGATCACACCACAAAGAACGAAAATATACTGACGTATGTATATGCCATCCGCATTCGCCACTGGGTCCCGTCATCACCCGTTAGGTTAGCTAACTAACGGCAGAGCGGGGACTGGACTAGCGCGGATGAAAAACATATACAACATCTACTAATATATATACCAATATATAGTATTTCGCTCAAGGCGTGATAAAATAGAACATCACAGAAATGTACAGCATCACAGAACAATACAGATATCTGGGATCCCCGGGTTTCACAGAGCCACTACTGAAACCCGACGTTCCCCTGGTCGTGTGGATAGCCTGTGCAATGAAATCCTAGACCCCTACGGGCGCGGCAAGTTACCCGCCAAAACCTTAAGCGAGGCAGCCCCCTTCAGCACCGTGAATGGACCACCCAGCACTTCACGGAATCCGGTAACTTGGGCACCCCTCCTGGGTCAACCTATACCCCCTACGAGTGCGGCGAATAGCCCGCCAATTCTAGAGTGAAGCCCCTTCCATCCCAATGCCATGAGATGCGGGCTTGTTGCCCTCCAGAACCCGGCTATCCGTGCACCCCACCGCGGGGTAATCCTAGTACAGAAAGTAAAATATACATACAACGGGTACACCGACCGCAACCAGGTCGTGCCCCAAAAGAATAATACAAACAGGCAGTGACGGCAGTCCACATGTCGGACGCTCGCCCCGCAATATCAAATGTACATAATACAACAACACTGTACTAGCATTGCATCCAGGCTATCCCCACGACCGATCCGCAACATCACAGCAAAATCACAGAACATCAACGTGAAAGTCACGTTCGCAAATCCGTCTAACCGGGCTATAGCAGTTAGACCGGATTTACCGATCGAGTGACATTCACGGTCGCAGATATAATGTAAATACTGTGAAATAATGTGTTTAAAATATCCGATCGATCAAAAATTAACAAGTGGGCCCCCAAGCAATACTGTAGCACTCACAGAAATTCTGGGCCCAATTTTAATATTCCAAAACCCCTATTTTCAGCCCACAAGCCCACTGCAAAAAAACGATGACATGATCCCTCATTCCTGTGGCGGAACCGCGGCCTAAAGAGTGGTCATGGCCGCGGTTCCGCGGTCGTACGGAGGGATCGTGTTGTCGAATTTTTCCAGTGTTCTTAGAACTCCCTGCACATCATTCTGAGACAACCTGAAAAATTTTTGGACTTCAAAAAATTTCGACAGAAAACTGATGTAAAGAAAAACGCGGGTTTTTCTTTACATTTTGGTCAATCGAAAATGCAAACACATCAAACAAAGCTAGACGAAGTTAATGGCGAGGCTCTGATACCACTGTAAGTGCACGGCGGCGCCCCGGCCGTCAATCCGACGGCCAAATGCGGAAGCGGTGATAAACTTTAATTTTGCGAACTTAGCAAACCGGCACCACCGCGCACTAAACACCCGGATCGGACCATTAAACTAGTTCTAGCTAACTACAAGACGGGTTAGAGATATACCGAGTGATCCGAGTCCTCCGGTCTTCTCGTCATCGTCCCGATCTCCTACGGAAAGTCCTGTCTCCATATCGTCGCCTCCTCGCCGGAAGGGCACCACATCGCCTGCGTCTTTTACGGGCTCCCACCTCAATACCGAGGCAACTCGGGCGCGAAGTTGGCTGGCCGACGCGTCCAAGATTTGCTGTAGAATGTGTAGTGTAGAGGTTATAACTCATTTAGGGTTTTGTTGCCTTTGAAGATGATGGAGGAATCAAGATAAGAATAATGGTGCTTGCATTTTTCCTAGCATGAAATGAGATAAAAAATGCCACACTCCAAAAATGAAACTCTCTTCTCTTCTTCTCTCAAGTGTGGCCCACTTCTTCTTCTTAGAATGGTGGAGGAATGAAATATGAATCCATAACAAGAAGGGAGGTGAGTGTAGGAAAAGAGAAAGGGTGACCATATCCAAAACATCATGATAACAATCTCACATCAAACTCTAATCACCTTTAAGTGATGTAAAGAGAATCAAATGATGGTTGAAAAGAAAAGATGCCATCATAATCAAAACATTTGCAAGAAACCCCTCCATAATGTGTTATTCGCAAACTTGCAAATAACACCCTCCATCGGAAAAGTCCGGCCGGGAAAGAACAAAGGAAAACCGGCCGGAACGGAATGCAAACTGGAAACTCCAGAAAACTGGTCCCGTAATAAATTACAGGAAAACCCCGATACTGTGCATACACACCCGCATCTGTATTCCGACCGGATACAAATGCAATGAGACAAAATCTACACTGTACTATACTAGGATCCGGCTTAAACCAAAGCCGGCTAGTAATATCCGTTCGATCATAATCCGTGCAATACCGCACGTATCTGATCGGACCCTGCCATATATCTATACGGCCACTAGTACTAACCGTCCGATCCTGATCCGTGCAATACCGCACGTATCTGATCGGACCCTGCCATATCTTCATACGGCCTCTACAGCGTTTCGCCCGAAAGCTTGAGTAACTGAAAATGTGGTGGACTCTAAAGACTCGTCAATACTATGGCTTTGGATTTAACCACTAGCACGTCAGAGGTATAAGCCAATACGTGACGGGCCACCAGCTATTGACCAAAAGGGACGTCGATGAGCGAACTCATCCTGACACCCTACTGAGCCTGTCAGTGACAATATCCGTACAGTCCGGTCCGTTCGTCTATGAGCATCGCATGGCGGGCCTAGGGGGTTGGTAAAAGTCAGACTCCCAAAAGCGGTACAAGTCGTGTCGGAGTGTAGCCCAGAACACCCTGAGATACTACTGGAATACCTACCAGTAAATCTCCTGCCTTGGCCAAGGACTTCGTGTAATGGCTCTCCTAGACACAGCGCGACCTCACCCCCAATACCGGGAGAGACGAACCCCTGAAGATCCGCTCACTGCCTCCATGTGGCTCGGGACTGTACCCAACTAAAACCTGTTTGCACGACTCCTTTGAGCCGTGGTAGGGTAGTAATCAAAGCACAGTGGGAACTCACACGAGACAAATGACGATCCCCAGGTCGATGAACTAACCTTTACACATGTCACCTGGGAACAGCTATCTGACGTCAGGTATAAGACCAACTAGCATGTTCCCGGCGAGTCCTGTCCGGTGTACTCATAACCCAATGAGCACCCGTATACATCTTAGGTGAACCAACTGACACCAGTGGCTTGTGAGACCGGCCACCACCCCTCGTCGGGGTCTCGACTGTATACACTAGTCTACTGTGGAGAATCGATGCCCTGTCTCGAAATTCCCACGACTAGGGACCTTTTAAGGATGTGCTTATAGACTCCAGCTCTCACTTATATGATCGCCCTCATACTGCTGGCAGTCAAGCAAGAATCCTAGGGGCTCTATCAACGTGTAATAGCGACCTGTCAGGTCACCTAAAGCAGTACACGATGATAAAGGTAAACCAGATAGCATACTATCATCTCGAGTAAGACTGTCGTCCCGGGATAGGTCCTCCCTCAATCATTGCAATCACGTGCCTGTGATCCAATAATTCACTCTGAGGGCACTATCTCCAACACTTATCATATTCTTTCTTCTTCTTCTTCTTCTTCATCAACAAGAAGAAAAGTTTGCCTCCATCAATGGCAACTTGAGAAAAAGAGTGAGAAATCCAATTCTAAAGTGAACCCACTTCCTATTTCTTCATCCTCTACCACTTGCCAAGTAGTATAGGGTGTTTTCTTCACAAGTTTCTTGGCTTGGGGAAGTTGGAGCTTGATCTTGTGTTGCCTCGACGTAGATCATTGATCAGTCGAAAATAATGTATTTTTAATACGGCAATTTCCCTATCATTTGCATTCATTTAGAAGTGTATGGTATTCATATTTCACATATTAGAATATCAGTCGTAAAATATTAGATTGCATGTGTTAGACTCTAAAACCGGCACTATAAAGGTAATTGACTGCATTTCATGGTATCGCATCATCTCTATATTGCGCAACACTTGTTTCGAAGTCTGTGCAGGAAAATCCAGAAGAAAAGCCAAAGAGCTGATCAAAATTACGCCAACTCAAAAGATGCAGATCTGGTGGCAATGCAGAAGTAATTACAAAATTCAACACATGAAAACAAGGCCCAGATATTATATGAGGAATTACCAGAAAAGATGGAAGCTCAAGGCCCACAAAGAGCCGCGGATCCGCGTCCAGAGCCTTCTTGGGCCGCGGATCCGCGGCGGTTCCAAGGATTCACCTCCCTATTTTCAGTGCAAAATTCATCTCTCAGGTCCCACATTCATTTCATACATGACAAATTCCAGAATTCTCTCAAAGTTTCTACCAGATAAGCAAAGATCATTAAGCAATGCTAATCCTAATTAAGCTCCTAACTAAGCTCTTCTAGAAGCTCCCTCCTAACTAATCACATCTAGAAGTTTCTCCTCTAACTAACTTTTGGAGGGAAATTCAAAATCTCTTCAACAAACTTTTGGAGGGAAACTTAAAATTCAAATTCTAGATCTAGGGTTTTGAGATCTATAAATAGGATCCTAGATCTAAGGGTTGAGGTTGTTCATCAATAGTTCCTAAATCTCTAATTCTTCATCTTCTTCCACAAGTCTAGTGACAAGGCTTGTGCGAAACCCTAACCCTAATTCCACTCCAAATTCAAGATCTTGAGTACCAATCAAGCAAGAAGCCCTTCAACCTTTTAGAGCGGAGCCGGTCTTCAATTGAGCAAGTGATCTAAGCCGATCCGCGACTCAAGGAGTAGAGCGAAGCCAAATCGATGATCGAGTTCCTCTTCTTGTAGTTCTTGAGTGATTGTAACAGAATTGTTGATATAAATAAAAGGTGAAATTCTTTAATCTTGCTTTCTTTTAATTCTTGCATCATGATTAGATCTCAATTTGTGATTGTAGTTCTTGTTGTGATGTTTGAGTAAAACTCCGCTCATAAAGGAGTCGAGACGATCAATAGAATGATGATGATTTAGATCTTTTTACAATTCTTAAATCCTATAACGATTGTAAATTCTAGTGAATCAAATGATTAATGACCTAGTTTCGAGATGATCCTTTCTTGATTGTGTTCACTTGAAACTAGGGAACAACAATTGATCATTTGATTAACTAGAAGCTAGAATTTGAATGAGATTTATCGAAAGGATAAAGGATAAGACGAGGAAACCCTAGCTTCTTCGCAAGATCCTTAATCCTCGACGAATTATCATCGATCTAGTATCAATTTGTTAATGGATAAGAACATGAAATCTTTAGATCTCGTCACATCTATAGATCCGATCGATTCCTACGAGCCTCATTTAGATTCTTGATATTTGGTTTGGAAAAATCATCAAACTATCAATTCTTGATTCTATCTTTTTCTTGTTATTAGATCTAGATTTTCTAATTCTTGAACTTCAAATATAAATCATGAATTGTTTGTTTTCTTTTCTATTAAAGTTTCGACTCATCTAATTCAAAAGACGAACGATTACACTTTCCCTGTGGACGATCCGCACTCACTTACAATCTACAACTGACACCGTAGTTGATTGCGGTCAAATATAATTCTTTGATTGAGAATTTTATTCAATTTTCATACCAACATAACGAGAAACTCATATCGATCAAATGAAACCGTTATCGGGGATCATTTGAATTGATTTACACAACAAGAATTTCTTTTCAATCAAATGGCGCCGTTGCCGGGGATAGTGCGCTAATTGTTCGTATTTTGAAATTTGAGTTGAAAAGTTTATTCCATTATAATTTTTGGATCAAAATTCACGCAAATACTAATACAAGTTTTTGTGATTTGTGCGAGGAAATCTGGAATCATTGGAGCTGTGGAATAATTTTTCAGAAAATACCAGAGAGCTTACAAGTTCAAGAGGGACAGTACCAAAAATTTTGAAGCAGTGATCTCTTCAAATTGCGGCGATTCCGCGGCATTAGCCTCCATTTGCAGCGGTTCCGCGCCTGGGTAGAGGGTTCACTGTACCATTTTTTCTCTGTAAGCTTCTATCTTTCTTATCTCTCTCTCTCTCTGCTCCAATTAATATTTTGTGCAGGTTTCTTTGCAAATAATCGCAGCGCGCAAAATAGCAAAATTAAATTTGTGTGTGTTTTGATTTTTGGTTGTTTTCATAATTAATACGGATATTAAGGGGCAACGACCAAATCCAGATTAGGTGGGGAGTTCATTACCCTTTCTAGGCCCCAAAAATCGCAAAACTTGTATCCGCATTGACCCTCATTAACTAAAAAATATCTAGAGATGACTCTAAGGACCGTCGCGCTCACTTAGGACAGAAGAAGGCCATGGGTAATTCATTGTTTATCCGTGTTTTCTTGTGGTGTCTAAGGCAAGTGTGTCGAAGGCTAGTGGTTATTAATTAGGCCCACTACTTACGTAGTGGAGTACCTTCCCACTTACCTGGCACTTACCTGGCCACAGGGGGACAAAGAAGCAGTGGAGGATTCTATCCTGTGACTTGTCTTTTGGCAGTTAGGAGCGGTCTAGAGATTTGACCTAGGTGACCACTAGATAGGTGACCACTAGATTCTAGGGTTTTTGTGTGTTGCATTTGTTGTGTTGCATCATCTTTTCAAAAATCCGTATCATTTTAAAAACAAACACCGCATTCATTCATCATTCCCCTAATTATAAATCACTCTGCCACTTGTACTAACCCTTTTTAGTGCAAGATAGGCTGGACAACGGGATTCTAGTGCCTGTTTGTCCGCGTCCCCCGATCGACCCTAAAGTCGGTATTTCTACATTTACCTTCTCTTTTCCCACCACCACACCAACATCGATGGATTCGACTCCATCGAACTTCTTTACCACTACCCTGCCGCCGTCCGTTGGTGCACAGAATCCACCTCGCATCTCTCTCTAGGAGAGGTGCTATCCTACACGAGGCCCACTTTCCACCTGTCTTTCCATTCCACCAGCCAACGGGGAAAATTTTCAAATAAAACCCCAATACATCAACCTTCTACCAAAATTTCACGGTCTCGAGTCTGAAGACGCATATGTGTTTATCACGAAATTTGAAAATGTATGCACAATGATGGGTACCTCACAGTTGTCTGCGGATGCTTTGTGTCTTCGTCTTCTCCCATTTACCTTGTGCGATTTAGCCGAGAAGTGGCTATATAACACTACATCACATTCCATTTCACATTGGGACGAATTCGTCAAAGCATTCCTTAAGAAATTCTACCCACATCAAAAAACAGCTCGAGTCCGTAGAGAAATCTATCAATTCTCCCAGCTTCCAAATGAAACATTTTCAAAATGTCTTGAACGTTTCAAGGATCTGTTAGTCCAATGTCCACATCACGGCATCCCGAGATGGGAACTGTGCCGAATCATTTATGAGGGCATTAATCCTAACACAAGACAGACCCTTGAATCCATGTGTCAAGGCAACTTCATGACTAAAGATGATGTGGAAGCCTGGAATTTTCTAGAAAATTTCGCTGAAAAATCTTTACAGTGGGAGGGTGTAAGTCAATCATTTAGGGATGGCAATGATATTTCCATTGGAATTAGAGCTGAAATTTCAGCTTTACACAAGAAATTTGACGCTATGGAAAACAAATTTTTAGCTGCCGCCCTAAGTCAAATGTCACTCTCCAAAACTGTATGTGGATGCTGTTCTGATCCTTCTCACTTGACGGAAGAATGTCCGTTTCAAGGTCATGAGCATACCAATGCCGCATTTCCAAGACCTAGAAATGATTCATTTTCTTCCACATATAATCAGGGTTGGAGGAATCACCTAAATTTTGCTTGGAACCAATCACAATCTCAAAACACGGTTCCAACCCAAAACAATTTCCAAAGGCTCCCTCCACCACAACAGCAACCACAACTTCAATTGAGTCAGCACCCCTTTCAAGCACAAAATTTCCAAAATCCGGTCAACACACCCGCACCATCTAGTCCTTTGCAGTTGACCGGGACTGAAGAATCCTCTTCATTCATAAACTTGCTTCTAACAAATCTCATGCAAGTATCGGCTGAAATAAAGTATTCTGTCGATAAAATTGAGAAAAACTCTGCGTCCCAAAGTGAGAGTATTAAATCGATGGAAGAAGAAATTGCACGATTAAAAGCCGAAATGAGTGCAAGAGAGAAAGGGAAACTTCCAGCTCAACCTTTACCTAATCCTGGCTATTCACATCATGTGGATGCAATCAAGTTGAGATCTGGAAGAGTGCTTGACAATCACCTTGGGGAAGAGTTTGATGATACTGATAAATCAATCAATAGCACCCCGGCTGAGACCTTTCCTTACACACACACACTTCTAATTCTGACCCCAGTTCTTCTACCCCACCACCTTCTTGCGAGCCTATTCTCTTCTAGTTCTCCACAGACGGTCCCCACTTCTCTATTGGGATCATGTCTACCCCCACATCCTTCTCCTATGATAGACCCAGCGCTTATTGCTAAAGCACCTTATCCTAATCGGTTAAGGGCAAACACACCGAGTCCACATATGGAGAAGATCATGAACATTTTAAAGCAAGTTAACATCAACATCCCTCTCCTAGATGCCATCCAAAAAGTTCCGTCCTATGCGAAAACTCTTAAGAACTTGTGCACTAGGAAGAGGAAGACTCAAGTGCCGAAAAAGATATTAATGGCAAAGACGGTAGACACGGCTTTCCCCCAACAATTACCGAGGAAACGTAAGGATCCTGGATATCCTACGATTTCCATTTCTATCGGGGAAAAACACATTAATCGTGCTCTACTAGATCTGGGCGCTAGTGTTTGTAAGTCGATGTACAACACCCCACGACTTGCGGGGAGGAGGAAATATGAAAAACGATCTTGTTCTTTGCTTAAACATCGACTAACCGCACGAATCGAAGCTAAACGATAACTAACAAGAAACATAGAAGTTCTATACTACTATGTTTAGGGATTATACCTAACGAATCGTGTCCTTCGTCTTTGCGAACTCCTCCTCCTCCTCGGCCTTCTCGAAGTAGTAGACGATCCACCCGAGAGCTTTACTCCAAGCTTAGCCTCTAAACTTGAGGCAACTAACCTTCTTTAAGTGCTAATCAAAGAAGCTAGGTGATATAGAGTGAGGGTTAAGGTTTAATTAGTCTAACTAATCCTTATACTCAACACATAAGAGGGGAGGATTAGGGTTTGAAGAGGGAGAGCTTGAGGAGAGAGAAGGTGAAGATAATAATGAAATGAGAAGAATGAGTTATGATAATATATATCAAGAATTTCTTTTATCAAGAAAAGAAAAGAAAATGAATTTAACAACCATGCTTGATAATATCTAGTGATGATTCACATCCATGAGTCATTAAGCATTTATGATGCATTAATGACATGGATGAATCATCCATATGACTCACTAATCACATTCATTGTATATGCCACCTAAACCTCCTTAGTCACCATCATCTAGAAGCTTCTCGCGCAATTACGAGAACGCCCATCCTTTCCGTAAAAATACGGAAAAACTTTAGACTGTATAAATCCAATAACCGGATACCAGTAACTGGCTTAAACCAAAGCCGACTGGTAAAAACTGTCCGAAAGTCGTACGTGCGTAAACACACGTATGCGTCCGAACCCTTGTCGTAAAACCATACGACCTCTATATCGTTTCGCCTGGAGTAGGGAAACTCTCTGTGTGGGACTCTAGAGACTCGACTACTACGCTGGCAGTGGGTTTAACCACAGACCGCAAGCGGCACTAGCTGTACGTAACGGTCCCCAGGTAGATGTCGATAAGAAGGCCGATGAGGAAACCCATCCGAACTCCTACTGAGTCTGATGTGACAATCTCCATACAGTCCGGTCCGTTCGTCTTAGACTATCGCATATCGGGCCTAGGGGGGCGGCAAGCGTCAGTCCCCTAATAGCGGTATAAGTCGTGTCGGAGGGAAGCCCATTACACCCTGAGAAACTACTGAAACCTACCAGCAAATCTCGCTTGCCCTGGCCAGGGACTTTGCGTAATGGCTCTCTGACACAGCGCGATATCAACCCCCAATACCGGGAGAGACGAATCCTGTCTAACCGCCACTGCCTCCAAGTGCTCGGGACTGCACCCAACTGCTACCTGTTTGCACGACTCCTTTGAGCCGTGGTAGGGTAGCAATCTAAGAACAGTGGGACACACTCGAGGCGAAGTAGCAGTGTCAAGTCTGCGGACTATGCTGTACTCATGTCACCTGGGAACTGTTCACTGACGACTGGTATAAAACCAACCAACAGTTCCCTGTGGGTCCTGTCCGGTGTACCCGTAACCTAACGAGCACCTGTATACTATCTCCAGTACGACGTACTGACGGTTGTGGGACAGACCATCTCCCAACTGGGATGAGAAGCGTACACACTAGTCTACTCCGGAGTATCGATGCTCTGTCTCGATAATCCAACGACCAGGGACCTGAATAAGGATGTGCTTGTAGACTACCCAGCCCCCACTAGTGTGACTGCCATCACAACGCTGGTAGTCAAGCAAGATCCTAAGAGCTCTATCAATACGTATACTCACATATTAAGATAGAAAAACCAAGTAGCATACTACCATGTTTAGCAAGACTGTTATATACATGTGAATATCCCAAGCTTCCTTTAAGTAATATACAAACTAGTATGATACAGTAATGGCCTTCTAGGGCATAAACACTAACAATCTCCCACTTGCACTAGGGCCATGTACTGGCGTATCGTAGACCGATGATCTCGAGTAGCCTCTCGAACTGAATCTGAGGTAGGGCCTTCGTGAATGGATCAACAATGTTCTCTTCAGAAGCAACTCTCCGAACCTCGATCTCCTGACGATCAATGATCTCCCTGATCAGGTGATACCGCCTTAAGATGTGTCTGGATTTCTGATGGGACATTGGTTCCTTCGCTAAAGCTATAGCTCCGTTGTTGTCGCAATACAGAGGTATTGGATCAACTATGGTAGGAACCACCTGAAGTTCTGTTAGGAACTTCTTCATCCAGACTGCTTCTTTTGCGGCATCGCAAGCAGCTATATACTCCGCTTCCATCGTCGAGTCAGCAACGGTGTCCTGCTTGGAGCTCTTCCAGCACACCGCCCCTCCATTGAGGGTAAAGACATAACCCGACATGGACTTGGAATCGTCCTTATCACTTTGGAAGCCGGAATCAGCAAAGGCCTCCAACCTGATGTCTTTTCAGCCGTAAACCAAGAACATCTCCTTAGTCCTTCTCAGGTACTTGAGAATGTTCTTTACTGCTATCCAGTGCTTCTCCCCTGGGTATGACTGATACCGGCTTACCACGCTCAGTGCGTAAGCTACATCTGGTCTGGTGCACAACATCGCATACATTATAGAGCCTACCGCAGAAGCGTAGGGTATAATAGACATGCGTTCCCTTTCCAAATCAGTCTTGGGAGACATCTCTTTGGAGAGGGTGATTCCGTGACAAGCCAGTAGATTACCGCGCTTAGAATCTTCCATACTGAATCTTTTCAGTACAGTGTCGATATACCTGGACTGCGAAAGTCCCAACATCCTCTTGGATCTATCACGATAGATCCGGATCCCCAGAATGTAAGAGGCATCACCCAGGTCTTTCATGGAGAACCTGTGTGACAAGAATCCTTTGACAGATTGTAGCATAGGAATGTCATTTCCTATCAATAGAATGTCATCCACATACAAGACGAGGAATACGACACTTCTGGCTACAACTTTACTATATATGCACGGTTCATCTGGATTTTTGATAAAGTCATATTCTTTGACTGTCTCATCAAAACAGATGTTCCAACTCCGCGATGCCTGCTTTAGTCCATAAATGGACTTAAGCAGCTTGCATACTTTCCCGCTGCTCCCACTCTGATTGAAACCCTCTGGCTGATCCATATAGACGCTCTCTTCTAAATTTCCATTCAGAAAAGCCGTCTTTACATCCATCTGCCAGATTTCATAATCATGGAAGGAAGCAATAGCAAGAAGGACCCGAATGGATTTGAGCATAGCCACTGGAGAAAAAGTTTCGTCATAGTCCAAACCAGGTCTTTGACAAAAACCCTTTGCAACAAGTCTAGCCTTATAGGTTTCCACCTGTCCATCTACACCAATCTTTTTCTTGAAGATCCATTTCCATCCTATGGGTTTTACCCCATCTGGAGCAAAGTCCAAAGTCCATACTTTGTTGGTGTACATGGACTCCATTTCGGTCCGCATTGCATCTAGCCATCGTACCGAGTTGCCGCTCTGGATGGCCTGCTGGAAGTCAGTAGGTTCATCATCATCTATGATGCAATCATCTCTATCCCCATCTATGAGAAAACCATAGTATCTCTCAGGCGGATGAGACGGCCTACTACTCCTGCGGAGGGGTACGGGAATGTCCTGTTCTTCTTGAACTACCGGTTCTACCAAACTTTCAGTATTAGTTTGTGGTTCTGGAATTTCTTCCAGTTCTATTTCGCTCCCACTTGATTCCTTTTCTAAAAACTGATATTCTAGAAAATGGGCATTACGAGAAACAAACACCTTTTGTTCCTCTGCGTAATAGAATAGATACCCCTTGGAGTTCTTTGGATATCCCACAAACTGACACTTTACTGATCGTGCCTCGAGCTTGTCCACATGCTGCTTTTTAACAAAAGCTGGACATCCCCATATTTTCAGATACTGAAGATAGGGTTTCTTCCCACTCCACATCTGATATGGTGTGGTAGGCACAGTCTTGGTAGGAACCATGTTCAAAAGATATGCCGCTGATTCTAGCGCATAACCCCAGAAAGATCGTGGTAACTCAGCATTACTCATCATGGATCGTACCATATCCAATAGGGTCCGATTCCATCTCTCCGATACACCGTTATGCTGTGGAGTGTATGGAGGAGTAAGTTGAGAGAGAATTCCTTTCTCTTTTAGGTAACCTAGGAACTCGGCACTCAAGTATTCACCACCTCGATCAGATCTAAGTGTCTTGATACTTTTGCCGGTTTGGTTTTCTACTTCATTCTTATACTCTTGGAATTTCTCAAAAGCCTCGGATTTATGTTTCATCAGATAAATGAATCCGTACCTTGAGTAATCATCCGTGAAAGTAATGAAATAGGAAAAACCACCTCTTGCATGTGTAGACATTGGACCGCATACATCGCTGTGTATGAGTCTTAAGAGCTCGCTCGCTCTTACTCCTTGTCCAGTAAATGGAGTCTTTGTCATCTTTCCTTTGAGACAAGATTGACAAGTGTCATAAGTTTGATATTCGAACGAGTCCAAATATCCTTCTCTATACAACTTAGTCAACCTTCTCTCATTGATGTGACCCAGTCTACAATGCCATAAGAAAGCTTTATTTAAATCTAGAGACTTTCTTTTAAGTGTGTTCTGGACATTGAAAATTTTGGAGTTGGTTTAAAACATATATACCGTTATTTAGTGTACCGGACCCAATCAAACCATGATTAAGGTGGATGTTAACAACATCTCTTACAAACGTGAAATCATAACCTTTATTTGATAACAAGGAAACTGATATGATATTACACGTTAAGCTCGGTAGAAAAAAACAGTTATGTAAAACCAAAATGTGTCCACTCGTCAATCCTAAGTGATAATCCTCGACGGACGCAGCTCCCACTCTAGCTCCGTTAGCAACCTTTAGGGTCATATCACCTTCCTTCAGCACTCTACGGTTTCTCAGTGCCTGCAATGAATTGCAAATATGAGATCCTGATCCGGTATCCAATACCCAGGAAGTAGAGTTGATCGACAGACAATTCTCAATTACAAACACACCTGAAGTCGAAGCCACAGCTTGCTTCGGTTCCTGGTTTTTGGCATTCCACGCCTTGCAATCCTTCTTCCAGTGCCCTTTCCTGTGACAATGGAAGCACTCATCCTGACCAACTACCGGTACCGCAAACTTTTTCTTTCCCTTCCCTCCCACCTTACTAACAACTCCTCTAGGTTTGGTGGCGGCCTTCTTCTTCCTTCCTTTGGCCTTAGCCTTGGACCCGGAAGAAGATGCACCGCTAACAAACATAGCGGGTGTTTCCCTTGTTTTCTGCAAGGTGCCCTCTGCACTCCTTAACATGTTCAGGAGTTCCGGAAGTTCAACTTCTTTTCTTTGAAGGTTGAAGTTCAGGATAAACTGGGCGTAGGTGTGAGGAAGGGACTGGAGAATAAGGTCTGTATAGAGCTCATTATCCAAAGTCGTCCCAAGGTCTGCGAGCTCTTCAATATAGCCGATCATCTTTAGGACATGTTCTCCTACCGATGACCCGACAGCCAACCTCGCTCGAAACAAGTTCTTAGAGGTCTTGTATCTTGCTATACGAGATTGCTCTCCATAAAGTTCCTTTGTATGGAGAAATATGCCATCTAGGGTCATATCCTCGTGCCTCCTCTGATGTTCATTGTTTATTGAGGCAAGCACGATGCACTTGGCTTTCGCGCAATCTAAATCCCAGGTTTTGCGGATTTCCTTATCCGCATTGCTGGATTTGGGACCAGGGACAGCAGGTGCCGTAGCGGTGAGGACGTACCCCAGTTTGTCATAGGTCAAAGCCATTTTGATATTCCGCAGCCAATCTTTATAGTTTGGCCCTGTCAGTATATTTTTCTCTAAAAGTAACTTAAGTCCAGTCATTTTCAGGGTCGCTGCAATTAGGAGAGAGAGAAGAAAACTCTTTAGCATGATGCTCTTGCAAGTTTAGAGTGGTTTTTAGTTTATCTAAACTGAATGGCTCCCACTGTTTCTCGAATCCTTCCTCAAACCATAAAAGAAGAATTAGCCAGGACTATTCTCACCGTACAATACTTGCTTAACCGTTCAGCCAGGCCAGTGTCGATACTTCGAGGGAGGTTTTCCAACGCTTTCGCGAAGTTCCTTAATTAAATAACCTCTTTTCTCTGGGGGCGTAACCCCGCTGATACTTTTCTGGACACCTACTTAGTTTATAGCATTGATCGTTAAGTGACGAATATCCTGATAAGTAGCATATACTCATAGTAGGATCGGGATCCAAATATCATCGTATGATAATGTTGAAGGAATCCTACCAACATTCATCAAACTCCAAATGGTATGCATCTCTTTGCAAATTTCAGTTTCTTTAGAAATTCCCGATATATATTTTTGCCCCATGCTCTTATGACCTTGGCGTTGGTCAAAATATCATAAGTCACATGTCAAGTTCTACCCATCATTATCTTGTTAATTTGAACCCATCCGTACATATCCTTGACGTTGGCCAAAATGATCATACGACTGTCCCAAACTAACTCATCTATCTATGTAACAAATGAATACCCAGCAGCTACCAAACACTATGCCTTGGCGTTGGTCAAAATACATAGCTTGAATACTGCTGAATACCCAGATGAAATGACGGAGGGCTACGAATGGTTTTGGCGAAACCGTGAACGTAGTGAACTTGATATAACCGAAGAAACCTGATAGCTTTTAAAAGGAGTGGTTAAAGCTCCGCATTTAAAAATATCTGTTTTTAAAATTAACCGAGTGGTTTCTTTTAAATTGTTCCAACGATTTAAACTTTGGTTTGTTTTTCTTTGCATTATAGATAATGCGTCCCATCATTAACTTATCATTGCAGAAAACAACGAAAATACAACGTCCTCTTATGCCATCCGCATTCGCCACGGGTTCCCGTCATCACCCGTTAGGTTACTTAACTAACGACAGAGCGGGGGCTGGGCTAGCGCGGGTGTAAAACATAAGTGACGTCTAAATAGCTATCATATATAGATATTGTACATTCGTCAGACGCAATAATAGGCATTCCAGATCACAGATGAACTTTATTGGATTTGCAAGTAATCCGTGTTTGTTTTGAGCCTACAACAAAAGACGGATTACACAGTTGTGATGAATAGCCATTACCCCACCCAAGACCCCAACGGGTACGGCAAACTACCCGCCCGGCAGTTTGTGCACCCCACCTTGGGTCTGTCCTAGGAGCAAAAACAGTAAAATGAAATAATACAACGGTGGCTACAACCGCAACCTGGATGTGCCCCACAAAATAATATTACAACAAATTACATTTACATCAAATGAATTAAATAATAACCCATCACATAACCCCGGCTATACATCACAACAGTTCATATCCACAAACAGTAAAAACCATTACAGAAATGTGCAACCCCCTGCCAACCGACATACTAGCAGTTAGGGGAGGTTTACGAACACATTATACAAATACAGATATAATCCATCAAGCAAATACTGTATAATTTCGATCGATTAAACACTTTTAATTTTGCTCCAATACTTCTCTGTAAACCTGAAACCTGAGCAAAAATAAAATATTCCAGAAAATACCAAATATCACAGAGAAGCAACACAGGAAATTTGGGTTCCTGAATCGCCAACTCGGCGGCGGAAGCGCGGCGGATCGGTGCGATCCGCCACGGTTCCGCGGCGCTTTAGGCGATTCAGGGGCCCAAATTTCTTGGGTGTTCTTCTACTGTCTTTTTAAGCTTTTTGAACCTCCCTGAAAAATTTTAGGACTTCATTTAAAATTCGACAGAAACTAGTGATTTCGGGGTTTTCCGGTTTCGTTTTTTCTGTTCGAAATTCATACAAATTTGCAAGTAAGTTATTTATTGTTTAGCGAGGCTTTGATACCACTGTAAGTCGATGTATAACACCCCACGACTTGCGGGGAGGCGGAAATATGAAAAACGATCTTGTTCTTTGCTTAAACATCGACTAACCGCACGAATCGAAGCTAAACGATAACTAACAAGAAACATAGAAGTTCTATACTACTATGTTTAGGGATTATACCTAACGAATCGTGTCCTTCGTCTTTGCGAACTCCTCCTCCTCCTCGGCCTTCTCGAAGTAGTAGACGATCCACCCGAGAGCTTTACTCCAAGCTTAGCCTCTAAACTTGAGGCAACTAACCTTCTTTAAGTGCTAATCAAAGAAGCTAGGTGATATAGAGTGAGGGTTAAGGTTTAATTAGTCTAACTAATCCTTGTACTCAACACATGAGAGGGGAGGATTAGGGTTTGAAGAGGGAGAGCTTGAGGAGAGAGAAGGTGAAGATAATAATGAAATGAGAAGAATGAGTTATGATAATATATATCAAGCATTTCTTTTCTCAAGAAAAGAAAAGAAAATGAATTTAACAACCATGCTTGATAATATCTAGTGATGATTCACATCCATGAGTCATTAAGCATTTATGATGCATTAATGACATGGATGAAACATCGATATGACTCACTAATCACATTCATTGTATATGCCACCTAAACCTCCTTAGTCACCATCATCTAGAAGCTTCTCGCGCAATTACGAGAACGCCCCTCCTTTCCGCAAAAATACGGAAAAACTTTAGACTGTATAAATCCAATAACCGGATACCAGTAACTGGCTTAAACCAAAGCCGACTGGTAAAAACTGTCCGAAAGTCGTACGTGCGTAAACACACGTATGCGTCCGAACCCTTGTCGTAAAACCATACGACCTCTATATCGTTTTGCCTGGAGTAGGGAAACTCTCTGTGTGGGACTCTAGAGACTCGACTACTACGCTGGCAGTGGGTTTAACCACAGACCGCAAGCGGCACTAGCTGTACGTAACGGTCCCCAGGTAGATGTCGATAAGAAGGCCGATGAGGAAACCCATCCGAACTCCTACTGAGTCTGATGTGACAATCTCCATACAGTCCGGTCCGTTCGTCTTAGACTATCGCATATCGGGCCTAGGGGGGCGGCAAGCGTCAGTCCCCTAATAGCGGTATAAGTCGTGTCGGAGGGAAGCCTATTACACCCTGAGAAACTACTGGAACCTACCAGCAAATCTCGCTTGCCCTGGCCAGGGACTTTGCGTAATGGCTCTCTGACACAGCGCGATATCAACCCCCAATACCGGGAGAGACGAATCCTGTCTAACCGCCACTGCCTCCAAGTGCTCGGGACTGCACCCAACTGCTACCTGTTTGCACGACTCCTTTGAGCCGTGGTAGGGTAGCAATCTAAGAACAGTGGGACACACTCGAGGCGAAGTAGCAGTGTCAAGTCTGCGGACTATGCTGTACTCATGTCACCTGGGAACTGTTCACTGACGACTGGTATAAAACCAACCAACAGTTCCCTGTGGGTCCTGTCCGGTGTACCCGTAACCTAACGAGCACCTGCATACTATCTCCAGTACGACGTACTGACGGCTGTGGGACAGACCATCTCCCCAACTGGGATGAGAAGCGTACACACTAGTCTACTCCGGAGTATCGATGCTCTGTCTCGATAATCCAATGACCAGGGACCTGAATAAGGATGTGCTTGTAGACTGCCCAGCCCCCACTAGTGTGACTGCCATCACAACGCTGGTAGTCAAGCAAGATCCTAAGAGCTCTATCAATACGTATACTCACATATTAAGATAGAAAAACCAAGTAGCATACTACCATGTTTAGCAAGACTGTTATATACATGTGAATATCCCAAGCTTCCATTAAGTAATATACAAACTAGTATGATACAGTAATGGCCTTCTAAGGCATAAACACTAACAGTGTTAACTTGCTTCTATACTCAGTCTATGAGCAACTAGGTATCGGAGAGTTGAAGCCAACCCATTGCACTCTCCAGATGGCTGACCGATCAATCACCAAACCTAGGGGTGAACTGGAGGATGTGTTAATAAAAATCGGGGAATTTGTATTCCTTGTGGATTTTATTGTACTTGATACGCAGCCTGTAGCGAAACCACGGAATCAAATTCCGGTGATTTTAGGTCGCCCCTTTTTGGCCACTTCCAACGCTATAATCAACTGTCGTAATGGCTCTATGACCATATCCTTCGGGTATAGGTCAATTGAGCTGAACATTTACATGTTGGGAAGTGTACCCTCCGAACCTACTGCTCAGGTCTGTTCTGTCGACTTAATGGATGTCGACAGCAGCGAATTTGATGATCCTCTTGATACTGATCTTGACTCTTTTCATATGTTATTGTTTGACCCAACTATGTATCATACACATACGGACTCTTCCACCGAGATGTCCGGGTCAACAACTAACACTGATTATGAACCACCTTTAGAGTCTGAAGATCACCCCGCACTTTGTGATGACACTACTCATCGAGGTATTGATGGAACTTTTGAGGAGATCTTCGCTGATGAACTCGCATTTTTGAATGACACGGGTGTTGAGATGAATCATGTCCCAATCAATGAAATTGAACCTCCACCCCTTCTTCCGACTTGTAAGAAGAATGCGAGTAATCCATCACACTCACTGCATCGTCTCTCCAAAATGAGACGCACACACATTCTATTCCACCACTTAACCTTTCCCCACTTCTTCTTCCACCAACCAGAGCACTGCATTGATAAAATTTTTGAATGGTTGGTGTTGACATTCAGTCTTTGCAAAGCTTGGCATCGACCAATGATTTTTGACCCCCTCATATGATTTTCAAAAGAATAACATTGCTTAACTCAAGTTTGGGGGGGGGACATTTTTTCTGGCTCTTGAAAAGAAAATTTTTACAAAATTTTGAGCCAAAAATAAGTTTGGGGGAAGTTCTTCACTTAAATATTTTGCCCCCACTAATAAATTCCTCCCAAGCTTAAAGGTTTTTCGAGATTTAGCAGATGGCAACAGTGAGGACACTGTTGAAAACAAGTTTGGGGGAGGTTTGTGCTTATTTTCGCATCATTTGCATCATACTTTGCATAAGCACAAAACATTTTAAAAAAAAAAACCTATAAAAATTTAAAAATTTTCAAAAAGATAAAAACAACTTTTGTACATAAATAAGATAATAAAAGTTTAGATAGTGAAAAATTACATCCATGAGATTAGAAAAATTTAAGAAAACTAAGAAAATTAGAAGTTTCCTTATACGAACTAGTAATAAGTAGTTATGAGCCATTGTTCCAAGGGTTAGTAAGATGAAGGATGTCACTAATCTGAGGATAAAAATAAGTCTGAAAAATAGTTTCTATTCTGGAAGCCAAACATTTTGAACGTTGATACCCTGCTATTCGCACTTACACACGTCTTGAAGCCCGGGATGGTAGAGGATACCTTGAAATGCTCTTGTCTTAAAGCTAATGTATGAAAGAAATAAAAAAAAAATGAATAAAATATAAAGTGGTGAGAAAAATGGACACTGTTTTTGTTATCATCAAGGGCAATAAAAAATATATAGCGAGGGTGCTTCTTCATCTAGTGCCCTAAGGCCAACTGGTCTGGGAGTCACTGTTATGCCTGAGGTGGTGCAAGACGAGGAAAATACACCAAATAAGCAAGCACATGAGTAATCGGTCGGTTAGTACCTCAAGAAGTATTAACGGTCGCATGAAAGTGTGTGAGCAAATTCGTTTAAATATTCATTAATTAAAAAGTACTGAGGCTGATGGGCAAGAGTATGATAGCTTGAATTGAATTCTCCGGGTGTAGGGATGTCTTTACATACACGCAGGGTGATATGATTGATGTTTGGAAGAAAGATAGGAATGAAGAATAAGACGATTTTTTATTGAGGGAGGACGTGATTTCTAACATCTTTTCATGACCATTAAGATAGGGCTCATGACAACTGAAAAGCTAGCTTAGTTGGAAACCCTAATTTTCAAAGTTTTTCTTTTACAATTCTTGTCTTTAAATGTAATATTCATGATCTTCCTTTTATTATTGGATTTTATGGGTGCAATCCGCTGAAAACCTTCAGGAGACAACACTCCTCCTACTAGGGACACCTAGAGGTTTAAAGGCTTGTTGCACGTGCTCAGTGCAATCGTGTTGCCTACGAAAGTGTGCTAGTTAGTTTTTCTCTTTCTTTATTTTCTCCTTCTCTTTTTAATAAAAGTTCGCTCGAGACGATCGAAAATAAGTTTGGGGGAATTTGATCAGTCGAAAATAATGTATTTTTAACACGGCAATTTCCCTATCATTTGCATTCATTTAGAAGTGTACGGTATTCATATTTCACATATTAGCAAATCAGTCGTAAAATATCAGATTGCATGTGTTAGACTCTAAAACCAGCACTATAAAGGAAATTGACCGCATTTCATGGCATCGCATCATCTTTATATTGCGCAACACTTGTTTCGAAGTCTGTGCAGGAAAATCCAGAAGATAAGCCAAAGAGCTGATCAAAATTACGCCAACTCAAAAGATGCAGATCTGGTAGCAATGCAGAAGTAATTACAAAATTCAACACATGAAAACAAGGCCCAGATATTATATGGGGAATTACCAGAAAAGATGGAAGCCCAAGGCCCACAAAGAGCCGCGGATCCACGGCCAGAGCCAGCTTGGGCTGCGGATCCGCGGCGGTTCCAAGGATTCACCTCCCCATTTTCAGTGCAAATTTCATCTCTCAGGGACCACATTCATTTCATACATGACAAATTCCAGAATTCTCTCAAAGTTTCTACCAGATCAGCAAAGATCATTAAGCAATGCTAATCCTAATTAAGCTCCTAACTAAGCTCTTCTAGAAGCTCCCTCCTAACTAATCACATCTAGAAGTTTCTCCTCTAACTAACTATTGGAGGGAAATTCAAAATCTCTTCAACAAACTTTTGGAGGGAAACTTAAAATTCAAATTCTAGATCTAGGGTTTTGAGATCTATAAATAGGATCCTAGATCTAAGGGTTGAGGTTGTTCATCAATAGTTCCTAAATCTCTAATTCTTCATCTTCTTCCACAAGTCTAGTGATAAGGCTTGTGCGAAACCCTAACCCTAATTCCACTCCAAATTCAAGATCTTGAGTACCAATCAAGCAAGAAGCCCTTCAACCTATTAGAGCGGAGCCGATCTTCAATCGAGCAAGTGATCCAAGCCGATCCGCGACTCAAGGAGACGAGCGAAGCCAAATCGACGATCGAGTTCCTCCTCTTGTAGTTCTTGGGTGATTGTAACGGAATTGTTGATATAAATAAAAGGTGAAATTCTTTAATCTTGCTTTCTTTTAATTCTTGCATCATGATTAGATCTCAATTTGTGATTGTGGTTCTTGTTGTGATTTTTGAGTAAAACTCCGCTCGTAAAGGAGTCGAGACGATCAATAGAACGATGATGATTTAGATCTTTTTACAATTCTTAAATCCTATAACGATTGTAAATTCTAGTGAATCAAATGATTAATGACCTAGTTTCGAGATGATCCTTTCTTGATTGTGTTCACTTGAAACTAGGGAACAACAATTGATCATTTGATTAACTAGAAGCTAGAATTTGAATGAGATTTATCGAAAGGATAAAGGATAAGACGAGGAAACCCTAGCTTCTTCGCAAGATCCTTAATCCTCGACGAATTATCGATCTAGTATCAATTTGTTAATGGATAAGAACATGAAATCTTTAGATCTCATCACATCTATAAATCCGATCGATTCCTACGAGCCTCATTTAGATTCTTGATATTTGGTTTGGAAAAATCATCAAACTATCAATTCTTGATTCTATCTTTTTCTTGTTATTAGATCTAGATTTTCTAATTCTTGAACTTCAAATATAAATCATGAATTGTTTGTTTTCTTTTCTATTAAAGTTTCGACTCATCTAATTCAAAAGACGAACGATTACACTTTCCCTGTGGACGATCCGCACTCACTTACAATCTACAACCGACACCGTAGTTGATTGCGGTCAAATAATTTTCGGTTGTGATTTCTTTACAATTTCCAACTACACAAACAAGAATTCTTTACAATCAAATGGCGCCGTTGCCGGGGATCATTTGATAAACACAACAAAAATCACTCAATCAATCATCTTCGGCATCGAAGTCGACGACCTAGCCCGATCAATTCTTCGATGATACCACCGCGAGAGTCCGGGATCCGATATGGACAGCGGAGGCACGTCATCATGGAGCCTAAGAGGTGGAGGACTGGATCTACAAAGGTTGTAGTCACTTTCCTTTAGCAATAAAGTAGTTTACTTGCTTGCATCGCCTCATTTTCTAGTTAACGATCCGTATTAGGGTTTGTAGGCACATGAAATTTTTTGAATTGGGCATGTTTGATCTGTTGTGAGACTTCATTAGTGTGCCTAGGACCCCTACAGTGGTATCAGAGACTAGCTAGAGCCTTAGGCGATGCGTAGACAGAGTTAGAAGTCCGATCGACCCGAAACCCTAATTCAAAACGGCTCTCTGTACATTTTTTAAAAACTAGGTTTTTCCAGATTAAAAATTCTTTAAAAATTCAGCAGGAAGATATAAGAATTATGGTGCAAAACGAGCCACTGAATCATCTAAACCGCCGCGGAACAGCGGCAGAAGCATGGCTTTTGCGGCGGTTCCGCGGCCGTATGGTCACATTGCCCAATAATTTTTGCACAGTAATTCCTATATTTTGGTTCTGGATTTTCTGGGATTTTTTAATATTTATTCAAGAGTAGAATATTCTGGGTTGTATTGGGAGTTCGTAAATTCGATCGGATTATCAAATTTGGTCTATGTGTTTTTCCGGGTAATTTTCGAATATGTTAAAAAGTTCGACCAGATATAAATACCCACTTTTTCCCCTGCCGGGAAATTTCCAATTGTTGGATTTTTCCATAATTTAATGACGTTCCAAGTAGTGCAAGTAACGCGATGGTCCCTCTAGAAGACAACAAACCTTAACTCGATTATGTGACCGTCTTGAACTGCCCTTTGATCCTTAGGGTTTGGGGCAGTACGGCGTGCCACATGTGAGGCGTTGGCTTGACCCTTCTACGGCTGGACCGTTGGTACTGAGGCACGAAGTGAATGTTTTTAAACTTATTTCATGTGTTGAGCTGTTTCGGGAAAACTTGGGTGTTCGATTGTTCGATCGAAAAGTTTAACATTTTCTATTTATCCGGAATGTGATACAATAATTGGAATTCACAAATAGTTATGAGATAACTAAATGAATGTTATAAACATAGCAGTTTAGTCTTATTTGATCGGTTGCCACGGAATTTTGATGCGATCAAAAGTCCGTCGCAATCACGTAGTGTACGCGGATACTCGCCGGGTGAACTTAATAGACAGCCTCGCCCCATAGCCCCGACCAAGTGACTGTAGGAGAACCCCGTCGCCGAAAGCATCCGTTCGGGTACTCGCGGCAGCGGTGTTCCGCCTTAGTGCACTTCGTCGACGGTATTGGGGGTGCGGCCGTCTACTAAAGTTTGCGACGAGCATTCGATCAGAATATCGGGAATCCTGTTGAATTGCCCGACTTTATATTGAAAAGTGTTTTCGATTTTGAGACTAAAATGCGGGGTTTATAATTGTTAGGCATGTGATGTCTAAGTATTTCATTTGATTAGGTATGCGATGTCTAAAGAGGTTGCGGATTCCAACTGTTGTACTTTTACACTTTCTTTTCTGTGACCGTAAGTGTAATATGTGATATCGCCGGTTTCGTTGCTATATGTCAACGACAATTGGGATGCGCATATTTACTTACGTTGATGACATGTGATGTTATGTGTTGCTGGATATGTTATATTGGATCGTCATGTTTGAATAGCCGGGGGGGGGGGGTTTATGTGAGAAGAGTGTTTTTCATTTTCATTCATGTAAAAACTTGTATGTAATATTCTTTTATTGGAGCACTTCCAGGTTGCGGATGATGTCACCATTTGTATATTATTTACTTTTCCGCATTAGGATAGACCCAAGGAGGGGAGCACAAGTAATCGGGTTCCAGGGTCCAGTGGGAGACCATCTCGAGGAGTCGAGTCCGGGTCTCCTAACCCTAGAATTGGTAGGGTTGCTTGCCGCCCTCGTAGGGGTCTAGGGGTGTGGGATTGGCTATTCATCACGACCGTGGAATTCGTGTTTTATACTGGCTCGTATTGAAAACACGGACGTCCTAGTATATCCAATATTTCATATGATATTTTCTGCTGCGTTATCTGTGATGTGATCTTGTGATTTGTTCAGATAGATATAATATATACTATATATGATATATTATATAGACGTTGCTTATGTTTTACACCCGCGCTAGCCCTGCCTCGTTCTGGCGTTAGTTACCTAACCTAACGGTGCAGACGGGACATCGAGGTGAATGCGGATGGCATAAGCGTACGTTATGTTTATCTGTGATATTTAGGTGGACTTAAATGATAGGATATTCATTAATGAGATTAATGAAAGAAAATAAACCTAATTGATGTTGTGGAATCGAATTTCAAAATAAAACAGGTAGCTACAGTTCTTGCTTTGCATCGCGGTGTTCCTTGTAGAACATCCTACACCTTATTCGATGAGGAAAGGACCGAGATCCCTTCACCGGGAGTGACTCCTTTAGCGATAACTGGCTGAAGCTACACCCTCGGTTTGTCTTTTGATTGCTTCTATAGTTTCTGCTTTGCACAGTGATATATAGATATATCCCGCACCTCATTCGACGAGGAAAGGGCCGACGATCCCTTCACCGGGAGTGACCCCTTTAGCAAAACTAGAAAAGCTTCAAAAACATTCCATTTAAAAACCATTTGATTCCGCAACGAGATCAAGTTCAAAGAGTTAAAGGTTTTCTTAAAAACCATTCACAACCCTCCGTCATTTTAGGAAGTAGAGTACTTAGTATTCGTGTTACGTTTGTCGATCATAGCCGAGGTGTACTGTGCGGTGGCTAAGTGATGTCTTCCTACACAGCATATGATGTGATTAGTTAGGACAATCATGTGGCTTTGTTGACCTTAGCCAAGGGTCATGTGGGTGGGTCTAATTAATCACGAAATGACGGGTAGAACTTGACTAGTACATATGATTTGTTGACCTTAGCCAAGGTCATAGGTGCTAGGGGTAAAAATCATTATCGGGAGTTTCAAGTGTTGAAATTTGCAATGAGATTGCATACCTTCTATATGATAGTTGGATCCCGATACCCACTGCGAGTAATTGTTACTCCTGGGAGAGTTTTGCACTTTACAATTAGCCGATCAAGTAGGTGTCTAGAAAGGTGTCAACGGGGTTACGCCTCTGGGAAAACGAGGTTTACTGTAATTAGGTCCGTGCGAAAGCACGGGGAACCTCCCTCAAAGTACCGACACTGGCCTGGCTGAAAGATTGGAGAACTCTTAGAGTGTAATTAATTCCGGCTAGTCTTTCCTTTTAAGGTTTGAAGGAAGATTTGATAAAAACAGTGGGAGCCATCCTGATTACATAATATATATAACCAATCTAATCTTGCAAGAGCGCACGCAGAGTGTTTTCTTCTCTCTCTCTCTCCAGATAGCGACCATATCACGCCTTAATCAAGATAATAATATGGATGTATTGACCGAACCCGCTTGTTATACTGAGCTGGGGAACGTTGGTCCCGCTCCAACTTATAATTGTTATAAGACAGAGCAGGAAATAGGGGAATACCAGAATTCCTATGCCGCCCAAACGAAGAAAGTGCATATGATGCATCTCCTTCGGGTGTGTTCATTATACAGAACTGTTTCTCAGTATCCTCTGCATCCTGGGTATTTGATACCGGATCAGGATCCCAGATATGTAATCTGTTACATAGGGCTACAAAAAGGTAGAAAAACTGAGAACGGGTGATAAGTTTCATGAGACAGAAAACGGGGCAAGTGTTGAAGCCAAGTCTGTTGGTCACTGTCACTCTGTATTACCAGTACATTGATTCTGAACAAATGCTATTAGATACCGAACCTGATATAAAAAATCATATCAGTTTCTTTATTAGTAAAGAAGGATACAATTTTGTATTGTTGGATATTGTTTTGAACATTTCCTATTTCAAAAGTTGATCAGTTCAGGCACGTTATCTTAAAGCATTGACGTTCTAAATCAAACTACAATTCCTCGTATACAGAACAGACACAAGAGGAAGAGTTCAGAAATGAACGAATCATTCTTGAGGCATTATAGACTAGGCCATATCAATGCGACCCGACTGGCTGAAGTTACATTTTAGATGCATATTTAAATCAGTTTGAATTTACATCTTATGAAACTTGCCAGTCATGTCACAGAGATAAGATGACCATAGCTCTGTATATTGGAAACAGAGAAAGAGTTAGTAAACTCTTGGGACTGATACATTATGATGTATGTAAGGTCTCCTGTCTACACATGCCAGGACTGGTTCTTTATACTTCATTACGTTCTCTGATAATCTCTCAAGATTCAGATATATGTTCCTGTTGAAACACAAGTCCAAACCTTTTGAGATATTCACAGAATATAAGCTAGAAGTAGAGAACCAATACGGGTATAAGTATTATGTCCTATGATAAGATCAGGGAGGAGAATACTTGTGCATGGAATTCCTGGACTATTCTAAAGGAGAATGAGATTCTCTCTCAGCATTACTCCTCCGTATACACCATAGCATGATGGTATATCGGGGCGGAGCAATTGCACCCTATTCGATATGGTGCGCTCTATGATAAGTACTACTGAGTTTCCTATTTCCTTTTAGGGAGTCATGCACTTATGAAGTTGCATACCTATTGAATAGGGTTCGATTCAAATCAGTGCCTACCACTCTATATAAGATATGGAATGGGAAGAGCCTATCTCTTAAGTAAGTTAAGATTTGGGATTGTCCAGCCTGTGTCAAAAGCAAAATCCGGACAAGATCGAGGCAAGGTCAGTTCTGTAGAACTGGAAAGGTTCCAGCTATACAAAACTGCAGCTGATGATTTGACAGAACCAGAGGATTCAATAGTCCCCGACGAACCTCAGCCTCTCCACCGAACTAGCAGGGTTCCTCATCCGCTTGATAGATACCTCAGTTTCTCGATGACAGTGGGAGCAAGGATTGCATCATGAGATGATGACCCAACTAGATTCGAGCAGGCCATCGAGAGTAGGGACTCTATAAGAATGGCTGGATGCTTAGCGATCTGAGATGGAATCCATGTACACCGACAAAGTATGGACTTTGGGTGCTATATCTGAAGGGTTAAATCCCCATCAGGAGCAAGTATATCTTGAGAAGATTACTTGGTGTAGATGGAAAAGTTGAGACTTTCAAAGCTAGACTTGTTAAAGGTTTTAGTCATCAACCAGGTGTGGATAATGATGAAACCTTTTCTAGGGACTATGCTTAAGTCCATCCAGATCCTACTTACCATTGCTACATACCATGAGTACGATATCTGGTGGTTGGGTGCCATGACTACTTTTCTAAATAGTGATTTAGAAGAGAACGTCTATAAAAACATAGCCAGAGGGCTTCGTAAACAGTGGGAGCAGCGGAAACGTGTGCAAGTTGTTTTGCATGATAAAGCAGGCATCGCGGAGTTGGAACGTCTGTTTTGATGTAGTAGTCAAAGAGTTTGACTTCATCAAAATGGTAGATGAACCTTGTATGTACAAAAAGGTAGTAGAGAGTAAGGTGGTCATCCTCGTATTGTACGTGGACAACATACTCTTGATAGGAAAGGGGTTTCCTGTACTACGCTCGGTCAATCTCCGCTTATCACAAGGATTATCCAATAGGATCAAAGTGATACCTCATAAATCCCGAGTTTTCATCTATGAGATAGATGTAATTGGATGCTAGGATTCTCACTAGATGTAGTGAGGCGGTATCAATCGATCCTGGGGAGAATCACTGGAAGGGTTCCAGGGTGATAGAGACGACTGAATGTCAGTCACAGGCATTGTCTTTACCCTCAGTAAAGGGACGGTATGTTGGAAGAGTTCCAAGCTAGATGCCATGGCAAACTAGACGATAAAGGCTGGTAACATCGCTATTAAAGATACTACCAAAGAAGCAGTTTGGATGTATATTGGTTCATAAGATAAACTAGGTTCCTACCATTGTGTGACAATGGAAGTGTGGCTTTGGCCAAGGAACCCCGATCCCATCAGTGACCCAGACATATTCTGAGGCAGTATCACCTGATCATGGAGATAGTTGATCTCCAGGGTGATCGAGGTTAGGAGAGTAGACTCAGAGGACAACACGGCGGATCCACTCACGAAGGCCTTTTCCCAAAAAGAGACTTTTAGGGGATGGTTGAGTATTAGATACTATAACTACTGCTACAGATGGCCCAAGTGCAAGTGGGAGATTGTTAGTTATATGTATGCCCTAGAGGCCATTACTGTACATTGGATGTATATTGTAGTGGATGCTAGGACATATATAGGTAGGACTTTCTTGCTCGACATGATAGTACGCTATCTGGTTGCTCTTTATCTTAACATGTATACTCTCTGTCTCTCTGATTACATGTTGATAAAGCCCTTAGGATGTGTGCTCGACTTCCAGGACTATGATGTAGATCATACTAGTGGGGCCTGGATAGTCCATGAGTACATCCTTCAATGTTCCTAGTCGTGGGAATATCGAGACGGGGCATCGATATTCCAGAGTAGACTAGCGTATATCTTCTCGACCCATGTGATGGGCTATGGATGATCCCATATCCATTGGTGTTTGACATCAGAGATGGTATGCGGGTGCTCAGTGGAGACTGGGTACACTGAACGGACTCGCCGAGAACTCCCAGATGGTATTATACCTTACGTCAGATGGCAGTTCTCTGGTGACACTGGTACAGCTTAGTCTGTTGACCCGAGATCGTTACAGAGTCTTGTGTGTCTCCCACTATGCTTTGATTTCCACCCTACCACGGCTCTACTGAGTCATGAAAACAGGTGGTTTTTGGGTACAGTCCCGATTCACATGGAGGCAATGAGCGATAGGAGGGGATTCGTCTCTCCCGGTATTGGGGGTTGATGTTGCGCTATGCTTGACTGGCCATAACAGGAAATCCCTGGCCAGGGTTGTAGTGATATACTGGTAAGAGTTATCAGTAGTTTCATGATTGTTATGGACCTCACGTCGGCATGACTTATCGAGCTATTGGGGTCTGACGTTTACCACCCCTAGGCGAGATATGCGACATATCAGACGAACAGACCAGAATGTACGGTAAGTGTTACTGGTTGGATTCACAGGAGTGTGAGTGGGCTTGCTCATCGATCTTCTGATCGCTCAATACCTGGGTGGCCGTTATGTTTAGCAGACCGCTTGCGGCTTGTGGGTGCTTGATATGAACATCATCTGCTGCCGGCGTATTGACGAGTCTTTAGAGTCCTACACAGAGGTTTCCTGGCTCAAGCGAAACGAAATAGGAGCGCATATGAGATATGTGCGGGACCGAGAATAATGCGTGTATGTGATATCGTATTCTATTCTCACGATGAATGTATCGATTGGTTGTATGGGATATAACCTAGTTATCGAATCAAGGATTGATTCGATAAGCCGATACATTGGATATTAGTCGGTTATATGCGATATGACCGGATCGTTAAATCAAGTATTGATTTAATGATTTAATGCATAATTATATATTTGATATATTAATTTGCATTAACTTGTATTTTTTCATTTTAAATGGATTTTCTCACTTGAAGTTCACAAGTTGTATATGTGATATACTTTTGTGCACTTGTTTGTATCATGTTTGATGATACATGCAAACTTGGGTTTGTGTAAGACTTAAACCTTGGTTAAGTAAATGGTTAGGGTTTTATCATCTTCTCTTGATTATTTAGTTTATTTATTTATTCTTTATTTTAGGAAAAGAAAATGATATGGTTGCTTCTTTTGTTCTTTTCTTAGATGTTTCAAGAAGCTTTGCCCATTCTTGTTCTTTTCCTAAACCTAACCATTCACCTAACCTTAGTTAATTCTCTACACTTGACCATGGTTGTGTATATGATAAGTATGATTTTATTTCCTATTTTTAATAGACTTATCATATTCTTTCTTCTTCTTCTTCTTCATCAACAAGAAGAAAAGCTTGCCTCCATAAATGGCAACTTGAGAAAAAGAGTGAGAAATCCAATTCTAAAGTGAACCCACTTCCTATTTCTTCATCCTCTACCACTTGCCAAGTAGTATAGGGTGTTTTCTTCACAAGTTTAATGGCTTGGTGAAGTTGGAGCTTGATCTTGTGTTGCCTCGACGTAGATTATCTTCGGCATCGAAGTCGACGACCTAGCCCGATCAATTCTTCGATGAAACCACCGCGAGAGCCCGGGATCCGATATGGACAGTGGAGGTACGTCATCACGGAGCCTAGGAGGTGGAGGACCGGATCTACAAAGGTTGTAGTCACTTTCCTTTAGCAATAAAGTAGTTTACTTGCTTGCATCACCTCATTTTCTAGTTAACGATCCGTATTAGGGTTTGTAGGCACATGAAAATTTTTGAATTGGGAATGTTTGATCTGTTGTGAGACTTCATTAGTGTGCCTAGGACCCCTACATAGACACACTTGCCTAGACACCGCAAAGTCAGGTTAGGATAAACGGTCGATGTCTATAACTAGTCCTATGTCCTATTGAGCTCGAAGTCCTTAGAGCTGAGTCTAGTATTTTTTAATTAAATATGGTCAATGCAAATGCCTTATGTGATTTCTGGGGTCCTGGGAAGGGTGATGAAATCCCCACCCAATCTGAATTGGTCAAAAGCCCCTTAAAGTCCGATTAAAGATATGCAAAACAGTAAATCACTTGCAATCAAAAAAAAAAATTATTTTATGCGCGGCGCAAAGATTCCTGCAGAAGATTTGTTGTTGGAAGGGGGAAAAATTTTTTAAGCGCAAAGAATCCCACAGGAGATTTTTCAGAGGAGATATCAGAGATTTGCAGAGGAGGAGATTAGAAGACCTACAGAGGTTTTTTTTTTCCAAGCCCTGAACCGACCAGGGCACGGCGGTTCCGCAGCCAGAAAGTGGGTCGGGCGGCGGTTCCACGGCCTGAATGGGGTCGCGCGGCGGTTTTTTTTTTTTTTGGGACCAGATCACCGCGATTCTTCTTGTTTGACTCGGTCCTCCAAATTTCTTCTGTTGTCTATTGTGATATTCCTCTGTTTGTTCTTATTTGATATTTGCTATTTTGATCTCTGTAGATTTCCAGATTCGAATTTTTCGTAGATCCTGCAAAATTCACACAAAAATACCCTTCCCAAAAATAACAGATGATATATTTTTATATTTTTTTGATTTTTCAGATTTTTCAGATTTTTTTAATTTTGATTAACCCGAAATTGCAAAAAGGAAATAACACGCCATCCCCGGCAATGATGCCATTTGATTTATCTCAAAAACTATCTATTACCGCAATCAAGAACGGCGTCGCTTGATAGCTAGTCGGTGAGTACGGGTCGGTCCACAGGGATGTTGTGAATCTCCTCGTTGCGCTAACGAGTTAATTCCGAAGGGTGTTCGGATTGATTTTATTAAATCTAAAAACTAAATCTATCTAAATACTAAATTAATCTAGATCTAAATCTTGCTAGGGTTAGGTTTAGGAATGGTTTGGAAATGTAAATAAATCTCAACGCTTTCTATACCCAAATGAAGATCTATGAGGAGTTATGGTAATTATCAATAAAGGGGATTAGATCCATTCGAGAAAGTGTTCCTTCCTCTAGGTTCTTGTCCTTCCTTTAGAGATCCTTACCCTAACCTCCATGGAAAACACGCGCAACCGGGCCTTTATACTTCGGTATTACCGCTACCTCGAGGGATAGGGTGCCGTAGGGCGCGGTGTGTGCGTGTATGCATGGAGTCCTATAGATTCTATGTGATAGGTAAGACAGGGATGAGAGATCTCATCTCTCAAAAGCCTTCCCCAAAGCTAACTCTGAACAATTATCTACGGCAATGAGTTAAATCTACCTAGGGCAAAGAATTAAAATCTAAACTAGAGCAATTAAATAAAACTACTTACAGATGGCTCTCTCTAAACATCAACGCAGGTTGTCAGATCTGAATTCATGAATTAAAAAGAGGCACCGATGCTCTCTATAAAGAATTCTGAAATTTATTATTAAAAGGAGGCATGAGGGAGGCATAGCTTTTACAATGATTTAGAGTTCCTATTTATAGAGGATAGGAAACCCTCGGTTACAATTGATTCGCATGTCTACATTTACCAAAATATCCTTAGGAAGACCTAGTCAAAGTAGACTCCAAGTTTTGGTAAAGTTTTATGTCTGGAAACTTTGGAACTGATTCTGGGCTTCTTGGGCTTTTTATTTCTTTGGATCTTTATTCAATTTGGCTTCTCTATTTCTTCCAGATCTCCAGTGAATAATTACAGTGGACTTTTAACCGTTTGGTTTGTAATCTTGGACCTTGCGTTGCCTTGTACTGATCTTTTGTGTAGGCTTGATTAAGATCCGTCTATTTGTTGGTCAAAATCCATTTTTTGTGTCGTCTTTTGTCTTTTCTCACTGTTTTCGCTCCAAGAACCTGTAACCTGTAATATGTAGCAGACATGCATCAAAAGCACCTGTTTATTTGTAAAAAGAATAAGAATGGGAAATATAATAATACAATATTCTGGTGTGAACAAAACCCTACACAAAAAAACTCACTTTCCTTCACAAAAACCTTCAAAATATGCCTCTTTTGTGGGTCTTGGTGGCAAATCCTTGCCTTTGAAGGCAAGTGCTGCAAGTTGGACTTCCCAAAGACCATTTGAAGGTATTAAACTCACCCATATCACTTTAGTTCTTAACTTGTTGTTTTTTTAGCTAAAAATCGTATTTTTGTGCATTTTAGTGCTAATGAGAGGAATTTAGTGAAGTTTGAGATAAGTTAGAATTTTTAAGGTTTGGTTAACTTAATTAAGTGCTTTTAATGTTGTTTTAACTAAATAAATTTCTCAGGTTGCACTAAAATACCATAATATTTTAGTTTAGTGTTAAATTAGCTTTTTGACTAAGTTTTGTACTCTGTTGTGATCTGCTTGCAACCCGATTGCTTCAGGAAAAAATAGCAATTACTAGAGCATGTACACTAGATTTAAAGAACACACATGAAGCACGGGACCCGAATTCCCCAGGTTGGCCGCCAAAATATTCATTCTGGCCGCAAATTGCGGCCAGATGGGGACCTGGGTGTCGGGGTTTGTTGAGTTGGTGTCTGCTATATTTTTAAGGCCTGTGGTATATGCAACTTTTTTCTAATTTTGCTTGTATAAAAATCTGGAACTAAATACCATATTTTCAACACTTCTGAAGCTTACGCGACACGTGTGATACGTGAATGGGTTTGGTGATTTCCTGCGTGTCGCGACGTGTCGGGGTAGTTTCAGGCGCGTAATCACACGTTTTAGCGTATCGGACACACACGCATTTAGTTTGTGACGCGGGTTTCTCGTTTGGTTTGATATCGCGTTTTTGCAGGATTTTAGCTTATGTGTATTACCTTGTGTAAATTCTAGATTCGCAGGCGGGTACTTCGGACACCGCACAGAAGGGGAAGCAGGTGGTCGGATACGCGTAGTTCGAGATCACGGTGAGTAGATTTAACATCTACGGGGAAATCGCCCGTATGGCGTTATGCGTTAGGTCTTGATAAGATATTGTAGCTGCATATTTGCATTCATATACATTGAGATACTATTTGTTGCATACTGTATTCCCTACTATATATATATGGACTTAGAATTAATAACACACCGCACTGTTACTAACGGTCCATGCCGCACGAGCACAAATCTGCATTTCACACACACACCGTTAGTAATTTCCATGACACTTGTAAGTGCACGGCGGCGCCCCGGCCGTCAATCCGACGCCAGAATGTGGAAACGAAACTTTTTACGAACTTGTAAACCGGCACCACCGTGCACTATATACCCGGATCGTGCCATTAATCTAGTCCTAGCTACCAAGAGAAAGGGTAGAGAGATGTACCGAGCGATCCGTGTCCTTCGGTCTTCTCATCGTCGTCCCGATCTCCCACAGAATGTGCGGTCTCCACCACGTCGCCGGAAGGGCACCACATCGCCGGCTTCTTTTACGGGCTCCCACCTCTTGACCGAGGCAACTCGGGCACGAAGTTGGCGAGTCGACGTGACCAAGATTTGCTGTAGAGTAGTGTAGTGCTATGTCTCATTTGGGGTTGTAGGAAGTTGCCTTTTGAGATGGTGGAGGAATGAAGTTTTGGAGATGGAGCTAAATGGATTTTGTGCAATACAAATGAACAAAAAATCCCCACCCAAAATTTTGGGACAGCCCCTCCCTCTCTTTGGCTGGCCATCACCATGAGGAAAGTGAGAGTGGAGTGAATTAGAATCAAAATGAAAATGAGGCACCACACAATGCAAGAGAGAGAGAAAGGGTGATGATAACAAGCAATGATCATAATCAAAGTCCAACACTCTATCAACCAATCATCATACCCAAAGTCAAGCCATCATGAAGAAGTCAAGAAGTCAAAGGATGGTGCAACCATCATGACACTATAATGTGCAAAGACAACCCTCCAAAATGCTTATTTGCACAAATGCAAATAAGCCCTCCTCCACCAATTTTCAGCCAATGAAAGATACAAAGAAATATGGCTGAAACGGAAAACAAACTGGCAACTTCATAAAACTGGTCCCGTAATAAATTACAGGAAAACCCCGCTACTGTATATACATACCCGCATTTGTATTCCGACCGAATACAAATGCAATGAGACAAAATCTACACTATACTATACTAGGATCTGACTTAAACTAAAGCCCGCTAGTATAAACCGTCCGATCATGATCTGTGCAATACCACACGTATCTGATCGAACCCTGCCATATCTCCATACGGCCTCTACAGCGTTTCGCCCGAAACTTGAGCAACTGTCTGTGGGGGACTCTAAAGACTCGTCAATACTTTGGTTGTGGATTTAACCACTAGCACGTTAGAGGTATTAGCCATACGTAACGGGCTACCAGGTATTGACCGAAAGGGACGTCGATGAGCGAACTCATCCTGACACCCTACTGAGCCTGTTAGTGACAATATCCGTACAGTCTGGTCCATTCGTCTATGAGCATCGCATGGTGGGCCTATGGGGTTGGTAAAAGTCAGACCCCCAAAAGCGGTACAAGTCGTGTCGGAGTGTAGCCCAGAACACCCTGAGATACTACTGGAATACCTACCAGTAAATCACCTGTCTTGGCCAAGGACTTCGTGTAATGGCTCTCCTAGACACAGCGCGACCTTACCCCCAATACCGGGAGAGACGAACCCCTGCAGATCCGCTCACTGCGTCCATATGGCTCGGGACTGCACCCAACTAAAACCTGTTTGCACGTCTCCTTTGAGCGTGGTAGGGTAGTAATCAAGGTACAGTGGGAACTCACACGAGACAAATGACGATCCTCAGGTCGATGAACTAACCTGTACACATGTCACACTATCTGACGTCAGGTATAAGACCAACTAGCATGTTCCCGGCGAGTCCTGTCCGGTGTACTCATAACCCAATGAGCACATGTATACATCTTAGGTGAACCAACTGACACCAGTGGCTTATGAGACCGGCCACCGCCCCTCGTTGGGGTCTCGACTCTATACACTAGTCTACTCTGGAGTATCGATGCCTGTCTCGAAACTCCCACGACTAGGGACCTTTTAAGGATGTGCTTATAGACAACCAGCTCCCACGTATATGATCGCCCTCATACTGCTGGCAGTCAAGCAAGAATCCTAGGGGCTCTATCAACGTGCAATAGTGACCTGTAAGGTCACTTAAAGCAGCACACGATGATAAAGGTAAACCAGATAGCATACTATCATCTTGAGTAAGACTGTCCTACCGGAATAGGTCCTCCTTCAATCATTGCAATCACGTGCCCGTGATCCAATAATTGACTCTGAGGGCACTATCTCCAACAATCTCCCACTTGCATTCAAGGCAAATTATTGCGATGTCGCATACTCATAGCCCGTGTGATACCGAACACCCAACTCCTCTACTAGTCAGTCTCACAAAGCACGTTTGCAAACTATTGCGTTCGAGGAATAGCCTCAGTGAGTGGATCCGCCTTGATGTTTCTTTCTATGTCTCTCTATATATCAAGTTCGCAGAGAAAGCCATCTCCCAAAATGAGCAATACCTGTCTTAGAATGTGTCTGGATGTCTGATGGGACCTAGCTCATAAATGAACTCCAAATCCAAACTTCTTAGACTGTATCGTCAACTGAACTTAATCAGTATCCTGCGCCATGCCTCCCTCAGTATTGCCTTGGACCACCTGTCCAAAATACTGCCCCTCGTCAGAGGGAAAACTATAACTCTGACAACCTCCCTGTCGTCCAGGTCACCTTGGAAGCCTGGAATGATAACTGTCTCCCGAATGAGGCTGTCGTTATCATATCCCTAGAACATCCACTTATGTTCTAAAACTGCTTCCGACTGTTTCTCCAGGATTGGATCAATGTCAACTTACTGCATCTAGTGCAAAAACAACATCTGGTGTGGTACTTGACATCTCATGATTGACTCAATTGCCTAAGCAAGTGATCTGCCAATCATGCACATCCCTCTCCCTTTTGGTTTGTAAGACACTTTTAGAGAGGGTGACTCCATCACCTGCAGGTACACTACCGTGCCAGGAGTCGTCCATTCTAAATACTCTTAGAATGCTGTCTAAGTACCCTGATTCAGAAACCACCCAAATCTAGATCTAAAACCATAGATCCAGTAACCAGAATGTCTGATATAATATCCAAGTCCCATATGGAGAAACCATTGTGTGACGACCAAAGTATAACCGATCGTATTATAGGAATATCACTTAATACTCTGTGTATGCCATCTAAATACCATGACATCACACCCTACTACCTTCTCAACAGATCCATCCCCTATTCTGATGAAGTCAAACCTATGACTGTCACATCAGAAATGGATGATCTATCTCCGCTATATCTGCTTTAGTCTATAAATAGACATAAGCCACTTGTCCACCAATGCTTCCGCTGCTCCCACCGACTACGACAACCCTCTGGCAGAGTCATATACACCTACACTTCTAAAGCTAGTTTGTAACGACGCTATACTCATCCTCCCGCCGGGTCTCACAGTATGGAACAACAGCAATGGCAAGTCTGGGTAAACAAGAACTTCCCTGTCACCGTCCTTAAGGCTACCGGAGTACCTCTCGGGTGCTTCAAGTTACCCACCTTATCTGCGGAGTGGCCAATGGAGTGTTAAGATAGATTGAATCTCTAGGTTCTTATCAAATTTTCAATAATCGTCTGCGGTTCAGGAATCACTTCCAGTTCTACCATACTCCCATTACTGTTTTCTGAAAAAATCCTTTTTTGTTAAAATTGTGGCGAGTCAAGAACAATATCACTATTGATCTTCCAGATGGTAGAAAGTAAACCCTCGTCATAGCCTGGTTCAACCCACAAACAGCCATTACAGAAACGTGCCTTGAGTTATCCAGTGTCTGGTTTTAATCATAAGCCGGACAACTCCCCGTACCTTAACAATGTTAAGATATGAACTGTACTATATCCAATATAGAACCAGAGGCACTGATTTAATTGAACCAGATTCAAATCATGCAACTGTCTCCAGTGCACGTCAACTAAATGGAAGGAGGCTGATCAGCGTTACTCAACTTAGGAATGCTTCCAATTATGAGTAACCTGAAAGAGAAACAAGTTTCTCTTAATCATTACTATTAACTGAATACCATACACAAGTATCTACATCTTCGATCAGCTTGAAGAATCCTGATACTTGCAATACCTGGTTCTCTACTTTATTCATATACCTATAACTTCTCAAAATTCGGACCCTATGTTTCCACGAAACACCTGTCTATAAACTAGAGAAGTCACAAGTAAACCGAATATAATACGAGGACCAACCCCTCTTTCCTGATGGATGCTGGACAACATACAATACTCTGTACAAGTCCTTTGAGTCTAATAACTCATTCCCTGTGTGTCGTAGGTTGAAAACTGTACTTATGGTTAAGAAGAATTACACCGTTGTTTAATGCTCCTTACCTAACCATCCACTGATATAGGTAAATGTCATAAACATAATTTCAAAAGGGTATATCTCACTCTATAAAAATAGACGTACAGATATATCAATTTGGAATTGGTGCATAGCAACGGATATTCAAAACCAAATATTTGCCGACCGGCAAACAGCCCAGGTGATTTCCTCAAATATCACCAATTACAACGAATTCCGATATAATGAGGACAATCACCTAATTCCCAATAACTTACTCCCACTCATCATCTGTAAAACCATACAGATGTGAGAATCATACCTGGTAAATATATACCCTGGAGCAAGATCTGATTGGGAAATCAGTTTTCCTTTAACAGTACACAGTGAAACTGAAACATTGAAATGTTTCGATGGGGTATCCCGGTATTCCTAGTAATGCCTCTTCCATTATCCAAATTCACAACTGTAACCGTGTAATTCTTTGCCATCTTTCCAAATCCCTTTATATGTCTTTAGTCATTACTTTCTGTACACCCCTTTAGGCCAAATGGTTTTCTTCCTTCCCTATCGTTCGGCACCAGCCTATAGTTTGGAAGAAGACTATCCAGTAAGCATAATGGGTGTACTGTCCTAATCCTAGGAGCACTCGCAATGCGAGAGAAGGTGAAGATAAAAGACACCTGAATAAACCTTATTCCTATTTCTCCTGAACCAGAATCCATCCCCGAACTGGAACAAGTTCCTTTCGAGTTCGTATATAACCATACGATGGATTATCCAATAAACTGTGGATCTTCGTAGTGATACGGAGTGTCCTGGAGAAATGCAAAGGTGATGTGGGAGTGGTTATGAAATACTTGGTTTGGTCGTGAATAGCAGTCGCAATTTACTTTGCCCTCCTTCTAATCCCTTTCTTTGTCTTTACATAATACCTTCTGTACACCATCGCTAGGCTAATTGGTTTTCTTCATTCCCTACCGGTCGGTACCTGCCTATGGTTTGGAAGAAGACTATCCAATTTGCGTAATAGGTGTACTATCCCCTAATCTAAGGGGTACTCGCAACCTGAGAGAAGGTAAAAGGAAAAGACAACTGAATAGTCCTATTCGTTTTCTCCAAAATCGGAAACCATCCTCGAATAAATTCCTTCGAGTTCGTATCTAACCATACGATGGTTTTGTCCAATGGAAGTGGACGTTCGTAGTAATAGGGGGTGTCCTGGAGAAAAGAGTAAAAGTAGGAGTGGCAATGAGGTATGCAACTCTGACAATCGGAAAGCCAGTGGTTAAGAAGGTTCGGTTAATTTTGGTCTCTGAGTCATAGTCTAGGGTCGGGTCAATGGTCGCTGCCAAAGAGAGAGAGAAAAGAAACACTCAGCGTGCACTCTAACCTAGATCAGAATGGTTACCAATTTATCTAATCTGGAAACCTCCCACTGTAACATCAAATTCTCCTCCAAACCTGAAAAAAGAATTAGTCGGGATCACCCGAGGAGTAAACCAACTCATCAGTGGGAATCGGGATCCAACTATCATCGCATGATAGCGTGACGGAATCCGCTCACGTTATCACACTCCAGAAGGTATGCGCATATCTGGCAAGTTTCAGTTTCTTTAGAAACTCCCGATGTGATTTTTGCCCCATGCTCTTTTGACCTTGACTTTGGCCAACATATCATAAGTCACATGTCAAGTTCTACCCGTCATTCTCCAGGTTAATTTGAGCCCACCCGTACATACCCTTGACTTTGGCCAAAATAGTAGTATGACTGCCCCAAACCAACGCATCTATCTATGCTGCATATGAATACCCAATAGCTACCAATCACTGTGCCTTGACTTTGGCCAACATACACAGCTTGAATACTATTGACCACCCATATGAAACGACGGAGGGCTACGAATGGTTTCTGGCAAAAACCTTTAACGTAATGAATTTGATATCGTTGAAGGAACTGGATAGCTTTTATGAAAATATAGTGACGAAAACCTTTGCTAAAGAGGTCACTCCCGGGGAAGGGATCTCGGCTCTTTCCCCGTAGAATGAGATGCAGGATATTCCAACTGAATACCACGATGCAAAGCAAAAGTAATCGGCTATAGTGAAGTTATTGCCCTGACGCAAACTTTTTGTCCAAGGGGTCACTCCCGGTGAAGGGATCTCGGCCTTTGCCTCGTCGACTGAGGAGCAGGATATTCCAACTGAATACCACGATACAAAACGAAAGAAAACGTCCTTGCAATAACAGCTTTTTGAAAAATGTTCCAACAACATCAGAATAGGTTTGTTTAGCTTGCATTGATCCGAATCAACGCAGTCCCATCAATTGATCACACCACAAAGAATGAAAATAATGACATACGTATATGCCATATGCATTCGCCACTGGGTCCCGTCATTACCCGTTAGGTTAGTTAACTAACGACAGAGCGGGGACTGGACTAGCGCGGATGCAAAACATATACAACATCTACTAGTATATATATCAATATATAATATTTCGCTCAAGGCGTGATAAAATGCAATATCACAGAAATGTAATAAGCATCACAGAACAATTCAGATATCTGGGATCCCCGGGTTTCACAGAGCCGCTACTGAAACCCGACGTTCCCCTGGTTGTGTGGATAGCCTGTGCAATGAAATCCTAGACCCCTACGGGCGCGGCAAGTTACCCGCCAAAACCTGAAGCGAGGCAGCCCCCTTCAGCAACGTGAATGGACCACCCAGTACTTCACGGAATCCGATAACTTGGGCACCCCTCCTGGGTCAACCTGTACCCCCCTACGAGTGCGGCGAATAGCCCGCCAATTCTAGAGTGAGGGCCCCTCCATCTCAATGCCATGAGATGCGGGCTCGTTGCCCTTTAGAATCCGGCTATCCGTGCACCCCACCATGGGGTAATCCTAGTACAGAAAGTAAAATATACATACAACGGGTACATCGACCTCAACCTGGTCGTGCCCCAAAAGAATAATATACAATCAGGCAGTGACGGCAGTCCACATGTCGGACGCTCGCCCCGCAATATCAAATGTACATAATACAACCAAATCTGTACTACCATTGCATCCAGGCTATCCCCCACGACAAATCCGCAACATCACAGCACAATCACAGAACATCAACGTGAATGCCACGTTCGCAAATCCGTCTAACCGGGCTATAGCAGTTAGACAGGATTTACCGATCGAGTGACATTCACGGTCGCAGATATAATGTAAATACTGTAAACTAATGTGTTTAAAATATTCGATTGATCAAATTTACCCAAGTGGGCCCCAAGCACTACTGTAGCACTCACAGAAAGTTTGGGCCCAAAAAGGATGTTCCAAAACTCCTATTTTCAACACAGAGACACTATGTAGAAATTTGACACACAGAACAGTAAGGATTGCGGCGGAACCGCGGCCCAAGCATGGGTTTGGCCGTGGTACCGCGGTCGTATAGTGTGTTCACGTGATCAAATTTCTACAGAAGTCTTATAATTCCCTGCACATCATTCTGCAACTACCTGAAAAATTTTTGGAGCCAAAAAAAATTCGACAGAAACTGATGCACATGAAAACGCGGTTTTTGGAATTTTGTTCGATCGGAAATGTAAACACATTAGACAAAGCTAGACTAGGTTAATGGCGAGGCTCTGATACCACTGTAAGTGCACGGCGGCGCCCCGGCCGTCAATTCGACGCCGGAATGCGGAAACGAAACTTTTTCCGAACTTGTAAACCGGCACCACCGTGCACTATATACCCGGATCGTGCCATTAATCTAGTCCTCGCTACCAAGAGAAAGGGTAGAGAGATGTACCAAGCGATCCGTGTCCTTCGGTCTTCTCGTCGTCGTCCCGATCTCCCGCGGAATGTGCGGTCTCCACCACGTCGCCGGAAGGGCACCACATCGCCGGTTTCTTTTACGGGCTCCCACCTCTTGACCGAGGCAACTCGGGCATGAAGTTGGCGAGTCGACGTGCCTAAGATTTGCTATAGAGTAGTGTAGTGCTATGTCTCATTTGGGGTTGTAGGAAGCTGCCTTTTGAGATGGTGGAGGAATGAAGTTTTGGAGATGGAGCTAAATGGATTTTGTGCAATACAAATGAACAAAAAATCCCCACCCAAAATTTTGGGACAGCCCCTCCCTCTCTTTGGCCGGCCATCACCATGAGGAAAGTGAGAGTGGAGTGAATTAGAATCAAAAAGAAAATGAGGCACCACACAATGCAAGAGAGAGAGAAAGGGTAATGATAACAAGCAATGATCATAATCAAAGTCCAACACTCTATCAACCAATCATCACACCCAAAGTCAAGCCATCATGAAGAAGTCAAGAAGTCAAGGGATGGTGCAACCATCATGACACTACAATGTGCAAAGACAACCCTCCAAAATGCTTATTTGCACAAATGCAAATAAGCCCTCCTCCACCAATCTTCAGCCAATGAAAGATACAAAGAAATATGACTGAAACGGAAAACAAACTGGCAATTTCATAAAACTGGTCCCGTAAAAAATTATAGGAAAACCCCGCTACTGTATATACATACCCGCATTTGTATTCCGACCGAATACAAATGCAATGAGATAAAATCTACACTGTACTATACTAGGATCTGGCTTAAACCAAAGCCCGCTAGTATAAACCGTACGATCATGATCTGTGCAATACCGCACGTATCTGATCAAACCCTGCCATATCTCCATACGGCCTCTACAGCGTTTCGCCCGAAACTTGAGCAACTGTCTGCGGGGGACTCTAAAGACTCGTCAATACTTTGGTTATGGATTTAACCACTAGCACGTCAGAGGTATTAGCCATACGTAACAGGCTACCAGGTATTGACCAAAAAGGACGTCGATGAGCGAACTCATCCTGACACCTTACTGAGCCTGTCAGTGACAATATCCGTACAGTCCGGTCCGTTCGTCTATGAGTATCGCATGGCGGGCCTAGGGGGTTGGTAAAAGTCAGACCCCCAAAAGCGGTACAAGTCGTGTCGGAGTGTAGCCCAGAACACCCTGAGATACTACTGGAATACCTACCAGTAAATCTCCTGCCTTGGCCAAGGACTTCGTGTAATGGCTCTCCTAGACACAGCGCGACCTCACCCCCAATACCGGGAGAGACGAACCCCTGTAGATTCGCTCACTGCTCCATGTGGCTCGGGACTGTACCCAACTAAAACCTGTTTGCACGTCTCCTTTGAGCGTGGTAGGGTAGTAATCAAAGTACAGTGGGAACTCACACGAGACAAATGACGATCCTCAGGTCGATAAACTAACCTGTACACATGTCACCAGGGAACCGCTATCTGACGTCATGTATAAGACCAACTAGCATGTTCTCGGCGAGTCCTGTCCGGTGTACTCATAACCCAATGAGCACCTGTATACATCTTAGGTGAACCAACTGACACTAGTGGCTTGTAAGACGGGCCACCGCCCCTCGTCAGGGTCTCGACTGTATACACTAGTCTACTCTGGAGTATCGATGCCCTGTCTTGAAACTCCCACGACTAGGGACCTTTTAAGGATGTGCTTATAGACTACCAACTCCCACGTATATGATCGCCCTCATGCTGCTGGCAGTCAAGCAAGAATCCTAGGGGCTCTATCAACGTGCAATAGTGACCTGTAAGGTCACCTAAAGCAGTACACGATGATAAAGGTAAACCAGATAGCATGCTATCATCTTGAGTAAGACTGTCCTACCGGAATAGGTCCTCCCTCAATCATTGCAATCACGTGCCTGTGATCCAATAATTGACTCTGAGGGCACTATCTCCAACAACACTCACACTATAGAATTTCCATGAAAAATATGTTGTAGCTCACCTTATGAATGATTCGACATGATACATCCATATATACGCATATATACATGTCACTTACCTAGATAAGCTGATTTTCGGAAAACTGGGGACCGTATGTTACTTTTTTAAAAAACTGAATCTACTTAATGAGCGGTTCTTCCTTTTACTCATAGTACGACTTATGATGCATATATCACATCGCATGGATTTACGCATTGGGTTTGGATTTCATGTGATTTCTGGATTTGAGAACCGTGGTATTATTTCAAGAAAGTATGCATTGTTTTAAAAAAAACCCGGTTTCTCTTGATATGATATTTTGGTGCGTCCACCACGCGTTTTCTCGGTTCTGAGACGTGTGCTTGAAACCCGATTCGAGAAGTTGGATGATCCATTTGCGGGTTCGTGGTGGACCCGGTATGGTTCCCCGGGGTGAGAAATGTTGTTCGTGGAGCAGACGATGAGCCTAGCAGGGTGGCTAGTACCCACCGGTGACTGGTTGGACCTGGCGGTTATCCGGAGGATACTGACCAGAGTCGATAGATGGATACGAACCGACCTGTACTGCCAGGGCCGAGGGCCGATTCCGCAGACGGGGCCCGTGGGCCGATCCGGACTGACGGAGCCCGATATATGAGAATTTGCGTGTCGATGCTGGACAGGAGTATGGGTGCCAATGTTGGGCACCCCGCTTCTACGAGATTTATAGGATTGAAGGCCGGATAGAGTGACGGCGCCTGAGTATTGGGTTTGGGGTTTTCTTGGTACACACGGAGATTTTCCACGTGGACTTTCCATGTTGATGATATTTTATCTGTTAGTTGTATGTATTCCCTAGAGGCCAGTATTGTACAGATGATGTATATTATATTGGATGCTTGGACATATATAGAGAGGACTTTCTTGCTCGACATGATAGTATGCTATCTTGTTGCTCTTTCTCTTAACATGTATACTTGTCTCTTTATACTGTCTTATAGTTACATGTTGGTAAAGCCCTTAGGATGTGTACTTGACTACCTGGACTATGATGCGGATCATACTAGTGGGGACATGGTAGTCCATAAGTACATCCTTCAAGGTCCCTAGTCATGGGTGTATCGAGACGGGGCATCAATATACCAGTGTAGACTAGCGTATACCCTTCTCGACCCATGAGATGGGCGATGGATGATCCCATATCCATTGGTGTTTGATATTAGAGATGGTATACGGGTGCTCAGTAAAGACTGGGTACACTGGACGGACTCGCCGAGAACTCCCAGATGGTATTATACCTCACGTCAGATGGCAGTTCTCTGGTGACACTTGTGCAGGTTAGTCTGTAGACCCGAGATCGTCATAGAGTCTTGTGTGATTCCTACTGTGCTTTGATTTCCACCTTACCACGTCCATGAGGGCGTGCAAAACGATGGTTTTTGGGTACAGTCCCGAGTCACATGGAGGCAATGAGCGATAGGAGGGGTTTCGTCTCTCCCGGTATTGGGGGTTGATGTTGCGCTGTGCTCGATTGGCCATAACAGGGAAGTCCCTGGCCAGGGCTGAGTTAGAGATTTATTGGTAAGTGTTACCAGTAGTTTCTCGACCCGCTATGAGCCTCACATCGGCACGACTTATCGGTTATTGGGGTCTGACGTTTACCACCCATAGACTTGATATGCGACATATCAGACGAGGAGACCAGACTGTATGGGAAGTGTTACCGGCAGGCTTTTACAGGAGTTGGAGCGGGCTTGCTTGCTGATCTTCTGATCGCTCAATACCCGGGTAGCCGTTACGTCCAGCTAGTACTGCTGACGGCTTGTGGGTGCGTGATGTGATCATCACCTACTGTCGGCGTATTGACGAGTCTTTAGAGTCCAACATAGAGGTTTTACTGGCTCAGGCAAAACGAAATAGGAGCGCATATGTGATATGTGCGGGACCGAGAATAATGCGTGTATGTGATACCGTATTCTATTCTCGCGACTTCTTGTATCGGTCGGTTATATGTGATATAGCTGGGTTATCGAATCAAGTGTCGATTCGATAAATCGGTACATTGGATGTTATTCGGTTATATGTGATATGACCGGATTATTAAGTCAAGTGTTGATTTAATAATTTAGTGTATAATTGTATATTAGATATACTAATTTACATTAACTAACACTTGTTCATTTAGGGTTTTTTTCTCACATGTACATAACTTCTATATACATATGATATATATTAAAATGTGTTTTCTTTTTGTATCATGGTTGATGATACACATGACTTAGGTGTGTGAGACTTACACCATGCTATTTATTATGTTGGATTTTAAATATTTAAATAATCACAAAATTAGTGGAGGATTAGCAAAATGCATGAAGCTTGTGGAAGCTTGTGGATGCATTGGCTAATTCTACTAAGTTTGTTTTTATTATGGATATTTGTTAACCCAACCATAAGGATTAGCCATGGTTAAGTCTTTACATGAGTTAGTATATGATACTCACTCACCATGGTTAGCTTACTCACTTGATCATTATCCTCATCTCTTTTTTTTTGTTCATCTTCTTCTTATTTGTTCAAAAGAAAAGCTTGCTAGGGTTTGATCCAAAGTGAGAAAGATTGTGAGAAATAAAATTCTAAAGAGAACCCACTTCCTATTTCTCCATCCTCTACTAGACTAGCACTTTAGTTTAGGGTGTTTGCTTCACTAATTCTCTAGTTAATGAAGTAGAAGCTTGAGTTGGCATCCCCTCGACGTAGATCATCTTCGGCCTCGAAGACTTCAAGCAAGGACGCACCTTTAGCCTTGTGAAGCCATGCAAGAGTCCGGGAGAACCACGATCGCAGCGAAGGGACTTCAACAAGGAACTTTAGAAGTGAAGGACCGATCTAAAAAGGTTGTATTTCGTATTCACTTAGAAGTAAATGTCTTTTACTAGCAAGCGAAACCCTAATTTTCTAGCAACGATCTTGTTTAGGGTTATTCGGCACGGCTAAAATTTGAAACGGGCATGGTTGATGCGTTGTAGAACCTTATTAGAGTGCCTATTAACCCTACATTATCCCATGCTCAGAATTCATTGTTATGCATTACATCATGTAGTTGTAGTACCTGATAGAGTATTTTCTCATGACTATCGCATACCAGCTCATTATATAGATGTTATCTGTTTGCACATGTTAGAGTATTGCAGTACGTGCATACTCGCGATTACCTTTATATGTTATCTACTATTCACGATTTGGAAACTCACCCCCGTCGTGCCACAGTGTTTGCAGATCGACCCTCAGAGTAGTTGCGGCAGGGCTATCTCTTGTATCTTTTTAGCTACGGATACCACTGCAGTTGGTGCGTGAGCTGTTTTGCTGCTAGGTTGGTTTATGGTATCCGGTTATTTTCTATTTGTATACACTATTATATCTAGTACTCTCCATCTACTATTTCATGTATTGACTTAGAGACCAGTTGTGAGGACGGTGATGTATATTATTTTGTACTCTAGTGTCGAGCTCGTTGTGAGCCGACTTTATTTAAGCAGTTTTATCTTTCGGTGTCGTATATTACTTGTGGTGGTTGTTTCCGCCGTTGGGCGTGATTGCTCCCGTTTGGGGATGCCTTATTCTTGTTGTATGTTATTTTCACTTATATCTTGTCTTATACCCGATTTCGGGGCTAGTTTTTACAAAGAAGATGCTGCCGAATTTTTTTTAAAAAAAAAACAACTTAAACTTTAAAGAATGTTACTAAATTACCCAAGGTTTTCTAAACGTTTTAAACAATTGTTTTCAACACTCACCACTTTTAATGGTTTTGATTTCTGGGTTTCGGCTTACTTAGTCACGTTACGCCTGTAGACGTTACGTGGTTAAGTGCCGGTCACGGGTCGAACTTCGGGTCGTGACAACGTCACGCCCGCGTAACGAGCGGATCGCCCGTTAATGGGGATAGTGATAGCGTGGAACGTGGGATGTTTCCGGTGGAGAATCTGCGCATGGCGAGATTTGCGGAGCGGCGGTTATGCCTGTGAGTGGTGGGGTCGGTCGGTCGAAGGGACCGAGGAAGAAGGCCTCGGCAGGAGAGCTCGGGAACGAGCGGGAGGTGGAGGGAGGGGGGTAAGGCATCTTGGTCCTGTGGTAGCTCGGGGGAGAGCTGAGAGGCCGAGGAAGCCAATTCATAGGGGGCTCTGAGGTGAGCCAGATTGTGCTTACAGGTCGGGTATAGGGGTGGCCTGGTCGGCTCCTGTGGGCCCTTTCTTCTGAGCTCTGGGACTTATCATCTGCCACGTGTCATGATCTGCGAGGTCGCCAATATAGAGCATCATCATTAGCCCCCCACTCTTGTCCCGACCAGCTGGTGGGCGGGTCAAGAGTGGATTGCCGGGTCGCTCGGGGTGAGCTCTCTCTCAAGATTTCGTCGGGACGCGTTCCTGGGCTGTCAGCTGTCTTTTCTGCTAGTGAACCAGGGTGAGACCTCTGCATTTAAGGAAAGTGCGCCTGTAACGTTTTGAAAATCGTTTCGGTGAAATTTCGGAAAATCGGTAAAATAAGGGGGTTTTCTGTAAAAGTCAAAATGTAAATATCTTTAATATAAAATTAAATATACATATTCTAGCTATGAAATTTCTAGTATTTGGTGTTTATTGAGCCACAGGTGAAATTTCAAATTTTCTGAAAATTTTTCCGACATTAATTATTTTAATATTATTTTAAGCCGTCACTAATACATTTAATTAGGGAAAATTACAAATTGGAATGAGTTGAAACAAATTTTGTGCATCATAACACATTAAACAAAATTTTATCATATGGTTTTTGAAATGAAATGGGTTGCCAAAACGGTTTAGAAAATATCGAAGAAAAAGGGCTTAAATGGTGAAATATAGCTAAATAGAAATCGGGGTATAATATTTATCATTTCTTTCCTCACCCACCCACCCACACACACACCCTATCATGTGCTGGCCAAAACCACAATAGCCCCTTCTCCCTCCAATTCTTTTCTTTACCTCATCAAAAAAGTAAAATAAAATGAAGGAATAAAGAAAGAAGGGTTAAAGTCAAATGAGGCAAGGTTTCTTTTGACTTGGCCACCACTTTCAACACCTCACTCTCTCTCCAATCCCCCTCCCAAATTAGCCGAGCCCTTCCCTAAATTTCAGCAACAGCCCCCCTCCCATTTCACCTCTCTTTCTCTTGAAAAAAATTGATCAAAATTGCCTCAAAATCCATCAAAAAATCCCAAAAACTCCAAATTCAAGCCCTACCCATTTTTCCTTAGCCTTTCAAGCATGGATTTTGGTGAAAAGAGAGCAATTTGGGAAGCTTAGATTTCATGCTAGAACTCAATTGGGAGGTATAAATTTTAACCCTTTAGTGAATTTGTTGTTTAATTGCTTTATGTTAGCTTATTAAGTGTTTAATTAGGTTTTAGATTGGTTCTAATTGCATGATTGAAAAATTCAAGAATGAGGTTGATTTCAAGTTAGGGTTTTGAGTAATGGGATTATGGTTGTGTGATGTATTTAACATCTTAAGACATGTTAAAACCTAATCTAGTTGCTAGTTGCAAATTGTTAACTTAAAATTGTAATAATTAAGCTATATTGCAAACTAGGTTTTAAAATTAAATCAAATTGTGAGATTAAAAATCTAATTAGGTTCTTCAAGACATCATTAAATTTATAAGTTGTTGTTTACCACCTTAGTTCATGCAAAACCTAGTCAAGTTGATGATTTGTGAATTGTTATTTTGAAAATTGTTAAAATTGGATATTTTGGCAAACTAGGATTTTGGGGTTAATGAAAATTTAATGGGATTAAATTATAGAAATTGTTTTTATGACCTATTTAAGATATTTAATAAGTATTATGGCCACTAGATTTGTTTAAACGTCGAGTTTTGTACTAAAACGGGTAATATTGCTTTCTAGATTTTCGGAAAAAATGGCTATTAAAGTGAGTTTGGGGTTTTTGTGAATTTTAACCCATTTTATAATATAATTAGTGTTCATGAATGTGCAAATGAGTGTGTTTGGCTTTTTCTCGATGGTTTGACGTTTGTACATCGACATCGAGGGTTGGTTTGACTATTCTTGCATGCGTAGGCGATAGGTTTTGACCTATGCGTGATACGCGTGCCGATTTGATTTTCGTATGTCGTTTCGATTTCGAATTTGGTTTTAATGTGATACGGTGCGTTATGATATGTAGGTAACCCATGTGGACTTCGAGATGACAAGCAAGTATGTGGCGACGTCGGCACCGGCGAGCGAGGACCAGGTGAGTAGATTTATATCTACGGGGAGAAGTCGGGTGGATGGCGTATAGCACCCCCGCAGTCCGTAGTATAGTTCTTATATATATGTTTATATAGGTGTTTTATGATACGAGAATGTTTATTCATGATATATTTATGTGTTCATGGATTACCTTTGGGTTAGTTGCGAAACCCTGGAGTAGTTGTTATACCCACATACGCACACACAGACTTGCATACATTACTTTCTTGTGCGTAGATGGGGATGTGTGTATATATATATATATATATATATATATATGGGTATGGGACTATGCATATATACATTCATATACACATGTATGGATAATGAGGATAGGACTTGGGATTTAAGATGAGTCGATGAGATTTGATTTGAGGCCGTGAGATCGGTGATATGGCAGGGTTCGTATTTGAGATACGACATGACGTTGTAGCGGGTCCTTGACGTAGTGTTTCACACACGTGCATGCATACTTAGGCGGTATCAGTATTGTACTAGACGTAGATCAGTACCCCGATCATGATATTTGATAAAGAGGATACCGGATGAATAGTATGATGAATGTGATATTGACCCGTACCCAGATTTGGGGATGCCGTACGAGCTATATATTGATGATTGATCCGCACTCTTGACTTGGGATGTCTGATTATAGATATGGTATCGGATATGATATTATTGAAGCGGGATCACCGACTATACATATACAGGTATGTATATGTATCGACTCAGATGTTAGGCGGTTTCCTTACCTGTAGTTCAGCTTGTTAGTTCAGCCGTATAGTTTAGTGTAGTTGTTAGACTAGATTAGACTCCTACCTATTTCAGAACTAACGAATCGTGGGTATTTTAAAAGACAGGTCAAGGTATTCTACGGATATTTCAAAAGACGTATCTTTTCTTAAAAACACCGTAGCCCTTATTTTCCAAACTCCGCGATTCGTGTTATTTCAAAAGGCACTATTGTAGGACTTATATTAGGGTAATGCAGTTTAGTTACCGTTGTGTCTAGTATTCGGCTCCCGCATATTATTGCTGTTGCCCCGCATCGCATACTTATTGTAATTCATATTTCATTATTGATATCATGCTATTTGGACACCATCACCATTACCGATGATGCGTTTGTACCACGTACACTTACTTGCCGGCTCACACACATCTTCATCGATAATTGCCATGTCACGTACACTTTAGGACATACTATTTCATTTGACATAGGTTGTTAGCTAATAGTTTAGACATGATATTACTTGCTACTTCCTGCATGTTATTATTCATTGATATGCCACATTCATGGATTTTTATGTCTATATTCACCGTTTACATGCTATTGAGGATTTGGATTCGGATTTTCATGAGATTTTCTGGATTTGGGGAGGGAAACTGCAAAACTTATATAAACTGCTTCCTCTCTTTTTAAATAAAAACTGCGGTTTTTCCCATGATGTATGAGTCGTCCACCATGAGTTTGCTGATGGATTTCGAGACCCGATTCGAGGAGTGGAGGAACCGTTTCGGGTACATGGTGGGCCCGGTGCGGTACCCCGGGGCAAGAGGATCGTGTTGTTGACGTTGAGCCTGGCAGGGGAGCACGACCGACCGGTGATTTTACCCGACGCGTCGGATATCCGGAGGATACCGTCGTGGTCATGAGATGGATGGTAGGGGCCGGTCTGGACTAACGGCGCCCTAGATATTATGATTGAGACATTGAGATTTTGAGGTATTAAGGTACAGAGATATCGAGATATTTGGACACTTGTTTTGTGTCGATGCTGGGCACTGTTTTATGCTGATTTCATTTATGGTACCTCATTTTTAAAATACAGAAATCTCGTTGATTTATGAAAGAAGTTTTATTCAGTACAAGCATTCTGTTTCATGCATTCGTACATCATCCATATGATATATTGCTACCTGAGGCACTGACACGGGCACATGGGATTTCACTCGGGTTAGATATTTACCCTAATCATTGTTATAGGCTGCATGTTATATATATTGAGGATATATTATGATCGTATGACCTAGGATTGCGTTATACATGCGATTCCTGTTCGTAGATATATTCTATTCACGAGTTGGCAACTGACCCCGTTGTGCCACAGTTTCTTGCAGGTTTGCCGTACAGGTTTCATTACGGCTTGCTGGCACTGCTTCTTTTCGGGTGACTTGCTAGTAGGTGGGTTTATTGTATCGTACCCATCCTTATACCTTGTATATTATTATTCTGTTGTATCTAAAATTTCCATCAACCAAACATGTATTTATTTCAGAGATAGAGACCAGTGATGTTATTCTTTCGACCTTAGAGTCGTGCGTTATATTTCCGTGGTTTTCTGGTGGTTTTGAGTTTCCTTTTGAGTTTTGATCCTCGCCCTTGGCGTTGTATATTATATTGCTTGTGTGGTTGTGACCGTCGATTGACGAAGAGCTAGTCCCGCTTGGGGATGCCTTTTATTGATTTCGTATACTATTCATGTTGTATCCCGTTTGGGAGCCAGTATTTACAAGGGAGACTCTACCGAAATTTTCAGGAAATATTTGATGTTTTTAAAACCGCATAATTCGGCATAAGCTATTAAAACTACTTGATTTTAAATTGGTTTTCCTTCACTCTACTACTTTTCTTGGTTTGGATTTCTGGGTTTTCGGCTTACTTAGATTATGTACGCCTCGAGACGTTTCGTAGTTTAATTGCCGGTCATGTTCCGTACTTTCGGGACGTGACAAAGTTGGTATCAGAGCGTTAGGTTCTACCTTCGGAGTGTAGGATGACCCTTGGTTGATGGAATATGTTCCGCGGCATACTTACGACACGCCACTCCACTTAAGGAGCCTTAGGATGTACATTTCTTTGCTCAGTATTGTATTCATTCCGATCTAGCCTCATCAGTACCAGTTATAGTTTTGCTACCATGATTATGGGCAGGGAGAGCTACGGTTAGAGTTGCGGTCAGCACGAGCTCATTACGAACGAGGACTGACCAGAGCATAATTCCGGCGACACACGATTGTAGAGATGTGTCTTTTGATTGTGCTTTCGCGCCACGAGCGTTGGATGGATCGCTGTATGAGATTACTTGGACGTGCCTATCAGCACTAGAGGATTGAGCCACTGACAGAGGCCAGCCAGATTTTGATGACCGTTGGTGTATTGCTTACTCATGATGATTGATGCACTGTTCAGCGTGCGGACGAGTGAGCCAGATGTTGCTGCGGCCGACGGGATATCGCCCCAGATGTTGGAGCTATTGCAGTACGAGATTGTACTAAGAGATGATAGAAGGTCGCTAGTCATCGAGGATGAATGACTAGGACATGTGATTCGTTCGCCTACCCCGATGAGAGGTCATCAGATAGATTGATTCCAGCTAGAGACGACTTCACGCGGAGACGATGGGATTCGACAGATACGATCGAATGTCAGAAACCTATTATTCCAAGTTTAAAGTATTCGGAAAGACATGCAGACAATTCAATGGACCCTCTAGAAGAATGAAACCCTAACTCGACTTAATGACCATGTGAAAGCCTTTGAACCTTAGGGTTTGCGGCAGATCCGCGGCGCCATTAGTGAGTCTTGGGTTTGCCCTTCTACGGCTGGACCACCGATGCTGTGGTATCTATTCGATAGTATTATACTGTACCCAAGATGTTGAGCTCTTGGGGGACTATGAGGTTTCGACGAATCGATCGGATGGCTCGACTTAATTCGGATGCTAGGTGGTGAGATGCATTTCTTGGGAGACTCCAGGTATGTGGATAGCCGTTGGAGCTCAGTCTATGCAGCCGTTCCGGAGCAAGAAACAGATATAGTAAAGGACGATGACTTCCAGACAGTTCGACAGAGACGAGATTTGGAAGAGGTCTCGACAGGACCTTTCTGGAATGAATTACGAGAAGACTAGGACCCAGGAGTAGTCATGTTGCGCACGCCGGCAGGCCAGAGTTCAGGATCGTCGACGAGACATGCTATGAGTGACCACGACAGTTGGCCAGAGATTCTTGGAGGATGTGCTTGAGCGGGACTATTCCGCCATATTTGATTTCGGTATTTTGGGCGGTCTATTTGCATGATTGATTTTGATGATGGAGTTTCATGATATTTGTTTTCATGCACTACGGTTGCACCTACTGAGTATTTACGATTTTTGCACAGTTGTTGCACTTGAGATAGTTTTCGTGCCTTGGTTTCTCATGTTTGTGATTATATGGATTTCATACAGTTGAGTTGATTTATGCGTATATACGCATGCGATTTGGTTTTTGCACTCGGTATAGTTCACATATGCTTGCAGTGCAGTGATACGCATTTTGTGCACTTAGATGCACAAGACTTCGATTTCGATTGTGTTACTCGATATTTTTTTTGTGCACCATGTGCACCTGATTTGATTTTGCGCATGTTCGGTGCTTGATATTGGATTTCATGATTTCGTACATGATGGATGCACCTGGTTTTGATTTTCACGCATGTTGAGCGCATGTTTTGAGAAGCGATTTCGGTGCACACCAGATGCACTAAATCGAGATTCTTCGTGCATGTCAGATGCACCTGTTTTGCTGTCAGGCACACCTGTTGCCCTTGACAGATGTTGTGTGCACACCCGATGCACTTAGATGTTGTTTCTGTGCGCATGTATGGCACATATATGGATTTTGATTTTCGTGCGCACCAGACGCACGTAGTATTTATATATATATTTGGGACAGATTTATGTTGGAGCAGTATATTTTATGATATTTGATATGTGTTTTCGTACTGAGCAGGATTAGTCAGAGGACAGTACCTGAATGTATTTTGCATGCATTGATAGCTATAGAAGAGGATTCCCAAAGCGAGCTATAGTCTCAGTATTTATCTACGTGTCTGATATGACACGAAACGTTTAAAACAAGGAAACCCTTCTAAATTGTTTCCAAAACGGCGGAACGTACATTTTAAACAAAAGGTATATAAGTATATGGTTATTTTCTTATGATAGACGTCTGCCACTGTGCGGTGTTATGCGCATTGCACATCGACTTTAAAAAAAAATTTGGCATGCATTTCCTTCGGATATTTACATATATAGATTTGATATTTACGTGTATAGTTTCGAGTTATATCATATTGGTTTTGTGTTGGATTTGGCATTTGTGTCTTTACCATGACTCCGATGATTGCGGGATGCTTGACGGAGTTTTGATTTTGAGTTATATGCTCATTTTTCATGCGCATGCGTTGCGCTGCGATTTGTTTTATGTATTTTTGATTTCGGAGCCCCGACGACTTGATGGTTTTGCTTAGATGTTTTAGTATTTGGGGGGAGTTTTAATTTAAATTCGGGGATCGAATTTCTTTAAGGGGAGAAGATTGTAACGTTTTGAAAATCGTTTCGGTGAAATTTCGGAAAATCGGTAAAATAAGGGGGTTTTCCGTAAAAAGTCAAAATGTAAATATCTTTAACATAAAATTAAATATACATATTCTAGCTATGAAATTGCTAGTATTTGGTGTTTATTGAGCCACTGGTGAAATTTCAAATTTTCTGAAATTTTTTCCGAAATTAATTATTTTAATATTATTTTAAGCCGTCACTAATACATTTAATTAGGGAAAATTATAAATTGGAATGAGTTGAAACAAATTTTGTGCATCATAACACATTAACCAAAATTTTATCATGTGGTTTTTGAAATGAAATGGGTTGCCAAAACGGTTTAGAAAATATCGAAGAAAAAGGGCTTAAACGGTGATATATAGGTAAATAGAAATCGGGGTATAATATTTATCATTTCTTTCCTCACCCACCCACCCACACACACACACCCCATCATGTGCTGGCTGAAACCACAACAGCCCCCTCTCCCTCCAATTCTTTTCTTTACCTCATCAAAAAAGTAAAATAAAATGAAGGAATAAAGAAAGAAGGGTTAAAGTCAAATGAGGCATCGTTTCCTTTGACTTGGCCACCACTTTCAACACCTCGCTCTCTCTCCAATCCCCCTCCCAAATCAGCCGAGCCCTTCCCCAAATTTCAACAACAACCCCCTCCCATTTCACCTCTCTTTCTCTTGAAAAAAATTGATCAAAATTGCATCAAAATCCATCAAAAAATCTCCAAAACTCCAAATTCAAGCCCTACCCATTTTTCCTTAGCCTTTCAAGCATGGATTTTGGTGAAAAGAGATCAATTTGGAAAGCTTAGATTTCATGTTAGAACTCAATTGGGAAGTATAAATTTTAACCCTTTAGTGAATTTGTTGTTTAATTGCTTTATGTTATCTTATTAAGTGTTAAATTAGGTTTTAGATTGGTTCTAACTGCATGATTGAAAAATTCAAGAATGAGGTTGATTTCAAGTTAGGGTTTTTAGTAATGGGATTATGGTTGTGTGATGTATTTAACATCTTAAGACATATTAAAACCTAATCTAGTTGCCAGTTGCAAACTGTTAACTTAAAATTGTAATAATTAAGCTATATTGCAAACTAGGTTTTAAAATTAAATCAAATTGTAAGATTAAAAATCTAATTAGGTTCTTCATGACATCATTAAATTTATAAGTTGTAGTTTACCACCTTAGTTCATGCAAAACCTAGTCAATTTGATGATTTGTGAATTGTTATTTTGAAAATTGTTAAAATTGGATATTTTGGCAAACTAGGATTTTGGGGTTAATGAAAATTTAATGGGATTAAATTATGGAAATTGTTTTTATGACTTATTTAAGATATTTAATAAGTATTATGGCCACTAGATTTGTTTAAACGTCGAGTTTTGTACTAAAACGGGTAATATTGCTTGCTAGATTTTCGGAAAAATGGCTTTTAAAGTGAGTTTGGGGTTTTTGTGAATTTTAACCCATTTTATAATATAATTAGTGTTCGTGAATGTACAAATGAGTGTGTTTGGCTTTTTCTCGATGGTTTGACGTTTGCACATCGACATTGAGGGTTGGTTTGACTATTCTTGCATGCGTAGGCTATAGGTTTTGACCTATGCGTGATACGCGTGCCGATTTGATTTTCGTATGCCGTTTCGATTTCGAATTTGGTTTTAATGAGATACGGTGCGTTATGATATGTAGGTAACCCATGTGGACTTCGAGATGACAAGCAAGTGTGTGGCGACGTTGGCACCGGCGAGCGAGGACCAGGTGAGTAGATTTATATCTACGGGGAGAAGTCGGGTGGATGGCGTATAGCACCCCCGCAGTCCGTAGTATAGTTCTTATATATATGTTTATATAGGTGTTTTATGATACGAGAATGTTTATTCATGATATATTTATGTGTTCATGGATTACCTTTGGGTTAGTTGCGAAACCCTAGAGTAGTTGTTATACCAACATACGCACACACAGACTTGCATACATTACTTTCTTGTGCGTAGATGGGGATGTGTGTATATATATATATATATATATGTGTGTGTGGGTATGGGACTATGCATATATACATTCATATATACATGCGTGGATAATGAGGATAGGACTTGGGATTTAAGATGAGTCGATGAGATTTGATTTGAGGCCGTGAGATCGGTGATATGGCTGGGTTCGTATTTGAGATACGACATGACGTTGTAGCGGGTCCTTGACGTAGTGTTTCACACACGTGCATGCATACTTAGGCGGTATCAGTATTGTACTAGACGTAGATCAGTGCCTCGATCATGATATTTGATAAACAGGATACCAGATGAATAGTACAATGAATGTGATATTGACCCGTACCCAGATTTGGGGATACCGTACGACGGATTTACATATATATTGATGATTGATCCGCACTCTTGACTTGGGATGTCTGATTATAGATATGGTATCGGATATGATATTATTGAGGCGGGATCACCGACTATACATATACATGTATGTATATGTATCGACTCAGATATTAGGCGGTTTCCTTACCTGTAGTTTAGCTTGTTAGTTCAGCCGTATAGTTTAGTGTAGTTGTTAGACTAGATTAGACTCCTACCTATTTCAAAACTAATGAATCGTGGGTATTTCAAAAGACAGGTCAAGGGATTCTACGGATATTTCGAAAGACGTATCTTTTCTTAAAAACACCGTAGCCCTTATTTTCCAAACTCCGCGACTCGTGTTATTTCAAAAGGCACTATTGTAGGACTTATATTAGGGTAATGCAGTTTAGTTATCGTTGTGTCTAGTATTCAACTCCCGCATATTATTACTGTTGCCCCGCATCGCATACTTATTGTAATTCATATTTCATTATTGATATCATGCTATTTGGACACCATCACCATTACCGATGATGCGTTTGTACCACGTACACTTACTTGCCGGCTCACACACATCTTCATCGGTAATTGCCATGTCATGTATACTTTAGAAAATACTATTTCATTTGACATAGGTTGTTAGCTAATAGTTTAGACATGATATTACTTGCTACTTCCTGCATGTTATTATTCATTGATATGCCGCATTCATGGATTTTTATGTCTATATTCACTGTTTACATGCTATTGAGGATTTGGATTCGGATTTTCATAAGATTTTCTGGATTTGGGGGGGGGGAACCGCAAAACTTATATAAACTGCTTCCTCTCTTTTTAAATAAAAACTGCGGTTTTTCCCATGATGTATGAGTCGTCCACCATGAGTTTGCTGATGGATTTCGAGACCCGATTCGAGGAGTCGGGGAACCGTTTCGGGTACATGGTGGGCCCGGTGCGGTATCCCGAGGCAAGAGGATCGTGTTGTTGATGTTGAGCCTGGCAGGGGAGCACGACCGACCGGTGATTTTACCCGACGCGTCGGATATCCGGAGGATACCGTCGTGGTCATGAGATGGATGGTAGGGGCCGGTCTGGACTGACGGCGCCCTAGATATTGTGATTGAGATTTTGAGGTATTGAGGTACGGAGATATCGAGATATTTGGACACTTGTTTTGTGTCGATGCTGGGCACTGTTTTATGCTGATTTCATTTATGGTACGTCATTTTTAAAATACAGAAATCTCGTTGATTTATGAAAGAAGTTTTATTCAGTACATGCATTCTGTTTCATGCATTCATACATCATCCATATGATATATTGCTACCTGAGGCACTGACACGGGCACATGGGATTTCACTCGGGTTAGATATTTACCCTAATCATTGTTATAGGCTGCATGTTATATATATTGAGGATATATTATGATCGTATGACCTAGGATTGCGTTATACATGCGATTCCTGTTCGTAGATATATTCTATTCACGAGTTGGCAACTGACCCCGTTGTGCCACAGTTTCTTGCAGGTTTGCCGTACAGGTTTCATTACAGCTTGCTGGCACTGCTTCTTTTCGGGTGACTTGCTAGTAGGTGGGTTTAATATATCGTACCCATCGTTATACCTTGTATATTATTATTCTGTTGTATCTAGAAGTTCTATCAACCAAACATGTATTTATTTCAGAGATAGAGACCATTGATGTTATTCTTTCGACCTTAGAGTCGCGCGTTATATTTCTGTGGTTTTCTGGTGGTTTTGAGTTTCCTTTTGAGTTTTGATCCTCGCCCTTGGCGTTGTATATTATATTGCTTGTGTGGTTGTGACCGTCGATTAACGAAGAGCTAGCTCCCGCTTGGGGATGCCTTTTATTAATTTCGTATACTATTCATATTGTATCCCGTTTGGGAGTCAGTATTTACAAGGGAGACTCTGCCGAAATTTTCAGGAAATATTTGATGTTTTTAAAACCGCATAATTCGGCATATGCTATTAAAACTACTTGATTTTAAATTGGTTTTCCTTCGCTCTACTACTTTTCTTGGTTTGGATTTCTGGGTTTTCGGCTTACTTAGATTACGTACGCCTCGAGACGTTTCGTAGTTTAAGTTCCGGTCATGTTCCGTACTTTCGGGACGTGACAGCGCCGGTTCATGCTTCCTGTCACTGAAGCAATGGTCCGCATGTCAAGCGTCGGTTGGCCGACGTGACGTGTGCAGACCTGCGTCTGATGGGATGCGACCCAGTGTGGAAACGACAAGTGATGCGATCGGAGCCGTTGGACGCGAGGAGGCGCTTTAGCGGGATATGAAGGGCACCGTCGGATGAGGGCGATTGCGGTGATAAATAGAGGTGGGGCCCACTCTAGGACCTCTACTCCTTCATATTTTCCTTTCTTCTAGGTCTTGGCTGCTCGGCGCTCTTCCTCTTTTGGGTTGAATACATGGTTTGTTCCCAATCTTTGGGGTTCTCATTCCAGAGGGAGGCCAGTGGCGCGGCCGTGCCCCCGGCTGGCTCGTGCCCTGCGCTGAATGTTCCGTCGGCGATAGGGTCATCCGCCTCGTAGATGGCTCCTGGTGATTGTTCCGGCGGCGGCCAGAGACGTCCATGGTCATCCGAGCCTCAGACGAGAGACGTAGGGGAGGGCGAGGATGGGGTCCCCCTTAAGAGGAAAAGGACAATCTCTCGTGTGCCGCCGTCAAGGGTTCCTGAGGGGACTCCCATGCAGGAGGGTGATGCCATCTTCATGGCTCCATCTGGGCTTTCCGTTGCTGCCGGCCTGCTCGCAGGGATGAAAGAGTCAGCCGGGGGGAGGTTTCCGCATGGCACCCTGAGGATCTAAATGGAGGCCATAGCCCATGGGGCGGTCTAGGTATGAACTCGCCCATACGTTGTTTTTTGACCTTCTTTTCTTTTCTTTGGCTCGAGCGCCTCCAAGTTTCTCATCCGTTTCCCGTCAGGTCCTCCAACACTGTGCCCTCATTACTCATATGGAGGCCGAGGGGGCATTCCTTGTGCCGAGGCCGGTGGAAGCATTTCCTTCAAAGGTTGAGGGCTTGCGACGTGACCTGCGTCTGGAGAGGGCGAGGGCTGATGTCCTAGAAGCCCGAGCGGAGAGCGCGGAGCTAGCCGTCTCAGCGAACCAGGGTGCCTACTGTTAGTGATATGTATGCCCTAGAGGCCATTACTGTACATACGATGTATATTGTAGTGGATGCTTGGACATATATAGGGAGGACTTTCTTGCTCGACATGATAGTATGCTGTCTGGTTGCACTTTATCTTAACTTGTACGCTGATTGTCTCTATGTTACATGTTGATAAAGCCCTTAGGATGAGTACTTGACTACCAGGACTATGATGCAGATCATACTAGTGGGAACAGTGTAGTCGCTAAGTACATCTTTCAAATGTTCTTAGTCGTAGGTGTATCGAGACAGGGCATCGATATACCAGAGTAGACTAGCGTATAGCTTCTCGACCCATATAGATAGGCGATGGATGATCCCATATCCATTGGTGTTTGACATCAGAGACAGTATACAGGTGCTCAGTGGAGACTGGGTACACTGGACGGACTCGCCGAGAACTCCCAGATGGTATTATATCTCACGTCAGATGGCAGTTCTCTAGTGACACTGGTACATGTTAGTCTGTAGACCCGAGATCGTCATAGAGTTTTGTGTGATTCCCACCGTGCTTTTATTTCCATCATACCACGTCCAAGAGGGCATGCAAAACAGTGGCTTTTGGGTACAGTCCCGAATCACATGGAGGCAATGAGCGATAGGAGGGGTTTGGTCTCTCCTGGTATAGGGAGTTGATGTTGCGCTGTGTTCGATTGGCTATAACATGAAGTCCTTGGCTAAGGCAGTTTCAGAGATATACTGGTAAGTGTTATCAGTAGTTTCTCGACCCGTTATGAGCCTCATATCGACACGACTTATCGAGTTACTGGGGTCTGACGTTTACCACCCCTAGACGAGATATGCGACATATCAGACGAAGAGACCGGACTGTACGGTAGTGTTACTGATTGGATTCGCAGGAGTGTGAGCAGGCTTGCTTGTTGATCTTCTGATTGCTCAATACCCGGGTGGCCGTTACGTTTAGCAGACCACTTGCTGCTTGTGGGTGTTTGATATGATCATCACCTACTGCCGGCGTATTGACGAGTCTTTAGAGTCCTACACAGGGGTTTCCTGGCTCAAGCGAAACGGAGTAGGAGCACATATGTGATATGTGCGGGACCGAGATTTATACGATATGAGATACCGTAATCTATTCTCGCGATTTGTAACATTGATCGGTTGTATGCGATATAACCGGGTTATCGGATCAAGTGTTGATTCGATAAGTTGTTACACATGATATTAGTCGGTTATAGCCAGATTATTAAATCAAGAGTTGATTTAATAATTCAATGTATAATTATATATTTGATATATTACATTACATTAACTAGTATTAGCTCACTTATGATTTGTTTTCTCACTTATTGTGCACATTGTTTATATGTGATATATGCAAGTGTACATGCATTGTGTCATGGTTGATGATACATGCAAGATGGGTATGAGACTTATACCATGATTAGGGTTAAGATTAGGGTTTTATTATGTCTTAAGAATTAACAAAAGAGATAAACTTAGTCAAAATTATCAAGCTTGAAGAAGCTTGTAGAAATTTTGACAAAGTCCACTCTTTTGTCATTTCCTTAGATATTATTTAACCCAACCCTTAACCTCATACTTTGGTTAATTCTCTACATGAGTTAAGCATGACGGCTTAACTCAACCATGGCGTAATAATTCATTGGATAAGTTTTCATTTGGATGAATTATTCACAAAGGTTCTTCTTCCTCATCTTCTTCCTCCTCAAAAGCTTACTAGCTCTAATGGTGGAATGAGGAAAAATGTGAGAATATCAATTATAAAGTGAGCCCACTTCCTACTTCATCATCCTATACTACTTGCCATGTAGTATAGGGTGTTCTCTTCACAAAGTTCATGACCTAGTGAAGGAAAAGCTTAAGTTAGTGTCTCCCCGACGTAGATCATCTTCGGCCTCAAAGTCTTCGAAGCAAGCACGTTCGTTTCTTTTACGGAGCCTCTCTAGAGTCTGGAGCTTGAGATCGCAGCGGAGGGGACTTCTACACGGAGCTATTGAAGTGAAGAACCGGTCTACAAAGGTTGTATTCCTTGCTCACTACATATTGCAAAGTGTTTGCATGAGTTTTCCGTATTATTTCTAGTTAACGATCTAGTTTAGGGTTAGCTAAAACGGCAAAATTTTAATTTGGCATGGAGGATGCCTCCCGAAACCTTGCTGCCGTCGTAGGTAACCCTTCAGTGGTATCAGAGCCATGCTAGAAATAAATACGGATTTTGTTAAGATCACGAAAACGAAACAACTCGGAAATCTGCATCGTCAAAACTTGCTTGCTGTCGATTTCAAAAAGTTGTCAAATTTTTTTTTAAATAACTACAGAGTGATGTATATGATATATCATGAACACTGTAAAATTTCAGGGGGTTTCTAGCAAAATGGGCCGGCCACTACCTATGCCATATCGGCCAAAACCGAGTCCCCTCCCCTGAAATTTTGCCAGTGTTCCAGTGGCTTGGTTTTGATCTTTCAGGTGTTGTTTATTTTATCTAATTTTGCATGTGATGTAATTTTACACTATAAGCAATTCGGAGTGTTTCGTATATGTAGTTTTAACATTGTTTCAGGTTTTCACATATTGTCTAGATGATGTTAAAAAATTCGATCGAATGTTAAAAACCCATTTTTCCAAGTTTAACGTATTCGGAAAAACATGCAAGTGATTCTTTCGACCCTCTAGAAGAACGTAAACCTTAACTCGATTATGTGGCCGTCAAAACCATCACTTCAACCCTAGGGTTTGTGGTAGTTTAGCGTTTCACATGTGAGGCGTTGGTTTGACCCTTCAACGGCTGGTTCATAGGTACTGTGGCATCTTCTGGGTATTATTAAAACAATGCTCAAGTGTTGAGCTGTCGGGAAATTGTGGAACTTTGATGAATCGATATAAGAGTTTATCCTCGTCCGGATATTATGTGATGGGATACAATATTTGGAATCCACATGTAGTTATGAGAAAACTAAATTGAATGTTATAAATCTAGCAGTTTAGTCTTAGTTGATCGGTTGCCATGGGATTTTGATATGATCAAAAGTCCGTCGCAATCACGTAGCGTACGCGGATACTCGCCGGTTAAACTTAATAGATAGCCACGCCCCATAGCCCTGACTAAGTGACTGTAGGAGAACCCCATCGCCAAAAGCATCCGTTCGGGTGCTCGCGGCAGCGGTGTTCCTCCGTAGTGCACTTCGTCGACGGCATCGGGGGTGCGGCCGTCTACTAAAGTTTCCGACGAGCATTCGATTAGGATGTCGGGAATCTTGTTGAATTGCCCGACATGATATTGAAAAGTTTTTTCGAGATCGAGACTAAAATGCGGGGTTTATAATTGTTAGGCATGCGATGTCTAAGGAATTCATTTGGTTAGGCATGCGATGTCTAAGGAGGCTGCGGATTCCAACTGTTGTAGTTTTTCATTTTCTTTTCTGCGACCGTAAGTGTAATATGTGGTGTATCGCCGGTTTCGGTGCTATATGTCAACGACAATTGAGATACGTATATTTACTTACGTTGATGACATGTGATGTTATGTGTTGTTGTGGATATGTTTTATTGGATCGTCGTGATGGAATAGCCGGGGTTTTATGTGAGATGAGAGTTTTTCATTTTCATTCATGTAAAATTCATTGTATGTAATATTCTTTTATTGGGGCACTTCCGGGTTGAGGATGATGTTACCATTGTATATTATTTTACTTTTCCGCATTAGGATAGACCCAAGACGGGGAGCACAAGTAACCGGGTTCTAGGGTCCAGTGGAAGACCTTCTCGAGGAGTCCAGACATGGTCTCCTAACTCTAGAATTGGCAGGGTTGCTTGCCACTCTCGTAGGGGTCTAGGGGTGTGGGATTGGCTATTCATCGCGACCGTGGAATCCATGTTTTATATAGGCTTGATATAAAACACGGAAAACCTAGTATATCCAATATTTCATATATGTTCTTCTGCTGCAATGTTATGTGATGAGATCATATTACTGCCTGAGAGGAATGTTTATATTATATATATGAGATATATATTATATATTGTTGATTTCGTTTCAAATGTGATGCTTGTGAAGCATAATAAATGGGACTTCATTAATGAGATTAATGAAATAAAAGAAACCTAAAGATGTTGTAGAAACTTGTCTCAAAAACAGGTAGCTCTAGTTGTTGATTTGAATAGCGGTGTTCCTTGTAGAACATCCAACACCTTATTCCATAAGGAAAGAGCCGAGATCCCTTCACCGGGAGTGACCTCTTTAGCGAAACTAGCAGATGCTACAAACTCGGTTTGTCTTTTGATTTCTTTTATAGTTTTTGCTTTGCATAGCGTTATTTGTGAAATATCCTGCATCTTATTCGATAAGGAAAGAGCCGAGATCTCTTCACCGGGAGTGACCTCTTTAGCAAAACTAGTAAAAGCCTATAAAACACTCCATTTAAAATCACTCGATTCTACGACGATATCAAGTTCATTACGCAAAGGGTTTTCTTAAAAACCTGTCGTAGCCCTCCGTCATTTCAGATAAGTACTAGTTAGTATTCATGCTACGTTGGTTGACTATGTTAAGGTGTAGTGTGCGGTAGCTGATTAGTGCTTATCTGTATAAGCATATGATGCGATTGGATTAGGGTAGTCGTGCGGCTTTGTTGACTATGTTAAGGGTCGTGCGGGTGGGTTTAATTAAATCGGGAAATGACGGGTTGAACTTGACTAGCACTTATGATTTGTTGACTATGTTAAGATCATATAGCTGCTAGGGGTAAAATATTATTGGTAATTTCAAGTGTTGAAATTTGCAATGAGATTGCATACCTTCTATGAGATAGTTGGATCCCAATACCCACTGCGAGTAAGAGTTACTCCTGGGAGAGTTTTAAACATTACAATTAGCCGATCAAGTAGGTGTCTAGAAAGGTGTTAATGGGGTTACGCCCATGGGAAAACGAGATTTATTTTAATTAGGTCCGTGCGAAAGCATGGGAAACCTCCTAAAAGTACCGACACTGTCCTGGCTGAAAGATTGGCGAACTTATAGAGTGTAATTAATCCCGGCTAGTCTTTCGTTTTAGGGTTTGAAGGAAGATTTGACTAAAACAGTGGGAGACATCCTCATTAGATATATTAATAACCAATCTAATCTTACAAGAGCATACACCGAGTATTTTCTTCTCTCTCTCTCTCTCCAGGTAGCAACCATGTCACACCTTAATCAAGATAATAATACGGATGTATTGACCGAAGCCGCTTATTATACTGCGACAGGGAACGTTGGTCCTGCTCCAACTTATAATTGTTATAAGACCGAGCAGAAAATAGGGGATTACCAGAATTCCCATGCCGCCCAAACGAAGAAAGTGTGTGTTGATACATCTTCTTCGGGTGTGTTCATTACCGAGAACTGTTTTCAGTATCCTCTACGTCCTGGGTATGTGATACCGGATCAGGATCCCGTTATTGTAATCTGTTACATGGGCTATAGAAAGGAAGAGAACTGAGAACGGGTGATAAGTTTTAAGAGTTGGAAACGGTGCAAGTGTTGTAGCCAAGTCTGTTGGCAGTTATCACCCTGTATTATTATATACATTGATTCTGAACGAATGTTATTAGATACCGAACCTGATATACAACATCATATCAGTCTCTTTATTTGTAAAGAAGGATATAATTTTGTATTGTTGGATAATGTTTTGAACATTTCTTATATCAAGAGTTGATACGTTATCTAAAAGCATATACGTTCTAAATCAAATTACAGTTCTTAACGTACGGAACACACAAGAGGAAGAGTTCATAAATGAACGAATTCTTCTTGAGGCATTGTGACTAGGTCACATCAATACGATCCGACTAGCTAAGTTACATAGAGATGCATATTTAAATCAGTTTGAATTTACATCTTGTGAAACATGCCAGTCATGTCACAAAGATAAGATGACCATTGCTCCGTTTATTGGAAACAGAGAAAGAGTTAGTGAACTCTTGGGATTGATACATGATGATGTATGTAGGTCCCCTGTCTATACATGCCAGGACCGGTTCTTTATACTTCATTACATTCACTGATCATCTCTCAAGATTCGGACATATGTTCCAGTTGAAACACAAGTCTGAACCTTTTGAGAAATTCATAGAATATAAGTCAGAAGTAGAGAACCACAATGGGTATAAGTATTATGTCCTTTGATGTGATCAGGGAGGAGAATACTTGAGCACGGAATTCCTGGACTGTTCTAAAGGAGAATGAGATTCTCTCTCAGCATTACTCCTCCGTATACACCACAGCACGTTGGTATATCGGGACGGAGAAATTGCACCCTATGTGATATGGTGTGCTCTATGATGAGTAATACTGAGTTGCCTATTTCGTTTTAGTGGCTATGCACTTATGAAGCTGCATACCTATTGAATAGGGTTCCAATCAAATCAGGTGCCTACCACTCCGTATGTGATATGGTATGGGAAGAGTCCATCTCTTAAGAATGTTAAGATTTGGGATTGTCCGGCCTATGTCTAAAAGCAAAATCCTGACAAGCTCGAGGCAAGGTCAGTTCTATGGAAGTTTGTTGGATATCCCAAGTATTCGTAAGGGAATATCTTCTACCACTCTGAGGAGCAAAAGTTGTTTTGTTTCTCAGCATGCCACCTTTTTGAAAGAGAATTTCTTGTGAAGAAATTAGTGATCATGAGGTAGAACTGGTACCCACAAAACTCGGTACCCTATGCCGGGCATAGATGCCAACAGACCTCCGGGGGGCTCGAGCTGCACAAGTAAGAACATCTACTAGCATGTATTTTCTTTTCAGAACAATGTACATCTTTCTCGAGATCTTTTGTTTATATGATAAAGGGATCAATAAAGCATTGTAGAAAAGAAAAAGAATCTTATTCATTCAAGAGGTACTATAGGTTCCTTAGCCGTACAAAAAAAATTATTACAACAGCGGGGGGATGGGGTGCAGAGAGCACTGCTCGTGGTACTCTGAGGATATTTCCTCCAGCCGAGACCTCGCGGTGTCGAACCTCTCCTTTCGACGACCTCCGCTGGCGTCGGTATCGAGCCTCAAGTGGTAGCACTCAAGGACGAGCGCCTCCGAGCGATTTAGCCGGCTCGCAGAGATCAGGCTGAAACGCCTTAGAGACCTTAGCTTGCCAACGGCCTCGTCTTTCAGCTTCTTAGATAGGGGGTTGTAATGCCCCGGCGACGCCCTCCAGATGAAGTACATCAACAACTGAAGTTAGGGGAGCGCCGGGGGAGCAATCGGCCGAAATGATCCTTGATCCGGCCTATCTCCAACTGCACCGTTGTTAGTTATATGTATGCCCTAGAGGCCATTACTGTACATACTGTTGGAGATAGTGCCCTCAGAGTCAATTATTAGGTCACAGGTACGTGATTGTAATGATTGAGGGAGGACCTATCCCGGTAGGACAGTCTTACTCGAGATGATAGTATGCTATCTGGTTTACCTTTATCATCGTGTACTGCTTTAGGTGACATGACACGTCGCTATTACACGTTGATAGAGCCCCTAGGATTCTTGCTTGACCACCAGCAGTATGAGGGCGATCATATAAGTGGGAGCTGGGGGTCTACAAGCATATCCTTAAAAGGTCCCTAGTCGTGGGAGTTTCGAGACCGGGCATCGATACTCCATTAGTAGACTAGTGTATACAGTCGAGACCCCGACGAGGGGCGGTGGCCGGTCTCACAAGCCACTGGTGTCAGTTGGTTCACCTAAGATGTATACAGATGCTCATTGGGTTATGAGTACACCGGACAGGACTCGCCGGGAACATGCTAGTTGGTCATATACCAGACGTCAGATGGCAGTTCCCTGGTGACATGTGTGCAGGTTAGTTCATCGACCTGGGGATCGTCATTTGTCTCGTGTGAGTTCCCACTGTACTTTGATTACTACCCTACCACGGCTCAAAGGAGTCGTGCAAACAGGTTTTAGTTGGGTACAGTCCCGAGCCACATGGAGGCAGTGAGCGTATCTTCAGGGGTTCGTCTCTCCCGGTATTGGGGGTGAGGTCGTGCTGTGTCTAGGAGAGCCATTACACAAAGTCCTTGGCCAAGGCAAGGAGATTTACTGGTAGGTATTCCAGTAGTATCTCAGGGTGTTCTGGGCTACACTCCGACACGACTTGTACCGCTTTTGGGGGTCTGACTTTTACCAACCCCCTAGGCCCGCCATGCGATACTCATAGACGAACGGACCGGACTGCACGGATATTGTCACTGACAGGCTCAGTAGGGTGTCAGGATGAGTTCGCTCATCGACGTCCCTTTTAGTCAATAGCTGGTGGCCCGTCACGTATTGGCTTATACCTCTGACGTGCTAGTGGTTAAATCCACAGCCATAGTATTGACGAGTCTTTTAGAGTCCACCACACTTTCAGTTACTCAAGCTTTCGGGCGAAATGCTGTAGAGGCCGTATGGAGATATGGCAGGGTTCGATCAGATACGTGCGGTATTGCACGGATGGTGATCGGACGGTTTTTACTAGCCGGTTTTGGCTTAAGCCGGATCTTAGTATTTGATAGTGTAGTTTTGTCTCTTTGCATTTGTATCCGGACGGAATACAGATGCGGGTGTGTATGCACAGTATCGGGGTTTTCCTGTAATTTATTATAGGACCAGTTTTCTGGGGTTGCCAGTTTGCATTCCGTTCCGGCCGGTTTTTCTTTGTTCTTTGCCGGCCGGACTTTTCCGTTGGAGGGGGTATTATTTGCAGTTTGCAAATAATATCTTGTGGAGGGGTTCTTTGCATTTTGCCTTGCTCCATCCCTTGCATTAAATAAGGTAAGGTTGAGAAGGTATGGGTTTTTGTTTTGTTTTTGTGTTGGGAATTGTTTTAGTGGTGGGGCCGGCCACAGTTTGTCTTAGTGATGGGCCGGCCACTGTTGGGAACAGGAGTGAGGATTTTTGAGTGGTTTTAATTTCCTTTGTTTAATGGAATGTATTATCATAAGGGAATGATTTAATATGAGTGTGCTGGAGATATATAATAATGAGATGAGATGAGGATTAATTGATGTGTGCTTGCTTCATTTCTTATTTTCCAGAGAGCTCATTTCTGTTTTGGGTTTGGCCGAGCTCATTTGCTAGCATGCTCCATTCCTTTTCTAGCAAGCTTCCATGAAAACTCTTGTGCAAAAAAAAAATTCCTCCAAAATGGCAACCTCATAAACCCCTAAAGAGACAAGCTTCTACACTATATCTATAGCAAGTCTTGGACGCGTCGGCTAGCCAACTTCGCGCCCGAGTTGCCTCGGTATTGAGGCGGGAGCCCGTAAAAGATGAAGGCGACGTGGTGCCCTTCTGGCGAGGAGATGGAGACCGGACATTCCGCGAGAGATCGGGACGACGACGAGAAGACCGGAGGACTCGGATCACTCGGTATATCTCTAACCCGTCTTGTTAGTAGCTTAGACTAGTTTAATGGTTACGATCCGGAGTTTAGTGCGCGGCGGTGCCGGTTTGCAAAGTCCGCAAAATTTAAGTTTATCACCGCTTCCGCATTCCGGCGTCGGATTGACGGCCGGGGCGCCGCCGTGCACTTACAGTGGTATCAGAGCCTCCCCATTAACTTAGTCTAGCTTTGTGTAATGTGTTTTTCAGTTCCGATCGATCGAAATGTCCGAAAACCCAAATACACCCACGACAGTTTCTGTTGAAATTTTTCAGTCTCCAAAAATTTTTCAGGTTGTAAAATATTGATGTACTAGAAATTGTAAGCCTACTGTTCAAATTCGAGGCATTGATCTCCTGATCAGAGCGCGGAAGCGCGGCCAAAACCCACTTTTGGCCGCCCTTCCGCCGCAGTCTAAAAAGATCAATGGGCCGGATTTTTTCAGTGGGCTTCTGGGGATAAATTTGGGTTTCTGGAATATTTAAATTGGGCTCATATTTTCTGTAACTGCTACAGTATTGTTTTGGGGCCCACTTGATATAATTTGATCGGTCGGATATTTTTAAACACATTTTTCACAGTATTTACATTATATCTGCGACCGTGAATGTCACTCGATCGGTAAATCCGGTCTAACTGCTATAGCCCGGTTAGACGGATTTGCGAACGTGATTTTCACGTTGATGTTCTATGTATTTGCTGTGATGTTACGGATCGGTCGTGGGGGATAGCCTGGATGCAATGCTAGTACAATTGTGGTAGTATTATGTACATTTGATATTGCGGGGCGAGCGTCCGACATGTGGACTGCCGTCACTGCCTGTTTGTATTATTATTTTGGGGCACGACTTGGTTGCGGTCGATGTACCCGGTGTATGTATATTTTACTTTCTGTACTAGGATGCCCCGCGGAGGGGTGCACGGATAGCCGGGTTCTGGAGGGCAACAAGCCCGCATCTCATGGCATTGGGAAGGAGGGGGCTTCACTCTAGGATTGGCGGGCTATTCGCCGCACTCGTAGGGGGTACAGGTTTGACCCAGGAGGGGTGCCTAAGTTACCGGATTCCGTGAAGTGCTGGGTGGTCCATTCACGGCGCTGAAGGGGGCTGCCTCGCTTCAGGTTTTGGCGGGTGACTTGCCGCGCCCGTAGGGGTCTAGGATTTCATTGCACAGGCTATCCACACGACCAGGGGAACGTCGGGTTTCAGCGGCTCTGTGAAACCCGGGGATCCCAGATATCTGTATTGTTTCTGTGATGCTGTTCATTCTCTGTGATGTTGCATTTTCATTCACGCCTTGAGCGAAATACTATATATTGGTATATATATTAGTAGATGTTGTATATGTTTTTCATCCGCGCTAGTCCAGTCCCCGCTCTGCCGTTAGTTAGCTAACCTAACGGGTGATGACGGGACCCAGTGGCGAATGCGGATGGCATATACGTACGTCAGTATATTTTCGTTCTTTGTGGTGTGATCAATTGATGGGACTGCATTGATTCGGATCAATGCAAGTTAAAAACAAACCTAATCTGATGTTGTTGGAACACTTTTTCAAAAAGCTGTTATTGCAAGGACGTTTACTTTTGTTTTGCATCGTGGTATTCATTTAGAATATCCTGCTCCTCAGTCGACGAGGCAAGGGCCGAGATCCCTTCACCGGGAGTGACCCCTTGGACAGAAGTTTGCGTCAGGGCATTAACTTCACTATAGCCGATTACTTTTGCTATGCACCGTGGTATTCATTTGGAATATCCTGCACCTCATTCTACGGGGAAAGAGCCGAGATCCCTTCACCGGGAGTGACCTCTTTAGTAAAGGTTTTCGTCACTATATTTTCTAAAAAGCTATCCGTTCCTTCAACGATATCAAGTTCTTTACGTTAAAGGTTTTCGCCAGAAACCATTCGTAGCCCTCCGTCGTTTCATATGGATAGTCAATAGTATTCAAGCTGTGTATGTTGGCCAAAGTCAAGGCACAGTGTTTGGTAGCTGTTGGGTATTCATATGCAGCATAGATAGATGCGTTGGTTTGGGACAGTCGTGCTGCCATTTTGGCCAAAGTCAAGGGTATGTACGGGTGGATTCAAATTAACCTGGAGAATGACGGGCAGAACTTGACATGTGACTTATGATATGTTGGCCAAAGTCAAGGTCATAAAAGCATGGGGCAGAAATCACATCGGGAGTTTCAAATGTACTGAAACTTGCCAGATATGCGCATACCTTCTGGAGTGTGATACCGTGAGCGGATTCCGTCACGTTATCATGCGATGAGAGTTGGATCCCGATTCCCACTGATGAGTTGGTTTACTCCTCGGGTGACCCCGACTAATTCTTCTTTCAGGTTTGGAGGAGAATTTGAGGTACAGTGGGAGGTTTCCAGATTAGATAAATTGGTAACCATTCTGATCTAGGATAGAGTGCACGCTGAGTGTTTCTTTTCTCTCTCTCTTTGGCAGCAACCATTGACCCGACCCTAAGACTTTGACTCAGTGACCAAGTTGACCGAACCTTCTTTAACACCGGTTTTTGGATTGTCAGAGTTGCAAACCTCATTGCCACTCCTACTTTTACCCTTTTCTCCAGGACACCCCGCATTACTGCGAACGTCCACTTCCATTGGACAAAACCATCGTATGGTTAGATACGAACTCGAAAGAATTTATTCGAGGATGGTTTCCGGGTCTGGAGAAAACGGATAGGATTATTCAGTTGTCTTTTCCTTTTACCCTCTCTCAGGTTACGAGTACTCCTTGGTTTAGGGGTAGTACACCTATTACGCAAATTGGATTGTCTTCTTCCAAACCTTAGGCTGGTGCCGACCGGTAGGGAATGAAGAAAACCAATTAGCATAACGATGGTGTGCAGAAGGTATTAAGTTTAGACAAAGCAAGGGATTAGTAAGAGGGCAAAGTAAATTGCAACAGATATTCACGACCAAACCAAATATTTCGTTACCACTCCCACATCACCTTTGTATTTCTCCAGGACACTCCGTATCACTACGAAGATCCACAGTTTATTTGGATACTCCATCGTATGGTTATATACGAACTCGAATGGAACTTGTTCCAGTTCGGGGATGGATTCTGGTTCAGGAGAAATAGGAATAAAGTACATTCAGGTGTCTTTTATCTTCACCTTCTCTCGTGTTGCGAGTGTTCCTAGGATTGGGACAGTACACCCATTATGCTTATTGGATAGTCTTCTTCCAAACCATAGGCTGGTGCCGAACGGTAGGGAGGAAAGAAAACCATTTGGCCTAAAAGGGTGTACAGAAGGTAAAGACTAAAGACATATGAAGGGATTTGGAGAGGTGGCAAAGAACTATACGGTTACAGTCGTGAATCTGGAAGAGGCATTACTAGGAATACCAGAATACCCCATCGGAACATTTCAATCTTTCAGTTTCACTGTGTAATGTTAAAGAAAAACTGATTTCCCGATTAGATACTTACTCCAGGGTATGTATTTACCAGGTACGATTCTCACATCTGTATGGTTTTACAGATGATGAGTGGGAGTAAGTTATTGGGAATTGGGTGATTATCCTCATTATATCGGGATTCGTTGTAATCGGTGATATTTGAGGAAATCACCTGGGCTGTTTGCCGGTCGGCAAATATTTGGTTTTGAATATCCGCTGTTATGCACCAATTTCAAATTGATATATCTGTACGTCTATTTTTATAGAGTGAGATATACCTTTCTGAAATTATGTCTACGACATTTACCTATATCAGTGGATGGTTAGGTAAGGAGCATTAAACAGCGGTGTAATTCTTCTTAACCATAAGTACAGTTTTCAACCTACGACACACAGTGAAAGAGTTGTTAGACTCAGCGGACTTATACAGAGTATTGTATGTTGTCCAGTGTCCATTAGGACAAAGGGGTTGGTCCTCATACTATATTCTGTTTACTTTTAACTTCTCTAGTTCTTAGACATGTGTTTCGTAGAAACACAGGGTCTAAGTTTTGAGGAGTTATAGGTATTCGAATAGAGTAGAGAACCAGGTATAGCAAGTATCGGGATTCTTCAAAAGAGATCGAAGATGTAGATACTTGTGTATGGTATTCAGTTGATAGTTATGATAAAGAGATCTTGCTTCTCTTTCAGGTTACTCATAATTGGAAGTATTCCTAAGTTGAGTAACGCTGATCGGCCTCCTTCCATTTAGTTGACATGCGCTGGGGACAGCTGCATGATTTGAATCTGGTTCAATTAAATCAGTGCCTCTGTTTCTATATTGGATATAGAACAATTCATATCTTAACGATGTTAAGGTACGGGGAGTTGTCCGGTTTATGATTAAAACCAGACACTAGACAACTCAAGGCACGTTTCTGTAATGGCTGTTTGTGGGTTGACCCAGGCTATGACGAGGGTTGATTTTCTACCATCTGGATGAACAATAGCGATATTGTTCTAGACTCGCCACAGTTTTATTAAAAATGGATTTTTTCAGAAAACAGTAGTGGGAGTATGGTAGAACTGGAAGTGATTCCAGAACCACAAACGATTACTGAAGATTTGATAAGGAACCTAAAGATTCAATCTGGATTGACATTCCATTGGCCACTCCGCAGATAAGGTGGGTAACTTCAGGCACCAGAGAGGTACTACGGTAGCCTCAAGGACAGTGACAGGGAAGTTCTTGTTTACCCACAATTGCCATTGCTGTTGTTCCAGGTTACGAGACCCGGCGGGAGGATGAGTATAGCGTCGTTCTAAACTAGTTTTAGAAGTGTACGTCTATAGGACTCTGCCAGAGGGTTGTCGTAGTCAGTGGGAGCAGCGGAAGCATTGGTGGACAGGCAGCTTATGTCTATTTATAGACTAAAGCAGATGTAGTGGACATAGATCATCTATTTCTGACGTGACAGTCATAGGTTTGACTTCATCAGAATAGGGGATGAATCTGTTGAGAAGGTAGTAGGGTGTAATGTCATGGTATTTGGATGACATACACAAAGTAGGAAAGGAAACTCCTATACTACGATCGGTTATACTTTGGTCGTCACACAGTTGTTTCTCCACATAGGAATTGGGTATTATATCAGACATACTGGTTACTAGATCTATGGTTTTAGATCTAGATTTGGGTGGTTTCCCAATCAGGGTACTTGACAGCATTCTAAGAGTATTTAGGATGGACGACTCCTGGCACGGTAATGTACCTGCAGGTAATGGAGTCACCCTCTCCAAAGGTGTCTTACAGACTAAAGGGGAGAGGGACGTGCATGATTGGCAGATCACTTGCTTAGGCAATTGAGTCAATCATGAGATGTCAAGTACCACACCAGATGTTGTTCTTGCACTAGATGCAATAAGTTGATATTAATCCAATCCTGGAGAAACAGTCGGAAGCAGTTTTAGAACATGAGTGGATGTTCTAGGGATATGATAACGACAGCCTCATTCAGAAGACGGTTATCATTCCAGGCTTCCAAGGTGACATGGACGACAAGGAGGTTGTCAGAGTTATAGTTTTCCCTCAGACGAGGGGCAGTATTTTGGACAGGTGATCCAAGGCAATACTGAGGGAGGCATGGCGCGCAGGATACTGATTAAGTTCAGTTAACGATACAGTCTAAGAAGTTTGGATTTGGAGTTCATTTATGAGCTATGTCCCATCAGACATCCAGACACATTCTAAGACAGGTATTGCTCATTTCGGGAGATGGGTTTCTCCGCGAACATGAGATATAGAGAGACATGGAAAGAAACAACAAAGCGGATCCACTCACTGAGGCTATTCCTCGAACGCAATAGTTCCGCAAACGAGCTTTGTGAGACTGACTAGTAGAGGAGTTGGATGTTCGGTATCACACGGGCTGTGAGTATGCGACATCGCAATAATTAGCCTTGAGTGCAAGTGGGAGATTGTTGGAGATAGTGCCCTCAGAGTCAATTATTAGGTCACAGGTACGTGATTGTAATGATTGAGGGAGGACCTATCCCGGTAGGACAGTCTTACTCGAGATGATAGTATGCTGTCTGGTTTACCTTTATCATCGTGTACTGCTTTAGGTGATATGACACGTCGCTATTACACGTTGATAGAGCCCCTAGGATTCTTGCTTGACCACCAGCAGTATGAGGGCGATCATATAAGTGGGAGCTGGGGGTCTACAAGCATATCCTTAAAAGGTCCCTAGTCGTGGGAGTTTCGAGACCGGGCATCGATACTCCATTAGTAGACTAGTGTATACAGTCGAGACCCCGACGAGGGGCGGTGGCCGGTCTCACAAGCCACTGGTGTCAGTTGGTTCACCTAAGATGTATACAGATGCTCATTGGGTTATGAGTACACCGGACAGGACTCGCCGGGAACATGCTAGTTGGTCATATACCAGACGTCAGATGGCAGTTCCCTGGTGACATGTGTGCAGGTTAGTTCATCGACCTGGGGATCGTCATTTGTCTCGTGTGAGTTCCCACTGTACTTTGATTACTACCCTACCACGGCTCAAAGGAGTCGTGCAAACAGGTTTTAGTTGGGTACAGTCCCGAGCCACATGGAGGCAGTGAGCGTATCTTCAGGGGTTCGTCTCTCCCGGTATTGGGGGTGAGGTCGTGCTGTGTCTAGGAGAGCCATTACACAAAGTCCTTGGCCAAGGCAAGGAGATTTACTGGTAGGTATTCCAGTAGTATCTCAGGGTGTTCTGGGCTACACTCCGACACGACTTGTACCGCTTTTGGGGGTCTGACTTTTACCAACCCCCTAGGCCCGCCATGCGATACTCATAGACGAACGGACCGGACTGCACGGATATTGTCACTGACAGGCTCAGTAGGGTGTCAGGATGAGTTCGCTCATCGACGTCCCTTTTAGTCAATAGCTGGTGGCCCGTCACGTATTGGCTTATACCTCTGACGTGCTAGTGGTTAAATCCACAGCCATAGTATTGACGAGTCTTTTAGAGTCCACCACACTTTCAGTTACTCAAGCTTTCGGGCGAAACGCTGTAGAGGCCGTATGGAGATATGGCAGGGTTCGATCAGATACGTGCGGTATTGCACGGATGGTGATCGGACGGTTTTTACTAGCCGGTTTTGGCTTAAGCCGGATCTTAGTATTTGATAGTGTAGTTTTGTCTCTTTGCATTTGTATCCGGACGGAATACAGATGCGGGTGTGTATGCACAGTATCGGGATTTTCCTGTAATTTATTATAGGACCAGTTTTCTGGGGTTGCCAGTTTGCATTCCGTTCCGGCCGGTTTTTCTTTGTTCTTTGCCGGCCGGACTTTTCCGTTGGAGGGGGTATTATTTGCAGTTTGCAAATAATATCTTGTGGAGGGGTTCTTTGCATTTTGCCTTGCTCCATCCCTTGCATTAAATAAGGTAAGGTTGAGAAGGTATGGGTTTTTGTTTTGTTTTTGTGTTGGGAATTGTTTTAGTGGTGGGGCCGGCCACAGTTTGGCTTAGTGATGGGCCGGCCACTGTTGGGAACAGGAGTGAGGATTTTTGAGTGGTTTTAATTTCCTTTGTTTAATGGAATGTATTATGATAAGGGAATGATTTAATATGAGTGTGCTGGAGATATATAATAATGAGATGAGATGAGGATTAATTGATGTGTGCTTGCTTCATTTCTTATTTTCCAGAGAGCTCATTTCTGTTTTGGGTTTGGCCGAGCTCATTTGCTAGCATGCTCCATTCCTTTTTTAGCAAGCTTCCATGAAAACTCTTGTGCAAAAAAAAAATTCCTCCAAAATGGCAACCTCATAAACCCCTAAAGAGACAAGCTTCTACACTATATCTATAGCAAGTCTTGGACGCGTCGGCTAGCCAACTTCGCGCCCGAGTTGCCTCGGTATTGAGGCGGGAGCCCGTAAAAGATGCAGGCGACGTGGTGCCCTTCTGGCGAGGAGATGGAGACCGGACATTCCGCGAGAGATCGGGACGACGACGAGAAGACCGGAGGACTCGGATCACTCGGTATATCTCTAACCCGTCTTGTTAGTAGCTTAGACTAGTTTAATGGTTACGATCCGGAGTTTAGTGCGCGGTGGTGCCGGTTTGCAAAGTCCGCAAAATTTAAGTTTATCACCGCTTCCGCATTCCGGCGTCGGATTGACGGCCGGGGCGCCGCCGTGCACTTACACATACGATGTATATTGTAGTAGATGCTTGGACATATATAGGGAGTACTTTCTTGCTCGACATGATAGTACGCTATCTGGTTACTCTTTATCCTAACATGTACTTTGATGGTCTCTATGTTACATGTTGATAAAGCCGTTAGGATGAGTACTTGACTACCTGGACTATGATGGGGATCATACTAGTGAGGATCGTGTAGTCACCAAGTACATCCTTTAAATGTTCCTAGTCGTGGGAGTACCGAGACAGGGCATCGATACTCCAGAGTAGACTAGCGTATGCGCTTCTTGACCTATATGATGGGAGATGGATGATCTCATATCCATTGGTGTTTGACATCAGAGAAAGTATACGGGTGCTCAGTGGAGACTGGGTATACTGGACGGACTCGCCAAGAACTCCCAGATGGTATTATACCTCACGTCAGATGGCAGTTCTCTGTTGACACTGGTACAGGTTAGTCTGTAGACCCAAGATCGTCATAGAGTCTTGTGTGATTCCCACTGTGCTTTGATTTCCATCATACCACGTCAAAGAGGGCGTGCAAAAAGGTGGCTTTTAGGTACAGTCCCGAATCACATGGAGCCAATGAGCGATAAGAGGGGATTCGTCTCTCCCGGTATAGGGAGTTGATGTTGCGCTGTGTTCGATTGGCTATAACTGGAAATCCCTGACCAGGGTTGCTGAGATTTACTGGTAAGTGTTATTAGTAGTTTCTTGAACTGTTATAGACCTCATATCGACACGACTTATCAAGCTATTGGGGTCTGACGTTTATCACCCCTAGGCGAGATATGCGACATATCAGATGAAAAGACCGGACTGTACGGGAGTGTTACCGACTGGATTCACAGGAGAATGTACAGGCTTGCTTGTTGATCTTCTGAGCGCTTAATACCTGGGTGGCCGTTACGTTTAGCTGACCGCTTGCAGCTTGTGGGTGTTTGATATGATCATCACCTACTGCCGGCGTATTGACGATTCTTTAGAGTCCTACATAGAGCTTTCTTGGTTAAGGAAAAACGGAGTAAGAGCACATATGTGATATGTGCGGGACCGAGAACAATACGTGTATGTGATACCGTATTAGATTCTCGCGATATGAGATATCGGCCGGGTATATGTGATATAGCCGGGTCATCGGATCAAGTGTTGATTCGATGAACTGATACAGATTATATTAGTCGGTTATTTGTGAAATAGCCGGATTATCGGATCAAGTGTTGATTCGATAATTTAATGTATAATTATATATTTGATATATTAAATTACATTAACTAATATATGTTAGTTATATGTATGCCCTAGAGGCCATTACTGTACATAGGATGTATATTGTAGTGGATGCTGGGACATATATAGGGAGGACTTTTTTGCTCGACATGATAGTATGCTATCTGGTTACACTTTACCTTAACGTGTATACTAGGTGTCTCTCTGTTACATGTTGGTAAAGCCCTTAGGATGTGTACTTGACTACCTGGACTATGATGCGGATCATACTAGTGGGGACATGGTAGTCCATAAGTACATCCTTCAAAGTCCCTAGTCGTGGGTGTATCGAGACGGGGCATCGATAAACCAGAGTAGACTAGCGTATACCTTCTCGACCCATACAGATGGGCGATGGATGATCCCATATTCATTGGTGTTTGACATCAGAGATGATATACGGGTGCTCAGTGGAGACTGGGTACACTGGACGGACTCGCCGAGAACTCCCAGATGGTATTATACCTTACGTCAGATGGCAGTTCTCTGGTGACACTGGTACAGAGTAGTCTGTTGACCCGAGATCGTCATAGAGTCTTGTGTGGTTCCCACTGTGCTTTGATTTCCATCTTACCACGTCCAAGAGGGCGTGCAAAACGGTGGTTTTTGGGTACAGTCCCGAGTCACATGGAGGCAATGAGCGATAGGAGGGGATTCGTCTCTCCCGGTATAGGGGGTTGATGTTGCGCTGTGTTCGATTGGCTATAACAGGAAATCCCTGGCCAGGGTTGCTGAGATTTACTGGTAAGTGTTACCAGTAGTTTCTCGAATTTTTATAGACCTCATATCGACACGACTTATCGAGCTATTGGGGTCTGACGTTTACCACCCCTAGGCAAGATATGCGACATATCAGACGACGAGACCGGACTGTACGGTAGTGTTACTGGTTGGATTCACTGGAGTGTGAGCGGGCTTGCTCGTCGATCTTCTGATCGCTCAATACCCGGGTGGCCGTTACGTTTAGCAGACCGCTTGCGGCTTGTGGGTGTTTGATATGATCATCACCTGCTGCCGGCGTATTGACGAGTCTTTAGAGTCCTACACAGAGGTTTCCTGGCTCAAGCAAAACAAAATAGGAGCGCATATGAGATATGTGCGGGACCGAGAATAATGCGTGTATGTGATACCGTATTTCATTCTCGCGATGAATGTATCGAATGGTTGTATGCGATATAACCTAGTTATCGAATCAATGATTGATTCGATAAGCCGATACATTGAATATTAGTCGGTTATATGCGATATGACCGGATCGTTAAATCAAGTGTTGATTTAATGATTTAATGCATTATTATATATTTGATATATTACTTTGCATTAACTAGTGTTGGTTCACTTTAAATGGATTTTCTTACTTGGATTGTGCAAGTTGTATATGTGATATACTTTTGTGCACATGATTGTATCATGTTTGATGATACATGCTAGTTTGGGTTTGTGTAACGAATTAAACCATGGTTACTTAAGTGGTTAGGGTTTCATTTCCTTTTCACATTTATTTATCTATTTATTCATTTTGGAAAAAGGAAAGCATAAAGGGAAAATGGTTGCTAAATTTGTTTTCTAGTTGAAGCTTCTTGAACATTTGACCAAAGTGACCATTTTGTCTCATGCTTAACCCTAACCACTCCATTTAACCCTAGTCTATTCTCTACACCTAACCAAGGTTAGGATATGATAAGTATTCATTTTATTATTCATTTTGGATAATACTTATGATATTCTTTCTTCTTCTTCTTCATCTTCTTCAATGAAGAAAACCTTTCTTCATCAATGGTGATTGATGAAAATGAGTGAGAAATCCAATTCTAAAGTCTACCCACTTCCTATTTCTTCATCCTCTACCTCTTGCCAAGTAGTAGAGTGTGTTTCCTTCACAAGTTTTCTTGACTTGGTGAAGTTGGAGCTTGATCTAGCGATGCCTCGACGTAGATCATCTTCGGCACGTCGTCGATGACCTAGCCCGCTCTTTCTCCAATGAAGCCGACGCTAAAGCCCGGGATTGCATGAGGACAGCGGAGAGGACTTCATCACGGAGCCGTGGAGGTGGAGGACCGGATCTACAAAGGTTGTATTTCCGTATTCTTGTAGTTAAGTGTTAACTAGTTTGTTTTTCGCCTAAACATCTAGCCAACGATCCGTATTAGGGTTTCTCGGCACCGTTAAAATTTGAAATTGGCATGGTTGATGCCTTGTGAGACCTCTAGTGTGTGCCTAGGATCCCTACAGTGGTATCAGAGCCTAGCTAGAGCCTTAGACGAAGTCTAGACGAAGTTTGAAATCCGAACGAACCGAAACCCTAACACAATCCATGCTCTCTGGACTTTTTCTAAAATCTGGGATTTTTCCATATTAAAAATATGCAGAAATATCAGCAGGGAAATATAAGAATTACGATGCAAATTTTTTTCAATGAACTGTTCATAGTGCGGCGGAACCGCGGCAGAAGCCTGGCTTCTGCGGCTGTTCCGCGGCTAAATCATGACGTCATCCTCCACTGTTTGCACAGTAACTCCTATTTTAATATGCTGGATTATCTAGGAATTTTTAATATTAATTCAAGAGTTGAATTTTTTGGGGTTGTTTTGGGGATTCGGTGTTTCGATCGGTGTATCAGATTTTGTCTATGTGGCTTTCCGGATAATTTTTAGAATATGTTAAAAAGTTCGACCGGATATAAATACCCAATTTTTCCCCTGTCGGGAAATTTCCAATTGTTGGATTTTTCCGTGGTTTAAAGACGTTCTAAGTAGTGCAAGTAACGCGATGGTCCCTCTAGAAGACAACAAACCTTAACTCGATTATGTGACCGTCTTGAACTGCCCTTTGAACCTTCGGGTTTGGGGCAGTACTGCGTGCCACATGTGAGGCGTTGGCTTGACCCTTCTACGGCTGGACCGTTGGTACTGAGGCACGAACTGAATGTTTTTAGACTTATTTCATGTGTTGATCTGTATCGGGAAAACTTGGGTGTTTGAATGTTCGATCGGAAAGTTTAACATTTTCTAATTATCTGGAATGTGATACAATAATTGGAATTCACAATGAGTTATGAGATAACTGAATGAATGTTGTAAATCTAGCAATTTAGTCTCACTTGATCGGTTGCCACGGAATTTTGATGTGATCAATAGTCCGTCGCAATCACGTAGCGTACGCGGATACTCGCCGGGTAAACTTAATAGACAGCCTCACCCCATAGCCCCGACCAAGTGACTGTAGGAGAACCCCGTCGCCGAAAGCATCCGTTCGGGTGCTCGCGGCAGCGGTGTTCCGCCTTGGTGCACTTCGTCGACGGCGTCGGGCGTGCGGCCGCCTACTGAAGTTTGCGATGAGCATTCGATCAGGATGTCGGGAATCTTGTTGAATTGCCCGACTTGGTATTGAAAAGTGTTTTCGATAATGAGACTAAAATGCGGGGTTTATAATTGTTAGGCATGCGATGTCTAAAGAATTCATTTGGTCAGGCATGCGATGTCTGAGGTGGTTGCGGATTCCAACTGTTGTATTTTTACACTTTCTTTTCTGTGACCGTAAGTGTAATATGTGATATCGCCGGTTTCGTTGCTATATGTCAACGACAATTGGGATGCGCATATTTACTTACGTTGATGACATGTGATGTTATGTGTTGCTGGATATGTTATATTGGATCGTCGTGTTTGAATAACCGGGGGTTTTTATGTGAGATGAGTGTTTTTCATTTTCATTCATGTAAAAACTTGTATGTAATATTCTTTTATTTGGGGCACTTCCAGGTTGCGGAAGTTGTCACCCTTTGTATATTATTTACTTTTCCGCACTAGGATAGACCCAAGGAGGAGGGCACAAGTAACCGGGTTCTGGAGTCCAGTAGGAGACCAACTCGAGGAGTCGAGTCTGGGTCTCCTAACTCTAGAATTGGTAGGGTTGCTTGCCGCTCTCGTAGGGGTCTAGGGGTGTGGGTTTGGCTATTCATCGCGACCGTGGAATCCGTGTTTTATACTGGCTCGTATTGAAAACACGGATGTCCTAGTATATCCAATATTTCATATGATTCTTCTGCTGCGATATCTGTGATGTGATCATGTGATGTTCTGTGATAGATACTGTATATAGTATATTTGATATATTATATAAGCGTTACTTATGTTTTACACCCGCGCTAGCCCTGCCCCGCTCTGTCGTTAGTTACCTAACCTAACGGTGCACGAGGGGACATCGAGGCGAATGCGGATGGCATAAGTGTACGTCGTATTTATCTGTGATGTTTAGGTACTTAAATGATGGGACTTCATTAATGTGATTAATGAAAGTAAAAGAAACCTAAGATGTTGTAGAATCGAATTTTAAAATTAAAACAGGTAGCTACAGTTCTTTCTTTGCACAGAGGTATATGTGATATATCCTGCACCTTATTCGATGAGGAAAGGACCGAGATCCCTTCACCGGGAGTGACTCCTTTAGCAATAACTGGCAGATGCTACACACTCGGTTTGTCTTTTGATTGCTTTTAAGAGTTTTTGCTTTGCACAGTGATATATATGATATATCCCGCACCTTATTCGATGAGGAAAGGACCGACGATCCCTTCACCGGGAGTGACTCCTTTAGCAAAACTAGAAAAGCCTCAAAAGCACTCCATTTTTAAAATCATTTGATTCTACAACGATATAAAGTTCATTACGCAAAAGATTTTCTTAAAAACCTGACGTAGCCCTCCGTCATTTCAGATAAGTCCTAGTTAGTATTCGTGCTGCGTTTGTTGACTAAGTCAAGGCGTAGTGTGCGGTAGCTGATTAGTGCTTATCTGCAAAGCATATGATGCGATTGGATTAGGGTAGTCGTGCGGCCTTGTTGACTTAGTCAAGGGTCGTGCGGGTGGGTTTAATTCAATCGAGAAATGACGGGTTGAACTTTACTTGTGGTCTATGATTTGTTGACTCAGTCAAGGTCATAGATCGCTTGGGGCAAAATATTATCGGGAATTTCAAGTGTTGAAATTTGCATTGAGATTGCATACCTTCTATGAGATAGTTGGATCCCGATACCCGCTGCGAGTAAGAGTTACTCCTGGGAGAGTTTTATACATTATAATTAGCCGATTAAGTAGGTGTCTAGAAAGGTGTTAACGAGGTTACGCCTCTGGGAAAACGAGGTTTACATTAATTAGGTTCGTGCGAAAGCACGGGGGACCTCCCTCAAAGTACCGACACTGGCCTGGCTGAAAGATTGGCGAACTTGTAGTGTGTAATTAATCCCGGCTAGTCTTTCCTTTTAGGGTTTGAAGGAAGATTTGATAAAAAGCAGTGGGAGCCATCCTGATTAGATAAAATAATAACCAATCTATTCTTGACAGAGCGCACGCTGAGTGTTTTCTTCTCTCTCTCTCCAGGTAGCGACCACATCACGCCTTAATCAAGATAATAATACGGAATATTGACCGAACCCGCTTGTTATACTGAGCTGGGGAACGTTGGTCCCGCTCCAACTTATAATTGTTATAAGAAAGAGCAGGAAATTGGGGATTACCAGAATTCCCGTGCAGCCCAAACGAAGAGAGTGCATGCTGATGCATCATCTTCGGGTGTGTTCATTACAGAGAACTGTTTCTTAGTATCCTTTACATCCTGGGTATGTGATACCAGATCAGGATCCCTGATATGTAATCAGTTACATAGGGCTACAGAAAGGTAGAGAACTGAGAACGGGTGATAAGTTTCATGAGACAGAAAACGGGGCAAGTGTTGCAGCCAAGTCTGTTGGTCACTGTCACCCTGTATTACGAATACATTGATTCTGAACGAATGTTATTAGATACCGAACCTTATATACAAAATCATATCAGTCTCTTTATTAGTAAAGAAATGATAAAATTTTGTATTGTTGGATAATGTTTTGAACATTTCCTATATCAAAAGTTGATCGGTTCAGGCACGTTATCTAAAAGCGTTGATGTTCTAAATCAAACTACAGATCTTTAGTATACTGAACACACAAAAGAGGAAGAGTTCAGAAATGAACGGATCCTTCCTGAGGCATTATAGACTAGGTCATATCAATGCGACCCGACTGGCTGAAGTTACATTTAGATGCATATTTAAATTAGTTTGAATTTACATCTTATGAAACTTGCGAGTCATGTCACAAAGATAAAATGACCTCAGCTCTGTTTATTGGAAACAGAGAAAGAGTTAGTGGACTCTTGGGATGATACATGTTGATGTATGTAGGTCCCCAGTCTACAAATGCCAGGACTGGTTCTTTATACTTCATTATATTCTCTGATAATCTCTCAAGATTCAGTCATATGTTCCTGATGAAACATGAGTCCGAACCTTTTGAGATATTCACAGAATATAAGTATAGAAGTAGAGAACCAAAATACGGGTATAAGTATTATGTCCTTTTATGTGATCAACGAGGAGAATACTTGAGCACGGAAATACTGGACTATTCTAAAGGAGAATGAGATTCTCTCTCAGCATTACTCCTCCGTATACACCATTGCACGATGGTATGTCGGGACGGAGCAGATACACCCTATTTGATATGGTGTGCTCTATGATGAGTACTACTGAGTTACCTTTTTCCTCAGGGGGTTATGCACTTGAGAAGTTGCATACCTATTGAATAAGGGTTCCAATCAAATCAGTTGCCTACCGCTTCATATATGATATGGTAAGGGAAGAGCCCATCTCTCAAGTTAGTTGAGATTTGGGGTTGTCCAGCCTATGTCTGAAAAGCAAAATCTGGACAAGCTCGAGGCAAGATCTGTTATGTAGAACTGGAAATGTTCCAGCTATACGAACTACAGCAGATGTTTGGTAGAACCAAAGGATTCAGTAGATTCCAACGAACCTCAGCCTCTCCGCCGATCTAGTAGGGTTCCTTACCCACCTGAGAGATACTTCGGTTCCTCTATGACAGTGGGAGCGAGGATTGCATCATGAGATGGTGACCCAACTAGTTTCGAGCTGGCCATCAGGAGTGGGACTCTGTAAGAATGGCTGGATGCTTAGCGATCTGAGATGGAATCCATGTACACCAACAAAGTATGGACTTTAGTTGCTATATCTGAAGGGTTAAATCCCCATCAGGAGCAAGTATATCTTGAGAAGATTACTTGGTGTAGATGGAAAAGTTGAGACTTTCAAAGCTAGACATGTTGAAGGTTTTCATCATCGACCAGGCGTGGATAATGATGAAACCTTTTCCAGTGCCTATGCTTAAGTCCATCCAGATCCTACTTGCCATGGCTACATACCATGACTACGATATCTGGTGGTTGGGTGTTATGACAGCTTTTCTAAATGATGTTTTAGAATAGAGCGTCTATAAGTACACAGCCAGAGTGGCCTCGTAGACAGTGGGAGCAGCGGAAACGTGTGCAAGATGCTTTATAGGATAAAGCAGGCATCGCGGAGTTGGAACATCTGTTTTAATGAAATAGTCAAAGAGTTTGACATCATCAAAATGGTAGATGAACCTTGTATATACAAAAAGGTAGTAGGGAGTATGGTGATGATCTTCGTAGAGTACGTGGATGACATACTCTTGATAGGGAAAGAGTTTCCTATGCTACGCTCGATCAATCTCCGCCTATCACAATGATTCTCCACATAGGATCAAAGTGATACCTACTAAATCCTGGGTTTTGGACCTATGAGATAGATCTAAATGGATGTTAGAATAATCACTAGCTGTAGTGAGATGGTATCAATTGATCCTGGGAAGAATCACTGGAAGTGTTCCACGGTGATAAAGACGACTGAGTGTCAGTCACAGGCATTGTCTTTACCCTCAATCGAGGGACGGTATGTTGGAAGAGTTCCAAACTAGATACCGTGGCATACTAGGCGATAAAGGCAGGATACATCGCTACTTAAGATGCTACCAAAGAGGCAGTCTAGGTGTATATTAGTTCATAAGATGAACTTTGTTCCTCCCATTGTGTGACAATGGAGTTGTGGCTTATGCCAAGGAACGCCGGTCCCATCAGTGATCCAGACATATTCTAAGGCAGTGTCACCTGATCATGGAGATGGATGATCTCCAGGGTGATCGAGGTTTGGAGAGTAGACTTAGAGGACAACACAGCGGATCCACTCACAAAGGCCTGTTCCCAGAGAGAGACTTTTATGGGATGGTTGAGTATGAGATACTACAACCACTGCTACAGATGACCCTAGTGCAAGTGGGAGATTGTTAGTTATATGTATGCCCTAGAGGCCATTACTGTACATAGGATGTATATTGTAGTGGATGCTGGGACAAATATAGGGAGGACTTTCTTGCTCGACATGATAGTATGCTATCTGGTTACACTTTACCTTAACGTGTATACTGGGTGTCTCTCTGTTACATGTTGGTAAAGCCCTTAGGATGTGTACTTGACTACCTGGACTATGATGCGGATCATACTAGTGGGGACATGGTAGTCCATAAGTACATCCTTCAAAGTCCCTTGTCGTGGGTGTATCGAGACGGGGCATCGATATACCAGAGTAGACTAGCGTATACCTTCTCGACCCATACAGATGGGCGATGGATGATCCCATATTCATTGGTGTTTGACATCAGAGATGATATACGGGTGCTCAGTGGAGACTGGGTACACTGGACGGACTCCCCGAGAACTCCCAGATGGTATTATACCTTACGTCAGATGGCAGTTCTCTGGTGACACTGGTACAGAGTAGTCTGTTGACCCGAGATCGTCATAGAGTCTTGTGTGGTTCCCACTGTGCTTTGATTTCCATCTTACCACGTCCAAGAGGGCGTGCAAAACGGTGGTTTTTGGGTACAGTCCCGAGTCATATGGAGGCAATGAGCGATAGGAGGGGATTCGTCTCTCCCGGTATAGGGGGTTGATGTTGCGCTGTGTTCGATTGGCTATAACAGTAAATTCCTGGCCAGGGTTGCTGAGATTTACTGGTAAGTGTTACCAGTAGTTTCTCGAATTGTTATAGATCTCATATCGACATGACTTATCGAGCTATTGGGGTCTGACGTTTACCACCCCTAGGCAAGATATGCGACATATCAGACGACGAGACCGGACTGTACGGTAGTGTTACTGGTTGGATTCACTGGAGTGTTAGCGGGCTTGCTCGTCGATCTTCTGATCGTTCAATACCCGGGTGGCCGTTACGTTTAGCAGACCGCTTGCGGCTTGTGGGTGTTTGATATGATCATCACCTGCTGCCGGCGTATTAACGAGTCTTTAGAGTCCTACACAGAGGTTTCCTGGCTCAAGCAAAACGAAATAGGAGCGCATATGAGATATGTGCGGGACCGAGAATAATGCGTGTATGCGATACCGTATTTCATTCTCGCGATGAATGTATCGAATGGTTGTATGCGATATAACCTAGTTATCGAATCAAGGATTGATTCGATAAGCTGATACATTGAATATTAGTCGGTTATATGCGATATGACCGGATCGTTAAATCAAGTGTTGATTTAATGATTTAATGCATAATTATATATTTGATATATTACTTTGCATTAACTAGTGTTGGTTCACTTTAAATGGATTTTCTCACTTGGATTGTGCAAGTTGTATATGTGATATACTTTTGTGCACATGATTGTATCATGTTTGATGATACATGCTAGTTTGGGTTTGTGTAAAGAATTAAACCATGGTTACTTAAGTGGTTAGGGTTTCATTTCCTTTTCTCATTTATTTATCTATTTATTCATTTTGGAAAAAGGAAAGCATAAAGGGAAAATGGTTGCTAAATTTGTTTTCTAGTTGAAGCTTCTTGAACATTTGACCAAAGTGACCATTTTGTCTCATGCTTAACCCTAACCACTCCATTTAACCCTAGTCTATTCTCTACACCTAACCAAGGTTAGGATATGATAAGTATTCATTTTATTATTCATTTTGGATAATACTTATGATATTCTTTCTTCTTCTTCTTCTTCATCTTCTTCAATGAAGAAAACCTTTCTTCATCAATGGTGATTGATGAAAATGAGTGAGAAATCCAATTCTAAAGTCTACCCACTTCCTATTTCTTCATCCTCTACCTCTTGCCAAGTAGTAGAGTGTGTTTCCTTCACAAGTTTTCTTGACTTGGTGAAGTTGGAGCTTGATCTAGCGATGCCTCGACGTAGATCATCTTCGGCACGTCGTCGATGACCTAGCCCGCTCTTTCTCCGATGAAGCCGACGCTAAAGCCCAGGATTGCATGAGGACAGCGGAGAGGACTTCATCACGGAGTCGTGGAGGTGGAGGACCGGATCTACAAAGGTTGTATTTCCGTATTCTTGTAGTTAAGTGTTAAATAGTTTGTTTTTCGCCTAAACATCTAGCCAACGACCCGTATTGGGGTTTCTCGGCACCGTTAAAATTTGAAATTGTCATGGTTGATGCCTTGTGAGACCTCTAGTGTGTGCCTAGGATCCCTACAATATAAGCTCACTAAAAGATTCTTTTTCTCACTCGGGTAATATATTGATATATATGCGATATATGTTAATTATATTATTTTATTTTGTTACAAAAATATAATATATATGTGATATATAATATTGTAACATGTTATAATTACTAATGCAACTTGATTAGTGGGGATTAAACGAGGTTAGGGTTTGATTTGGGTTAAACTTTTCTAGAAGCTTCTAGAAGCTTTCTTTTTGTTTTTGCAAAGATATTTTGCAAGATATTTCCAAACCCAACCCACACCCTTTAACCCTAGTTAAGTCTCTACAATGGTTAGCCTATCATCTTTAACAATGGTTGCATAAGTAATTAAAAACACAATTCATTATTCATCACAAAAGGATTACTATTCTTCTTCTTCTTCCTTGAGCTTTTGAAAAAGCTTTCTAGGTTTTTCTTAAGTGATGAAAATGAGTGAGTTAAAGAAAACAAATGAGAGCTAAAATCCTACTTCTGTTAGTTATATGTATGCCCTAGAGGCCATTACTGTACATTGGATGTATATTGTAGTGGATGCTGGGACATATATAGGGAGGACTTTCTTGCTCGACTTGATAGTATGCTATCTGGTTGAACTTTACCTTAACGTGTATACTGATTGTCTCTCTGTTACATGTTGGTAAAACCCTTAGGATGTGTACTTGACTACCTGAACTATGATGCGGATCATACTAGTGGGGACATGGTAGTCCATAAGTACATCCTTCAAAGTCCCTAGTCGTGGGTGTATCGAGACGGGGCATCGATACACCAGAGTAGACTAGCGTATACCTTCTCGACCCATACAGATGGGAGATGGATGATCCCATATCCATTGGTGTTTGACATCAGAGATGATATACGGGTGCTCAGTGGAGACTGGGTACATTGGACGGACTCGCCGAGAACTCCCAGATGGTATTATATCTTACGTCAGATGGCAGTTCTCTGGTGACACTGGTACAGAGTAGTCTGTTGACCCGAGATCATCATAGAGTCTTGTGTGGTTCCCACTGTGCTTTGATTTCCATTTTACCACGTCCAAGAGGGCATGAAAAACGGTGGTTTTTGGGTACAGTCCCGAATCACATGGAGGCAATGAGCGATAGGAGGGGATTCGTCTCTCCCGGTATAGGGAGTTGATGTTGCGCTGTGTTCGATTGGCTATAACCGGAAATCCCTGGCCAGGGTTGCTGAGATTTACTGGTAAGTGTTACCTGTAGTTTCTCGAACTGTTATAGACCTCATATCGACACGACTTATCAAGCTATTGGGGTCTGACGTTTACCACCCCTAGGCGAGATATGCGATATATCAGACGATCAGACCGGACTTTACGGTAAGTGTTACTGGTTGGATTCACAGGAGTGTGAGCGGGCTTGCTCGTCGATCTTCTGATCGCTCAATACCCGGGTGGCCGTTACGTTTAGCAGACCGCTTGCGGCTTGTGGGTGTTTGATATGATCATCACCTGCTGCCGGCGTATTGACGAGTCTTTAGAGTCCTACACAGAGGTTTCCTGGCTCAAGCGAAACGAAATAGGAGCGCATATGAGATATGTGCGGGACCGAGAATAATGCGTGTATGTGATACCGTATTCTATTCTCGCGATGATTGTATCGAATGGTTGTATGCGATATAACCTAGTTATCGATTCAAGCATTGATTCGATAAACCGATACATAGGATACTAGTCGGTTATATGCGATATGACCGGATTGTTAAATCAAGTGTTGATTTAATGATTTAATGTATAATTATATATTTGATATATTACTTTGCATTAACTAGTATCGGTTCACTTTAAATGGATTTTCTCGCTCGGATGTGCGCATTGTATATGTGATATACTTTTTGTGCACTTGATTGTATCATGTTTGATGATACATGCTCTCTAGGGTTTGTGTAAAGATTAAACCATGGTTGTGTAATGGTTAGGGTTTTCTTTTTCATTTATTTCATTTATTTTATTTTGGAAACGAAATGGCAAAAGAAAAGAAAATGGTTGCTAGTTTTGTTTTACATTAAAAGTTCATGAAGCTTTGACTAAGTGACCATTTTGTCTTCATGCTTAACCCTAACCATTCCATTTAACCATGATTTATTCTCTACACTTGACCATGGTTGCAACATGATAAGTATTCAATTTATTTTCTATTTGGAATTAACTTATCATAACATTTATCTTCTTCTTCTTCTTCAAGATGAAGAAGCTTGACTTCATCAATGGTGGATTGATAAAATGAGTGAGAAATCCAATTCTAAAGTCTACCCACTTCCTATTTCTTCATCCTCTAGCTCTTGCCAAGTAGTATAGGGTGTTTTCTTCACAAGTTTTCATGGCTTGGTGAAGGTGGAGCTTGATCTTGTGATGCCTCGACGTAGATCATCTTCGGCATCGTCGTCGATGACCTAGCCCGCTTTTTCTCCGATGAAGCCAACGCTAGAGCCCGGGATTTGTTTTGGACAGCAAGGGGACTTCATTGCGGAGCTATGGAGGTGGAGCACCGGATCTACAAAGGTTGTATTTCAGTTTACACTTTAGTTAAGTTGTTAACTAGCTCGTAGTTTCGCCTAAAATCTAGTTAACGATCCGTATTAGGGTTTCTCGGCACCCGTAAAATTTGAAATTGGCATGGTTGATGCCTTGTGAGACCTCATTTGAGTGCCTAGGAACCCTACAGTGGTATCAGAGCCTAGCTAGAGCCTTAGGCGATGCGTAGACGGAGTTTGAAGTCCGATCGAACCAAAACCCTAACCCGAAACATGCTCTCTGGACTTTTTCTAAAAACTGGGATTTTTCCATATTAAAAATGCCTAAAAAATTCAGCAGGGAATTCTAAGAATTACGGCGCAAAATTCATCTCACTACGCGCTAGCCCTGCCCCGCTCTACGCCCTGTGATAGATACTGTATATAGTATATATGATATATTATATAGGCGTTACTTATGTTTTACACCCGCGCTAGCCCTGCCCCGCTCTGCCGTTAGTTACCTAACCTAACGGTGCACGAGGGGACATCGAGGCGAATGCGGATGGCATAAGTGTACGTCGTATTTATCTGTGATGTTTAGGTATTTAAATGATGGGACTTCATTAATGTGATTAATGAAAGTAAAAGAAACCTAAGATGTTGTAGAATCGAATTTCAAAATAAAACAGGTAGCTACAGTTCTTGCTTTGCACAGCGGTATATATGATATATCCTGCACCTTATTCGATAAGGAAAGGACCGAGATCCTTTCATCGGGAGTGACTCCTTTAGCAATAACTGGCAGATGCTACACACTCGGTTTGTCTTTTGATTGCTTTTAAGTGTTTTTGCTTTGGACAGTGATATATGTGATATATCCCGCCCCTCATTCGACGAGGAAAGGACCGACGATCCCTTCACCGGGAGTGACTCCTTTAGCAAAACTAGAAAAGCATAAAAAACACTCCATTTTCAAAATCATTTGATTCTACAACGATATCAAGTTCATTACGCAATAGGTTTTCAGAAAAACCTGTCGTAGCCCTCCGTCATTTCAGATAAGCACTAGTTAGTATTGCTGCGGTTGTTTGGCATGCGTCAAGGCGTAGTGTACGGTAGCTAACTAGTGCTTATCTGCTAGCATACGATGCGATTAGATTAGGGTATTCGTACGGCGTTGTTTGGCATGCGTCAAGGGTCGTGCAGGTGGGTTTAATTCAATCAAGAAATGTACGGGTTGAACTTGACTAGCAGACTATGGGTTGTTTGGCATGCGTCAAGGTCATAGCGAGCTAGGGGCAAAATATTATCGGGAATTTCAAGTGTTGAAATTTGCAATGAGATTGCATACCTTCTATGAGATAGTTGGATCCCGATACCCGCTGCGAGTAATTGTTACTCCTGGGAGAGTTTTACACATTACAATTAGCCGATCAAGTAGGTGTCTAGAAAGGTGTCAATGGGGTTACGCCTCTGGGAAAATGAGGTTTACATTAATTAGGTTCGTGCGAAAGCACGGGGGACCTCCCTCAAAGTACCGACACTGGCCTGGCTGAAAGATTGGCGAACTTGTAGTGTATAATTAATCCCGGCTAGTCTTTCCTTTTTGGGTTTGAAGGAAGATTTGATAAAAAGCAGTGGGAGCCATCCTGATTAGATAAAATAATAACCAATCTATTCTTGCAACAGCGCACGCTGAGTGTTTTCTTCTCTCTCTCTCCAGGTAGCGACCATATCAAGCCTTAATCAAGATAATAATACGGAATATTGACCGAACCCGCTTGTTATACTGAGCTGGGGAACGTTGGTCCCGCTCCAACTTATAATTGTTATAAGACAGAGCAGGAAATTCGGGAATACCAGATTTCCCGTGCCGCCCAAACGAAGAGAGTGCATGTTGATGTATCATCTTCGGGTGTGTTCATTACAGAGAACTGTTTCTCAGTATCCTCTGCGTCCTGGGTATTTGATACCAAATCAGGATCCCAGATATGTAATCTGTTACATAGGGCTACAGATAGGTAGAGAACTGAGAACGGGTGATAAGTTTCATGAGGCAGAAAACGGGGCAAGAGTTGCAGCAAGTCTGTTGGTCACTGTCACCCTGTATTACAATACATTGATTCTGAACGAATGTTATTAGATACCGAACCTGATATACAAAATCATATCAGTCTCTTTATTAGTAAAGAAATGATAAAATTTTGTATTGTTGGATAATGTTTTGAACATTTCCTATATCAAAAGTTGATCGGTTCAGGCACGTTATCTAAAAGCATTGATGTTCTAAATCAAACTACAGTTCTTAGTATACGGAACACACACAAGAGGAAGAGTTCGGAAATGAACGGATTCTTCTTGAGGTATTGTAGACTAGGTCATATCAATGCGACCCGACTGGCTGAAGTTACATATAGATGCATATTTAAAACAGTTTGAATCTACATCTTTTGAAACTTGCCAGTCATGTCACAGAGATAAGATGACCACAGCTCTGTTTATTGGAAACAGAGAAAGAGTTAGTGAACTCTTGGGATGATACATGTTGATGTATGTTAGGTCCCCTGTCTACATATGCCAGGACTGGTTCTTTGTACTTCGTTACATTCTCTGATAATCTCTCAAGATTCAGACATATGTTCCTGTTGAAAAACAAGTCCGAACCTTTTGAGATATTCACAGAATATGATTTAGAAGTAGAAAACCAAAACACGGGTATAAGTATTATGTCCTTTGATAAGATCGAGGAGGAGAATACTTGAGCACGGAAATCCTGGATTATTCTAAAGGAGAATGAGATTCTCTCTCAGCATTACTCCTCCGTATACACCATAGCATGATGGTATATCGGGGCGGAGCAATAGCACCCTATGTGATATGGTGTGCTCTATGATGAGTACTACTGTGTTTCCTATTTCCTGTTGGGAGTTATGCACTTGAGAAGCTGCATACCTATTGAATAGGGTTCAAATCAAATCAGTTGCCTACCACTTCATATTTGATATGATAAGGGAAGAGCCCATCTCTTAAGTTAGTTAAGATTTGGGGTTGTCCAGCCTATGTCTGAAAAGCAAAATCTGGACAAGCTCGAGGCAAGGTCAGTTATGTAGAACTGGAAAGGTTCCAGCTATACAAACTACAGCAGATGATTTGGTAGAACCAAAGGATTCAGTAGATTCCAACGAACCTCAGCCTCTCCGCCGATCTAGTAGGGTTCCTCACCCACCTGAGAGATACTTCGGTTTCTCTATGACAGTGGGAGCGAGGATTGCGTCATGAGATGATGACCCAACTAGTTTCGAGCTGGCCATCAGGAGTGTGACTCTGTAAGAATGGCTGGATGCTTAAAGATCTGAGATGGAATCCATGTACACCAACAAAGTATGGACTTTGGTTGCTATATCTGAAGGGTTAAATCCCCATCAGGAGAAAGTATATCTTGAGAAGATTACTTGGTGTAGATGGAAAAGTTGAGACTTTCAAAGCTAGACTTGTTAAAGCTTTTCGTCATCGACCAGGCGTGGATTATGATGAAACCTTTTCAAGTGGCTATGCTTAAGTCCATCCAGATCCTACTTGCCACGGCTACGTACCATGACTACGATATCTGGCGGTTGGGTGCCATGACTGCTTTTCTAAATGATGCTTTAGAAGAGATCGTCTATAAGTACACAGCCAGAGGGCTTCGTAGACAGTGGGAGCAGCGGAAACGTGTGCAAGATGTTTTGTAGGATAAAGCAGGCATCGCGGAGTTGGAACGTCTGTTTTGATGAAGTAGTCAAAGAGTTTGACATCATCAAAATGGTAGATGAACCTTGTATAAACAAAAAGGTAGTAGGGAGTATAGTGACGATTCTCGTAAAGTACGTGGATGGCATGCTCTTGATAGGGAAGGAGTTTCCTATGCTACGCTCGGTCAATCTCCGTCTATCACAATGATTCTCCATATAGGATCAAAATGATACCTCCTAAATCCTGGGTTTTGGATCTATGAGATAGATCTAATTGGATATTAGGAATCTCACTAGATGTAGCGAGATGGTATCAATCGACCCTGGGGAGAATCACTGGAAGGGTTCCAGGATGACGAGGACGACTGAATGTCAGTCACAGGCATTGTCTTTACCTTAAGTAAAGGGACGGTATGTTGGAAAAGTTCCAAGCTAGATACCGTGGCTAACTAGACGATAAAGGCTGGATACATCGCTATTTAAGATGCTACCAAAGAGGCAGTCTGGGTGTATATTTGTTCATGAGATGAACTACGTTCCAACCATTGTGAGACAATGGAGTTGTGGCTTATGCCAAGGAACGCCGGTCCCATCAGTGATCCAGACATATTCTAAGGCAGTGTCACCAGATCATGGAGATGGTTGATCTCCAGGGTGATCGAGGTTAGGAGAGTAGACTCAGAGGACAACACAGCGGATCCACTCACAAAGGCTTGCTCCCAGAGAGAGATTTTTATGGGATGGTTGAGTATGAGATACTACAACCACTGCTATCAGATGGCCCTAGTGCAAGTGGGAGATTGTTAGTTATATGTATGCCCTAGAGGCCATTACTGTACATTGGATGTATATTGTAGTGGATGCTGGGACATATATAGGGAAGACTTTCTTGCTCGACATGATAGTATGCTATCTGGTTGAACTTTACCTTAACGTGTATACTGATTGTCTCTCTGTTACATGTTGGTAAAGCCCTTAGGATGTGTACTTGACTACCTGAACTATGATGCGGATCATACTAGTGGGGACATGGTAGTCCATAAGTACATCCTTCAAAGTCCCTAGTCGTGGGTGTATCGAGACGGGGCATCGATACACCAGAGTAGACTAGCGTATACCTTCTCGACCTATACAGATGGGCGATGGATGATCCCATATCCATTGGTGTTTGACATCAGAGATGATATACGGGTGCTCAGTGGAGACTGGGTACACTGGACGGACTCGCCGAGAACTCCCAGATGCTATTATACCTTACGTCAGATGGCAGTTCTCTGGTGACACTGGTACAGAGTAGTCTGTTGACCCGAGATCGTCATAGAGTCTTGTGTGGTTCCCACTGTGCTTTGATTTCCATCTTACCACGTCCAAGAGGGCGTGCAAAACGGTGGTTTTTGGGTACAGTCCCGAATCATATGGAGGCAATGAGCGATAGGAGGCGATTCGTCTCTCCCGGTATAGGGAGTTGATGTTGCGCTGTGTTCGATTGGCTATGACCGGAAATCCCTGGCCAGGGTTGCTGAGATTTACTGGTAAGTGTTACCTGTAGTTTCTCGAACTGTTATAGACCTCATATCGACACGACTTATCAAGCTATTGGGGTCTGACGTTTACCACCCCTAGGCGAGATATGCGACATATCAGACGATCAGACCGGACTGTACGGTAAGTGTTACTGGTTGGATTCACAGGAGTGTGAGCGGGCTTGCTCGTCGATCTTCTGATCGCTCAATACCCGGGTGGCCGTTACGTTTAGCAGACCGCTTGCGGCTTGTGGGTGTTTGATATGATCATCACATGCTGCCGGCGTATTGACGAGTCTTTAGAGTCCTACACAGAGGTTTCCTGGCTCAAGCGAAACGAAATAGGAGCGCATATGAGATATGTGCGGGACCGAGAATAATGCATGTATGTGATACCGTATTCTACTCTCGCGATGATTGTATCGAATGGTTGTATGCGATATAACCTAGTTATCGATTCAAGCATTGATTCGATAAACCGATACATAGGATACTAGTCGGTTATATGCGATATGACCGGATCGTTAAATCAAGTGTTGATTTAATGATTTAATATATAATTATATATTTGATATATTACTTTGCATTAACTAGTATCGGTTCACTTTAAATGGATTTTCTCTCTCGGATGTGCACATTGTATATGTGATATACTTTTTGTGCACTTGATTGTATCATGTTTGATGATACATGCTCTTTAGGGTTTGTGTAAAGATTAAACCATGGTTGTGTAATGTTTAGGGTTTTCTTTTTCATTTATTTATTTATTTCATTTATTTTATTTTGGAAAAGAAATGGCAAAAGAAAAGAAAATGGTTGCTAGTTTTGTTTTACATTGAAAGTTCATGAAGCTTTGACTAAGTGACCATTTTGTCTTCATGCTTAACCCTAACCATTCCATTTAACCATTATTTATTCTCTACACTTGACCATGGTTGCAACATGATAAGTATTCAATTTATTTTCTATTTGGAATTAACTTATCATAACATTTATCTTCTTCTTCTTCTTCTTCTTCAAGATGAAGAAGCTTGACTTCATCAATGGTGGATTGATAAAATGAGTGAGAAATCCAATTCTAAAGTCTACCCACTTCCTATTTCTTCATCCTCTACCTCTTGCCAAGTAGTATAGGGTGTTTCCTTCACAAGTTTTCATGGCTTGGTGAAGGTGGAGCTTGATCTTGTGATGCCTCGACGTAGATCATCTTCGGCATCGTCATCGATGACCTAGCCTGCTTTTTCTCCGATGAAGCCAACGCTAGAGCCCGGGATTTGTTTTGGACACCAAGGGGACTTCATTGAGGAGCTATGGAGGTGGAGCACCGGATCTACAAAGGTTGTATTTCCGTTTACACTTTAGTTAAGTTGTTAACTAGCTCGTAGTTTCGCCTAAAATCTAGTTAACGATCCGTATTAGGGTTTCTCGGCACCCGTAAAATTTGAAATTGGCATAGTTGATGCCTTGTGAGACCTCATTTGAGTGCCTAGGAACCCTACAACTTCATCATCCTAATCTATCCTATCCATTTAGATTAGGGTGTTCACTTCATTTAGTGAGTGATAGCTTGTGTTAATGAAACTTCAAGGTAGATCATCTTTGTTATCGAAGATCGGAAGCAAGCATGCATCTTTCTCTTCGTGGAGCCTCTCGAGAGTCCGGAACTTGATGATCGCAGCGAAGGGACCACAACACGGAGCTTATGAAGTGAAGGACCGGACTACAAAGGTTGTAATCCCAAACTCTTAGATGTTAAAGTGTTTAACATGCTTTGTTTCGCCAAATCTCTAGTCTAAGATCTTGGTTTAGGGTTGTTCGGCACGGCTAAATTTTAAATCGGGCATGGTTGATGCCTTATGCACCCTTATGCGTGTGCCTAGTTGTAGGGTTCCTAGTTACACACATGAGGTTCTACAACTGATCAAACATGTCCAATTCAAATTTTTCTATGTGCCAAAGAACCCTAAGCTAGATCGTTACTAGAGGTAAGGCGAAACATATACAAGTAAACAACTTTACTATAAAGTGAAAGTGACTACAACCTTTGTAGATTCGGCCCTCCACCTCTTTAGCTCCGTGATGACGTCCCACCGCTGCGATCATCGGATCCCGGACTCTAGCGATGGCTTCGTCGGAGAAATGATCGGGCTAGGTCGTCGACTTCGATGCCGAAGATGATCTACGTCGAGGCAACTCAAGATCAAGCTCCATCTTCACTTGATCATGAAACTTGTGAAGATAACACACTCTACTACTTGGCAAGTGGTAGAGGATGAAGAAATAGGAAGTGGGTTTACTTTGGAATTGGATTTCTCACTTGGGTTCATCACTTGGAAATTTTCAAGAGAGCTTTCTTCTCTTCATGAAGAAGAAGAAGAAGAAAGAAAAGAAAGTGAATTATGAATAATAGAAAATCAAGTGATCATTATCATTTAGCAACCATGGGTGAGTTTAACTAGTGTAGAGACTAAACTAGGGTTTAGGTGAATGGTTTGGTTAAGGAAAGAAACAAAATGGTCAAAGCTTTTCAAAGCTTCACGAAGCTTCAAGTAAAAAACAAAAGAAGTCACCTTTTTATTTCTTGCCCAAAAATAAATGAATAAAATAAATAATTAAGTCATAACCGTAACCATTAACCTAAACATGGTTTAAAGTAAACACACACCCAAGTTTGCATGTATCATTAAACATGATACAAACTAGTGCACAAACATATATCATATATACAATGTGCACAATCAAGTGAGATAATCAATCTTAAGTGAACAAATACTAGTTAATGTTAAGTAATATATCAAATATTAATTATACATTAAATCATTAAATCAACACTTGATTTAATGATCCGGTCATACTGCATATAACCGACTAATATCAAGTGTATCAATGTATCGAATAAACATTTGATTCGGTAACCCGGCTATATCACATATAACCGACCAATGATACAAATCGCGAGAATAGAATACAGTATTACATACGGGTATTATTCTCGGTCCCGCACATATCTCATATGCGCTCCTATTTCGTTTCGCTTGAGCCAGGAAACCTCTGTGTAGGGGTCTAAAGACTCGTCAATACGCCGGCAGCAGGTGATGATCATATCAAACACCCACAAGCCGCAAGCGGTCTGCTAAACGTAACGGCCACCCGGGTATTGAGCGATCAGAAGATCGACGAGCAAGCCCGCTCACACTCCTGTGAATCCAACCAGTAACACTTACCGTACAGTCCGGTCTGATCGTCTGATATGTCGCATATCTCGCCTAGGGGTGGTAAACGTCAGACCCCAGTAGCTCGATAAGTCGTGTCGATGTGAGGTCTATAACAGTTCGAGAAACTACTGGTAACACTTACCGGTAAACTCAGCAACCCTGGCCAGGGATTTCCGGTTATGGCCAGTCGAGCATAGCGCAACATCAACCCCCAATATCGGGAGAGGCGAATCCCCTCCTATCGCTTATTGCCTCCATGTGAATCGGGACTGTACCCAAAAACCACCTGTTTGCACGACTCAGTAGAGCCATGGTAGGGTGGAAATCAAAGCAGAGTGGGAGACACCCAAGACTCTATGGCGATCTCGGGTCAACAGACTAAGCTGTACCAGTGTCACCAGAGAACTGCCATCTGACGTGAGGTATAAAACCATCTGGGAGTCCTCGACGAGTCCGTTCAGTGTACCTAGTCTCCACTGAGCACCCGCATACCATCTCTGATGTCAAACACTAATGGATATGGGATCATCCATCGCCTATCACATGGGTCGAGAAGATATACGCTAGTCTACACTGGAATATCGATGCCCCGTCTCGATATTCCCACGACTAGGAACATTGAAGGATGTACTCATGGACTACCCAGGCCCCACTAGTATGATCTACATCACAGTCCTGGAAGTCGAGTACACATCCTAAGGGCTTTATCAACATGTAACAGAGAGACAGAAAGTATACATGTTAAGATAAAGAGCAACCAGATAGCGTACTATCATGTCGAGCAAGAAAGTCCTACCTATATATGTCCCAGCATCCACTACAATATACATCCAATGTACAGTAATGGCCTCTAGGGCATACATATAACTAACAATCTTCCACTTGCACTAGGGCCATCTGTAGCAGTGGTTGTCGTATCTAATACTCAACTATCCCATATAAGTCTCTCTCTGGGAAAAAGCCTTTGTGAGTGGATCTGCCGTGTTGTCCTCTGAGTCTACTCTCCTAACCTCGATCACCTTGGAGATCAACTATCTCCATGATCAAGCGTTGCTGCCTCAGAATATGTCTGGGTCACTGATGGGATAGGGGTTCCTGGGCCAAAGCCACACTTCCATTATCACACAATGGTAGGAACCTAGTTCATCTCATGAACCAATATACACCCAAACTGCCTCTTTTGTAGTATCTTTAATAGCGATGTTACCGGCCTTTATCGTCTAGTCTGCCACGGTATCTAGCTTGGAACTCTTTCAACATACCGTGCCTTCACTGAGGGTAAAGACAATGCTTGCGACTGACATTCAGTCGTCCTTATCACCCTGGAACCTTTCCAGTGATTCTCCCCAGGATCAACTGATACCATCTCACTACAACTAGTGAGAATCCTAACATCCATTTAGATTTATCTCATAGATCCAAAACCCAGGATTTAGGAGGTATCACTTTGATCCTATATGGAGAATCCATGTGATAAGAGGAGATTGACCGAGCGTAGCATAGGAAACTCTTTTCCTATCTAGAGTATGTTGTCCACGTACAATACGAGGATGACCACGACACTCCATACTACCTTTTTGTACATACAAGGTTCATCTACCATTTTGATGAAGTCAAAATCTTTGACTACCACATCAAAACAGATGTTCCAACTCCGCGATGCCTGCTTTATCCTGTAAAGCAACTTGCACACGTTTCCGCTGCTCCCACTATTTATGAAGCCCTTTGGATGTATACTTATAGACGTTCTCTTCTAAATCATTATTTAGAAAAGCAGTCATGGCACCCAACCACCAGATATCGTAGTCATGGTATGTAGCAATGTTAAGTAGGATCCGGATGGACTTAAGCATAGCCACTGGTAATGGTTTCATCATTATCCACGCCCGGCCGATGACGAAAACTTTTAATAAGTCTAGCTTTGAAAGTCTCAACTTTTCCATCTACATCAAGTAATCTTCTCAAGATATACTTGCTCCTGATGGGGATTTAACCCTTCAGATATAGCAACCAAAGTCCATACTTTGTTGGTGTACATAGATTCCATCTCAGATCGCTAATCATCCAGCCATTCTTACAGAGTCCCTACTCTCGATGGCCTGCTCGAAACTGGTTGGGTCATCATCTCATGATGCATTCCTCGCTCCCACTGTCATCGAGAAACCGAAGCATCTCTCAGGCGGATGAGGAATCCTACCAGATCGGCGGAGAGGCTGAGGTTCGTCGGGGACTATTGAATCCCTTGGTTCTGTCAAATCATCAGCTGCAGTTTTGTATTGTTGGAACTTTTCCAGTTCTACAAGACTGACCTTGCCTCGATCTTGTCCGGATTTTTCTTTTGACATAGGCCGGACAATCCCAAATCTTAACTTACTTAAGAGATAGGCTCTTCCCATACCATATCTTATATGGAGTGGTAGGCACTGATTTGATTCGAACCCAATTCAATAGGTATGCAGCTTCTCAAGTGCATAACCACATAAAAGAAACAGGTAACTCAGCAATACTCATCATAGAGCACACCATATCTCATAGGGTACTATTGCTCTGCCCCGATATACCGTTGTGCTATGGTGTATACGAAGGAGTGATGCTGAGAGAGAATCTCATTCTCCTTTAGAATAGTCCAGGAATTCTATGCACAAGTATTCTCCTCCTTGATCTCATCATAGGACATAATACTTATACCCGTATTGTGGTTCTCTACTTCTAACTTATATTCTGTGAATATCTCAAAAGTTTCGGACTTATGTTTCAACAGGAACATATGGCCGAATCTTGAGAGATCATCAGAGAATGTAATTAAGTACAAAGAACCGGTCCTGGCATGTGTAGACAGGGGACCTTGCATACATCACTATGTATCAGTCCCAAGAGTTCACTAACTCTTTCTCTGTTTCCAGTAACGGAGCTATGGTCATCTAATCTTTGTGACATGACTGGCAAGTTTCACAAGATGTAAATTCAAACTGATTTAAATATGCATCTAAATGTAACTTCAGCCAGTCGGGTCGTATTGATATGACCTAGTCTACAATGCCTCAAGAAGGATTCGTTCATTTCTGAACTCTTCCTCTTGTGTGTGCTCCGTATACTAAGAACTGTAATTTGATTTAGAACATCAATGCTTTTAGATAACGAGCCTGAACCGATCAACTTTTGATATAGGAAATGTTCAAAACATTATCCAACAATACAAAATTTTATCGTTTCTTTACTTATAAAGAGACTGATATGATTTTGTATATCAGGTTCGGTATCTAATAGCATTTGTTCAGAATCAATGTATTGGTAATACAGGGTGACAGTGACCAACAGACTTGGCTGCAACACTTGCACCATTTTCTGTCTCATGAAACTCATCACCCGTTCTCAGTTCTTTACCTTTCTGTAGCCCATGTAACAAATTACATATGCAGGATCCTGATCTGGTATCAAATACCCAGGATGTAGAGGATACTGAGAAACAGTTCTTTGTAATGAACACACCCGAAGGAGATGCATCTCATGCACTTTCTTCGTTTGGGCGGCATGGGAATCCTGGTATTCCCCTAATTCCTGCTCGGTCTTATAACAATTATAAGTTGGAGCGGGACCAACGTTCCCCAGCTCAGTATAACAAGCGGGTTCGGTCAATACATCCATATTATTATCTTGATTAAGGCGTGATATGGTCGCTACCTGGAGAGAGAGAGAAGAAAACACTCTGCGTGCGCTCTTGCAAGATTAGATTGGTTATATATTTTATCTAATCAGGATGGCTCCCACTGTTTTTATCAAATCTTCCTTCAAACCCTAAAAGGAAATACTAGCCGGGATTAATTACACTCTACAAGTTCGCCAATTTTTTAGCCAGGCCAGTGTTGGTACTTTGAGGGAGGTTCCCCGTGCTTTCGCACGGACCTAATTACAGTAAACCTCGTTTTCCCAGAGGCGTAACCCCGTTGACACTTTTCTAGACACCTACTTGATCGGCTAATTGCAAAGTGCAAAACTCTCCCAGGAGTAACAATTACTCACAGTAGGTATCGGGATCCAACTATCATATAGAAGGTATACAATCTCATTGCAGATTTCAACACTTGAAACTCCCGATAATGGTTTTTACCCCTAGCACCTATGACCTTAACTATGGTCAACAAATCATAAGTACTAGTCAAGTTCTACCCGTCATTTCGTGATTAATTAGACCCACCCACATGACCCTTAACTAAGGTCAACAAAGTCACGCGACTGTCCTAACTAATCGCATCATATGCGGTGTAGGAAGACATCACTTAGCTACCGTACACTGTGCCTTAACTATGGTCAACAAACACAGCACGAATACTAAGTACTCTACTTCCTAAAATGACCCAGGGTTGCGAATGGTTTCTAATAAAACCTTTAACTCTTTGAACTTGATCTCGTTGCGGAATCAAATGGTTTTTAAATGGAGTGTTTTTGAGGCTTTTCTAGTTTTGCTAAAGGGGTCACTCCCGGTGAAGGGATCGTCGGCCCTTTCCTCGTCGAATAAGGTGCATGATATATCATATATACCGCTGTACAAAGCAAAAACTATAGAAGCAATCAAAAGACAAACCGAGGGTTCTAGCATCTGCCAGTTATTGCTAAAGGAGTCACTCCCGGTGAAGGGATCTCGGTCCTTTCCTTATCGAATAAGGTGCAGGATGTTCTACAAGGAACACCGTGATGCAAAGCAAGAACTGTAGCTACCTGTTTTTATTTTTGAAATTCGATTCCACAACATCTTTTAGATTTATTTTCTATCATTAATCTCATTAATGAATGTCCCATCATTTAAGTCCACCTAAACATCACAGATAAATATAACGTATGCGTATGCCATCCGCATTCGCCTCGATGTCCCGTCTGCACCGTTAGGTTAGGTAACTAACGGCAGAGCGGGGCAGGGCTAGCGCGGGTGTAAAACATAAGCAACGTCTATATAATATATCATATATACTATATACAATATCTATCTGAACAAATCACATGATCACATCACAGATAACGCAGCAGAAAATATCATATGAAATATTGGATATACTAGGACATCCGTGTTTTTAATACGAGCCAATATAAAACACGGATTCAACGGTCGTGATGAATAGCCAATCCCACACCCCTAGACCCCTACGAGAGCGGCAAGCAACCCTACCAAATCTAGGGTTAGGAGACCCGGACTCGACTCCTTGAGATGGTCTCCCACTGGACCCTAGAACCCGGTTACTTGTGCTCCCCTCCTTGGGTCTATCCTAATGCGGAAAAGTAAATAATATACATCAACGGTGATATCTTCCGCAACCTGGAAGTGGCCCGATAAAAGAATATTACATACAAGTTTTTACATGAATGAAAATGAAAAACACTCGTCTCACATAAAAAAAAACCCGGCTATTCAAACATGACGATCCAATAGAACATATCCAGCAACACATAACATCACATGTCATCAGCGTAAGTAAATATGCAATTCTCGTTGACATATAGCAACGAAACCGGCGATGTCACATATTACACTTACGGTCGCAGAAAAGAAAGTGTAAAACTACAACAGTTGGAATCCGCAAACTCTTTAAACATCACATGCCTAACCAAATGAATTCCTTAGACATCGCATGCCTAACAATTATAAACTCCGCATTTTAGTCTCAATATGGAAAACACTTTTCAATATCAGGTCGGGCAATTCAACAAGATTCCCGACATCCAGAACGAATGCTCGTCGCAAACTTTAGTGGACGGCCGCACCCCCGATGCCGTCGACGAAGTGCACCAAGGCAGAACACCGCTGCCGCGAGCACCTAAATGGATGCTTTTTGGCGACGGGGTTCTCCTACAGTCACTTGGTCGGGGCTTTGGGGTGTAGCTGTCTATTAAGTTTACCGGCGTGTATCCGCGCACGCAACGTAATTGCGACGGACTTTTGATGACATTAAAATTCCATGGCAACCAATCAAATGAGACTAAATTGCTATGTTTATAACATTCATTCAGTTATCTCATTACAACTTGTGAATTCCAAATATTGTATCACATTTCAGATAAAATAGAAAATGTTAAACTTTCCGATCGAACAATCAAAACACCCAAGTTTTCCCGAAACAGTTCAACACATGAAATAAGTTTAAAAACATTCACTTCATACCACAGTACCAACGGTCCAGCCGTAGAAGGGTCAACCCAACGCCTCACATGTGGCACGCCGTACTGCCCCAAACCCTACGGTTCAAAGGGCAGTTCAAGACGGTCGCATAATCGAGTAAAGGTTTGTTGTCTTCTAGAGGGTCCATCACGTTACTTGCACTACTCAGAATGTCATTAAATTACGGAAAAATCTAACAATTGGAAATTTCCCGGCAGAGGAAAAAGTGGGTATTTATATCCGGTCGAATATTTTAACATATTCTAAAATTACCCGGAAAAACACATAGACAAAATTAGACAATCCGATCGAATCTTCGAGTCCCCAATACAACCCAGAAAACTCAACTCTTGAGTAAGCATTAAAAATTCCCAGAAATATCAGCAACTAAAGAAAGAAATTACTGTGCAAAATTCACAAACTAATGGTACTGTATGGCGCGGAACCGCCGCACGAGCCATGCTCGTGCCGCGTTTCCGCGGCGCTTTAGTGGACTCAGGCGCACGAGCTGCACAGTGTTTCTTAGAAAACCCTGCTGATTTTTCTGCATATTTTTAATCCACAGAAATCCCAGATTTCAAAAATGTACAGAGGATGGTTTTGGATTAGGGTTTCAGGTTCGATCGGACTTCTAACATCGCCTACACTTCGCCTAAAGCTCTAGCTAGGCTCTGATACCACTGTAGGGTTCCTAGGCACACACATGAGCTTCTACAGCTGATCAAACATGTCCAATTCAAATTTTTCTATGTGCCAAAGAACCCTAAACTAGATCGTTACTAGAGGTAAAGCGAAACATATACAAGTAAACAACTTTACTATAAATTGAAAGTGACTACAACCTTTGTAGATTCGGTCCTCCACCTCTTTAGCTCCGTGATGACGTCCTTCCGCTGCGATCATCGGATCCCGGACTCTAGCGATGGCTTCGTCTGAGAAATGATCGGGCTAGGTCATCGACTTCGATGCCGAAGATGATCTACGTCGAGGGAACTCAAGATCAAGCTCCATCTTCACTTGATCATGAAACTTGTGAAGATAACACACTCTACTACATGGCAAGTGGTAGAGGATGAAGAAATAGGAAATGGGTTCACTTTGGAATTGGATTTCTCACTTGGATTCATCACTTGGAAATTTTCAAGAGAGCTTTCTTCTCTTCATGAAGAAGAAGAAGAAGAAAGAAAAGAAAGTGAATTATGAATAATAGAAAATCAAGTGATCCTTATCATTTAGCAACCATGGGTGAGTGTAACTAATGTAGAGACTAAACTAGGGTTTAGGTGAATGGTTAGATTAAGGAAAGAAACAAAATTGTCAAAGCTTTTCAAAGCTTCAAGTAAAAAACAAAAGAAGTCACCATTTTATTTCTTGCCCAAAAATAAATGAATAAAATAAATAATTAAGTCAAAACCCTAACCATTAATCTAAACATGGTTTAAAGTAAACACACACCCAAGTTTGCATGTATCATCAAACATGATACAAACTAGTGCACAAACATATATCATATATACAATGTGCACAATCAAGTGAAATAATTAATCTTAAGTGAACAAATACTAGTTAATGTTAAGTAATATATGCAATATATAATTATACATTAAATCATTAAATCAACACTTGATTTAATGATTCGGTCATACTGCATATAACCGACTAATATCAAGTGTATCAATGTATCGAATCAACATTTGATTCGGTAACCCGGCTATATCACATATAACCGACCAATGATACAAATCGCGAGAATAGAATACAGTATCACATACTGGTATTATTCTCGGTCCCGCACATATCTCATATGCGCTCCTATTTCGTTTCGCTTGAGCCAGGAAACCTCTGTGTAGGACTCTAAAGACTCGTCAATACGCCGGCAGCAGGTGATGATCATATCAAACACCCACAAGCCGCAAGCGGTCTGCTAAACGTAACGGCCACCCGGGTATTGAGCGATCAGAAGATCAACGAGCAAGCCCGCTCACACTCCTGTCAATCCAACCAGTAACACTTACCGTACAGTCCGGTCTGTTCGTCTGATATGTCGCATATCTCGCCTAGGGGTGGTAAACGTCAGACCCCAGTAGCTTGATAAGTCATGCCGATATAAGGTCCATAACGAGCGTGAAACTACTGATAACTCTTACCAATAAATCACTGCAACCCTGGCCAGGGATTTCCAGTTATGGCCAGTCGAGCATAGCGCAACATCAACCCCCAATACCGGGAGAGACGAATCCCCTCCTATCGCTCATTGCCTCCATGTGAATCGGGACTGTACCCAAAAACCACCTATTTGCACGACTCAGTAGAGCCGTGGTAGGGTGGAAATCAAAGCACAGTGGGAGACACACAAGACTCTATGACGATCTCGGGTCAACGGACTAAGCTGTACCAGTGTTCTGTACCAGTGTCACCAGAGAACTGCCATCTGACGTGAGGTATAATACCATCTGGGAGTTCTCGGCGAGTCCGTTCAGTGTACCCAGTCTCCACTGAGCACCCGCATACCATCTCTGATGTCAAACACTAATGGATATGGGATCATCCATCGCCCATCATATGGGTCGAGAAGATATACGCTAGTCTACACTGGAATATCGATGCCCCGTCTCGATATTCCCACGACTAGGAACATTGAAGGATGTACTCATGGACTACCCAGGCCCCACTACTATGATCTACATCATAGTCCTGGAAGTCGAGTACACATCCTAAGGGCTTTATCAACATGTAACAGAGAGACAGAAAGTATACATGTTAAGATAAAGAGCAGCCAGATAGCGTACTATCATGTTGAGCAAGAAAGTCCTACCTATATATGTCCCAGCATCCACTACAATATATATCCAATGTACAGTAATGGCCTCTAGGGCATACATATAACTAACACTAGTAACCCTACAGTGGTATCAGAGCGAAGCTAGAGCTTTAGGCGAAGTCTAGGCGAAGTTTAAAGTCCGATCGAACTCCGAATACCCGGTTTAGACCCCTCTCTGGATTTCTTCTAAAAATGTGATTTTTTCTGCATTAAAAATACTCAAAAAAATCAGCAGGGAATTCTAAGATTTATGGTGAAATACAGGCCCACGACACCATCAAGTCGCCGTGGAACCGCGGCAGGAACCTGCTTCCCGCGGCGGTTCCGCCGCCGTACTCTGGTGTTGTGGACACGTGTCTTCACAGTTATATCTGTATTTATTTCCTGATGATTCTGGGTGTTTTTAATCTTACTCAAGTGTTGAGTGTTCTGGGTTGTATTGGGGACTCGTTGTTTCGATCGGATAATTTAACTTCGTTTAATTTTTTTCCGGGTAATTTTAGAAACCGTTAAAAAGTTCGAACGGATATCAATAACTCATTTTTTCCTCTGTCGGAAATTTTTTCAAAAGTTGGATTTTTTCTCGAGTTTGAAACTTCCGGAAAATCATGCAAGTAATGCGGTGGACCCTCTAAAAGAACACAAACCTTAACTCAATTATGTGACCGTCTGAACTGCCTCTGAACCTTAGGGTTTGGGGCAGTACGGCGTTGCCACATGTGAGGCGTCGGCTTGACCCTTCTACGGCTGGACCATTGGTACTGTGGCATGTGATGGATATTTTTTGAACTCCGCTCAAGTGTTGAGCTATTTGGGAAATCTTGGGTGTTTGATTATTCGATCGGAAAGTTTAACACCGTCTTTTTATCTGGAATGTAATACAATATTTGGAATCCATAGGTAGTTATGAGATAACTAATTTGAATGTTATAAATCCAGCAGTTTAGTCTTATTGATCGGTTGCCACGGGATTTTGATGTGATCAAAAGTCCGTCGCAATCACGCAGCGTACGCGGATACTCGCCGGGTAAACTTCATAGATAGCCACGCCCCATAGCCCCGACCAAGTGACTGTAGGAGAACCCCGTCGCCAAAAGCATCCGTTCGGGTGCTCACGGCAGCGGTGTTCCGTCTTTTTTATCTGGAATGTGATACAATATTTGGAATCCACGGGTAGTTATGAGATAACTAATTTGAATGTTATAAATCTAGCAGTTTAGTCTTATTGATCAGTTGCCACGGGATTTTGATGTGATCAAAAGTCCGTCGCAATCACGTAGCGTACGCGGATACTCGACGGGTAAACTTAATAGATAGCCACGCCCCATAATCCTGACCAAGTGACTGTAGGAGAACCCCGTCGCCAAAAGCATCCGTTCGGGTGCTCGCGGCATCGGTGTTCCGCCTTAGTGCACTTCATCGACGGTATCACGGGTGCGGCCGTTTACTAAAAGTTTACGACGAGCATTCGATCAGGATGTCGGGAATCTTGTTGATTTGCCCGACATGATATTGAAAAGAGTTTTCGATAATGAGACTAAAATGCGGGGTTTATAATTGTTACGCATGCGATGTCTAAGGAATTCATTTGGTTAGGCATGCGATGTCTAAAGAGGTTGCGAATTCCAACTGTTGTAGTTTTACACTTTCTTTTCTGTGACCGTAAGCGTAGTATGTGGTGTATCTGTAACGTTTTAAAAATAATTAAATGAATAAAAGTGTTTAAGTGAATTTTAGGATTTTCGGTAAAGTAAAATGTATTTTTCGTAAAACCAAACCGTGATTGTTTTTCATTATAATTTTAAAAATATCTATTTTAATTATGAAATTACAAGTAAATGGTGTTTATTTAGCCACTTATAAATTTTTAGTTTAATAAAATATTTTTCCTAAATTAATTATTTTAAATATTAACATAAGCTTTATTTTTACACTAAATTAGTGTAAATTACAAATTTAAATGGTTCTAATTTGTAAAAATGAACCATGGCATGTTAGAATTTAGTATGTTTCATGCAAAATTATTTGCAAATTTTTCCTATTTTCTAGAGCTTTCTTGAGTTGCTATAGTAAAGAAATAAATAAATAAATAAATAAAGCATGAAAAGACTTTTATTGATGTTTCTTCTCTTGAAACTTCTACACACTTTTTCCACTCTCTTCTTTCTCTCCCTCACCTCTCTAGGGCCGGCCACAAACCCCCCATGGCTGCCCCCCCCATTTTCCACCTCATTTTTATTCAAAATTCATCAAAAACACATCAAAAATTCAATTAAAATTCCACAAAATCCTATTTATTCCATACTCTTTATTCCTTGCTCATTTTTATATGAAATTTGGAGATGGAAAGCATACATTTTGGAGGCTCAATTCTTGTTTGGATTTCACATTTTGAAGGTATAATTTTCTTTCTTTTGATTTATTGTTATTAGATGTTCATATTAAGCTTAATTAGATTTAATGAATTAATTCTATGTTCTTTTTTTTAAAATGCAAGCTAGGGTTCTAAATTCAAGTTATGATTTTTAATAATTAATTAGGGTTATAGTAGTTAGTTTAACACTTTTAGTATTAGGAAATCTTGCATGGTTATTGTTTAACAAATTGTTATTCAAAAATTGTTTTAAATTAGGAATTTAGTTAACTAGGTTTTTGCAAAATGTGGTTGTGGTTAATATAAAATTCTAATTTGGGTTGTTATCATTGGATTATAGTTTTAGTGGAAATATTAGCATGTTAATGGAAAGAAAAACTTAGTTTGATTGCTAGTTTCTATGGTTAATTGATAAATTGGGATAAAAATTGCTAATTTTGTAAACTAGAATTTAGAAATTCCTATATAAATAAGATTAAAAATATAATTATGGTTTCATTATATCATTATCATCATGAATTGTGGTTTAAGTCATTAATTTATGCAAAATCATGTTTTGTGGTGGAATTGTGGTATTTTGCTTGAAAAATGTTGAAAATTGTTAAAGGGTGCAAACTAGAAATTTCAAATTTATACAAAATTGTGTAATAAAAATATAGTAATGGTTTGTATAGTCTAGTGATGCTATTTAATGAGTTTTATGACCATTGGTTTCATTTAAATGTCAAGTTTTGATGAAAAACGGTAAATTGGCATTTTCGGGTTTTTCGAAAACGGACGATTTGATTGATTTTAGGGTTTTGATGGATTAAATCATGTTTTATATTATAAGTAACGAGTTTTCTAAACTACAAGCTGTTTGTTGATGTTTATCTCGATCAATCGGAGTTTGTACGCCGATATCGAGCGGTATTTGGTTCTTTTGCATGGACGGGACATAGGTTTTAACCCTTGCTTGTTCCTTGTATCGTTTGACTTTTGTATGTGATTCGGTTTACGATGCTATTTATATGTTTGCGTTTAGGTACCCTTCAAGTGGACTGCGGGCGATGAAGAGGAGGATGGCGACACCGTCGTCGGCAGACATGGACCAAGTGAGTAGATGCATATCTACGGGGGGAAGTCGGGTGGATGGCGTTTAGCACCCCCGCAACGTAGAATAGGAATAGTACTTATTGACATTAGGAAACCCGATGTGACCCTAGATTCTTACTGAGCAGGACCCTAGTAATGACCCTAGGCGGGACTGGACTGATTTAGGAAAACCATACCTGAGGATGAATATTTTGGGAGAGGTTCGTAGGTTTCTGATAGAAACACACACGCACACACTAAAACTTGACATGGCGTATACGTATATATGTGTATATATATAAAACTAGGTATAGGTGTATATATATACACAACACGTATATGGGATTCGTTGATGTGATATGATATCTGAGGTATGATGAAACAGTATAACTGGGCTTGATGCCGTGATTCTTGACTATACAGTCGTATTAAAGTGTTAGCGGATCTTTAGAGAAAGAGATAATGAACATGAATATATAAATTATGAAGGGTGGTGGTGATATTGAGGTACATGGGACGCTAAAATAGTACCTGGGCTGTAGCTTGTGACTTGATGACGATAAGATATCGGTATGACTTAATCACAATATGATACATATGACATGATATTTCTGAGGATAAACTAATGATGCTTATCATGATGGCAATGATATATGATTGATGTATGCGATCACAGTTTAGCACCTTGATCATGAGATGTGTTGATGATGACATTATACGAATGAGGAGATGTAAGTGCACGGCGGCGCCCCGGCCGTCAATCCGACGTCCAAATGCGGAAGCGGTGATAAACTTTAAATTTTCTTGAACTGGAAAACCGCCGCGCACTAATACCCGGATCGAACCATTAATTAGTCCTAGCTAACTACAAGATAGGGAAGAGAGATATACCGACGATCCAAGTCCTCCGGTCTTCTCGTCATAGTCCCGATCTCCTGCGGAAAGTCCCGTCTCCTCCTCGTCGCCGGAAGTGCACCACATCGCCTACTTCTTTTACGGGCTCCCACCTCAATGCCGAGGCAACTCGGGCACGAAGCTGGCTAGTCCACGTGCCCAAGATTTGCTGTAGAAAATAGTAGAACTAGTGTCTCATTTGGGGTTTATGGAGGTGCCATTTTGGAGGAGGAAATGAGGTATGAACTTTTGTGGAGGAACTTGGGGATTTTTCTAGCATCAAGAGAGCAAAAATCCCCACTACAAAAATGGGCAACCCACCCTCATGGTGGCCGGCCATCACTAGAGGAAAGGGAGAGTGAGAATCAAAATGGGAGCCATTCTCATATCATCCAAGAGAGAGAGAGAGGAATGGTTATCATGAAAAGCAATGATCACAAAATCAAAACCATACTCCAAAAACCCACCCACCACAACCATGATTGCTCACAAAGTCAAGCAATCATGAAAGAAGAAGTCAAGGTCAAAAGAATGGTGCACCATCATGATACAAGTATGCAAAGACCCCCTCCACAAATGCTTATTTGCAACAATGCAAATAAGCCCTCCTCCACCAATCTTCGGCCAATGAACGATACAAAGGAAATCGACCGAAACGGAAAGCAAACTGGCAACTCCAGAAAACTGGTCCCGTAATAAATTACAGGAAAACCCCGATAATGTGCATACCCACCCGCATTTGTATTCCGACCGAAATACAAATGCAATGAGACAAAATCTACACTGTACTATACTAGGATCCGGCTTAAACCAAAGCCGGCCAGTAATATCCGTTCGATCCTGATCCGTGCAATACCGCACGTATCTGATCGAACCCTGCCATATATCCATACGGCCTATAGTACAAACTGTCCGATCCTGATCCGTGCAATACCGCACGTATCTGATCAGACCTTGCCATATCTCCATACGGCCTCTACAACCTTTCGCCCGAAAGCTGAGTAACAGAATGTGGGGGACTCTAAAGACTCGTCGACACCTTGGTCGTGGATTTAACCACTAGCACGTTAGAGGTATAAGCCAATACAAAATGGGCCACCAGGTATTGACTAAAAGGGACGTCTGTGAGCGAACTCAGCCTGACAACCCTACTGAGCCTGTCAGTGACAATATCCGTACAGTCCGGTCCGTTCGTCTATGAGCATCGCATGGCGGGCCTAGGGGGTTGGTAAAAGTCAGACCCCCAAAAGCGGTACAAGTCGTGTCGGAGTGTAGCCCAGAATACCCTGAGATACTACTGGAATACCTACCAGTAAATCTCCTTGCCTCGGCCGAGGGCTTCGTGTAATGGCTCTCCTAGACACAGCGCGACCTCACCCCCAATACCGGGAGAGACGAACCCCTGAAGATACGCTCACTGCCTCCATGTGGCTCGGGACTGTACCCAACTAAAACCTGTTTGCACGACTCCCTTGAGCCGTGGTAGGGTAGTAATCAAAGTACAGTGGGAACTCACACGAGACAAATGACGATCCCCAGGTCGATGAACTAACCTGCACACATGTCACCAGGGAACTGCCATCTGACGTCTGGTATATGACCAACTAGTATGTTCCCGGCGAGTCCTGTCCGGTGTACTCATAACCCAATGAGCACCTGTATACATCTTAGGTGATCCAACTGACACCAGTGGCTTGTGAGACCGGCCACCGCCCCTCGTCGGGGTCTCGACTGTATACACTAGTCTACTCTGGAGTATCGATGCCCTGTCTCGAAACTCACACGACTAGGGACCATTTAAGGATATGCTTATAGACCCCAGCTCCCACTTATATGATCGCCCTCATACTGCTGGTGGTCAAGCAATAATCCTAGGGGCTCTACCAACGTGTAATAGCGACTTGTCAGGTCACTTAAAGCAGTACACGATGATAAAGGTAAACCAGATAGCATACTATCATCTCGAGTAAGACTGTTCTACCGGGATAGGTCCTCCATCAATCATTGCAATCACGTACCTGTGACCTAATAATTGACTCTGAGGGCACTATCTCCAACAATCTCCCACTTGCACTCAAGGCTAATTATTGCGATGTCGCATACTCACAGCCCGTGTGATACCGAACACCCAACTCCTGTACTAGTCAGTCTCACAAAGCTCGTTTGCGAAACTATTGCGTTCGAGCAATAGCCTTAGTGAGTGGATCCGCTTTGTTGTCTCTTTCAATGTCTCTCTATATCTCAAGTTCGCGGAGAAACCCATCTCCCGAAATGAGAAATACCCGTCTTAGAATGTGTCTGGATGTCTGATGGGACATAGCTCATAAATGAACTCCAAATCCAAACTTCTTAGACTGTATCGTCAACTGAACTTAATCAGTATTCTGCGCCATGCCTCCATCAGTATTGCCTTAGACCACCTGTCCAAAATACTGCCCCTCATCAGAAGGAAAATTATAACTCTGACAACCTCCTTGTCGTCCATGTCACCTTGGAAGCCTGGGATGATAACTGTCTCCCGAATGAGGCTGTCGTTATCATATCCCTAGAACATCCACTTATGTTCTAAAACTGCTTCCAACTGTTTCTCCAGGATAGGATCAATTTCAACTTATTGCATCTAGTGCAAGAACAACATCTGGTGTGGTACTTGACATCTCATGATTGACTCAATTGCCTGAGCAAGTGATCTGCCAATCATGCACATCCCTCTCCCCTTTAGTCTGTAAGACACCTTTAGAGAGGGTGACTCCATCACCTGCAGGTACACTACCGTGCCAGGAGTCGTCCATTCTAAATACTCTTAGAATGCTGTCTAAGTACCCTGATTGGGAGTCTATCCAAATCTAGATCTAAAACCATAGATCTAGTAACCAGTATGTCTGATATAAAATCCATTTCCTTTGTGGAGAAACCACTGTGTGACGACCAAAGTACAACCGATTGTAGTATAGGAGTTTCTTTTCCTATTCTGTGTATGTCATCCAAATACCAGGATATCACACCCTACTACCTTCTCAACAGATCCATCCCCTATTCTGATGAAGTCAAACCCATGACTGTCACGTCAGAAATAGATGATCTATCTCCGCTATATTTGCTTTAGTCCATAAATAGACATAAGCAACCTGTCCACCAATGCTTCCGCTGCTCCCACCGACTAGGACAACCCTCTGGCAGAGTCATATACACGTACATTTCTAAAACTAGTTTAGAAAGACGCTATACTCATCCTCCTGCCGGGTCTCACAGTCTGGAACAACAGCAATGGCAAGTGTGGGTAAACAAGAACTTCCCTGTCACCGTCCTTGAGGCTACCGGAGTACCTCTCGGGTGCCTGAAGTTACCCACCATATCTGCGGAGTGGCCAACAGAATGTCAATCCAGATTGAATCTTTAGGTTCCTTGTCAAATCTTCAGTAATCGTTTGTGGTTCTGGAATCACTTCCAGTTCTACCATACTCCCACTACTGTTTTCAGAAAAAATCCATTTTTAATAAAACTGTGGCGAGTCAAGAACAATATCTCTATTGTTCATCCAGATGGTAGAAAGTCAACCCTCGTCATAGCCTGGGTCAACCCACAAACAGCCATTACAGAAACGTGCCTTGAGTTGTCCAGTGTCTGGTTTTAATCATAAGCCGGACAACTCCCCGTACCTTAACACCGTTAAGATATGAACTGTTCTATATCCCATATAGAAGCAGAGGCACTGATTTAATTGAACCAAATTCAAATCATGCAGCTGTCTCCAGTGCATGTCAACTAAATGGAAGGAGGTCGATCAGCGTTTACTCAACTTAGGAATGCTTCCAATTATGAGTAACCTGAAAGAGAAGCAAGATCTCTTTATCATTACTATCAACTGAATACCATAGACAAGTATCTACATCTTCGATCTCTTTGAAGAATCCCGATACTTGCTATACCTGGTTCTCTACTCTATTCAAATACCTATAACTTCTCAAAATTCAGACCCTGTGTTTCCGCGAAACACCTGTCTAAAAACTAGAGAAGTCATAAGTAAACCGAATATAGTACGAGGACCAACCCCTCTGTCCTGATGGACCCTGGACAACATACAATACTCTGTATAAGTCCCTTGAGTCTGATAACTCATTCACTGTGTGTCGTAGGTTAAAAACTGTACTTATAGTTAAGAAGAATTACACCGCTGTTTAATGCTCCTTACCTAACCATCCACTGATGTAGGTAAATGTCACAGACATAATTTCAAAAAGGTATATCTCACTCTATGAAAATAGACGTACAGATATATCGATTTGAAATTGGTGCATAACAGCGGATATTCAAAACCAAATATTTGCCGACCGGCAAACAACCCAGGTGACTTCCTCAAATATCACCGATTACAACGAATCCCGATATAATGAGGATGATCACCCAATTCCCAATAACTTACTCTCACTCATCATCTGTAAAACCATACAGATGTGAGAATCGTACCTGGTAAATACATACCCTGGAGCAAGTGTCTAATCGGGAAATCAGTTTTCCTTTAACAGTACACAGTGAGACTGAAAACATCGAAATGTTTCGATGGGGTATCCTGGTATTCCTAGTAATGCCTCTTCCAGATTCACGACTGTAACCGTATAATTCTTTGCCACCTCTCCAAATCCCTTCATATGTCTTTAGTCTTTACCTTCTGCACACCCCTTTAGGCCAAATGGTTTTCTTCCTTCCCTACCGTTCGGCACCAGCCTATGGTTTGGAAGAAGACTATCCAATAAGCATAATGGGTGTACTGTCCCAATCCTAGGAACACTCGCAATGAGAGAGGGTGAAGATAAAAGACAACCGAATAAACCTTATTCCTATTTCTCCTGGACCAGAATCCTTCCCCGGATTGGAACAAGTTCCATTCGAGTTCGTATATAACCATACGATGGAGTATCCAATAAACTGTGGATCTTCGTAGTGATACGGAGTGTCCTGGAGAAATACAAAGGTGATTTTAGGATTGGCGAAGGAATACTTGGTTTGGTCGTGAATATCTGTTGCAATTTACTTTGCCCTCTAACTAATCCCTTACTTTGTCTGAACTTAATACCTTCTGCACACCATCGTTATGCTAATTGGTTTTCTTCATTCCCTACCGGTCGGCACCAGCCTAAGGTTTGGAAGAAGACAATCCAATTTGCGTAATAGGTGTACTACCCCTAAACCAAGGAGTACTCGTAACCTGAGAGAGGGTAAAAGGAAAAGACAACTGAATAATCCTATCCGTTTTCTCCAGAACCGGAAACCATCCTCGAATAAATTCTTTCGAGTTCGTATCTAACCATACGATGGTTTTGTCCAATGGAAGTGGACGTTCGTGGTAAAACGGGGTGTCCTGGAGAAAAGGGTAAAAGTAGGAGTGGCAATGAGGTTTGCAACTCTGACAATCCAAAAGCCGGTGTTTAAGAAGGTTCGGTTAATTTTGGTCACTGAGTCATAGTCTTAGGGTCGGGTCAATGGTCGCTGCCAAAGAGAGAGAGAAAAGAAACACTCAGCGTGCACTCTAACCTAGATCAGAATGGTTACCAATTTATCTAATCTGGAAACCTCCCACTGTACCTCAAATTCTCCTCCAAACCTGAAAGAAGAATTAGTCGGGATCAGCCGAAGAGTATACCAACTCATCAGTGGGAATCGGGATCCAACTATCATCGCATGATAACATGACGGAATCCGCTCACGTCATCACACTCCAGAAGGTATGCGCATATCTGGCAAGTTTCAGTTCTTTTGAAACTCCCGATGTGATTTCTGCCCCATGCTCTTATGACCTTGACTTTGGCCAACATATCATAAGTCACATGTCAAGTTCTACCCGTCATTCTCCAGGTTAATTTGAATCCACCCGTACATACCCTTGACTTTGGCCAACATGGCAGTACGACTGTTCCAAACCAACGCATCTATCTATGCTGCATATGAATACCCAATAGCTACCAATCACTGTGCCTTGACTTTGGCCAACATACACAGCTTGAATACTATTGACCATCCATATGAAACGACGGAGGGCTACGAATGGTTTCTGGCGAAAACCTTTAACGTAATGAACTTGATATCGTTGAAGGAACGGATAGCTTTTTGAAAATATAGTGACGAAGACCGTTGCTAAAGAGGTCACTCCCGGTGAAGGGATCTCGGCTCTTTCCCCGTAGAATGAGGTGCAGGATATTCCAACTGAATACCACGGTGCAAAGCAAAAGTAATCGGCTATAGTGAAGTTAATTCCCTGACGCAAACTTCTGTCCAAGGGGTCACTCCCGGTGAAGGGATCTCGGCCCTTGCCTCGTCGACTGAGGAGCAGGATATTCTGAATGAATACCGCGATGCAAAACAAAAGTGAACGTCCTTGCAATAACAGCTTTTTGAAAAGTGTTCCAACAACATCAGATTAGGTTTGTTTTTAACTTGCATTGATCCGAATCAACGCAGTCCCATCAATTGATCACACCAAAAAGAACGAAAATATACTGATGTAAGTATATGCCATCCGCATTCGCCACTGGGTCCCGTCATTACCCGTTAGGTTAGCTAACTAACGACAGAGCGGGGACTGGACTAGCGCGGATGCAAAACATATACAACATCTACTAATATATATACCAATATATTATATTCGCTCAAGGCGTGAATAAAATGCAACATCACAGAAAATGTACAGCATCACAGAAACAATACAGATATCTGGGATCCCCGGGTTTCACAGAGCCGCTGAAACCCGACGTTCCCCTGGTCGTGTGGATAGCCTGTGCAATGAGAACCTAGACCCCTACGGGCGTGGCAAGTCACCCGCCAAAACCTGAAGCGAGGCAGCCCCTTTCAGCTCCGTGAATGGACCACCCAGCACTTCACGGAATCCGGTAACTTGGGCACCCCTCCTGGGTCAACCTGTACCCCCTACGAGTGCGGCGAATAGCCCGCCAATCCTAGAGTGAAGCCCCTTCCGTCCCAATGCCATGAGATGCGGGCTTGTTGCCCTCTAGAACCCGGCTATCCGTGCACCCCTCCGCGGGGCAATCCTAGTACAGAAAGTAAAATATACATACAACGGGTACATCGACCGCAACCTGGCCGTGCCCCAAAATAATAATACAATCAGGCAGTGACGGCAGTCCACATGTCGGACGCTCGCCCCGCAATATCAAATGTACATAATACAACCACAACTGTACTAGCATTGCATCCAGGCTATCCCCCACGACCGATCCGCAACATCACAGCAAAAACAGAACATCAACGTGAAATTCACGTTCGCAAATCCGTCTAACCGGGCTATAGCAGTTAGACCGGATTTACCGATCAAGTGACATTCACGGTCGCAGATATAATGTAAATACTGTGAAATAATGTGTTTTAAATATCCGATCAATCAAAATTTAACAAGTGGGCCCCCAAGCAATACTGTAGCACTCACAGAAATCCTGGGCCCAATTTTAATATTCCAAAACCCCTATTTTTAGCCCAGAAAGAGACTGTAGAAAATTGATGCAGCAAACCCAACACAGTGCGGCGGAACAGCGGCCCAAAGGGGTGTTTGGCCGCGGTTCCGCGCTCCCGTAGTGGAATTGGTCCATCGAATTTCTACAGAACTCTTATTTCTTCTAGCACATCACTTTTCTGTAACCTGAAAAAAAATTTGAGACCAAAAAATTTCAACAGAAAACTGTCGCGAACAAAAATGTAGATTTTGGAATTTTGGTCGATCGGAAATCCAAAACACATTAAGGCAAGCTAGACTAAGTTAATGGCGAGGCTCTGATACCACTGTAAGTGCACGGCGGCGCCCCGGCCGTCAATCCGACGGCCAAATGCGGAAGTGGTGATAAACTTTAAATTTTCTTGAACTGGCAAACCGCCGCGCACTAATACCCGGATCGAACCATTAATTAGTCCTAGCTAACTACAAGATGGGGAAGAGAGATATACCGACGATCCAAGTCCTCCGGTCTTCTCGTCATAGTCCCGATCTCCTGCGGAAAGTCCCGTCTCCTCCTCGTCGCCGGAAGTGCACCACATCGCCTACTTCTTTTACGGGCTCCCACCTCAATGCCGAGGCAACTCGGGCACGAAGCTGGCTAGTCGACGTGCCCAAGATTTGCTATAGAAAATAGTAGAACTAGTGTCTCATTTGGGGTTTATGGAGGTGCCATTTTGGTGGAGGAAATGAGGTATGAACTTTTGTGGAGGAACTTGGGGATTTTTCTAGCATCAAGAGAGCAAAAATCTCCACTACAAAAATGGGCAACCCACCCTCATGGTGGCCGGCCATCACTAGAGGAGAGGGAGAGTGAGAATCAAAATGGGAGCCTTTCTCATATCATCCAAGAGAGAGAGAGAGAGGAATGGTTATCATGAAAAGCAATGATCACAAAATCAAAACCATACTCCAAAAACCCACCCACCACAACCATGATTGCTCACAAAGTCAAGCAATCATGAAAGAAGAAGTCAAGGTCAAAAGAATGGTGCACCATCATGATACAAGTATGCAAAGACCCCCTCCAAAAATGCTTATTTGCAACAATGCAAATAAGCCCTCTTCCACCAATCTTCGGCCAATGAACGATACAAAGGAAATCGGCCGAAACGGAAAGCAAACTGGCAACTCCAGAAAACTGGTCCCGTAATAAATTACAGGAAAACCCCGATACTGTGCATACACACCAGCATTTGTATTCCGACCGAAATACAAATGCAATGAGACAAAATCTACACTGTACTATACTAGGATCCGGCTTAAACCAAAGCCGGCCAGTAATATCCGTTCGATCCTGATCCGTGCAATACCGCACGTATCTGATCGAACCCTGCCATATATCCATACGGCCTATAGTACAAACTGTCCGATCCTGATCCGTGCAATACCGCACGTATCTAATCGGACCTTGCCATATCTCCATACGGCCTCTACAACCTTTCGCCCGAAAGCTGAGTAACAGAATGTGGGGGACTCTAAAGACTCGTCGACACCTTGGTCGTGGATTTAACCACTAGCAGGTTAGAGGTATAAGCCAATACATAATGGGCCACCAGGTATTGACTAAAAGGGACGTCTGTGAGCGAACTCAGCCTGACAACCCTACTGAGCCTGTCAGTGACAATATCCGTACAGCTCGGTCCGTTCGTCTATAAGCATCGCATGGCGGGCCTAGGGGGGTGGTAAAAGTCAGACCCCCAAAAGCGGTACAAGTCGTGTCGGAGTGTAGCCCAGAACACCCTGAGATACTACTGGAATACCTACCAGTAAATCTCCTTGCCTCGGCCGAGGGCTTCGTGTAATGGCTCTCCTAGACACAGCGCGACCTCACCCTCAATACTGGGAGAGACGAACCCCTGAAGATACGCTCACTGCCTCCATGTGGCTCGGGACTGTACCCAACTAAAACCTGTTTGCACGACTCCTTTAAGCCGTGGTAGGGTAGTAATCAAAGTACAGTGGGAACTCATACGAGACAAATGACGATCCCCAGGTCGATGAACTAACCTGCACACATGTCACCAGGGAACTGCCATCTGACGTCTGGTATATGACCAACTAGTATGTTCCCGGCGAGTCCTGTCCGGTGTACTCATAACCCAATGAGCACCTGTATACATCTTAGGTGATCCAACTGACACCAGTGGCTTGTAAGACCGGCCACCGCCCCTCGTCGGGGTCTCGACTGTATACACTAGTCTACTCTGGAGTATCGATGCCCTGTCTCGAAACTCACACGACAAGGGACCATTTAAGGATATGCTTATAGACCCCAGCTCCCACTTATATGATCGTCCTCATACTGCTGGTGGTCAAGCAAGAATCCTAGGGGCTCTACCAACGTGTAATAGCAACTTGTCAGGTCACTTAAAGCAGTACACGATGATAAAGGTAAACCAGATAGCATACTATCATCTCGAGTAAGACTGTCCTACCGGGATAGGTCCTCACTCAATCATTGCAATCACGTACCTGTGACCTAATAATTGACTCTGAGGGCACTATCTCCAACAGGAGACACCTAGGAGATACTTAACTGTACCCCGATATTGGGATGCCGTACGATGGATTTTACCGTACGAGGCTTTGATTAGATGATTGATCCACACTCTTGATTCGAGGAAGCCGTACTTCGTACGTGACGCTATTGAGGCGGGATCGCCGACTATTGGAGATATTGATTCAGACCTTAGGTAGACTCTAGTTTCTTACTGACTAGTCTATTAGGTTTAGTTCCTTAGGATGTTAGATGGATACTAGTTTAGGTTCGACTCACATAGTGGTAGTTGTACTCGTATCTCGCAGAGGAGTGGATAATGCACATCTGTATTTACATTCATACTGTAATCATCATGGTGCATGTTCTTACATATGTTGCTATAAGCAGTATAAACCTTACCTGTTAGGACACCAGCACCATTACCGATGATGCGCATATTCCACGCACACTTATTTGCCAGCTCACACACATCATCATCGGTAATTGCTATGTCACGTACACTTTAGATCATATTATCTTTTATTGATAGAATCAGTTAACAACTAAACCGATATAATATTGTGATTACTCTCTGATGTTAGTATAAGACATGATATTTATTACTTAGACATCCATGCATTCATATTTTCATGTTATCGCACAGTAGTATGGGCATATGCCGAAACTTATCATATACTTACTCATGATTTTGAGATTTGGATTTCTATGAGATTTCTGGATTTTTGGGGAAAACCGCAAAAATATATAAAAACTTCTCTCTCTCCTCTTCTCTTTTTAAAATAAGATGCGGTTTTCTCGTGATGTATGTGTCGTACACCATGAGTATTTCATGTTTTCTGTTGGATTTCGAGACCCGATTCGAAGAGTGGATGAACCGTCTCGGGTACATGGTGGGCCCGGTATGGTACCCTGGGGCAAGAAGATCGAGTTGTAGACGATGAGCCTGGCAGGGGAAGGCTACCTACCGGTGATGTCTGGCGCGGCGGATATCCGGAGGATACCGACCGTTGTCGTGAGATTTGATGATATGGGCCGATCCGGACTGACGGAGCCCGAGGTATTGAGACTATGAGACTTGAGATTTACATGTTTGTGTCGATGCTTGACACAGATTTCCATGGATTTCATTGTTGAGATTTCAGATTCTTATACACATTTTACTATGATAACAGCCAAAGATTTCTTATACAGATATACCTGGATTTCAGGATTGCTTATTTTACATTCATGGCGCATGCATATCCATTCATATAACATAGTACTATATGAGGCACTGACACGAGCACAGAGTATCTGCACTTACACGTAGTATTACCCTGCTATTAATAAAAGTTGAGATTAGTAGTGTATTATTATGACCTAGGATAGCGTCGTGCATTCGATTTCTTTTTGTAGATGTCTTCTACTCACAAGTTGGCAACTCACCCCCGTTGTGCCAAATTTTATTACAGGTTCGATGTACAGGTTTCCCTGGCAGCTTGCTGGCACATCTATTCTTTCAGGGTGATTTGCACGGTAGGTTGGTTCACTTGTATCCGAACCACCATTGTACTTTTAATCATTCATTTGTATCTAGTAAGCTCCATCAACCATATTTGTATTACTTGATAAGTTTATTGGACCAGTCTTTTATTTCGACCTTAGAGTCGCGCATGTATTATTCTGATCTGGTGGTTTTGTTTTCTTTGAGTTTTGAGCCTCGCATTTTGGCGTTGTATATTATTGTGCTTGTTGTGGTTGTTTCTGCCTGTTGGCGTTGATGCTAGCTCCTGTTCGGGGATGCTTTTTATTGTTTATGTATATTATACTTGTGGTACCTGTTTGGGGGCCAGTTTTTATAGAGGAGGCTCTGCCGAAATTTTTGGTAAAATTTGCTGATGTTTTTTTAGACTTGTTTTCTTTTTTTTTTTTTTCTTCTTCTTTTAGGGTTTAGATTTCTGGACTTCGGCTTACTTAGGTTATGTGGCGCCTCTAGACGCTTCGTAATTTAAGTGCCGGTCACATTCCGTACATTCGGGTCATGACAAAGTTGGTATCAGAGCGCTAGGTTTAACCTTGTATAAGTCTAGGTGACCCTTGGTTGATGGAGTAGGCGATTTAGGTAGAGTAACGTACCGTGGGTATGGTCCGCGGCATACTTACGATACGCTACTCTGCTTAAGGAGCCTTAGAATGTACATTTGTTTGCACCATATTTCATTCGTTCCTTTGATCTATCTTCGTCGATGTCGGAGGGTGGTTCCTGTTACCACAGGGCGCACTAGCAGAGGGAGCTGCGGCTCGAATGCGATAACCATTAGAGTATTGGTTATTCTTGAGGATTGAAGCATTGCTTAGCGTGCGGACGAAGGGTATTCACATGCCGTCCGGATGAAGTTAAAGGGTTCGAACGATTATCAGAAAACCATTTTCCCAAGTTTAAGGTATTCGGAAGAACATGCAGGTATTTCGATGGACCCACTAGAAGAATGAAACCCTAACTCGACATAATGACCCCGAGAACGCCCTTGAACCTTAGGGTTTACGGCAGTTCCGCGGTGCCATTAGTGAGGCTTGGGTTTGCCCTTCTACGGCTGGATCATCGATGCTGGGGTATGTACCGGATATTTTTAAACTGTACTTGAGTGTTGAGCTCTCGGGGAATTATGGGATTTTGATGGATCGATCGAAAAGTTTAATGTAGTCCGGATATCAAGTGAAGGGATCGACTATGTGGGAGACTCTAGACATGAGTATTGCCGTTGGTAGCGCAGTCAGCACACCTATGAAAGAACGAGTTCGAAGCAGTCGACATCAGAGGAAAGAGGCGCACATTGACGATAGTGTTTACGAATGTGATTTAGTGATTTGAATTTCATATTTTCGTTGATTGGATTTTTGTATTTTGAGGACTTTGTTCTACGATTGGTATTTTATGTGTTTACCTTTATTCTATCTGTGTTTCATATATCAGTTGTATTGATGTTGTTTAGTACACACCCAGTACACTTGATTTGGTTTTATATATTTTGAGATTTTTGATTTGATTTCGTGCATAGGGGTTACACATGATTTTGACATATGTTTCGACCTAGTTTTCATGCATTTTTGTACTGTGATTTTGATTTTGATATTCGATGTATGTTTTCGTGCACCATGTGCACCTGATTAGGATTCTTGCGCATACTTGGCCCACTTGATGCGATTTTGTGCACACCAGATGCACTTAATCGGGGTTTTGTGCAGATTAGATGCACCTGATATTGAGTCGTGCACGCCCGTTGCACTTGACAGATGTTTTTGGTGCACACCTGTTGCACTTAGTTTTGTTTTTGTGTGTATTCATAGTATCTTTAGTTGGTTTCGATTTCAGTGCGCACCGGACGCACATGATATTTTTATGATGTGATTGGGATTGATTTCAGTTTGAGCAGTATGTTTTCATAGTCATTATTATTTGATTTAGTAACCAGGCGGGACGTGTATGTTAAATAAAAGATATATATATATATATATATAACTATTTTTTAAATTAAACATCCGCCACTTATACCGTGACACGTGCATTGCACGGCGAATTTTCAAGAGGGGTTTTTGTATGCTTCATTATTATGAGGCTTAGGCGATTTTACTAGGATGCGAAATATATATAAGTTATAGATTGATGTATATTATGATGGTTTTAACATTGGGTTATGATATTTTATTCTCGCCATAACTCCGATGAACCATGGCATGTTAGAATTTTAATTTAAATTCGGGGACCGAATTTCTTAAAGGGTGGAAGATTGTAACGTTTTAAAAATGATTAAATAAATAATTAAATGAATAAAAGTGTTTAAGTGAATTTTAGGATTTTCGGTAAAGTAAAATGTATTTTTCGTAAAACCGAACCGTGATTGTTTTTCATTATAATTTTAAAAATATCTATTTTAATTATGAAATTACTAGTAAATGGTGTTTATTTAGCCACTTATAAATTTTTAGTTTAATAAAATATTTTTCCTAGATTAATTATTTTAAATATTAACATAAGCTTTATTTTTACACTAAATTAGTGTAAATTACAAATTTAAATGGTTCTAATTTGTAAAAATGAACCATGGCATGTTAGAATTTAGTATGTTTCATGCAAAATTATTTGCAAATTTTTCCTATTTTCTAGAGCTTTCTTGAGTTACTATAGTAAAGAAATAAATAAATAAATAAATAAAGCATGAAAAGACTTTTATTGATGTTTCTTCTCTTGAAACTTCTACACACTTTTTCCACTCTCTTCTTTCTCTCCCTCACCTCTCTAGGGCCGGCCACTAATCCCCCATGGCTGCCGCCCCGCCATTTTCCACCTCATTTTTATTCAAAATTCATCAAAAACACATCAAAAATTCAATTAAAATTCCACAAAATCCTATTTATTCCATACTCTTTATTCCTTGCTCATTTTTATATGAAATTTGGAGATGGAAAGCATACATTTTGGAGGCTCAATTTTTGTTTGGATTTCTCATTTTGAAGGTATAATTTCTTTCTTTTGATTTATTGTTATTAGATGTTCATATTAAGCTTAATTAGATTTAATGAATTAATTCTATGTTCTTTTTTTTAAAATGCAAGCTAGGGTTCTAAATTCAAGTTATGATTTTTAATAATTAATTAGGGTTATAGTAGTTAGTTTAACACTTTTAGTATTAGGAAATCTTGCATGGTTATTGTTTAACAAATTGTTATTCAAAAATTGTTTTAAATTATGAATTTAGTTAACTAGGTTTTTGCAAAATGTGGTTGTGGTTAATATAAAATTCTAATTTGGGTTGTTATCATTGGATTATAGTTTTAGTGGAAATATTAGCATGTTAATGGAAAGAAAAACTTAGTTTGATTGCTAGTTTCTATGGTTAATTGATAAATTGTGATAAAAATTGCTAATTTTGTAAACTAGAATTTAGAAATTCCTATATAAATGAGATTAAAAATATAATTATGGTTTCATTATATCATTATCATCATGAATTGTGGTTTAAGTCATTAATTTATGCAAAATCATGTTTTGTGGTGGAATTGTGGTATTTTGCTTGAAAAATGTTGAAAATTGTTAAAGGGTGCAAACTAGAAATTTCAAATTTATACAAAATTGTGTAATAAAAATATAGTAATGGTTTGTATAGTCTTGTGATGCTATTTAATGAGTTTTATGACCATTGGTTTCATTTAAATGTCATGTTTTGATGAAAAACGGTAAATTGGCATTTTCGGGTTTTTCGAAAACGGACGATTTGATTGATTTTAGGGTTTTGATGGATTAAATCATATTTTATATTATAAGTAACGAGTTTTCTAAACTACAAGCTGTTTGTTGATGTTTATCTCGATCCATCGGAGTTTATACGCCGATATCGAGCGGTATTTGGTTCTTTTGCGTGGACGGGACATAGGTTTTAACCCTTGCTTGTTCCTTGTATCGTTTGACTTTTGTATGTGATTCGGTTTACGATACTATTTATATGTTTGCGTTTAGGTACCCTTCAAGTGGACTGCGGGCGATGAAGAGGAGGATGGCGACACCATCGTCGGCAGACATGGACCAAGTGAGTAGATGCATATCTACGGGGGGAAGTCGGATGGATGGCGTTTAGCAACCCCGCAACGTAGAATAGGAATAGTACTTATTAACATTAAGAAACCCGATGTGACCCTAGATTCTTACTGAGCAGGACCCTAGTAATGACCCTAGGCGGGACTAGACTGATTTAGGAAAACCATACCTGAGGATGAATACTTTAGGAGAGGTTCGTAGGTTTCTGATAGAAACACACACGCACACACTAAAACTTGACATGGCGTATACGTATATGTGTGTATATATATAAAACTAGGTATAGGTGTATATATATACACAACACGTATATAGGATTCGTTGATGTGATATGATATCTGAGGTATGATGAAACAGTATAATTGGGCTTGATGCCGTGATTCTTGACTATACAGTCGTATTAAAGTGTTAGCGGATCATTAGAGAAAGAGATAATGAACATGAATATATAAATTATGAAGGGTGGTGGTGATATTGAGGTACATGGGACGCTAAAATAGTACCTGGGCTGTAGCTTGTGACTTGATGACGATAAGATATCGGTATGACTTAATCACAATATGATACATATGACATGATATTTCTGAGGATAAACTAATGATGCTTATCATAATGGCAATGATATATGATTGATGTATGCGATCACAGTTTAGCACCTTGATCATGAGATGTGTTGATGATGACATTATACGAATGAGGAGACACCTAGGAGATACTTAACCGTACCCCGATATTGGGATGCCGTATGATGGATTTTACCGTACGAGGCTTAGATTTGATGATTGATCCGCACTCTTGATTCGAGGAAGCCGTACTACGTACGTGACGCTATTGAGGCGGGATCGCCGACTATTAGAGATATTGATTCAGACCTTAGGTAGACTCTAGTTTCTTACTGACTAGTCTATTAGGTTTAGTTCCTTAGGATGTTAGATGGACACTAGTTTAGGTTCGACTCACATAGTGGTAGTTGTACTCGTATCTCGTAGAGGAGTGGATAATGCACATCTGTATTTACATTCATACTGTAATCATCATGGTGCATGTTCTTACATATGTTGCTATAAGCAGTATAAACCTTACCTGTTAGGACACCAGCACCATTACCGATGATGCGCATATTCCACGCACACTTATTTGCCAGCTCACACACATCATCATCGGTAATTGCTATGTCACGTACACTTTATATCATATTATCTTTTATTGATAGAATCAGTTAACAACTAAACCGATATAATATTGTGATTACTCTCTGAAGTTAGTATAAGACATGATATTTATTACTTAGACATCCATGCATTCATATTTTCATGTTATCGCACAGTAGTATGGGCATATGCCGACACTTATCATATACTTACTCATGATTTTGAGATTTGGATTTCTATGAGATTTCTGGATTTTTGGGGAAAACCGCAAAAATATATAAAAACTTCTCTCTCTCCTCTTCTCTTTTTAAAATAAGATGCGGTTTTTTCGTGATGTATGTGTCGTCCACCATGAGTATTTCATGTTTTCTGTTGGATTTCGAGACCCGATTCGAGGAGTGGATGAACCGTCTCGGGTACATGGTGGGCCCGGTATGGTACCCCGGGGCAAGAAGATCGAGTTATAGACGATGAGCCTGGCAGGGGAAGGCTACCTACCAGTGATGTCTGGCACGGCGGATATCCGGAGGATACCGACCGTTGTCGTGAGATATGATGATATGGGCCGATCCGGACTGACGGAGCCCGAGGTATTGAGACTATGAGACTTGAGATTTACATGTTTGTGTCGATGCTTGACACGGATTTCCATGGATTTCATTATTGAGATTTCAGATTCTTATACACATTTTACTATGATAACAGCCAAAGATTTCTTATACAGATATACCTGGATTTTAGGATTGCTTATTTTACATTCATGGCGCATGCATATCCATTCATATAACATAGTACTATATGAGGCACTGACACGAGCACGAAGTATCTGCACTTACACGTAGTATTGCCCTGCTATTACTAAGGATTGAGATTAGTAGTGTATTATTATGACCTAGGATAGCGTCGTGCATTCGATTTCTTTTTGTAGATGTCTTCTACTCACGAGTTGGCAACTCACCCCCGTTGTGCCAAATTTTATTACAGGTTCGATGTACAGGTTTCCCTGGAAGCTTGCTGGCACATCTATTCTTTCAGGGTGATTTGCACGGTAGGTTGGTTCACTTGTATCCGAACCACCATTGTACTTTTATTCATTCATTTGTATCTAGTAAGCTCCATCAACCATATTTGTATTACTTGATAAGTTTATTGGACCAGTCTTTTATTTCGACCTTAGAGTCGCGCATGTATTATTCTGATCTGGTGGTTTTGTTTTCTTTGAATTTTGAGCCTCGCCTTTTGGCGTTGTATATTATTGTGCTTGTTGTGGTTGTTTCCGCCTGTTGGCGTTAATGCTAGCTCCCGTTCGGGGATGCTTTTTATTGTTTATGTATATTATACTTGTGGTACCCGTTTGGGGGCCAGTTTTTATAGAGGAGGCTCTGCCGAAATTTTTGGTAAAATTTGCTGATGTTTTTTTTAGACTTGTTTTCTTTTTTTTTCTTCTTCTTCTTTTATGGTTTAGATTTCTGGGCTTCGGCTTACTTAGGTTACGTGGCGCCTCTAGACGCTTCGTAATCTAAGTGCCGGTCACGTTCCGTACATTCGGGTCGTGACAGTATCGCCGGCTTCGTTGCTATACATCAACGACAATCGGGATACGCATAATTGCTTACGTTGATGATATGAGATATTGCGTGTTGCTGTGATATGTTATATTGGATCGTCGCGTTCTGAATAGCCGGGGGTTTTATGTGAGATGAGAGTTTTTCTTTTTCATTCATGTAAAATTCATTTGTATGTAATATTCTTTTATTGGGGCACTTCCGGGCTGAGGATGATGTCACCATTGTATATTATTTACTTTTCCGCATTAGGTAGACCCAAGGCGGGGAGCACAAGTAACCGGGTTTTAGGGTCTAGTGGGAGACCATCTCGAGGAGTCGAGACCGGGTCTCCTAACCCTAGAATTGGCAGTGTTACTTGCCGCTCTCGTAGGGGTCTAGGGATGTGGGTTTGGCAATTCGTCGCAACCGTAGAATCCGTGTTTTATACAGGCTCGTATTAAAACACGGACGTCCTAGTATATCCAATATTTCATATATGTTCTTCTGCTGCAATGTTCTGTGATGAGATCATATTACTGCCTGAGACGAATGTTTATATTATATATATGAGATATATGTTATATTGCAGATTTCGTTTCAAATGTGATGCTTGTGAAGCATAATAAAATGGGACTTCATTAATGAGATTAATGAAACTAAAAGAAACCTAAAGATGTTGTGGAAACTTGTTTAAAAAATGGTAGCTCTAGTTCTTGTTATGCATAGCGGTGTTCCTTGTAGAACATCCAGCACCTTATTCGATAAGGAAAGAGCCGAGATCCCTTCACCGGGAGTGACCTCTTTAGTGAAACTAGCAGATGCTACAAACTCGGTTTGTCTTTTGATTGCTTCTATAGTTTTTGCTTTGCATAGTGATATTTGTGAAATATCCTCACCTTATTCGATGAGGAAAAACCCTAAAAAACACTCTATTTAAAATCACTCGATTCTACAACGATATCAAGTTCATTACGCAAAGGGTTTTCTTAAAAACCTGACTAGCCCTCCGTCATTTCAGATAAGTACTGGTTAGTATTCGTGCTGCGTTTGTTGACCTTAGCCAAGGCGTAGTGTGCGGTAGCTGATTAGTGCTTATCTGTATAAACATATGATGCGATTGAGTTAGGGTAGTCATGCGACTTTGTTGACCTTAGCAAAGGGTCATGCGGGTGGGTTTAATTCAATCGGGAAATGACGGGTTGAACTTGGCTAGCACTTATGATTTGTTGACCTTAGCCAAGGTCATAAGTTGCTAGGGGCAAAATATTATTGGGAATTTTAAGTTTTGAAATTTGCAATGAGATTGCATACCTTCTATGAGATAGTTGGATCCCGATACCCGCTGCGAGTAAGAGTTACTCCTGGGAAAGTTTTACACATTACAATTAGCCGATCAAGTAGGTGTCTAGAAGGGTATTAACGGGGTTACGCCCCTGGGAAAACGAGGTTTATTTTAATTAGGTCCCTGCGAAAGCACGGGGAACCTCCCTCAAAGTACCGGCACTGGCCTGGCCGAAAGATTGGCGAACTTGTAGGGTGTAATTAATCCCGGCTAGTCTTTCCTTTTAGGGTTTGAAGGAAGATTTGACTAAAATAGTGGGAGCCATCCTGATTAGATAAATTGATAACCAATCTAATCTTGTAAAAGCGCACGCTGAGTGTTTTCTTCTCTCTCTCTCCTGGTTACGACTATGTCACGCCTTAATCAAGATAATAATATGGATGTATTGACTGAACCCGCTTGTTATACTGCGCTAAGGAACGTTGGTCCCGCTCCAACTTATAAATGTTATAAGACAGGGTAGGAAATTAGGGATTACCAGAATTCCCGTGCTGCCCAAACGAAGAAAGTGCATGTTGATGCATCTTCTTAGGGTGTGTTCATTAAAGAGAACTGTTTCTCACTATCCTTTACGTCCTGGCTATGAGATATCGGATCAGGATCCCGCATATGTAATTTGTTACATGGGCTACAGATAGGTAGAGAACTGAGAACGGGTGTTAAATTTCATGAGATAGAAACGGTGCAAGTGTTGCAGCCAAGTCTGTTGTTAGTTATCACCCTGTATTACCAGAATACATTGATTTTGAACGAATATTATTAGATACCGAACCTGATATACAACATCATATCAGTCTCTTTATTAGTTAAGAAAGGATATAATTTTGTATTGTTGGGTGATGTTTTGAACATTTCCTATATCAAGTGTTGATCGGTTCAGGCATGCTATCTAAAAGCATAGACGTTCTAAATCAAACCACAGTTCTTAATATACAGAACACACACAAGAGAAAGAGTTCAGAAATGAACGCATCCTTCTTGAGGCATTGTAGACTAGGTCATATCAATGCGACCCAACTAGCTAAGTTACATTTAGATGCATATTTAAATTAGTTTGAATTTACATCTTGTGAAACTTGCCAGTCATGTCACAAAGATAAGATGACCATAGCTCTGTTTATTGGAAACAGAGAAAGAGTTAGTGAACTCTTGGGATTGATACATGATGATGTATGAAGGTCCCCTGTCTACACATGCCAAGATCGGTTCTTTATACTTCATTATATTCACTGATGGTCTCTCAAGATTCGCACATGTGTTCCTGTTGAAACACAAGTCTAAACCTTTTGAGATATTCATAGAATGAGTTAGAAGTAGAGAACAAAAAACGGGTATAAGTATTATGTCCTTTGATGTGATCAGGGAGGAGAATACTTGAGCACGGAATTCCTGGACTATTCTAAAGAAGAATGAGATTCTCTCTCAGCATTACTCCTCCGAATACACCACAGCACGTCGGTGTATCGGGGCAGAGCAATCACACCCTATTTTGATATGGTGTGTTCTATGATGAGTACTACTGAGTTTCCTATTTCGTTTTGGGAGTTATCCACTTGAGAAGCTGCATACCTATTGAATAGGGTTCCAATCAAATCAGTTGCCTACCACTTCATATGTGATATGGAATGGGAAGAGTCCATATCTTAAGTATGTTAAGATTTGGGGTTGTCCAGCCTATGTCTAAAAGCATAATCCGGACAAGCTCCAGGCAAAGTCATTTCTGTAGAAGTTTGTTGGATATCCCAAGCATTTGCAAGGGAATATCTTCTACCTAACCGAGGAACAAAAGATGTTTTGTTTCTCAACATGCCACCTTTGTGAAAGGGAATTTCTTGTGAAGAAATTATTGTTCATGAGGTAGAACTGGAAATAGTTCCAGCTATACAAACTGCAGCTGATGATTTGGTAGAACCAAAGGATTCAATAGTTTCCAACGAACCTCAGCCTCTCCGCCGATCTAGTAGGGTTCCTCACCCATCTGAGAGATACTTCGGTTTTTTCTATGACAGTGGGAGCGAGGATAGCATCATGAGATGATGATCCAACTAATTTCGAGCTGGCCATCAGGAGTGGGACTCCGTAAGAATGGCTGGATGCTTAGCGATCTGAGATGGAATCCTTATACACCAACAAAGTATGGACTTTGGTTGCTTTATCTGAAGGGTTAAATCCCCATCAGGAGCAAGTATATCTTGAGAAGATTACTTGGTGTATATGGAAATGTTAAGACATTCAAAGCGATGCTTAAGTCCATCCAGATCCTACTTGCCACGGCTACATACCATGACTACGATATCTGGCGGTTGGGTGTCATGACTGCAAATAATGATTTAGAAGAGTGCGTCTTTGTAACGTTTCAAAAATAATAAAATATTATTTTTGGGAATTTTTATAATTTAATATTATTTTAATGAATATTTTAATATTCTGGTGTAATTAAATACAAATAATGGGGAAAAATTATGGAAAATTCTAAAATGGGGTATTTATTGGAATTATGCCATTTTTAAGTTTTTGTGATTAGTTTGACACTAAATTAGTGCTAATCGTGATTAAAAACCGCTAATCGGATTTTGGCTTTTTCGTGCAAAGCATGCACATATCTTTTCCTACACTTGTTTTACATTCTTACCATGGCTATTACTTTGGGTTTACAATTTGAATGAGAAGTTTTTAGTGAAGAAAAGAAAAGGAAATAAGAAAAAGAAAAGAAAATTGGTATGGTGAGAGAGAGGGTAGGTGAGGGTGTTGACATAGCCTTTTCCCCCTCATTTCTTCATCACATTCTCTCTCCCTCTCTTTCATTGCTGCTGCTGCTCCTTCTCCCTCTTCTCCCTCCCCTCTTCAAGCCTCAAATAACCATAAAAACAACACCAAAACACCACTCTCATTTCATTAAAAGTGTGCACGAGCTCGAGATCTACACATTAGACCAAGGAAGCAAGGATTTTGGCCACTAGGGGCAACTCAAGAATTTTCTTGAGTTGCCAAATGAGGTATTTACTGAACCATTAGATTAGTTTTTGTATTACTTATACCCCTATGTTAAAGTTAAATCGATATCGGGTGATATTGTGGACTTAAGCAAGACCTAGTTAGGGTTTGAGGGAATTGAGAGTTGTGTTGTGAAATTGAGATCAGTAGAGGCCACCCCAGCACCTCAGTACTTAAATTATGACCCAAAACAGAGACTTGAAACCCGGAATACGGATTTAGAAACCCCGACATCGGATAAATGTGTGATTTGTGAGGGTATTTTGGAATCTGGAGCAACCCGGGGCCACTAGAATTTATTTTGGGATTACTGGGAGTCGTGCAGGCACCTAGGAAGCTACCACAGAGACCCGAGCCCCTAACTCCAAGCCCAGGCCGCAGATATATTCATTCTGGCCGCAATTTGCGGCCAGATCAGGGAAATTGGGTCCCAGGTTTGGTTCATGGCTCCTTTTGCACTAAAATAGACCCCTCCTATATACAGTTTTGGCTAATTGTCACCTGGGGAAGATCTGGGAGCATTTTGGTGTGTTTTGGGTTATGTTTTCCGTATTTTAAAATGCACTTTCTTGATATTTGGATTTGTATTTGGTTGTCGGGTGTTCGTACATCGACAACAGGGATTGTGTGATTGATTTGCACGTTTAGGCCATAGGTTCCAACCTATGAGCACACTGTGCGCTGTATTGGTTTTCTGCCTCGATTTTAATACATATTGCGACAGTTTATTATTGTAGGTACCCTCGCAAGGATTCCGAGGCGAAGAAGCACGGCGTCATCGATTTCGGCGAGCGAACACCAGGTGAGTAGATTATATCTACGGGAGAAATCGGGTGGATGGCGTATAGCACCCCCGCAGTCCGTGGTGATGTATATGAATACGTATACACATATATATTTATTATATGTTCTTTGAGATTATTGATGATAAGATGGATTGGTTTAGTGTAGTGCGAAACCCTAGGGTAGGGGTTGCACCCATACACACACGCACGCACACACTTGCATACATACTTTCTTTCGCATGTGTATATGGTAATATATGTTTGTATGTGTTCATATGGGTATGGGTCTATGTGTACATATACTGGATTATGAGGATAGTGCTTGGGATGTGGGTTGAGTCGATGTGATTCGATTTGATGCCGTGAGATCGGCGATATGACAGGATTCGTATGGGAGATACGACAGGATGCTTTAGCGGGCCTTTGGGCATGTGTTTTACCCCGCATTCAAACTTTTATAGATGGTATCGATTGTACTAGACTTAGACTTGTACCCTAGATTATGTGATATGATGGTAGTGATACCTGATATGTGATGAGATGAATGTGATATTGACCCGTACCCAGCTATTGGGATGCCGTACGACGATTTACTTTACGAGCTTTATATTGATGTTAGATCCGCACTTATGACTTGAGGACGTTATATAATATACTGTATCGTACGTGATACTATTGAGGCGAGATCACCGACTGTTGTGTATATATATGTATATCGACTCAGATTTAGGTGGTTTCCATACCCCTGTCGATTGACTTGATAGTTGGGTCCGTAGTTCGCATAGTAGGCGTAGACTAGACCCGAGTCATACCTATTTCAAAACTAACGAATCGGGGATATTTTAAAGATAGGCAAAAGGGATTCTACGGATATTTTCAAACGTCGCATCTGTTCTTAAAACACCGTAGCCCTTATTTTACCAAAAACCCCGATTCGTCTTACTTCAAATGGCAAGCTGCATGATATATTTATTGAGGTAGGTTCTTCACTGTTGCGTTGATTATTTGATTTCGCATATTCATGCTATTTGCATTCACTAGTAAAATAGGGGGTTTCCCCTACGGATGGAATTATCCGTTGGGGCAGATTTTACTTGGCCCTACGGATTAGTCCGTAGGGCTAAAGGGTTGCCCCTACGGGCACTGACGTTCAAGAATAAAAAAATTAATTCTTAATTTGGTGTTTGCCCCTACGGTGGCGCAAACAAAGGACCTACGGATATATCCGTAGGGGCAATTAAATATCGATTTAAAACAAAGCCAGATCGAAAAGCCTACGCTCATTTTCTCTCTCTCCCTCAAACGCGCGCGAAAAACCCTAAATCGCCACCGTCGCGTCGCCACCGTCGTTGGGCAGAGTCGCCACCGTCGTCGCCACCGCCGATTTCGTCGCCACCCTCGTCGCCACCGTCGGTTTCGTCGCCACCGTCGTCGCCACCGCCGGTTTCTTCGCCAATTCGACGCCGTCGTCGCTCCAAGTAACCAACGCACCCGTTCAGGTATAAATCTCGAGGTAAATTAAAGCATTTTTGGATTATTCATGGCTGGGTCTGGGTTGCGTGCGCGAGAGTTGGTTTGGGCAGGGGCGCGGTGGCGGTCGGGGTCGGGGTCGGGGTCGGGGTAGGGTTAGGGTTGGGGTTCGGCTGCTGCTGGGGTGGGGCTGGGGTTAGGGTTATGGTGGGGCTGGGGTTAGGGTTACTGTGGGGCTGGGGTAGGGTTACGGTGGGCTGGGGTTAGGGTTGGGGCTAGGGTTAGGGTTACTGTGGGGCTGAGGTAGGGTTACGGTGGGCTGGGGTTAGGGTTGGGGCTAGGGTTAGGGTTACTGTGGGGCTGGGGTAGGGTTACGGTGGGCTGGGGTTAGGGTTGGGGCTAGGGTTAGGGTTACTGTGGGGCTGGGGTTAAGGTTATGAGAGGCATGTCAGCATATTTATGTGTAATAATTGAGAGGATCAAGCTAAGTTCTATGCAAGCAGTCCCTCAGAATACATAGAAAGCTAGCCTTACATTTTAAATTAACATATTCCATAGTTGTCTTAATGGTAAGGCAGATACCCATATTGTGTAAGAGCTGACATTAATACAACCATAGGGAGCTGACTGATTACATCTCATGTGGCATTAAAATCTATAAATGGACATACGAGATAATGTAAAGAAAGAGCAATAGATCAAGACTCAATCAACTTTCCTATGCTTTATGATTTCAGCGGATAGCTCAAGTTTAGTTTCAACTTTATGTTCTTATTTTTCTCTCTTTTTTCTTTAGTGCTTCTTCCTCCATTTCTTTGAAGAGTCTCTCACAGCGAAATACACTCCATTTTTTCTTAATGGGATAGAATCCTACCCCCGACAGCCGGAACACATACATACAAACGCATAATTAGAGAGCGACTCGAGATGTTCGGGTTAAAACCAATATATGATACTCGATGATGATATGAAACCTTCATATTCCCATCGATACCCGTATATGAAACTAAAGCGCCACTTAGTCCCCGTCTATCGGTTAACATACGTGCGATGCTCGTCGTGACCTAGAACTATACGAAGGTTGTTAAATATCGGACAGTATAGCTCGATACTAACAACCGTCGTATAGTCTGCGCGACGAGAAAATTCAATCGTATGGTAACCCATAGATTTGTCCCGTGTGGACAAGTTAAGAATGTATAAAGCAAATGCTTTCATTCACTTGTGTTTTCATCCGTTTCGAGATATTTTGTCGGTACCTTTCCGCTGGTTCTCCGTGTACAAAGATAGATTAGATGTTCATTTCAACGTTGTTTCACAGCTTTGAAATGATTATCTATTCTATTACAGTGTACTCGGAGAACAGCGGGGAGGTGCTGCCGAAATTTACTCGAAACGGTTGAAAGCACAAGTGATGGGCGTTCGCTCTATACATTCTTAATGGGATAGAAGCCTACCCCCGACAGCCGGAACACATACATACAAACGCATAATCAGAGAGCGACTCGAGATGTTCGGGTTAAAACCAATATATGATACTCGATGATGATATGAAACCTTCATATTCCCATCGATACCCGTATATGAAACTAAAGCGCCACTTAGTCCCCGTCTATCGGTTAACATACGTGCGATGCTCGTCGTGACCTAGAACTATACGAAGGTTGTTAAATATCGGACAGTATAGCTCGATACTAACAACCGTCGTATAGTCTGCGCGACGAGAAAATTCAATCGTATGGTAACCCATAGATTTGTCCCGTGTGGACAAGTTAAGAATGTATAAAGCAAACGCCTTCATTCACTTGTGTTTTCATCCGTTTCGAGATATTTCGTCGGTACCTTTCCGCTGGTTCTCCGTGTACAAAGATAGATTAGATGTTCATTTCAACGTTGTTTCACAGCTTTGAAATGATTATCTATTCTATTACAGTGTACTCGGAGAACAGCGGGGAGGTGCTGCCGAAATTTACTCGAAACGGTTGAAAGCACAAGTGATGGGCGTTCGCTCTATACATTCTTAATGGGATAGAAGCCTACCCCCGATAGCCGGAACACATACATACAAACGCATAATCAGAGAGCGACTCGAGATGTTCGGGTTAAAACCAATATATGATAATACGAAACCTTCATATTCCCATCGATACCCATATATGAAACTAATTAAAAGCGCCACTTAGTCCCCGTCTATCGGTCAACATAACGTGCGATAATTTATTCTTTTCAACGACAAACGCACACACAAAGCATATACATGGATTTTCTCCTTTGTCAGTAACTATCCCGTTCTTATATTTCTCAATATAGTCAGCATAACATACAATTTATATGTTATTCAGTCTAACATGGCCCATGAGTACGTCAGAGTTAAGGACTGGATGTATGTGGATTGGAAACAACGTATGCAACCTAAGTTTGTCGCAGGGGTTGCTGCTTTCCTTGAATTTGCACGAGCACATAATAAGATCATAATAAAGAAGATTCTCTGTCCGTGCGATAGATGTGGCAATAAGTACTGGCAGAAGGTAGAATTGGCAGAGCTTCATATTGTAAAACATGGGTTTACTAGACTTTATTCAATTTGGAAATATCACGGGGAAGGAGAAGAATGCAGTACTGCGGTAGAAGAAGGAGAACACGATAATGCGGCAGGAGAAGAAGAAGAATTCGGTAATACGGCAGGATACGGAAATTTATTTCCATCAGAAGAAATGGAGGATATGGTAGAGGCTGCCCTAGGTGAATCTATTCGTACCGAAGATGACATTCCTTCCGGTCAAGGACCGCGTGCGGATAAATATGAAAATTTCATGAATGATGCTAGGAAACCAATTTATGAGAATGCGAAGTATTCCACCCTCTCATGGTTCGTCCAACTTTTCCAAATTAAGTGCCTAAATGGATGGAGCAACAAGTCATTCACAATGCTTCTTTCGTTCTTGAAAGATTCTATGCCTCCGGGAAATAATGTGCCCGAAAGCTGGTACGAAGCCCAGAAAATGATGTCTGATTTGGGTCTAAAGTGCGAGAAGATTCAAGCATGTCCTAAAAATTGCGTGTTGTACCGGAAAGAGAATTCAGATTTGAAAGAGTGTCCAACATGCGGAGAGGCCAGGTATAAGCCGAAAGATTCTGATAAGAAGCCTGATATACCTGTGAAGATAGCACGATATTTTCCCATAACACAGAGGCTACAGAGGCTATTCAGGTGCAAGAAAACAGCCGAGGCAATGATTTGGCATCATCGTGCTCCTCCAAGCGAAAATGGAAAAATGAGCCATCCAAGAGATTCACCGGCATGGAAGGATTTCGATAGGAGGCACGCAATATTCAGTAGCGATCCCCGCAATGTCCGGCTCGGACTGGCTGCCGATGGCTTCTGCCCATTCAACCATATGGCTGGAAGTCAAGTACATGGCCCGTTGTAATGATAATTTATAATCTGTCGCCTTGGTTGGCTATGGACCAATCATACTTTATGATGCCTCTTCTTATCGACGGACCAAACTCACCGGGGAACAATATCGACGTCTATCTCCGACCTCTGATTGAGGAGCTGAAAACTTTGTTTATTGATGGTGTAGAGACATATGATTCAAACACAAATACAACCTTCATACTGCGTGCGGCTTTAATGTGGACAATTAATGACTTTCCTGCATATGGAATGCTTTCAGGTTGGTCCGTACATGGTCACAAAGCATGTCCTCATTGCCATGAACACACAACATCAAAATTTTTGAATTTTAGCAGGAAGGTTTGTTATTGCGGCCATCGACGTTTTCTGCCTCCAGACCACCCCTAAAGGTTAGACACGGTTCACTTTGATGGTCATCAGGAGCTTCTTGGGCCTCCATCCCCATTGTCCGGAGAGGACGTGACTGCTAAATGGGATGGTTACAATAACGTGACCTTCGGGATGGATCCGACGAGACAGGTCAAACCACAATATTGGAACAAGTTAAGCATTTTCTTCGAGCTTCCGTACTGGTCTACAAATTCAGTGCGTCATTGTCTGGACGTCATGCATATAGAGAAGGGAGTATCAGAGCACATACTTAACTTGCTTCTGTGTAAAGACGGGAAATCGAAAGACAACATGAATGCCCGGATGGATCTACAAGAGTGGGGAATAAGAAGTGAACTGCACCCTAAACCGGTAGCGGGTAAACCGGGCAAGTTTGTACTTCCCAATGCCGCTTATCATATGTCACAACCGGAGAAGAAAAGATTCCTGCAGGTGTTGCATGATTTGAAAGTCCCCACAGGTTTCTCAGGATCATTCAGCAAGAAAATAAAAATTGTGAAGGGCAAGATCGATGGGCTAAAAAGTCATGACCACCATGTTATCGTGGAGCACCTTCTTCCATTAGCCCTCAGGACTTCTCTCCCCGACTCGGTTGGTCTAGTAATCAACGACCTATGTTGTTTTTTCAGGGAGTTGTGTGCTAAAACGCTGGAGGTTGCGACGCTGGATAAACTAGAAAATTCTATTGCGTTGATACTTTGCAAGTTTGAGCGTATTTTCCCACCGTCATTCTTCGATATCATAATACACTTGACGGTTCATCTTGCAACTGAGGCGAAGTTAGCCGGACCGGTACAATATCGATGGATGTATCCCGTCGAGAGGTACGTGTAATTTTTCGTTTCGCGCAATTTATAAATTTATTTTTGTCATGTATGCCCGTGTTTATTTATTCAACATATTCTCATTAGGTACCTTTACACTCTTAAGAAGTATATACGCAATAAAAATTGACCAGAGGGTTCTATCATGCAAGGTTATTTTCTTGATGAAGCAACCACATTTTGTTCCCGCTATCTGGACGAGAACATTGAGACAAGGCTTAACCGACCACGAAGAATTCAAGACGGGCCATATGGTAAAGCCGAGTATAAGAGGGTAGACACTATGTTTATCAACAAGATATACCGGTTTATCTTGCTTAATTGCGAATGTCTTGAACAAATTAGAGAGTAAGTTCTTTTGGATTAATTGTTATATCTGTGTTTGTGTGTGTATGAAATGACATAATATTAATGTCACAATTATTTGTCGAAAACAGAACTCATTTTAACGAGGTACGTGAGGGGCATCCTGATTGGAACGAAGAGCGTTTGGAAAAATACCATCAGGATAATTTTTGTGATTCGGTCACAGAGCATGTAAGTTATTCGAATTACATTTTATTGCTATCAGTTTTAATCTAAACTTGTATCGTTATGTATTTATCGTAAAATTTGTTTTGTTAGATCCACGATCCGAACTTGTCTGCATCATTTGAGAGTGATTCAAGATGTTTAGCTCAATTTCCTAGTATGGAGGTTGCACATTACAAAGGATTTGGTGTCCTTGGATACAAATTCGAAGTTAAGGACATAGAAACATCTAGAATCACTCAGAATAGTGGTATTGCGACGGTAGGATCGGACGGTGTGATTTACTATGGGTACTTAAATTGTATACTCGGCATCCACTATCCCGGACGATCAGAACCCTTTTATATATTCCACTGTACTTGGTACGATCCGCGAACCGATACAGACAGGTGGAGAAGCAGTCTTGGGACTTGGAAAGATGAATATGGATTGACCAGTGTGAACACACTTCGATTTTACGGTCAAGACGATCCGTTTATCTTTCCGAACCAAGCGTTCCAAGTATACTACTCACAGTGTTTGAAGCATCCGGGGTGGAGTGTTGTATGCCGATGGAAACCTAGAGATGTCTACGATGTCCCAGAATACGAGGACAGCGATGAGGACGAAGAAGAGAGAAGGCTTAAAGTGCTCCGACCGTCTGTTTCGAAGGACGGGTTGTCTTCGACCGATCATGAAGTTACGTGGGTTAGAAATGACATCGACGATGAAATCCAAGTAGATATGTATGATGCGCCCACGAAACGAAAAAGGTTATCAGTAATGTTATATTATTACTTCACATTTTACGCTCTAGATCATATATAGTCAATACTTTTAATGATTGTCTAATGCGTCCACGAACCGTTTATCTAGATTGGATGACGATGTCGGGAGCAGCGAGGGGCGGCAGGAGCTCCAGCCGCGGCAGAGGCAGAGGCAGAGGCAGAGCGGTTCTGCCGCCCGGAGAGCTCCGTAGGGAGCTTCAGAGGGCCGGTCTTGCACCCAGATCGGAGACCCCTTCGGATGCCTCCTTCCGTGTGGATTTTGCCACACCTCCAGGTATACTGCACGCATATCCATTTTCAATTTAATATTACAGATATTCATGCCTGTTTATGTCAAAATTACTTATATTGTCAATGTTTGATTGTCTAGTTGTTGGTCCTGCGTCCACATCTGGGACAGAGGCCACCCCCGCTCCTCCAGGTATGTTTATATATCATATAGTGTATGTATATTGATTTAGAATGCTATATCATAAATATACACATTCCTTTTGCTCTTACTTAGCAATTTTTATTATTGTCTAGCTGTAGGTGGTGACACCACCGCACCTGCGGGTATGTTTATATGTCCTATAGTGCATGCATATTGATTTAGAACGTTATATTATTGATCTACACATTCTTTTTACAATTACTTATCAAATCTATTTTTAATTGTCTAGTTGTTGGTCCTGCGTCCACATCTGGGACAGAGGCCACCCCCGCTCCTCCAGGTATGTTTATATATCATATAGTGTATGTATATTGATTTAGAATGCTATATCATAAATATACACATTCCTTTTGCTCTTACTTAGCAATTTTTATTATTGTCTAGCTGTAGGTGGTGACACCACCGCACCTGCGGGTATGTTTATATGTCCTATAGTTCATGCATATTGATTTAGAACGTTATATTATTGATCTACACATTCTTTTTGCAATTACTTATAAAATCTATTTTTAATTGTCTAATTATAGGTGGTGCGTCCACACCTTCCACAGGGGCCACTCCTGCCGCTTCCGTACCCTCCGCATCGTCTGCAGGTTAGTATGAATAAATTTAAAATATTTATTTATTTTACATATGCTCTATAGAATAAATATGAACTTCATGGAGATTTAGCGTCGATGTTTATTTTATAGTTGGAGGGGATGCGTCCGGGTCCGGGACCCCGGTTGTTCCTCACCGGAGGAACTATCGTCCCGCTCGTGCTGCTGCTCGGGCCCAGGCTCGTGCGTTATTCACCGGAGGTATATATCACACTTGAATTTTTGTTTAACCTTGATTTCTTAATACAACTTTGTCTTATTATTGATTGTCTTGATATTTCGTGCAGACGCAGGGCCTCTCCATCCCCAGAGGGGGACTCGAGGCCCGAATCAGTCCCATAGGCTGAGGCCTAATAGAGCTAGGGGGGAGGCAGCATTCCCCCTATTTTTTACCCTTGACTATCGCTATACCGGTCCTCATGCCGAGAGGTTCGGCCGGTATTTGGGGGACGAGAGCCGGATCGTGAAGAACTATCCACTTCACGTTGAGTGGGGCGAGCAGCACCAGCGCTCATTCGCCCTCTTCTTTGAACAGGCTCGGGTATGTATTAATATATATTTTCATTTGATCTATCCAATATATTTATTATTAACACTTGCAATCTAATAACAATGTTTTTTTTTGTATTTTCAGTTGGATTACGATTTTCAGCCTGTAGCCGACCCTGATCACTCGGGGAGGGTGCTCGACCTTCATGCTCTGTACAATGGCCTGATGAAGAACATGCAGGCCAAGGTCCGATACAACAGGAATGAGCTGAAGGCCGACTGCTACTCCCTGTGGATAGCGACCCCCGAGGCAGAGAGAGCGGCCCTCCTATCTACTCCGGCGTTTGCGAGAGTCGACGTAGAGACATGGCCTCTATTGTGCGCTTATTTCGACTCCGAACGCAAACAAGTATGTATTTTAAATTTAATTCATTATTTATGATATAATTTATTTCTTTGTGTTTCTTAATTAGAAAACTAAATGTTAATGCGTTGTGCAGAAACAGGCCGCTCAGAATACGGAGAACAGGAAGTCGGCGAAGAGGGGTCGCCCCACTTACACAGGTGGCTCGAGGAACATTACTCGAGCCATGGAGTTATCGGTAAATTAAGAGTTATTCTCTAATATTCTGCAATATTAAGAGTTATTCTCTAATATTTCTAATATTAAGAGTTACTTTCTAATATTGCAGACATCTCGGACCGTGGCGTCAGGTGGTACACCGAGCGTGCTGTCCGCATATCTTGCCGTCCACGGCACCTCGACAGATCCCGCCACGGGCGAGCTTCGATGTCCCGACGTCGCTACCCAGGAGTACTGCGTAAGTGTTAATATTTTTTCTACCCAAATTTGAAATTTTAGTTTTGGAAGGTTCAAGTTTAAATTTTATACTTATACTTTACTGCTTAATGTGGGTGTAGGAGCGGGTGGTTGAGCAGGCCCAGGCCTCGGGGATCGATTTTACAGGACAGAACGATCCGAGGCTGCTGACCCCAGTTCTGGACGCCGCACACGGAGGGCACCACGGAGGTTGGGAGAGAGGCCGGGGATTGGGCCCTAGCAGGGCCCATATGAGGTTGGACTCCACCCCGGCGGTTACTTCCTCCGTCTCCAGTGGCCGGCATGTCCATCAGGAACTGGATAGCTTGAGGGCCACCGTTCAGGAGTTGAAGGAGATGCTGGTATGTATACTACTTTATAGTAAAATATCATTTCATATTATATACATATCAACATATCCATAATTAGTACGTAGGTTGAGCTTATTTGGTTTTAGACTTAAGTCTGATTAATCATACATACATATGTAATTAAAATAAACAACGCTTTTCCAAACTAGATATCCAAACAGGGTTTCGAAATAACTTAATAATGAAACGAATTCGAATAATACACAGTTCTTACACGCTTCTTACACACGTTATGTCCAGACGCGACAGGGTAGATCGGCCGAGCCTCCACATGCATCTCCTTCGGCTGCGGCTCCGCAAGCCACTACATCGGCTGCGGTTCCGCAGACAGCTCCTGTAGCTCCACCGGCCACTCAAACTCCCGCAGCCGCGGCTCCGCAAGCGACTACCTCGACGGCGGCTGCGCAGACCACATCGCCAGCTCCACATGCCGCTCAGACTCCCTTATATGTAGCATTGGAGAGTGTATTTACCGAGGAGCAGGCGCGCGTTATTCGAACGTTATTCGGAGGTGGAGCTGGACCGAACTAGGGTAGCTTTTTGGTTCTTATTTTTTGAAACATGTATTTATTTATATCACATTGTACTACATTTTGAAACGATATTTATATTGGTTTGTATTTATATCATATTCAGTTTTTGGGTTTCTTTTGTATATTATATATATGCGTGAGATGTGATTATGAATACTGCAATATATGATTTGATTGATGTATATAGTATTGTGCACAGGGCGGCAAAAAATCTAGCAGCCCATTTTTATAAAAAAAATACAGACAATATGTACCTACGGATTAAGCCGCAGGTACATACACTAACCCTACGGGTATATCCGTAGGGCAAACTATCAGGAAACCTGATATTTTCCCACCTGATATCAGTGCAGGGTGTTGGGGTTGTCCCTACGATATGTCCGTAGAGGCCAGTGTTTATCCCCTACGAATTTATCCGTAGGGGAAAATATCAGGTTTCCTGATATTTTCCTACCTGATATCAGTCCAGGGTGTTGGGAGTAGCCCCTACGGGCTTACCCGTAGGAACTACTTTATATCCCCTACGGATGTATCCGTAGGGATCTAAAAGGGACCTACGGGTATATCCGTAGGTATATACAATATATTCAAAAAAAAAATTACATATATGATTTTATTACCCCTACGGGGTACTCCGTAGGGGCTATAACACCTACTGATATATCCGTAGGGGCTTAAATTTGTCCGTAGGGGCACGTTCAGGGCCTCAACTTGCACCTGCGGCCTTTGCACCTACGGGGTCTTTTTTCGCCCCTACGTATATATCCGTAGGGGCAGTGGGTTGCCCCTACCGATAAATCCGTAGGGGCAACCCTTATTTGTAGTAGTGATTGCATTGCTTGTGTTTATTGATATATCACAATCATGCTGCTAGGACACCAGCACCATTACCGTTGATGCGTATGTACCACGTATACTTACTTGCCGGCTCACACACATCTTCATCGGTAATTGCCATGTCATTGCACAGTAGTATTATTTCATCAGGATATGACCCTTGTATAGGCATATTATTATTCCATGTTGCATGATATACTGTTATACTCGCACTTCATTTATATGTCACATACATTATGCTTTCTGATTATGCGCATTGAGATATGTTGTTTCCATGATATTTCTGGATTTGGGAGCCGCGGGTATTTCAAAAGAGAATATGTAATTGTTTTAAAAACCCGGTTACCCTTGATCTGATATTTCAGTGCGTCCACCATGTGTTTTCTCGGTGCTGAGAACGACATGTGAAACCCGATTCGAGGAGGCGGATGATGCCGATTGCGGGTACATGGTGGACCCGGTATGGTACCCCGGGACGAGAACGGTTTCGCTGTGAAGTAGACGGTGAGCCTGGAAGAGGGACTACTACCTACCGGTGATTGGTTGGACCTGGCGGTTATCCGGAGGATACTGACCAGAGTCCATAGATGGATATGGGCGTACTGCCGGGGCCGAGGGCCGATACCGCAGACAGAGCCGTGGGCTGATCCGGACTGACGGAGCTCGATATATGAGGATTTACGTGCCGATGCTGGGCACAGCTTTCATGATGTTTTCGAGTGTCGATGCTGGACACTCCGGTTCCATGATTTGATGTGTCGCGAGGGACACAGATGGTTTATATCCTCATTTTTTCCATACATCTGCTTTATGATATTTACATGCATGATGGTTATTGTCATTGGGTGACGAGTGGACGGGATCCACATACATACATATTTGATTACATTGATCATACCTCACATTTATGATATGCTAGTACCTGAGGCATTGGCACGAGCACTTGGCACTATACTCATGTATAGAGATTACATTGCCAGTTTAGCATGCTGCAGACTTATTCATATTGAGGTTTATTTATATCTGATCGTATTGACCTAGGATGGGTCATACATTTGATCTCTGCTTGTAGATATTTTCTATTCACGATTTGGCAACTCACCCCCGTTGTGCCACAGTTCTTGCAGGTTTTTGCCGTACAGATTCCACAGCGGCATTTCTGGCACACTGCTTCCATATGGGTGACTTGCTTGGGTAGGTGGGTTCTTTTATATCAGAACCGCCATTGTACATGTATTATTCATTGTATCTAGTCATTCCATCAACCAAAACTTGTATATTATTTTCAGACTTAGAGACAGTGATGTATTATTTAGAACTTAAAGTCGCGCTTGTAGCATTATGGTTTTCTGGTTGTTTTGAGTTTCTTTTTGAGTTTTGATCCTCGCCCTTAGGCGTTGTATATTATATTGCTTGCGTGGTTATGACCGTCGATTGACGAAGAGCTAACTCCCGCTTGGGGATGCCTTTTATCATTTCATATATATATTTCTTGTTGTACCCTGTTCGGTGCCAGTTTTTACAAAGGAAACTCTGCCGAAATTTTCAGAAAAGACTACACGTTTTTAAAATGCATATTCGGCTTAGTTATTTAAAAACTTTGATTTTCAAAACATGATTTATTTACTTCTTAAACCAGTTTTCCTTATTTACTCCCTAAAATCGTTTTAGATTTCTGGGCTTTTGGCTTACTTGGATTAGATGGGGTCCTATAGACTTCATATGGTTCAAGGGCCGGTCACGTGCTCTTTCGGTCAGTGACAAAATTGGTATCAGAGAGCTAGGTTAACCTTGGTTCGAGTCTAAGTTTGACTATGTGGAGCCTAGGGCGTTATCTATATATGGAACTTAGGCTTGACCTTACGGAACTTAGACTTAGTCGTGGGGGTATTATATCCGAACTTTCGTCACATAGGATGACCCTTGGTTGATGGAGTAGGTAGCTTGAGTAGAGGGACATACCGTACGTATGTTCCTCGGCATACTTACAACACGTCACTCCGCTTAAGAAACCTTAGGATGTACATTTCCTTGCACAGTATTATATTCCTTCCTATGATCTATCATTATCGAGACTGGTTATGGTTTTGCTGCCACGATTGCACGGGCAGAGTGAGCTACAGCTCGAGTTGCGTCAGCATGAGCTCGTCGTGGACGATGACTGACCAGGGCGTGATTCCAGAGACATACGATTGCATTTAGAAGCGTCGTTTTATTGTGTTTTCGCGCCATGAGCGTTGACTGACCGCTTTTGCGAGATTTTTTGGACGTACCGATTGGTACAAGAGGATTGAGCCACTGATAGAGGCCAGCCTGGATGTGATGACCATTGATAGGTCGCTTATTCATGATGATTGAGGCGCTGTTCAGCGTATGGACGAATGAGCCAGTTGTTGCTGCAAATGACGAGATATCACCCGGATGATTGGAGCTACTGCAGCTAGAGCACATACTTAGAGATATGATGGTGAGTCGCTAGTCACCCGAGGATGAATGACTAGGACAAGTGGTTCGTTTGCTTACCCCGATGTGAGGTCATCAGATAAATTGATTCCAGCTAGAGGCGACTTCACGCAGATTCGTTGTGAGTCGATAGAGACGCGACGTCGAAACGGACGATGATACAAACAAGCGAGAAAAGATTACGCCGGAGTACCAGCCTCCGTATAGTTTGGCTTAGGCGAGATCAGGAGAGACCTTGAGCAGGATTCCTTCCAGTACACTGCTGCAATAAGATTTGCACCAGGAGCAGATGTGTGATGTGTATTCAGAGAGCCAGAGGCCGACGTCAGGGACATGCCGCTTTACGAGTGGTCATGAGGATTGACCGAGAGGTGACCAGAGAAGTGCCAGAACGGAATCGTCCCTGTTAGCACACCGGACAGGGCCGATGAGCTGATGGATTGTGAGATTGGTAATCCACAGGGAAGATAAGGAACCATAGGCAGAGGACGCCAGCCGCGAGCAAGAGGCAAGTAGATATCTTGCGCCGCTAGCATTGGATGTACCGGCACCTTCTCGATTTCGAAGGAGGATATACCGACGGCGGTATTTATGATTTATGATTTTGTGATTTGATTATCACGTATCCGTCACTTTGGATTTCGGTATTTTCGGCGATCTATTCGCATGATTTATTCTTGATGACTGAGTTCCATGATATTTGATTTTGTGCACCATGGTTGCACTTACTGGGTATTTATTTTTGTGCAGAGTTATTACGCTCGAGGTATTGATTGTGATTTCATGCCTATTTTATGCCGGTGATTTGATTTACGTTTCAAGCATAGTTTTCATGCACTTTAGTGTTTTGATTTGATTTGGGCACGCTGATGCACACGGTTGTGAGATTTTCCACCGCGGTACACTCGATTTGGATTGGGCCGCATTGTATACCGTCGATTTTGGATTCTGATATTGATGTTGATCCTTGCACTCCGTGCATTTGATTTGGATTTTTTCGCATGTTGGGCGCAAGTTTTGAGATACGATTTTGGTGCACACCAGATGTACTAAATCGGGATTCTTCATGCATGTCAGATGCACCTGATTTTGCTCATAGGCACACACGTTGCCTATGACAGATGCTTCGTGCATACGCGTTGCACCTAGATGTGTTTTGCACACCTGTATGGTACATATATGGATTTTGATTTCCGTGCGCACCAGACGCACATGGTGGTGTTATGTGCATTTTTTTGGGATTTATTCCTTTTGGAGCAGTACATTTTTATGATATTTGATATGTGTTTTCGTACTGAGCAGGACTAGTAAGAGACAGTGCCTGGATATATTTTGCATGCATTGATAGTTATCGAATGGATTTCTAAAAAGCGAGCTATAGTCTCAGCATATATACCTACGTGTCCGATATGACACGAAACGTTTTAAAAACAAGGAAACCCTTCTAAATTGTTTTCAAAAACGGCGGAATGTACATCGTAAACAAATGATATATACATATATGGTTATTTTCTTATGGAAGACGTTTGCCACTGTGCAGTGTTATGCTTATCGCACAGCGACTTAAAAGATTTGGCATGCATTTACTTCAGCTATTACTTGTATAGATTCGATATTTACATGTATAGTTCTGATTTATATCGTATTGGTTTTGTATTGGATTTGACATTTGTGACTTTACCGTAACTCCGATGATTGCAGATGCTTGACAGAGTTTTGCTTTTGTGTTATCTACTCATTATCCATGCGCATACATTGCGCTATGATGCGTTTTATGTATTGATGATTCGGAGCCCCGATGACTTGGAATTTGTATCGAAATATTTTAGTATTTGGGGGTTTAAATTTAAATTCGGGGACTGAATTTCTTTAAGGGGGATAGATTGTAACGTTTCAAAAATAATAAAATATTATTTTTGGGAATTTTTATAATTTAATATTATTTTAATGAATATTTTAATATTCTGGTGTAATTAAATACAAATAATGGGGAAAATTATGGAAAATTCAAAAATGGGGTATTTATTGGAATTATGCCATTTTTAAGTTTTTGTGATAAGTTTGACACTAAATTAGTGCTAATCGCGATTAAAAACCTCTAATCGGATTTTGGCTTTTTCGTGCAAAGCATGCACATATCTTTTCCTACACTTGTGTTACATTTTCTTACCATGGCTATTACTTTGGGTTTACTATTTGAATGAGAAGGTTTTAGTGAAGAAAAGAAAAGGAAATAAGAAAAAGAAAAGAAAATAGGTATGGTGAGAGAGAGGGTAGGTGAGGGTGTTGACTTAGCCTTTTTCCCCTCATTTCTTCATCACATTTCTCTCTCCCTCTCCTTCATTGCTGCTGCTGCTCCTGCTCCCTCTTCTTCCTCCCCTCTTCAAGCCTCAAATCACCATGAAAACAACACCAAAACACCACTCTCATTTCATTAAAAGTGTGCATGAGCTCGAGATCTACACATTAGACCAAGGAAGCAAGGATTTTGGCCACTAGGGGCAACTCAAGAATTTTCTTGAGTTGCCAAATGAGGTATTTACTGAACCATTAGATTAGTTTTTGTATTACTTATACCCCTATGTTAAAATTAAATCGAAATCGGGTGATGTTGTGGACTTAAGGAAGACCTAGTTAGGGTTTGAGGGAATTGAGAGTTGTGTTGTGAAATTGAGATCAGTAGAGGCCACCCCAACACCTTAGTACTTAAATTATGACCCAAAACAGAGACTTGAATTCCGGAATACGGATTTAGAAACCCCGACATCGGATAAATGTGTGATTTGTGAGGGTATTTTGGAATCTGGAGCAACCCGGGGCCACTAGAATTTATTTTGGGATTACTGGCAGTCGTGCAGGCACCTAGGAAGCTACCACAGAGACCCGAGCCCCTAACTCCAACCCCAGGCTGCAGATATATTCATTCTGGCCGCAATTTGCGGCCAGATCAGGGAAATTGGGTCCCAGGTTTGGTTCATGGCTCCTTTTGCACTAAAATAGACCCCTCTTATATGCAGTTTTGGCTAATTGTCACCTGGGGAAAATCTGGGAGCATTTTGGTGTGTTTTGGGTTATGTTTTCCGTATTTTAAAATGCACTTTCTTGATATTTGGATTTGTATTTGGTTGTCGGGTGTTCGTACATCGACAATAGGGATTGTGTGATTAATTTGCACGTTTAGGCCATAGCTTCCAACCTATGAGCACACTGTGCGCTGTATTGGTTTTCTGCCTCGATTTTAATACGTATTGCGACGGTTTATTATTGTAGGTACCCTCGCAAGGATTCCGAGGCGAAGAAGCACGGCGTCATCGATTTCGGCGAGCGAAGACCAGGTGAGTAGATTATATCTACGGGGGAAATCGGGTGGATGGCGTATAGCACCCCCGCAGTCCGTGGTGATGTATACGAATACGTATACACACATATATTTATTATATGTTCTTTGAGATTATTGATGATAAGATGGATTGGTTTAGTGTAGTGCGAAACCCTAGGGTAGGGGTTGCACCCATACACACATGCACGCACACACTTGCATACATACATTCTTTCGCATGTGTATATCGGAATATATGTTTGTATGTGTTCATATAGGTATGGGTCTATGTGTACATATACTGGATTATGAGGATAGTGCTTGGTATGTGGGTTGAGTCGATGTGATTCGATTTGAGACCGTGAGATAGGCGATATGACAGGATTCGTATGGGAGATACGACAGGATGCTTTAGCGGGCCTTTGGGCATGTGTTTTACCCCGCATTCATACTTTTATAGATGGTATCGATTGTACTAGACTTAGACTTGTACCCTAGATTATGTGATATGATGGTAGTGATACCTGATATGTGATGAGATGAATGTGATATTGACCCGTATCCAGCTATTGGGATGCCGTACGACGATTTACCGTACGATCTTTATATTGATGTTAGATCCGCACTCATGACTTGAGGACGTTATATAATATACTGTATCGTACGTGATACTATTGAGGCGAGATCACCGACTGTTGTGTATATATATGTATATCGACTCGAATTTAGGTGGTTTCTATACCCCTGCCGATTGACTTGATAGTTGGGTCCGTAGTTCGCATAGTAGGCGTAGACTAGACCCGAGTCATACCTATTTCAAAACTAACGAATCAGGGATATTTTAAGGATAGGCAAAAAGGATTCTACGGATATTTTCAAACGTCGCATTTGTTCTTAAAACACCGTAGCCCTTATTTTACCAAAAACCCCGATTCGTCTTACTTCAAATGGCAAGCTGCATGATATATTTATTGAGGTTGGGTCTTCTTTGTTGCGTTGATTATTTGATTTCGTATAATCATGCTATTGTCATTGCATTGCTTGTGTTTATTGATATATTACAATCAAGCTGCTGGGACACCAGCACCATTACCGATGATGCGTATGTACCACGTACACTTACTTGCCGGCTCACACACATCTTCAACGGTAATTGCCATGTCATTGCACAGTAGTATTATTTCATCAGGATATGACCCTTGTATAGGCATATTATTATTCCATGTTGCATGATATACTGTTATACTCGCACTTCATTTATATGTCACATAAATTATGCTTTCTGATTATGCGCATTGAGATATGTTGTTTCCATGATATTTCTGGATTTGGGAACCGCGGGTATTTCAAAAGAGAATATGTAATTGTTTTAAAAACCCGGTTACCCTTGATCTGATATTTCAGTGCGTCCACCATGTGTTTTCTCGGTGCTGAGAACGACATGTGAAACCCGATTCGAGGAGGCGGATGATGCCGATTGCGGGTACATGGTGGACTCGGCATGGTACCCTGGGGCGAGAACGGTTTCGCTGTGTAGTAGACGGTGAGCCTGGCAGAGGGACTACTACCTACCGGTGATTGGTTGGACCTGGCGGTTATCCGGAGGATACTGACCAGAGTCCATAGATGGATATAGGCGTACTGCCGGGGCCGAGGGTCGATACTGCAAACAGAGCCGTGGGCTAATCCGGACTGACGGAGCCCGATATATGAGGATTTACGTGCCGATGCTGGGCACAGCTTTCATGATGTTTTCGAGTGTCGATGCTGGACACTCCGGTTCCATGATTTGATGTGTCGCGAGGGACACAGATGGTTTATATCCTCATTTTTTCTATACATCTTCTTTATGATATTTACATGCATGATGGTTATTGTCATTGGGTGACGAGTGGACAGGATCCACATACATACAGATTTGATTACATTGATCATACCTCATATTTATGATATGCTATTACCTGAGGCATTGGCACGAGCACTTGGCACTACACTTATGTATAGAGATTACATTGCCAGTTTAGCATGCTGCAGACTTATTCATATTGAGGTTTATTTATATCTGATCGTATTGACCTAGGATGTGTCATACATTCGATCTCTGCTTGTAGATATTTTCTATTCACGAGTTGGAAACTCACCCCCGTTGTGCCACAGTTCTTGTAGGTTTTTGCCGTACAGATTCCACAGCGGCATTTCTGGCACACTGCTTCCATATGGGTGACTTGCTTGGGTAGGTGGGTTCTTTTGTATCAGAACCACCATTGTACATATATTATTCATTGTATCCAGTCATTTCATCAACCAAAACTTGTATATTGTTTTCAGACTTCGAGACAGTGATGCATTATTTCGACCTTAGAGTCGCGCTTGTAGTATTATGGTTTTCTGGCTGTTTTGAGTTTCTTTTTGAGTTTTGATTCTCGCCCTTTGGCGTTGTATATTATATTGCTTGCGTGGTTGTGACCGTCGATTGACGAAGAGCTAGCTCCCGCTTAGGGATGCCTTTTATCATTTCATATATATATTTCTTGTTGTACCCGTTCGGGGCCAGTTTTTACAAAGGAAACTCTGCCGAAATTTTCAGAAAGGACTACACATTTTTAAAATGCATATTCGGCTTAGTTATTTAAAAACATTGATTTTCAAAACATGATTTCTTTACTTCTTAAACCAGTTTTCCTTATTTACTCCCTAAAATGGTTTTAGATTTCTGGGCTTTTGGCTTACTTGGATTAGATGGGGTCCTATAGACTTCATTTGGTTCAAGGGCCAGTCACGTGCTCTTTCGGGTCGTGACAGTCTTACACAGCCATAGGGCTTCGTAGACAGTGGGAGCAGCGGAAACGTGAGCATGATGTTTTATGTGATAAATCAGGCATCTCGGAGTTGGAACATATGTTTTGATGTGGTAGTCAAAGAGTTTGACTTCATCAAAATGGTAGATGCATCTTGTATATACAAAAAGGTAGTAGAGAGTATGGTGGTGATCCTCATAGAGTACATGTATGATATACTCTTGATAGGGAAGAAGTTTCATATGCTACGCTCGGTCAATCTCCGCTTATCACAAGGATTCTCCATATAGGATCAAAGTGATACCTCCTAAATCCTGGATTTTGGATCTATGAGTGTAGGGTTGCTAGGCATGCGCATAAGGGTCTACGAGGCATCAACCATGCCCGATTAAAAATTTAGCCATGCCGAACAACCCGAATACGGAACTTTAAACTAGAGATTAGGCGAAAACTAACATGCTAAACATTTTAACACTAAGTGAGAGGGATTACAACCTTTGTAGATCCGGTCCTTCACTTCATATGCTCCGTGTTGTGGTCCCTTCGCTGCGATCATCGGGATCCGGACTCTCGAGAGGTTCCACGAAGAGAAAGACGCAACCTTTGATTCCGATCTTCGATACTAAGATGATCTACCTTGAAGTTTCTTTAACGCAAGCTAACACTCATGAAATGATGTGAACACCCTCATCTAAATGGCAAGGGAAGATGAGGATGATGAAGTAGGATTTTTGCTCTCTTTATTTATCTTTTTCTCATATTTATCGATCACAAAAATCAAAGCAAGAAACCATTTCAAGCAAAGAAGAAGAAGGAAGAAGATGATGAACAATAATGTTCAATCCTTTTGTGATGAATAGGAAAAGAATAATATGATGAAATTATGCAACCATGGTCAAGTAAACCTTTGTAGAGAATTAACTAGGGTTAGGGTTTGGGTTGGGTTAAAGCATGAGTCACTTGAAAATATCTTTATCATGACAAAAAGAAAAGCTTCTAGAAACATCTAGAAAGCTTAACCCTAATCCAAACCCTAATCATATTTAAACTCCACTAAACAAGTTGCATTAGTTATCATATCATGTTACAATATTATATATCACATATATAATATTTATCGTAACAAAAATAAAATAATACAATTAACATATATCGCATATATATCAATGTATTACCCGAGTGAGAAAAAGAATCTTTTAGTGAGCTAATATTAGTTAATGTCATTTAATATATCATATATATTATTATACATTAAATTATCGAATCAACACTTGATCCGACAATCCGACTATATCGCATATAACCGACTAATGTTTATCCGTACCGATTCATCGAATCAACACTTGATCCGATGACCCGGTTGATATCAAATATCGCGAGAATATAATACAGTATCACATATCGCATTATCCTCGGTCCCGCACATATCACATATGTGCCCCTACTCCGTTTGGCCTGAGTCAAGAAACTTCTGTGTAGGACTCTAAAGAATCGTCAATACTCCGGCAGTAGGTGATGATCATATCAAACACCCACAAGCTCCAAGCGGTCAGCTAAACGTAACAGCTACCCAGGTATTGAGCGCTCAGAAGATCAACAAGCAAGCCTGTACATTCTCCTGTGAATCCAAACAGTAACACTCCCGTACAGTCCGGTCTTGTCGTCTGATATGTTGCATATCTCGCCTAGGGGTGGTAAACGTCAGACCCCAGTAGCTTGATAAGTCGTGTTGATTTAAGGTCTATAACAGTTCGAGAAATTACTGATAACACTTACCAGTAAATCTCAGCAACCCTGGCCAGGGATTTCCGGTTATAGCCAATCGAACGCAGCACAACATCAACTCCCTATACCGGGAGAGACGAATCCCCTCCTATCGCTCATTGCCTTCATGTGATTCGGGACTGTACCCAAAAGCCACCTTTTTGCATGCCCTCTTGGACGTGGTATGATGGAAATCAAAGCACAGTGGGAACCACACAAGGCTCTATGACGATCTCGGGTCAACAGACTACTCTGTACCAGTGTCACCGGAGAACTGCCATCTGACGTATGGTATAATACCATCTGGGAGTTCTCGGCGAGTCCGTCCAGTGTACCCAGTCTCCACTGAGCACCCGTACACCATCCTTGATGTCAAACACCGATGGATATGGGATCATCCATCGCCCATCATATGGGTCAAGATGCGTATACGCTAGTCTACTCTGGTGCATCGATGCCCTGTCTCGATACACCCTCGACTAGGAACAGTTATAGGATGTACTCGTCGACTACCGTGGCCCCACTAGTATGATCTCATCATAGTCCCAGTAGTCGAGTACATATCCTAAGGGCTTTATCAACATGTAATATAGAGACAATCAGAGTACATGTTAAGATAAAATACAACCAGATAGCATACTATCATGTCGAGCAAGAAAGTCCTCCCTATATATGCACCAGCATCCACTACAATATACATCGTATGTACAGCAATGGCCTCTAGGGCATACATATAACTAACAATCTCCCACTTGCACTAGGGCCATCTGTTATGGTATCGCATACCCAACAATTAGCTGCGGTTGAAGTATCTCATACTCAACAATCCCATAAAAATCTACTGGGAAAAAGGCCTTTGTGAGTGGATTCGCGTTGTTGTCCTCTGTGTCTACTCTTCTAACCTCGATCTCCCTGGAGATCAACCATCTCCATGATCAGGTGATACTGCCTAAGAATTATATCTGGATTTCTGATGGGACGGTAGTTCCTTGGCAGAAGCCACAACTCCATTGTCACACAATGGTAGGAACGAAGTTCATCTCATGAACTTATATATATCCAGACTGCCTCTTTGGTAGCATCCTTGGTAACGATGTATTTTGCCTTTAATCGTCTAGTATGTCACGGTATCTAGCTTGGAACTCTTCCTAACATACCGTCCCTCCACTGAGGGTAAAGACAATGCCTGCGACTGACATTCAGTCGTCCTTATCAGTCTGGAACCTTTCCAGTGATTCTCCTCAGGATTTATTTATACCATCTCACTACAACTAGTGAGTGTCCTAATATCCAATTAGATCTATCTCATAGATCAAAACCCAGGATTTAGGAGGTATCACTTTAATCCTATATGGAGAATCCTTGTGATAAGCGGATATTGACTGATCGTAGCATAGGAAACTCCTTCCCTATCAAGAGTATGTCATCCACGTATTCTACGAGGATCACCACCATACTCTCTACTACCTTTTTGTATATACAAGGTTCATCTACCATTTTGATGAAGTCAAACTCTTTGACTACCATATCAAAACAGATGTTCCAACTCCGCGATGCCTGTTTTATCATATAAAACATCTTGCACACGTTTCCGCTGCTCCCACTGTCTACGAAGCCCTCTGGCTGTGTACTTATAGATGCTATCTTCTAAATCATCATTTAGAAAAGCAGTCATGACACCCAACCACCAGATATCGTAGTCATGGTATGTAGTCGTGGCAAGTAGGATCTGGATGGACTTAAGCATAGCTTTGAAAGTCTCAACTTTTCCATGTACACCAAGTAATCTTCTCAAGATATACTCGCTCCTGATGGGGATTTAACCCTTCAGATAAAGCAACCAAAGTCCATACATTGTTGGTGTATAAGGATTCCATCTCAGATCGATAAGCACCCAGCCATTCTTACAGAGTCCCACTCCTGATGGCCAGCTCGAAACTAGTTGGGTCATCATCTCATGATGCAATCCTCGCTCCGACTGTCATAGAGAAACCGAAGTATCTCTCAGGTGGGTGAGGAACCCTACTAGATCGGCGGAGAGGCTGTGGTTCGTTGGTTACTATTGAATCCTTTGGTTCTACCAAATCATCAGCTGCAGTTTGTATAGCTGGAACCTTTCTAGTTCTACATAACAGATCTTGCCTCGAGCTTGTCCGGATTTTGCTTTCAGACATAGGCCGGACAACCCCAAATCTTAACAGGCTTAAGATACAGGCTCTTCCCTTCCCATATCACATATGAAGTGGTAGGCAACTGATTTGATTTGAACCCTTATTCAATAGGTATGCAGCTTCTCAAGTGCATAACTCCCAAAAGGAAATAGGAAACTCAGCAGTACTCATCATAGAGCACACCATATCAAATAGGGTGCTATTGCTCCGCCCCGATACACCGAGGTACTGTGGTGTATACGGAGGAGTAATGCTGAGAGAGAATCTCATTCTCCTTTAGAATAGTCCAGGTATTCCGTGCTCAAGTATTCTCCTCCTTGATCTCATCAAAGGACATAATACTTATACCCGTATTTGGTTCTCTACTTCTAACTTATATTCTGTGAATATCTCAAAAGGTTCGGACTTGTGTTTCAACAGGAACATATGTCTGAATCTTGAGAGATCTTCAGTGAATGTAATGAAGTACAAAGAACCGGTATTGGCATGTGTAGTCAGGAGACTTTCATACATCAGCATGTATCAATCCTAAAAGTTCACTAACTCTTTCTCTGTTTCCAACAAACAGAGCTGTGGTCATCTTATCTTTGTGACATGACCGGCAAGTTTCACAAGATGTAAATTCAAACTAATTTAAATATGAATCTATATGTAACTTCAGCCAGTCGGGTCGCATTGATATGACCTAGTCTACAATACCTCAAGAAGGATTCATTCATTTCTGAACTCTTCCTCTTGTGTGTGTTCCGTATACTAAGAACTGTAGTTTGATTTAGAACGTCAATGCTTTTAGATAACGTGCCTGAACCGATCAACTCTTGACATAGGAAATGTTCAAAACATTATCCAACAATACAAAATTTTATCCTTTCTTTACTAATAAAGAGACTGATATGATTTTGTATATCAGGTTCGGTATCTAATAGCATTTGTTCAGAATCAATGTATTCAGGTAATACAGGGTGATAGTGACCAACAGACTTGGCTGCAACACTTGCACCGTTTTCTGTCTCATGAAACTTATCATCCGTTCTCAGTTCTCTACCTATCTGTAGCCCATGTAACAGATTACATATGCGGGATCCTGATCCGGTATCACATACCCAGGACGTAAAGGATACTGAGAAACAGTTCTGTGTAATGAACACACCCGAAGATGATGTATCAACATGCACTTTCTTCGTTTGGGTGGCACGGGAATTCTGGTAATCCCCAATTTCCTGCTCTGTCTTATAACAATTATAAGTTGGAGCGGGACCAACGTTCCCCAGCTCAGTATAACAAGCGGGTTCGGTCAATATATCCGTTTTATTATCTTGATTAAGGCGTGATATGGTCGCTACCTGGAGAGAGAGAGAAGAAAACACTCAGCGTATGCTCTTGCAAGATTAGATTGATTATATAATATATCTAATCAGGATGTCTCCAACTTTTTTAATCAAATCTTCCTTCAAACCCTAAAAGGAAAGACTAGCCGGGATTAATTACACGCTACAAGTTCGCCAATCTTTCAGCCAGGCCAGTGTCGGTACTTTGAGGGAGGTCCCCCGTGCTGTCGCACGAACCTAATTAAAGTAAACCTCGTTTTCCCAGAGGCGTAACCCCGTTAACACCTTTCTAGACACCTACTTGATAGGCTAATTGTAATGTGTAAAACTCTCCCAGGAGTAACTCTTACTCGCAGCGGGTATCGGGATCCAACTATCTTATAGAAGGTATACAATCTCATTGCAAATTTCGACACTTGAAATTCCCAATAATATTTTGCCCCAAGCGATCTATGACCTTGACAAGGTGAACAAACCATAGACCGCAAGTCAAGTTCAACCCGTCATTTCCTGATTGAATTAAACCCACCCGCACGACCCTTGACAAGGTCAACAAAGTCGCACGACTACCCTAATCCAATCGCATCATATGCTTATGCAGATAAGCATAAATAGCTACCGCACACTACGCCTTGACAAGGTCAACAAACGCAGCACGAATACTATGAAGTACTTATCTGAAATGACGGAGGGCTACGACGGGTTTTTCAGAAAACCCTTTGCGTAATGAACTTGATATCGTCGTAGAATCGAGTGATTTTAAATGGAGTGTTTTTGAGGCTTTTCTAGTTTTGCTAAAGGGGTCACTCCCGGTGAAGGGATCGTCGGCCCTTTCCTCATCGAATAAGGTGCAGGATATATCATATATACCACTATGCAAAGCAAGAACTATAGAAGCAATCAAAAGACAAACCGAGTTTGTAGCATTTGCCAGTTATTGCTAAAGGAGTCACTCCCGGCGAAGGGATCTCGGTCCTTTCCTTATCGAATAAGGTGCTGGATGTTCTACAAGGAACACCGCTATGCAAAGCAAGAACTAGAGCTACCAGTTTTTATAAACAAGTTTCTACAACATCTTAGGTTTATTTTATTTCATTAATCTCATTAATGAAGTCCCATTTTATTATGCTTCACAAGCATCTCTTTTGAAACGAAATCTGCAATATAACATATATCTCATATATATAAAATATAAACATTCGTCTCAGGCAGTAATATGATTTCATCACAGAACATTGCAGCAGAAGAACATATATGAAATATTGGATATACTAGGACGTCCGTGTTTTCAATACGACCCTGTATAAAACACGGATTCCACGGTCGCGATGAATAGCCAAACCCACATCCCCAGACCCCTACGAGAGCGGCAAGTAACACTGCCAATTCTAGGGTTAGGAGACCCGGTCTCGACTCCTCGAGATGGTCTCCCACTGGACCCTAGAACCCGGTTACTTGTGCTCCCCGCCTTGGGTCTACCTAATGCGGAAAAGTAAATAATATACAACGGTGACATCTTCCGCTACCTGGAAGTGCCCCAATAAAAGAATATTACATACAAATGAATTTTACATGAATGAAAAAGAAAAACTCTCATCTCACATAAAACCCCTGGCTATTCAAACGCGACGATCCAATACAACATATCACAGCAACACATAATATCTCATATCATCAACGTAAGCAAGTATGCGTATCCCGATTGTCGTTGATGTATAGCAACGAAGCCGGCGATATACCACATACTACGCTTACGGTCACAGAAAAGAAAGTGTAAAACTACAACAGTTGGAATCCGCAACCTCTTTAGACATCGCATGCCTAACCAAATGAATTCCTTAGACATCACATGCCTAACAATTATAAACCCCGCATTTTAGTCTCATTATCGAAAACTCTTTTCAATATCAAGTCGGGCAATTCAACAAGATTCCCGACGTCCTGATCGAATGCTCGTCGCAAACTTTAGTAGACGGCCGCACCCCCAGATGCCGTCGACGAAGTGGACCAAGGCGGAACACCGCTGCCGCGAGCACACGAACGGATGCTTTCGGCGACGGGGTTCTCCTACAGTCGCTTGGTCGGGGCTAAGAGGTGTAGCTGTCTATTAAGTTTACCCGGCGAGTATCCGCGTACTCTACGTGATTGCGACGGACTTTTGATCACATCAAAATTCCGTGGAAACCGATCATCTGAGACTAAACTGCTATGTTTATAATATTCAAATTAGTTATCTCATAACTACCTGTGGATTCCAAATATTGTATCACATTCCAGATAAATAGAAAAAGTTAAACTTTCCGATCGAATCATCAAGCACCCAAGATTTCCCCAATATATCTCAACACTTGAAATCAGTTTAAAAAACATCCATTACATGCCACAGTACCAATGGTCCAGCCGTAGAAGGGTTAAGCCAACGCCTCACATGTGGCACGCCGTACTGCCCCAAACCCTAAGGTTCAAAAGGCAGTTCAAGACGGTCACATAATCGAGTTAAGGTTTGTTGTCTTCTAGAGGGTCCACCGAGTTACTTGCACGACTTAGAACATTCTTAAACACGAGAAAAAATCCAACTTTTGAAAAATTTTCCGACAGGGGAAAAAGTGAGTTATTGATATCCGTTCGAACTTTTTAACAGTTTCTTAAATTTATCCGGAAAGCCACATAGACAAAATCTAATACTCCAATCGAAACATCGAATCCCCAAAACAACCCAAGAAAACTCAACTGTAGAATAAAAATTAAAAATTCCCAGAGAACTCAGCACTGTGTAATAGGAATTACTGTGCAAAATAGGAGGGGTGACGTCATCAAATGGCCGCGGAACCGCCGCAGAAGCCAGGCTTCTGCCGCGGTTCCGCCGCACTTTTGACGAATTAGCCCCTCGAATTTCACAGTAATTATAATAAGACCCTGCTGAATTTTTTAGAAATTTTTAATCTGGAAAAAACCCAGTTTTTAGAAAAAGTCCAGAGAGCGGGTTTTATCGGGGTTTCGGGTTTCGATCGGACTTTAAACTTCGTCTAGACTTCGCCTAAAGCTCTAGCTTGGCTCTGATACCACTGTAGGGTTGCTAGGCACGCGCACAAGGGTCTACGAGGCATCAACCATGCCCGATTAAAAATTTAGCCGTGCCGAACAACCCGAATACGGAACTTTAAACTAGAGAATAGGCGAAAACTAACATGCTAAACATTTTAACACTAAGTGAGAGGGATTACAACCTTTGTAGATCCGGTCCTTCACTTCATATGCTCCGTGTTGTGGTCCCTTCGCTGCGATCATCGGGATCCGGACTCTCGAGAGGTTCCACGAAGAGAAAGACGCAACCTTTGATTCCGATCTTCGATACTAAGATGATCTACCTTGAAGTTTCTTTAACGCAAGCTAACACTCATGAAATGATGTGAACACCCTCATCTAAATGGCAAGGGAAGATGAGGATGATGAAGTAGGATTTTTGCTCTCTTTATTTATCTTTTTCTCATATTTATCGATCACAAAAATCAAAGCAAGAAACCATTTCAAGCAAAGAAGAAGAAGGAAGAAGATGATGAACAATAATGTTCAATCCTTTTGTGATGAATAGGAAAAGAATAATATGATGAAATTATGCAACCATGGTCAAGTAAACCTTTGTAGAGAATTAACTAGGGTTAGGGTTTGGGTTGGGTTAAAGCATGAGTCACTTGAAAATATCTTTATCATGACAAAAAGAAAAGCTTCTAGAAACATCTAGAAAGCTTAACCCTAATCCAAACCCTAATCATATTTAAACTCCACTAAACAAGTTGCATTAGTTATCATATCATGTTACAATATTATATATCACATATATAATATTTATCGTAACAAAAATAAAATAATACAATTAACATATATCGCATATATATCAATGTATTACCCGAGTGAGAAAAAGAATCTTTTAGTGAGCTAATATTAGTTAATGTCATTTAATATATCATATATATTATTATACATTAAATTATCGAATCAACACTTGATCCGACAATCCGACTATATCGCATATAACCGACTAATGTTTATCCGTACCGATTCATCGAATCAACACTTGATCCGATGACCCGGTTGATATCAAATATCGCGAGAATATAATACAGTATCACATATCGCATTATCCTCGGTCCCGCACATATCACATATGTGCCCCTACTCCGTTTGGCCTGAGTCAAGAAACTTCTGTGTAGGACTCTAAAGAATCGTCAATACTCCGGCAGTAGGTGATGATCATATCAAACACCCACAAGCTCCAAGCGGTCAGCTAAACGTAACAGCTACCCAGGTATTGAGCGCTCAGAAGATCAACAAGCAAGCCTGTACATTCTCCTGTGAATCCAAACAGTAACACTCCCGTACAGTCCGGTCTCGTCGTCAGATATGTTGCATATCTCGCCTAGGGGTGGTAAACGTCAGACCCCAGTAGCTTGATAAGTCGTGTCGATTTGAGGTCTATAACAGTTCGAGAAACTACTGATAACACTTACCAGTAAATCTCAGCAACCCTGGCCAGGGATTTCCGGTTATACCCAATCGAACGCAGCACAACATCAACTCCCTATACCGGGAGAGACGAATCCCCTCCTATCGCTCATTGCATCCATGTGATTCGGGACTGTACCCAAAAGCCACCTTTTTACACGCCCTCTTGGACGTGGTATGATGGAAATCAAAGCACAGTGGGAACCACACAAGACTATATGACGATCTCGGGTCAACAGACTACTCTGTACCAGTGTCACCGGAGAACTGCCATCTGACGTATGGTATAATACCATCTGGGAGTTCTCGGCGAGTCCGTCCAGTGTACCCAGTCTCCACTGAGCACCCGTACACCATCCTTGATGTCAAACACCGATGGATATGGGATCATCCATCGCCCATCATATGGGTCAAGATGCGTATACGCTAGTCTACTCTGGTGCATCGATGCCCTGTCTCGATACACCCTCGACTAGGAACAGTTATAGGATGTACTCGTCGACTACCGTGGCCCCACTAGTATGATCTCATCATAGTCCCAGTAGTCGAGTACATATCCTAAGGGCTTTATCAACATGTAATATAGAGACAATCAGAGTACATGTTAAGATAAAATACAACCAGATAGCATACTATCATGTCGAGCAAGAAAGTCCTCCCTATATATGTCCCAGCATCCACTACAATATACATCGTATGTACAGCAATGGCCTTTAGGGCATACATATAACTAATAATGAGATAGATCTAATTGGATGTTAGGATACTCACTAGTTGGAGTAAGATGGATCAATCGATCCTGGGGAGAATCACTGGAAAGGTTCCACGGTGATAAGGACGACTGTATGTCAGTCGCGGGCATTGTCTTTACCCTCAGTGGAGGGACGGTATGTTGGAAGTGTTCCAAGCTATATACCGTGACTTACTAGACGATTAAAGGCAAGATACATCGTTACCAAGGATGCTACCAAAGAGGCAATCTGGATATATTTTAGTTCATGAGATGAACTTCGTTCCTGCCATTGTGTGACAATGGAGTTGTGGCTTATTCCAAAGAACCCTCGTCCCATCAGAAATCCAGATATAATTCTTAGGCAGTATCACCTGATCATGGAGATGGTTGATCTCCAGGGAGATCGAGGTTTAGGAGAGTAGACACAGAGGAGCGCTGATCCACTCACAAAGGCCTTTTTCCCAGTAGAGACTTTTATGGGATGGTTGAGTATGAGATACTTCAACCACAGCTAATTATTAGGTATATGATACCACAACAGATGGCCCTAGTGCAAGTGGGAGATTGTTAGTTATATGTATGCCCTAGAGGCCATTACTGTACATACGATGTATATTGTAGTGGATGCTTGGACATTTATAGAGAGGACTTTCTTGCTCGACATAATAGTACGCTATCTGGTTACTCTTTATCTTAACATGTACTCTGATGGTCTCTATGTTACATGTTGATCAAGCTCTTAGGATGAGTACTTGACTACCAGGACTATGATACAGATCATACTAGTGAGGACAGTGTAGTCGCCAAGTACATCCTTCAAATGTTCCTAGTCGTGGGAGTACCGAGACAGGGCATCGATACTCCAGAGTAGACTAGCGTATGCGCTTCTTGACCCATATGATGGGCGATGGATGATCTCATATCCATTGGTGTTTGACATCAGAGAAGGTATACGGGTGCTCAGTGGAGACTGGGTACACTGGACGGACTCGCCGAGAACTCCCAGATGGTATTATACCTCACGTCAGATGGCAGTTCTCTGGTGACACTGGTACAGGTTAGTCTGTAGACCCGAGATCGTCATAGAGTCTTGTGTGATTCCCACCGTGCTTTGATTTCCATCATACCACGTCCAAGAGGGCATGCAAAAAGGTGGCTTTTGGGTACAGTCCCGAATCACATGGAGGCAATGAGCGATAGGAGAGGATTCGTCTCTCCCGGTATAGGGAGTTGATGTTGCACTTGTTAGTTATATGTATGTCCTAGAGGCCATTACTGTACATTGGATGTATATTGTAGTGGATGCTGGGACATATATAGGTAGGACTTTCTTGCTCGACATGATAGTACGCTATCTGGTTGCTCTTTATCTTAACATGTATACTTTCTGTCTCTCTGATTACATGTTGATAAAGCCCTTAGGATGTGTACTCGACTTCCGGGACTATGATGTAGATCATACTAGTAGGGCCTGGGTAGTCCATGAGTACATCCTTCAATGTTTCTATTCGTGGGAATATCGAGACGGGGCGTCGATATTCCAGAGTAGACTAGCATATATCTTCTCGACCCATGTGATGGGCGATGGATGATCTCATATCCATTGGTGTTTGACATCAGAGATGGTATGCGGGTGCTCAGTGGAGACTGGGTATACCGAACGGACTCGCCGTGAACTCCCAGATGGTATTATACCTCACGTCAGATGGCAGTTCTCTGGTGACACTGGTACAGCTTAGTCTGTTGACCCGAGATCGTCATAGAGTCTTGTGTGTCTCCCACTGTGCTTTGATTTCCACCCTACCACGGCTCTACTGAGTCATGCAAACAGGTGGTTTTTGGGTACAGTCCCGATTCACATGGAGGCAATGAGCGATAGGAGGGGATTCGTCTCTCCCGGTATTGGGGGTTGATGTTGCGCTATGCTCGACTGGCCATAACAGAAAATCCCTGGCCAGGGTTGCAGTGATATACTGGTAAGAGTTATCAGTAGTTTCATGAATGTTATGGACCTCACGTCGGCATGACTTATCAAGCTATTGTGGTCTGACGTTTACCACCCCTAGGCGAGATATGCGACATATCAGACGAACAGACCGGACTGTACGGTAAGCGTTACTGGTTGGATTCACAGGAGTGTGAGCGGGCTTGCTCGTCGATCTTCTGATCGCTCAATACCCGGATGGCCGTTACGTTTAGCAGACCGTTTGCGGCTTGTGGGTGTTTGATATGATCATCACCTGCTGCCGGCGTATTGACGAGTCTTTAGAGTCCTACACAGAGGTTTCCTTGCTCAAGCGAAACGAAATAGGAGCGCATATGAGATATGTGCGGGACCGAGAATAATGCATGTATGTGATACCGTATTCTATTCTCGCGATGAATGTATCGATTTGTTGTATGCGATATAACCTAGTTATCGAATCAAGGATTGATTCGATAAGCCGGTACATTGGATATTAGTCGGTTATATGCGATATGACCGAATCGTTAAATCAAGTAATGATTTAATGATTTAATGTATAATTATATATTTGATATATTACTTTGCATTAACTAGTATTGGTTCACTTTGAAATGGTTTTCTCACTTGATGCACACAAGTTGTATATGTGATATACTTTTGTGCACTTGTTTGTATCATGTTTGATGATACATGCTAACTTGAGTTTGTGTGTATGATTAAACCATGGTTATATGAATGGTTAGGGTTTTGTTTACTTATTCATTTATTTATTTAATTTTAAGGCAAGAAAGAATGGTGGCTTATTTTGTTGTTTTGTTGAAAGTTCTTGAAGTGTTGAAAGCTTGGCCATTCTTGTTCTTTTCCTTAACCTAACCATTCAACCTAACCATAGTCTATTCTCTACACCTAACCATGGTTGCTAAATGATAAGTATTCATTTTATTTTCTATTTTGAATATACTTATCATATTCTTTCATCATCTTATTCATCTTCAACAATGAAGAAACCTTGCAACCATCAATGGCAACTTGAGAAAAAGAGTGAGAAATCCAATTCTAAAGTGAACCCACTTTCTATTTCTTCATCCTCTACCACTTGCCAAGTAGTATAGGGTGTTTTCTTCACAAGTTTCATGACTTGGTGAAGTTGAAGCTTGATCTTGAGTTGCCTCGACGTAGATCATCTTCGGCATCGAAGTCGACGCCCTAGCCCGCCCATTTCTCCGATGAAGCCGATGTAGAGTCCGGAATCCGATATGGACAGCGGAGGGACGTCATCGCGGAGCCTAGGAAATGGAGGACCGGATCTACAAAGGTTGTAGTCACTTTCCTTTAGCTATAAATTCGTTTACTTGCTTGCATCGCCTCATTATCTAGTTAACGATCCGTATTAGGGTTTGTAGGCATATGAAATTTTTGAATTGGGCATGCTTGATCACATGTGAGACCTCATTAGTGTGCATAGGAACCCTACAGTGTTATCAGAGCCTAGTTAGAGCCTTAGGCGATGCGTAGACGGAGTTAGAAGTCCGATCGAACCGAAACCCTAATTCAAAGTTGCTCTCTGTACATTTTTTGAAAATGGGGATTTTTTAGAATTAAAAATATGCAGAAAACTAAGCAGGAATTTCTAAAAATTACTGTGAAGCCCGAGCACCTGAATCGATAATAGCGCGGCGGAACCGCGGCATTAGCATGCTAATGCGGCGGTTCCACGGCCACTTGGTCTCTTCAGACAATTATTTCTGCACAGTAATTCTTATATTTTGTTGCTGTATTTTCTGGGAATTTTTAAATCTGACTCAAGAGTTGTGTTTTCTGGGTTGTATTGGGGACTCGGTGTTCGATCGGATTGTCTAATTTTGTCTGTGTGCTTTTCCGGGCAATTTTAGAATATGTTAAAAAGTTCGACCAGATATAAATACCCACTTTTTCCCCTGCCGGGAAATTTCCAATTGTTGGATTTTTTTCCATAGTTTAATGACGTTCCAAGTAGTGCAAGTAACACGATGGTCCCTCTAGAAGACAACAAACCTTAACTCGATTATGTGACCGTCTTGAACTGCCCTTTGAACCTTAGGGTTTGGGGCAGTACGGCGTGCCACATGTGAGGCGTTGGCTTGACCCTTCTACGGCTGGACCGTTGGTACTGAGGCACGAAGTGAATGTTTTTAAACTTATTTCATGTGTTGAGCTGTTTCGGGAAAACTTGGGTGTTCGATTGTTCGATCGGAAAATTTAACATTTTCTATCTTATCCGGAATGTGATACAACATTTGGAATTCACAAGTAGTTATGAGATGAATGAATATTATAAACATAGCAGTTTAGTCTCATTTGATCGGTTGCCATGGAATTTTGATGCGATCAAAAGTCCGTCGCAATCACGTAGTGTACGCGGATACTCGCTGGGTAAACTTAATAGACAGCCTCGCCCCATAGCCCCTACCAAGTGACCGTAGGAGAACCCCGTCGCCGAAAGCATCCGTTCGGGTGCTCGCGGAAGCGGTGTTCCGCCTTAGTGCACTTCGTCGACGGTATTGGGGTTGCGGCCTTCTACTAAAGTTTGCGACGAGCATTCGATCAGAATGTCGGGAATCCTGTTGAATTGCCCGACTTTATATTGAAAAGTGTTTTCGATTTTGAGACTAAAATGCGGGGTTTATAATTGTTAGGCATGCGATGTCTAAGTATTTCATTTGATTAGGAATGCGATGTCTAAAGAGGTTGCGGATTCCAACTGTTGTAGTTTTACACTTTCTTTTCTGTGACCGTAAGTGTAATATGTGATATCGCCGGTTTCGTTGCTATATGCCAACGACAATTGGGATACGCATGTTTACTTACGTTGATGACATGTGATGTTATGTGTTGCTGGATATGTTATATTGGATCGTCGTGTTTGAATAGCCGGGTTTTTTTATGTGAGATGAGTGTTTTCCTTTTCATTTATGTAAAAAACTTGTATGTAATATTCTTTTATTAGGGCACTTCCAGGTTACGGAAGATGTCGCCGTTGATGTATATTATTTACTTTTCCGCATTAGGATAGACCCAAGGAGGGGAGCACAAGAACCGGGTTCTAGGGTCCAGTGGGAGACCATCTCGAGGAGTCGAGTCCGGGTCTCATAACCCTAGAATTGGTAGGGTTGCTTTTCGCTCTCGTAGGGGTCTAGGGGTGTGGGATTGGCTATTCATCACGACCGTGGAATCCGTGTTTATACTGGCTCGTATTAAATACACGGACGTCCTAGTATATCCAATATTTCATATGATATTTTCTGCTACGTTATCTGTGATGTGATCATGTGATATGTTCAGATAGATATTAAATATAGTATATATGATATATTATATAGACGTTGCTTATGTTTTACACCCGCGCTAGCCCTGCCTCGCTCTGGCGTTAGTTACCTAACCTAACGGTGCAGACGGGACTTCGAGGCGAATGCGGATGGCATAAGCGTACGTTATATTTATCTGTAATGTTTAGGTGGACTTAAATGATGGGATATTCATTAATGAGATTAATGAAAGAAAATAAACCTAATTGATGTTGTGGAATCGAATTTCAAAAATAAAAACAGGTAGCTACAGTTCTTACTTTGCATCGTGGTGTTCCTTGTAGAATAGAACATCCTGCACCTTATTTGATGAGGAAAGGACCGAGATCCCTTCATCGGGAGTGACTCCTTTAGCAATAACTGGCAGATGCTACACACTCGGTTTATCTTTTGATTGCTTCTATAGTTTCTGCTTTGCACAGTGATATATATGATATATCCCGCACCTCATTCGACGAGGAAAAGGCCGACGATCCCTTCACCGGGAGTGACCCCTTTAGCAAAACTAGAAAAGCCTTAAAAACATTCCATTTAAAAACCATTTGATTCCGCAACGAGATCAAGTTCAAAGCGTTAAAGGTTTTCTTAAAAACCATTCGCATCGCACCCTTCGTCATTTTAGGAAGTAGAGTACTTAGTATTCGTGCTGTGTTTGTTGACCTTAGTTAAAGCACAGTGAACGGTAGCTAAGTGATTTTCTTCCTACACCGCATATGATGCGATTAGTTAGGACAGTCGCGTGACTTTGTTGACCTTAGTTAAGGGTCATGTGGGTGGGTCTAATTAATCACAAAATGATGGATAGAACTTGACTAGTACTTATGATTTGTTGACCATAGTTAAGGTCATAGGTGCTAGGGGTAAAAACCTTTATCGGGAGTTTCAAGTGTTGAAATTTGCAATGAGATTGCATACCTTCTATGTGATATTTAGATCCCGATACCCACTGCGAGTAATTGTTACTCCTGGGAGAGTTTTGCACTTTATAATTAGCCGATCAAGTAGGTGTCTAGAAAGGTGTCAACGGGGTTACGCCTCTGGGAAAACGAGGTTTACTGTAATTAGGTCCGTGCGAAAGCATGGGGAACCTCTCTCAAAGTACCGACACTGGCCTGGCTGAAAGATTGGCGAACTTATAGAGTGTAATTAATCCCGTCTAGTCTTTCCTTTTAAGGTTTGAACGAAGATTTGATAAAAACAGTGGGAGCCATCCTAATTAGGTAAAATAAATAACCAATCTAATCTTGCAAGAGCGCACGCAGAGTGTTTTCTTCTCTCTCTCTCCAGGTAGCGACCATATCACGCCTTAATCAAGATAATAATATGGATGTATTGACCGAACCCGCTTGTTATACTGAGCTGGGGAACGTTGGTCCCGCTCCAACTTATAATTGTTATAAGATAGAGCAGGAAATAGGGGAATACCAGAATTCCTATGCGCCCAAATAAAGAAAGTGCATATAATGCATCTCCTTCGGGTTTGTTCATTACAAAGAACTGTTTCTCAATATTCTCTGCATCCTGGTTATATGATACCAGATCTGAATCCCAGATATGTAATCTGTTACATAGGGCTACAGAAAGGTAGAAAACTGAGAACGGGTGATAAGTTTCATGAGACAGAAAACGGGGCAAGTGTTGCAGCCAAGTCTGTTGGTCACTGTCACCCTGTATTACCAATACATTGATTCTGAATAAATGCTATTAGATACCGAACCTAATATACAAAATCATATCAGTCTCTTTATTAGTAAAGAAATGATAAAATTTTGTATTGATGGATAATGTTTTGAACATTTCCTATATCAAAAGTTGATCGGTTTAGGCACGTTATCTAAAAGCATTGACGTTCTAAATCAAACTACAGTTCCTAGTATACAGAACACACACAAGAGGAAGAGTTCAGAAACGAACAAATCCTTCTTGATGCATTGCAGACTAGGTCATATCAATGCGACCTGACTGGCTGAAGTTACATTTTAGATGCATATTTAAATCAGTTTGAATTTACATCTTGTGAAACATGCCAGTCACCTCACAAAGATTGCATGACCATAGCTCTGTTTATTAGAAACAGAGAAAGAGTTAATGAACTCTTGGGATTGATACATGATGATGTATGTAAAGTCTCCTGTCTACACATGCCAGGACTGGTTCTTTATACTTCATTACGTTCTCTGATAATCTCTCAAGATTCAGACACATGTTCCTGTTGAAACACAAGTCCGAACCTTTTGAGATATTCACAGAATATAAGCTAGAAGTAGAGAACCAATACGGGTATAAGTATTATGTCCTATGATAAGATCAGGGAGGAGAATACTTGTGCATATCATTCCTGGACTATTCTAAAGGAGAATGAGATTCTCTCTCAGTGTCACTCCTTTGGATATACCATAGCACTACGGTGTATCAGGGGTGGACCAATAGCACCGTATGTGATATGGTGTGCTCTATAATGAGTATTACCGAGTTACCTATTTCTTTTAAGGGGGTTATGCACTTGAGAAGCTGCATACCTATTGAATTAGGTTCGAATCAGATCGCTGCCTACCACTCCATATAAGATATGGTATGGGAAGAGCCTATCTCTTAAGTTAGTTAAGATTTAGGATTGTCCGGCCTATGTCTAAAGCAAAATCCGGACAAGATCGAGGCAAAGTCAGTTCTGTAGAACTGGAAAGGTTCCAGCTATACAAAACTGCAGCTGATGATTTGACAGAACCAAAGGATTCAATAGTTCCCGACGAACCTCAGCTTCTCCGCCGATCTAGTAGGGTTCCTCATCCGCCTGGGAGATACCTCGGTTTCTCGATAACAGTGGGAGCGAGGAATGCATCATGAGATGATGACCCAACTAGTTTCGAGCAGGCCATCGAGAGCAGGGACTCTGTAAGAATGGCTGGATGCTTAGCGATCTGAGATGGAATCCATGTACACCAACAAAGTATGGACTTTGGTTGCTATATCTGAAGGGTTAAATCCCATCAGGAGCAAGTATATCTAGAGAAGATTACATGGTGTAGATGGAAAAGTTGAGACTTTCAAAGCTAGACTTGTTAAAAGTTTTCGTCATCGACCAGGCGTGGATAATGATGAAATCTTTTCAGGGGACTATGCTTAAGTCCATCCAGATCCTACTTGCCATTTCTACATACCATGACTACGATATCTGGTGGTTGGGTGCCATGACTACTTTTCTAAATAATGATTTCGAAGAGGACGTCTATAAGAACATAGCCAGAGGGCTTCGTAAATAGTGGGAGCAGCGGAAACATGTGCAAGTTGCTTTACATGATAAAGCAGGCATCGCGGAGTTGGAACGTCTGTTTTGATGTGGTAGTCAAAGAGTTTGACTTCATCAAAATGGTAGACGAACCATGTATATACAAAAAGATAGTAAAGAGTAAGGTAGTCATCCTCGTATTGTACGTGGAAAACATACTTTTGATAGGAAAAGAGTTTCCTATACTACGATCGGTCGATCTCCTCTTGTCATAAGGATTCTCCAAATAGGATCAAAGTGATACCTCCTAAACCCTGAGTTTTCATCTATGAGATAGATGTAATTGGATGCTAGGATTCTCACTAGATGTAGTGAGATGGTATCAATCGATCCTGGGGAGAATCACTGGAAGGGTTCAGGGTGATAAAGACGACTGAATGTCAGTCACAGGCATTGTCTTTACCCTCAGTAAAGGGACGGTATGTCGGAAGAGTTCCAAGCTAGATACCGTGGCAAACTAGACGATAAAGGCTGGTAACATCGCTATTAATGATACTACCAAAGAGGAAGTTTGGGTGTATATTGGTTCATAAGATGAACTAGGTTCCTACCATTGTATGACAATGGAAGTGTGGCTTCGGCCCAGGAACCCTGGTCCCATCAGTGACCCAGACATATTCTGAGGCAACATCACCTGATCATGGAGATAGTTGATCTCCAGGGTGATCGAGGTTGGGGGAGTAGACTCAGAGGACAACACGGCGGATCCACTCACAAAGGCTTTTTCCCAGAGAGAGACTTATATGGGATGGTTGAGTATGTGATACTGCAACCACTGCTACAGATGGCCCTAGTGCAAGTGGGAGATTGTTAGTTATATGTATGCCCTAGAGGCCATTACTGTACATTGGATGTATATTATAGTGGATGCTGGGACATATATAGGTAGGACTTTCTTGCTCGACATGATAGTACGCTATCTGGTTGCTTTTTATCTTAAAATGTATACTTTCTGTCTCTCTGATTACATGTTGATAAAGCCCTTAGGATGTGTACTCGACTTCCAGGACTATGATGTAGATCATACTAGTGGGGCCTGGGTAGTCCATGAGTACATCCTTCAATGTTCCTAGTCGTGGGAATATCGAGACGAGGCATCGATATTCCAGAGTAGACTAGCGTATATCTTCTCGACCCATGTGATGGGCGATGGATGATCCCATATCCATTGGTGTTTGACATCAGAGATGGTATGCGGGTGCTCAGTGGAGACTGGGTACACCGAACGGACTCGCGGAGAACTCCCAGATGGTATTATACCTCACGTCAGATGGCAGTTCTCTGGTGACACTGGTACAACTTAGTCTGTTGACCGGAGATCGTCATAGAGTCTTATGTGTCTCCCACTGTGCTTTGATTTTCACCCTACCACGGCTCTGCTGAGTCGTGCAAACAGGTGGTTTTTGGGTACAGTCCCGATTCACATGGAGGCAATGAGCGATAGGAGGGTATTCGTCTCTCCCGGTATTGGGGGTTGATGTTGCGCTATGCTCGACTGGCCATAATAGGAAATCCCTGGCCAGGGTTGCAGTGATATACTGGTAAGAGTTATCAGTAGTTTCACGAATGTTATGGACCTCACGTCGGCATGACTTATCAAGCTATTGGGGTCTGACGTTTACCACCCCTAGGCGAGATATGCGACATATCAGACGAACAGACCGGACTGTATGGTAAGTGTTACTGGTTGAATTCACAAGAGTGTGAGCGGGCTTGCTCGTCGATGTTCTGATCGCTCAATACCCGGGTGGCCGTTACGTTTAGCAGACCGCTTGCGGCTTGTGGGTGTTTGATATGATCATCACCTGCTGCCGGCGTATTGACGAGTCTTTAGAGTCCTACACAGAGGTTTCCTGGCTCAAGCGAAACGAAATAGGAGCGCATATGAGATATGTGCGGGACCAAGAATAATGCGTGTATGTGATACCGTATTCTATTCTCGCGATGAATGTATCGATTGGTTGTATGCGATATAACCTAGTTATCGAATCAAGGATTGATTCGATAAGCCGATACATTGGATATTAGTCGGTTATATGCGATATGACCGGATCGTTAAATTAAGTAATGATTTAATGATTTAATGTATAATTATATATTTGATATATTACTTTGCATTAACTAGTATTGGTTCACTTTGAAAGGATTTTCTCACTTGATGCACACAAGTTGTATATGTGATATACTTTTGTGCACTTGTTTGTATCATGTTTGCTGATACATGCTAACTTGAGTTTGTGTGTATGATTAAACCATGGTTATATGAATGGTTAGGGTTTTGTTTACTTATTTATTTATTTATTTAATTTTAAGGCAAGAAAGAATGGTGGCTTATTTTGTTGTTTTGTTGAAACTTCTTGAAGTGTTGAAAGCTTGACCATTTTTGTTCTTTTCCTTAACCTAACCATTCAACCTAACCATAGTCTATTCTCTACACCTAACCATGGTTGCTAAATGATAAGTATTCATTTTATTTTCTATTTTGAATATACTTATCATATTCTTTCATCATCTTCTTCATCTTCAACAATGAAGAAACCTTGCAACCATCAATAGCAACTTGAGAAAAAGAGTGAGAAATCCAATTCTAAAGTGAACCCACTTCCTATTTCTTGATCCTCTACCACTTGCCAAGTAGTATAGGGTGTTTTCTTCACAAGTTTCATGACTTGGTGAAGTTGGAGCTTGATCTTGAGTTGCCTCGACGTAGATCATCTTCGGCATCGAAGTCAATGACCTAGCCCGCCCATTTCTCCGATGAAGCCGATGCTAGAGTCCGGAATCCGATATGGACAGCGGAGGGACGTCATCGCGGAGCCTGGGAAGTGGTGGACCGGATCTACAAAGGTTATAGTCACTTTCCTTTAGCTATAAATTCATTTACTTGCTTGCATCGCCTCATTATCTAGTTAACGATCCGTATTAGGGTTTGTAGGCACATGAAATTTTTGAATTGGGCATGCTTGATCACATGTGAGACCTCATTAGTGTGCATAGGAACTCTACAGCACTGTGTTCGATTAGCTATAACTGGAAATTTCTGGCCAGGGTTGCTGAGATTTACTGGTAAGTGTTATCAGTAGTTTCTCGAACTGTTATAGACCTCATATCGACACGACTTATTAAGCTACTGGGGTTTGACGTTTACCACCCCTAGGCAAGATATGCGACATATCAGACGAAGAGACCGGGCTGTACGGGAGTGTTACTGACTGGATTCACAGGAGAATGTACAGGCTTGCTTGTTGATCTTCTGAGCTCTCAATACCTGGGTGGCTGTTACGTTTAGCTGACCGCTTGCAGCTTGTGGGTGTTTGATATGATCATCAACTACTGCCGGCGTATTGGCGATTCTTTAGAGTCCTACACAGAGGTTTCTTGGCTCAGGCAAAATGGAGTAGGAGCACATATGTAATATGTGCGGGACCGAGAACAATACGTGTATGTGATACCGTATTATATTCTCGCGATATGAGATATCGGCCGGGTATATGTGATATAGCCGGGTCATCGGATCAAGTGTTGATTCGATGAACTGATACAGATTATATTAGTCGGTTATTTTGCCGGATTATCGGATTAAGTGTTGATTCGATAATTTAATGTATAATTATATATTTGATATATTAAATTACATTAACTAATATAAGCTCACTAAAAGATTGTTTTTCTCACTCGGGTAATACATTGATATATATGCAATATATGTTAATTGTATTATTTTATTTTGTTACAAAAATATATTATATATGTGATATATAATATTGTAACATGTTATAATTACTAATGCAACATGATTAGTGGAGATTAAACGAGGTTAGGGTTTGATTTGGGTTAAACTTTTCTAGAAGTTTCTAGAAGCTTTCTTTTTGTTTTTGTAAAGATATTTTGCAAGATATTTCCAAACCCAACCCACACCCATTAACCCTAGTTAAGTCTCTACAATGGTTAGCCTATCATCTTTAACCATGGTTGCATAAGTAATTAAAAACACAATTCGTTATTCATCACAAAAGGATTACTATTCTTCTTCTTCTTCCTTGAGTTTTTGAAAAAGCTTTCTAGGTTTTTCTTAAGTGATGAAAATGAGTGAGTTAAAGAAAACAAATGAGAGCTAAAATCCTACTTCATCATCCTAATCTATCCAAGCCATTTAGATTAGGGTGTTCACTTCATTTAGTGAGTGAGAGCTTGTGTTAATGAAACTTCAAGATAGATCATCTTTGTTATCGAAGATCGGAAGAAAGCTTGTATCTTTCTCTTCGTGGAGCCTCTCGAGAGTCCGGAACTTGATGATCGCAGCGAAGGGACCACAACACGGAGCTTATGAAGTGAAGGACCGGACTACAAAGGTTGTAATCCCAAACTCTTAGATGTTAAAGTGTTTAACATGCTTTGTTTCGCCTAATCTCTAGTCTAAAATCTTGGTTTAGGGTTGTTCGGCATGGCTAAATTTTAAATCGGGCATGGTTGATGCCTTATAGACCCTTGTGCGTGTGCCTAGTAACCCTGCAACTGTGTCATCAGTACAGTACTGATCGTAGAGGTACACGTCCTTGAAGTTTATGATATCGGGGTTGGTGAAAGGGAATTCCTCCATTCTTGCGTTTTGGGTGTAAGGAAAGGAGTCATCAATAGTTTCTCCATTTGATAGCACACAATGCCCCCGGAGTTCAACGGTCGCCCATTTCACCCGCAACTGTGCCGCCACGCGGCGAACATCATGCCGCTCGATGCGAAATTGAAACGACGCGGCTCTGGAACTTCGCCTCCTCCGCACGTTCGTGGCACGTGTCACTCGTGACTGTCCATCTTCCCGAAGCCCTCGCCAAGAGGCAACTGAGCAGTTTCACTGCTCGGTCAATCCTTAGCAGGCCTCCCACGGCCCCTCCAGCGCTAAGGATCTAAGCCCCCGTCAAGTGGCAACTGAGCAGCTTCACTGCTCGGCAATCCTTAGCGGGCTTCCCATGGCCCCTCCAGTGCCAGGGATCGAAGCCCTCACTAAGAGGCAGCCCTGCAGCTACCCTGCTCGGCTATCCCTGGCTAGTAGCTTCCCTACCCCACAACGCCAGGGATCGAAGCCCTCACCAAGAGGTAGCCCGGCAGCTACCCTGCTCGGCTATCCCTGGCCAGTAACTCGCCTACCCCACAACGCCAAGGATCAACGCCCTCACTAAGAGGCGACCGAGTAGCTTCACTGCTTGGTTCATCCTTGGCAGGCCTCCCACGGCCCTTCCAGTGCCAGGGATCGAAGCCCTCACCAAGAGGCAGCCTTGTAGCTACCCTTCTCGGCTATCCCTGGCTGGTAGCTTCCCTGCCCCACAACGCCGAGGATCGAATCCCTCACCAAGAGGCAGCCCTACAGCTACCCTGCTCGACTATCCCTGGCTGGTAGCTTCCCTATCCCACAACGCCAGGGATCGAAGCCCTCACCAAGAGGCAGTCCTGCAGCTACCCTGCTCGGCTATCCCTGGCTGGTAGCTTCCCTACCCCCACAACGCCAGGGATCAAAGCCATCGCCAAGAGGTACCGGGCAGCAACCCTGCTCGGCCATCCTTAAGGACAAAAAGCCCTCGCCAAGAGGCACCGGGAAGCAACCCTACTTGGCCATCCTTAGTAGGACACTTACGGCCCCTCCTGTGCTAAGGATGAAAAGACCTCGAAAGAGGAAACCGGGCCCGCCCTTGCTCGGTTATCCCTAGCTGGTAGCTCCCTACCCCAACAAAGTAGGGATCAACGCCCTCACTAAGGGGCAACCGGGCCCACCCTTACTCGGTTATCCCTGGCTAGTAGCTCCCTACCAAACCAGGGATCAAAGCCCTCGCCAAGGGGAACCGGAGAGTAACCCTGCTCGGTCTGCCCTTAAGGATCAAAGCCCTCGCCAAGAGGCACCACGCAGCTACCCTGCTCGGCCATCCTTAGTAGGCCACTCACGGCCTGTCCTGCGCTAAGAATCAAAGCCCTCGCCAAGGGGCACCGAGCAGCTACCTTGCTCGGCCATCCTTAGTAAGCCACTCACGGCCCCTCCCATGCTAAAGATCAAAGCCCTCGTCAAGAGGCATCGAGCAGCTACCCTGCTCGAGCCCATCCTTAGTAGGCTATTCATGGCTCCTCCCGCGCTAAGGATCAAAGCCCTCACCAAGAGGCACTGAGTAGCTACCCTGCTTGGCCCCATCCTTAGTAGGCCACTCACGGCCCCTCCCGTGCTAAGGATCAAAGCCCTCGCCAAGAGGCACCCGAGCAGCTACCCTGCTCGTCCCCATCCTCAGTAGGCCACTCACGGCCCCTCCCGCGCTAAGGATCAAAAGCCCTCGAAAGAGGCAACCGGGCTCACCCTTGCTCGGTTATCCCTGGCTAGTGGCTCCCTACCCCAACACACCAGGGATCAAAGCCCTTACCAAGAGGCACCGAGCAGCTACCCTACTCGGTCGATCACCAGCATCCCTCTCCAAGCTTCCTACGCTAAGGAACATGACCTCACCAAGAGGCATCCGGTTCTATGTCTAAGAAATCTCCACCTTGACTTTGGGGCCATGGAGATACCGTCTTCGCACCTGTCTTTGCAAACTTGGAAAACGAACAGATTCAACTCGATGTGTGATCGCTAGACAAAGAACTGACATAAAACGAAGGCAGTATTGCGCAAATACGAGTGTTTACCGACAAAGGAAAATATGAGCACAAACACTACTACAAAAACAAGAATCTTTATTCACAAAGTCAAAACTTTTAGAAGGGTACTGTGGGCTCCCCAGCCTTACAAAAATGCCCGAAGGCCTATAAAATACCCGACGCAACGAAAAGAAGAAAAAAGGCATGAAGACAAGGGTCTTCAGGCGTCAGGGCCGGGCGCAATCTTGGGAAGCCCTGCGCCCACCATAGGAGCCTCGGCGTCGCCCTCATCGGGTATCTCCCCGGGGCCTTCCTCCTGCTCATCATCCCCTCGGGGATATTCGGCTCGTAGCTCTTCATCAGTGAACTCCGACATCCGAGCCTTGACGGCGTCAAGGGCATCATGCCAAATGGCAGTGGTGGCCGAGGGTAGGACTATGTAGAACTGTTCCGAATTTTGGAAGTTCTTCACCGCCTTCGCCGCTCTGAGGTCGGCTCGCTTCGCCGCCTCTACCGTAGCCTCCAACTCCTTCTGGTAGGCGCTCGCTGACTTCTTCATAGTGCCGACGAGCATCTTGGAGTCCTGAAGCTTGGCCTCGGTTGCCTGGACGTCCTTGCGGAACCTGGCGACCTCCTGCTTTGAGGCCGCCACCTCCTGCTTTGCGGCCGTATCCTCCTGCTTCGCGGCCGCCGTATCCTCCTGCTTCGCGGCCGCTGCCCTCACCCTCAAGGGCAGCGACCCTCGCCAACACCGCCTCCAGCTCCTGCTCGAGGAGAGCTCGCCCACGGCTCGCATCGCTTGGGCTATCTCCCTTTCCTCCATCCGGACGATGAGAGCGACGTGCTGGAGGACCAGAAAAAATCAGAGGGGGGTTGGAAGGAAAAAGGAGCACCAAATCTCATGAATGACGAGGTGCTGAGTGAAAAATCAAGTGAAGTACAAGCACTGACCTGCACGACCTCTTGGGCGATGGACGCCATTTGCGCCTTCAGAGTCCCCCCAGGGGCCTTACCCCCAGCCGACCTCTCCATATCGGACAGCAAGCTGTCATCGACGGAGAGCCCTGAGGGCACCTCAAAGTGGAGCTCTCCTTCGTCCACCAAGATCGGGGAGGCCGGGGTCCGCAGGACTACGCGGGGGAACCTCTTGAGGGCCGACGGCGGAGGGCTGGTCTCTACCTCCGAAGCTGGGGCTTCCTGCCCTCGAACCCGCTTTTGGCTCGGCGCCTTGTTGGGCTCCGGGGAGCGATCCGCGCATGAGCCCTGGGGCAGGACGGCTGCTGGGGTAGCCGGGATCGACGTCTGACGAGAAGAGCTCGCCCCTCCAGCCTTCGACCCCTTCTTCGGCTTGCACATGGCCGCTCGAAGGTAACTCAAGTCCACGGGTTCTGCACAAGGCAAGGTACAATGAGGTTAGCAACACAAGCAAAAATGAAAATAAATGCAAGCTTAACAGAACACTTACGAGCTCCTAACTTACCGGCGAACTGGGCGGGGCTGAGCCCGGCCCAGCTAAGGGCCCGCTCAGAAAGCAGCACGTCAGCCCGGGAAATGGGCTCCCACTCCGCCACTCTTATATCGTCGGGGTCATTGGACGGGCTTCCCCGCCGGCACCTATCCCTAGACCACTGGGTGGGCACGGGCCAGTCCTCACCTTCCGGCGGCCCAACGAAGAAAAACTTCTTCTTCCAATCGTGGATGGAAGAAGGCAGTGCGACGACACCCGACCCGGGTGCACTCCTCGGTCGTTTCCTAAAAGAGAGATAAACCCACCTCGGGTCGCCCGAGCGGGTGCTGGGGCGGCCTTTGTAAACTAGAGAGGATGCGAGGATGGACAAACCAAAAGGAATCATCTACAAATTCAAGCGGACCAGGAACCCAAGGAGAATCCTCCATGAGTTCGGCACTAGCTGGTCCGGGGCTAGCCCAAAGTAATTTAGTGCCCTAACAACCTCGGGGGAGAAGGGCAGGTGCATTCCGGCCCAAAAAGATTCCAGATACAAGGCAATCTCTTTACCCCGTACCTGATCCGCCCTCTCTCCTTCCTCGGCCAAACGTAAAGTGTAACCGGGCGGGATGCGGAAACGGGCCCGAGCGTTGGCAAGCTCGTTCTCATACCTCACCAAGGATGGCACGCCCGGAGCATCCTCTACCTCCGCTCGGGGATCCGCCCCTGATGCGCGGCCCCAGGAAGAAGATCTGACCCTAACTCCCCGGGAAGGCTCCGACTCGGCGGAGGGATCCCTAGAATCTACCCTGACAACATCTACAGACTCCTCAAAGGAAGACATCTAACCTGATGGAGAAGTCTTCGGAAACGCAGAAATCCGATCTAAGAGGAGAGCGCCGAGCTTACTAGACCAAGAACGAGGAAAATATGAAGAGAGATGGGCCCTGAAGTGGACCCCACCTCTATTTATAGCCACCGGCGTCCTGATCCCATGGCGACAGTCGACTCCCGCCAAAACAACTCTTCGCATTTGACGACCACGATCGCTCTACCTGTCGCACACATATTGGCCGGATCCCATCAGACGCCAGAGGTCTGCAGCCCATTACATCAGCCAACCAGCGCCCGGCACATGGTCTGTCGCTTCAACAAAAGTATGCACGATCAGGCGCACCCTATTTAATGCAGAGATTTCTCCCTGATTCGCTGACATCATCCAGAAAATACAATGGATTACCCGGGGACACGCCTGATGATTTCTTCGAAAGGAAGCTCACCTCGGGTGACCCGGTAGACCACTATCGACCCGACCCGTCAGTTGGTCGGGACGAGAGTGGGGGGCTAATGATAATGCTCGATATCGGTGATCTCCCAGATCATGACACATGGCAGATGACGTGTCCTAAGGCTTATAAGAAAGGATCTACAGTGGCCGACCAGACCACTCCTGTGCCCGTTCTACAAGCAAACGCTGGCTCACCTCCATGCCCATGCACAATTGGCCTCCTTGGCCTCACAGCTCGTCTCCGAGCTATCACAGGCCCGAGCCTTCTCGGCCCTCTCAGCTCGCCTCCGGGCCGGAGCAGAACCAAGATACCTTGGCTTTCCCGCTCGTCCGCGAGCTCTCCCGCCGAGGTCATCTTCCTCGGTCTCATCGACATACCAACGGCACCGTTCACAGGCGCAACCACCACCCCGCGAATCTCGCCATGCATGAGATTTCCGCTGGCCACATTCCACGTTCCACGCCATCACGATCCACCATTAGCGATCCTGCTTCGCCATTAATGGGAGACCTGTTTATCACGCGGGCGTGACGTCAAGAGCGTAACGGCCGGCGTGATTCTCACGTCTGCCCTGCCTGCTGCCACCGCTATATAAACCCCTTCTTCAGACGGTCCAAGTAAGCCATTTTTACTCCACTAAGCCATTACTTTGCTCAGATCTTTAGTCTAACTTGACCGTCGGAGGGTCCTCGGTGGTACAACCACCCGGGACTTCCTTGCAGGTTGCTCGGCAACCACAACTTCAAACCCATTGAGATCCACACGCTTCAGGAGCGACAGCCTCCAGATCTAATCTCAGCCACCCATCACCGCCATCAGCAGATCAACGGAAGGCAATATCTTAGCGTGATCCAGATCGCGTCAGGTTGTGTAACGGCTTAAACCGTTTCCAAATTGGGTTTTGGTTACCAAAACCCTATTCAGCAGTAGTGATTGGTGTTTATGATGAGTCTTCTATTATTTGGGTTGTTGTGATTAAGGCGAAGTTTGTGCATGGTTTAAGGTTGGCCATGAAGTGTGGGAGAATGTTTGGAAATCTGAAAAGGTTGAGGATGAGCTGCTAACCGAAGGCGGTGGCATGGCGGTGGCCATCAAGATTTGAATTATATAGACTTAATAATAGTTTTTTATTTTAATTTTATTTTTAAGAAGTACTAGAATTACAAAGGATAGAATAAAAATGATTAATTGCTAAATAATTTCCTGTTGTTTCATTTGCTTTGCACTTATATACCTTTGTGATTTTTTCGCTGCACTTAAATACTTTAAAGTACAAACTTTATGGATTATGTTTAAAATAGTGACGGATTTGATGATCAACTGAAGAGAGCAAAGTATTAACGTGTCACGACCCGGAAACGTAACGTGACCGGCACTTAAATCACGCGACGTCTAAAGTCGTTGCCGCAATCCAAGTAAACCAAAACTCAGAATCTAAACCATAAGTAAAAGAAATAATGGAGGTTAAGTTTTCGAAAGTATTTATGAAAATGAAATAAATTTTGTTTTAAAAGATGGTTTGTTTTAAAATGCAAGTAAGGTTTGTGTAAAATATTTGAAATTTTTTCGTTATTTAAAAAAAATTGGGCAGTGCTCTCTTTGTAAATTTTGAATAAAAACCTGTACAATAATGAAATATAAAAAGTATCCGACATGGGCTCTAGCTCAATGCCTACATGGCGGAGTCACAAACAACACAGTTAAAGTACGACGCATAAGACGAAGAATAACACAAACAAATAGCAATAAACACGATATAAAATGTCATCAAGTCGACTCCACATGAGTTTGACATTCAAAAGAATAATATCTAAGTCTCGACTCGATCTAATACAACAGAAATACATATGGTAAATGGAGTGACACTTGATACAAAAATAACAAATACAGGAGGTGGTTATTAAACAATTTGTAACCCACCTAACTAAAAATACATGCAACCCTAAAAGAAGATGTGCCGGTGAAGCCGCTAAATATCTGAACGGTTGGTCCTGCAAAAAACTATAGAAAAACAGGGGTGAATTGCCAATTCGTGAGTAGAAATAAAAATAAAACGGGGTGAGTTGCCAACTGATGAATAGAAATAAACATCACGATATATATATATATATATATATCAATTATCGATACTAAAAATCTCATTTTTCATTAGGCGTTGTCTCTTGGATCAGCCCTCTTTTCAATCTTATCATATCACCGGTTGGTATCCTCTGAATATCCACCGTGACTTAATACTATCACCGGTATCGAATAACCTCGCTAGGCTTTCCTCTTTTCTATACGGACTTTCTGCCCCTCAGTACCGTACCGGGTCCACTATGTATCCGTACCGTGTATCCCTACTCAATATCTGATAATTCGAAACCATATACCACATACTTGGTATCGGATAAAACCAAACCATAAAACACATAGAAAATGTTTGATATAGTGCTCTCAAGGCAATTATTATAATTGCAGGCAGCCAATTATTATAATTGCAGGCAGACGATTATGATAATTGAGGGAGGACCTATATAGGTAGAATAGTCTTACATGAAATGATAGTATGCTATCTGGTTTGTCTTTATCATTGATATATATACGTTTTAATTGCTATTACGTGTCGCTAATACATAATGATGAAGCCTGTATGATTCTTGCTTAACTACCAGCATTATGATGGCGATCATATATGTGAGAGCTGGGTAGTCCATAAGCGCATCCTTAAATATCCCTAGTTGAGAGAGTATCGAGACTAGGCATCGATATTCCGGAGTAGACTTGTGTATACGTTTTTAGACCCCAACGAGGGTCGGTGGTCAGTCTCACGAGCCATTGGTGACCTAAGATAGTATACATGTGCTCACTAGAGATGAGCACACTGGACGGACTCGTCAAGAACTTCTAAATGGTATTATACCTATCGTCAGATAACAGTTTTCTAGTAGCTTTAGTATAAGTTAGTCCTTTGATCTGAGATCGCCATTTGTCTCGTGTGAGTTGCCACTGTACTTAAATTACTACCCTACCACGGTGTTGAATATAGTGCCTTACAGACACGCGATTATGATAATTGAGGAAGGACCTATACAGGTAGAACAATCTTACTCGAAATGATAGTATACTATCTGGTTTGTCTTTATCATTGACGTGTACATGTTTTACTTGTTATTATGTGTCGCTAATACATAATGATGAAGCCCGTAGGATTCTTGCTTGACTACCAGCATTATGATAGCGGTCATATACGTGAGAGCTGGGTAGTCCATAAGCACATCGTTAAATGTGTCTAGTCGTGGGAGTATCAAGACTGGGCATTGATATTCCACAGTAGACTAGCATATATGTTTTGAGACCCCGACGAGGGGCGGTGGCCGGTCTCATAAGCCATTGGTGTTGTGTTATCTATGATAGTATACAGGTGCTCATCGGAGGTAAGTACATTAGACGGACTCGCCGAGAACTTCTAGATGGTATTATATCTATCGTCAGATGGAAGTTCTTGAGCTGCATTAGTGCAGATTAGTCTTTTGACCAGAGATCGTCATTTGTCTCGTGTGAGTTCCCACTATACTTTGATTACCACCCTACCACGGCTCAAAGGAGTTATACAAACAGGTTTTAGTTGGGTACAGTTCGGAGCCACATAGAGGCAGTGAGCGATTGTTGGGGATTCGTCTCTCATGGTATTAGGAGTCGATGTCGCACTGTGTTCGGTTGGCTATCACCCTAAATTCGTGGCCACGGTGGATGAGATTTATTGATAATAGTTTAGTAGTTTCTCGGTTGGTGATGGGTTTGACTCCGACACGACTTAGCGGGTTATTAGGTGTTAGTTGTATGTATGCCCTAGAGGCCATTATTGTACATGTGATGTATATTATAGTGGATGCTTAGACATATATAGGGAGGATTTTCTTGCTCGACATAATAGTATGCTATCTGGTTACTCTTTATCTTAACATGTACACTTACTATCTCTCTGTTACATATTGATAAAGCTCTTAGGATGTGTACCTGACTACCAGGATTATGATGGAGATTATACTAGTAGGGCCAGGGTAGTCTATAAGTACATCCTTCAATTGTTCCTAGTCATGGGAGTATCGAGACGGGGTATCGATATTCCAGAGTAGACTAGTGTGTACGATTCTTGACCCTGTATGGGGCGAAGGTTGATCCCATAACCATTGGTGTATGTAGGGTCCCTAGTACACCAACGGGGTTCCGGAAGGTATCTACCATGCCATTTTATAAAAAAACAGCGTTCTAAAGAACACGACACCAAGATCTTAAGTAGAGAATTAAGGTTAATAAGCATGTAAACAACTTTACATCTAAGTGAATGAGGAATTCAACCTTTGTAGACCGGTCCTTCACTTCAATAGCTCCGTGTAGTTGTCTCTTCGCTCCAAGTAGTGGTCTCCCGGACTCTCGTTGGACTCCACAAGGTGAAAAGAACAAGCTTGCTTGAAGTCTTCGAGGCTAAAGATGATCTACGTCGGGGAGACTCTAACTCAAGCCACCTCTTCACTAATTGGGAACTAGTGAAGCAAACAATCTAAACTAAATGGCTAATCTAGTGTAGGTTGATGAAGTAGGAATTTTGCTCACTTTAGAAATCTTTTTCTCACTCTTTTTCTTCACTTTTTGAAAAGCTAGAGAGCTCAATGGAGATGAAGAAGAAAATGAAGTCAAATAATGGATGAGAGAGTGAATGGCAACCATGGATAAGATCATATCATATATGACCCTTGTAGAGACTTAACCATGGCTAAAAATAATGGTTGAGTTAATAAATATCTAATGTAAGACAAAATTAGTGGACTAAGTGAATGGTTTCCAAAAGCTTCCAAAGCATTCCACCATGCTTAATTTCCACCAATTTTGATTTACTTTAAGTAAATAAAACCCTAATTATCTAATAGCATGGTATGAGTCTTATACACTCATCAACAATCTATCATCAAGCATGACACAAAGTAACAAATACAATTAACATATATCACATATATATTAAATGTATACATGAGAAAAAGAAATCCTTAAGTGAGCTAATATTAGTTAATGTATGTTAATATATTAAATATATAATTGTACATTAAATTATTAAATCAACATTTGATTTAATAATCCGGCTATATCACATACAACCGAGTAATATCACTTATCGCGAGAACAGAATACGGTATCACATACACGTATTAATCTTGGTCCCGCACATATCACATATATGCTCCTACTTCATTTCGCTTGAGCCAGGAAATCTCTGTGTAGGACTTTAAAGACTCGTCAATACGCCGGCAGTAGGTGATGATCATATCAGTCACCCATAAGCCGTCAGCGGTACTAGCTGCACGTAACGGCTACTCGGGTATTGAGCGATCAGAAGATCAATAAGCAAGCCTGCTCATACTCCCGTGAATCCAATAAGTAACACTACCGTACAGTCCGGTCTCTTCGTCTGATATGTCGCATATCCAGCCTGGGGTGGTAAACGTCAGACCCCAATAGCTTGATAAGTCATGCCGATATGAGGCTCATAACGGGTCGAGAAACTACTGATAACACTTATCAGTAAATCTCATAATCAGCCCGGGCCAGGGACTTTTTGTTATGCCCAATCGAGCATAGCGCAACATCAACCCCCATTACCGGGAGAGACAAAATCCCCTCCTATCGCTCATTACCTCCATGTGACTCGGAACTGTACCCAAAAACTACTGTTTTACACGTTCTCTTGAACATGGTAAGGTGGAAATCAAAGCACAGTGGGAATCACACAAGACTCTATAACGGTCTCAGGTGTACAGACTAACATGTACCAGTGTCACCTGAGAACTGCTATCTGACGATAGGTATAATACCATCTAGGAGTTCTCGGCGAGTTCTGTTCAGTGTACCCAGTCTCCACTGAGCATCCGTATATAATCTTTGATGTCAAACACCAATGGATGTGGGATCATCCATCGCCCATCATATGGGTCAAGAAACGTATACGCCGGTCTACTCTGGAATATCAATGCCCCGTCTCGATACACCCACGACTAGGAAGAATTAAAGGATGAACTTATGGACTACCATGGCCCCACTAGTATGATCTGCATCATAATCCTGGTAGCCAAGTATACATCCTAAGGGTTTTACCAACATGTGAGAGCAAGACAGTATCATAATATAAGTCTACATGTTAAGATAAAGAGCAACCAGATAGCATACTATCGTGTCGAGCAAGAAATTCCTCTCTATATATATCCAAGCATCCACTATAATATACAACACATGTACAATAATGTCCTCTACAGCATACATACAACTAACAATCTCCCACTTTCACTAAGGCCAGTTGTTGTAGTATCTCATACCCAACATCCTGAAGAGTCTCTCAAATTGTGTCTGGGGAATGGCATTCTTGAATGGATCCGCTGTGTTATCCTTCGTGTCAACTCTCCTGACCTCGATCTCCCGGCGATCAACTATCTCCCGGATCAGGTGATACCGTCATAGAATATGCCTGGATCGCTGATGGGACATGGGTTCCTTGGCCAAAGCCACTGCTCTTTTGTTATCACAATACAAAGGTATTGGATGCTCGATGGACGGAACCCCACCAAGTTCAGATATGAACTTATTCATCCAGACAGCCTCTTTGGCAGCATCGTTGGCAGCGATGTATTCAGCCTCCATTGTCGAGTCTGCCACGGTTTCTTTCTTGGAACTCTTCCAACAAACCGCCCCTCCATTGAGGGTGAAGAAAAAACCCGAGACCGGCTTAGAGTCGTCCTTATCACTCTGGAAGCTCGAATCGGTAAACGACTCCATTTGGAGTTCACCGCCATACACCAAGAACAATTCTTTAGTCTTTCTTAAGTACTTAAGAATGTTCTTCACAGCTGTCCAGTAATTTTCTCCAGGATCTGCTTGATAACTACAAACTACACCTAGTGAGTATGCCACATCTGGTCTGGTACATAACATCGCATACATGATAGAGCCTACTGCCGAAGAATAGGATATCCCTTGCATGCGAGCCCTCCCCAAATCAGTGTTGGGAGACATCTCTTTGGAGAGAGTGATTCCTGAGATCGTGGGTAAATTCCCACGCTTGGAATCTTCCATACTAAAGCTCTTTAGTATGGTGTCAATGTACCTGGATTGGAACAATCCCAACATCCGTTTAGATTTATCTCTATAGATCTTAATTCCCAAGATGTAGGAGGTTTCACCTAGATCTTTCATCAAGAATCTTTGTGATAAGAAGAGCCTGACCGAGTGCAGTACAGAAACATCATTTCCTATCAAGAGTATGTCATCCACGTACAATACGGGGAAGACCACCTTACTCTCTGCTACCTTCTTGTATACACAAGGTTCATCTACGTTTTTGATGAAGTCAAACTTTTTGACTGCTTCATCAAAGCAAATGTTCTAACTCCGCGATGCCTGCTTCAACCCGTAGATTGATTTAAGCAGCTTGCACACCTTTCCGTAGCTCCCACTATCTATGAAGCCCTCTGGCAGTGTCATATACATGATCTCTTCTAAATCACCATTTAGAAAAGCGGTCTTGACGTCCATCTGCCAGATTTCATAGTCAGGGTATGCAGCGATGGCAAGTAGGATCCGGATGGACTTAAGCATAGCCATTGGGGAAAAGGTATCATCATAATCCATACCTGGTCGTTGACGAAAACCTTTTGCTACAAGTCTAGCTTTGAAAGTGTAACATTTCAGAAAATATAAAATATTATTTTTGGAATTTAATATTAAAATAATATATTTTGCAAAAACTACCGATTTGCGAATTTGGGGTTTTCATAAAATGGTATAAATATAAATTTATGAAAATCTGAAAGTTTTTATTTTGGCCAAATTCCTTCTTTGATTTTTGGCCAAATTCCTTCTTCATTTTTTGGCCAATTTTCATTCTTGTGCTGGCCAATACTTTCCCTTCCAATTCGTAGCCATTCCTTTTTGGACCGTGGACTTTTACTGAGGTGGCTTGGAGTGGGTAAAGTTTTAATTAAGGCATGGGCTTTGTTGGTGACTCACATTAGCTTTAATTGTGTTAGTTTTGGATAAAGATTTTTTTTTGTTGGAGATTTTTGAAGGGTGAGGTGGCTGAGTGTGTTGTGGATCGATGGTGGGGGGATTAATTCATGGAGAATTTTTCTTGCTTTATTAATGGATGATCACAAGACCTCACCACATGGAAAGGAAATCCCCAGAGAAGAAATTTTGGTGGGCGAGCACAATTGTGTGTGGTTGCTCATTTTCTTTTTCTTCCTAGAAAATTCTTTGCTTACATCTCCTTGGCAATTTCAATTTACCATCGCCCAATTCATTGGGTGCCTTGAGACAAAGTATCCTACACTCTCTCTACTTCATCCTTGGACATCTCGGCTAGCAAACTTCATGTCCGAGTTGCTTCAGTTCGAAGCGGGAGTCCGTATTAGGATTCCTCGACGTGTGTCCTCTTCAACAAGCGTGACCGAAGAGCAAACTTCGTCGAGGTAGCCGCAACTTGCTAAGGACTGAAATTGAAGACCGAAGGACACGGATCGATCGGTATAATTTCTTATATCACTTTACAGTTTACTAGTATAGGGTTATTGGTACGATTGGGAGTTTTTGGCATGGCGGTTTTCATAAATAGTGACCCTAGTTAGGGTTTTGGCTTTGTTTTCCGGTATTTGGATTTCTTGGTTTTGCGACTGGATAATGTATTTGGTCGTTGGACGTTTGTACGTCGACGACGAGGGTTGTTTTGCATGCGTAGGTTATAGGTTCTAACCTATGAGCGCACCGCATGCCGTATTTGGATTTCTGAAATTGATGTTAATAGCTTTGCGATTTCATATTGATTACAGGTACCTTCGCGTGGATTTCGAGACGACGAAGCGCATTAACTATGGCTAAACCAGGAGTTTAGCAGGTGAGTATATTTATATCTACAGGAGAAGTCGGGTGGATGGCATATAGCACCCCCGAAAACATTGATATGGAATATCGTTTGATTATTTTATCCTGATAAATGATATGCGACGGACATGATTGTAGGATTTACAAACGATAATATGATAGAAGTTGATGCTAATGGACATATTTACATATGAGAATATGAAATGATAAGTGAATCATGATGGCTACAAATTGAAAGGGAACAAGTGTGGCGTTTATATAATGTGATGCGAGATACTAATGTGATGAACGAGTATACGATGTGATATGATGACTTAGTGTGATATGTCATTTTATGGATTCGAGTCGATATGAGATTGTTGATACCTTTGTCAGTCCCCTGATACGAGATGGACATGGATGTGACCTGAGAGATAGGTACTTTTATACGGATAATGTTTTTCATATTGAGTGATATGCCGTACGAGACTTAAATCCGTACCCCATTGTTGTAAAGGTTGATGAAATCCCTATTTGTTTAATGCCGTCGTATGATAGATTTCCGTACGCGATGAGTTTTACCTGTTGATTTATCCATACCCTTGTTTAAAGGATGCCGTACGATGGATTGTACCATACGTGATATTGTGAGGCTGGATGCCGATTGATAGATTCACTGACTCGGTCATGTTAGATACGTATACCTTATAGCATTTAGTTCATGATGTGCATTATGCTGCATTCATATTATTCTCATTGCATTTCATATACCTGTGTTAGTACACCTACACCATTATCGATGATGCGTATGTTACACTTACACATATTGCCGGCTCACTCACTTCATCATCGTTAATTGCTATGTCACTACATAGTAGAACTGCTACATCATGCTATGATATACCTGATATGCTCACATCACTATGCCATGTTGTATGATATACTTGCTACAGCTACATGTACCTTGTGCATACATACTGACATGTACACCCACATATCTTACTATAACTGCATATACCCCTAAGTGGTATTTTATTGACATGTGATTTGGAGACGTTGATTTTTGTGCTATTGCGCTTATGAAATGCATCATACATACTTGCTTACATGTAGATACTTATCTTGTTATAGTTACATGTACACCTCATATGATGCTGCACTTGATTTTGGAGGATTTGAGAACCGCATGATATATTTAAAACTGGATTCATTTAAAAGAGTGGTTTTTCCTTAATATGCTCATATTGCTATTTTATGTTGCATATATCAGTTTTCATGGATTTACGCATTGAGATATGGATTTCATGTGATTTATAGATTTGAGAACCATCGGGGTGTTTCAAGAAACTATTTATTGTTTGAAAACCCGGTTTCTCTTGATATGATATTTCAGTGCGTCCACCATGAGATTTCTCGGTTCTGAGATTTGTGATATATACCCGATGCGAGGAGTTGGAGTGGGCCGTGTGAGGGTACATGGTGGAGCCCGGTATGGTTCCCCTCGGCAAGAAGTTTGCAGATGATGGCGATGAGCCTGGAAGGCTAGGCAAGTACCTACCGGTAATAGTATTTTGACTCGGCGGTTATCGTGGGGATACCGACCGGAGTGATGTACAGACATGACATCAGGGCCAGTCGTGGGGACGGCGCCTGAGGCGTGAGGATTTACGTGTCGATGCTAGACACGGGTTTCATGATGTTTCGAGTGTCGAGGTTAGACACTCAGGTTTCCATGATTTTGTTGTGTCATTGATGGACACACATTTTTTGATATTCTCATATTTACCTGCATATGCTTTTATGATATTTACATATAGGAGTTGTTGTATCACTGGATTGACACATGGATGAGATCCATTGCATACATGCATTGATTATATTGTTGGACGAGATCGACCTGCATACATGCATTGATTATATTGTTGGATGTTATCCACTTGCTGATAGGAATTTTTTTATGTTGGCACATATGCAGATACGGTCACTCTAGATATCATAGTTTTACCTTTATGATATAGTCAACCTAGGAATCGTTGTTTATTTCGATTTCTACCTGATGATGTTTTTCTATTCACGAGTTGGCAACTCACCTCTATTGTGCCACGGTTCTTGCAGGTTGACCGCAGGGATTAGTAGCGGCATCGCTGGCACATAGCTATTTTGGGTGATTTGCTTTTGGTAGGTGGTACTTTTGGATCGTGCCACTCTTGTATTATTATTCCTATTGTATCTAGTAAACTCCATCAATTATGAAACTAGCAAATTGTATATGTTGCAGAGTTAGAAGACTTGTAGTTGCGAGACTTGAGCGAGGTGTTTTATGTTCGCTTTTTGGGTTGATGTCTTGCTTTACTTTATTTCCTTATGTAGATCTTCGCCGTTGGGCATCGTATATTTATGCTTGTGGTGGTTGTTTCCACCGTTGGGCATGATTTGCTCCCGTTCGGGGATGCTTTATTTTATTCTGTGTTATACCTGTTTTTGGGGTTATTTTTTACAAGGGAAGTGTTGCCTAAATTTTCAAAAGAAAAAACAAAACATAATTTAATATACCTTTATTTTAAAGCTTCACCTCTTTATTTCTTAAAAAGGTTTAATTTCTAGGTTTCAGCTTCCTTGGATTATGTTATGCCTATAGACGTCGCGTGATTTAAGTGCTGGTCACGAGCTAATATTTTGGGTCGTGACAAAGTTGGTATCAGAGTGCTAGGTTTAACCTTGGTTCGAGTTTAGGTTTGACTATGTGGAGTCTAAGGCGTATATATTTCGGAACCTAGGCTTGACCTTACGGAACTTAGACTTGAATAAGGGGGTGTTAGACCCGAATTTTCGTTACATAGGGTGACCCTGATTGATGTAGGAGGTAGCTTGAGTAGAGTGACGTACCGTACGTATGTTCCGCGGCGTATTTACGATACGATACTCCAATTAAGTGACCTTAGGATGTACATACCTTAAGACTTGTGATTCTTTTCGTTTCCTTGATTATACATCTATTTGAGATCCTTGATTCTATTCGTTTACATGATCATACTCTCACTGATTCCGTTCTTCCTTATGATCATATATTCTTTCTGGATCTGTTGATTCATTTTATCACTTTGATCTTTTTCATCAATACTTGATTGAGGTTCCTGTCACCATGGTTTGAGCGCAGTTTGAGCTGCTGCTGGTGATGCGGTGAGGGCAAGCTCGTCGTAGACGAGGACTGACTATCGTGTTTTCTGGTGACATGGGAACGAATCGATGTAGCGTGGTGTAGTGACCTCTCGTTTGAGACGAGTGTACGGTTTTGTACCGGATGATCGGGCCATTGTTAGTGGCTGCCTGCTGTGAGAGGACTGTTGATGTACAACATACCTCAGAGATTGTGATGTCATCGACTGTGCAGGCAGATGACCCAGCTGTTGCTGAGATTGATGTGATGTCGCTTCCAGAGCTTACGAGCTGAGATTGCTGGAGTTTCCAGGAAGAGATGTGACAGGTGATAGCTAGTCTATCTTGAGTTGAGAAACGAAAGTGATTCGTCAGATTTGATGCGTTGATGCAGTCCCTGTTGAGTTTAAGATTTCCAGTGTGGAGAGTCCTACTTAGATCTAGAGTAGATCGATCCAGAGATGACGTTGTTCGTCAGATGTTCTAATGTGAGATCAGTAAGCTGATCAGTTTCAGATAGAGGACCTCACCCAGATGTGCTATGAGTTGATCGAGAAGTGGATGAGTATTGAGTATTTCTCTGATGGCTGGGACGAGTTCCCGAGGACGTGTTCGGCTAAAGATCTTCTATAGAGTGATGAAGATACCGAGTCCGTGATTTCGAGTCCGTGCGAGAGATTCCGGATTGTTTGTCACCGAGAACATTTGCAGTACACTGATAGCATGACATGATGTCAAAGTGGATGATAATAAGAACGAGTGGAACAAGAGGTTCGTGCTATGTTTTCCGGTATTTGGATTTCTTGGTTTTGCGACTGGATATTGTATTTGGTCGTTGGATGTTTGTACGTCGACGACGAGGGTTGTTTGGTTGTTTTGCATGCGTAGGCTATAGGTTCTAACCTATGAGCGCACCGCGTGCTGTATTTGGATTTCGGAAATTGATGTTAATAGCTTTGCTATTTCATATTGATTGTAGGTACCTTCGCATGGATTTCGTGACGACGAAACGCATCGACTGCGGCTAAGCGAGGAGTTTACCAGGTGAGTATATTTATATCTACGGAGAAGTCGGGTGGATGGCATATAGCACCCCAGCAAACATTGATATGGAATATCGTTTGATGATTTTATCCTGATAAATGATATGCGACGGACATGATTGTAGGATTTACAAACGATAATATGATAGAATTTGATGCTAATGGACATATTGACATATGAGAATATGAAATGATAAGTGAATCATGATGGCTATAAATTGAAAGAGAACAAGTGTGACGTTTATATAATGTGATGCGAGATAATAATGTGATGAATGAGTTTACGATGTGATATGATGACTTAGTGTGATATGTCATTTTATAGATTCGAGTCGATATGAGATTGTTGATATCTTTATCGGTCCCCTGATACGAGATGGACTTGGATGTGACCTGAGAGATAGGTACTTTTATATGGATAATGTTTTGCATATTGAGTGATATGCCGTACGAGACTTAGATCTGCGCCTCGTTGTTGTATAGGTTGATAGAATCCCTATTTGTTTAATGCTGTTGTACGATAGATTTCCGTACGTGATGAGTTTTACCTGTTGATTTATCCATACCCTTGTTTAGAGGATGCCGTACAATGGATTGTACCGTACGTGATGTTGTGAGGCTGGATGCCGATTGATAGATTCACCGACTCGGTCATGTTAGATACGTATACCTTATAGCATTTAGTTCACGATGTGCATTATAATGCATTCATATTATTCTCATTGCATTTCATATACCTGTGTTAGTACACCTACACCATTATCGATGATGCGTATGTTACACTTACACATATTGCCGGCTCACACATTTCATCATCGATAATTGCTATGTCACTACACAGTAGAACTGCTACATCATGCTATGATATACCTGATATTCTCACATCACTATGCCATGTTGCATGATATACTTGCTACAGCTACATGTACCTTGTGCATACATACTGACATGTACACCCACATATTTTACTATAGCTGCATATACCCCTAAGTAGTATTTTATTGACAAGTGATTTGGAGACGTTGATTTTTGTGCTATTGCACTTATGAAATGCATCATACATACTTGCTTACATGTAGATACTTATCTTGTTATAGTTACATGTACACCTCATATGATGCTGCACTTGATTTCGGAGGATTTGTGAACCGCATGATATATTTAAAACCGGATTCATTTAAAAGAGCGGTTTTCCCTTAATATGCTCATATTGCTGTTTTATGTTGCATATATCAGTTTTCAAGGATTTACGCATTGAGATATGCATTTCATGTGATTTATGGATTTGAGAACCGTGGGCGTGTTTCAAGAAACTATTTATTATTTGAAAACCCGGTTTCTCTTGATATGATATTTCAGTGCGTCCACCATGAGATTTCTCGGTTCTAAGATTTGTGATATATACCCGATGCGAGGAGTTGAAGTGGGCTGTGTGTGGGTACATGGTGGAGCCCGGTATGGTTCCCCTCTGCAAGAAGTTCACAGATGATGGCGATGAGCCTGGAAGGCTGGGCAAGTACCTACCGGTGATAGTATTTGGACTCGGCAGTTATCATGAGGATACCGACCGGAGTGATGTACAGACATGACATCAGGGCCAGTTGTGGGGATAGCGCCTGAGGCATGAGGATTTACGTATCGATACTAGACACGGGTTTCATGATGTTTCGAGTGTCGAGGTTAGAAACTCTTGTTTCCATGATTTTGTTGTGTCATTGATGGACACACATTCATTGATATCTTCATATTTACCTGCATATGCTTTTATGATATTTACATGCAGGAGTTGTTGTGTCAGTGGATTGACACATGGACGAGATCCATTGCATACATGCATTGATTACATTGTTGGACGATATCCACCTGCATACATGCATTGATTATATTGTTGGATGTTATCCACTTACTGATAGGCATTTTTTTATGTTGGCACATATGCAGATACGGTCACCCTAGATATAATAGTATTACCTTTATGATATAGTTGACCTAGGAATCGTTGTTTATTTCGATTTCTACCTGATGATGTTTTTCTATTCACGAGTTGGCAACTCACCCCCGTTGTGCCACTGTTCTTGCAGGTTGACCATCGAGATCAGTAGCGGTATCACTGGCACATAGCTATTACGGGTGATTTGCTTTTGGTAGGTAGTACTTTTGGATCGTGCCACTCTTGTATTATTATTCCTATTGTATCTAGTAAACTCCATCAATTAAGAAACTAGCAAATTGTATATGTTGCAGACTTAGAAGACTTGTAGTTGCGAGACTTGAGCGAGGGGTTTTATGTTCGCTTTTGGGGTTGATGTCTTGCTTTACTTTATTTCCGTATGTGGATCTTCGCCGTTGGGTGTCGTATATTTAAGCCTGTGGTGGTTGTTTCTTCCTTTGGGCGTGATTTGCTCCCGTTTGGGGATACTTTATTTTATTCTGTGTTGTACCTGTTTTCGGGGTTAGTTTTTTCAAGGGAGGTGATGCCCAAATTTTCAAAAAAAAAACAAAATATGGTTTACTATACCTTTATTTCAAAGCTTCACCTCTTTATTTCTTAAAAAGGTTTAGATTTCTGGGTTTCAGCTTACTTGAATTACGTTACGCCTGTAGACGTCGCGTGATTTAAGTGCTGGTCGCGAGCTAATATTTTGGGTCGTGACAAAGTTGGTATCAGAGCGCTAGGTTTAACCTTGGTTCGAGTTTAGGTTTGACTATGTGGAGTCTAGGGCGTATATATTTCGGAACCTAGGCTTGACCTTACGGAACTTAGACTTGAACAAGGGGGTGTTGGACCCGAATTTTCGTTACATAGGCTGACCCTGATTGATGGAGTAGGTAGCTTGAGTAGAGTGACGTACCGTACGTATGTTCCGCGGCATATTTACGATACGATACTCCACTTAAGTGACCTTAGGATGTACATATCTTTATACTTGTGATTCTCTTCGTGTGACATTTCAGAAAAATAAAATATTATTTTTGAAAGTTTTTGTAATTAAATAATAATATATTGAATATTTTATTAGTGCGGTATAATTAAATACCGATAAATCGGGAAAGTTTGGAAAATTACGGAAATTACTAAAAAGAGGGTGCTTTGTTGGATTTATGCAAACTATGAAAATTTATGATTTATTTGACACTATTTTAATGCTAATCGCGATTAAATATCGCTAATTGGGCATTAAGCGTGTTTTGGCTTCATGACATGCACCATGTTATTTTACACTTGTGTTACAATTGCTTTCATGGCTTTTCTTTAAAATTCTTCATGCTTGGTTTGGATTTTAAAGCGAAAAGAAAAGATAAAGAATAAAGAGAAAAGAAAAGAAATTGTAGCATAGTGAGAGGTATGGGCAAGAGAGAGAAGGAGAGGGGTTCCTTTGACATTAGACCATTGTCTTCATCTTCATCTTCTTCATCATTTCCCCTCCCTCTTCAACCTTGGCAGCACCACTTTCCCTCCTCCACTACAACCCTCATTACACCATCAAAAATTCATCAAAAGTTCATCCCCACTTCACAAAAAGCATGCACAAGCTCACAAGCTATACTTTGGACCAAAAAAGTTTGCATTTTGGGCACTTGGGCAACTCAAGAATTTTATTGAGTTGCCAAATGTGGTAATTCTTTCACATTAAGTGTAGTATTTCAATTGCTTTAGCCTCTTTTCAAGTTTAAAACCGATTTGGAGTAGTTTAATGAACTTTGAAAATTCCTAGATGAGGTTTGGGGGAATTTTGTGTTGTGTTAGTGTAATTGGGCTTTAGTGATGACCTTAAACCCCTCCTAAGTGTTAGAAACCCAGACCAACTGATACTAACCCAAAATACAAAAAAACTGGAATTGTTCATGTCGGTTTTGTGAGTATATAGGGTGTGCAGCGAAATCAGGGACTGTTTGTTGTATGTGTGCCCTAGAGGCCAGTATTGTACAGATGATGTATATTATATTGGATGCTTGGACATATATAGAGATGACTTTCTTGCTCGATATGATAGTATGCTATCTGGTTGCTCTTTATCTTAACATGTACACTTGTCTCTTTAAACTGTCTTATAGTTACATGTTGGTAAAGCCCTTAGGATGTGTACTTGACTACCTGGACTATGATGCAGATCATACTAGTGGGGACATGGTAGTCCATAGGTACATCCTTCAAGGTCCCTAGTCGTGGGTGTATCGAGACGGGGCATCGATATACCAGTGTAGACTAGCGTATACGCTTCTCGACCCATGAGATGGGCGATGGATGATCCCATATCCATTGGTGTTTGACATCAGAGATGATATACGGGTGCTCAGTGGAGACTGGGTACACTGGACGGACTCGCCGAGAACTCCCAGAGGGTATTCCACCTCACGTCAGATGGCAGTTCTCAGGTGACACTTGTACAGGTTAGTCTGTAGACCCGAGATCGTCATAGAGTCTTGTGTGATTCCCACTGTGCTTTGATCTCCACCTTACCACGTCCATGAGGGCATGCAAAACGGTGGTCTTTGGGTACAGTCCCGAGTCACATGGAGACAATGAGCGATAGGAGGGGTTTCGTCTCTCCCGGTATTGGGGGTTGATGTTGCGCTGTGCTCGATTGGCCGTAACAGGGAAGTCCCTGGCCAGGGCTGATCAGAGATTTGCTGGTAAGTGTTACCAGTAGTTTCTCGACCCGTTATGAGCCTCACATCGGCATGACTTATCGGTTATTGGGGTCTGACGTTTACCACCCCTAGACTTGATATGCGACATATCAGACGAACAGACCGGACTATACGGTAAGTGTTACTGGTTGGATTCACAGGAGTGTGAGCGGGCTAGCTCGTCGATCTTCTAATCGATTAATACCCGGGTGGCCGTTACGTTTAGCAGACCGCTTGCGGCTTGTGGGTGCTTGATATGATCATCATCTGCTACCGGCGTATTGACGAGTCTTTAGAGTCCTACATAGAGGTTTCCTGACTCAAGCGAAACGAAATAGGTGCGCATATGAGATATGTGCGGGACCGAGAATAATGCGTGTATGTGATACCGCATTTCATTCTCGCTATGAATGTTTCGATTGGTTGTATGCGATATGACCTAGTTATCGAATCATTGATTCGATAAATCGATACATTGGATACTAGTCGGTTATGTGCGACATGACCGGATCATTGAATCAAATGTTGATTTAATGATCTAGTGTATAATTATATATTTGATATATTACTTTGCATTAACTAGTATTGGTTCACTTTAAATGGATTTTCTCACTTGAAGTTCACAAGTTGTATATGTGATATACTTTTGTGCACTTGATTGTATCATGTTTGATGATGCATGAATATTGGCTTTGTGTAAAGAATTGTACCATGGTTATGATAATGGTTAGGGTTTTGATTTATTCACTCATTTATTTATCCATTCTTTATTTATTTAAAAAGATAAAAGAAAACAAAATGGTTTCTTTTTATCTTGAAGCTTGTTGAAGCTTCATGAAGTTTTGACTAAAGAGACCATTTTGTCTTCATGCTTAACCCTAACCATTCCCACTTACCATGGTCTATTCTCTACACTTGACCATTGTTAGGATATGATAAGTATTAATTTCTTTTCTATTATGAAAATACTTTTATCATATTCTATCTTCATCTTCTCCTTCTTCTTCAAGAAAGAAAACTAGACTCCATCAATGGCATCTTGAGTTCTAAAGTGAGAAATCCAATTCTAAAGTGACCCACCTCCTATTTCTTCATCCTCTACCTCTTGCCAAGTGGTTTTGGGTGTTTTCTTCACAAGTTTCACAACTAGGTGAAGTCGGAGCTTGATCCAGTGTAGCCTCGACGTAGATCATCTTCGGCATCGAAGCCGACGAATAGTCCGCTTATTTCTCCGATGAAGCCGATGAGAGAGTTCGGGATTCGAGATGGACAGCGAGGGAACGACTACATGGAGCTAAGGAAGTGGATAACCGGATCTACAAAGGTTGTAGCTTTCTTCTTTTAGTTAAGATGTTAACTAGTTTATTGTTTCGCCTAAAATTCTAGTCGACGATCCGTATTAGGGTTTCTCGGCACTCATAAAATTTAAAATTGGCATGGTTGATGCCTTGTGAGACCTCTTGATAGTGCCTAAGAACCCTACAGTGGTATCAGAGCCTAGCTAGAGCCTTAGGCGAAGTGTAGACGACGTTTGAAACCCGATCGAACCGAAACCCTAAAAACCAAAATGCTCTCTGGACTTTTTCTAAAAACTGAGTTTTTTCCAGATTAAAAATGCTTAAAAAATTCAGCAGGGAAATCTAAGAATTACGGTGCAAAATTTTCCGAACGAAGAGTCTAAAGTGCGGCGGAACCGCGGCAGAAGCTAGCTTCTGCGGCGGTTCTGCGGCCATCTTCTGACGTCAGGCTTCCAAATTTGCACAGTAATTCCTATTTTATTATGCTGAGTGTTCTGGGAATTTTTAATTTGACTCAAGAGTTGAGTGTTCTGGGGTTGCATTGAAAATCGTCGTTTCGATCGGATTATCAAGTTTTGTCTATGTGGTTTTTCCGGATAATTTTCGAATATGTTAAAAAGTTCGACCGGATATAAATACCCAACTTTTCCCCTGCCGAAAATTTCCAAGTGTTGGATTTTTCTGTGGTTTAAGGACGTTCTGAGTAGTGCAAGTAAAGCGATGGTCCCTCTAGAAGACAACAAACCTTAACTCGATTATGTGACTGTCTTGAACTGCCATTTGAACCTTCGGGTTTGGGGCAGTACGGCGTGCCACATGTGAGGCGTTGGGTTGACCCTTCTACGGCTGGACCTTTGGTACTGAGGCATGAAGTGAATGTCTTTGAACCTATTTCATGTGTTGAACGGTTTCGGGAAAACTTGGGTGTTCGAATGTTCGATCGGAAAGTTTAATATTTTTTATTTATCCGGAATGGGATACAATAATTGGAATTCACGCACAGTTATGAGATAACTGAGAGTATGTTATAAATCTAGTGGTTTAGTCTCACTTCATATTGAAAAGAGTTTTCGATAATGGGACTAAAATGCAGGGTTTATAAGTGTTAGGCATGTGATGTCTAAAGAGGTTGCGGATTCCAACTGTTGTAGTTTTACACTTTCTTTTCTGTGACCGTAAGTGTAATATGTGATATCGCCGGTTTCGTTGCTATATGTCAACGACAATTGGGATGCGCATATTTACTTACATTGATGACATGTGATGTTATGTGTTGCTGGATATGTTATATTGGATTGTCGTGTTTGAATAGCCGGGGGTTTTTATGTGAGATGAGTGTTTTTCATTTTCATTCATGTAAAAACTTGTATGTAATATTCTTTTATTGGGGCACTTCCAGGTAGCGGAAGCTGTCACCCTTTGTATATTATTTACTTTTCCGCATTAGGATAGACCCAAGGAGGGGAGCACAAGTAACCGGGTTCTAGGGTCCAGTGGGAGACCGTCTCGAGGAGTCGAGTCCGGGTCTCCTAACCCTAGAATTGGTAGGGTTACTTGCCGCTCTCGTAGGGGTCTAGGGGTGTGGGATTGGCTATTCATCACGACCGTGGAATCCGTGTTTTATACTGGCTCGTATTGAAAACACGGACGTCCTAGTATATCCAATGTTTCATATGTTTCTTCTGCTGCGATATCTGTGATGTGATCGTGTGATGTTCTGTAATAGATACTTTATATAGTATATATGATATATTATATAGACGTTACTTATGTTTTGCACCCGCACTAGCCCTGCGCTGCTCTGTCGTTAGCTACCTAACCTAACGGTGCACGAGGGGACATCGAGGCGAATACGGATGGCATAAGTGTACGTCGTATTTATCTGTGATGTTTAGGTATTTAAATGATGGGACTTCATTAATGTGATTAATGAAACAAAAGAAACCTAAGATGTTGTAGAATCAAATTTTAAACAAAACAAGTAGCTACAGTTCTTGCTTTGCATAGCGGTATATATGATATACCCTGCACCTTATTCGATGAGGAAAGGACCGAGATCCCTTCACCGGGAGTGACTCCTTCAGCAATAACTGGCAGATGCTACACACTCGGTTTGACTTTTGATTGCTTCTATAGTTTCTGCTTTGCACAGTGATATATATGATATATCCCGCACCTCATTCGACGAGGAATTGGCCGACGATCCCTTCACCGGGAGTGACCCCTTTAGCAAAACTAGAAAAGCCTCAAAATCACTCCATTTCAAAACTTCATTTGATCCTACAACGATATCAAGTTCATTACGCAATAGGTTTTCAGAAAAAAACCTGTCGTAGCCCTCCGTCATTTCAGATAAGTACTAGTTAGTATTCGTGCTACGTTTGTTGACTATGTTAAGGCGTAGTGTGCGGTAGCTAATTAGTGCTTATCTGTATAAGCATATGATGCGATTGGATTAGGGTAGTCGTGCGACTTTGTTGACTATGTTAAGGGTCGTGCGGGTGGGTTTAATTCAATCGAGAAATGACGGGTTGAACTTGACTAGCACTTATGATTTGTTGACTATGTTAAGGTCATATAGCTGCTAGGGGCAAAATATTATTGGGAATTTCAAGTGTTGAAATTTGCAATGAGATTGCATACCTTCTATGAGATAGTTTGATCCCGATACCCACTGCGAGTAAGTGTTACTCCTGGGAGAGTTTTACACATTACAATTAGCCGATCAAGTAGGTGTCTAGAAAGGTGTCAACGGGGTTACGCCTCTGGGAAAATGAGGTTTACATTAATTAGGTTCGTGCGAAAGCACGGGGGACCTCCTTCAAAGTACCGACACTGGCCTGGCTGAAAGATTGGCGAACTTGTAGTGTGTAATTAATCCCGGCTAGTCTTTCCTTTTAGGGTTTGAAGGAAGATTTGATAAAAACCAGTGGGAGCCATCCTGATTAGATAAGATAATAACCAATCTGATCTTGCAAGAGCATACGCTAAAGTGTTTTCTTCTCTCTCTCTCCAGGTAGCGACCATGTCATGCCCTAATAAAGATAATAATATGGATGTATTGACTGAACCCACATGTTATACTGTGCTGGGGAACGTTGGTTCCGTTCTTTCTTATAAAAGTTATGGGAATGAACAGGACATAGGGGAATGCCAGGATTCCCAAGCCACCCGAATGAAGAAAGTACATGTTGATGCATTTTCTTCGGGTGTGTTCGTTACAGAGAACTGTTTCTCCATTTGCTCCACGTCCTGGGTATTAGATACCGGGTCAGGATCCCATATATGTAATCAGTTACATGGTCTTAGGAAAGGTAGAGAAGTTGGAGAAGGCGATAAAGACATTAGAGTTGGAAATGGTGCAATTGTTGCAGCTAAGACTGTCGGGGAATATCACCTTGCATTACCAACTGGTAATACATTGGTTCTGAACGAATGCTATTACATGCCGAACCTGATATGAAATATTATATCGGTTTCTTTATTAAGTAAAGAGGGATATAATTTTGTATTACAGGATAATGTTATGAACATTTTCCATAACCAAAAGTTGGTTGGATCAGGCACGTTGTGCAATGGCATTTATGTTCTAAATCAATCAACAGTTCTGAGCATAACAAACACACACAAGAGGAAGAGTTCAGAACTGAACGAATCCTTCTTGTGGTATTGTAGACTGGGTCACATCAATGTGACACGACTGGCTAAGTTGCATAAGGATGGATATTTGAAGCCATTCGAATTTTCATCTTATGACACTTGCCAGTCATGTCTCAAAGGCAAGATGACCAAAACTCCGTTTACGGGACACGGAGAAAGAGTTACCGAACTCTTAGGACTGATACATAGTGATGTATGCGGTCCTATGTCTACACATGCCAGGGATGGTTCTTCATACTTCATTACATTCACTGACGATCTCTCTAGGTTCGGGTATGTGTTCCTGATGAAACACAAATCAGAAGCTTTTGAGAAATTTAGAGAATATAAACAAGAAGTTGAGAACCAAACCGGAAAAAGTATTAAAATCCTACGATCTGATCGAGGAGGTGAATACTTGAGCAATGAATTCCTGGACTTGCTAAAAGAGAATGGGATTCTCTCTCAGCTGACTCCTCCATATACACCACAGCACAACGGTGTATCAGAACGGAGGAACCGCACGCTATTAGATATGGTGCGCTCTATGATGAGCACAGCTGAGTTACCTATTTCCTTCTGGGGATATGAGCTGGAGACAGCTGCATACCTATTGAATCAAGTTCCATCTAAATCTGTACCTACCACACCTTATGAGATATGGAGTGGAAAGAGACCATATTTTAAACGAGTTAAGATATGGGGTTGTCCGGCCTATGTCAAAAGGCAAAATCCAGACAAACTCAAGGCACGGTCAGTTCTTTGCAAGTTTGTGGGATATCCTAAGAATTCACAAGGATATTTTTTCTACCATACTGAAGAACAAAAGGTGTTTGTTTCTCAATATGCCACCTTTTTAGAAAAGGAATTCCTTGAAAAAGAAATTAGTGGCAAAGTGGTAGAGCTGGAAGAAGTTCCAGATACACAAACCGTAACTGAAGATTTAGTGGAACCAGAAGATTCAGTAGCTCCAAATGAACTCAGCCTCTCCGCCGATCTAGTAGGGTTCCTCGCCAACCTGAGAGATACTACGGTTTTCTCATGGATGGTGGGAGCGAGGATTGCATCATGGAGGATGATGACCCTACTAGCTTCGAGCAGGCCATCACGAGTAAAGACTCAGTGAAATGGCTGGATGCTATGCGGTCCGAGATGGAATCCATGTACACCAACAAAGTATGGACTTTGGATGTTGCTCCTGAAGGGGTAAAACCCATCGGGAGCAAGTGGATCTTCAAGAAAAAACTTGGTGTAGATGGGAAAGTGGAGACTTTCAAAGCTAGACTTGTAGCAAAGGGTTTTCGTCAAAGACCAGGTATGGACTATGACGAAACCTTTTCTCCAGTGGCTATGCTTAAATCCATCCGGATCATGCTTGCCATCGCTGCATATCATGATTACGAAATCTGGAAAATGGATGTTAAGACCGCCATTCTAAATGGTGATTTAGAAGAGTGCGTGTACATGACTAAGCCAGAGGGCTTCGTAGACAGTGGGAGCAGCGGGAAGGTGTGCAAGCTGCTTAAATCCATTTATGGATTAAAGCAAGCATCGCGAAGTTGGAACATCTGCTTTGACGTCGTTATCAAAGAGTTTGATTTCGTCAAAAATCCAGATGAACCTTGTATCTACAAGAAGGTGGCAGAGAGTAAGGTTGTCTTCCTCGTATTGTACGTAGACGACATACTCTTGATAGGAAATGATATTCCTATGCGGCAGTCGGTCAAGCTCTTCTTATCACAAAGATTCTCAATGAAAGATCTTGGTGATGCCTCCTGCATATTGGGAATTAGGATCTATAAAGATAGATCCAAACGGATATTGGGATTGTCCCAATCCAGGTACATTGACACCATACTAAAGAGGTTTAGTATGGAAGAATCCAAGCGTGGGAACTTGCCCATGATCTCTGGAGTCACTCTCTCCAAAGAGATGTCTCCCAAGACTGATTTGGAGAGAGCTCGCATGCAAGGGATACCCTATGCTTCGGCTGTAGGCTCTATCATGTACGCGATGCTATGTACCAGACCCGATGTAGCATACTCACTAAGTGTAGTGAGCAGGTATCAAGCTGATCCTGGAGAGAGTCACTGGACAGCTGTGAAGAGCATTCTCAAGTACTTGCGAAGGACTAAAGAGATGCTCTTGGTATATGGTAACGGAGAACTCCAAATGGAGTCCTTTACCGATTCGAGCTTCCAGAGTGATAAGGACGACTCTAAGTCGCAGTCGTGATTTGTCTTTACCCTTTACGGAGGGGCGGTTAGCTGGAAGAGTTCCAAGCAGGAAACCGTGGCAGACTCGACGATGGAGGCTGAATACATCGCTGCCAACGATGCTGCCAAAGAGGCTGTCTGGATCAAGAAGTTCATTACTGAACTTGGAGTGGTTCCATCCATTGAGCATCCAATACCTTTGTATTGCGATAACAATGGAGCGGTGGCTTTGGCCAAGGAACCCAGGTCCCATCAGCGATCCAGGCATATTCTGAGGCGGTATCACCTGATCCGGGAGATAGTTGATCGCCGGGAGATAGAGGTCAGGAGGGTTGACACGAAGAACAACACGGTGGATCCACTCACGAAGGCCATTCCCCAGATACAGTTTGAAAGACTCTTCGGGATGCTCGGTATGCGATACTACAGCAGCTGGCCCTACTGCAAGTGGGAGATTGTTAGTTGTATGTGTGCCCTAGAGGCCAGTATTGTACAGATGATGTATATTATATTGGATGCTTGGACATATATAGAGATGACTTTCTTGCTCGATATGATAGTATGCTATCTGGTTGCTCTTTATCTTAACATGTACACTTGTCTCTTTAAACTGTCTTATAGTTACATGTTGGTAAAGCCCTTAGGATGTGTACTTGACTACCTGGACTATGATGCAGATCATACTAGTGGGGACATGGTAGTCCATAGGTACATCCTTCAAGGTCCCTAGTCATGGGTGTATCGAGACGGGGCATCGATATACCAGTGTAGACTAGCGTATACACTTCTCGACCCATGAGATGGGCGATGGATGATCCCATATCCATTGGTGTTTGACATCAGAGATGATATACGGGTGCTCAGTGGAGACTGGGTACAATGGACGGACTCGCCGAGAACTCCCAGATGGTATTATACCTCACGTCAGATGGCAGTTCTCAGGTGACACTAGTACAGGTTAGTCTGTAGACCCGAGATCGTCATAGAGTCTTATGTGATTCCCACTATGCTTTGATCTCCACCTTACCACGTCCATGAGGGCGTGCAAAACGGTGGTCTTCGGGTACAGTCCCGAGTCACATGGAGACAATGAGCGATAGGAGGGGTTTCGTCTCTCCCGGTATTGGGGGTTGATGTTGCGCTGTGCTCGATTGGCCGTAACAGGGAAGTCCCTGGCCAGGGCTGATAAGAGATTTGCTGGTAATTGTTACCAGTAGTTTCTCGACCCGTTATGAGCCTCACATCGGCACGACTTATCGGTTATTGGGGTCTGACGTTTACCACCCCTAGACTTGATATGCGACATATCAGACGAACAGACCGGACTGTACGGTAAGTGTTACTGGTTGGATTCACAGGAGTGTGAGCGGGCTAGCTCGTCGATCTTCTGATCGATTAATACCCGGGTGGCCGTTACGTTTAGCAGACCGCTTGCGGCATGTGGGTGCTTGATATGATCATCATCTGCTATCGGCGTATTGACGAGTCTTTAGAGTCCTACATAGAGGTTTCCTGGCTCAAGCGAAACGAAATAGGAGCGCATATGAGATATGTACGGGACCAAGAATAATGCGTGTATGTGATACCGCATTTCATTCTCGCGATGAATCTTTCGATTGGTTGTATGCGATATGACCTAGTTATCGAATCATTGATTCGATAAATCGATACATTGGATACTAGTCGGTTATGTGCGACCTGACCGGATCATTGAATCAAATGTTGATTTAATGATCTAGTGTATAATTATATATTTGATATATTACTTTGCATTAACTAGTATCGGTTCACTTTAAATGGATTTTCTCACTTGAAGTTCACAAGTTGTATATGTGATATACTTTTGTGCACTTGATTGTATCATGTTTGATGATGCATGAATATTGGCTTTGTGTAAAGAATTGTACCATGGTTATGATAATGGTTAGGGTTTTGATTTATTCACTCATTTATTTATCCATTCTTTATTTATTTAAATAGATAAAAGAAAACAAAATGGTTTCTTTTTATCATGAAGCTTGTTGAAGCTTCATGAAGCTTTGACTAAAGAGACCATTTTGTCTTCATGCTTAACCCTAACCATTCCCACTTACCATGGTCTATTCTCTACACTTGACCATTGTTAGGATATGATAAGTATTGATTTCTTTTCTATTATGAAAATACTTTTATCATATTCTATCTTCATCTTCTCCTTCTTCTTCAAGAAAGAAAACTAGACTCCATCAATGGCATCTTGAGTATTAAAGTGAGAAATCCAATTTTAAGGTGAACCCACCTCCTATTTCTTCATCCTCTACCTCTTGCCAAGTGGTTTTGGGTGTTTTCTTCACAAGTTTCACAACTAGGTGAAGTCGGAGCTTGATCCAGTGTAGCCCCGACGTAGATCATCTTCCCCATCGAAGCCGACGACTAGTCCGCTCATTTCTCCGATGAAGCCGATGAGAGAGTTCGGGATTCGAGATGGACAGCGAGGGAACGACTACATGGAGCTAAGGAAGTGGATAACCTGATCTACAAAGGTTGTAGCTTTCTTCTTTTTGTTAAGATGTTAACTAGTTTATTGTTTCGCCTAAAATTCTAGTCGACGATCCGTATTAGGGTTTCTCGGCACTCATAAAATTTAAAATTGGCATGGTTGATGCCTTGTGAGACCTCTTGATAGTGCCTAGGAACCCTACAGGGACGACCTGGGATAATTACGAGATAACCAAACAACCCCAGTGGACAAGAATTGACCCTAAGAAGACACCCGGCAAGTACGAACCCTATTGGAGACCCTCTTGTTGGATATAGTGCCCTCAGAGTCAATTATTGGATCACAGGCACTTGATTGCAATGATTGAGGGAGGACCTATACCGGTAGGACAGTCTTACTCAAGATGATAGTATGCTATCTGGTTTATTTTTATCATTGTGTACAGTTTTAGGTGACCTTACAGGTCACTATTACATATTGATAGAGCCCTTAGGATTCTTGCTTGACTACCAGCAGTATGATGGCGATCATATACGTGAGAGTTGGGTAGTCTATAAGCACATCCTTAAAGTGGTCCCTAGTCGTAGGAGTTTCGAGACTGGTCATTGATACTCCATTAGTAGACTAGTGTATACAGTCGAGACCCCGATGGGGGGTGGTGGCCGGTCTCACAAGCCATTGGTGTCAGTTTGATCACCTAAGATGTATACAGGTGCTCATTGGGTTATGAGTATACCGGACAGGACTAGCCGGGAACATGCTAGTTGGCATTATACCTGACGTCACGTAGCAGTTCCCTGGTGACATGTGTACAGGTTAGTTCATCGACCTGAGATCGTCATTTGTCTCGTATGAGTTCCTACCGTGCTTTGATTACTACCCTACCATGGCTCAAAGGAGTCGTGCAAACAGGTTAGTTGGGTACAGTCCCGAGCCACATGGAGGCAGTGAGCGGATCGGCAGAGGTTTCGTCTCTCCCGGTATTGGGGGTGAGATCGCGCTGTGTCTAGGAGAGCTATTACACGAATTCCTTGGCCAAGGCAGGAGATTTACTGGTAGGCATTCCTGTAGTATCTCAGGGTGTTCTGGACTATACTCCGACATGACTTGTACCGCTTTTGGGGGTCTGATTTTTACCAACCCCCTAAGCCCGCCATGTGATGCTCATAGACGAACGGACCGAACTGTACGGATATTGTCACTGACAGGCTCAGTAGGGTGTCAGGATGAGTTCGTTCATCGACCTCCTTTTTGGTCAATACCTGATAGCCCGTTACGTACAGCTAGTACCTCTGACGTGCTCGTGGTTAGATCCACAACCAAAGTATTGAAGAGTCTTTAGAGTTCCCCACAGACAGTTTTCAAGTTTCGGGCGAAACGTTGTAGAGGCCGTATGATATATGGCAGGGTTCGATCATATACGTGCAGTCGTGCACGCATCATGATCGGACGGATCATACTAGTGGGCTTTGGTTTAAGCCGGATCCTAGTATTAGATTTGTTGGATTAATTTAGTCTCATCGCGTTCGCATTCAGTCGGAATGCGGATGCAGGTATGTATATACATGTGAGGGGTATCCTTGTGATCCGTCACGAGTTTACTTTAGATGTTGCCGTATCTTTTTATTGTTGTAAACATTTGGATTAATGTTTACAAATGGAAATTGTGAGCTTAAATCATCATTTTTTGCATTTAATGTGACGTAGACTTCATTAGTGACTCATGGTCTCTTTTCTTGTGCTAATGTCACATTATGTGATTGTTTTGTGGTTTGAAATGAGAGGAAGAGAAAGAAGGGCAGCCATTGTATTGAGTTGGGTCATGTATTTTTCATACTCACACTCTCATTTTTTTAGCATAACAAAAGAAAAGTAAAGGGCTTGTTCTTCTTCTTCTTCCTCTTGCTTCTTGAGCTCACCATTCTCCATTAATGGCATCATCTTTAACCTCTATCCATGCAATTGATGCAAGAGACAAAGTTGTCACAAACATTCTCTACTTCGCCTTGGACACGTCGGCTAGCGAACTTTGTGCCCGAGTTGCTTCGGATGAAGTGGGAGCCCGTAAAAAGACTCGAAGATGTAGTGCCCTTTCCGACGAGGAGATCGAGACCGGAGATCGAGACCGGAGATGGTGGCCAAAGACCGAAGGACACGATCGATCGGTATACCTTTCCAACCCTTTCTCTAGTTGCTAGTTGTAGGTTAATGGTTCGATCCGGATTTATAGTATACAATAGCGCCGGTTTCTAGTTTGATAAAGTTTTCGTTTCCGCATTTTGGCCTCGAACAGACGGCCGGAGCGCTACCGTACATTTACATGGTTTCAGAGACACGCCATTAACCTTTACTAGCTTGCTCTAACGTGTTTAGAATTTCGATCGGACGAAATTTCCAAAAACTGCATTTCCAATACTGAACTTTCTGTCGAATTTTTTTTTTGTCGTCGAAAAATTATTTTGAGCATTGCAAAAATTCAGGCAGGGTTTTTTAAGAGCACTGTAGAAATTTCGTAGGACGATCCAACAGGAACGCCGCGGAACCGCGGCCGTACCCTCCTTTCGGCCGCGGTTCCGCCGCCATTCTGGGGCTTCCTCTTGTAGGGTTCCTGGGCACTCTAATGAAGTCTCACAAGGCATCAACCATGCCAATTTCAAATTTTACGGGTGCCGAGAAACCCTAATACGGATCGTTGGCTAGATATATAGGTGAAAACTAGAACTAGTAAACTACTTTACTAAAAGAACGGAAATACAACCTTTGTAGATCCGGTCCTCCACCTCCATAGCTCCGCAATGAAGTCTCCTCGCTGTCCAAATGGAAACTCGGGCTCTAGCGTCGGCTTCATCGGAAAAATGAGCGGGCAAGGTCGTCGGCTTCGTGCCGAAGATGATCTACGTCGAGGCATCACTAGATCAAGCTCCCACTTCACCAAGTCATGAAACTTGTGATGAAAACACCCTATACTACTTGGCAAGAGGTAGAGGATGAAGAAATAGGAGGTGGGTTCACTTTAGAATTGGATTTCTCACTTGTTTTCTCAAGTTGCCATTGTAGTACCAAGCTTTCTTCATGTGATGAAGAAGAAGAAGAAGAAAGAAATGAATATGATCAGTTCATTTAAATCCAAAAGAAAAATAAATACTTATCATATTCAAACCATGGTAATGTGTAGAGAGTTAATCATGGTTAAATGGAATGGTTAGGGTTAAGCATGAGACAAAATGGTCACATGGTCAAAGTCTTCAAGAAGCTTCAACAACAAACAAAGTTAGCCACCATTTTCTCTTTATGCTTATCATTTCCAAAAATGAATAAACAAATAAATAAATGAATAAGAAGATGAAAAACAAAACCCTAACCATTTAAATAATCATGGTTCAATCTTTACACAAACTCAAGTAAGCATGTATCATCAAACATGATACAATCAAGTGCACAAAAGTATATCACGTATACAACTTGTGAACTTCAAGTGAGAAAATCAATTTAAAGTGAACCAATACTAGTTAATGCAAAGTAATATATCAAATATATAATTATACATTAAATCATTAAATCAACACTTGATTCAATGATCCGGTCATATCGCATATAACCAACTAGTATCCAATGTATCGGCTTATCGAATCAATCCTTGAATCGATAACTAGGTTATATCGCATACAACCAGTCGATACATTCATCGCGAGAATGGAATACGGTATCACATACATGCATTATTCTCGGTCCCGCACATATCTCATATGCGCTCCTATTTCGTTTCGCTTGAGCCAGGAAAGCTCTGTGTAGGACTCTAAACACTCGTCAATACGCCGGCAGCAGATGATGATCATATCAAACACCCACAAGCCGCAAGCGGTCTGCTAAACGTAACGGCCACCCGGGTATTGAGCGATCAGAAGATCGACGAGCAAGCCCGCTCACACTCCAGTGAATCCAACCAGTAACACTACCGTACAGTCCGGTCTGATCGTCTGATATGTCGCATATCTCGCCTAGGGGTGGTAAACGTCAGACCCCAATAGCTCGATAAGTCGTGTCGATATGAGGTCTATAACAGTTCGAGATACTACTGGTAACACTTACCAGTAAATCTCAGCAACCCTGGCCAGGGATTTCCGGTTATAGCCAATCGAACACTGCGCAACATCAACTCCCTATACCGGGAGAGACGAATCCCCTCCTATCGCTCATTGCCTCCATGTGATTCGGGACTGTACCCAAAAACCACCGTTTTGCACGCCCTCTTGGACGTGGTAAGGTGGAAATCAAAGCACAGTGGGAACCACACAAGACTCTATGACGATCTCGGGTCAACAGACTACTCTGTACCAGTGTCACCAGAGAACTGCCATCTGACGTAAGGTATAATACCATCTGGGAGTTCTGGACGAGTCCGTCCAGTGTACCCAGTCTCCACTGAGCACCCGTATATCATCTCTGATGTCAAACACCAATGGATATGGGATCATCCATCCCCCATCTGTATGGGTCGAGAAAGTATACGCTAGTCTACTCTGGTATATCGACGCCCCGTCTCGATATACCCACGACTAGGGACTGTGAAGGATGTACTTATGGACTACCATGTCCCCACTAGTATGATCCGCATCATAGTCCAGGTAGTCAAGTACACATCCTAAGGGCTTTACCAACATGTAACAGAGAGACAATCAGTGTACACGTTAAGGTAAAGATCAACCAGATAGCATACTATCATGTCGAGCAAGAAAGCCCTCCCTATATATGTCCTAGCATCCACTATAATATACATCCTATGTACAGTAATGGCCTCTTGGGCATACATATAACTAACAATCTCCCACTTGCACTAGGGCCATCTGTAGCAGTGGTTGTAGTATCTCATACTCAACCATCCCATAAAAGTCTCTCTCTGGGAAAAGGCCTTCGTGAGTGGATCCTCCGTGTTGTCCTCTGAGTCTACTCTCCTAACCTCGATCACCCTGGAGATCAACCATCTCCATGATCAGGTGATACTGCCTTAGAATATGTCTGGATCACTGATGGGACCTACGTTCCTTGGCATAAGCCACAACTCCATTGTCACACAATGGGAGGAACAAAGTTCATCTCATGAACTAATATACACCCAGACTTGCTCTTTGGTAGCATGTTAAGTAGCGATGTATCCAGCTTTTATCGTCTAGTATGCCACGGTATCTAACTTGGAACTCTTCCAACATACCGTCCCTATACTGAGGGTAAAGACAATGCCTGTGACTGACATTCAGTCATCTTATCACCCTGGTACCTTTCCAGTGATTCTCCCCAGGATCGATTGATACCTTCTCACTACAACTAGTGAGTATTCTAACATCCAATTAGATCTATCTCATAGATCCAAGACCCAGGATTTAGGAGGTATCACTTTGATCCTATATGGAGAATCATTGTGGTAAGCAGAGATTGATCGATCGTAGCATAGGAAACTCCTTCCCTATCAAGAGTATGTTATCCACGTACTCTACGAGGATCGTCACAATACTCCCTACTACCTTTTTGTATATACAAGGTTCATCTACCATTTTGATCATGTCAAACTGTTTGACTACTACATCAAAACAGATGTTCCAACTCCGCGATGCCTGCTTTATCACATAAAACATCTTGCACACGTTTCCGCTGCTTCCACTGTCTACGAAGCCCTCTGGCTGTGTACTTATAGACGCTCTCTTCTAAAACATCATTTAGAAAAGATGTCATGACACCCAACCACCAGATATCGTAGTCATGGTATATAGCCGTGGCAAGTAGGATCTGGATGGACTTAAGCATAGCTACTTAGAAAAGGTTTCATCATTATCCATACCTGGTCAATGATGTAGACCTTCAACAAGTTTAGCTTTGAAAGTCTCAACTCTTCCATGTACACCAAGTAATCTTCTCAAGATATACTTGCTCCTGATGGGGATTTAACCCTTCAAATATAGCAACCAAATTCCATACTTTGTTGGTGTATAAGGATTCCATCTCAGATCGCTAAGCATCCAGCCATTCTGAAAGAGTCCTACTCCTGATGGCCAGCTCGAAACTAGTTGGGTCATCATCTCATGATGCAATTCTCACTCCCGTCACAGAGAAACAGAAGTATCTCTCAGGTGGGTGAGAAAACCCTACTAGATCGGCGGAGAAGCTGAGGTTCGTTGGTAACTATTGAATCCTTTGGTTTTATCAAATCATCTGCTATAGTTAGTATGGCTGGAACATTTCCAGTTCTACATAACAGACCTTGCCTCGTGTTTGTCCGGATTTTGCTTTTAGACATAGGCCGGACAACCCCAAATCTTAACTAGCTTAATACATGGGCTCTTCCCATACCATATCTCATATGGAGTGCTAGGCAACTGATTTGATTTGAACCCTATTCAATAGGTATGCAGCTTCTCAAGTGCATAACTCCCAAAAGGAAAAAGGTAACTTAGTAGTACTCATCATAGAGCATACCTTATCATATAGGGTGTGATTGCTCCGCCCCGATATACCATCGTGCTATGGTGTATACGGAGGAGTAATGCTGAGAGAGAATCTCATTCTTCTTTAGAATAGTCCAGGAATTCCATGCATAAGTATTCTCCTCCCTGATCTCATCATATGACATAATACTTATACCCGTATTTTGGTTCTCTACTTCTCGCTTATATTCTGTGAATATCTCAAAAGGTTCGGACTCATGTTTCAACAGGAACATATGACTGAATCTTGAGAGATTATCAGAGAATATAATGAAGTATAAAGAACCAGTCCTGGCATGTGTAGACAGGGGACCTTACATACATCAACATGTATCATCCCAAGAGTTTACTAACTCTTTCTCTGTTTCCAATAAACAGGGTTATGGTCATTTTATCTCTGTGACATGACTGGCAAGTTTCATAAGATGTAAATTCAAACTTATTTAAATATGCATCTAAATGTAACTTCAGCCAGTCGGGTCGCATTGATATGACCTAGTCTACAATGCCTCAAGAAGGATCCGTTCATTTCTGAACTCTTCCTCTTGTGTGTGTTCCGTATACTAAAGAACTGTAGTTTGATTTAGAACATCAACGCTTTTAGATAACGTGCCTGAACCGATCAACTTTTGATATAGGAAATGTTCAAAACATTATCCAACAATACAAAATTTTATCATTTCTTTACTAATAAAGAGACTGATATGATTTTGTATATCAGGTTCGGTATCTAATAACATTCGTTCAGAACCAATGTATTGGTAATACAGGGTGACAGTGACCAACAGACTTGGCTGCAACTCTTGCCCCGTTTTCTGCCTCATGAAACTTATCACCCGTTCTCAGTCCTCTACCTTTCTGTAGCTCTATGTAACAGATTACATATCTGGGATCCTGATCTGGTATCACATACCCAGGACGTAAAGGTTACTGAGAAACAGTTCTTTGTAACGAACACACCCGAAGGAGATGCATCATATGCACTTTCTTCGTTTGGGCGGCACGGGAAATCTGGTATTCCCCAATTTCCTGCTCTGTCTTATAACAATTATAAGTTGGAGCGGGACCAACGTTCCCCAGCTCAGTATAACAAGCGGGTTCGGTCAATAATCCGTATTATTATCTTGATTAAGGCGTGACATGGTCGCTACCTGGAGAGAGAGAGAAGAAAACACTCAGCGTATGCTCTTGCAAGATCAGATTGGTTATTATTTTATCTAATCAGGATGGCTCCCACTGCTTTTTATCAAATCTTCCTTCAAACCCTAAAAGGAAAGACTAGCCGGTATTAATTACACACTACAAGTTCGCCAATCTTTCAGCCAGGAAAGTGTCGGTACTTTGAGGGAGGTCCCCCGTGCTTTCGCACGAACCTAATTAATGTAAACCTCGTTTTCCCAGAGGCGTAACCTCGTTAACACCTTTCTAGACACCTACTTGATCGGCTAATTGTAATGTATAAAACTCTCCCAGGAGTAACTCTTACTCGCAGCGGGTATCGGGATCCAACTATCTCATAGAAGGTTTGCAATCTCATTGCAAATTTCAACACTTGAAACTCCCGATAATATTTTGCCCCCAGCGTCCTATGACCTTGACGGAGGTCAACAAACCATAGGCTACTAGTCAAGTTCAACCCGTCATTTCTAAACCCACCCGCACGACCCTTGACGGAGGTCAACAAGGCCGCACGACTACCCTAATCCAATCTGCATCATATGCATAAGCAGATAAATACTAGTTAGCTACCGCACACTACGCCTTGACGGAGGTCAACAAACGTAGCACGAATACTAAGTAGGACTTATCTGAAATGACGGAGGGCTACGACAGGTTTTTCTAAAAACCTATTTCGTAATGAACTTGATATCGTTGCAGAATCAAATGATTTTAAAAAATGGAGTGTTTTTGAGGCTTTTCTAGTTTTGCTAAAGGAGTCACTCCCGGTGAAGGGATCGTCGGTCCTTTCCTCGTCGAATGAGGTGCGGGATATATCATATATATCACTGTGCAAAGCAAAAACTCTTAAAAGCAATCAAAAGACAAACCGAGTGTGTAGCATCTGCCAGTTATTGCTAAAGGAGTCACTCCCGGTGAAGGGATCTCGGTCCTTTCCTCATCGAATAAGGTGTAGGATATATCACATATACCGCTGTGCAAAGCAAGAACTGTAGCTACCTGTTTTATTTTGAAATTCGATTCTACAACATCTTAAGGTTTCTTTCATTTCATTAATCACATTAATGAAGTCCCATCATTTAAGTACCTAAACATCACAGATAAATAGGACGTACACTTATGCCATCCGCATTCGCCTCGATGTCCCCTCGTGCACCGTTAGGTTAGGTAACTAACGGCAGAGCAGGGCAGGGCTAGCGCGGGTGTAAAACATAAGTAACATCTATATAATATATCATATATACTATATACAGTATCTATCACAGAACATCACATGATCCCATCACAGATATCGCAGCAGAAGAAACATATGAAACATTGGATATACTAGGACTTCCGTGTTTTTAATACGAGCCAGTATAAAACACGGATTCCACGGTCGTGATGAATAGCCAAACCCACACCCCTAGACCCCTACGAGAGCGGCAAGCAACCCTACCAATTCTAGAGTTAGGAGACCCGGACTCGACTCCTCGAGTTGGTCTCCCACTGGACTCCAGAACCCGGTTACTTGTGCTCCCCTTCTTGGGTCTATCCTAGTGCAGAAAAGTAAATAATATACAAAAGGTGACAACTTCCGCAACCTGGAAGTGCCAATAAAAGAATATTACATACAAGTTTTTACATGAATGAAAATGAAAAACACTCATCTCACATAAAAAAACCCCGGCTATTCAAACACGACAATCCAATATAACATATCCAGCAACACATAACATCACATGTCATCAACGTAAGTAAATATGCGCATCCTAATTGTCGTTGACATATAGCAACGAAACCGGCGATATCACATATTACACTTACGGTCACAGAAAAGAAAGTGTAAAACTACAACAGTTGGAATCCGCAATCTCCATAGACATCGCATGCCTAATCAAATGAATACCTTAGACATCACATGCCTAACAATTATAAACCCCGCATTTTAGTCTCATCATTGAAAACAATTTTCAATATCAAGTCGGGCAATTCAACAAGGTTCCTGATATCCTGATCGAATGCTCGTCGCAAACTTTAGTAGGCGGCCGCACCCCCGACGCCGTCGACGAAGTGCACCAAAGCGGAACACCGCTACCGCGAGCACCCGAACAGATGCTTTCGGCGACGGGGTTCTCCTACAGTCACTTGGTCGGGGCTATGGTGTGAGGCTGTCTATTAAGTTTACCCGGCGAGTATCCGCGTACGCTACGTGATTGCGACGGACTTTTGATCACATCAAAATTCCGTGGCAACCGATCAAGTGAGACTAAACTGCTATGTTTATAACATTCATTCAGTTATCTCATAACTTATTGTGAATTCCAATTATTGTATCACATTCCAGATAATTAGAAAATGTTAAACTTTCCGATCGAACATTCAAACACCCAAGTTTTCCCGATACAGATCAACACATGAAACAAGTCTAAAAATATTCAGTTCGTGCCTCAGTACCAACGGTCCAGCCGTAGAAGGGTCAAGCCAACGCCTCACATGTGGCACGTCGTACTGCCCCAAACCCTAAGGTTCAAAGGGCAGTTCAAGACGGTCACATAATCGAGTTAAGGTTTGTTATCTTCTAGAGGGACCATCGCGTTACTTGCACTACTTAGAACATCATTAAACTACGGAAAGATCCAACACTTGGAAATTTCCCGACAGGGGAAAAGTTGGGTATTTATATCCGGTCGAACTTTTTAACATATTCTAAAATATCCGGAAAGCCACATAGACAAAATTAGACAATCCGATCGAAACACCGAGTCCCCAATACAACCCAAAAAACTCAACTCTTGAGTTCAGAAAAAAAATATCCCAGGAAAACCAGCACTGCAAAATAGGAATTACTGTGCAAAATTCAATGGGAGAAGAGACAAAATGGCCGCGGAACCGCCGCATTAGCACGCTAATGCCGCGGTTCCGCCGCACTTTAGACAGATCATTAGGTAATTTTTTCACCGTAATTCTTAGAATTTCCTGCTGAATTTTCTGCATATTTTTAATCTGGAAAAAACCCAAATTTTGGAAAAAGTCCAGAGAGCAAATTTGTGTTAGGGTTTCGGTTTAATCGGACTTCTAACTCCGTCTACGCATCGCCTAAGGCTCTAGCTAGGCTCTGATACCACTGTAGGGTTCCTAGGCATTCCAATGAGGTCTCATAAGGCATCAACCATGCCAATTTCAAATTTTACGGGTGCCGAGAAACCCTAATACGGATCGTTGGCTAGATATATAGGCGAAAACTAGAACTAGTAAACTACTTTACTAAAAGAACGGAAATACAACCTCTGTAGATCCGGTCCTCCACCTCCATAGCTCCGCAATGAAGTCTCCTCGCTGTCCAAATGGAAACTCGGGCTTTAGCGTCGGCTTCATCGGAGAAATGGGCGGGCAAGGTCGTCGGCTTCGTGCCGAAGATGATCTACGTCGAGGCATCACTAGATCAAGCTCCCACTTCACCAAGTCATGAAACTTGTGAAGAAAACACCCAATACTACTTGGCAAGAGATAGAGGATGAAGAAATAGGAGGTGGGTTCACTTTAGAATTGGACTTCTCACTTGTTTTCTGAAGTTGCCATTGTAGTAGCAAGCTTTCTTCATGTGATGAAGAAGAAGAAGAAGAAAGAAATGAATATGATCAGTTCATTTAAATCCAAAAGAAAAATAAATACTTATTATATTCAAACCATGGTAATGTGTAGAGAGTTAATCATGGTTAAATGGAATGGTTAGGGTTAAGCATGAGACAAAATGGTCACATGGTCAAAGTCTTCAAGAAGCTTCAACAACAAACAAAGTTAGCCACCATTTTCTCTTTATGCTTATCATTTCCAAAAATGAATAAACAAATAAATAAATGAATAAGAAGATGAAAAACAAAACCCTAACCATTTAAATAACCATGGTTCAATCTTTACACAAACTCAAGTAAGCATGTATCATCAAACATGATACAATCAAGTGCACAAAAGTATATCACATATACAACTTGTGAACTTCAAGTAAGAAAATCAATTTAAAGTGAACCAATACTAGTTAATGCAAAGTAATATATCAAATATATAATTATACATTAAATCATTAAATCAACACTTGATTCAATGATCCGGTCATATCGCATATAACCAACTAGTATCCAATGTATCGGCTTATCGAATCAATCCTTGAATCGATAACTAGGTTATATCGCATACAACCAGTCGATACATTCATCGCGAGAATGGAATACGGTATCACATACACGCATTATTCTCGGTCCTGCACATATCTCATATGCGCTCCTATTTCGTTTCGCTTGAGCCAGGAAACCTCTGTGTAGGACTCTAAACACTCGTCAATACGCCGGCAGCAGATGATGATCATATCAAACACCCACAAGCCGCAAGCGGTCTGCTAAACGTAACGGGCACCCGGGTATTGAGCGATCAGATGATCGACGAGCAAGCCCGCTCACACTCCAGTGAATCCAACCAGTAACACTACCGTACAGTCCGGTCTGATCGTCTGATATGTCGCATATCTCGCCTAAGGGTGGTAAACGTCAGACCCCAATAGCTCGATAAGTCGTGTCGATATGAGGTCTATAACAGTTCGAGATACTACTGGTAACACTTACCAGTAAATCTCAGCAACCCTGGCCAGGGATTTCCGGTTATAGCCAATCGAACACTGCGCAACATCAACTCCCTATACCGGGAGAGACGAATCCCCTCCTATCGCTCATTGCCTCCATGTGATTCGGGACTGTACCCAAAAACCACCGTTTTGCACGCCCTCTTGGACGTGGTAAGGTGGAAATCAAAGCACAGTGGGAACCACACAAGACTCTATGACGATCTCGGGTCAACAGACTACTCTGTACCAGTGTCACCAGAGAACTGCCATCTGACGTAAGGTATAATACCATCTGGGAGTTCTCGGCGAGTCCGTCCACTGTACCCAGTCTCCACTGAGCACCCGTATATCATCTCTGATGTCAAACACCAATGGATATGGGATCATCCATCTCCCATCTGTATGGGTTGAGAAGGTATACGCTAGTCTACTCTGGTATATCGACGCCCCGTCTCGATAAACCCACGACTAGGGACTGTGAAGGATGTACTTATGGACTACCATGTCCCCACTAGTATGATCCGCATCATAGTCCAGGTAGTCAAGTACACATCCTAAGGGCTTTACCAACATGTAACAGAGAGACAATCAGTGTACGCGTTAAGGTAAAGATCAACCAGATAGCATACTATCATGTCGAGCAAGAAAGTCCTCCCTATATATGTCCCAGCATCCACTACAATATACATCCTATGTACAGTAATGGCCTCTAGGGCATACATATAACTAACACCTCTCACCAACTTTCTTCAGGTAGTCTCTGACTTGGAAATGGGGTTTCTGGTAATTTTTGTTTTGGCCCAGATTATTTTGAGTACTGGGAATTGTACTTGGGGCCCACTTCGGGAAATTTTGTCGATCGAAAATTTTAAACATGTTAATTCACAGTATTTACATTATATCTGCGACCGTGAATGTCATTTGATCGGTATATCTTGTCTAATTGCTATAGCCCTTTTAGATGGATTTGCGAACGTAACATTCACGTTGAAGTTCTGTGTTGTGCTGCGATGTTGCGGATTTGTCGTGGTGGATAGCCTGGGGCAATGGTAGTATAGTTTGGTTGAATTTGTACATTTGATATTGCGGGGCGAGCTTCCGACATGTGGACTGCCGTCACTGCCTGTTTGTATATTATTCTTTTGGGACACGACCGGGCTGAGGTCGATGTACCTGTTGTATATATATTTTACTTTCTGTACTAAGATTACCCCGCGGAGGGATGCACGGGTAGCCGGGTTCTAGAGGGCTACGGGCCCGCATCTTATGGCTTTGATACGGAGGGGGCTTCACTTTAGAATTGGTGGGCTATTCGCCGCACTCGTAGGGGGTACAGGTTGACCCAAGGAGGAGTGCTTAAGTTACCGGATTCCATGAAGTGCTGGGTGGTCCATTCACTTTGTTGAAAGGGGCTGCCTCGCTTCTGGTTTTGGCGGGTAACTTGCCGCGCCCATAGGGGTCTAGGATTTCATTGCACAGGCTATCCACACGACCAGGAGAACGTCGGGTTTTAGTAGCGGCTCCATGAAACCCGGGGATCCCAGATTATCTGTATTGTTTTGTGATGCTTATTACATTTCTGTGATGTTGCATTTTATCACACCATGAGCGAATATTATATGTTGATATATATACTAGCAGATGTTGTATATGTTTTACACTCGCGCTAGTCCAGTTCCCGCTCTGTCGTTAGTTAAGTAACCTAACGAGTGATGACGGGACCCAGTGGTGAATGCGGATGGCATATACGTACATCATATTTTCGTTCTTTTGTGGTGTGATTAATTGATAGGACTGCATTGATTCGGGTCAATGCAAGCTAAACAAACCTATTCTGATATTGTTGGAACATTTTTCAAAAAAAGCTGTTATTGCAAGGACGTTCTCTTTTGTTTTGCACAGTGGTATTCGGTTATGAATATGCAGCACCTCAGTCGACGAGGCAAGGGCCGAGATCCCTTCACCGGGAGTGACCCCTTGGGAAGAAGTTTGCGTCTGGGTAATAACTTCACTATAGTCGATTGCTTTTTGCTTTGCATCATGGTATTCAGTTGGAATATCTTGCACCTTATTCTACGGGGAAAGAGCCGAGATCCCTTCACCGAGAGTGACTTCTTTAGCAAAGGTTTTCGCCACTATATATTTATAAAAGGTTATGTAGTTCCTTCAACGATATCAAGTTCATTACGTTAAAGGTTTTTCACCAAAAACCAGCCGTAGCCCTCCGCATTTCTTACAAGTATTACTTAGTATTCGTGCTGCGTTTGTTGACTGTGTCAAGGCGTAGTGTGCGGTTGCTAAGTAGTGTTTGTTTGTGGCATATTAATGCGAATGGTTAGGACAGTCGTGCGGCCTTGTTGACTGTGTCAAGGGCTCGTACGGTTGGGTTTAATGCAATCCAGGATAATGACGGGTTGAACTTGACTAGGACTCTTTGATTTGTTGACTGTGTCAAGGTCACTTGGGTCCTAGGGGTAAAAATCACATCGGGAGTTTCTAAAGAAACTGAAACTTGCCAGATATGCGCATACCTTTTGGAGTGTGATAACGTGAGTGAATTCCATCACGTTATCATGCGATGATAGTTGGATCCCGATTCCTACTGATGAGTTGGTTTACTCCTCGGGTGATCCCGACTAATTCTTCTTTCAGGTTTAGAGGAGAATTTGACGATACAGTGGGAGGTTTCCTGATTAGATAAATCGATAACCATTCTGATCTAGGTTAGAGTGCATACTGAGTGTTTCTTTTCTCTCTCTCTTTGGCAGCGACCATCACCCGACCTTTGACTATGACTCAGTGACTAAGTTAACCGAACCTTCTTAAAACACCGGCTTTTGGATTGTCTGAATTGCATACCTCATTGCCACTCCTACTTTTACCCTTCTCTCCAGAACACCCCGTATTACTACGAACATCCACTTCCATTGGATAAAACCATCGTATGGTTATATACGAACTCGAAGGAACTTATTCCAGATTCGAGGATGGTTTACGGTTCTGGAGAAAATGAATAGGACTATTCAGTTGTCTTTTCCTTTTACCTTCTCTCAGGTCGCGAGTGCTCCTTGGATTAGGACGGTACACCTGTTACGCTAATTGGATAGTCTTCATCCAAACCATAGGCAGGTGCCAAATGGTAAGGAATGAAGAAAACCATTTAGCCTAAATGGTGTACAGAAGGTATTAAGTAAAGACAAACAAAGGGATTAGAAAGAGGGCAAAGTAAACTGCGACTGCTATTCACGACCAAACCAAGTATTTCATTGCCACTCCTACTTCACCTTTGTATTTCTCCTGGACACTCCGTATCACTACGAAGATCCACAGTTATTTGGATACTCCATCGTATGGTTATATACGAACTCGAAGGAACTTGTTCCAGTTCAGGAGAAATAGGAATAAGGTTTTATTCGGTTGTCTTTTATCTTTACCTTCTCTCGGGTTGCGAGTGCTCTTAGAATTAGGATAGTACACCTATTATGCTTATTGGATAGTCTTCTTCCAAACCATAGGCTTGTGCCGAACGGTAGGGAAGGAAGAAAACCATTTGGCCTAAATGGGTGTACAGAAGGTAATGACTAAAGACATATGAAGGGATTTGGAGAGATGGCAAAGAAATATACGGTTACAGTTGTGAATCTGATAATGGAAGAGGCATTACTATGAATACCCGGATATCCCTTCGAAACATTTACATGTTTCAGTTTCACTGTGTACTGTTAAAAGAAAACTGATTTCCCAATTAATCCTTGCTCCAGGGTATGTATTTACCAGGTTTGATTCTCACATCTGTATGGTTTTATAGATGATGAGTGGGAGTAAGTTATTGGGAATTGGGTGATCATCCTCATTATATCGGGATTCGTTGTAATTGGTGATATTTGAGGAAATCGACTGGGTTGTTTGGCGGACGACAAATATTTGGTTTTGAATATCCGTTATAATGCACCAATTTCAAATTGATATATATGTACGTTTATTTTTATAAAGTGAGATATAACTTTTTGAAATTATGTCTATGACATTTACCTATATCAGTGGATGGTTAGGTAAGGAGCATTAAACAGCGGTGTAATTCTTCTTAACCATAAGTTCAGTTTTCAACCTACGACACACAGTAAATGAGTTATTAGACTCAGGGGACTTATACAGAGTATTGTATGTTGTCCAGTGTCCATGAGGACAGAGGGGTTGGTACTCGTACTATATTCTGTTTACTTATGACTTCTCTAGTTCTTAGACATGTGTTTCGTAGAAATGCAAGGTCCAAGTTTTGAGAAGTTATAGGTATAATAATAAAGTAGAGAACCAGGTGTTGCAAGTATCAGGATTCTTCAAGGTGATCGAAGATGTAGATACTTGTGTATAGTATTCCGTTGATAGTAATGATTAAGAGAACTTGCTTCTCTTTCAGGTTACTCATAATTGGAAGCACTCCTAAGTTGAGTAATGCTGATCGGCCTCTCTTCATTTAGTTGATATGCACTGGAGACAGTTGCATGATTTGAATTTGGTTCCAATTAAATCAGTGCCTTTGTTTCTATATTGGATATAGAATAGTTCATATCTTAACAATATTAAGGTACGGGGAGTTGTCCGGCTTATGCTTAAAACCAGAATCTAGATAACTCAAGGCACGTTTCTGTAATGGCTGTTTGTTGGTTGACCCGGGCTACGACGAGGGTTGATTTTCTACCATCTGGAAGATCAAAAGTGATATTGTTCTTGACTCGCCACAGTTTTAGTAAAATGGATTTTTTTTCAGAAAACAGTGGTGGGAGTATGGTAGAACTGGAAGTGATTCCAGAACCGCAAACGATTACTGAAAATTTGATAAGAACCTAAAGATTCAATCTGGTTTAACATTCCATTGGCCACTCCGCAGATATGGTGGGTAACCTCAGGTACCCGAGAGGTACTCCGGTAGCCTCAAGGACAGTGACAGGGAGGTTCTTGTATACCCAGATTTGACACTACTGTTGTTCCAGGCTATGAAACCCGGCAGGAGGATGAGTATAGCGTCGTTCTAAACTAGTTTTAGAAGTGCACGTGTATATGACTCTGCCAGAGGGTTGTCGTAGTCAGTGGGAGCAGCGGAAGCATAGTGGACAAGTAGCTTATGTCTATTTATGGACTAAAGCAGATATAGCGGAGATAGATCATCTATTTCTGATGTGACAGTCATAGGTTTGACTTCATCAGAATAGGGGATGGATCTGTTAAGAAGGTAGTAGGGTGTGATGTCCTGGTATTTGGATGACATACACAGAGTAGGAAGTGAAATTCCTATACTACGATCGGTTATACTTTGGTTGTCCCACAGTGGTTTCTCCACATAGGATATGGATATTATATCAGATATTCTGGTTACTAGATCTATGGTTTTAGATCTTGATTTGGGTAGTTTCCCAATCTGGGTACTTAGACAGCATTCTAAAGGTGTTTTAGAATTGACGACTCCTGGCACGGTAGTGTACCTGCAGGTAATGGAGTCACCCTCTCTAAAAGCGTCTTACAGACTAAATGGGACAGGGATGTGCATGATTGGCAGATCACTTGCTTAGGCAATTGAGTCAATCATGAGATGTCAAGTACCACACAAGACATTGTTTTTGCAATAGATGCAACAAGTTGATATTAATCCTATCCTGGAGAAACGTTAGGAAGAAGTTTTAGGACATAAGTGGATGTTCTAGGGATATGATAACAACAAAATCTTTTAGGAGACAGTTATCATTCCAGGCTTCTAAGGTGACCTGGATGACAGAGTGACTGTTAGAGTTATAGTTTTCTCTCTGACGAGGGGCAGTATTTTGGATAGGTGGTCCAAGCGGATACTGAGGGAGGCATGGCGCAGGATACTGATTAAGTTCAGTTGACGATACAGTCTAAGAAGTTTGGATTTGGAGTTCATTTATGAACTAGGTCCCATCAGATATCCAGACATATTCTAAGACAGGTATTGCTTATTTCGGGAGATAGCTTTTCTCCGCGAACTTGAAATAAAGAGATACATAGAAAGAAACATCAGGGCGGATCCACTCACTGAGGCAATTCCTCGAACGCAATAGTTTCGCAAACGGGTTTTGTGAGACTGATTAGTAGAGGAGTTGGGTGTTCGGTATCACACGGGCTGTGAGTATGCGACATCGCAATAATTAGCCTTGAGTGCAAGTGGGGGATTGTTGGATATAGTGCCCTCAGAGTAAATTATTGGATCACAGGCACGTGATTGCAATGATTGAGGGAGGACCTATACCGGTAGGACAGTCTTACTCAAGATGATAGTATGCTATCTGGTTTATTTTTATCATCGTGTACAGCTTTAGGTGACCTTACAAGTCACTATTATACATTGATAGAGCCCTTAGGATTCTTGATTGACTACCAGCAGTATGATGGCGACCATATACGTGAGAGTTGGGTAGTCTATAAGCACATCCATAAAGTTGTCCCTAGTCGTGGGAGTTTCGAGACTGGGCATCGATACTCCATTAGTAGACTAGTGTATACAGTCAAGACCCCGACGAGGGGCGGTGGCTGGTCTCACAAGCTATTGGTGTCAGTTGGATCACCTAAGATGTAGACAGGTGCTCATTAGGTTATGAGTACACCGGACAGGACTCGCCGGCAACATGCTAGTTGGTATTATACCTGACGTCAGATAGCAGTTCCCTGATGACATGTGTACAGGTTAGTTCATCGACCTGAGATCGTCATTTTTCTCGTGTGAGTTCCCACTGTGCTTTGTGTTAGTTTTATGTATGCCCTAGAGGCCATTACTGTACATATGATGTATATTGTAATGGATGCTTGGACATATATAGGGAGGACTTTCTTGCTCGACATGATAGTATGCTATCTGGTTGTATTTTATCTTAACATGTACTCTGAATGTTTCTATGTTACATGTTGATAAAGCCCTTAGGATATGTACTCGACTACTGGGACTATGATGAGATCATACTAGTCGGGCCACGGTAGTCGACGGGTACATCCTATAACTGTTCCTAGTCGAGGGTGTATCGAGACAGGGCATCGATGCACCAGTGTAGACTAGCGTATACGCATCTTGACCTATATGACGGGCGATGGATGATCCCATATCCATTGGTGTTTGACATCAAGGATGGTGTACGGGTGCTCAATGGAGACGGGGTACACTGGACGGACTCGCCGAGAACTCCCAGATGGTATTATACCTCACGTCAGATGGCAGTTCTCCGGTGATACTGGTACAGAGTAGTCTGTTGACCCGAGAACGTCATAGAGTCTTGTGTGATTCCCACTGTGCTTTGATTTCCATTATACCACGTCCAAGAGGGCATGAAAAAAGGTGTCTTTTGGGTACAGTCCCGAATCACATGGAGGCAATGAGCGATAGGAGGGGATTCGTCTCTCCCGGTATAGGGAGTTGATGTTGTGCTGTGTTCGATTGGCTATAACCGGAAATCCATGGCCAGGGTTGCTGAGATTTACTGGTAAGTGTTATCAGTAGTTTCTCGAACTGTTATAGACCTCATATCGAGCTACTGGGGTCTGACGTTTACCACCCCTAGGCGAGATATGCGATATATCAAACGACGAGACCGGACTGTACGGGAGTGTTACTGATTGGATTCACAGGAGAATGTACAGGCTTGCTTGTTGATCTTCTGAGCGCTCAATACCTGGGTGGCTGCTACGTCTAGCTGACCGCTTGCTGCTTGTGGGTGTTTGATATGATCATCACCTACTGCCGGCGTATTGACGATTCTTTAGAGTCCTACACAGAGGTTTCTTGGCTCAGGCAAAACGGAGTAGGAGCACATATGTGATATGTGCGGGACCGAGGATAATGCAGTATGTGATACCATATTGGATTCTCGTGATATGAGATATCGGCCGGGTATATGTGATATAGCCGGGTCATCGTATTAGACGGTTATTTGTGAAATAGCCGGTTTATCGGATCAAGTGTTGATTCGATAATTTAATGTATAATAATATATATGATATATTAAATTACATTAACTAATATTAGCTCACTAAAAGATTCATTTTCTCACGGGATAATACATTGATATATATGCGATATATGTTAATTGTATTATTTTCTATTGTTACAAAATATATTGTATATGTGATATATAATATTGTAACATGTTAGGGTTACAAATTTAACAATGGTTTAGGGTTTAAACTTGGTTAGGGTTGGATTAGGGTTAGCTTTTGCATGAAGCTTTCATGAAGCTTCATTAAGCTTTGACTTTGTGGTTGCTTGATATTTTGTGAAGATATTATGTTAACCCAATCCAAACCATTAACTCTAGTTAACTCTTTACAAGGGTTAACTCTTTCATGCTTAACCCTTGGTTAGATTTGTAACCACTATAATAATTCATTGTTCATCACAAAAGGAAAAAAGATTATTCATTCTTCTTCTTGCTTGAGTTCCTTCTTGAAAAGCTTTCTAGTTTTGCTTTTGTGATGAAAATGAGTGAGAAAAAGATTATAAATGAGAGCAAAAATACTACATCATCATCCTCATCTATCCTTGCCCTTTAGATGAGAGTGTTCACTTTATTTAGTGAGTGTTAGCTTGTGTTAATGAAACTTCAAGGTAGATCATCTATGTTATCGAAGATCGGAAGCAAGGTTGCATCATTCTCTTCGTGAAGCCACTCGAGAGTCTAGAACACGAGGATCGCAGCGAAGGGACCTCAACACGGAGCTTAAGAAGTGAAGGACTGGATCTACAAAGGTTGTAATCCCTCTCACTTAGTGTTAAAGAGTTTAACATGCTTGTTTTCGCCTAATCTCTAGTTTAAAGATCCGGCTTCGGGTTGTTCGGCACGACTAAAATTTTAATCGGGCATGGTTGATGCCTCGTAGAACCTTGTGCGCATGCTTAGCAACCCTACAGTGGTATCAGAGCCAAGCTAGAGCTTTAGGTGAAGTCTGAGCGAAGTTTAAAGTCCGATCGAACCCGAAAACCCCGATGTTTACCCTTCTCTGGACATTTTTCAAAAATGTGATTTTTTATGAATTAAAAATGCTCAGAAAAACAAGCAGGAAAAACTAAGAATTACTGTGAAGTACGGTCCACTAAGTCACTTATTTGACCGCGTAACCGCGTCCAAACCAAGGGTTTGGCGGCGGTTCCGCGGCCAAAATTTGGACTTAGTCCCTCATATTTCATATATTTATTCTTAGGTCCTTTATTGTCATTTTTTCTGGGAATTTTTTCATTCCACTCAAGTGTTGAGTTTTCTAGGGTTGTATTGGGGACTCGTTGATTCGATCGGATAATTTAACTTCCTTTAAGTTTTTTCCGGATAATTTTAGAAACTGTTAAAAAGTTCGAACGGATATCAATAAGTCATTTTTTCCCCTATCGGAAAATTTTCAAAAGTTGGATTTTTCTCGAGTTTGAAACTTTCGTAAAGTCATGCAAGTAACGCGGTGGACCCTCTAGAAGACTACAAACCTTAACTCGATTATGTGACCGTCTTGAACTGCCTCTAAACCTTATGGTTTGCGGCAGTGCGGCGTGCCACATGTGAGGCGTTGGCTTGACCCTTCTACGGCTGGACCATTGGTACTGTGGCATGTGATGGATGTTTTTAAACTGATTTCAAGTGTTGAGATATATTGGGGAAATCTTGGGTGTTTGATTATTCGATCGGAAAGTTTAACATTGTCTATTTATCTGGAATGTGATACAATGTTTGGAATCCACAGGTAGTTATGAGATAACTGATTTGAATGTTGTAAATCTAGCAGTTCAGTCTCAAATTGATCGGTTGCCACGGAATTTTGATGTGATCAAAAGTCCGTCGCAATCACGTAGCGTACGCGGATACTCGCCGGGTAATTAATAGACAGCGACGCCCTATAGCCCCGACCAAGTGACTGTAGGAGAACCCCATCGCCAAAAGCATCCGTTCGGGTGCTCGCGGCAGCGGTGTTCCGCCTTAGTGCACTTCGTCGATGGCATCCGGGGGTGCGGCCGTTTACTAAAGTTTGCGACGAGCATTCGATCAGGATGTCGGGAATCATGTTGGATTGCCCGACTTGATATTGAAAAGTGTTTTCGATAATGAGACTAAAATGCGGGGTTTATAATTGTTAGGCATGCGATGTCTAAGGAATTCATTTTGTTAGGCAGGCGATGTCTAAGGAGGTTGCGGATTCCAACTGTTGTAGTTTCACACTTTCTTTTCTGTGACCGTAAGCGTGGTATGTGGTGTATCGCCGGCTTCGTTGCTATACATCAACGACAATCGGGATACGCATACTTGCTTACGTTGATGATATGAGATATTATGTGTTGCTGTGATATGTTATATTGGATCGTCGTGTTCTGAATAGCCGGGGGTTTTATGTGAGATGAGAGTTTTTTTCTTTTTCATTCATGTAAAATTCATTTGTATGTAATATTCTTTTATTGGGGCACTTCCGGGCTGAGGATGATGTCACCATTGTATATTATTTACTTTTCCGCATTAGTTAGACCCAAGGTGGGGAGCACAAGTAACCGGGTTCTAGGGTCCAGTGGGAGACCATCTCGAGGAGTCGAGACCGGGTCTCCTAACCCTAGAATTGGCAGTGTTGCTTGCCGCTGTCGTAGGGGTCTAGCGATGTGGGTTTGGTTATTCATCGCGACCGTGGAATCCGTGTTTTATACAGGCTCGTATTGAAAACACGGACGTCCTAGTATATCCAATATTTCATATATGTTCTTCTGCTGCAATGTTCTGTGATGAGATCATATTACTACCTGAGACGAATGTTTATATTATATATATGAGATATATGTTATATTGCAGATTTCGTTTCAAATGTGATGCTTGTGAAGCATAATAAAATGGGACTTCAATAATGAGATTAATGAAATAAAAGAAACCTAAAGATGTTGTAGAAACTTGTTTAAAAACTGGTAGCTCTAGTTCTTGCTTTGCATAGCGGTGTTCCTTGTAGAACATCCAGCACCTTATTCGATAAGGAAAGAGCCGAGATCCCTTCACCGGGAGTGACCTCTTTAGTGAAACTAGCAGATGCTACAAACTCGGTTTGTCTTTTGATTGCTTCAATAGTTCTTGCTTTGCACAGCGGTATTTGTGAAATATCCTGCACCTTATTCGATGAGGAAAGAGCCAACGACCTCTTCACCGGGAGTGACCTCTTTAGCAAAACTAGAAAAGGCTCAAAAACATTCCATTTAAAATCACTCGATTCTACAACGATATCAAGTTCGTTATGCAAAGGGTTTTCTTAAAAAGCTGTCATAGCCCTCCGTCATTTCAGATAAGTACTAGTTAGTATTCGTGCTACGTTTGTTGACCATGTTAAGGAGTAGTGTGCGGTAGCTGATTAGAGCTTATCTGTATATGCATATAATGCGATTGGATTAGGGTAGTCGTGCGACTTTGTTGACCATGTTAAGGGTCGTGCGGGTGGGTTTAATTCAATCGGGAAATGACGGGTTGAACTTGACTAGCACTTATGATTTTTTGACCATGTTAAGGTCATATAGCTGCTAGGGATAAAATATTATTGGGAATTTCAAGTGTTGAAATTTGCAATGAGATTGCATACCTTCTATGAGATAGTTGGATCCCGATACCCGCTGCGAGTAAGAGTTACTCCTGGGAGGGTTTTACACATTACAATTAGCCGATCAAGTAGGTGTCTAGAAAGGTGTTAATGGGGTTACGCCCCTGGGAAAATGAGGTTTACTTTAATTAGGCTCGTACGAAAGCATGGGGGACCTCCCTCAAAGTACCGACACTGGCCTGGCTGAAAGATTAGCGAACTTGTAGCGTGTAATTAATCCCGGCTAGTCTTTCCTTTTAGGGTTTGAAGGAAGATTTGATTAAAACAGTGGGAGACATCCTGATTAGATATATTAGATAACCAATCTAATCTTGCTAGAGCATACGCTGAGTGTTTTCTTCTCTCTCTCTCTAGGTAGCGACCATATCACGCCTTAATCAAGATAATAATATGGATGTATTGACCGAACCAGCTTGTTATTATGAGCTGGGGAACGTTGGTCCCGCTCCAACTTATAATTGTTATAAGACAGAGCAGGAAATTGGGGAATACCAGATTTCCCGTGCCGCCCAAATGAAGAAAGTGCATGTTGATGCATCTTCTTCAGGTGTGTTCATTACAGAGAACTGTTTCTCAGTATCCTTTACGTCCTGGGTATGAGATATCGGATCAGGATCCCGCATATGTAATCTGTTACATGGGCTACAGAAAGGTAGAGAACTGAGAACGGGTGATAAGTTTCATGAGACAGAAAACGGTGCAAGTGTTGCAGCCAAGTCTGTTAGTCACTGTCACCCTGTATTACCACAATACATTGATTCTGAACGAATGTTATTAGATACCGAACCTGATATACATATTCATATCGGTCTCTTTATTAGTAAAGAAAGGATATAATTTTGTTTTGAACATTTCTTATATCAATAGTTGATCGGTTCAGGCACATTATCTAAAAGCATTGATGTTCTAAATCAAACTATAGTTCTTAGTATATGGAACGCACACAAGAGGAAGAGTTCAGAAATGAACGAATCCTTCTTGAGGGATTGTAGACTAGGTCATATCAATGCGACCCGACTGGCTGAAGTTACATTAAGATGCATATTTAAATTTGTTTGAATTTACATCTTGTGAAACTTGCCGGTCATGTCACGAAGATAAGATGACCACAGCTGTGTTTATTGGAAACAGAGAAAGAGTTATTGAACTTTTGGGATTGATACATGCTGATGTATGAAGGTCCCCTGTCTACACATGCCAAGACCGGTTTTTTGTACTTCATTACATTCTCTGATGATCTCTCAAGATTCAGACATATATCCTGTTGAGACATAAGTCCGAAGCTTTTGAGATATTCACAGAATATAAGTTAGAAGTAGAGAACCAAAATACCGGTATAAGTATTATGTCCTTTGATGAGATCAAGGAGGAAAATACTTGAGCACGGAATTCATGGACTATTCTAAAGGAGAATGAGATTCTCTCTCAGCATTACTCCTTCGTATACACCATAGCACGATGGTATATCGGGGCGGAGTAATAGCACCCTATGTGATATGGTGTGCTCTATGATGAGTACTACTGAGTTTCCTATTTCCTTTTGGGAGCTATGCACTTGAGAAGCTGCATACCTATTGAATAGGGTTCAAATCAAATCAGTTGCCTATCACTTCATATATGATATGGAAAGGGAAGAGCCCATATCTTAAGTTTGTTAAGATTTGGGGTTTTCCGGCCTATGTCTAAAAGCAAAATCCGGACAAGCTCGAGGCAAGGTCAGCTCTATAAAACTGGAAATAGTTCCAGCTATACAAACAGCAGCTGATGATTTGGTACAACCAAAGGATTAAGTAGTTTCCAACGAACCTCAGCCTCTCCGCCGATCTAGTAGGGTTCTTCACCCACCAGAGAGATACTTCGATTTCTCTATGACAGTGAGAGAGAGGATTGCATCATGAGATGATGACCCAAGTAGTTTCGAGCTGGCCATCAGGAGTGAGACTCTGTAAGAATAGCTGGATGCTTAGCGATCTGAGAGGGAATCCTTATACACCAACAAAGTATGGACTTTGGTTGCTTTATCTAAAGGGTTAAATCCCCATCAGGAGCGAGTATATTTTGAGAAGATTACTTGGTGTACATGGAAATGTTGAGACTTTCAAAGCTATGCTTAAGTCCATCCAGATCCTACATGCCACGGCTACATACCATGACTACGATATCTGGTGGTTGGGTGTCATGACAGCTTTTCTAAATGATGTTTTAGAAGAGAGCGTCTATAAGTACACAGCCAGAGGGCTTCGTAGACAGTGGGAGCAGCGGAAACGTGTGCAAGATGCTTTATAGGATAAAGCAGGCATCACGGAGTTGGAACATCTGTTTTGATGTGCTAGTCAAAGAGTTTGACTTCATCAAAATGGTAGATGAACCTTGTATATACAAAAAGGTAGTAGGGAGTATGGTGTTGATCCTCGTAGAGTACGTGGATGGCATACTCTTGATAGGGAAAGAGTTTCCTATGCTACGCTCGGTCAATCTCCGCTTATCACAAAGATTCTCTATATAGGATCAAGGTGATACCTCCTAAATCCTGGGTTTTGGATCTATGAGATAGATCTAATTGGATGTTAGGATACTCACTAGTTGTAGTAAGATGGTATCAATCGATTCTGGGGAGAATCACTGGAAAGGTTCTAGGGTGATAAGGACGACTGAATATCCGTCGCAGGCATTGTCTTTACCCTCAGTGGAGGGACGGTATGTTGGAAGAGTTCTAAGCTAGATACCATGACATACTAGACGATTAAAGGAAAGATACATCGTTACCAAAGATACTACCAAAGAGGCAGTCTGGATAAATATAAGTTCATGAGATGAACTTCGTTCCTACCATTGTGTGACAATGGAGTTGTGGCTTATGCCAAGGAACCCCCGTCCCATCAGAAATCCAGATATAATTCTTAGGCAGTATCACCTGATCATGGAGATGGTTGATCTCCAGGGAGATCGAGGTTAGGAGAGTAGACACAGAGGACAACAGCGCGGATCCACTCGCAAAGGCCTTTTTCCCAGTAGAGACTTTTATGGGATAGTTGAGTATGAGATACTTCAACCACAGCAAATTATTGGGTATACGATACCACAACAGATGGCCCTAGTGCAAGTGGGAGATTGTTAGTTATATGTATGCCCTAGAGGCCATTACTGTACATATGATGTATATTGTAATGGATGCTTGGACATATATAGGGAGGACTTTCTTGCTCGACATGATAGTATGCTATCTGGTTGTACTTTATGTTAACATGTACTCTGATTGTCTCTATGTTACATGTTGATAAAGCCCTTAGGATATATATTCGACTACTGGGACTATGATGAGATCATACTAGTGGGGCCACGGTAGTCGACGAGTACATCCTATAACTGTTCCTAGTCGAGGGTGTATCGAGACAGGGCATCGATGCACCAGAGTAGACTAGCTTATACGCATCTTGACCCATATGATGGGCGATGGATGATCCCATATCCATTGGTGTTTGACATCAAGGATGGTGTACGGGTGCTTAGTGGAGACTGGGTACACTAGACGGACTCACCGAGAACTCCCAGATGGTATTATACCTCACGTCAGATGGCAGTTCTCCATTGACACTGGTACAGAGAAGTCTGTTGACCCGAGATCGTCATAAAGTCTTGTGTGATTCCCACTGTTCTTTGATTTCCATCATACCACGTCCAAGAGGGCGTGCAAAAAGGTGGCTTTTGGGTACAGTCCCGAATCACATGGAGGCAATGAGCGATAGGAGGGGATTTGTCTCTCCCGGTATAGGGAGTTGATGTTGCGCTGTGTTCGATTGGCTATAACCGGAAATCCCTGGCCAGGGTTGCTGAGATTTACTGGTAAGTGTTATCAGTAGTTTCTCGAACTGCTATAGACTTCATATCGAGCTACTGGGGTCTGACGTTTACCACCCCTAGGCGAGATATGCGACATATCAGACGACGAGACCGGACTGTACGGGAGTGTTACTGATTGGATTCACAGGAGAATGTACAGGCTTGCTTGTTGATCTTCTGAGCGCTCAATACCTAGGAGGCTGTTACGTTTAGCTGACCGCTTGGAGCTTGTGGGTGTTTGATATGATCATCACCTACTGCCGGCGTATTGACGATTCTTTAGAGTACTACACAGAGGTTTCTTGGCTCAGGCAAAACGGAGTAGGAGCACATATGTGATATGTGCGGGACCGAGGATAATGCTATATGTGATACCGTATTGGATTCTCGCGATATGAGATATCGGCCGGGTATATGTGATATACCCGGGTCATCGTATTAGTCGGTTATTTGTGAAATAGCCGGTTTATCAGATCAAGTGTTGATTCGATAATTTAATGTATAATAATATATATGATATATTAAATTACATTAACTAATATTATCTCACTAAAAGATTCATTTTCTCAAGGGATAATACATTGATATATATGCGATATATGTTAATTGTATTATTTTCTATTGTTACAAAATATATTGTATATGTGATATATAATATTGTAACATGTTAGGGTTACAAATTTAACAATGGTTTAGGGTTTAAACTTGGTTAGGGTTTGGATTAGGGTTAGCTTTTGCATGAAGCTTCCATGAAGCTTCATGAAGCTTTGACTTTGTGGTTGCTTGATATTTTGTTAAGATATTATGTTAACCCAATCCAAACCATTAACTCTAGTTAACTCTCTACCAGGGTTAACTCTTTCATGCTTAACCCTTGGTTAGATTTGTAACCACTACAATAATTCATTGTTCATTACAAAAGGAAAAAGATTATTCATTCTTCTTCTTGCTTGAGTTCCTTCTTGAAAAGCTTTCTAGTTTTGCTTTTGTGATGAAAATGAGTGAGAAAAAGGTTATAAATGAGAGCAAAAATCCTACTTCATCATTCTCATCTATCCTTGCCCTTTAGATGAGAGTGTTCACTTCATTTAGTGAGTGTTAGCTTGTGTTAATGAAACTTCAAGGTAGATCATCTATGTTATCGAAGATCGGAAGCAAGGTTGCATCATTCTCTTCGTGAAGCCTCTCGAGAGTCCAGAACACGATGATTGCAGCGAAGGGACCTCAACACGGAGCTTAAGAAGTGAAGGACCGGACCTACAAAGGTTGTAATCCCTCTCACTTAGTGTTAAAGAGTTTAACATGCTTGTTTTGGCCTAATCTCTAGTTTAAAGATCCGGCTTAGGGTTGTTCGGCACGGCTAAAATTTTAATCGGCCTTGATTGATGCCTCATAGAACCTTGTGCGCGTGCTTAGCAACCCTACACTTTGATTACTACCCTACCACGGCTCAAAGGAGTCGTGCAAACAGGTTTTATTTGGGTACAGTCCCGAGCCACATAGAGGCAGTGAGCGGATCGGCAGGGGTTTCGTCTCTTCCGGTATTGGGGGTGAGATCGCGCTGTGTCTAGGAGAGCCATTACACGAAGTCCTTGGCCAAAGACGGAGATTTACTGGTAGGCATTCTAGTCGTATCTCAGGGTGTTCTAGGCTACACTCCGACACGACTTATACCGCTTTTGGGGGTCTGACTTTCACCAACCCCCTAGGCCCGCCATGCGATGCTCATAGACGAACGGACCGTACTGTACGGATATTGTCACTGACAGGCTCAGTAGGGTGTCAGGATGAGTTCGCTCATCGACCTCCCTTTTGGTCAATACCTGGTAGCCCGTTATGTACATCTAGTACCTCTGACGTTCTAGTGGTTAGATCCACAACCAAAGTATTGACGAGTCTTTAGAGTCCCCCATAGACAGTTTTCAAGTTTCGGGCGAAACGTTGCAGAGGCCGTATGATATATGGCAGGGTTCGATCATATACGTGCAGTCATGCACGCATCATGATCGCACGGATCATACTTGTGGGCTTTGGTTTAAGCCGGATCCAAGTATTAGATTTGTTGGATTACCTTAGTCTCATCGCATTCGCATTCAGTCGGAATGCGGATGCAGGTATGTATATACATGTGAGGGGTATCCTTGTGATCCGTCACGAGTTTACTTTAGATGTTGTCGTATCTTTTTATTGTTGTAAACATTTGGATTAATGTTTACAAATAGAAATTGTGAGCTTAAATCATCATTTTGTGCATTTAATGTGACATAGACTTCATTAGTGACTCATGGTCACTTTTCTTGTGCTAATGTCACATTATGTGATTGATTTGTGGTTTGAAATGAGAGGAAGAGAGAAAAGGGCAGCCATTGTAATGAGTTGGGTCTTGTATTTTTCATACTCACACTCTCATTTTTTTAGCATAACAAAAGAAAAGAAAAGGGCTTGTTCTTCTTCTTCTTCCTCTTGCTTCTTGAGCTCACCATTCTCCATTAATGGCATCATCTCTAACCTCCATCCATGCAATGGATGCAAGAGACAAAGTTGTCACAAACATTCTCTACTTCGCCTTAGACACGTCGGCTAGCGTACTTTTTGCTCGAGTTGCTTCGGATGAAGCGGGAGCCCGTAAAAAGACTCGAAGATGTGGTACCCTTTCCGACGAGGAGATCGAGACCGGAGATGGCGCGAGGAGCTTGGGACGGTGGCCAAAGACCAAAGGACACAGATCGATCGGTATAGCTTTCCAACACTTTCTCTAGTTGCTAGTTGTAGGTCAATGGTTCGATCCGGATTTATAGTACACGATAGCGCCAATTTCTAATTTGAAAAAGTTTTTGTTTCCGCATTTTGGCCTCGGACAGACGGCCGGGGCGCTACCGTAAACTTACACCCCTGGCCGGCGAGCTCGGTAATTCAGGGATGGGGGCCGGCCACTTGGTGAGTTCATGGGTCCAGGTTGCTTCTGTAGGTCACATACCCCCTATACATTACCCCAGTATTGTTTGTGCACATTGTTTTCACCTGAACTAAAATCTGAGACCATTTTATTGGGTTGCTTCTTTGTGAATTGCGATGTTTTGAATCTAAGTTTTGGTATTGGGTTTTGTATTCGATCACTTGACGTTTGTACGTCGAAATCGAGTGTTATTTGGTTGATTTGCGAGAGCAAACCATAGGTTTTGACCTATGTGAGTTCCGCGTGTCGTTTTGGTTTTGATTTGGATTTTAATGCGAAACGATACGTTGTGACATGTAGGCAACCCCATGTGGACTTCGAGATGAAAAGCAAGCGAGTGGCGACGTCGGCATCGGCAAACGAAGATCAGGTGAGTAGATATATATCTACGGAAGAAGTCGGGTGGATGGCGTATAGCACCCCCGCAGTTTCGTAGTGATGTATACGAATACGTATACATATATATATATATACATATATATATATATATTATATGTTGTTATGAGTTTATTGTTTATCCAGATAGGGTTAAGTGTTCATGGGTTAGCTTAGTGTACTTAGAAGTTAATGTTATAGTTTAGCGTTAGTTGCGAAACCCTAGATTAGAGATTACACCCACACGCGCACAGACACATGCATACATTTATTTTACTTGTGCGTATATGGGGATATGTATATATATATACACACATGGGTATGGGACTATCTATATATATATACGTATACATATACATGGATTATTAGGATAGTACTTGCGATTGGAGATGAGTCGATGAGATTGGGCTTGAGGCCATGAGATCGGTGATGTGATATGGTTCGTATTTGAGATACGACATGATATTTTAGCGCGTCCTTTAGGCGTGGTGTTTTCGTACACACGCATGCATACATAGATGGTATCAGTATTGTATTAGACGTAGGTCAGTACCCCCAGATCATGAGATAAGGATACCAAGTGAATAAAGAGATAAATGTGATATTGACCCGTACCTAGATTTGGGATGTCGTACGATGGATTTACCATACGAGCTATATTGATGATAGATGCGCACTCTTGACTCGAGGATGCCATATTATATATAGGGTATCATATGGGATACTATTGAGGCGGGATCACCGACTATTATATATATATATATATATATATATATATATATATATATATATATATATATGTATGTATCGACTCAGATTTAGGTGGTTTTTCCTTACCCTTTGATTAGTCTGTTAGTCTAGACCTGTAGTTACCTGTAGACTCGTTTATATTATTGCATATTCTTTATTGTTGTGTTTATTATTTAGCTTCCGCATATTATTGTTGTTCGCATCGCATTGCATGCTTATATTGTGTTTTAATATGTTAGTTTCGAAATCATGCTGTCAGGACACCAGCACCATTACCGATGATACGTATGTTCCACATACAGTTACTTGTCGGCTCACACACATCATCATCGGTAATTTCCATGTCGCGTACACTTTAGAGAATATTATTTCATTGACATAGCTTGTTAGCTGATAGTTTCGACATGGTATTAGCGTACTTGTTTTTATATGCTTGTTTAGACATTGCATTTATTACTTGCCATTTCATGCATATTATTATTAACTGTCATGCATTTTTATTTAGGGCCAGTCCGGATTGCCGGAGTCCAATGCTTTTAAATTCATTGTTATTTATTCTCGAGATTTGGGTTTTTCATGAGATTTATGGATTTAGAGGAACCGCAAGATTTTATAAAACTGATTATCATTTTTAAAATGAAAGTTGAGGTTTTCTCATGATATGATTTGAGATTGTCCACCATGAGTTTTCTCGGCTCTTGAGCGATATCATACACCCAATTCGAGGAGGAGTAGGAACCGTCTGTGGGTGCATGGAGGACCCGGTGCGGTACCCCAGGGCAAGAAGATCGCAGTTGATCGTAGTTGAGCCTGTGACAGGGGAGCATTGATGACCGGTGATTGTATTATAACTCATCGGATACCGATCGGAGTTGGGCCAGTCCGGATAGCCAGAGCCCAGGGGCCAGTTCGGATAGCCGGAGCCCAGGGGCCAGTCTGGATAGCCGAATCCCCAGATATTGATATTGGTTTTATTGAGATTTATGATACATGCCAGTCCGGATAGCCGGTGCCCTAGATATTGATATTCGAGATAACAGGTCAGTCCGGATTGCCGGAGCCTGAGATATTGAGATTTATGTTTTGTGTCGATGCTTGATACTGATTTCATGTTGATTTCATTGATGATACCTCGATTTATAAATATACAGAAATCTCACTATATTATAAAAACAGTTTCTACATTTAGATGCATTCTGTTTTCATGCATTCTTACCTCATATTTACGATATATTGCTACCTGAGGCACTCACACAAGTACATAGGATTACACTTATGCATAGATGTTTACCCTAGCCATTATATTATGCTTCAGGACATATTATCACTTGAGGATATATATTATGATCGTATGACCTAGGATTGAGTCATACATTTGATTTCTGCTCTGTGATGTTTTCTACTCACAAGTTGGCAACTCACTCCCGTTGTGCTACAGTTCTTGCAGGTTTTGCCGTATAGGTTTCGTTGCGGTTTTACTGGCACACTGCTTTCATTCCGGGTTATTGATTTGGTAGGTGGGTTCACTTGCATCATGACCACCATTGTACTTTATTTTATTCAGTTGTATCTAGTAAACTCCATCAACCAGCCTTGTATTATTTATTAGACTTAGAAGACCAGTTGTATATTCTTTCGACCTTAAAGTCGCGCGTTGTATTATTATAGTTTTCTTGTTGTTTTGTGTTTCCTTTCAGTTTTGATCCTCGCCCTTTGGCGTTGTATATTATATTGCTTGCGTGGTTGTGGTCGTCGATTGACGAAGAGCTAGCTCCCGCTTGAGGATGCCTTTTATCATTATATATGCTTTTATCATGTTGTACCCCGTTCGGGCCCAGTGTTTACAAAGGAAACTCTGCCGAAATTATCATAAAAGACTTGATATTTTAAAAACGCATAATTCGGCTTATGCTATTAAAACCACTCGTTTTAAAATAAGTTTCTTCTTACCTAAAATGGTTTTAGATTTTTGGGTTTTGGCTTACTTGAATTAGATGGGGTCCTATAGGCTTCATATGATTCAAGGGCCAGTCACGTGCCATTTCGGGTCGTGACAAAATTGGTATCAGAGCGCTAGGTTAACCTTGGTTGAAGTCTATGTTTGACTATGCGGAGCTTAGGGCGTTTGTATATATACGGAATCTAGGCTTGACCTTACGGAACTTAGACTTAATCGAGGGGGTATTAGACCCGAACTTTCGTCGCGTAGGTTGACCTTGGTTGATGGAGTAGGTGAATTACGGAGAGTGACGTACCGTGTGTATGTTCCACGGCATACTTACGATACGCTACTCCGCTTAAGAAGTCTTAGGATGTACATTTCCTTGCACACATTATATTCATTAATGATCTATCCTCATCGATATCGGTTTATGGTTTTGCTGCCACAATTACACGGGCAGAGAGAGCTACGGCTAGAGTTGCATCAGCATGAGCTCATCACGGATGAGGACTGACAAGGCTATGATTCCGGGGACATACGATTGTAAAGCGGCATCGTTTTTTTTTGTTTTTTCGCGCCATGGGCGTTTGATGGATCGCTTTTACGAGATTTCTCGGACATGCAGATCAGCACCAGAAGATTGGGCCACTACTAGAGGCCAGCCAGAATATGATGACCGTCAATGCACAGTTATTTTGATGATTGAGGCACTGTTTAGCGTGCGAACGAATGAGCCAATTGCTGCTGCGAATGACGAGATTTATCCCCAGATGTTTGGAGCTATTGCCGCATGAGTTGTACTTAAAGATATAATAGAAGATCGCTAGTCACTAAAGATGAAAGTCTAGGACATGTGATTTATTGTCTATCCGGATGCGAGGTCATCAGATTCATTGATTCCAGCTAGAGACGACTTCACGCAGGTATGTTGAGAGTCAATAGAAGACGATCGAATGTCAGGAACCCATTTTCCAAGTTTAAAGTATTTGGAGAGCAATGCAAGTAATTCTATGGACCCTCTAGAAGAATGAAACCCTAACTCGATATAATGACCATGAGAACGCTTTGAAACCTTAAGGTTTGCAGCAGTTCAACGGTGCCATTAATGAGGATTGGGTTTGCCCTTCTACGGTTGGTCCACAGGTACTGTGGCATGTACTGGAATACTATTAAACGTATTCAAGATGTTGAGCTCTTGGGGGATTATGAGACTCTGACGAATCGATCGAAAAGTTCGACATCATTCGGATATCATGTGATGGGATATTTTGCTTGGGAGACTCCAGATACGAGTATAGCCATCAGAGCGTAGTCCATGGAGCCACGAAGAGACGAGTCCGAATCAGTCGACATTAGAGAAAAGTGGAGTAAGCGGTTCGTACGAGATCTTGATGAGATGACGTTCCACACCGCTGACATCAGAGATGTGATATGCATGCAGAGGCACTGAATATGGATATATCTTCCAGAAAGAGTCGCGATGAGTATGCAGCCGTTCCGGAACAAGAAACAGATTTAGCAAAAGGATGATAGCTTCCGGGCATTTCAGCAGAAACGAGATTTGGGAAATACTTCGACAGAACCTTTCTGGAATACTATACGAGAAGACTTAGACCCAAGATCGGTCATATTACGCACACCTAGTAAGCCAAAGTTCGGCATCGTCGATGAGACATGTTATGAGTGACAATGACAGTTGGCCAGAGATCATTAGAGGATATGCTAGGGCGGGACTATTTCTGTCATCTTTGATTTTGGTATTTGGGCAATTTATTTGCATGACTGAGATTTTGTGCACCACAGTTGCACTTGACTTCGATTTGATGTCATTCGAGATGTTGATTTTGATTTCATGCCTATGGTATGTATGTGATTTGACTTGTGCTTTCAGCATAGTTTTCATGCACTTTTAGTACTTTGATTCTATTTTGTGCACGCTGATGCACATGGTTGTGAGATTATATACCACGGTATACCTGATTTGGATTTGGATTGAGATATGTTGTATACCGTCGATTTCGATTGTGATATTCGATATTTGTTTTCGTGCACCTTATGCACTTAACTTGGATTCCTGCGCATATTTGGGCGCTTGATACAATTTTGATGCACACCTGATGCACTAAATCGAGCTTCTTCATGCATATCAGATGCACCTGATATTGCTGTCAGGCACACCTATTGCCTTTGACAGGTGTTTCGTGCACAACCGTTGCACTTAGATTTTGTTTCTGTACACATATATGACACATTCATGGATTTCGATTTCCGTGCGCACCAAACGCACGTGGCATTCTTATATACATGTTGGGATTTGATTTCATTTGAGCAGGAGGTTTTTATGATATTTACTACTTGGTAGAGTAGCTGAGCAGGACTATTCTGAGGACAGTACCTGAATATATATTTTTGCATACATTGATGGGTATCGAAGGGATTTCCAAAAAGGGAGCTATAGTCTCGGTATTTACCTACGTGTCTGAGATGACACGAAACGTTTAAAAACAAGGAAACCCTTATAAATTATTTTCAAAACGGCAGGACACGCATATTAAACAAAGGATATATATATATATATATATATATAGTTATTTTCTTACAATAGGCGTCTGCCACTGTGCAGTGTTATGCGCATCGCACCGCGATTTAAAAAGATTTGGAATGTATTTCCTTCAGATATTTACATATATAGTTTTAATGTTTACATGTATGATTTTGATGTATATCATGTTGGTTTCGTTTTGGGCTTTGACATTGATGTCTTTGCCATAACTCCGATGATTGCGGGATGCTAGACGGAGTTTTGATTTTGGACTATATACTTGTTTTTCGTGCGCATGCATCGCGCCACTATGTGCTTTATCTATTTATAATTTCGGGACCCCGACGGCTTAGCCTTTTTACTAAAATGTTTTAGTATTAAGGGGTTTAAATTTAAATTCGGGGACCAAATTTCTTTAAGGGGGGAAGAATTTGACATTTTAGAAAAATAAAATAATATTTTTGAGAATTTTTATAATTAAATAATAATATATTGAATATTTTATTAGTGCGGTATAATTAAATACCGATGAATCGGGAAAAATTTATAAAATTACGGAAATTTCTAAAAAGAGGGTGCTTTGTGGGATTTAAGAAAATTATGAAAATTTATGATTTATTTGACACTATTTTAATGCTAATCATGATTAAATATCGCTAATTGGGCATTAAGCGTGTTTTGGCTTCGTGACATGTACCATGTTATTTTAAACTTGTGTTACAATTGCTTTCATGGCTTTTCTATAAAATTCTTCATGCTTGGTTTGGATTTTAAAGAGAAAAGAAAATATGAAGAATAAAGAGAAAAGAAAAGAAATTGTAGCATAGTGAGAGGTATGGGTAAGAGAGAGAAGGAAAGGGGTTCCTTTGACCTTAGACCATTGTCTTCATCTTCATCTTCTTCATCATTTCCCCTCCCTCTTCAACCTTGGCAGCACCTCTTTCCATCCTCCACTACAACCCTCATTACACCATCAAAAATACATTAAAAGTTCATCCCCACTTCACAAAAAGCATACACAATCTCACAAGCTACACTTTGGACCAAAAAAATTTGCATTTTGGGCACTTGGGCAACTCAAGAATTTTCTTGAGTTGCCAAATGAGGTAATTCTTTCACATTAAGTGTAGTATTTCAATTGCTTTAGCTTCTTTTCAAGTTTAAAACCGATTTGGAGTAGTTTAATGAACTTTGAAAATTCCTAGATGAGGTTTGGGGGAATTTTGAGTTGTGTTAGTGTGATTGGGCTTTATTGATGACCTTAAACCCCCTAAGTGTTAGAAACCCAGACCAACTGATACTAACCCAAAATACAGAAAAACTGGAATTGTTCATGTCGGTTTTGTGAGTATATAGGGTGTGCAGGGAAATCTGGGACGACCTGGGATAATTACGAGATAACCAAACAACCCCAGTGGACTAGAATTGACCCTAGGAAGACACCCTGCAAGTACAAGCCCCATTAGAGACCCCCTGGCCGGCGAGCTCGGAAATTCATGTATGGGGGCCGGCCACTTGGTGAATTCATGGGTCCAGGTTTCTTCTGTAGGTCACATGCCCTATATACATTACCCCAGTATTGTTTGTGCACATTGTTTTCACCTGAACTAAAATCTGGGACTATTTTATTGGGTTGCTGCTTTGAATTGCGATGTTTTGAATCTAAGTTTTGGTATTGGGTTTTGTATTCGATCACTTGACGTTTGTATGTCGAAATCGAGTGTTATTTGGTTGATTTGCGAGAGCAAACCATAGGTTTTGACCTATGTGAGTTCCGCGTGTCGTTTTGGTTTTGATTTGGATTTTAATGCGATACGATACGTTGTGACATGTAGGTACCCCCATTTGGACTTCGAGACGACAAGAAAGCGAGTGGCGACGTCGGCATCGGAAAATGAAGATCAGGTGAGTAGATATATATCTACGGGGGATGTCGGGTGGATGGCGTATAATACCCCCGCAGTTTCGTAGTGATGTATACGAATACGTATACATATATATGTTAGTGTTTATGCCCTAGAGGCCATTACTGTATCATACTAGTTTGTATATTACTTAATGGAAGCTTGGGATATTCACAGTTGTATTAACTGTCTTGCTAAAATTGGCAGTATGATACTTGGTTTGTATCTACTTTAATATGTGCATGTGTTTCTTTTAACATATCGCTTATACATATTAGTAGAGCCCTTAGGATCTTTGCTTGATTACCAGCGTTGTGATGGCAGTCACACTGGTGGGGGCTGGGTAGTCTATAAGCAACATCCTATACAGGTCCCTGGTCATAGGATTATCGAGACGGGGCATCGATACTCCGGAGTAGACTGGTGTATATGCTTCTCATCCCAGCATGGGGATATGGTCTGTCCCACAACCATCAGTATGTCGTACTGAAGATAGTATGCAGGTGCTCTTTAGGTTACGGGTACACTGGACAGGACTCGCCGGGAACTGCAGGTTGGTACTATACCCATCGTTAGATTGCAGTTCCCAGGTGACATGAGTACAACTTAGTCCGTCGACTTGACACTGCTACTTCGCCTCGGGTGTGTTCCTACTGTACTTAGATTACTACCCTAACACGGCTCAAAGGAGTCGTACAAACAGGTAGTAGTTGGGTGCAGTCCCGAAGCACTTAGATGCAGTGGCGGTTAGACATGATTCGTCTCTCCCGGTATTAGGGGTTGATATCGCACTGTGTATGCAGAGACATTACGTAAAGTCCCTGGCCAGGGCAAGCGAGATTTACTGGTAGGTTCTAGTAGTTTCTCAAGGTATAATGGCTACACTCCGACATGACTTATACCGCTATTAGGGGTCTGACGTTTACCGTCCCCTAGGCCCGATATGCGATAGTCCTAGACGAACAGACCGGACTATACGGAGATTGTCACATCAGGCTCAGTAGGAGTTCGGATGGGTTTCCTCATCGTCATTCTTATCGACATCTACCTGGGGACCTTTACGTACATCTAGTACCGCTTGCGGCCTATGGTTAAACCCACTGCCAGCATAGTGTCGAGTCTTTAGAGTCCAACACAGAGAATTTCCCTGCACCGGGCAAAAGGTGTAGAGACCGTATGGTTTTACGGCAGGGCCGCGATCACTTACGTACATTTGTGCACGTACTATGATCGGGCAGATAATACTAGCGGGCTTTGGTTTAAGCCAGATTCTAGTATTATAAAGATGGATTTATTCAGTCAAAAATTATCCAAGTTTTTCGGAAATACAGATGGGAGGGGCAGTCTCGTAATTTCTCGGGAAGCTTCTAGAAGAAGGTGACTTACTTGTGTTTATTTCCTTTTAGGATTTAAACTAAATGAGGTGGAGGATGAGGTGTGTGTTTACATTAAATGCTTAATAACTCATAAGGTGATTCACACTTAGAATTAAATGAAGCATGCTAGATATTATCAAGAGAGATATTATTATGCTTCATATTATTCTAGCATGAGTATTATTCATTTCATTATCACAAAACACTTCTCTCTCCTCAAGTCTTCATTTTCTTCCTCAAACCCTAAAAGCTCTCATGTGTTGAGAATCCTAGGGTTTAAAGTAACTAAGTAATCCATCTAAATACTGTACACCCTCTAGGACTTCTAGATTAGCAAACTAGAAGTCGTAGTTATCTCAGATTCGAGATAGGAGCTCGGACTATAGACTCTCGGGTGGATCATCTTTGACTCGAGGAGGCCGCTGAGGTGCGCATGTTCCATAGAGCCTACGAGGTGTGGAGGACAGTGATGAAGACCCGAAGGACTTGTAATGTGAGGTATAACTTCGAATCCGAGTAGTTAAACCTCAAAAAGTTTGCTAGTTACGGTTTGTGTTCGATCCTTGGTTTGAGTCGATGTTGCGAAGCTCGTAAAAATCATTTTTTGCTAATTCTGCCTCCCCGCGGACACGTGGAGTGCATGACATCGACTTACAGTGGTATCAGAGCCATTCACAAACCTTAGATAGCTTCTAGCGATGTTAGAATTCCGCCGTTTTTGTCTCCGGAAAACTGTCGACAAAAACTGTTTTAAAAAGTGAGGTTTTGAGTTGCTTGCACACCCCACGGGCTTACGGTTTGAACCGAGAAGCCATAGGGTGAAGCGTGCGTACCCCGGAGACACTTCGGGGGGGACCAACAGCCGGGAACACCCCCCAAGACCACCAATTGGTGGCCTTGGGGGATGCTGACCTGAGAGACCAGCAACTGGTCTCTCAGGTCTGTCCTCCTTTGGGGGCCACCTCATGGTGGACCCCTGGGGTGGGCACCCGCCTGAGGCCCTCCCACTCGACGTATTATCATGTATCTTCGCCTCTGCGAAGATTCAAAAGGGTTCGAGTTTGTTTCGATTCCCGGATTGGCTCAAAACTTTCAGTTTTTAAAATTTAGCTCACTGGATTTTCGGGTTTTGGAAAATTGGATGTGTTTGCTAATAGCGTGCGGGATTCTAATGTCGTTGTTACTTTACAAGCTTGGTGATGTTTATATGTGTTCGTAAACCTCCGCTAATTGCTAGTATGTCGGTTAGTTGGGGGTTGCACATTTCTGTAATGGATTTATTGGTTTGTGTATATGAAATTCATTGGATCGTCGTGGATGAATAGCCGAGGATGTGAGATGAGAGTTTTTATCTTTCATTCGATGTAAATTGTAATATGTTGTAATATTCTTTTGCGGGGCACATCCGGGTTGAGGTTGTAGCCACCGTTGTATTATTTCATTTACTGTTTTTTGCTCCTAGGATAGACCCAAGATGGGGTGCACAAACTACCGGGTACTTTGAAGGGTTTAATGGCCTACTCACGTCATTGAGGGAGACTGTTTCACTTCTGGTACTAGGAGGGTAGATTGCCGCACCCGTAGGGGTTTAGGGTGGGGTTTGGCTATTCATCGCGACCGTGTAATCCGTCTTTTGTTGCAGGCTCAAACGAAACGCGGATTTCTAGTATATCCAACGTGTTCATCTATGATCTGGAATGCCTATTATTGCGTCTGACGAATGTACAATATCTATATATGATATCTAGTAGGCGTTGCTTATGTTTTGCATCCGCGCTAGCCCAGCCCCTGCTCTGTCGTTAGTTAAGTAACCTAACGGGTGAATGATGGGACCCAGTGGCGAATGCGGATGGCATAAGCGGACGTTGTATTTTCGTTGTTTTCTGCAATGATAGGATAAATGATGGGACGCATTATATTAATGAAACAAACCAAAACTGAATTGTTGGAACAAATTTAAAAGAAACCACTCGGTTATTTTAAAAGAGCAGAATTTTTATTTGCGGAGTTTTAACCACTCCTTTTAAAATAGCTATCAGGTTCCTTCGATTATATCAAGTTCACTGCGTTCACGGTTTTTCCAAAACCAATCGTAGCCCTCCGTCATTTCATATTGATGGTCAGTAGTATTCAAGCTATGTTTGTTGGCCTTCGTTAAGGCATAGTGTTTGGTAGCTGCTAGGGTATTCATATGTAGTATAGATAGATGCGTTGGTTTGGGACAGTCGAATTACTTTGTTGGCCTTCGTCAAGGGTATATACGGGTGGGTTTAAATTAACAAGGATAATGATGGGAAGAACTTGACATGTGACTTATGATTTGTTGGCCTTCGTCAAGGTCATAAAGCATGGGGCAAAAATCCATATCGGGAGTTTCTAAAGAAACTGAAACTTGCTAGTGTTGCATACCATTTGGAGTTTGATAATGTTGGTGAGATTCCTTCAGAATTATCACACGATGATATTTGGATCCCGATCCTACTGTGAGTATCCGCTACTCATCAGGAGATTCGTCACTTAACGATCAATGCTATAAACCAAGTAGGTGTCAAGAACAGTGTTTGCGGGGCTACGCCTCCAGGGAAAAGAGGTTATTTAATTAAAGAACTTCGCGAAAGCGTCGTAAAACCTCCCTCGAAGTACCAACACTAGCTTGGCTGAACGGTTAAGCAAGAATTGTACGGTGAGATAAGTCCTGACTAATTCTTCTTTTATGGTTTGAGGAAGGATTCGAGAAACAGTGGGAGCCATCCTGTTTAGATAATCCTAAAACCAATCTAAACTTGCAAGAGCATCATGCTAAAGTGTTTTCTTCTCTCTCTCTTAACTGCAGCGACCCTGTGACCATGACTAGGTTACATATAGATAACAAGTTGACTGGATCTTACTTTTATGACTGGCAAAGGTCTGTCCAGATGTCCATTGCCTATGACAAGCTGGACCACCCTATTACTACTCAAGACCCCGCCGTCCCAGGTCCAGTTTCCACCGTCACAGATATGGATATCCGTCAGACAAGGGAAAAGGAAAGTGCGAAAGCCAAGTGCCTCGTGTTGGCTTCAGTTGATGGTGTATACCAGAAGCATCACGAGAAGATGGACTTAGTGTCCATCTTCCTCCATAACAAAGATTTATATGGAGAGCAATCTCGTATCGCAAGATATGAGAGCTCGAATGAATTGGTTCAAGCGAGTTTGGCTGTCTGGTCATCTGTAGGGGACGACGTCCTTTCGATGACTAGCTATATTGATGAGCTCACGGACCTGGAGACCACATTGGGAAACAGGTCATATGCTGGCTTATTTCCACAATCCCTACCCTCTACTTACACCCTGAAAGAAACCAGGGAGACACCCGCTCTGCTTAATGGGGACCTTCTTCTTCTGCATCTAGGATGAAAGCAAAAGGTGAAAAGAAGAAGACCTCCACAAAGCCGATATACGGTGTTAGTGAAGTATAAGGAAAGGGAAGAGCAAAAGTTTCGGGACTTGGTGTAGGGAAGGAGGGATGTTCCTATTGTTATGGGAACGGGCATTAGCAGAAGGATTGCAGGGCTTTGGAAGCCAGTAGCCAGGATTCGAAGCATGTTGTGGCTTCGGCCTCGAGTGTGTTTGTAATTGAGAACTGTTTGTCAATTAACTCTACTTCCTGGGTACTAGATACCGGAGCAGGATCTCATATCTGTAATTCATTACATACTTTGAGAAACCATAGAGTTATCAGGGTAAGCGATTTGTTTCTTAGAGTTTCGAACGGAATGAGCGTGGACGTTGAATCCGTGGGAGAATATCGCCTAGGTTTGACAAGTGGGCAGATATTGATTCTATGTAACTGTTTGTATGTACCTAGTTTGACTTGTAATATCATATCAGTGTCCTCACTTTCAAGAGAGGGATATGAATTTACATTCGTAAGCGATGTGGTTCACATCCACCTAAATCAAGTTCTGATTGGGTCCGGTACATTAGATGACGGTATATACATATTGAATCAAGCTCATGTTTTCAATGTCCAGAACACACTTAAAAGAAAGTCTCCGGAAGTAAATCAGGATTTCTTGTGGCATTGTAGACTAGGTCACATCAATGAAAACGGTTGACTAAGTAACATAAAGAAGGATATTTGAATCCGTTTGAATATCAATCTTATGCTACTTGTGAATCTTGTCTCATGGGAAAGATGACAAAGACTCCGTTTACTGGACACGGAATAAGAGCGAGTGACCTTTTGGGACTCATACACAGTGACGTGTGGGGTCCAATGTCTACACATGCAAGAGGTGGTTATTCCTACTTCATTACTTTTATGAATGATTTCTTTAGGTATGGACATATCTTCTTGATGAAGCATAAATCCGAGGCCTTTGAGAAATTCCGGGAATACAAGAATGAAGTGGAAAAACAGACAGGAAAAAGTATCAAGACACTGAGATCTGATTGAGGTGGTGAGTACTTAAGTGCCGAGTTCCTGGGATACTTAAAAGAGAATGGAATTCTCTCTCAGCTTACTCCTCCATACACACCACAACACAATGGTGTATCGGAAAGGCGGAATCGAACCCTATTAGATATGGTTCATTCCATGATGAGTAAGGCTATGTTACCTCGATCTTTCTGGGGTTATGCACTAGAACAGCTGCATATCTTTTGAACAAGGTTCCAACCAAGACTGTGCCTACCACACCATATCAGATGTGGAGTGAGAAGAAACCCTATCTTCAGTACCTGAAGACATGGGGATGTCCAGCTTTTGTTAAAAAACAGCATGCGGACAAGCTCGAGGCACGCTCAGTACAGTGTAAGCTTGTGGGTTATCCAAAGAACTCCAAGGTGTATTATTTCTATTATGCAGAGGAACAAAAGGTTTTTGTTTCTCGTCATGCCCACTACTTGGAAGCTGAATTTTTAGAAAATCAGAAGAGTGGGAGCACAATAGAACTGGAAGAAATTCCAGAACCACAAGCTGTTACTGAAAGTATGGTAGAACCAGAAGTTTCAAAAGAAAGGGACATCCCGGTGCCTATCCGCAGAAGTAGTAGGCAGTCTCATCCGCTCGAGAGATACTACGGTTTTCTCATAGATGGGGATAGAGAAGATTGCATCATTGACAATGATGACCCTACTAGCTTCCAGCAAGCCATTTAGAGTGGCAACTCAGTAAAATGGCTGGATGCAATGCGGACCAAAATGGAGTCCATGTACACTAACAAAGTATGGACTTTGGACATTGCTCCAAATGGGGTAAAACCCGGCAAATGGATCTTCAGAAAGAAGATTGGTGTAGATGGACAGGTTGAAACCTATAAAGACTAGACTTGTTGCAAAGGGCTTTCGTCAAAGACCTGGTTTGGACTATGACGAAACCTTTTCTCCAGTGGCTATGCTCAAATCCATTTGGGTCCCTTCTGCTATTGCTGCCTTCCACGATTATGAGATCTGGCATATGGATGTAAAGACGGCTTTTCTAAATGGTAATTTGGAAGAATGCGTCTATATGGATCAGCCAGAGGGATTCATTCAAAGTGGGAGCAGCGGTAAAGTGTGCAAGTTGCTTAAGTCCATTTATGGACTAAAGCATGCATCACGGAGTTGGAACATCTGTTTTGATGATACTGTCAAAGAATTCGACTTTATCAAGAATCCAGATGAACCATGCATATACAGTAAGATTGTAAGGAGAGCTGTAGTATTCCTCGTCTTGTACGTGGATGACATTCTCCTAATAGGAAATGATATTCCTATGCTACAGTCAGTCAAAGAATTCTTGTCACAGAAGTTCTCCATGAAGGACCTGGGTGGTACCACCTATATTCTTGGGATCCAGATCTATCGTGATTGATCAAAGAGGATGTTGGGACTTTCGCTGTCCAGGTACATAGACACCATATTGAAAAGATTCTGTATGAAAGATTCTAAGCGCGGTAACCTACCGGCTTGTCACGGAATCACCTTCTCCAAAGAGATGTCTCCCAAGACTGATTTAGAAAGGGCACGCATGTCGATTATACCCTACGCTTCTGCAGTGGGCTCTATAATGTATGAGATGTTATGTACCAGACCAGATATAGCATACGCATTGAGCGTTGTAAGACGGTATCAGGAAAACCCAGGGGAGAAGCACCGGATAGCAGTAAAGAACATTCTCAAGTACCTTAGGAGGACTAAGGAGATGTTCTTAGTGTATGACGGAAAAGATCTCCAGATCGAGGCCTTTGCTGACTCCAGCTTCCAGAGTGACAAGGATGACTCCAAGTCCATGTCGGGATATGTCTTTACCCTCAATGGAGGGGCGGTCTGTTGGAAGAGTTCCAAGAAGGACACCGTTGCTAACTCGACGATGGAAGCGGAGTACATAGCTCCTTGCGATGCCGCAAAAGAAGCTGTCTGGATGAAGAAGTTCCTTACAGAACTTCTGGTGGTTCCTACCAGTGTTGATCCAATACCTCTGTATTGCGACAACAACGGAGCTATAGCTTTTGAAAAGGAACCCAGGTCCCATCAGAAGTCCAGACACATCTTAAGGCGGTATCACCTGATCAGGGAGATCGTAGATGGCCGAGAGATCGAGGTGAAGAGAGTAGATACGGAGAATTACACTGCTGATCCATTCACTAAGGCCATTCCTCAGATGCAGTTCGAGAGGCTAATTAAGATGATAGGTTTGCGATATGCCAGTACATGTCCCTAGTGCAAGTGGGAGATTGTTAGTGTTTATGCCTTAGAGGCCATTACTGTATTATACTAGTTTGTATATTACTTAATGGAAGCTTGGAATATTCACAGTTGTATTAACAGTCTTGCTAAAAATGGTAGTATGATACTTTGTTTGTAGCTACTTTAATATGTGTATGTGTTTTCTTTAACATATCGCTTATACATATTAGTAGAGCCCTTAGGATCTTTGCTTGATTACCAGCGTTGTGATGGCAGTCACACTAGTGGGGGCTGGGTAGTCTATAAGCAACATCCTATACAGGTCCCAGGTCGTAGGATTATCGAGATGGGGCATCGATACTACGGAGTAGACTGGTGTATACGCTTCTCATCCCAGCATGGGGAGATGGTCTGTCCCACAACCATCAGTACGTCGTACTGGAGATAGTATGCAAGTGCTCGTTAGGTTACGGGTACACGGGACAGGACTCGCCGGGAACTGCAGGTTGGTACTATTGTAAGTCGATGTACAACACCCCAATACTTGTGGGGAGGCGGAATTTTCAAAAACGAACTTGTTTAGTGAACAAACATCGACTAACCGCTTGAATCGAAGCTAAACGATAACTAACTTAAAACATAGAGTTTCTATGCTACTATGTTTAGGGATTATACCTAACGAATCGTGTCCTTCGTCTTTGCGAACTCCACCTCCTCCTCGGCCTTCTCGAAGTAGTAGACGATCCACCCGAGAGCTTTACTCCAAGCTTAGCCTCTAAACTTGAAGCAACTAACCTTCTTTAAGTGCTAATCAAAGAAGCTAGGTGATATAGAGTGAGGGTTATGGTTTAATTAGTCTAACTAATCCTTGTACTCAACATATGAGAGGGGAGGATTAGGGTTTGAAGAGGGAGAGCTTGAGGAGAGAGAAGGTGAGGATAATAGTGAAGTGAGAAGAATGAGTTATCATAATATATATCAAGCATTTCTTTTTAACAAGAAAAGAAAAGAAATCATTTTACAACCATGCTTGATAAATATCTTGTGGTGATTCATCTCCATGAGTCATTAAGCAATTATGAAGCATTAATGACATGGATGAATCATCCATATGACTCACTAATCTCATTCAATGTATATGCCACCTAAACCTCCTTAGTCACCATCTTCTAGAAGCTTCTCGCGTAATTACGAGAACGCCCCTCCTTTCCGCAAAAATACGGAAAAACTTTAGACTGTATAAATCCAATAACCGGATACCAGTAACTGGCTTAAACCAAAGCCGACTGGTAAAAACTGTCCGAAAGTCGTACGTGCGTAAACACACGTATGCGTCCGAACCCTTGTCGTAAAACCATACAACCTCTATATCGTTTCGCCTGGAGTAGGGAAACTCTCCGTGTGGGACTCTAAAGACTCGACTACTACGCTGGCAGTGGGTTTAACCACAGACCGCAAGCGGCACTAGCTGTATGTAACGGTCCCCAGGTAGATGTCGATAAGAAGGCCGATGAGGGAACCCATCCGAACTCCTACTGAGTCTGATGTGACAATCTCCATACAGTCCGGTCCGTTCGTCTAAGACTATCGCATATCGGGCCTAGGGGCGGCAAGCGTCAGTCCCCTAATAGCGGTATAAGTCGTGTCGGAGCGAAGCCCATTACACCCTGAGAAACTACTGGAACCTACCAGCAAATCTCGCTTGCCCTGGCCAGGGACTTTGCGTAATGGCTCTCTGACACAGCGCGATATCAACCCCCAATACCGGGAGAGAAGAATCCTGTCTAACCGCCACTGCCTCCAAGTGCTCGGGACTGCACCCAACTGCTACCTGTTTGCACGACTCCTTTGAGCCGTGGTAGGGAAGCAATCTAAGAACAGTGGGACACACTCGAGGCGAAGTAGCAGTGTCAAGTCTGCGGACTATGCTGTACTCATGTCACCTGGGAACTGTTCACAAACGACTGGTATAAAACCAACCAACAGTTCCCTGTGAGTCCTGTCCGGTGTATCCGTAACCTAACGAGCACCTGCATACTATCTCCAGTACGACGTACTGACGGCTGTGGGACAGACCATCTCCCCAACTGGGATAAGAAGCGTACACACTAGTCTACTCCGGAGTATCGATGCTCTGTCTCGATAATCCAATGACCAGGGACCTGAATAAGGATGTGCTTGTAGACTACCCAGCCCCCACTAGTGTGACTACCATCACAACGCCGGTAGTCAAGCAAGATCCTAAGAGCTCTATCAATACGTATACTCACATATTAAGATAGAAAAACCAAGTAGCATACTACCATGTTTAGCAAGACTGTCATATACATGTGAATATCCCAAGCTTCCGTTAAGTAATATACAAACTAGTATGATACAGTAATGGCCTTCTAGGGCATAAACACTAACAATCTCCCACTTGCACTAGGGCCATGTACTGGCGTATCGAAGACCGATGATCTCGAGTAGCCTCTCGAACTGAATCTGAGGTAGGGCCTTTGTGAATGGATCAGCAATGTTCTCTTCAGAAGCAACTCTCCGAACCTCGATCTCCTGACGATCAATGATCTCCCTGATCAGGTGATACCGCCTCAAGATGTGTCTGGACTTCTGATGGGACCTTGGTTCCTTTGCTAAAGCTATAGCTCCGTTGTTGTCGCAATACAGAGGTATTGGATCAACTATGGTAGGAACCACCTGAAGTTCTGTTAGGAACTTCTTCATCCAGACTGCTTCTTTTGCGGCATCGCAAGCAGCTATATACTCCGCTTCCATCGTCGAGTCAGCAACGGTGTCCTGCTTGGAGCTCTTCCAGCACACCGTCCCTCCATTGAGGGTAAAGACATAACCCGACATGGACTTGGAATCGTCCTTATCACTTTGGAAGCCGGAATCAGCAAAGGCCTCCAACCTGAGGTCTTTTCCGCCGTAAACCATGAACATCTCCTTAGTCCTTCTCAGGTACTTGAGAATGTTCTTTACTGCTATCCAGTGCTTCTCCCCTGGGTCTGACTGATACCTGCTTACCACGCTCAGTGCGTAAGCTACATCTGGTCTGGTGCACAACATCGCATACATTATAGAGCCTACCGCAGAAGCGTAGGGTATAATAGACATGCGTTCCCTTTCCAAATCAGTCTTGGGAGACATCTCTTTGGAGAGGGTGATTCCGTGACGAGCTGGTAGATTACCGCGCTTAGAATCTTCCATACTGAATCTTTTCAGTACAGTGTCGATATACCTGGACTGCGAAAGTCCCAACATCCTCTTGGATCTATCACGATAGATCCGGATCCCCAGAATGTAAGAGGCATCACCCAGGTCTTTCATGGAGAACCTGTGTGACAAGAATCCTTTGACAGATTGTAGTATAGGAATGTCATTTCCTATTAATAGAATGTCATCCACGTACAAGACGAGGAATACGACACTTCTGGCTACAACTTTACTATATATGCACGGTTCATCTGGATTTTTGATAAAGTCATATTCTTTGACTGTCTCATCAAAACAGATGTTCCAACTCCGCGATGCCTGCTTTAGTCCATAAATGGACTTAAGCAGCTTGCATACTTTCCCGCTGCTCCCACTCTGATTGAAACCCTCTGGCTGATCCATATAGACGCTCTCTTCTAAATTTCCATTCAGAAAAGCCGTCTTTACGTCCATCTGCCAGATTTCATAATCATGGAAGGCAGCAATAGCAAGAAGGACCCGAATGGATTTGAGCATAGCCACTGGAGAAAAAGTTTCGTCATAGTCCAAACCAGGTCTTTGACGAAAACCCTTTGCAACAAGTCTAGCCTTATAGGTTTCCACCTGTCCATCTACACCAATCTTTTTCTTGAAGATCCATTTGCATCCTATGGGTTTTACCCCATCTGGAGCAAAGTCCAAAGTCCATACTTTGTTGGTGTACATGGACTCCATTTCGGTCCGCATTGCATCTAGCCATCGTACCGAGTCGCCGCTCTGGATGGCCTGCTGGAAGTCAGTAGGTTCATCATCATCTATGATGCAATCCTCTCTATCCCCATCTATGAGAAAACCGTAGTATCTCTCAGGCGGATGAGACGGCCTACAACTCCTGCGAAGGGGTGCGGGAATGTCCTGTACTTCTTGAACTTCCGGTTCTACCAAACTTTCAGTAGCAGTTTGTGGTTCTGGAATTTCTTCCAGTTCTACTACGCTCCCACTCTTCTGATTTTCTAAAAATTCAGTTTCTAAGAAGCGGGCATGACGAGAAACAAAAACCTTTTGTTCCTCTGCGTAATAGAAAAAAATATCCCATAGAGTTCTTTGGATATCCTACAAACTTACAATCTACTGAGCGTGCCTCGAGCTTGTCCGGATGCTGCTTTTTTACAAAAGCTGGACATCCCCATGTCTTCAGGTACTGAAGATAGGGTTTCTTCCCACTCCATATATGATATGGTGTGGTAGGCACAGTTTTGGTTGGAACTCTGTTCAAAAGATATGTCGCTGATTCTAGCGCATAACCCCAGAAAGATCGCGGTAACTCAGCATTACTCATCATGGATCGTACCATATCTAATAGGGTTCGATTCCGTCTCTCCGATACACCGTTGTGCTGTGGAGTGTATGGAGGAGTAAGCTGAGAGAGAATTCCTTTCTCTTTTAGGTAACCTAGGAACTCGGCACTTAAGTATTCTCCACCTCGATCAGATCTCAGTGTCTTAATACTTTTGCCTGTTTGGTTTTCCGCTTCACTCTTGTATTCCTGGAATTTCTCAAAGGCCTCGGATTTATGCTTCATTAAGAAGACATGTCCAAACCTAGAGAAATCATCTGTAAAAGTAATGAAGTAGGAATAACCACCTCTCGCATGTGTAGACATTGGACCACATACATCGCTGTGTATGAGTCCTAAGAGCTCGCTCGCTCTTACTCCTTGTCCAGTAAATGGAGTCTTTGTCATCTTTCCTTTGAGACAAGATTGACAAGTGTCATATGTTTGATATTCGAACGAGTCCAAATATCCTTCTCTATGCAACTTAGTCAACCTTCTCTCATTGATGTGACCCAGCCTACAATGCCATAAGAAAGCTTTATTTAATCCTGGAGACTTTCTTTTTAGTGTGTTCTGGACATTGAAAATTTGGAGTTGGTTTAAAACATATATACCGTTATTTAGTGTACCGGACCCAATCAAACCATGATTAAGGTGGATGTTAACAACATCTCTTACAAACGTGAAATCATAACCTTTATTTGATAACAAGGAAACTGATATTATATTACACGTTAAGCTTGGTACAAAATAACAGTTATGTAAAACCAAAATGTGTCCACTCGTCAATCCTAGGTGATAATCCCCGACGGACGCAGCTCCCACGCTAGCTCTGTTAGCAACCTTTAGGGTCATATCACCTTCCTTCAGCACTCTACGGTTTCTCAGTGCCTGCAAAGAATTGCAAATATGAGATCCTGATCCGGTATCCAATACCCAGGAAGTAGAGTTGATTGACAGACAATTCTCAATTACAAACACACCTGAAGTCGAAGCCACAGCTTGCTTCGGTTCCTGGTGCTTGGCGTTCCACGCCTTGCAATCCTACTTCCAGTGCCCTTTCCTGTGACAATGGAAGCACTTATCCTGGCCAACTACCGGTACCGCAAACTTTTTCTTTCCCTTCCCTCCCACCTTACTAACACCTCCTCTAAGTTTGTTGGCGGCCTTCTTCTTCCTTCCTTTGGCCCTAGCCTTGGACCCGGAAGAAGATGCACCGCTAACAAACATAGCGGGTGTTTCCCTTGCTTTCTGCAAGGTGCCCTCTGCACTCCTTAACATGTTCAGGAGTTCCGGAAGTTCCACTTCTTTTCTTTGAAGGTTGAAGTTCAGGATAAACTGGGCGTAGGTGTGAGGAAGGGACTTGAGAATAAGGTCTGTATAGAGCTCATTATCCAAAGTCGTCTCAAGGTCTACGAGCTCTTCAATATAGCCGATCATCTTTAGGACATGTTCTCCTACTGATGACCCGACAGCCAACCTCGCTCGAAACAAGTTCTTAGAGGTCTCGTATCTTGCTATACGAGATTGCTCTCCATAAAGTTCCTTTGTATGGAGAAATATGCCATCTAGGGTCATATCCTCGTGCCTCCTCTGATGTTCATTGTTCATTGAGGCAAGCACGATGCACTTGGCTTTTGCGCAATCTAAATCCCAGGTTTTGCGGATTTCCTTATCCGCATTGCTGGATTTGGGACCAGGGACAGCAGGTGCCGTAGCGGTGAGGACGTACCCCAATTTGTCATAGGTCAAAACCATTTTGACATTCCGCAGCCAATCTTTATAGTTTGGCCCTGTCAGTATATTTTTCTCTAAAAGTAACTTAAGTCCAGTCATTTTCAGGGTCGCTGCAATTAGGAGAGAGAGAGGAAAACTCTTTAGCATGATGCTCTTGCAAGTTTAGAGTGGTTTTTAGTTTATCTAAACTGGATGGCTCCCACTGTTTCTCAAATCCTTCCTCAAACCATAAAAGAAGAATTATCCAGGACTATTTTCACCGTACAATTCTTGCTTAACCGTTCAGCCAGGCTAGTGTCGATACTTCGAGGGAGGTTTTCCAACGCTTTCGTGAAGTTCCTTAATTAATTAACCTCTTTTCTCTGGGGGCGTAACCCCGCTGACACTTTTCTGGACACCTACTTAGTTTATAGCATTGAACGTTAAGTGACGAATATCCTGATAAGTAGCATATACTCACAGTAGGATCGGGATCCAAATATCATCGTATGACAATGTTGAAGGAATTCTACCAACATTCATCAAACTCCAAATGGTATGCATCTCTTTGCAAATTTCAGTTTCTTTAGAAATTCCCGATATAAGTTTTTGCCCCATGCTCTTATGACCTTGACGTATGCCAACAAATCATAAGTCACATGTCAAGTTCTGCCTATCATTATTTTGTTAATTTGAACCCACCCGTATATACCCTTGACGTAAGCCAACAAGGTAATGCGACTGTCCCAAACCAACACATCTATCTATGCAACAAATGAATACCCCAGCAGCTACCAAACACTATGCCTTGACGTAAGTCAACAAGCATAGCTTGAATACTACTGACCATCCATAAGAAATGACGGAGGGCTACGACTGGTTTTGGCGAAACCGTGAACGTAGTGAACTTGATATAACCGAAGGAACCTGATAGCTTTTTTAAAAGGAGTGGTTAAGTCTCCGCATTTAAAAATATCTGTTTTAAAATTAACCGAGTGGTTTCTTTTAAATTGTTCCAACGATTTAAACGTTGGTTTGTTTTTCTTTGCATTATAGATAATGCGTCCCATCATTAACCTATCATTGCATAAAACAACGAAAATACAACGTCCTCTTATGCCATCCGCATTCGCCACGGGGTCCCGTCATCACCCGTTAGGTTACTTAACTAACGACAGAGCGGGGGCTGGGCTAGCGCGGGTGTAAAACATAAGTGACGTCTAAATAGCTATCATATATAGATATTGTACATTCGTCAGACGCAATAATAGGCATTCCAGATCACAGATGAACTTTATTGGATTTGCAAGCAATCCGTGTTTGTTTTGAGCCTGCAACAAAAGAAGGATTACACAGTTGTGATGAATAGCCATTACCCCACCCAAGACCCCAACGGGTACGGCAAACTACCCGCCCGGCAGTTTGTGCACCCCACCTTGGGTCTGTCCTAGGAGCAAAAGCAGTAAAATGAAATAATACAACGGTGGCTACAACCGCAACCTGGATGTGCCCCGCAAAATAATATTACAACAATTACATTTACATCAAATGAATTAAATAATAACCCATCACATAACCCCGGCTATACATCACAACAGTCCAACACAGTTCATATGCACAAACAGATAAAAAATCCATTACAGAAATGTGCAACCCCCTGCCAACCGATATACTAGCAGTTAGGGGAGGTTTACGAACACATTACACAAACACATATATAATCCAATAAGCAAATACTATATAATTTCGATCGATTAAACACATTTAATATTGCTCCAATACTTCTCTGTAAACTTGAAACCTGAGCAAAATTAAAAAATACCAGAAAATCCCAAATATCACAGAGAACCATCACAAGAAAAATGGGTCCCTGAATCGTCAACTCGGCGGCGGAAGCGTGGCGGGATCAGTGCTATCCGCCGCGGTTCCGCGGCGCTGTAGGCGACTCAGGGGACCAAATTTTTTTTGTGTTCTACTACTGTCATTTTAAGCTTTCTGAACATCCCTGAAAAATTTTTGGACTTCATTTATAAATCGACAGAAACTTGATATTTTAGGGTTTTCCGGTTTCGTTTTTTTCGTTCGAAATTCATACAAATTTGCAAAAAAGTTATTTATTGTTTAGCGAGGCTCTGATACCACTGTAAGTCGATGTACAACACCCCAATACTTGTGGGGAGGCGGAATTTTCAAAAACGAACTTGTTTACTGAACAAACATCGACTAACCGCTTGAATCGAAGCTAAACGATAACTAACTTAAAACATAGAGTTTCTATGCTACTATGTTTAGGGATTATACCTAACGAATCGTGTCCTTCGTCTTTGCGAACTCCAACTCCTCCTCGGCCTTCTCGAAGTAGTAGACGATCCACCCGAGAGCTTTACTCCAAGCTTAGCCTCTAAACTTGAGGCAACTAACCTTCTTTAAGTGCTAATCAAAGAAGCTAGGTGATATAGAGTGAGGGTTATGGTTTAATTAGTCTAACTAATCCTTGTACTCAACACATGAGAGGGGAGGATTAGGGTTTGAAGAGGGAGAGCTTGAGGAGAGAGAAGGTGAGGATAATAGTGAAGTGAGAAGAATGGGTTATCATAATATATATTAAGCATTTCTTTTTAACAAGAAAAGAAAAGAAATCATTTTACAACCATGCTTGATAAATATCTTGTGGTGATTCATCTCCATGAGTCATTAAGCAATTATGAAGCATTAATGACATGGATGAATCATCCATATGACTCACTAATCTCATTCAATGTATATGCCACCTAAACCTCCTTAGTCACCATCCTCTAGAAGCTTCTCGTGTAATTACGAGAACGCCCCTCCTTTCCGCAAAAATACGGAAAAACTTTAGACTGTATAAATCCAATAACCGGATACCAGTAACTGGCTTAAACCAAAGCCGACTGGTAAAAACTGTCCGAAAGTCGTACGTGCGTAAACACACGTATGCGTCCGAACCCTTGTCGTAAAACCATACGACCTCTATATCGTTTCGCCTGGAGTAGGGAAACTCTCTGTGTGGGACTCTAGAGACTCGACTACTACGCTGGCAGTGGGTTTAACCACAGACCGCAAGCGGCACTAGCTGTACGTAACGGTCCCCAGGTAGATGTCGATAAGAAGGCCGATGAGGGAACCCATCCGAACTCCTACTGAGTCTGATGTGACAATCTCCATACAGTCCGGTCCGTTCGTCTAAGACTATCGCATATCGGGCCTAGGGGGCGGCAAGCGTCAGTCCCCTAATAGCGGTATAAGTCGTGTCGGAGCGAAGCCCATTACACCCTGAGAAACTACTAGAACCTACCAGCAAATCTCGCTTGCCCTGGCCAGGGACTTTGCGTAATGGCTCTCTGACACAGCGCGATATCAACCCCCAATACCGGGAGAGACGAATCCTGTCTAACCTCCACTACCTCCAAGTGCTCGGGACTGCACCCAACTGCTACCTGTTTGCACGACTCCTTTGAGCCGTGGTAGTGAAGCAATCTAAGAACAGTGGGACACACTCGAGGCGAAGTAGCAGTGTCAAGTCTGCGGACTATGCTGTACTCATGTCACCTGGGACCTGTTCACTGACGACTGGTATAAAACCAACCAACAGTTCCCTGTGAGTCCTGTCCGGTGTACCCGTAACCTAACGAGCACCTGCATACTATCTCCAGTACGACGTACTGACGGCTGTGGGACAGACCATCTCCACAACTGGGATGAGAAGTGTACACACTAGTCTACTCCGGAGTATCGATGCTCTGTCTCGATAATCCAACGACCAGGGACCTGAATAAGGATGTGCTTGTAGACTACCCAGCCCCCACTAGTGTGACTGCCATCACAACGCCGGTAGTCAAGCAAGATCCTAAGAGCTCTATCAATACGTATACTCACATATTAAGATAGAAAACCAAGTAGCATACTACCATGTTTAGCAAGACTGTCATATACATGTGAATATCCCAAGCTTCCATTAAGTAATATACACACTAGTATGATACAGTAATGGCCTTCTAGGGCATAAACACTAACAACTATACCCATCGTTAGATAGCAGTTCCCAAGTGACATGAGTACAGCTTAGTCCGTCGACTTGACACTTCTACTTCGCCTCGGGTGTGTTCCCACTGTACTTAGATTACTACCTTACCACGTCTCAAAGGAGTCATGCAAACAGGTAGTAGTTGGGTGCAGTTCCGAAACACTTGGATACAGTGGCGGTTTGACAGGATTCATCTCTCCCGGTATTGGGGGTTGATATCGCGCTGTGTATGGAGAGCCATTACGCAAAGTTCCTGGCCAGGGCAAGCGAGATTTACTGGTAGGGTTCCAGTAGTTTCTCAAGGTGTAATGGGCTACACTCCGACACGACTTATACCGCTATTAGGGGTCTGACATTTACCGCCCCCCTAGGCCCGATATGCGATAATCCTAGACGAACAGATCAGACTGTACGGATATTTTCATATAAGGCTCAGTAGGAGTTCGGATGGGTTTCCTCATCGTCCTTCTTATCGACATCTACCTGGGGACCGTTACGTACAGCTAGTACCGCTTGCGGCCTGTGGTTAAACCCACTGCCAGTGTAGTGTCAAGTCTTTAGACTCCCATACGGAGAGTTTCCCTGCACCGGGCAAAAGGTGTAGAGGCCGTATGGTTTACGGCAGGGCCGCGATAACTTACGTACATTTGTGAACGTACTATGATCGGGCAGATAATACTAGCGGGCTTTGGTTTAAACCAGATTCTAGTATTATACAGATGGATTTATTCATTCAAAGATTATCCGTGTTTTTCGGAAATACGAATGGGAGGGGAAGTCTCGTAATTTCTCGGGAAGCTTCTAGAAGAAGGTGACTCATTTGTGTTTGTTTCCTTTTAGGATTTAAACTAAATGAGGTGGAGGATGAGGTGTATGTTTACATTAAATGCTTAATAACTCATGAGGTGATTCACACTTAAAATTAAATGAAGTATGTTAGATATTATCTTGATATTATCAAGAGAGATATTATTATGCTTCATATTATTCTAGCATGAGTATTATTCATTTCATTATCACAAAACACTTCTCTCTCCTCAAGTCTTCATCTTCTTCCTCAAACCCTAAAAGCTCTCATGTATTGAGAATCCTAGGGTTTAAAGTGACTATGTAATCCATCTAAATACTCTACACCCTCTAGGACTTCTAGATTAGCAAACTAGAAGCCATAGTTATCTCAGATTCGAAATAGGAGCTCGGACTATAGACTCTCGGGTGGATCGTCTTTGACTCGAGGAGGCCGTTGAGGTGCGCATGTTCCATAAAGCCTACGAGGTGTGGAGGACAGCGATGAAGACCCGAAGGACTTGTAACGTGAGGTATAACTTCGTATCCGAGTAGTTAAAGCTCAAGTAGTTTGCTAGCTACGGTTTGTATTCGATCCTTGGTTTGAGTCGATGTTGCGAAGCTCGTAAAAATCATTTTTTGCTAATTCCGCCTCCCCGCGGACACATGGGGTGCGTGACATCGACTTACAATATATATATATATATATATATATATATATATATATATTATGTTTTTATGAGTTTATTGTTTATTCAGATAGGGTTAAGTGTTCATGGGTTGTCTTAGTGTACTTAGAAGTTAATGTTATAGTTTAGCATTAGTTGCGAAACCCTAGATTAGAGATTACACCCACACGCACACTCACACATGCATACATTTTTTTACATGTGCGTATATGGGGATATGAATGAGGGGTTCCTGGGCACTCTAGTGAGGTCTCACAAGGCATCAACCATGCCAATTTCAAAAAATCTAGGTGCCGAGAAACCCGACTACGGATCGTTGGCTAGAAGTTTAGGCGAAAAAGCAAACTAGTTTACAACTAAACTATAAGATAACGGAAATACAACCTTTGTAGATCCGGTGCTCCACCTCCATGGCTCCGCAATGAAGTCCTCTCGCTGTCCAAAATAAATCCCGGGCTCTAGCGTCGGCTTCATCGGAGAATAGGCGAGCTAGGTCGTCGATGTCCATGCCGAAGATGATCTACGTCGAGGCATCGCTAGATCAAGCTCCAACTTCACCAAGTCTAGAAAACTTGTGAAGGAAACACACTCTACTACTTGGCAAGAGGTAGAGGATGAAGAAATAGGAAGTGGGTAGACTTTAGAATTGGATTTCTCACTCATTTCATCAATCCACCATTGATGAAGTCAAGGTTTTCTTCTTTAGTTCAAGGAAGAAGAAGAAGAATGTTATGATAAGTTAATTAAAAAAGAAAAGAATAATCCATTCTTATCATAATAGAACCATGGTTAGGTGTAGAGAGTGAATCATGGTTTAGTGGAATGGTTAGGTTTAAGCATGAGACAAAAATGGTTACTTTATGAAAGCTTCAAGAAGCTTCAAGTGCAAACAAATAAAAGCCACCATTTCTTCTCATATCTTAATCTTTTTCCAAAAAGAAAAAGATTAATAAATGAATGAAATGAATAAGGAAAAAGTAAACCCTAACCATTTCATTAACCAAGGTTTAATTTTTTACACTTAACCAAAAAGGCATGTATCATCAAACATGATACAAGCAAGTGCACAAAATCATATCGCATATGCAATGCGCACATCCGAGTGAGAAAATCCATTTAAAGTGAACCGATACTAGTTAATGCAAAGTAATATATCAAATATATAATTATGCATTAAATCATTAAATCAACACTTGATTTAACGACCCGGTCATATCGCATATAACCGACTAATATCAACAGTAACAACTTATCGAATCAACACTTGATCCGATAACCCGGCTATATCATAAATAACCGATCAACGTCACATATCGGGAGAATCGAATACAGTATCACATACTGGTATCATTCTCGGCCCCGCACATATCTCATATGCGCTCCTATTTCGTTTCGCTTGAGTCAGGAAACCTCTGTGTAGGACTCTAAAGACTCGTCAATACGCCGGCAGCAGGTGATGATCATATCAATCACCCACAAGCCGCAAGCGGTCTGCTAAACGTAACGGCCACCCGGGTATTGAGCGATCTGAAGATTGACGAGCAAGCCCGCTCACACTCCAGTGAATCCAACCAGTAACACTACCGTACAGTCCGGTCTGATCGTCTGATATGTCGCATATCTTGCCTAGGGGTGGTAAACGTCAGACCCCAATAGCTCGATAAGTCGTGTCGATATGAGGTCTATAACAATTCGAGAAACTACTGGTAACACTTACCAGTAAATCACAGTAACCCTGGCCAGGGATTTCCTGTTATAGCCAATCGAACACAGCGCAACATCAACCCCCTATACCGGGAGAGACGAATCCCCTCCTATCGCTCATTGCCTCCATGTGACTCGGGACTGTACCCAAAAACCACCGTTTTGCACGCCCACTTGGACGTGGTAAGATGGAAATCAAAGCACAGTGGGAACCACACAAGACTCTATGACGATCTCGGGTCAACAGACTACTCTGTACCAGTGTCACCAGAGAACTGCCATCTGATGTATGGTATAATACCATCTGGGAGTTCTCGGCGAGTCCGTCCAGTGTACCCAGTCTCTACTGAGCACCCGTATATCATCTCTGATGTCAAACACCAATGGATATGGGATCATCCATCGCCCATCTGTATGGGTCGAGAAGGTACACGCTAGTCTACTCTGGTATATCGATGCCCTGTTTCGATACACCCACGACTAGGGACTTTGAAGGATGTATTTATAGACTACCATGTCCCCACTAGTATGATCCGCATCATAGTCCAGGTAGTCAAGTACACATCCTAAGGGCTTTACCAACATGTAACAGAGAGACAATTAGTGTACACGTTAAGGTAAAGATCAACCAGATAGCATACTATCATGTCGAGCAAGAAAGACCTCCCTATATATGTCCCAGCATCCACTACAATATACATCCAATGTACAGTATTGGCCTCTAGGGCATACATATAACTAACAATCTCCCACTTGCACTAGGGCCATCTGTAGCAGTGGTTGTAATATCTCATACTCAACCATCCCATAAAAGTCTCTCTCTGGGAACAGGCCTTTGTGAGTGGATCCGCTGTGTTGTCCTCTGAGTCTACTCTCCTAACCTTGATCTCCCTGGAGATCAACCATCTCCATGATCAAGTGATACTGCCTTAGAATATGTCTGGATCACTGATGGGACCGGCGTTCCTTGGCATAAGCCACAACTCCATTGTCACACAATGGGAGGAACATAGTTCATCTCATGAACCAATATACACCCAAACAGCCTCTTTGGTAGCATCTTAAGTAGCGATGTATCCAGCCTTTATCGTCTAGTATGTCACGGTATCTAGCTTGGAACTCTTCCAACATACCGTCCCTCCACTGAGGGTAAAGACAATGCCTGTGACTGACATTCAGTCGTCTTTATCACCCTGGAACACTTCCAGTGATTCTCCCCAGGATCGATTGATACCATCTCACTGCAACTAGTGAGTATCCTAACATCTATTTAGATCTATCTCATAGATCCAAAACCCAGGATTTAGGAGGTATCACTTTGATCCTATATGGAGAATCATGGTGATAAGCGGAGATTGATCGAGCGTAGCATAGGAAACTCCTTCCCTATCAAGAGTATGTCATCTACGTACTCTACGAGGATCGTCACCATACTCCCTACTACCTTTTTGTATATACAAGGTTCATCTACCATTTTGATGATGTCAAACTCTTTGACCGCTTCATCAAAACAGATGTTCCAACTCCGCGATGCCTGCTTTATCCTATAAAGCATCTTGCATACGTTTCCGCTGCTCCCACTGTCTACGAGGCCCTCTGGCTATGTACTTATAGACGCTCTCTTCTAAAACATCATTTAGAAAAGCAGTCATGGCACCCAACCGCCAGATATCGTAGTCATGGTATGTAGCCGTGGCAAGTAGGATCTGGATGGACTTAAGCATAGTTGCTTGGAAAGGTTTCATCATTATCCACACCTGGTCAATGATGCAAACTTTAACAAGTCTAGCTTTGAAAGTCTCAACTTTTCCATCTACACCAAGTAATCTTCTCAAGATATACTTGCTCCTGATGGGGATTTAACCCTTCAGATATAGCAACCAAAGTCCATACTTTGTTGGTATATAAGGATTCCATCTCAGATCGCTAAGCATCCAGCCATTCTTACAGAGTCTTACTCCTGATGGCCAGCTCGAAACTAGTTGGGTCATCATCTTATGATGCAATCCTCACTCCCACTGTCATAGAGAAACAGAAGTATCTCTCAGGTGGGTGAGGAACCCTACTAGATCGGCGGAGAGGCTGAGGTTCGTTGGTAACTATCGAATCCTTTGGTTCTTTCAAATCATCAGCTGCAGTTTGTATAGCTGGAACCTTTCCAGTTCTACATTACAGACCTTGCCTCGAGCTTGTCCGGATTTTGCTTTCAGACATAGGCCGGACAACTCCAAATCTTAACTAACTTAAGACATGGGTTCTTCCCATTCCATATCACATATGAAGCGGTAGGCAACTGATTTGATTAGAACCCTATTCAATAGGTATGCAGCTTCTCAAGTGCATAACAACCAAAAGGAAATAGGTAGCTCAGTATTACTCATCATAGAGCACACCTTATCACATAGGGTGTAATTGCTCCACCCCGATATACCATCATGCTATGGTGTATGCGGAGGAGTAATGCTGAGAGAGAATCTCATTCTCCTTTAGAATAGTCCAGTATTTCCGTGCTCAAGTATTCTCCTCCTTGATCACATCAAAGGACATAATACTTATACCCGTATTTTGGTTCTCTACTTCTAACTTATATTCTGTGAATATCTCAAAAGGTTCGGACTTGTGTTTCAATAGGAACATAGGTCTGAAACTCGAAAGATCATCAGAGAACGTAATGAAGTATAAAGAACTAGTCCTGGCATGTGTAGACAGGAGACCTTACATACATCATCATGTATCAGTCCCAAGAGTTCACTAACTCTTTCTCTGTTTCCAGTAAACGGAGCTATGGTCATCTTATCTCTGTGACATGACAGGCAAGTTTCACAAGATGTAAATTCAAACTAATTTAAATATACATCTAAATGTAACTTCAGCTAGTCGGGTCACATTGATCTGACCTAGTCTACAATACCTCAAGAAGAATCCGTTCATTTCTGAACTCTTCCTCTTGTGTGTGTTCCATATACTAAGAACTGTAGTTTGATTTAGAACATCAATGTTTTTAGATAACGTGCCTGAACCGATCAACTTTTGATATAGGAAATGTTCAAAACATTTTCCATTAATACAAAATTATATCCTTTCTTTTCTAACAAAGAGAGTGATATGATTTGGTATATCAGGTTCGGTATCTAATAACATTCGTTCAGAATCATTGTATTGGTAATACAGGGTGACAGTGACCGACAGACTTGGCTGCAACTCTTGCCCCGTTTTCTGTCTCATGAAACTTATCACCCGTTCTCAGTTTTTCTATCCTTTTGTAGCCCTATGTAATAGATTACATATCTGGGATCCTGATCCGGTATCATATACCCAGGATGCGGAGGATACTGAGAAACAGTTCTGTATAATGAATACACCCGAAGATGATGCATCAGCATGCACTCTCTTCGTTTGGGCGGCGGGAAATCTGGTATCCCCAATTTCCTGCTCTGTCTTATAACAATTATAAGTTGGAGCGGGACCAACGTTCCCCAGCTCAGTATAACAAGCGGGTTCGGTCAATATTCCGTATTATTATCTTGATTAAGGCGTGAAATGGTTGCTACCTGGAGAGAGAGAGAAGAAAACACTCAGCGTGCGCTCTAGCAAGAATAGATTGGTTATTATTTTATCTAATCAGGATGGCTCCCACTGCTTTTTATCAAATCTTCCTTCAAACCCTAAAAGGAAAGACTAGCCGGGATTAATCACACACTACAAGTTCGCCAATCTTTCAGCCAGGCCAGTGTCGGTACTTTGAGGGAGGTCCCCCGTGCTTTCGCACGAACCTAATTAATGTAACCCTCGTTTTCCCAGAAGCGTAACCCCGTTGACACCTTTCTAGACACCTACTTGATCGGCTAATTGTAATGTATAAAACTCTCCCAGGAGTAACACTTACTCGCAGCGGGTATCGGGATCCAACTATCATATAGAAGGTATGCAATCTCATTGCAAATTTCAACACTTGAAACTCCCGATAAACGTTTTTACCCCTAGCACCTATGACCTTGGCTAAGGTCAATAAATCATAGGTACTAGTCAAGTTCTACCCGTCATTTCGTGATTAATTAGAGCCACCCACATGACCCTTGGCTAAGGTCAACAAAGCCACATGACTGTCCTAACTAATCGCATCATATGCGGTGTAGGAAGACATCACTTAGCTACCGCACACTACGCCTCGGCTATGGTCGACAAACGTAGCACGAATACTAAGTACTCTACTTCCTAAAATGATGGAGGGTTGCGAATGGTTTTTGTGAAAACCTTTAACGCTTTGAACTTGATCTCGTTGTGGAATCAAATGGTTTTTAAATGGAATGTTTTTGAGGCTTTTCTAGTTTTGCTAAAGGGGTCACTCCCGGTGAAGGGATCTTCGGCCCTTTCCTCGTCGAATGAGGTGCGGGATATATCATATATATCACTGTGCAAAGCAGAAACTATAGAAGCTGTCAAAATACAAACCGAGTGATGTAGCATCTGCCAGTTATTGCTAAAGGAGTCACTCCCGGTGAAGGGATCTCGGTCCTTTCCCTATCGAATAAGGTGCAGGATGTTCTATAATGAACACCACGATGCAAAGCAAGAACTGTAGCTACCTGTTTTAATTTGAAATTCGATTCCACAAAATCAATTAGGTTTATTTTCTTTCATTAATCTCATTAATGAATATCCCATCTTTTAATTCCACCTAATCATCACAGATAAATATGACGTACACTTATGCCATCCGCATTCGCCTCGATGTCCCCTCGTGCACCGTTAGGTTAGGTAACTAACGGCAGAGCGGGGCAGGGCTAGCGCGGGTGTAAAACATAAGTAACGTCTATATAATATATCATATATACTATATATAATATCTGTCACAGAACATCGCATGATCACAACACAGATAACGCAGCAGAAGAATCATATGAAATATTGGATATACTAGGACGTCCGTGTTTTTAATACGAGCCAGTATAAAACACGGATTCCACGGTCGTGATGAATAGCCAAACCCACACCCCTAGACCCCTACGAGAGCGGCAAGGAACCCTACCAATTCTAGAGTTAGGAGACCCGGACTCGACTCCTCGAGTTGGTCTCCCACTGGACTCTAGAACCCGGTTACTTGTGCTCCCCTCCTTGGGTCTATCCTAGTGCGGAAAAGTAAATAATATACAAACGGTGACATCTTCCGCAACCTGGAAGTGCCCCAATAAAAGAATATTACATACAAGTTTTTACATGAATGAAAATGAAAAACACTCATCTCACATAAAAACCCCCGGCTATTCAAACACGACGATCCAATATAACATATCCAGCAACACATAACATCACATGTCAGCAACGTAAGTAAATATGCGCATCCCAATTATCGTTGACATATAGCAACGAAACCGGCGATATCACATATTACACTTACGGTCACAGAAAAGAAAGTGTAAAACTACAACAGTTGGAATCCGCAACCACCTCAGACATCGCATGCCTGACCAAATGAATTACTTAGACATCGCATGCCTAACAATTATAAACCCCGCATTTTAGTCTCATTATCGAAAACACTTTTCAATATCAAGTCGGGCAATTCAACAAGATTCCCGAAAAACTGATCGAATGCTCGTCGCAAACTTTAGTAGGCGGCCGCACCCCTGATACCGTCGACGAAGTGCACCAAGGCGGAACATCGCTACCGCGAGCACCCGAACGGATGCTTTCGGCGACGGGGTTCTCCTACAGTCACTTGGTCGGGGCTATGGAGTGAGGCTGTCTATTAAGTTTACCCGGCGAGTATCCGCGTACACTACGTGATTGCGATGGACTTTTGATCACATCAAAATTCCGTGGCAACCGATCAAGTGAGACTAAACTGCTATGTTTATAACATTCATTCAGTTATCTCATAACTTCTTGTGAATTCCAATTATTGTATCACATTCCGGATAAATAGAAAATGTTAAACTTTCCGATCGAACAATCGAACACCCAAGTTTTCTCGAAACAGGTCAACACATGAAATAAGTCTAACAACATTCAGTTCGTGCCTCAGTACCAACGGTCCAGCCGTAGAAAGGTCAAGCCAACGCCTCACATGTGGCACGCCGTACTGCCCCAAACCCGAAGGTTCAAAGGGTAGTTCAAAACGGTCACATAATCGAGTTAAGGTTTGTTGTCTTCTAGAGGGTCCATCGCGTTACTTGCACTACTTAGAACGTCGTTAAACTACGGAAAAATCCAACACTTGGAAATTTCCCGACTGGGGAAAAATTGGGTATTTATATCCGGTCGAACTTTTTAACATATTCTAAAAATACCCCGAAAAGCACACCGACAAAAATTAGACAGTCCGATCGAATTCACCGAGTCCCCAATACAACCCAGAAAATACAACTCTGGAATAAATATTAAAAACATCCAGAACACACAAGAAACACCAACAGAAACAACTGAAGAAAACACACATCCTAATCATCACAGACGGCCGCGGAACCGCCACAAAAGGGGGGTCAACGCCGCGGTTCCGCGGCCGTACTGTTGAATTAGGTTGTCGTTTTCTCCAGTTTTTCTTAGAATTTCCTGCACATTTCTCTGCATATTTTTAATTCCAAAAAATCCATATTTTACAGAAATGTCCAGAGAGCATGTTAAGGGTTTGGGTTTCGGGTCGATCGGACTTCAAATTCCGTCGGGACTTCGCCTAAGGCTCTAGCTAGGCTCTGATACCACTGAAGGGTTCCTGGGCACTCTAGTGAGGTCTCACAAGGCATCAACCATGCCAATTTCAAAAAATCTAGGTGCCGAGAAACCCGACTACGGATCGTTGGCTAGAAGTTTAGGCGAAAAAGCAAACTAGTTTACAACTAAACTATAAGATAACGGAAATACAACCTTTGTAGATCCGGTGCTCCACCTCCATAGCTCCGCAATGAAGTCCTCTCGCTGTCCAAAATAAATCCCGGGCTCTAGCATCGGCTTCATCGGAGAATAGGCGAGCTAGGTCGTCGATGTCCATGCCGAAGATGATCTACGTCGAGGCATCGCTAGATCAAGCTCCAACTTCACCAAGTCTAGAAAACTTGTGAAGGAAACACACTCTACTACTTGGCAAGAGATAGAGGATGAAGAAATAGGAAGTGGGTAGACTTTAGAATTGGATTTCTCACTCATTTCATCAATCCACCATTGATGAAGTCAAGGTTTTCTTCTTTAGTTCAAGGAAGAAGAAGAAGAATGTTATGATAAGTTAATTAAAAAAGAAAAGAATAATCCATTCTTATCATAATAGAACCATGGTTAGGTGTAGAGAGTGAATCATGGTTTAGTGGAATGGTTAAGTTTAAGCATGAGACAAAAATGGTTACTTTATGAAAGCTTCAAGAAGCTTCAAGTGCAAACAAATAAAAGCCACCATTTCTTCTCATATCTTTTCCTTTTTCCAAAAAGAAAAAGATTAATAAATGAATGAAATGAATAAGGAAAAAGTAAACCCTAACCATTTCATTAACCAAGGTTTAATTCTTTACACTTAACCAAAAAGGCATGTATCATCAAACATGATACAAGCAAGTGCACAAAATCATATCGCATATGCAATTCGCACATCCGAGTGAGAAAATCCATTTAAAGTGAACCGATACTAGTTAATGCAAAGTAATATATCAAATATATAATTATGCATTAAATCATTAAATCAACACTTGATTTAACGACCCGGTCATATCGCATATAACCGACTAATATCAACAGTAACAACTTATCGAATCAACACTTGATCCGATAACCCGGCTATATCATATATAACCGATCAACGTCACATATCGCGAGAATCGAATACAGTATCACATACTGGTATCATTCTCGGTCCCGTACATATCTCATATGCGCTCCTATTTCGTTTCGCTTGAGCCAGGAAACCTCTGTGTAGGACTCTAAAGACTCGTCAATACGCCGGCAGCAGGTGATGATCATATCAATCACCCATAAGCCGCAAGCGGTCTGCTAAACGTAAAGGCCACCCGGGTATTGAGCGATTTGAAGATCGACGAGCAAGCCCGCTCACACTCCAGTGAATCCAACCAGTAACATTACCGTACAGTCCGGTCTGATCGTCTGATATGTCGCATATCTTGCCTAGGGGTGGTAAACGTCAGACCCTAATAGCTCGATAAGTCGTGTCGATATGAGGTCTATAACAATTCGAGAAACTACTGGTAACACTTACCAGTAAATCTCAGCAACCCTGGCCAGGGATTTCCTGTTATAGCCAATCGAACACAGCGCAACATCAACCCCCTATACCGGGAGAGACGAATCCCCTCCTATCGCTCATTGCCTCCATGTGACTCGGGACTGTACCCAAAAACCACCGATTTGCACGCCCTCTTGGACGTGGTAAGATGGAAATCAAAGCACAGTGGGAACCACACAAGACTCTATGACGATCTCGGGTCAACAGACTACTCTGTACCAGTGTCACCAGAGAACTGCCATCTGACGTATGGTATAATACCATCTGGGAGTTCTCGGCGAGTCCGTCCAGTGTACCCAGTCTCTACTGAGCACCCGTATATCATCTCTGATGTCAAACACCAATGGATATGGGATCATCCATCGCCCATCTGTATGGGTCGAGAAGGTACACGCTAGTCTACTCTGGTATATCGATGCCCTGTTTCGATACACCCACGACTAGGGACTTTGAAGGATGTATTTATAGACTACCATATTCCCTATATATGTCCCAGCATCCACTACAATATACATCCAATGTACAGTAATGGCCTCTAGGTCATACATATAACTAACAATGAATATATATATATATATATATACATATATACATGGATTATGAGGATAGTACTTGGGAATGGAGATGAGTCGATGAGATTGGGCTTGAGGCCATAAGATCGGTGATGTGATATGGTTCGTATTTGAGATACGACATGCTATTTTAGCGGGTCCTTTAGGCGTAATGTTTTCATACACACGCATCCATACATAGATGGTATCAGTATTGTACTAGACGTAGGTCAGTACCCCCAGATCATGAGATAAGGATACCAAGGGAATAAAGAGATAAATATGATATTGACCCGTACCCAGATTTAGGATGACGTATGATGGATTTACCGTACGAGGTATATTGATGATAGATCCGCACTCATGACTCGAGGATGTCATATTATATATATGGTATCATATGTGATGCTATTGAGACGGGATCACCGACTATATATGTGTGTGTGTGTGTGTGTGTGTGTGTGTGTGTGTGTGTATCGACTCAGATTTAGGTGGTTTTTCCTTACCCTTTGATTAGTCTGTAAGTCTAGATCTGTAGTTACCTGTAGACTCGTTTATATTATTTCATATTCTTTATTGTTTTGTTTATTATTCTGGTCCCGCATATTATTGTTGTTCACATCGCATTGCATGCTTTTATTGTGTTTTCATATGTTAGTATCGAAATCATGCTGTCAGTACACCAGCACCATTACCGATGATGCGTATGTTCCACATACACTTACTTGCCGGCTCACACACATCATCATCGGTAATTGCCATGTCACGTACACTTTAGAGAATATTATTTCATTGACATAGATTGTTAGCTGATAGTTTCGACATGGTATTAGCATACTTGTTTTTATATGCTAGTTTAGACATTGCATTTATTACTTGCTATTTCATGCATATTATTATTCACTGTCATGCATTTTTATTTAGGGCCAGTCCGGATTGCCGGAGTCTAATTCTTTTAAATTCATTGTTATTTATTCTCGAGATTTAGGTTTTCCATGAGATTTATGGATTTGGAGGAACCGCAAGATTTTATAAAACTGATTATCATTTTTAAAATGAAAGTTGCGGTTTTCTCATGATATGATTTAAGATTGTCCACCATGAGTTTTCTTAGCTCTTGAGCAATATCATACACCCAATTCGAGGAGTAGGAACCGTCTGTGGGTGCATGGGGGACCCAGTGCGGTACTCGGGGCAAGAAGATTGCAGTTGATCAGCGTTGAACTTGTGACAGGGGAGCATTGCTGACCGGTGATTGTATTGTGACTCGTCGGATATCCGAAGGATACCGATCGGAGTTGGGCCAGTCCGAATAGCCGGAGCCCAGGGGCCAGTCCGGATAGCCGGAGCCCCTGATATTGATATTAATTTTATTCAGATTTATGATACAGGCCAGTCCGGATAGCCGGAGCCTGAGGTTTTGAGATTTGAGGATATGGGCCAGTCCGGATAGCCGGAGCCCTAGATATTGATATTCGAGGTTACAGGTCAGTCCGGATTGCCGGAGCCTGAGATATTGAGATATTGAGATTTATGTTTTGTGTCGATGCTTGACACTGATTTCATGTTGATTTCATTGATGATACCTCGATTTATAAATATGTACAGAAATCTCACTATATTATAAAAACAGTTTCCACGTTTAGATGCATTATGTTTTCATGCATTCATACCTCATATTTACGATATATTGCTACCTGAGGCACTGACACGAGCACATGGGATTACACTTATGCATAGATGTTTACCCTTGCCATTATATTATGCTTCAGGACATATTATCACTTGAAGATATATATTATGATCGTATGACCTAAAATTAAGTCATACATTCGATTTCTGCTCTGTGATGTTTTCTACTCATGAGTTGGCAACTCACCCCCGTTGTGCCATAGTTCTTGCAGGTTTTGTCGTATAGCTTTCGTTGCGGTTTTGCTGGCACACTGCTTTCATTCCGGGTGATTGCTTTGGTAGGTGGGTTCACTTGCAACGTGACAAAAATTGTTCTTTATTTTATTCAGTTGTATCTAGTAAACTCCATCAACCAGCCTTGTATTATTTATTAGACTTAGAAGACCAGTTGTATATTCTTTCGACCTTAGAGTTGCGCGTTGTATTATTATGGTTTTCTTGTTGTTCTGAGTTTCCTTTCAATTTTGATCCTCGCCCTTTGGTGTTGTATATTATATTACTTGCGTGGTTGTGGCCGTCGATTGACGAAGAGCTAGCTCCTGCTTGGGGATGCCTTTTATCATTATATATGCTTTTATCATGTTGTACCCCGTTCAGGGCCAGTGTTTGCAAAGGAAACTCTTCCAAAATTTTCAGAAAAGACTTGATGTTTTAAAAACGCATAATTCGTCTTATGCTATTAAAACCACTCGTTTTAAAATAAGTTTCTTCTTACCTAAAATGGTTTTAGATTTCTGGGTTTTGGCTTACTTGAATTAGATGGGGTCCTATAGACTTTATATGATTCAAGGGCCAGTCATGTGCCATTTCGTGTCGTGACACTTCGTTTCCTTGATTATACATCCATTTGAGATCCTTGATTCTATTCGTTTTCATGATCATACACTCACTGATTCCGTTCCTCCTTATGATCATATATTCTTTCTGGATCCGTTGATTCATTTCATCTTTTTGATCTTTTTCGTCGATACTTGATTAAGGTTCCTATCACCATGGTTTGAGCACAGTTTGAGCTGCTGCTGGTGATACGGTCAGGGCGAGCTCGTCGTGGATGAGGACTGACCATCGTGTTTTCTGGTGACATGGGAACGTATCGATGTAGAGTGGTGTTGTGACCTCTTGTTTGAGACGAGTGTACGGTTTTGTACCGGATGATCGGGCCATTGTTAGTGGTTGCCTGTTGTGAGAGGACTGTTGATATACAACATACCTCAGAGATTGTGATGTCATCAACCGTGCAGACAGATGACCCAGCTGTTGCTGAGATTGATGTGATGTCGCTTCCAGAGCTTATAAGCTGAGATTGCTGAAGATTCCAGGCAGAGATGCGACAGGTAATATCCAGTCTATCTTGAGTTGAGAGACGAAAGTGATTCGTCAGATTTGATGCGCCAACGCAGGCCCTGTTGAGTTGAAGATTTCCAGTATGGAGAGTCTTACTCAGAGCTAGAGTAGATCGATCCAGAGATGACGTTGTTCGTCGGATGTTCCGATGTGAGATAGGTAAGCTGACCAGTTTCAGATAGAGGACCTCACCCAGATGTGTTATGAGTTGATCGAGAAGCGGATGAGTATTGAGTATTCCTCCGATGGTTGGGACGAGTTCCCGAGGACGTGTTCGGCTAAAGATCTTCTACAAAGTGATGAAGATACCGAGTCCGTGATTTCGAGTCCGTGCGAGAGATTCCGGATTGTTTGTCGCCGAGAACATTTGCACTACACTGATAGCATGACATGATGTCAAAGTGGACGATAATAAGAATGAGTAGAATAAGTGGTTCGTGCGTTTTGCTGACGAGCTGTTGTTACTCCCCGTCGAGATTAGAGATCTGATATGTGTGCAGAGGCGTTGGGATATGGCTAATTCCTTAGAAAATGTTATGCTGAGAACGCAGATGTCCAGAAAGCGAGAAAAGATTTGTAAGTGTACCAGCCTCCGTACAGTTCGGTATAGGCAAGATCGGAAGAGACCTTGAGCCAGTTCCTTCCAGGACACTGTTGCGATGAGATTGCACCGAGGATCAGTTGTGTCACGTGTATTCAGAGGGCCAAAGGCCGACGACAGTGACGTGCTGCTTTATGAGTGATCATACTAATTGGCCGAGAGATGACCTGAGGAGTGCCAGAGCGGAATCGTTTCCGCTAGCACACCTGACCAGGAAGATGAGCCGATAGAGTGCGAGATTGGTAAGCCACATAAAAATAAGGACCCAGAGACAGAAGATGCCAGACTGTGAGCAGGAGACAAGCGGATGTTCTTGCTCTACCAGTTTGGACGCACCGACTTTTTTTGACATTGTAGTAGGTGTACCTCAATGTCATTTATTGCGATTTGCGTTTGTGATCCGAGTATCACGCTTATATCGCTGGGATTTGAGTTTTGATGATTGAGTTTCAAGATATTGTTTCGTGCACCAATGGCTGCACCTGCTGGGTATTTACATTTTTGTGCATAGTTATTGCACTTGATATATTTTATACACCGTGGTGTTGATGTCGATTTTGTGCTTTAGCTGCACATGTTTATGATTTCCTGTATTTCCTATGGTTGATTTGATTTGTTCGTGGGGTACGCACTCGATTTGATTTCTGCACTCGTTGATTTCTGCACTCGGTATAGATCATATATGCTTGCAGTGCATTAATACGTGTTTTGTGCACGCGGTTGCACACGTTTATGATTTGATATTTCGTGCACTAGATGTACAAGATTTGATATTTCGTGCATTGGATGCACTAGATTTGGTTTTTCGTGTACTAGATGCACCCGATTTGTATTTTGTGCATTTGTTGCACCAGATTCGTATTTCATGCCTTTGTTGCACTAGATTGTATTTCGTATATTGGTTGCACCGGATTTATACTCCGTGCCTTGGTTGCACCCGATTTATGTCTTGAGCATTTATGTTACCGGGTGTTTTACGGACCTGACATGCTAGGGTCGGATTTTGCGCATATTAGGCGCTTGGTATTGGATTTTGTGCGCATAGGATGCATTTGAGTGAGATCTTACTCGTGCATGTTGGATGCCCTTGATTTCGATTTTTATTCGTGCATGTGGGATGCACTTGATTTCGATTTCGTTTGTGCATAACGGATGCACTTGATTTGGACTTTCGCGCACGTTGGGTGCCTGATGTGATTTTGTGCACACCTGATACACTCGATTTGGGTTTTTTGTTCTTGCATGTTAATTGCACTGGATCGAGATTTTCGTGCACTGTAGATGCTCTAGTTGTTGTTGTCGTGCATACCAGTTGCATTGGACAGATGCTTTCGTGTACACCCATTGCACTTAGTTTTGCTTTCGTGCATACTGTGGCACCTATATTTAGATTTGATTTCGGTGCACACCAGACGCACGTGATTGTTCGATACGCCTTTTGAGGCTGATTTTGCTCTTGAGCCCTTTGTTTTCATGATGGGTACTGTATTTTGTAGTAGCCTAACAGGACTAATCGGATGACAATACTTGAGTACTTTGCATGCATTAAAAGTTTACCAAGAGGTTTTCAAAAAGGAGCTATAGTCTCGCTATTTCTTATGTGTCCACGAGTGACATGAACGTTTACAAAGGAAAACCTTTTTGGATATTTTAGAAAGGGTGGAACGCATATTTTGAGCAAAAAATATATGAAAGTATATTATTACTTTACAAATGAGCGTCCGTCACTTGTACCGTAAGTTACACATCACACGGCGATTCAGAAAAAGATTCTGCATATGTTATTTCAGTTTTTGGAGATTTTTCAAAAAGGATGTGTACTATATACATATTATAGCTTTGCTTAGTGTATATTGGGTTTTAGTAGTGGATTTCGAGATCTGTATCTCCATTGTGACTCCGATGATATGCGTGCAAGTCTGATGATTTGCATGACGCTTGACGGAGTTCGGTTTTTGAGTTTTCGCACTCATTTTCCGGTGCACAGGATGCGCTGTGGTATTTCTGTATCTTTTGTGATTTCGGAGCCCCATGGATTTGAGCTGATTATTGAAATGTTTTAGAAATTGGGGGTTTAAATTTAAATTTGGGGACCGAATTTATTTAAGGGGGGAAGATTGTAATATTTCAGAAAATATAAAATATTATTTTTGGAATTTAATATTAAAGTAATATATTTTGCAAAAACTACCGATTTGCGAATTTGGGTTTTCGTAAAATGGTATATATATAAATTTATGAAAATCTGTAAGTTTTGATTTTGGCCAAATTCCTTTTTTGATTTTTGGCCAAATTCCTTCATTTTTTGGCCAATTTTCATTCTTGTGCTGGCCAATACTTTCCCTGCCAACTCGTGGCCATTCCTTTTTGGACTATGGACTTTTAGTGAGGTGGCTTGGAGTGGGTGAAGTTTTAATTAAGGCATGGGCTTTGTTGGTGACTCACTTTAGCTTTAATTGTTTTTGTTTTGGATAAAGATTTTTTGGTGTTGGAGATTTTTGAGGGGTGAGGTGGCTGAGTGTGCTGTGGATTGATGGTGGGGGGATTAATTCATGGAGAATTTTTCTTTCTTTATTTATGGATGATCACAAGACCTCACCACTTGGAAAGGAAATCCCTAGAAAAGAAATTTTGGAGGCCGAGCATAATTTTGGTGGCCGAGCACAATTGTGTGTGGGTGCTCATTTTTTTTTCTTCCTAGAAAATTCTTTGCTTACATCTCCTTGGCAACTTCAATTTACCATCACCCAATTTATTGGGTGCCTTGATACAAAGTATCCTACACTCTCTCTATTTCATTCTTGGACATCTCGGCTAGCAAACTTCTTGTCCGAGTTGCTTCAGTTCGAAGCGGGAGCCCGTATTAGGATTCCTCGACGTGTGTCCTCTTGACGAGCGTGATCGAAGAGAGAATTTCGTCGAGGCAGCCGCAACTTGCTAAGGACTGAGATTGAAGACCGAAGGACACGGATCGATCGGTATAATTTCTTATACCACTTTACAGTTTACTAGTATAGGGTTATTGGTACGATTGGGAGTTTTTGCGTGGCGGTTTTCATAAATAGCGACCCTAGTTAGGGTTTTGGCTATGTTATCCGGTATTTGGATTTCTTGGTTTTGCGACTGGATATTGTATTTGGTCGTTGGACATTTGTAGGTCGACGACGAGGGTTGTTTGGTTGTTTTGCATGCGTAGGCTATAGGTTCTAATCTATGATTGCACCGCGTGCCGTATTTGGATTTCTGAAATTGATGTTAATAGCTTTGCAATTTCATATTGATTTTAGGTACCTTCTCGTGGATTTCGAGACGACGAAGCGCATCGACTATGGCTAAGCGAGGAGTTTAGCAGGTGAGTAGATTTATATCTACGGGGGAAGTCGGGTGGATGGCGTATAGCACCCCCGCAAACATTGATATGGAATATCGTTTGATGATTTTATCCTGATAAATGATATGCGACGGACATAATTGTAGGATTTACAAACGATAATATGATAGAAGTTGATGCTAATGGATATATTGACATATGAGAATATGAAATGATAAGTGAATCATGATGGCTACAAATTGAAAGAGAACAAGTGTGACGTTTATATAATGTGATGCGAGATACTAATGTGATGAACGAGTATACGATGTGATATGATGACTTAGTGTGATATGTCATTTTATGGATTCGAGTCGATATGAGATTGTTGATACCTTTGTCGGTCCCCTGATACGAGATGGACATGGATGTGACCTGAGAGATAAGTACTTTTATATGGATAATGTTTTGCATATTGAGTGATATGCCGTACGAGACTTAGATCCGTACCCCGTTGTTGTATAGGTTGATAGAATCCCTATTTGTTTAATGCTGTCGTACGATAGATTTCCGTATGCGATGAGTTTTATCTGTTGATTTATCCATACCCTTGTTTAGAGGATGCCGTACGATGGATTGTACCGTACGTAATGTTGTAAGGCTGGATGCCGATTGATAGATTCACCGACTCGGTCATGTTAGATACGTATACCTTATAGCATTTAGTTCATGATGTGCATTATGCTGCATTCATATTATTCTCATTGCATTTCATATACTTGTGTTAGTACACTTACACCATTATCGATGATGCGTATGTTACACTTACACATATTGCCGGCTCACACACTTCATCATCGATAATTGCTATGTCACTACACAGTAGAACTGCTACATCATGCTATGATATACCTGATATGCTCACATCACTATGTCATGTTGCATGATATACTTGCTACATGTACATGTACCTTGTGCATACATACTGACATGTACACCCACATATCTTACTATAGCTGCATATACCCCTTAGTGGTATTTTATTGACATGTGATTTGGAGACATTGATTTTTGTGCTATTGCACTTCTGAAATGCATCATACATACTTGCTTACATGTAGATACTTATCTTGTTATAGTTACATATACACCTCATATGATGCTGCACTTGATTTCGGAGTATTTGGGAACCGCATGATATATTTAAAACCGGATTCATTTAAAAGAGCGGTTTTTCCTTAATATGCTTATATTGCTGTTTTATGTTGCATATATCAGTTTTCATGGATTTACGCATTGAGATATGGATTTCATGTGATTTATGGATTTGAGAACCGTGGGGGTGTTTCAAGAAACTATTTATTGTTTGAAAACCCGGTTTCTCTTGATATGATATTTCAGTGCGTTCACCATGAGATTTCTCGGTTCTGAGATTTGTGACATATACCCGATGCGAGGAGTTAGAGTAGGCCGTGTATGAGTACATGGTAGAGTCCGGTATGGTTCCCCTCGGCAAGAATTTCGCAGATGATGGTGATGAGCCTGGAAGGCTAGGCAAGTACCTACCGGTGATAGTATTTGGACTCGGCAGTTATCGTGGGAATACCGACCGAAGTGATGTATAGACATGACATCAGGGCCAGTCGTGGGGACGGCGCCTGAGCCATGAGGATTTACGTGTCGATGCTAGACACGGGTTTCATGATGTTTCGAGTATCGAGGTTAGACACTCAGGTTCCCATGATTTTGTTGTGTCATTAATGGACACACATTCTTTGATATCCTCATATTTACCTGCATATGATTTTATGATATTTATATGCAGGAGTTATTATGTCAGTGGATTGACACATGGACGAGATCCATTGCATACATGCATTGATTATATTGTTGGACGAGATCCACCAGCATACATGCATTGATTATATTGTTGGATGTTATCCACTTGCTGATAGGCATTTTTTTATGTGTTGGCACATATGCAGATACGGTCACCCTAAATATCATAGTATTACCTTTATGATATAGTTGACCTAGGAATCATTGTTTATTTCGATTTCTACCAGATGATGTTTTTCTGTTCACGAGTTGACAATTCACCCCCGTTGTGCCACAGTTCTTACAGGTTAATCGCAGGGATCAGTAGCGGCATCGCTGGCACATAGTTGTTTTGGGTGATTTGCTTTTGGTAGGTTGTACTTTTGGATCATGCCACTCTTGTATTATTATTTCTATTGTATCTAGTAAATTCCATCAATTCAGAAACTAGAAAATTGTATATGTAGCAGATTTAGAAGACTTGTAGTTGCGAGACTTGAGCGAGGGGTTTTATGTTCGCTTTTGGGGTTGATGTCTTGCTTTACTTTATTTCCTTATGTAGATCTTTGCCGTTGGGCGTCGTATATTTATGCTTGTGGTAGTTGTTTCCACCGTTGGGCATGATTTGCTCCCGTTTGGTAATGCTTTATTTTATTCTGTGTTGTACCCGTTTTCGGGGTTAGTTTTTCCAAGGGAGGTGCTGCCCAAATTTTTAAAAAAAAAAACAAAACATGATTTACTATACTTTTATTTCAAAGCATCACCTCTTTATTTCTTAAAAAGGTTTAGATTTCTGGGTTTCAGCTTACTTGAATTACGTTACGCCTGTAGACGTTGTTAGTTGTATGTATGCCCTAGAGGATAGTATTGTACAGATGATGTATATTATATTGGATGCTTGGACATATATAGAGAGGACTTTCTTACTCAATATGATAGTATGCTATCTGGTTGCTCTTTATCTTAACATGTATACTTGTCTCTTTATACTGTCCTATAGTTACATGTTGGTAAAGCCCTTAGCATGTGTACTTGACTACCTGGACTATGATACGGATCATACTAGTGGGGACATGGTAGTCCATAAGTACATCCATCAAGGCCCCTAGTCGTGGGTGTATCGAGATGGGGCATCGATATACCAGTGTAGACCAGCGTATACGCTTCTCGACCCATGAGATGGGCGATGGATGATCCCATATCCATTGGTGTTTGACATCAGAGATGGTATACGGGTGCTCAGTGGAGACTGGGTACACTGGATAGACTCGCCGAGAACTCCCAGATGGTAGTATACCTCACGTCAGATGGCAGTTCTCTGGTGACACTTATGCAGGTTAGTCTGTAGACCCGAGATCGTCATATAGTCTTGTGTGATTCCCACTGTGCTTTGATTTCCACCTTACCACGTCCATGAGGGCGTGCAAAACGGTGGTTTTTGGGTACAGTCCCGAGTCACATGGAGGCAATGAGCGATAGGAGGGGTTTCGTCTCTCCCGGTATTGGGGGTTGATGTTGCGCTGTGCTCGATTGGCCATAACAGGGAAGTCCCTGGCCAGGGCTGATTTAGAGATTTACTGGTAAATGTTACCAGTAGTTTCTCGACCCGTTATGAGCCTCATATCGGCACGACTTATCGGTTATTGGGGTCTGACGTTTACCATCCCTAGACTTGATATGCGACATATCAGGCGAGGAGACCGGACTGTACGGGAAGTGTTACCGGCAGGCTTTTACAGGGGTTGGAGCGGGCTTGCTTGCTGATCTTCTGATCGCTCAATACCTGGGTAGTCGTTACGTCCAGCTAGTACCGCTGACAGCTTGTGGGTGCTTGATGTGATCATCACCTACTGCCGGCGTATTGACGAGTCTTTAGAGTCCTACATAGAGGTTTTACTGGCTCAGGCAAAACGAAATAGGAGCGCATATGTGATTTGTGCGGGACCGAGAATAATGCATGTATGAGATACCGTATTCTATTCTCGCGACTTTCTGTATCGCTCGGTTATATATATGATATAGCCGGGTTATCGAATCAAGTGTTGATTCAATAAGTCGATACATTGGATGTTAGTCGGTTATATGTGATATGACCGGATTATTAAGTCAAGTGTTGATTTAATAATTTATTGTATAATTGTATATTTGATATACTAGTTTACATTAACTGACACATGTTCACTTAGGGTTTTTTCTTACATGTACACAACATTACTATATATATGATATATATTAAAATGTGTTATCATTTTGTAACATGGTTGATGATACATCATCCATGGGTGTGTGAGACTTACCCTAAGCTAATTTTTAGTTTGGGTTTTAATATTTAAAGTAAATACAAAATCAAGTGGAGGATTAGAAAATGCATGAAGCTTGTGGAAGCTTGTGGATGTATTGACTAATTCAATTTGAGTTTGTATTTTACTATGGATATTTATTAACCCAACCATAACAATTAGCCTAGGGTTAAGTCTTGATTTGTATGTCAAAACCTATCTATAACCGCAATCAAGAACGGCGTCGCATGAAGCTAGCCGGTGAGTACGGGTCGGTCCACAGGGATGTTGTGAATCTCCTAGTCGCGCTAACGAGTTAATTCCGAAGGGTGTTCGGATTGATTATTAAATCTAAAAACCTAATTATTCTATACTATGATTATCTAGATCTAGTTTTGCTAGGGCTAGGTTTAGGGATGGTTTGGAAATGCGGGTAAATCTCAATGCTTTCTATACCCGAATGAAGATCTATAAGGAGTTATGGTAATTATCAATAAAGGGGATTAGATCCATTCAGGAAGGGGTTCCTTCCTCTAGGTTCTTGTCCTTCCTTTAGAGATCCTTACCCTAACCTCCATGGAAAACGCGCGCAACCGGGCTTTTATACTGCGGTATCACCGCTACCTCGAGGGATAGGGTGTCATAGGGCGCAGTGTGTGCGTGTATGCATGGAGTCCTATTGAAAATATATTATGGGTAAGAAAGGGATGAGAGATCTCATCTCTCAAAATCCTTCCCCAAAGCTAACTCTAAACAATTTATCTACGGCAAGGAATTAAATCTATCTAGGGCAAAGAATTGAAATCTGAACTAGAGCAAGGAATTAAATCTACTTACAGGTGCTCTCTCCAATCATCAACGCAGGGTTGTCAGATCTGAATTCATGAACTGAAAAGAAACACCGATGCTCTCCATAAAGAATTCTGAATTTATTATTAAAAGGAGGCATAAAGTTTTACAATGATTAGAGTTCCTATTTATAAAGAATAGGAAACCCTAGGGTTACATTTGTTTCGCATGTCTGAAATTACAAAAATTGCCCTTAGGAAATCTTTTCAGAGCCGCAAACGAATTTTGGTAAAATTTTTCGAAGCACGGGCACCAGACGGCCGCGGAACCGCGGCAATGGCAGGCTTGGGCCGCGGTTCCGCGGCCCATTGGTGAGATCACCTCCTGAAACTTCCAGTGCTGACTTCTGGCTTTTTGGGGTCTCTGTTTATGTATGTCCTTTTCCATTTGGGCTTCTAGGTTGGTTCCAGATTTCCAGTGAACAATTTGCCATGGATTTTTAACCGTTCTCTTTATATTTTTAGACCTTGAGTTGCCTTGTTAATTGTGAACTGTCTTTCGATGTAGGCTTGACTAAGATCCTCCCATTTGTTGGTCAAAAGTCCATATTTTCATCGTCTTTACATCGTTTTCACTGTTTCCTGTCCAAGAACCTGTAACTTGTAACATGTAGCAGACATGCGTCAGAAGTACCTGTTTATTTATAAAAAGAATAAGAATGGGGAATATAATAATGCAATATTATGGTGTGAACAAATACCCCCAAACTTATCTTTTGTTCGTCCTCGAGCAAACTTATTTTTATTCACTAAAATCCTAACCGCACTTTCACAGGGAAACGCGATTGCACTGAGCACGTGCAACAAGCCGTTAAACCTCTAGGTGTCCCTAGTAGGAGGAGTGTTGTCTCCTGAGGGTTTTCAGCGGATACTACCCACAAAATCCTATCAATTTGGCCTTTCAACTTTTGTTTTCCAATTAGGTTTCCTAATAAAGAAATCTATTATCGTCGACTCGTAAATTATCCACCCATATTCTTCATGCTTCCTCATCATTTAACTTAAGATTATATATGTTCTATAGATTTACTTAGCTTTCGGCATCTCTTAAGTTTTCCTTCTAGGGTTCAATCTCCACTTAGGAATTTCTATCAACTCTACTAAACATACAAGTTCTATTCTTCACTCCTTTCTCTCACCTAAACTCCAATCACATATCCCCACGTGTGTGTATAAATTACCCCTACACTTGGAAATTCAAATCAAGCAATCATACCCTTGTCCGTTGTCCAAAGCACTTATTAATTGGTGAATTTAAATGAATTTTGCTTACACATCCTTCATGCGATCGATAATACTTCTTGAGGTGCCAACAACCGATTACCAGATATGTTTGCACTTTTAAAGCGTAATTCCTAGTCTTGCAACACTCAAGACTTATAGCAGTGACTCCCAAACCAGTTGGTCTAAAGCACTAGGTGATGAAGCACCCTCGCTAAATATTTTTCTAGTTTTGCAGCCTTAAGTAATCACAAAAACCAGTGTTAATTTTTTTATCTTTATTCACTTTTTTTTCCATTGTACTAAGGACTTTAGACAAGAGCATTTCAAGGTCTCTTCTACTATTCCAAGTTTCAAGGTGCGTGATTGTGCAATTTGTAGGGTATACATTTTCAAAATCTAGACTTAAGCTAGGAACTATTTTTCAAACTTATACTCTAATAAAAACATCAATACTTTTCCTTCGTTTCGACTTAGCCCAAGAAGTGAACCCAAAATTTGCCTATTTCTAAATAAACTACAAGGCATATAATTTCTACTGTTAAATTTTAAGGAATGTTATTTTTAGGGTTTTTAATTTACTAAGTCTAAGATCTAGTTGTTCCTAGCCAGTTAACCTATTTGTCAAACTCAAGTCAAATAAGCCAAAATTGAATACATTAATTTTTATAATTTTTGAAATTTTTCAATTTTTATGGATTTTCAAATAAGTATGCAAATGCAAAAATATGTACAAATGAATGCGAAGGAAGAAGACGTACCGAGCATACCCCCAAACTTGAACTTGACAGTGTCCTCACTGTCATACTAAACCAAGAGGGTCAAAATATCGGCACTTCCCTGTTTATTTATTTACAATTTTTTTTTATTTTTTTAATGTTTTGAATTTTTTTTTTATTTTTTTATAGAAAAAGAAAACAAAATATATATACATATATACAACAAGGTTCCCCCCAAACTTAAGCTTGGCCTTACACAAGCCAAAGGTCAGCACCAACCATTCAAAAATCTTATCGAGGTAATGGTACAGTTGGTGCAAGAATGGGGTGGAAAGAAGAGAAATGAGAAACACGCGAGACCGTGTGGAAAGAAGAATGGAAGATGGTCTCGGCGGAGGAGAAGAATGGCGGAAAGAAGAAAGAATTAGAGTACGATCTTGAGGGTGTAAATTGAGTGAATAAATTAGCGCAATTTGTGATGACCGATGTGTTAAAAGCGATTGCGCTAACCTATCAACCCGTCGTGCAATGGGATCAAATCCCTCAAGATTCGCAAGAAAACATGGGTACGCCGAACTTGGTGAAAGCGTAACGGTCACTTGCACGGTCGGAACAATAGGAAGGAGGGAGGGTGATATAACAGTCAAAGGTTCAGGAGGCTGAATTGGAAAATCCGATACATTAAACAAAAATGGTTCAACCTCAATATTATCCTCAAAACTCTCCTCAATATTAACCTTATAATTTTCCTCAAAATTCAACTCATCCATGCCATTATCATCAAAGTCAGGACGCATATGAGATTCGGGAGGGACATCTAATAACTCGGGATGATGATTTGAACATAAAATTTCAATCAAATCGACAGGTTCATCATCCGAAATATTCCCGTCGTCTATATCCTCAATCAAGTGAAAATTAATTTCTTTAGATACCTCATCAAAAGCATGGATATGTATCGATTTAGGTTCTAGAGTGGAGGTGTAATGGTCGAAAGGATTAAGTGTGGTTTCACTCGAACGGGGTTCTTCACAATTTGGCAAATCAAGCACTAAAAAATCACACAACTCATTTTTATTTTCAACTGGTGAACTATGTAGGGCAATCGATGGAAAACAGGAGTTGTGGGCTTCAATTGGGTAAGAGTAGGTTTGATTTGAAAATCCTCACATTCTCACTCTGTCCAACCGTCTCCTTATGCATTGAAAAATTTGGAGCTAGCGGAAAACTAGCTACCGGTTCAGCAGGTTGCATAAGGGCGGCCACGGACGCTTCCACATTCCAAGTCATTTTGCTTGTTGCTGTGATATACGCCTCCAACGACTCTTCCAAACTAGACTTAGGTGGTGAGGGGGTTTCGGTGAATGATTAAAAATGGTGTGGATATGCAAAACTCCCAACATGCTGTGTAGAAACAGTGTCTAGTGAAGGTGGGAAGGTCGGGTAAGACTGGTAGGAAGTGGGTGATTGGATAGGGGTAGGGTCAACATATGGATAAAAAGGTGAATAATCGTGTGGATCCCTAGAACTAGATGAGTGGAGAGGGGTGAAAGATCGGCTATGAGATGGAGCAATATGCTCAGCAATGGACATCGGCCTAAGAGTGACAGAAGGACTTGAAGAAGTGGTATCAACATATGTAGGTGGTAAAGGTTGACTTGGTTGATACAAAGTGGGTTGAAAAGTCAAACTGTTTCTCCTAGATGCCTCAATTTGATCTTTCAAAGATTTTTTAGGCAAGGAAGGATCGTCTTTAAATTGACCGAACAAATTGACGTATGACGCAAAATTAGGTTCGGGATACCAAAGTTCGGCTAATGATTTATTGTGTGGGGTACCCATGTTAGAAGAAGGGGAAAAGAAAGAAGGTTGGGTGGTGGTGCAAGGATTTATTTGCGGCAAAAGTTTGCAAGTTCTCTAATAAAAATTTTCCTTTTTCTTTTTCTTTATTTGAAAATTGTTGCAAAAAGATTTTTAATAAAAGATATGCAACAGAAAAATATTACTTATAATCAGTTATTATTTTAAGCATATCACAAAGAATCTTTATTTGGAAAAAATTGTTGCAAAAAGATATTCAAGAAAAGATATGCAACAAAAAAAATTACTTACAATCAATTTCTATTTTAAACTAGGTGCAAAAATCTTGCACAAGATTTGTTATATGGAAGGGAATATATTTTATAGCTCACAGAATCCTGCAAGAATTTCCAGAAAAGATATTTCAAAATATACAGAGAAGAAACAGAGGAACTTACAGAGCAAATTTGGACAAATGTTGCCACCAAACGGCAGCTTTTCCGCGGCCAAACAGGGGGTCCCACCGCGGTTCCGCGGTTCTCTAGCAGGCACGGTTCCCAAAAAAATTTCTCACGTGCTAACTCATCGAGGTGGCCGCGGTTCAGCGGTACAAAGTAGGTTTCGGCGGCGGAAACGCGGCACGATGGGGGGTTCAAATCTCCAGAAAAATTCCACTGTTCTGCTGTTCAAAATCTCTTCTGTTCCGATATCCCGTTTTCTGTTTCTCATTCTGGAAATTTTCAGATTCGTCTCGATTGTTCCTGCAAGATTCAAACAACAAAGTACCCTTTCCAAAAAAATAAAAAGTGATATATTTTTATATTTTTTGGATTTTTTAGATTTTTATGATTTTTTAATTTAAGATTAACACGAAATCGCAAAAAGGAAAGTTCTACGCCATCCCCGGCAACGACGCTATTTGATTTGTATGTCAAAACCTATTTATAACCGCAATCAAGAACGGCGTCGCATGAAGCTAGCCGGTGAGTACGGGTCGGTCCACAGGGATGTTGTGAATCTCCTAGTCGCGCTAACGAGTTAATTCCGAAGGGTGTTCGGATTGATTATTAAATCTAAAAACCTAATTATTCTATACTATGATTATCTAGATCTAGTTTTGCTAGGGTTAGGTTTAGGGATGGTTTGGAAATGCAGGTAAATCTCAACGCTTTCTATACCCGAATGAAGATCTATGAGGAGTTATGGTAATTATCAATAAAGGGGATTAGATCCATTCGGGAAGGTGTTCCTTCCTCTAGGTTCTTGTCCTTCCTTTAGAGATCTTTACCCTAACCTCCATGGAAAACGCGCGCAACTGGGATTTTATACTACAGTATCACCGCTACCTCGGGGGATAGGATGCCGTAGGGCGCAGTGTGTGCGTGTATGCTTGGAGTCCTATTGAAAATATATTATGGGCAAGGAATTAAATCTATCTAGGGCAAAGAATTGAAATCTAAACTAGAGAAAGGAATTAAATCTACTTACAGATGCTCTCTCCAATCATCAACACAGGGTTGTCAGATCTGAATTCATGAACTGAAAAGAAACACCGATGCTCTCCATAAAGAATTCTGAATTTATTATTAAAAGGAGGCATAAAGTTTTACAATGATTAGAGTTCCTATTTATAAAGAATAGGAAACCCTAGGATTATATTTGTTTCGCATGTCTGAAATTACAAAAATAGCCCTTAGGAAATCTTTTCAGAGCCGCAAACGAATTTTGGTAAAATTTCTCAAAGCACGGGCACCAGACGGCCACGGAACCGCGGCAATGGCAGGCTTGGGCCGCGGTTCCGCGGCCCATTAGTGAGATCACCTCCTGAAACTTCCTGTGCTGACTTCTGGCTTTTTGGGGTCTCTTTTTATGTATGTCCTTTTCCATTTGGGCTTCTAGGTTGGTTCCAGATTTCCAGTGAACAATTTGCAATGGATTTTTAACCGTTCGCTTTGTATTTTTGGACCTTGAGTTGCCTTGTTAATTGTGAACTGTCTTTCGATGTAGGCTTGACTAAGATCCTCCCATTTGTTGGTCAAAAGTCCATATTTTCATCGTCTTTACATCGTTTTCACTGTTTCCTGTCCAAGAACCTGTAACCTGTAACATGTAGCAGACATGCGTCAAAAGAACCTGTTTATTTATCAAAAGAATAAGAATGGGGAATATAATAATGCAATATTATGGTGTGAACAAGTCTCTACAAGAGTTAGTATATGATACTCACTCACCATGGTTAGCCTTCTCACTTGATCATTATCCACATTCTTTTCTTTGGTTCATCTTCTTCTTTGAGCAAAAGAAAAAGCTTGCTAGGGTTTTGAAAAAAGAGTGAAACTTTGTGAGAAATAAAATTCTAAAGAGAACCCACTTTCTATTTCTCCATCCTCTGCTAGACTTGCACTTTAGTTTAGGCTGTTTGCTTCACTAATTCTCAAGTTAGTGAAGTAGAAGTTTGAGTTGGCATCCCCTCGACGTAGATCATCTTCGGCTTCGAAGACTTCAAGCAAGCACGTGTCTTTCGCCTCGTGAAGCCATGCAAGGGTCCGGGAGAACCACGATCACAGTGAAGAGACTTCAACAAGGAGCTAAAGAAGTGAAGGACCGATCTACAAAGGTTGTATTTCATTTTCACTTAGTCGTAAAGTTGTTTACTTGCTATATGATTCGCCTAATCTCTAGTATACGATCTTGCTTAGGGTTGTTCGGCACATAAAAATTTGATTTTGGCATGGTCGATGCATTGTAGAGCCTTGTTAGCATGCCTAGTAACCCTACAGTGGTATCAGAGCCAAGCTAGCGGATTAGGCGATGTGTTAACGAAGTTAAAACTCCGAACGAACCCGTACACGTTAAAATGAACCCCTCTCTGTACATTTTTTAAAATCTGTGTTTTTTTAGTATTAAAAATACCTAAAAAATTCAGTAGGGTTTTCTAAGAATTGTGGTGAAAAACGATAGCATGTTCCGTACAATCCACCGCGGAACCGCGGCCGTACCCTGCTTAGGCCGCGGTTCCGCGACCGTACAGAGGAACTATGATATCATTTTTATACTGTAATTTCTTTTTCTGTAATTGCTATTTTATGGATATTTTTATTCTAACTCAAGTGTTGAGTATTTTGAGGTTTATTTTGTAATCGTCGATTCGATCAGAGAATTTAATTTTATTCTGTTATTCCGGATAATTTAGAAAGTATTAAAATGTTCGAACGGATATCATTAACACAATTTTTCCCGGCACGAAAAACATTGAAGTGTTGAATTTTTCTCGGGATTAAATCTTTCGGAAAAACGTGCATGTGACGCAATGGACCCTCTAGAAGACAACAAACCTTAACTCGATTATGTGACCGTCTTGAACTGCCTTTTGAACCTTAGGGTTTGGGGCAGTACGGCGTGCCACACGTGAGGCGTTGGCTTGACCCTTCTACGGCTGGACCGTAGCTACTGTGACGTATTCTGGAATTTTTGAACTCCGCTCAAGTGTTGAGCTTGAAATTCCACGTTGCCCACCCCGGTGCATGCGGGGAGGTGGAAACGTTATGAAAAATCGGATTTTTACAACACTAGGCAAAATGGACTATGCAAAAGGAGGGATCTTTGCTAAACAAAACTAACTACGAAAGCTAAAAGAGTTAGCTACTCGGAAAATGGGTTATACCTAGGTCTTCAAGTCCTTCTCTTCTTGCTCCTTAGAGTGGAAAGAACGGGTTCTCCTTGTCGCCTTCTCTTGCCGAAGAAAGATCCACCCGAGGGCCTCTACCTTTGGCTCCAACCTCAAATTAGAAGTAACTAAGGTGCTTGGTGGGCTAAACCTAGGACCTTAGAAAGAGTAGAGAGTAATTTTGAAGGTTTTATCTCAAACTCAAATGGTTCTCAACTCATGTGAGGGGAGAGCTAGAGAGAGAGGAAGAGGAGGAGAGAGAATGGTTATGAGAGAATGAGAATAGTTTTTACAACCATAACAATATATGTGAATTATCTAATTAATAATATTAATCCAAAATGAAAAAGGTGATGGTTGGTTTGATGATACCATTATCATATCACATTAAATGTTTTTTGCAAAGATCAAAGAGCATCTTTGGAGTGTAATGATGATGGTCAATGTTTCAACCATGGTCAACAAGTCAACCAAGGTCAACAAGTCAACAACCCTAACCATGACACAATTTCATTTAATCAATATTATTAATTGATATTTCACATGTCCATTAGGGTTTGGAAAAAAAACAACTGTCAACTGTGCATACACACCCGTTCCGAAACCCTAATGAAAATCCTCTTTCTCCGCCTCAATCAACTGTGCATACACACCCGTATCCGCGTTCCGAGGAAAACGAATACAATGAGATAAAACCAATCCTAAATCATATACTAGGATCCGGCTTAAACCAAAGCCCGCTATTACAAGCTGTCCGGACACCAAACGTGCACAAGTGTGCGGATGTGAACGAACCCCGTCGCAAAACCATGTGACCTCTACTCATTTTGCCTAAAGGCGAATAACCCTCTGTGTGGGACTCTAAAGACTCGACACTACGCTGGCAGTGGGTTTAACTACAGACCGCAAGTGGCACTGGCTGTACGTAACGGTCCCCAGGTAGATGTCGATAAAAAGACTGACGAGGTAAACCCATCTGAACTCCTACTGAGTCTGAATGTGACAGTCTCCGTACAGTCCGGTCTGTTCGTCTAAGAACATCGCATGGCGGGCCTAGGGGGCGATAAACGTCAGTCCCCTACTAGCGGTACAAGTCGTGTCGGAGTGTAGCCCAGAACACCTGAGATAACACTGGAAACCTACCAGTCTATCTCGCTTGCCCTGGCCAGGGACTTTGTGTAATGGCTTTCCTAGACACAGCACGATATCAACCCCCAATACTGGGAGAGACGAATCCTGTCTAACCGTCACTGCCTCCAAGTGCTTCGGGACTGCACCCAAAAACTACCTGTTTGCACGACTCCTTTGAGCCGTGGTAGGGTAGCAATCAAAGTGCAGTGGGACCACACTCGAGGCGAAGTGACAGTGTCAAGTCAACGGACTAAGCTGTACTCATGTTACCTGGGAACTGATAACTGACGATAGGTATAATACCAACCAACAGTTCTCGACGAGTCCTGTGCAGTGTACTCGTAACCTAACGAGCACCCGCATACTATCCCAAGTACGATGTACTGACGGCTATGGGACAGACCATCTCCTAAGCTGGGATGAGAAGCGCATACGCTAGTCTACTCCGGAGTATCGATGCCCTGTCTCGATAGTCTTACGACTAGGGACCTGCATAAGGATGTGCTTGTGGATTACCCAGCCCCCACGAGTGTGACTGCCATCACAACGCTGGTAATCAAGCAAAAATCCTAAGGGCTCCACTAATGTGCTACTATTTTGAGCAAGATTGTTAATACAAGGTGAATATCCCAAGCTTCCATCAAGTAATATACATACTAATAAGATACAGTAATGGCCTCTAGGGCATATACACTAACAATCTCCCACTTGCACTAAGGCCATGTACTGGCGTATCGAAGACCTATCATCTCGATCAGCCGCTCGAACTGAGTCTGGGGTAAGGCCTTTGTGAATGGATCAGCAGTGTTATCTTCCGTAGCAACTCTCCGAACCTCGATCTCTTGGCGACCCACGATCTCCCTGATCAGGTGATACCGCCTCAAGATGTGTCTGGACTTCTGATGGGACCTGGGTTCCTTCGCTAAAGCTATAGCGCCGTTGTTGTCGCAATACAGAGGTACTGGATCAACAATGGACGGAACCACCTGAAGTTCTGTTAGGAACATCCTTATCCAGACGGCTTCTTTTGCGGCATCTGCTGAAGCGATATATTCCGCTTCCATCGTCGAGTCAGCAACGGTTTCCTGTTTGGAACTCTTCCAACACACCGCCCCTCCATAGAGGGTAAAGACATAACCCGACATGGACTTGGAATCATCCTTGTCACTCTGGAAGCTGGAGTCAGCAAAGGCCTCGATCTGGAGGTCCTTTCCGCCATACACCAAGAACATCTCCTTAGTCCTTCTCAGGTACTTGAGAATGTTCTTTACCGCTATCCAGTGTTTCTCCCCAGGATTTGACTGATACCGGCTTACTACACTCAGTGCATAAGCTACATCCGGTCTGGTAAACAACATCGCATACATTATAGAGCCTACCGCAGAAGCGTAGGGTATAATAGACATGCGATCCCTTTCCAAATCAGTCTTGGGAGACATCTCTTTGGAGAGGGTAATCCCGTGACAAGCCGGTAGATTACCGCGCTTGGAATCTTCCATACTGAATCTTTTCAGTATGGTGTCGATGTACCTGGACTGTGAAAGTCCTAATATCCTCTTGTATCTGTCACGATAGATCCGGATCCCCAGAATGTATGAGGCATCATGCAGGTCTTTCATGGAAAACCTGTATGACAAGAACCCTGTAGCATAGGAATGTCATTTCCTATCAAAAGAATGTCATCCACGTATAATACGAGGAATACAACAGTTCTTCCTACAAATCTACTATAGATGAATGGTTCATCTGGATTTTTGATAAAGCCAAATTCTTTGACCGTCTCATCAAAACAGATGTTCCAACTCCGCGATGCCTGCTTTAGTCCATAGATGGACTTAAGCTACTTGCACACCTTTCCGCTGCTCCCACTCTAAATGAAACCCTCTGGCTGGTCCATATAGACACACTCCTCTAAATTTCCATTTAGAAAAGCGGTCTTTACGTCCATCTGCCAGATCTCACAATCGTGGAAGGCAGAAGTGGCAAGAAGGATCCGAATGGATTTCAGCATAGTCACTGGAGAAAAAGTTTCGTCATAGTCCAAGCCAGGTCTTTGACGGAAACCCTTTGCAACAAGTCTAGCTTTATAGGTCTCAACCTGTCCATCTACACCAATCTTCCTTTTGAAGATCCACTTGCATCCTATGGGTTTTACCCCATCTGGAGCAATCTCCAACGTCCATACTTTGTTGATGTACATGGACTCCATTTCGGTCCGCATTGCATCCAGCCATTTTACCGAGTCAACGCTCTGAATAGCCTGCTGGAAGCTAGTCGGCTCATCACTATCAATGATGAAATCCTCTCTATCCCCGTCTATGAGAAAACTGTAGTATCTCTCGGGTGGATGAGACTGCCTACTACTTCTGCGGAGCGGCGCAGGAATGTTCTGATCTTTCGAACCCTCTGGTTCTACTAAGCATTCAGTAATAGCTCGTGGTTCTGGAATTTCTTCCAGTTCTATTATGCTCCCACTTATCTGATTCTCCAAAAACTGAGTTTCCAAGAAGTGGGCATGCCGAGAAACAAAAACCTTTTGTTCCTCTTCGCAATAGAAGAAATATCCCTTGGAGTTCTTTGGATATCCCACAAACTTGCACTGTACTGAGCGTGCCTCGAGCTTGTCCGCATGCTGCTTTTTGACAACAGTTGGACATCCCCATGTCTTAATGTGATTAAGATAGGGTCTCTTCCCACACCACATCTGATATGGTGTAGTAGGCACAGTCTTAGTTGGAACTCGGTTCAAAAGGTATGCAACTGATTCTAGTGCATATCCCCAGAATGATCGCGGTAACTCAGCGTTACTCATCATGGACCGTACCATATCCAATAGGGTTCGGTTCCGTCTCTCCGATACACTGTTATGTTGCGGAGTGTATGGAGGAGTAAGCTGAGAGAGAATTCCATTCTCTTTTAAGTAATCCAGGAACTCGGCACTCAAGTACTCACCACCTCGATCAGATCTCAGTGACTTGATACTTTTGCCTGTTTGTTTTTCAACTTCATTCTTATATTCCTGGAATTTTCCAAAGGCTTCGGATTTATGTTTCATTAAGAAGACATAACCGTACCGTGAAAAGTCATCCGTAAAAGTAACGAAGTAAGAATAATCGCTTCGTGCATGCGTAGACAATGGACCGCACACGTCGCTGTGTACGAGTCCTAAGAGCCCGCTCGCTCTTACTCCGTGTTCAGTGAACGGAGTCTTTGTCATCTTTCCTTTGAGACAGGATTGACAAGTTGCATATGATTAATATTCGAACGGATCCAAATATCCTTCTGTATGTAACTTCGTCAACCTTCCCTCATTGATGTGACCCAGTCTACAATGCCATAAGAAAGTCTGATTTGTTTCCGGAGACTTTCTTTTGTGTGTATTCTGGACATTGAAAATCTGTGGTTAGTTCAATACATATATACCATTGCTTAATGTACCTGACCCAATCAGAACTTGATTAAGGTGAATGTTTACAACATTACTTACAAACGCAAATTCATAACCTTCTTTAGAAATCAAAGATACAGAAATAATATTACAAGTTGCGTTGGGTACAAAAAAGCAATTATGTAAAACCAAAACATGTCCATCTGACATTCCCAGGTGATGTCCCCCAGGCCTCAGCATCCATGCTAGCTCCATTTGCAACTTTGAAGGTCATGTCACCTGCCTTCAAAAACCTACGCTTTCTCAACGCCTGCAAAGAATTACAGATATGAGATCCTGATCCGGTATCCAATACCCAGGACGTAGAGTTTATTGATAGGCAGTTTTCAATAACATACACACCTGAAGCTGAAGCCGCAACTTGCTTCAGATCCAGTGTTCTGGCCTTCCAAGCCCTGCAATCTTTCTTCCAGTGTCCACTTTTGTGACAGTAAAAGCATTCTTCCTTATCCACAAGCTTCCCCGCTACCTTTGTTGCTTTTGCCTTTCCCTTCGTATCCACTTTACTAACACCGCCCCTTGGTTTGGCGAGGGTTTTCTTCTTCTTTCCCTTGGCTTTCGCCCTGGACCTAGAAGAGGAAGATCCTCCTACAAACAAAGTGGATGTTTCCCTACCTTTCTGTAGGGTGCCGGCCACCGCCTCTCGTCGGGGTCTCGACTGTATACACTAGTCTACTCTGGAGTATCGATGCTCTGTCTCGAAACGCCCACGACTAGGGACACTTTAAGGATGTGCTTACAGACCCCAGCTCCCACATATATGATCGCCATCATACTGCTGGTAGTCAAGCAAGAATCCTATGGGCTCTATCATCATGCAATAGTGAACTAAAGCATGTATAAGATGATAAAGACAAACCAGATAGCATACTATTATCTCGAGCAAGACTGTCATATCGGTATAGGTCCTGCCTCAATCATTGCAATCACGTACCTGCGATCCAATAATTGACTTTGAGGGCACTATATCCAACAAACAGGACACGCCGAGAGCTCCTATATGGTATTATACCTCACGTCAGATAGCAGTTCTCTGGTGACACTGGTGCAGGTTAGTCTGTAGACCCGAGATCGTCATAGAGTCTTGTGTGTCTTCCACTGTGCTTTGATTTCCACCCTACTACGACTCTACTGAGTCTTGCAAACAGGTCGTTTTTCAGTACAGTCTCGAGTCATATGGAGGCAAAGAGCGATAGGAGGGGATTTCGTCTCTCCCGGTTTTGGGGGTTGATGTTGTGCTGTGCGCGATTGGCTATAACAGGGAATCCCTGGCCAGGGTTGCTGAGATTTACTGATAAGTGTTATCATTAGTTTCTCGAACCGTTATGAGCCTTATATCGGCACGACTTATCAACCTATTGGGGTCTGACGTTTTTCACCACCCCCAGGTTGGATATGCGACATATCAGACGAACAGACCGGACTGTACGGTGGTGTTACTTATTGGATTCACGGGAGTATGAGCAAGCCTGCTTGTTGATCTTCTGATCGCTCAATACATAGGAGCCGTTACGTACAGGTAGTGCAGCTGACGGTTTGTGAGCATTTGATATGATTACTGCCTACTGCCAGCGTATTGACGAGTCTTTAGAGTCCTACACAGAGGTTTCATGGCTCAGGAGAAATGAAGTAGGAGCACATATGTGATATGTGTGGGACCGAGATTAATACGTGTATATGATACCGTATTCTAATCTCGCGATATGTGATATCAGTCAGTTATATGTGATATAGCCGGGTTATCGAATCAAGTGTTGATTCGATAAGTTGATACAATTGATATTAGTCGGTTATTTATGATATAGCCGGATTATTAAATCAAGTGTTGATTTAATGATTTAATGTATAATTATATATTTGATATATTAATTTACATTAACTAATATTAGCTCACTTAAACATTTCTTTTTCTCACTTGTGCACATTTTAATATATATATGTGATATATATTATTATGTCATGCTTGTTGATACATGCAACATGGGTGTATGAGACTTACACCATGACAAAGATAATATTAAGATTTTTATTTATCTATGTAATTAAAAATTGGATGGAAATTTTTCATGGTTGGAAGCTTGGAGAAGCTTATGCTAACCATTGACTTAGTCCACTAACTTTGTTTTACATGAGATATTTATTAACCTAACCATTATCCTTAGCCATGGTTTAGTCTCTACATGAGTTAGTATATGATATAAACTCACCCATGGTTGCTATTCTCACCTCATGAGTTTCATTCTCTTCTCCACTTCATCTTCTTCTTCATCTCCAAAAAGCTTTCTAGGTTTTGAGGAGGTGAAGAATCCTAGTGAGAAAATTAAATTTAAAGTGAGCAAAATTCCTACTTCATCATCCTCTACTATACTAGCCATTTAGTTTAGGGTGTTTGCTTCACTAAACCCTAATTAGTGAAGAGATAGCTTGGGTTAGAGTCTCCTCGATGTAGATCATCTTCGGCCTCGAAGACTTCAAGCATGCTCGTTCATTTCCCCTTGTGAAGCTTATCTTGAGTGCGGAAGATCACTACTTGGAGCGAAGGGACTACTACACGGAGCTATTGAAGTGAAGGACCGGTCTACAAAGGTTATATTCCTTGTTCACTTTGTTGTAAAGTTGTTTACATTCTATGTTAGCTCCTATAACTCTAGTTAGATCCTAGGTCGGGTTCTTCGACACGCTATAAATTTTAAAATGCGGCATGTTTGATGCCTCCCGAGACCTTGTAGTAGTGCCTAAGAGCCCTACAGTGGTATCAGAGCCGAGATAGAGCATTAGAGTTATCTTGACGAAGTTGGAAATACGAAACCGAAACAACTCCGAAACAATCGACACATGACCCTAGTTTCTGTCGAATTTTTCAGAGCCTTTAATTTTTTTTTAAACAGTTGCAGAATGTTTTATGTGATATAACATGAACACCAAAGGAAAACCATCCCAAACCACCGGTTTTCAATCGGCCAAATGCACAAATTTCTCGGCCTGGCCAGTTTTATTTCATGGCTTGGCCTCGTTTTCGTGTGGTGTTCCAGTCTCTGGGGTTTGGTGTTTCAGGTGTTTCTTGTTTTTACTCAGATTGCATGTGATGTTATCTTTCTATAAAGGCAATTCGGAGTGTTTCGTATTCGTAATTCTAACATCGTTCCGGGTTCTTTAGACGACGTTAAAAAGTTCGAACAAATATCAAATACCCACTTTTCTCCTTCGCTGGAAATGTTCCAAAAGTTGGATTTTTCCAAGTTTAAAATATTCAGAAAATCATGCAGGTAATTCTATGGACCCTCTAGAAAAACGAAACCCTAACTCGATTCTATGACCACGGAACCGCCGCCAAACCCTAAGATTTGCGGTAGTTCCGCGGCGCCATAGGTGAGGCATGGTTTGGCCCTTCTACGGTTGGTCCATAGTTACTGTTGCATGTTTTGGGTATCTTTGACTTTTCTCAAGTGTTGAGCCCTCTGGGAAATGTGGGTATTTGTTGATTCGATCGAAAAGTTTAATATTTTCTAGTTATCTTTGATTGTGATACAATATTTGGAATCCATAGTAATTGGTTTTGTGAAAACTGATTTGAATTTTATAAATCTAGCAATTTAGTCTCAATTGATCGGTTGCGGAGGGATTACGATTCGGATCAAAACTCCGCTGAAATCACGTAGCGTACGCGGATACTTTCCAGGTAACATTAATAGATAGCCACGCCTATAGCCCTGACCAAGTGACTATAGGAGAACCCCGTTGCCAAAAGCATCCGTCCGGGTGCTCGTGACCGCAGTGTTCCGCCTAAGTGCACTTTGTCGACGGCATCGGGGGTGAGGCCGTCTACTAAAGTTTCTGACGAGCATTCCATCAGGATGTCGGGAATCTTGTTGAATTGCCCGACTTATTATTGAAAAGTGTTTTCAGTATCGAGACTAAAATGCGGGGTTTATAATTGTTAGGAATGAAATTCGGAATATGAGACATTCCGGCTTTATGATGTCTAAGGAATTTATTTGTTAGGCATGAAATCCGAAGTATGTGATAGTTCGGGTTTATGATGTCTACGGTGTTGCGGATTCCAACTTTTGTAGTTTTTCACTTTCTTTTCTGCGACCGGAAGTGTAATATGTGGGGTATAGCTGGTTTCGTTACTATACGTCAACGACAATTGGGATACGCATATTTACTTAAGTTGATGACTTATGATGTTATGTGTTGCTGTGATATGTTATATTGGATCATCGTGTTTGAATAGCCGGGGTTTTATGTGAGATGAGAGTTTTTCATTTTCATTCATGTAAAATTCAATGTATGTAATATTCTTTTATTGGGGCACTTCCGGGTTGAGGATGATGTCACCATTGATGTATATTATTTACTCTTCCGCATTAGGATAGACCCAAGATGGGGAACACAAGTAACCGGGTTCTAAGGTCCAGTGGGAGACCATCTCGAGGAGTCGAGACTGGGTCTCCTAACCCTAAAATTGGAAGGGTTGCTTGCCGCTCTCATAGGGGTCTAAAGATGTGGGTTTGGCTATTCATCACGAACGTGGAATCCGTGTTTTTTACTGGCTTAATTTAAGACGCGGAAATTATAGTATATCCAATATTTCATATGTTCTTTTCCGCTGCTGATATCAGTGATGTGATCACTTGTTATTCAGAGACGAATGGTATATATTATATATATGATATATAATAAACGTTGCTTATGTTTTTCACCCGCGCTAGTCCCGCCCCGCTATGTCGTTAGTTAAGTAACCTAACGGTGCATAACAGGACACTGTGGCGAATGCGGATGGCATAAGCGTACGTTCTATTTTGGTTTCTGTGATGCTTAGGAAGTATTAAATTATGGGACTTCATTAATGAGATTAATTGAAGAAAATAAACCTAAATGATGTTGCAGAATCGGATTTGAAACTCACTCGGCCTTTTTATAGAAAAGCAAGTTTCAAAAGATACGGAGCTTAAGCCACTCCTTTAAAACTATTTGATTCTACAATGAGATCAAGTTCAAAGCGTTAAAGATTTTCTTAAAAACCATCCGCAACCCTCCATCATTTTAGGAAGTAGAGTACTTAGTATTCGTGCTGCGTTTGTTGACCATAGCCAAGGTGTAGTGTACGGTAGCTAAGTGATGTCTTCCTACACCGCATATGATGCGATTAATTAGGACAGTCGTATGGCTTTGTTGACCATAGCCAAGGGTCATGTGGGTGGGTCTAATTAATAATGAAATGACGGGTACAACTTGACTAGTGCTTGTGATTTGTTGACCATAGCCAAGGTCATGAGCCACTAGGGGCAAAAACCATCATCGGTAATTTCAAGAGTTGATATCTGCAATGAGATTGCATACCTTCAATGAGATAGTTGGATCCCGATACCCGCTGTGAGTAATTGTTACTCCTAAGAGAGTTTTGCACTTTACAATTAGCTATATTTAAGTCTTTCGATATGATCGGGGAGGAGAATACTTAATCATGGAATTCCTGGATTATCTAAAAGAGAATGGGATTCTCTCTCAGCCTACTCTTCCGAATATACCACACCACAACGGTATATCGGGACGAAGGAATCGCACCCTATTAGATATGGTGCGCTCTATGATGAGTACTACTGAGTTGCCTGTTTCCTTTTAGAGTTATGCACTTGAAATGCTGCATACCTATTGAATAGGGTTTCTACCAAATCATTGCCTACCGCTCCATATTTGATATAGTATGGAAAGAGACCATGTCTTAAACGTATTAAGACAAGGGGTTGTCCGGCCTATGTTGAAAGGCAAAATCCGGACAAACTCGAGGCAAAGTCATGCTTGATGATACATTGTTGATGGGGTGTATAAGACTCATACCATGCCAATAGATAATTAGGGTTTTATTTATTTTAAGTAAATCAAAATTGGTGGAAATTAAGCATGGTTGAATGCTTTGGAAGCTTGTGGAAAATATTGACTTAGTCCACTAATTTTGTCTTACATTAGATATTTATTAACCCAACCATTATCTTTAGCCATGGTTAAGTCTCTACAAGGGTCATATATGATATGATCTCACCCATGGTTATCATTCACTCTCTCATCCATTATTTGACTTCATCTTCTTCTTCATCTCCATTGAGCTCTCTAGCTTTTCAAAAAGTGAAGAAAAAGAGTGAGAAAATGATTTCTAAAGTGAACAAAATTTCTACTTCATCAACCTACACAAGATTAGCCATTTAGTTTAGGTTGTTTGCTTCACTAGTTCCCAATTAGTGAAGAGGTAGCTTGAGTTAGAGTCTCCTCGACGTAGATCATCTTTGGCCTCGAAGACTTCAAGCAAGCATGTTCCTTTCACCTTGTGGAGTCCAACGAGAGTCCGGGAGACCAGTACTTAAAGCGAAGGGACTACTACATAGAACTATTGAAGTGAAGGACCGGTCTACAAAGGTTGTATTCCTCATTCACTTAAATGTAAAGTTGTTCACATGCTTCTTAACCCTAATTCTCTAGTTAAGATCATAGTGTCGGGTTCATTAGCACGCTGTTTTTTATAAAATGGCATGGTAGATGCCTTCCGGACCCCCGTTGGTGCGCTAGGGAACCCTACAGTGGTATCAGAGCCAAGCTAGAGCATTAGGAGTTGTCTAGGCGAAGTTAGAAGTCCGATCGAATCCCGAAAATCCATTTTTTCACCCCTCTGTGGAAAATTTTGCAAAAGTTGGAATTTTTCTAATTAAAAATATTCAAAAAAATCATGCAGGTAATTCTTTGGACCCTCTAGAAGAACGAAACCCTAACTCGACTACATGACCGCGGAACCGTAGCCAAAGCATTCCTTTAGCGGCGGTTTCGCGGCGCCATGAGTGAGGCTTGGATGGGCCTTCTACGGTTGGTCAGTAGATACTGTAGTATGTTCTGGGTATTTTTTAACTGTACTCAAGTGTTGAGCTCTCTGGGAAATTTTGGGATTTCGAAAATTCGATCGAAATGTTTAATATTGTCTAGTTATCTGTGAAATGTGATACAATATTTGGAATCTACAATAATCGGTTTTGTGAAAACTGGTTTGAAGTTTATAAATCTAGCAATTTAGTCTCATTTGATCGGTTGCCGCGGGGTTTTGATTCGGATCAAAACTCTGTCGCAATCACGTAGTGTACGCGGATACTCGCTAGATAACATTACTAGATAGCCACGCCCCATAGCCCCAACCAAGTGACTGTAGGAGAACCCTGTTGCCTAAAGCATCCGTTCGGGTGCTCACGACCGCGGTGTTCCGCCTAAGTGCACTTTATCGACGGCATCGGGGGTGCGGCCGTCTACTAAAGTTTCCGAAGAGCATTCGATCAGGATGTCGGGAATCTTGTTGATTTGCCCGGCTTGTTATTGAAAAGCGTTTTCAATGACGAGACTAAAATGCGGGGTTTATAATTGTTAGGCATGAAATTCGGAATATGTGATATTCCGGGTTTATGATGTCTAAGGAATTCATATGATTCGGCATGAAATCCGAAATATGTGATGTTTCGGGTTTATGATGTCTAAGGATGTTACGAATAATTGTTGTAGTTTTTCACTTTCTTTTCTGCGACCATAAGTGTAATATGTGGGGTATCGCCTGTTTCGTTGCAATACGACAACGACAATTGGGATACGCATATTTGCTTACGTCGATGACATATGATCTTATGTGTTGCTGTGATATGTTATATTAGATCGCCGTGTTTTAATAGCCGAGGTTTTTATGTGAGATGAGAGTTTTTCATTTTCGTTCATGTAAAATTTATTGTATGTAATATTCTTTAGTTGGGACACTTCCGGGTTGAGGATGATGTCACCATTGTTGTATATTATTTATTTTTCCGCATTAGGATAGACCCAAGGAGGAAAGCACAAGTAACTGGGTTCTAGGGTCCAGTGGGAGATCATCTCGAGGAGTCGAGACCGGGTTTCCTAACTCTAGAATTGGAAGGGTTGCTTGCCGCTCTCATAGGGGTCTAGGGATGTGGGTTTGGCTATTCATCGCGACCGTGGAATCCGTGTTTTTTACTGGCTTAATTTAAAACGCGGAAATTCTAGTATATCCAATATTTCATATGTTGACTTCTGCTGTTAATATCTATATGATGTGATCACTTTATATTCTGAGACGAATGGTATATTATATATTTGATATATAATAAGCGTTGCTTATGTTTTGCATCCGCGCTAGTCCCGCCCCGCTATGCCGTTAGCTAAGTAACCTAACGGTGCATAACGGGACACTGTGACAAATGCGGATAGCATAAGCGTACATTTTATTTTCATCTCTTTATTTGTGATGCTTAGGAAGCATAAATGATGGGACTTCATTAATGAGATTAATGAAAGAAAATAAACCTAATGATGTTGTGTAATCAAATTTTCAAAAAGGGTAGCTCTAGTTCTTGCTTTGCATAGTGGTATTCCTTGATGAATATCCGGCACCTTATTCGATAAGAAAAGAGCCAGATCCCTTCACCGGGACTGACCTGTTTAGAGAAACTAGCAGATCCTACAAAACACTCGGTTTTGTTTTTGATTGCTTTTCTAGTTCTTGTTTTGCATAGCGATATTCCTTAATGAATATCCAGCTCCTCATTCGATGAGGAAAGAGCCGAGATCTATTCACCGGGAGTGACCACTTTAGCGAAACTAGTAAAAGCCCAAAAAAGTCCTTTTTTTCAAAATCACTCGATTCTATAACGATATCAAGTTCATTACGCAAAAGATTTTCTTAAAAACCTGTCGTAGCCCTCCGTCATTTAAGGACTATTTAGTATTCGTGCTACGTTTGTTGACTATGTTAAGGCATAGTATGCGGTAACTGATTAATGCTTATCTGCTAAAACATGTGATGCAATTGGATTAGGGTAGTCGTACGACTTTATTGACTATGTTAAGGGTCGTACGGGTGGTTTTAATTCAATCATGAAATGACGGGTTGAACTTGGCTAGCACTTATGAATTGTTGACTATGTTAAGGTCATAAGTTGCTAGGGACAAAATATTATCGGGAATTTTAAGTGTTGAAATTTGCAATGAGATTGCATATCTTCTATGAGATAGTTGAATCCTGGTACCCACTGCGAGTAAGAGTTACTACTGTGAGAGTTTTGCACTTTACAATTAGCCGATCAAGTAGGTGACTAGAAAGGTGTCAACGAGATTATGCCTCTGGGAAAACAATGTTTACTTTAATTAGGTCCGTGCGAGAGCACGGAGAACCTCCCTCAAAATACCGGCAATGGCCTGGCTGAAAGATTGGCGAACTTGTAGGGTGTAATTAATCCCGGCTAGTCTTCTCTTTTAGGGTTTGAAGGAAGATTTGATAAAACCAGTTGGAGCCATCCTGATTAGATAAGATAGTAACCAATCTAATCTTGCAAGAGTATACGCTAATTGTTTTCTTCTCTCTCTCTCTAGGTAGCGACCATGTCGCGTCTTAATCAAGATAATAATATGGATGTATTGACCAAACCTGCTTATTACACTAAGATGGGGAACGTTGGACCCGTTCTTTCTTATAATTGTTGTAAGTCTGAACAGGAAATAGGGGAATGCCAGGATTCCTATGCCACCCGATCGAAGAAAGAGCATGTTGATGCATTTTCTTCGGGTATGTTCATTACTGAGAACTGTTTCTCACTATGCTCTATGTCCTGGATATTAGATACCGGATCAGGATCACACATATGTAATATGTTACATGGCTAAGGAAATGTAGAGTACCGGTAATAGGTGATAAAGATATAAGAGTTGGAAATGGTGCAATTGTTGCAGCCAAAACAGTTGGCGAATATCACCTTGTGTTACCAACTGGTAAGACATTGATTCTGAACGAATGTTATTATATGCTGAACCTGATATGCAACATTATATCAGTTTCTTTATTAAGTAAAGAAGGATATAATTTTGTATTGCAGGATAATGTTATGAACATTTTCCGGAATCAAAAGTTGATTGGATCAGGCACGTTGTACAATGGCATATACGTTCTAAATCAAACCACAGTTCTAAACATAACGAACACACACAAGAGGAAGAGTTCAGAAATGAATGAATCCTTCTTGTGGTATTGTAGATTAGATCATATCAATGTGACATGACTAGCTAAGTTACATAAGAATAGATATTTGAATACGTTCGAATTTTCATACTATGAAACTTGCCAGTCATGTCTCAAAGGCAAGATGACCAAAACTCCGTTTAGTGAACACGGAGAAAGAGCTAGAGAACTCTTAGGACTAGTACATAGTGATGTATGAGGTCCCATGTCTATATATACCAGGAATGGTTCTTCATACTTTATTACATTCACTAACGATCTCTCAAGATTCGGACATGTGTTCCTGTTGAAACACAAGTCTGAAGCTTTTAAGAAATTCAAAGAATATAAGTCTGAAGTTGAGAACCAGACGAGTAAAAGTATTAAAATCCTTCGATCTGATCGGGGAGGAGATTATTTGAGCAATGAGTTCCTGGACCATCTAAAAGAGAATGGGATTCTCTTTCAGCTTACTTCTCCGTATACACCACAGTACAACGATGTATCAGAGCGGAGGAATCGCACCCTATTAGATATGGTGCGCTCTATGATGAGTACAACTGAGTTACCTATTTCCTTTTAGGGTTATGCGCTTGAGACAGCTGCATACTTATTGAATCAAGTTCTATCAAAATCAGTGCCTACAACACCATATGAGATATGAAGTGGAAAGAGACCATATCTTAAAAGAGTTAAGATATGGGGTTGTCCGGCGTATGTCAAAAGGAAAAATCCAGACAAACTCAAGGCATGAACAGTTCTTTGCAAGTTTGTGGGATATCCAAATAATTCATAAGGATATATTTTCTACCACGGTGAGGAACAAAAGGTGTTTGTTTCTCAATATACCACCTTTTTAGAAAAGGAATTTCTTGTGAAAGAAATTAGTGGCGAAGAGGTAGAACTGGAAGAAGTTCCGGCTTCACAAACTACAACAGAACATATCGTGGAACCAGAGGATTCAGTAGTACCCGACGAACCACAGCCTCTCCACCGATCTAGTAGGGTTTCTCACCCACCTGAGAGATACTACGGTTTTCTCATTGATGGTGGGAGCGATGATTGCATCATAGTTGATGATGACCCAACTAGCTTCGAGCAAGCCATCACGAGTGGGGACTCTATGAAATGGCTGGATGCAATGTGATCTGAGATGGAATCCATGTACACCAACAAAGTATGGACTTTGGAAGATGCTCCCGAATGGGTAAAACCCAAAGGGAGCGAGTGGATCTTTAAGAAAAAAACTTGGTATAAATGAAAAAGTTGAGACTTTCTGTCACGACCCAAAATATTAGCTCGTGACCAGCATTTAAATCACGCGACGTCTGTAGGGTTACTAGGCACACTAACAAGGCTTTACAAGGCATCAACCATGCCAAAATTAAATTTTTATGTGCCGAACAACCCTAAGCAAGATCGTATACTAGAGATTAGGCGAATCATATAGCAAGTAAACAACTTTACGACGAAGTGAATACGAAATACAACCTTTGTAGATCGGTCCTTCACTTCTTCAGCTCCTTGTTGAAGTCCTTCGCTGTGATCGTGGTTCTCCCGGACCCTTGCATGGCTTCACGAGGCGAAAGACGCGTGCTTGCTTGAAGTCTTCGAGGCCGAAGATGATCTACGTCGAGGGGATGCCAACTCAAGCTTCTACTTCACTAACTTGAGAATTAGTGAAGCAAACACCCTAAACTAAAGTGCTAGTCTAGTAGAGAATGGATAAATAGGAAGTGGGTTCTCTTTAGAATTTTATTTCTCACAAAGTTTCACTCTTTTTTCAAAACCCTAGCAAGCTTTTTCTTTTGCTCAAAGAAGAAGATGAACAAAAGAAAAGAATGAGGATAATGATCAAGTGAGAAGGCTAACCATGGTGAGTGAGTATCATATACTAACTCTTGTAGAGACTTAACCCTAGGCTAATTGTTATGGTTGGGTTAATAAATATCCATAGTAAAATACAAACTCAAGTTGAATTAGTCAATGCATCCACAAGCTTCCACAAGCTTCATGCATTTTCTAATCCTCCACTTGATTTTGTATTTACTTTAAATATTAAAACCCAAACTAAAAATTAGCTTAGTGTAAGTCTCACACACCCATGGATGATGTATCATCAACCATGATACAAAATGATAACACATTTTAATATATATCATATATATAGTAAAGTTGTGTACATGTGAGAAAAAACCCTAAGTGAACATGTGTTAGTTAATGTAAACTAGTATATCAAATATACAATTATACAATAAATTATTAAATCAACACTTGACTTAATAATCCGGTCATATCATATATAACTGACTAACATCCAATGTATCGACCTATCGAATCAACACTTGATTCGATAACCCGGCTATATCATATATATAACCGAGCGATACAGAAAGTCGCGAGAATAGAATACGGTATCATATACACGCATTATTCTCGGTCCCGCACATATCACATATGCGCTCCTATTTCGTTTTGCCTGAGCCAGTAAAACCTCTATGTAGGACTCTAAAGACTCGTCAATACGCCGGCAGTAGGTGATGATCACATCAAGCACCCACAAGCCGTCAACGATACTAGCTGGACGTAACGGCTACCCGGGTATTGAGCGATCAGAAGATCAACAAGCAAGCCCGCTTCAACTCCTGTAAAAGCCTGTCGGTAACACTTCCTGTACAGTCCGGTCTCCTCGTCTTATATGTCACATATCAAGTCTAGGGGTGGTAAACGTGAGACCCCAATAACCGATAAGTCGTGCCGATATGAGGCTCATAACGGGTCGAGAAACTACTGGTACCACTTACCAGTAAATCTCTAAATCAGCCCTGGCCAGGGACTTCCCTGTTATGGCTAATCGAGCACAGCGCAACATCAACCCCTAATACCGGGGTAGACGAAACCCCTCCTATCGCTCATTGCCTCCATGTGACTCGGGACTGTACCCAAAAATCACCGTTTTGCACGCCCTCATGGACGTGGTAAGGTGGAAATCAAAACACAGTGGGAATCACACAAGACTCTATGACGATCTCGGGTCTACAGACTAACCTGCACAAGTGTCACCAGAGAACTGCCATCTGACGTGAGGTATACTACCAGCTGGGAGTTCTCGATGAGTCCGTCCAGTATACCCAGTCTCCGCTGAGCACCCGTATACCATCTCTGATGTCAAACACCAATGGATATGGGATCATCCATCGCCCATCTCATGGGTCGAGAAGCGTATACGCTAGTCTACACTGGTATATTAATGCCCCGTTTCGATACACCCACGACTGGGGACCTTGAAGGATGTACTTATGGACTACCATGTCCCCACTAGTATGATCCGCATCATAGTCCAGGTAGTCAAGTACACATCCTAAGGGCTTTACCAACATGTAACTATAAGACAGTATAAAGAGACAAGTATACATGTTAAGATAAAGAGTAACCAGATAGCATACTATCATATCGAGCAAGAAAGTCCTGTCTATATATGCCCAAGCATCCAATATAATATACATCATCTGTACAATACTGGCCTTTAGGGCATACATACAACTAACAATCTCCCACTTGCACTAGGGCCAGCTGCTGTAGTATCTCATACCTAGCATCCCGAAGAGTCTCTCAAACTGTATCTGGGGAATGGCCTTCGTGAGTGGATCCGCTGTGTTGTTCTTCGTGTCAACCCTCCTGACCTCGATCTCCCGGCGATCAACTATCTCCCGGATCAGGTGATACCGCCTCAGAATATGTCATGATCGCTGATGGGACCTGGGTTCCTTGGCCAAAGCCACCGCTCCATTGTTATCGCAATACAAAGGTATTGGATGCTCAATGGATGGAACCACTCCAAGTTCAGTAATGAACTTCTTGATCCAGACAGCCTCTTTGGCAGCATCGTTGGCAGCGATGTATTCAGCCTCCATCGTTGAGTCTGCCACGGTTTCCTGCTTGGAACTCTTCCAGCTAACCGCCCCTCCGTAAAGGGTAAAGACAAATCCCGACTGCGACTTAGAGTCGTCCTTATCATTCTGGAAGCTCGAATCGGTAAAGGACTCCACTTGGAGTTCTCTGTTACCATACACCAAGAGAATCTCTTTAGTCCTTCGCAAGTACTTGAGAATGCCCTTCACAGCAGTCCAGTGACTCTCTCCAGGATCAGCTTGATACCTACTCACTACACTTAGTGAGTATGCTACATCGGGTTTGGTACATAGCATCGTGTACATGATAGAGCCTACAGCCGAAGCATAGGGTATCCCTTGCATGCGAGCTCTCTCCAAATCAGTCTTAGGAGACATCTCTTTGGAGAGAGTGAGCCCTAAGATCGTGGGTAAAAACCCACGTTTGGACTCTTCCATACTAAACCTCTTTAGTATGGTGTCAATGTACCTGGATTGGGACAATCCTAATATCCTTTTAGATCTATCTCTATAGATCCTAATTCCCAATATGCAGGAGGCATCACCAAGATCTTTCATTGAGAATCTTTGTGATAAGAAGAGGTTGACCGATTGCAGCATAAGAATGTCATTTCCTATCAAGAGTATGTCGTCCACGTACAATACGAGAAAGACAACCTTACTCTCTGCCTCGTCCTTGTAGATACAAGGTTCATCTACGTTTTTGACGAAATCAAACTCTTTGATAACGACGTCAAAGCAGATGTTCCAACTCCGCGATGCTTGTTTTAATCCATAAATGGATTTAAGCAGCTTGCACACCTTCCCGCTGCTCCCACTATCTACGAAGCCCTCTGGCTGAGTCATGTACACGCACTCTTCTAAATCACTGTTTAGAAAGGCGGTCTTAACATCCATTTGCCAGATTTCGTAGTCATGATATGCAGCAATGGCAAGCATGATCCGGATGGATTTAAGCATAGCCACTGGAGAAAAGGTTTCGTCATAGTCCACACCTGGTCTTTGATGGAAACCCTTTGCAACAAGTCTAGCTTTGAAAGTCGCCACTTTCCCATCTACACCAAGTTTTTTCTTGAAGATCCACTTGCTCCCAATGGATTTTACCCCTTCAGGAGCATCTTCCAAAGTCCATACTTTGTTGGTGTACATGGATTCCATCTCGGACCGCATTGCATCCAGCCATTTCACTGAGTCTCCACTCATGATGGCCTGCTCGAAGCTAGTTGGATCATCATCCTCCATGATTCAATCCTCGCTTCCACAATCCATGAGAAAACTGTAGTATCTCTCAGGTGGATGAGGAACCCTACTAGATCGGTGGAGTGGCTGGGGTTCATCGGGAACTACCGAATCCTCTGGTTCCACCAAATCTTCTGTTGTAGCTTTTGTAGCTGGAACCTCTTCCAGTTCTACCTTATGACCACTAATCTCTTTTACAAGAAATTCCTTTTCTAAAAAGGTGGCATTCCGAGAAACAAACACTCTTTGTTCCTCAGCGTGGTAGAAAATATATCCTTGTGAATTCTTAGGATATCCTACAAATTTGCATAGAACAGACCGCGCCTCGAGTTTGTTCGGATTTTGTCGTTTGATATAGGCTGGACAACCCCATATCTTAACATAGTTAAGACATGGTCTCTTCCCTTTCCATATCTCATATGGAGTGGTAGGCACAGATTTGGTGGGGGCCATATTCAATAGATGGGCAGCTGTTTCCAGTGCATACCCCCAGAAGGAAATAGGTAACTCAACTGTGCTCATCATAGAGCGCACCATATCTAATAGGGTGCGTGTAACATTTCAAAATAATAAAATATTATTTTTGGGAATTTTTATAATTTAATATTATTTTAATGAATATTTTAATATTTCGGTATAATTAAATACAAATAAATGGGGAAAATTTTGGAAAAATTATGGAAAATTCCAAAATAGGGTATTCTACGGGATTATACCATTTTAAAGTTTTTGTGATTAGTTTGACACTAATTTAGTGCTAATCGCGATTAAAAATCGCTAATCGGTTTTTTGGCATTTTTGTGCAAAACATGCACATATCTTTTTCTATACTTGTGTTACATTTTTCTTGTCATGATTGTTCATTTGGGTTCACTATTTGAATGAGAAGGAAATTGAGGAAAAAGAAAATGGAAAAGTAATATAATATGAGGGTTGGTGAGAGAGAGAGAGGTATGGGTTATTTTGACCAAAGCCTTAGCCATTCTCTTCATTCTTTCCCCTCATTTCTCTCCCTCTTTCTCCATTGCTGCTGCTGCTCCTGCTCCTCATTCTCCCCCTCTTCAAAGCCCTAAATCATCTTTAAAACTACACCAAAACCCTAATTCCATTTCACTAAAAAGGTGCACGAGCCCAAGATCTACACATTGGACCAAGAAAGCAAGGATTTTGGCCACTAGAGGCAACTCAAGAAAATTCTTGAGTTGCCAAATGAGATATTTACTGAACCATTAGATTAGTTTTTGCATTACTTATACCCCTATGTTAAAATTGAATCGATATCGGGTGATGTTGTGGACTTAAGGAAGACCAAGTTAGGATTTGAGAGAATTGAGAGTTGTGTTGTGAAATTGAGATCAGTAGAGGCCACCCCAACATCCTAGTGCTTGATTTATGACGCAAAACAGAGACTCGAAACCCGGAATACGGATTTAGAAATCCCGACATCGGATAAATGTGTGATTTGTGAGGGTATTTTGGAATCTGGTGCAACCCGGGGCCACTAGAATTTATTTTGGGATTACTGAGAGTCGTGCAGGCACCTAGGAAGCTACCACAGAGACCCGAGCCCCTAACTCCAACTCCAGGCCGTAGATATATTCATTCTGGCTGCAATTTGCGGCCAGATCGGGGAAATTGGGTCCCAAGTTTGGTTCATGGCTCCTTTTGCACTAAAATAGACCCCTCCTATATGCAGTTTTGGCTAATTGTCACCTGGGGAAAATCTGGGAGCATTTTGGTGTGTTTTAGGCGATATTTTCCGTTTTTTAAAATGCACTTTCTTGATATTTGGATTTTTATTTGGTTGTCAGGGGTTCGTACATCGACAACATGGATTGTGTGATTGATTTGCACGTTTAGGCCATAGGTTCCAACCTATGAGCACACTGTGCGCTGTCTTGGTTTTCTGCCTCGATTTTAATACTTATTGCGACGGTTTATTATTATAGGTACCCTCGCAAGGATTCCGAGACGAAGAAGCGCGGCGTCATTGATTTTGGAAAGCGAAGACCAGGTGGGTAGATTATATCTACGGGGGAAGTTGGGTGGGTGGCGTATAGCACCCCCGCAGTCCGTGGTGATGTATACGAATACGTATACACACATATATTTATTATATGTTCTTTGAGATTATTGATGTTAGGATGGATTGATTTAGTGTATTGCAAAACCCTAGAGTAGGGGTTGCTCCCATAGACACACGCACGCACGCACTTGCATACATACCTTCTTTCGCATGTGTATATAGGAATATTATATTTGTATGTGTTCACATGGGTATGGGACTATGTGTACATATACTGGATTATGAGGATTGTACTTGGGATGTGAGTTGAGTCGATGAGATTCGATTTGAGGCCGTGAGATCGGCGATATGACAGGATTCGTATGGGAGATACGACGGAATGCTTTGGCGGGCTTTGGGACGTGTGTTTACAGATGCATTTATATAGATGGTATCGATTGTACTAAACATAGATCTGTACCCTAGATTATGTGATATGATGGTAGTGATACCTGATATGTGATGAGATAATGTGATATTGACCCGTACCCAGCTATTGGGATGCCGTACGACGATTTACCTTACGAGCCTATATTGATGATAGATCCGCGCTCATGACTCGAGGATGTTATATCGTTTGTGATACCATTGAGGCGGGATTATTGACTATTATATTTATATATATATATCGACTCAGATGTAGGTGGTTTCCATACCCCTCCCGATTGACTTGATAGTTGGGTCCGTAGTTCGCATAGTAGGCGTTAGACTAGACCCGAGTCATACCTATTTCAAAACTAACGAATCGGGGATATTTTAAGGATAGGAAAAAGGGATTCTACGGATATTTTCAAACGACACATCTTTTCTTAAAACACCGTAGCCCTTATTTTACCAAAAACCCTGATTTGTCTTATTTCAAAAGGCATGGCTGCATGATATATTTATTGAGGTAGATTCTTCACCGTTGCGTTGATTATTGATTCCGCATATTCATGCTATTTGCATTGCATTTCTTGTGTTTATTGTTATATTACAATCATGCTGCTAGGACACCAGCACCATAACCGATGATGTGTATGTACACTTACTTGCCGGCTCACACACATCTTCATCGGTAATTGCCATGTCACTACACAGTAGTATTACTGCATCAGGATATGACCCTTGTATGTGTATACTATTATTCCATGCTGCATGATATACTTGCACTTCATTTATATGTCACATACATCATGCTTTCTGATTATGCGCATTGAGATATGTTGTTTCCATGATATTTCTGGATTTGGGAACCGTGGGTATTTCAAAAGAGAATATGTAATCGTTTTAAAAACCCGGTTACCCTTGATATGATATTTCAGTGCGTCCACCATGTGTTTTCTCGGTGCTGAGAGCGATATGTGAAACCCAATTCGAGGAGGTGGATGAGGCCGATTGCTGGTACATGGTGGACCCGGTATGGTACTCCGGGGCGAGAACGGTTTCGCTGTTTAGTAGACGGTGAGCCTGGCAGTGGGACCACTACCTACCGGTGATTGGTTGGACCTGGCGGTTATCCGTAGGATACCGACCAGAGTCGATAGATGGATATGGGCGTACTGCTGGGGCCGAGGGCCGATTCCGCAGACGGAGCCCGTGGGCTGATCCGGACTGATGGAGCCCGATATATGAGGATTTACGTGCCGATGCTGGGCACAGCTTTCATGTTGTTTTCGAGTGTCGATGCTGGGCACTCCGGTTCCATAATTTTGACATGTCGCGAGGGACACAGGTGGTTTATATCCTCATATTTCCATGCATATGGTGATGATATTTACATGCATGATGGTTATTGTCATTGTGTGACGAGTGGACGGGATCCACGTACATGCAGATTGATTACATGGATCATACCTCATATTTATGATATGCTATTACTTGAGGCACTGGCACGAGCACTTGGCACTACACTCATGTATAGAGATTACATTGCCAGTTTAGCATGCTTCAGATTTATTCATATTGAGGTTTATATATATCTGATCGTATTGACCTAGGATGGGTCATACATTCGATCTCTGCTTGTAGATATTTTCTATTCACGAGTTGGCAACTCACCCCCGTTGTGCCACAGTTCTTGCAGGTTTTGCCGTACAGATTTCTTTACGGCTTTTCGGGCACATTGCTTCCATTACGGGTGACTTGCTTTGGTAGGTGGGTTCTTTGTATCAGAACCGCCATTATACATTATTTATTCATTATATCTAGAAATTCCATCAACCAAAACTTGTATATTGTTTCAGACTTAGAGACAGTGATGTATTATTTTGACGTTAGAGTCGCGCTTGTAGTATTACGGTTTTCTGGCTGTTTTGAGTTTCTTTTTGGGTTTTGATCCTCGCCCTTTGGCGTTGTATATTATTATTGCTTGCGTGGTTGTGACCGTCGATTGACGAAGAGCTAGCTCCCGCTTGGGGATGCCTTTTATCATTTCACATATATTATTCTTGTTGTACCCCGTTCGGGGCCAGTTTTTACAAAGGAAACTCTGCCGAAATTTTCAGAAAAGAATACACATTTCAAAAATGCATATTCGGCTTAGTTATTTAAAGGCTTGATTTCAAAACATGTTTCTTTACTTATTAAAAACTAGTTTTCTTTATTTACTCCCTAAAATGGTTTTAGATTTCTGGGCTTTTGGCTTACTTGGATTAGATGGGGTCCTATAGACTTCATATGATTCAAGTGCCAGTCACGGGCTATTTTAGGTCGTGACAAAGTTGGTATCAGAGCGTTAGGTTAACCTTGGTTCGAGTCTAAGTTTGACTATATGGAGCTTAGGGCGTTTATCTATAGGCTTGACCTTACGGAACTTAGACTTAGTCGAGGGAGTATTATACCCGAACTTTCGTCGCATAGGATGACCCTTGGTTGATGGAGTAGGTAGCTTGAGTAGAGGGTCGTACCGTACGTATGTTCCGCGGCATACTTACGACACGCCACTCCGCTTAAGAAACCTTAGGATGTGCATTTCCTTGAATAGTATTATATTCCTTCCTATGATCTATCCTCATCGATACTGGTTATGATTTTGCTGCCACGATTGCACGGGCAGAGTGAGCTACGGCTCGAGTTGCGTCAGCATGAGCTCGTAGTGGACGAGGACTGACTAGGGCGTGATTCCGGAGACATACGATTACATATAGAGGCTTGTTTATTGTGTTTTCGCGCCGTGAGCGTTGGACTGATCGCTTTTACGAGATTTCTCGGGCGTACCGATCGGTACCAGAGGATTGAGCTACTGATAGAGGCCAGCCAGGATGTGATGACCATTGATATATCGCTTATTCATGATGATTGAGGCGCTGTTCAGCGTACAGACAAATGAGCCAGTTGTTGCTGCGAATGACGAGATATCGCCCAGATGATTGGAGCTACTGCAGCTTGAGCATATACTTAGAGATATGATGGTGAGTCGCTAGTCACTGAGGATGAATGACTAGGACATGTGGTTCGTTCGCTTACCCCGATGCGAGGTCATCAGATAGGTTGATTCCAGCTAGAGGCGACTTCACGCAGATTCGTTGTGAGTCGATAGAGACGATCGAGTGTCAGGAACCCATTTTTCCAAGTTTAAAGTATTCGGAAAGACATGCAAGCGATTCTATGGACCCACTAGAAGAATGAAACCCTAACTCGACTTAATGCCCGTGTGAAAGCCTTTGAACCTTAGGGTTTGCGGCACTTCCGCGGCGCCATTAGTGAGGCTTGGGTTTGCCCTTCTACGGCTGGACTACCGATGCTGTGGTATGTACTCGATACTATTAAACGGTACCTAAGATGTTGAGCTCTTGGGGATTATGAGGTTCTGACGAGTCGATCGGATGGTTCGACATCATTTGGATATCATGTGATAGGACACACTGCTTGGGAGACTCCAGATACGAGCATAGCCGTTGGAGCACAGTCCATACAGCCGCGATGAGACGAGTCTGAATCAGTCGACATGGGAACAAGGTGGAGTAAAGAGTTCACACGGGATTTCGATGTGATGACGTTCTACTCCGCTGACATCAGAGACGTGATATGCACGCTGAGGACGTGTTCGGCTAGATATCTTCTACTGAGTGATGAAGATACCGAGTTCGTGATTTCGAGTCCGTGTGAGAGACTTCGGATATACCGCAGCCGTGAACATTACAGTGCGTAGATAGAGACGTGACGTCGAAGTGGATGACGATACAGACAAGAGGGATGAGAGGTACGTGCGAGACGCCGTTGAGCTGTTGTTACTCCCCGTTAAGATTAAAGGTCGGATATGCATACAGAGGTCGACGCCAGCGACGTGCTGCTTTATGAGTGGTCATGAGGATTGACCGAGAGATGACCAGAGCAGTGCCAGAATGGAATCGTTTCCGTTAGCATACCTGACAGGGCAGTTGAGCCGATGGATTGCGAGATTGGTAATCCACAGAGAAGATAAGGACGTCAGACCGTGAGCAAGATGCAAGTAGATATCTTACGCCGCTAGATTGGATGTACCGGCACCTTCTCGACTTTGAAGGAGGATATACCGACGATAGTATTTATGATTTATGGTTTTGTGGTTTGACTATCACGTATCCGTCACTTTGGATTTCGGTATTTTGGGTGATCTATTTACATGATTTATTCTTGATGACTGAGTTTTATGGATTTCATACGGCTGATTGGATGTGGTTCATATGTTACGCTCACGATTTGATTTTTGCACTCGGTATAGCTTATATGTGCTTTGTGCACGCAGTTGCACACGTTTATGATTTTCTTTACACCTGGGTACGCTTGGTGTTGCTGCTTTCGCATTTGAGTTATTGTTGGGTATTTGTGCATGGGATGCACCAGTTCTATGTTTCTTGCGTTTATCGCACCAGATTTGTATTTCGTGCCTTTGTTGCATCGGATTTATATTTGTGCACCATGGTTGCACCTACTGGGTATTTATACCTTTAACATAGTTATTGTTCTTGAGGTATTGATTATGATTCATGCCTACTTTATGCCAGTGATTTGGTTTACGCTTCCAGCATAGTTTTCATGCACTTTTTAGTGTTTTGATTTGATTGTGCACGCTGATGCACACGGTTGTGAGGTTTTCCCTTGCGCTACACCTGATTTTGATCGAGCCGCATTATATCGTCGATTTTGACCCTGATATTGAAGACTGATTCTTGCACTCCGTGCTTTTGATTGGACTTACGCATGTTCGGCGTTGCTATTGGATTTCGTGGTTCCGTGCATGTTGAGTGCGCAGGGTTTAGATTTTCATTCGTGCACGATGGATGCACCGATTTGGATTTTCGCGCATGTTGGCCGTATGTTTTGAGATACGATTTTGGTGCACACCAGATGCACTAAATCGGGATTCTTCGTGCATGTCAGATGCACTTGATTTTGCTGTCAGGCACACACGTTGCCTATGACAGATGCTTCGTGCACACCCGTTGCACTTAGATGTTGTTTCTGTGCACATGTATGACACATATATGGATTTTGATTCCGTGCGCACCAGACGCACAGGGTGGTGTTATGTGCATTTTTGGGATTTATTCCTTTTGGAGCTGTACATTTTTATGATATTTGATATTTGTTTTGGTACTGAGCAGGACTAGTCAGAGGACAGTACCTGGATATATTTTGCATGCATTGATAGTTATCGAAGGGATTTCCAAAAAGCGAGTTATTGTCTCAGTATATACCTACGTGTCCGATATGACACGAAAACATTTAAAACAAGGGAACCCTTCTAAATTGTTTCAAAACGGCGGAACGTACATTGTAAACAAATGATATATACATATATGGTTATTTACTTATGAAATACGTCCGCCACTGTGCAGTGTTATGCGCATCGCACAGCGACTTAAAAGATTTGGCATGCATTTACTTCAGCTAATTACATGTATAGATTCGATATTTACATGTATAGTTCTGATTTATATCGTATTGGTTTTGTATTGGATTTGACATTTGTGACTTTACCGTAACACCGATGATTGCAGATGCTTGACGGAGTTTTGCTTTTGAGTTATCTGCTCATTATCCATGCGCATACATTGCGCTATGATGCGTTTTATGTATTGATGATTACGGAACCCCGAAGACTTGGACTTTATATCGAAATGTTTTAGAATTTGGGGGTTAAAATTTAAATTCGGGGACCGAATTTCTTTAAGGGGGTAGATTGTAACATTTCAAAATAATAAAATATTATTTTTGGGAATTTTTATAATTTAATATTATTTTAATGAATATTTTAATATTTCGGCATAATTAAATACAAATAAATGGGGAAAATTCTGGAAAAATTATGGAAAATTCCAAAATAGGGTATTATATAGGATTATTCCATTTTAAAGTTTTTGTGATTAGTTTGATAATAATTTAGTGCTAATCGCGATTAAAAATCGCTAATCGGTTTTTTGGCATTTTTGTGCAAAATATGCACATATCTTTTTCTACACTTGTGTTACATTTTTCTTTCCATGGTTGTTCATTTGGGTTCACTATTTAAATGAGAATGAAATTGAGGAAAAAGAAAATGGAAAAGTAATATAATATGAGGGTTGGTGAGAGAGAGAGAGGTATGGGTTATTTTGACCAAAGACTTAGCCATTCTCTTCATTCTTTCCCCTCATTTCTCTCCCTCTTTCTCCATTGCTGCTGCTGCTCCTGCTCCTCATTCTCTCCCTCTTCAAAGCCCCAAATCATCTTTAAAACTACACCAAAACCCTAATTCCATTTCACTAAAAAGGTGCACGAGCCCAAATCTACACATTGGACAAAGAAAGCAAGGATTTTGGCCACTAGAGGCAACTCAAGAAAATTCTTGAGTTGCCAAATGAGGTATTTACTGAACCATTAGATTAGTTTTTGCATTACTTATACCTCTATGTTAAAATTTAATCGATATCGGGTGATGTTGTGGACTTAAGGAAGACCAAGTTAGGGTTTGAGAGAATTGAGAGTTGTGTTGTGAAATTGAGATCAGTAGAGGCCACCCCAACATCCTAGTGCTTGATTTATGACCCAAAACAGAGACTTGAAACCCGGAATACGGATTTAGAAATACCGACATCGGATAAATGTGTGTTTGTGAGGGTATTTTGGAATCTGGAGCAACCCGGGGTCACTAGAATTGATTTTGGGATTACTGGGAGTCATGCAGGCACCTAGGAAGCTACCACAGAGACCTGAGCCCCTAACTCCAACCCCAGGCCGCAGATATATTCATTCTGGCCGCAATTTGCGGCCAGATCGGGGAAATTGGGTCCCAAGTTTGGTTCATGGCTTCTTTTGCACTAAAATAGACCCCTCCTAAATGCAGTTTTGGCTAATTGTCACCTGGGGAAAATTTGGGAGCATTTTGGTGTGTTTTAGGCAATGTTTTCCGTATTTTAAAATGCACTTTCTTGATATTTGGATTTGTATTTGGTTGTCGGGGGTTCGTACATCGACAACAGGGATTGTGTGATCGATTTGCACGTTTAGGCCATAGGTTCCAACCTATGAGCACACTGTGCGCTATATTGGTTTTCTGCCTCGATTTTAATACGTATTGCGACGGTTTATTATTGTAGGTACCCTCGTAAGGATTCCGAGGTGAAGAAGCGCGGCATCATTGATTTTGGCGAGCGAAGACCAGGTGAGTAGATTATATCTACGGGGGAAGTCGGGTGGATGGCGTATAGCACCCCCGCAGTCTGTGGTGATGTATACGAATACGTATACACACATATATTTATTATATGTTCTTTGAGATTATTGATGATAAGATGGATTGATTTAGTGTATTGCGAAACCCTAGAGTAGGGGTTGCTCCCTTACACACACGCACGCACGCACTTGCATACATACCTTCGTTTGGATGTGTATATGGGAATATTATATTTGTATTTGTTCACATGGGTATGGGACTATGTGTACATATACTGGATTATGAGGATAGTACTTGGGATGTGAGTTGAGTCGATGAGATTCGATTTGAGGCCGTGAGATCGGCGATATGACAGGATTCGTATGGGAGATACGACGGAATGCTTTGGCGGGCTTTGGGACGTGTGTTTACAGATGCATTTATATAGATGGTATCGATTGTACTAAACATAGATCTGTACCCTAGATTATGTGATATGATGGTAGTGATACCTGATATGTGATGAGATAATGTGATATTGACCCGTACCCAGCTATTGGGATGCCGTACGACGATTTACCGTACGAGCCTATATTGATGATAGATCCGCGCTCATGACTCGAGAATGTTATATCGTTTGTGATACCATTGAGGCGGGATTATTGACTATTATATTTATATATATATATCGACTCAGATGTAGGTGGTTTCTATAACCCTCCCGATTGATTTGATAGTTGGGTCCGTAGTTCGCATAGTAGGCGTTAGACTAGACCCGAGTCATACCTATTTCAAAACTAACGAATCGGGGATATTTTAAGGATAGGCAAAAGGGATTCTACGGATATTTTCAAACGACACATCTTTTCTTAAAACACCGTAGCCCTTATTTTACCAAAAACCCTGATTTGTCTTATTTCAAAAAGCAAGGCTGCATGATATATTTATTGAGGTAGATTCTTCACCGTTGCGTTGATTATTGATTCCGCATATTCATGCTATTTGCATTGCATATCTTGTGTTTATTGATATATTACAATCATGCTGCTAGGACACCAGCACCATAACCGATGATGCGTATGTACCACGTACACTTACTTGCCGGCTCACACACATCTTCATCGGTAATTGCCATGTCACTACACAGTAGTATTACTGCATCAGGATATGACCCTTGTATGTGCATACTATTATTCCATGCTGCATGATATACTAGCACTTCATTTATATGTCACATACATCATGCTTTCTGATTATGCGCATTGAGATATGTTGTTTCCATGATATTTCTGGATTTGGGAACCATGGGTATTTCAATAGAGAATATGTAATCATTTTAAAAACCCGGTTACCCTTGATATGATATTTCAGTGCGTCCACCATGTGTTTTCTCGGTGCTGAGAGCGATATGTGAAACCCGATTCGAGGAGGCGGATGAGGCCGACTGCTGGTATATGGTGGACCCGGTATGGTACTCCGGGACGAGAACGGTTTCGCTGTTTAGTAGACGGTGAGCCTGGCAGTGGGACCACTACCTACCGGTGATTGGTTGGACCTGGCGGTTATCCGTAGGATACCAACCAGAGTCGATAGATGGATATAGGCGTACTGCTGGGGCCGAGGGCCGATTCCGCAGACGGAGCCCATGGGCTGATCCGGACTGATGGAGCCCGATATATGAGGATTTACGTGCCGATGCTGGGCACAGCTTTCATGATGTTTTCGTGTGTCGATGCTGGGCACTCCGGTTCCATGATTTTGACGTGTCGCGAGGGACACAGGTGGTTTATATCCTCATATTTCCATGCATATGGTGATGATATTTACATGCATGATGGTTATTGTCATTGGGTGACGAGTGGACGGGATCCACGTACATGCAGATTGATTACATGGATCATACCTCATATTTATGATATGCTATTACTTGAGGCACTGGCACGAGCACTTGGCACTACACTCATGTATAGAGATTACATTGCCAGTTTAGCATGCTTCAGATTTATTCATATTGAGGTTAATATATATCTGATCGTATTGACCTAGGATGGGTCATACATTCGATCTCTGTTTGTAGATATTTTCTATTCACGAGTTGGCAACTCACCCCCGTTGTGCCACAGTTCTTGCAGGTTTTGCCGTACAGATTTCTTTACGGCTTTTCGGGCACATTGCTTCCATTACGGGTGACTTGCTTTGGTAGGTGGGTTCTTTGTATCAGAACCGCCATTATACATTATTTATTTATTGTATCTAGAAATTCCATCAACCAAAACTTGTATATTGTTTCAGACTTAGAGACAGTGATTTATTATTTTGACGTTAGAGTCGCGCTTGTAGTATTACGGTTTTCTGGCTATTTTGAGTTTCTTTTTGGGTTTTGATCCTCGCCCTTTGGCGTTGTATATTATTATTGCTTGCGTGGTTGTGACCGTCGATTGACGAAGAGCTAGCTCCCGCTTGGGGATGCCTTTTATCATTTCACATATATTATTCTTGTTGTACCCCGTTCGGGGCCAGTTTTTACAAAGGAAACTCTGCCGAAATTTTCAGAAAAGAATACACATTTTAAAAATGCATATTCGGCTTAGTTATTTAAAGGCTTGATTTCAAAACATGTTTCTTTACTTATTAAAAACTAGTTTTCTTTATTTACTCCCTAAAATGGTTTTAGATTTCTGGGCTTTGGCTTATTTGGATTAGATGGGGTCCTATAGACTTCATATGATTCAAGTGCCAGTCACGGGCTATTTCGGGTCGTGACAGTGTGGTTCCTCTGTTCCGATACACCGTTGTGCTGTGGTGTATATGGAGGAGTCAGCTAAGAGAGAATCCCATTCTCTTTTAGAAAGTTCAGGAATTCATTGCTCAAGTATTCACCTCCTCGATCAGATCGAAGGATTTTAATACTTTTCCCGATTTGGTTCTCGAATTCTTTTTTATATTCTCTAAATTTCTCAAAAGCTTCAGACTTGTGTCTTATTAAGAACAAATTTCCGTATCTTGAGAGATCGTCAGTGAATGTAATGAAGTAAGAAGAACCATCCCTGGCATGTGTAGACATGGGACCACATACATCACTATGTATCAGTCCCAAGAGTTCGGTAACTCTTTCTCCGTGTCCCGTAAACGGAGTTTTAGTCATCTTGCCTTTGAGACATGACTGGCAAGTGTCATAAGATGAAAATTCGAACGATTTCAAATATCCATCCTTATGCAACTTATCTAGCCGTGTCGCATTTATATGACCGAGTCTACAATGCCACAAGAAGGATTCGTTCATTTCTGAACTCTTCCTCTTGTGTGTGTTTGTTATGCTCAGAACTGTTGATTGATTTAGAACATAAATGCCATTGCACAACGTGCCTGATCCAACCAACTTTTGGTTAAGGAAAATGTTCATAACATTATCCTGTAATACAAAATTATATCCCTCTTTACTCAACAAAGAAACTGATATAATGTTGCATATCAGGTTCGGCATGTAATAACATTCGTTCAGAATCAATGTATTACCAGTTGGCAACACAAGGTGATATTCCCCGATGGTTTTATCTGCAACAATTGCACCATTTCCAACCCTTATGTCTTTATCACCTTCTCCAAGTTCTCTACCTTTTTTAAGCCCATGTAACTGATTACATATATGGGATCCTGACCCGGTATCTAATACCTAAGACGTAGAGCAAATGGAGAAACAGTTCTCTGTAACGAACACACCCGAAGAAAATGCATCAACATGTACTTTCTTCATTCGGGTGGCATGGGAATCCTGGTATTCCCCTATATCCTATTCATTCTTATAACTTTTATAAGAAAGAACAGAACCAACGTTCCCCAGCACAGTATAACATGCGGATTCGGTCAATACATCCATATTATTATCTTGATTAAGGCATGATATGGTCGCTACCTGGAGAGAGAGAGAAGAAAACACTTTAGCGTATGCTCTTGCGAGATCAGATTGGTTATTATTTTATCTAATCAGGATGGTTCCCACTATTTTTATCAAATCTTTCTTCAAACCCTAAAAGGAAAGACTAGCCGGGATTAATTACACCCTACAATTTCGCCAATCTTTCAGCCAGGCCAGTGTCGGTATTTTGAGGGAGGTTCCCCGTACTTTCACACGGACCTAATTAAAGTAAACCTCATTTTCCCAGAGGCATAACCCCGTTGACACCTTTCTAGACACCTACTTGATCGGCTAATTGTCCTGTGTAAAACTCTCCCAGGAGTAACAATTACTCGCAGTGGGTATCGGGATCCAATTATCTTATAGAAGGTATGCAATCTCATTGCAAATTTCAACACTTGAAATTCCCGATAATATTTTTCCCCTAACGTGCTATGACCTTGACGAAAGCCAACAAACCATAGCCCGCTAGTCAAGTTCAACCCGTACATTTCTTGACTGAATTAAACCCACCCGCACGACCCTTGATGAAAGCCAACAAAGCCGTACGACTACCCTAATCCAGTCGCATCATATGCAGCAGATAAGCAGCATATAGCTACCGCACACTACACCTTGACGAAAGCCAACAAATGCAGCACGAATACTATATACAACTTATCTGAAATGATGGAGGGCTACGACAGGTTTTTCTGAAAACCTATTGGGTAATGAACTTGATATCGTTGTAGAATCATGTGAATTTTGAAATGGAGTGATTTTGAGGCTTTTATTATTTTTGCTAAAGAGGTCACTCCCGGTGAAGGGATCTCGGCTCTTTCCTTATGGAATAAGGTGCAGGATATATCATATATATCACTATGCAAAGCAAAACTCCAAAAGCAATCAAAAGCAAACCGAGTGTTGTAGCATCTGCCAGTTTTGCTAAAGAGGTCACTCCCGGTGAAGGGATCTCGGCTCTTTCCCCATCGAATAAGGTGCGGGATATATCATATATATCGCTGTGCAAAGAAAAAACTATAGCTACCCTTTTTGAAAAAAATGATTCTACAACATCTTTTAAGTTTCTTTTCTTTCATTAATCACATTAATGAAGTCCCATCATTTAAGTCACCTAAACATCACTGATAAATACGACGTACACTTATACCATCCGCATTCGCCTCGATGTCCCCTCGTGCACCGTTAGGTTAGGTAACTAACGGCAGAGCGGGGCAGGGCTAGCGCGGGTGTTAAACATAAGTAACGTCTATATAATATATTATATATACTATATATAGTATCTATCACAACATATCAAATGATCACATCACAGATATCGCAGCAGAAGAAACATATGAAACATTGGATATACTAGAACGTCCGTGTTTTATTTTGAGCCTCTATAAAACACGGATTCCACGGTCGCGACGAATAGCCAAACCCACACCCCTAGACCCCTACAAGAGCGGCAAGCAACCCTACCAATTCTAGAGTAGGAGACTCGGACTCGACTCCTCAAGTTGGTCACCCACTGGACTCCAGAACCCGGTTCCTTGTGCTCTCCTAGTGCGGAAAAATAAATAATATAAAAATGGTGACATCAACCTCATCCCGGAAGTGCCCCAATAAAAGAATATTACATACATTTAATTTTACATGAATGAAAATAAAAACTCTCATCTCACATAAAACCCCCCGGCTATTCAGAACGCGACGATCCAATATAACATATCCAGCAACACATAACATCACATGTCATCAACGTAAGTAAATATGCGCATCCCAATTGTCGTTGACATATAGCAACGAAACCCGCGATATCACATATTACACATACGGTCGCAGAAAAGAAAGTGTAAAACTACAACATTTGGAATCCACAATCTCTTTAGATATCGTAAATCCGAAATATCACATATTTCGCATTTCATGCCTAACTGTATGAATTCCACATATTGTATCACATTCCAAATAAACAGACAGTATTAAACTTTCCGATCGAATAATCAAATACCCAAGATTTCCATAATAGCTCTGTTAGTGTATATGCCCTAGAAGCCATTACTGTATCATACTAGTATGTATATTACTTGATGGAAGCTTGGGATATTCACCTTGTACTGACAATCTTGCTCAAAATATTAGTATGCTACTTGGTTTGTTTCTGCTTTAATGTGTGCATGTGTTTCTTTTAGCATATCGCCTTTACACATTAGTGGAGCCCTTAGGATTTTTGCTTGATTACCAGCGTTGTGATGGCAGTCACACTCGTGGGGGCTGGGTAATCCACAAGCACATCCTTATGCAGGTCCCTAGTCGTAGGACTGTCGAGAGAGGGCATCGATACTCCGGAGTAGACTAGCGTATGCGCTTCTCATCCCAGCTTGGGAGACGGTCTGTCCCACAGCCGTCAGTACGTCGTACTTGGGATAGTATGCAGGTGCTCATTAGGTTACGAGTACACTGGACAGGACTCATCGGAAACTGTTGGTTGGTATTATACCTATCGTCAGTTAACAGTTCCCATGTGACATGAGTACAGCTTAGTCCGTTGACTTGACACTGTCACTTCACCTCGAGTGTGTTCCCACTGCACTTTGATTGCTACCCTGCCACGGCTCAAAGGAGTCGTGCAAACAGGTAGTTTTTGGGTGCAGTCCCGAAGCACTTGGAGGCAGTGACGGTTAGACAGGATTCGTCTCTCCCGGTATTGGGGGTTGATATCGCGCTGTGTCTAGGAAAGCCATTACACAAAGTCCCTGGCCAGGGCAAGCGAGATAGACTGGTAGGTTTCCAGTGTTATCTCAGGTGTTCTGGGCTACACTCCGACACGACTTGTACCGCTAGTAGGGGACTGACGTTTACCTCCCCCCTAGGCCTGCCATGCGATGTTCTTAGACGAACAGACCGGACTGTACGGAGACTGTCACATTCAGGCTCAGTAGGAGTTCAGATGGATTTACCTCGTCAGTTTTCTTATCGGCATCTACCTGGGGACCATTACGTACAGCTAGTGCCGCTTGCGGTCTGTGGTTAAACCCACTGCTAGCGTAGTGTCGAGTCTTTAGAGTCCCACACAGAGGGTTATTCGCCTTTAGGCAAAATGAGTAGAGGTCGCATGGTTTTACGACGGGGTTCGTTCACATCCACGCACTTGTACACGTTTGGTGTCCGGATAGCTTATACTAGCGGGTTTTGGTTTAAGCCGGATCCTAGTATATGATTTGGGATTGCTTTTATCTCATTGTATTCGTGTTCCTCGGAACGCGGATACGGGTGTGTATGCACAGGCGATTGAGGCGGAGGAAGAAGATTTTCATTAGGGTTTCGGAACGGGTGTGTATGCACAGTTGACGGTTGTTTTTTTCCAAACCCTAATGGACATGTGAAATATCAATTAATAATATTAATTAAATGAAATTGTGTCATGGTTAGGGTTGTTGACCTGTTGATCTTGGTTGACTTGTTGACCATGATTGAAACATTGACCATCATCATTACACTCCAAAGATGCTCTTTGATCTTTGCAAAAAACATTTAATGTGATATGAAAATGGTCTCATCAAACCAACCATCACCTTTTTCATTTTGGATTAATATTATTAATTATGTAATTCACATGTATTGTTATGGTTGTAAAAACTATTCTCATTCTCTCATAACCATTCTCTCTCCTCCTCTTCCTCTCTCTCTAGCTCTCCCCTCTCATGAGTTGAGAACCATTTGAGCTTTGAGATAAAACCTTCAAAATTACTCTCTACTCTTTCTAAGGTCCTAGGTATAGCATACCAAGCACCTTAGTTACTTCTAGTTTGAGGTTGGAGCCAAAGGTAGAGGCCCTCGGGTGGATCTTTCTTCGGCAAGAGAAGGCGACATAGGACGTTGTATTTCCTTGCAGCTCGTGACCTCGGCTTTACCCGTTCTTTCCACTCCAAGAAGCAAGAAGAGAAAGACTTGAAGACCTAGGTATAACCCCTTTTCCGAGTAGCTAACTCTTTTAGCTTTGGTAGTTAGTTTTGTTTAGCAACGATCCCTCATTTTGCATAGTCCATGTTGCCTAGTGTTTTAAAAATCCGATTTTTCATAACGTTTCCACCTTCCCGCAAGCACCGGGGTGGGCAACGTGGACTAACAATGGTATCAGAGCCTAGCTAAACACAAACTAACTAGTTAGCAAAGTATATAGAACTTCGATCGCAAAAAATCGCGAAACACTTTTTGAAATCCCTAACTTTCTGCCGATTTTTAAACCTGCTTTAAAAATAATAAATCATGTCTTAAAAATCGACTCAGGCTTTTCTAAGTACAGGCAAGAAAAACGACCCACTGAACCGACCAACTCACCGTGGTTCCGCGGCAAGAGCTTGCTCTTGCCGTGGATCCGCGGCCGAGTTGACTCGGCCGTGGATCGTTTCTCCTGCAGTTTACTTCTGGCGGTGTTTTGTGATTTTTGAGATGGTTTGTTTTAGCCCAGATTTTCCAGAGAACAAGTTAGTTTTTGGGGTGGTCACAAATCCGTATTTTTGATCGAACTTCTTTACACTTTGGCTAATGGGTTGTATCTGTAATGTTTTATATGTATTGAACGTCTGCTAATCGCTATACGTCAATTAGTGGGGGTTATACAAATCTGTGATCTGTAATGTTGATGGTTTGTGTATATGAATTCATTGGATTGTCGCGGATGAATAGCCGGGGGTTGTGAGATGAGTGTTTTCTTATTCTTTCAATTCATGTAATATGTAAATTGATGTAAAATTATTTGTATGGCCGCACAACCTGGTCGGGGTTGTAGCCGTCATTGTATAATTTCCTTATACTGTTTTTGCTCCTAGGATAGACCCAAGGTGGGGTGCATAAACTACCGGGTATCTCGAAGTGCCGAGTGGCCTACTCACGTTGTTGAGGGAGGTTGCTTCACTTTGAATACTTGGCGGGTAGTTTGCCGCACCCGTAGGGGTCTAGGGTGGGGTTTGGCTATTCATCGCGACCGTGTAATGCGCTCTTCGTTACAGGCTCGTACGAAATGCGGATTCCTAGTATATCCAATGTGTTCGTCTGTGATTTGAAATGGCTATCATTGCATGTGACGAATGTTTATATATATCTATATGATATCTATTTAGGCGTTGCTTATGTTTTGCATCCGCGCTAGTCCAGCCCCCGCTCTGTCGTTAGTTATGTAACCTAACGGGTGATGACGGGACCCCGTGGCGAATGCGGATGGCATAAGCGTACGTCATATTTTCGTTGTTTTCTGCAATGGTAGGATTAATTGATGGGACGCATTGGAATTAATGCAAGAAAAAATAAACCAAGCAACAGTCGTTGGAACACTTTGAAAACCACTCGGTTCTTTTCAAAACCAACTTTTAAATGCCGAGCTTGAACCACTCCTTTTGAAAGCTATCTCGTTCCATCGATTATATCAAGTTCACTACGTTCACGGTTTCGCTAAAACCATTCGTAGCTCTCCGTCGTTTCACATGAATGGTCAATAAGTATTCAAGCTATGTATGTTGGCCAAAGTCAAGGCATAGTGATTGGTAGCTATTGGGTATTCATGTGCAGCATAGATAGATGTGTTGGTTTGGGGCAGTCGTTCTACCATATTGGCCAAAGTTAAGGTATGTGCGCGTGGGCTCAAATTAACCTGGAGAATGACGGGTAGAACTTGACATGTGACTTATGATATTTTGGCCAAAGTCAAGGTCATAAGAGCATGGGGCAAAAATCCACATCGGGAGTTTCAAAAGAATTGAAACATGCTAGCGCTGCATACCATTTGGAGTGTGATGATTCTGGTAGGATTCCTTCAGTTTTGTCACGCGATGATATTTGGATCCCGATCCTACTGTGAGTATATGCTACTCCTCCGGAACTTTCTCACTTAACGATCAATGCAATAAACCAAGTAGGTGTCTAGAAAGGTGTTAGCGGGGCTTCGCCCATAGGGAAAAGAGGTTATTTAATTAAGGAACTTCGCGAAAGCATTGGAAAACCTCCCTCGAAGTACCGACACTGGCCTGGCTGAACGGTTAAACAAGTATTGTACGGTGAGATTGATCCCGACTAATTCTTCCTTTTATGGTTTGAGGAGGGATTCTAGAGACAGTGGGAGCCATCCTGTTTAGACAAATTAAAAACCACTCTAAACTTGCAAGAGCATCATGCTAAAGTGTTTCTTCTCTCTCTCCTAATTGCAGCGACCATTTATCATGACTGGACTTAAGTTACTTCTAGATAAAAATATACTGACAGGGCCAAACTACAAAGATTGGCTCAGGAATGTCAAAATGGCAATCACTTATGACAAGTTGGGGTATCTCCTTACCACCAATGCTCCTCCTGTCCCAGGTCCCAGAACCAGCGTCGCGGATAGGGAAATCCGTAAGACCTGGGAAATCGACTGCGCGAAGGCCAAGTGCCTCATGCTTGCCTCTATGGACAACGAACATCAGAGGACGCACGAGAATATGGACCTCGAATCCATATTCCTCCATACAAAAGAACTGTATGGAGAGCAATCCTGTATCGCCAGATACGAAGTGTCGAAGAAGTTATTTTCGGCGAGATTGGCCGTCGGATCATCGGTAGCGGAACACGTGCTTAACATGATTGGCTACATAGAGGAGCTCGCAGACCTTGGGACCACGTTGGAGAATAAGCTCTATACGGACTTGATTCTTCAGTCCCTTCCTTCCACTTACGCCCAGTTCATCCTGAACTTCTACTTACAGGAAAAGGAAGTTGAACTTTCAGAGCTCCTCAACATGCTGAGGAGTGCGGAGGGCACCCTACAGAAAGGTAGGGAAACGTCCACTTTGTTTGTAGGAGGATTTTCCTCTTCTAGGTCCAGGGCGAAAGCCAAGGGAAAGAAGAAGAAAACCTTCGCCAAACCAAGGGGCGGTGTTAGTAAAGTGGATACGAAGGGAAAGGCAAAAGCAACAAAGGTAGCGGGGAAGCTTGTGGATAAGGAAGAATGCTTTTACTATCACAAAAGTGGACACTGGAAGAAAGATTGCAGGGCTTGGAAGGCCAGAACACAGGATCTGAAGCAAGTTGCGGCTTCAGCTTCAGGTGTGTATGTTATTGAAAACTGTCTATCAATAAACTCTACGTCCTGGGTATTGGATACCGGATCAGGATCTCATATCTGTAATTCTTTGCAGGCGTTGAGAAAGCGTAGGTTTTTGAAGGCAGGTAACATGACCCTCAAAGTTGCAAACGGAGCTAGCATGGATGCTGAGGCTGTGGGGGACTATCACCTGGGAATGTCAGATGGACATGTTTTGGTTTTACGTAATTGCTTTTTTGTACCCAACGCAACTTGTAATATCATTTCTGTATCTTTGATTTCTAAAGAAGGTTATGAATTTGCGTTTGTAAGTAATGTTGTAAACATTCACCTTAATCAAGTTCTGATTGGGTCAGGTACATTAAGCAATGGTATATACGTATTAAACCAACCACAGATTTTCAATGTCCAGAATACACACAAAAGAAAGTCTCCGGAAACAAATCAGACTTTCTTATGGCATTGTAGACTGGGTCACATCAATGAGAGAAGGTTGACGAAGTTACATACAGAAGGATATTTGGATCCGTTCGAATATCAATCATATGTAACTTGTCAATCCTGTCTCAAAGGAAAGATGACAAAGACTCCATTCACTGGACACGGAGTAAGAGCGAGCGGGCTCTTTGGACTCGTACACAGCGACGTGTGCGGTCCAATGTCTACGCATGCACGAAGCGGTTATTCTTACTTCATTACTTTTACGGATGACTTTTCAAGGTACGGTTATGTCTTCTTAATGAAACATAAATCCGAAGCCTTTGGAAAATTCCAGGAATATAAGAATGAAGTAGAAAAATAAATAGGCAAAAGTATCAAGACACTGAGTTCTGATCGAGGTGGTGAGTACTTGAGTGCCGAGTTCCTGGATAACTTAAAAGAGAATGGAATTCTCTCTTAACTTACTCCTCCATACACTCCACAACATAACGGTGTATCGGAGAGACGGAACCGAACCCTATTGGATATGGTACGGTCCATGATGAGTAACGCTGAGTTACCGCGATCATTCTGGGGATATGCACTAGAATCAGCTGCATACCTTTTGAACCGAGTTCCAACTAAGACTGTGCCTACTACACCATATCAGATGTAGTGTGGGAAGAGACCCTATCTTAATCACATTAAGACATGGGGATGTCCATCTTTTGTCAAAAAGCAGCAAGCGGACAAGCTCGAGGCACGCTCAGTACAGTGCAAGTTTGTGGGATATCCAAAGAACTCCAAGGGATATTTCTTCTATTGCGAAGAGGAACAAAAGGTTTTTGTTTCTCGGCATGCCCACTTCTTGGAAACTCAGTTTTTGGAGAATCAGATAAGTGGGAGCGCAATAGAATTGGAAGAAATTCCAGAACCACGAGCTATTACTGAATGCTTAGTAGAACCAGAGGGTTCGAAAGATCAGGACATTCCTGCGCCGCTCCGCAGAAGTAGTAGGCAGTCTCATCCGCCCGAGAGATACTACGATTTTCTCATAGACGGGGATAGAGAGGATTGCATCATTGATAGTGATGAGCCGACTAGCTTCCAGCAGGCCATTCAGAGCGTTGACTCGGTAAAATGGCTGGATGCAATGCGGACCGAAATGGAGTCCATGTACACCAACAAAGTATGGACGTTGGACATTGCTCCAGATGGGGTAAAACTCGTAGGATGCAAGTGGATCTTCAAAAGGAAGATTGGTGTAGATGGACAGGTTGAGACCTATAAAGCTAGACTTGTTGCAAAGGGTTTCCGTCAAAGACCTGGCTTGGACTATGACGAAACCTTTTCTCCAGTGGCTATGCTGAAATCCATTCGGATCCTTCTTGCCACATCTGCCTTCCACGATTATGAGATCTGGCAGATGGACGTAAAGACCGCTTTTCTAAATGGAAATTTAGAGGAGTGTGTCTATATGGACCAGCCAGAGGGTTTCATTCAGAGTGGGAGCAGCGGAAAGGTGTGCAAGTTGCTTAAGTCCATCTATGGACTAAAGCAGGCATCGCGGAGTTGGAACATCTGTTTTGATGAGACGGTCAAAGAATTTGGCTTTATCAAAAATCCAGATGAACCATGCATCTATAGTAGATCTGTAGCAAGAACTGTAGTATTCCTCGTATTATACGTGGATGACATTATTTTGATAAGAAATGACATTCCTATGCTACAATCTGTCAAAGGGTTCTTGTCACACAGGTTCTCCATGAAAGACCTGCGTGATGCCTCATACATTCTGGGGATCCGGATCTATCGTGACAGATCCAAGAGGATATTAGGACTTTCACAGTCCAGGTACATCGACACCATACTGAAAAGATTCAGTATGGAAGATTCCAAGCGCGGTAATCTACCGGCTTGTCACGGGATCACCCTCTCCAAAGAGATGTCTCCCAAGACTGATTTGGAAAAGGATCGCATGTCTATTATACCCTACGCTTCTGCGGTAGGCTCTATAATGTATGCGATGTTGTGTACCAGACCGGATGTAGCTTATGCACTGAGTGTAGTAAGCCGGTATCAGTCAAACCCTTGGGAGAAACACTGGATAGCGGTAAAGAACATTCTCAAGTACCTGAGAAGGACTAAGGAGATGTTCTTGGTATATGGAGGAAAAGACCTCCAGATCGAGGCCTTTGCTGACTCCAGCTTCCAGAGTGACAAGGATGATTCCAAGTCCATGTCGGGTTATGTCTTTACTCTCTATGGAGGGGCGGTGTGTTGGAAGAGTTCCAAACAGGAAACCGTTGCTAACTCGACGATGGAAGCGGAATATATCGCTTCAGCAGATGCCGCAAAAGAAGCCGTCTGGATAAGGAAGTTCCTAACAGAACTTCAGGTGGTTCCGTCCATTGTTGATCCAGTACCTCTGTATTGCGACAACAACGGCGCTATAGCTTTAGCGAAGGAACCCAGGTCCCATCAGAAGTCCGGACACATATTGAGGCGGTATCACCTGATCAGGGAGATCGTGGGTCGCCAAGAGATCGAGGTTCGGAGAGTTGCTACGAAAGATAACACTGCTGATCCATTCACAAAGGCCTTACCCCAGACTCAGTTCGAGCGGCTGATCGAGATGATAGGTCTTCGATACGCCAGTACAAGGCCTTAGTGCAAGTGGGAGATTGTTAGTGTATATGCCCTAGAGGCCATTACTGTATCATACTAGTATGTATATTACTTGATGGAAGCTTGGGATATTCACGTTGTATTGACAATATTACTCAAATAGTAGTATGCTACTTGGTTTGTTTCTGCTTTAATGTGTGCATGTGTTTCTTTTAGCATATCGCCTTTACACATTAGTGGAGCCTTTAGGATTTTTGCTTGATTACCAGCGTTGTGATGGCAGTCACACTCGTGGGGGTTGGGTAATCCACAAGCACATCCTTATGCAGGTCTCTAGTCGTAGAACTATCGAGATAGGGCATCGATACTCCGGAGTAGACTAGCGTATGCGCTTCTCATCCCAGCTTGGGAGACGGTCTGTCCCACAGCTGTCAGTACATCGTACTTGGGATAGTATGCGGGTGCTCGTTAGGTTACGAGTACACTGGACATGACTCGTCGGGAACTGTTGGTTGGTATTATACCTATCGTCAGTTATCAGTTCCCAGGTGACATGAGTACAGCTTAGTCCGTTGACTTGACACTGTCACTTCGCCTCGAGTGTGTTCCCACTGCACTTTGATTGCTACCCTACCACGGCTCAAAGGAGTCGTGCAAACAGGTAGTTTTTGGGTGCAGTCCCGAAGCACTTGGAGGCAGTGACGGTTAGACAGGATTCGTCTTTCCTGGTATTGGGGGTTGATATCACGCTGTGTCTAGGAGAGCCATTACACAAAGTCCCTGGCCAGGGCAAGCGAGATAGACTGGTAGGTTTCCAGTGTTATCTCAGGTGTTCTGGGCTACGCTCCGACACGACTTGTACCGCTAGTAGGGGACTGACGTTTACTGCCCCCTAGGCCCGCCATGCGATGTTCTTAGACGAACAGACCGGACTATACGGAGACTGTCACATTCAGGCTCAGTAGGAGTTCAGATGGGTTTACCTCGTCAGTCTTCTTATCGGCATCTACCTGGGGACCGTTACATACAGCTAGTGCCGCTTGCGGTCTGTGGTTAAACCCACTGCCAGCGTAGTGTCGAGTCTTTAGAGTCCCACACAGAGGGTTATTCGCCTTTTGGCAAAATGAGTAGAGGTCGCATGGTTTTGCGACGGGGTTCATTCACATCCGCGCACATGTACATGTTTGGTGTCCGGACAGCTTATACTAGCGGGCTTTAGTTTATGCCGGATCCTAGTATATGATTTAGGATTGGTTTTATCTCATTGTATTCGTGTTCCTCGGAACGCGGATACGGGTGTGTATGCACAGTTGAATGAGGCGGAGGAAAAGGATTTTCATTAGGGTTTCGGAACGGGTGTGTATGCACAGTTGAAAGTTGTTTTTTTTCCAAACCCTAATGGACATGTGAAATATCAATTAATAATATTAATTAAATGAAATTGTGTCATGGTTAGGGTTGTTGACTTGTTGATCTTGGTTGACTTGTTGACCATGGTTGAAACATTGACCATCATCATTACACTCCAAAGATGCTCTTTGATCTTTGCAAAAAACATTTAATGTGATATGATAATGGTCTCATCAAACCAACCATCACCTTTTTCATTTTGGATTAATATTATTAATTAGATAATTCACATATATTGTTATGGTTGTAAAAACTATTCTCATTCTCTCATAACCACTCTCTCTCCTCCTCTTCCTTTCTCTCTAGCTCTCCCCTCTCATGAGTTGAGTGTAAGTCCACGTTGCGACCCCCTGTTCTTACGGGGAGGCGGAAACGGTATAAAAATCAAATTTTTAGCGCATGGGGCAACATGGACTAACAAAGTCGGGATCTTTTCTAAACTAAACTAGCTAAAATGCTAAGGAGAGTTAGGATAGATGGTTATACCTAACTTGAACTCCTTCTTCTTCAAACTTTTGTAGAGGTTGATGGTTCTTTCCTCGTTGCCTTCTTCCGTCGAAGATGGATCCACCTGAGGGTTCAACCTTCGGGCTCTTTCTCGAACTTTGAGAGAACTAGAATCTCCGGCTTGCTAAACCTTGATCCTAGAGTGAGTAGAGAGTGTCTTTTGGGGTTTTATCTTTTCAAGGAGAGAGATTCTCAACTCATGAGAGGGGTTCTCCTTGAGCTAGAGGAAGAAGAAGATGAAATGAGGAGAGAGAAGCTAAATGATAGAATGAGCTCTTTTCTTTTTGCAACCATAACATAAAGCAAAAAGAATTATCAAATTAATAATAATAATGAAAATGGAATAGTTGATGGAAGGTTTAGGAATGACCATTATCATTTCAAACATTAAATGAATTTGCTAGAATCAAAGAGCATCTTTCTTTTGTAATGATGATGGTCAAAACTTCAACCATGGTCAACAAGTCAACCATGGTCAACAAGTCAACAAAAAACCAACCATGACACAATTTCATTTTATTAATATTATTAATTGATATATCATAATTCCATTAGGGTTTGGAAAAAGACGACTGTCAACTGTGCATACGCACCCGTTCCGAAACCCTAATGAAAAACCTCTTCCTCCGCCTCAATCAACTGTGCATACACACCCGCATTCTTGTTCCGAGGAACATGAATACCAAGAGATAAAAGCAACCCCAAAACATATACCGGTATCTGACTCAAACCAGAGCCAGCCAGTAATATCCGTCCGGACTCCAAACGTGCACAAGTGCGCGGATGAGAACGAAACCTGTCGCAAAACCATGCGACCTCTACTCGGTTTTGCCCAGAGGCGAATACCCTCTGTGTGGGACTCTAAAGACTCGACACTATGCTGGCAGTGGGTTTAACCACAGACCGCAAGCGGCACTAGCTGTGCGCAACGGTCCCCAGGTAGATGCCGACAAGAAGGCTGACGAGGTGAACCCCATCTGAACTCCTAATGAGTCTGAATGTGACATTCTCCGTACAGTCCGGTCTGTTCGTCTGATACATCGCATGTCGGGCCTAGGGGGCGGTAAAACGTCAGTCCCCCAATAGCGGTACAAGTCGTGTCGGAGTGAAGCCCAAAACACCCTGAGATAACACTGGAAGCCTACCAGTATATCTCGCTTGCCCTCGCCAGGGACTACTCGTGTAATGGCTCTCCTAAACACAGCGCGATGTCAACCCCCAATACCGGGAGAGACGAATCCTGTCTAACCGGCACTGCCTCCAAGTGCTTCGGGACTGCACCCAACTACCACCTGTTTGCATGACTCCTTTGAGCCGTGGTAGGGTAGTAGTCAAAGTACAGTGGGAACACACTCGAGGCGAAGTGCCAGTGTCAAGTCAGCGGACTAAGCTGTACTCATGTCACCTGGGAACTGATAACTGACGATAGGTATAATACCAACCTGTCAGTTCCCGACGAGTCATGTCCAGTGTACTCGTAACCCAACGAGCACCCGTATACTATCTCCAGTACGACGTACTGATGGCTGTGGGACAGACCATCTCCCACACTGGGATGAGAAGCGCATACGCTAGTCTACTCCGGAGTATCGATGCCCTGTCTCGATAGTCCTGTGACTAGGGACCTGTATAAGGATGTGCTTACAGATTACCGACTGCCATCACAACGCTGGTAATCAAGCAAAGATCCTAAGGGCTCCACTAATGCGTATAAGTGATATACTAAAATAAACACAAGTACACATTGAAGTAGAGACAAACCAAGTAGCATACTACTATATTGAGCAAGATTGTTTATACAAGATGAATATCCCAAGCTTCCATCAAGTAATATACAAACTAGTATGATACGGTAATGGCCTCTAGGGCATATACACTAACAATCTCCCACTTGCACTAAGGCCATGTACTGGCGTATCGAAGACCTATCATCTCGATCAGCCGCTCGAACTGAGTCTGGGGTAGGGCCTTGGTGAATGGATCTGCAGTGTTTTCTTCTGAAGCAACCCTCCGAACCTCGATCTCCTTGCGATCCACGATCTCCCTGATCAGGTGATACCGCCTCAAGATGTGCCTGGATCTCTGATGGGACCTGGGTTCCTTTGCTAAAGCTATAACCCCGTTGTTGTCGCAATACAGAGGTATTGGGTCAACAATGGACGGAACCACCTGAAGTTCTTTCAAGAACTTCCTTATCCAGACAGCTTCTTTTGCGGCATCAAATGCAGCGATGTATTCCGCTTCCATCGTCGAGTCTGCAACGGTTTCCTGTTTGGAACTCTTCCAACACACCGCCCCTCCATTGAGGGTAAAGACAAAACCCGACATGGACTTGGAATCATCCTTGTCACTCTGGAAGCTGGAGTCAGCAAAGGCCTCGATCTGGAGGTCTTTTCTGCCATACACCAAGAACATCTCCTTAGTCTTTCTCAGGTACTTGAGAATGTTCTTTACCGCTATCCAGTGTTTCTCCCCAGGGTTTGACTGATACCGGCTTACCACACTCAGTGCATAAGCTACATCCGGTCTGGTACACAACATCGCATACATTATAGAGCCTACCGCAGAAGCGTAGGGTATAATAGACATGCGATCCCTCTCCAAATCAGTCTTGGGAGACATCTCTTTAGAGAGGGTGATCCCGTGACAAGCCGGTAGGTTACCGTGCTTGGAATCTTCCATACTGAATCTTTTCACTATGGTGTCGATGTACCTGGACTGAGAAAGTCCTAATATCCTCTTGGATCTATCACGATGGATCCGGATCCCCAGGATGCATGAGGCATCACCCAGGTCTTTCATGGAGAACCTGTGTGACAAGAACCCCTTGACAGATTGTAGCATAGGAATGTCATTTCCTATTAAGAGAATGTCATCCACGTATAAAACGAGGAATACTACAGTTCTCGCTACAAATCTACTATAGATGCATGGTTCATCTGGATTTTTGATAAAGCCAAATTCCTTGACCGTCTCATCAAAACAGATGTTCCAACTCCGCGATGCCTGCTTTAGTCCATAGATGGACTTAAGCAACTTGCACACCTTTCCGCTGCTCCCACTCTGAATGAAACCCTCTGGCTGATCCATATAGACACACTTCTCTAAATTTCCATTTAGAAAAGCGGTTTTTACGTCCATCTGCCAAATCTCATAATCGTGGAAGGCAGCAATGGCAAGAAGGATCCGAATGGATTTCAGCATAGCCACTGGAGAAAAGGTTTCGTCATAGTCCAAGCCAGGTCTTTGACGGAAACCCTTTGCTACAAGTCTAGCTTTATAGGTTTCAACCTGTCCATCTACACCAATCTTCCTTTTGAAGATCCACTTGCATCCTACGGGTTTTACCTCGTCTGGAGCAATGTCCAACGTCCATACTTTGTTGGTGTACATGGACTCCATTTCGGTCCGCATTGCATCCAGCCATTTTACCGAGTCAACGCTCTGAACGGCCTGCTGGAAGCTAGTAGGCTCATCATAGTCTATGATGTAATCCTCTCTATCCCCGTCTATGAGAAAACCGCAGTATCTCTCGGGCTGATGAGACTGCCTACTACTCCTGCGGAGCGGCATAGGAATGTCCTGTTCTTTTGAACTTACTGGCTCTTCCAAGTCTTCAGTAATAGCTTGTGGTTCTGGAATCTCTTCCAGTTCTATTGCGTTCCCACTTATCTGGGTTTCCAAAAACTCAGTTTCCAAGAAGCGGGCATGTTGAGAAACAAAAACTTTTTGTTCCTCAGCGGAATAGAACAGATACCCCCTGGAGTTCTTTGGGTATCCCACAAACTTACATTGTACTGAACGTGCCTCGAGCTTGTCCGCATGCTGCTTTTTTACAAAAGCTGGACATCCCCATATCTTAAGGTACTTAAGACAGGGTTTCTTCCCACTCCACATCTGATATGGAGTGGTAGGCACAGTCTTGGTAGGAGCCTTGTTCAAGAGATATGCAGCTGCTTCTAGTGCATAGCCCCAGAAAGATCGCGGTAACTCAGCCTTACTCATCATGGAACGAACCATATCCAATAGGGTTCGATTCCTCCTTTCCGATACACCGTTATGTTGCGGAGTGTATGGAGGAGTACGCTGAGAGAGAATTCCATTCTCTTTTAAATAGTCCAGGAACTCGGCACTCAAGTATTCACCACCTCGATCCGATCTTAGAATCTTAATACTTTTGCCTGTTTGTTTTTCAACTTCATTCTTGTAATCCCGAAATTTCTCAAAGGCCTCGGATTTGTGCTTCATTAAGAAGACATGTCCATACCTAGAGAAATCGTCTGTGAAAGTAATGAAGTATGAATAACCGCTTCGCGCATGTGTAGACATTGGACCACACACGTCACTGTGTATGAGTCCTAAGAGCTCGCTCGCTCTTTCTCCGTGTCCAGTGAACGGAGTCTTTGTCATCTTTCCCATGAGACAAGATTCACAAGTGGCATAAGACTGATACTCGAACGGATCAAAGTATCCTTCTTTATGTAACTTAGTCAACCGTGTCTCATTGATGTGACCCAGTCTACAATGCCATAAGAAAGCCTGATTGATATCTGGAGACTTTCTTTTGTGTGTATTCTGGACATTGAAAATCTGTGGTTGGTTTAATACGTATATACCATTGCTCAATGTACCTGACCCAATCAGAACTTGATTAAGGTGAATGTTTACAACATTACTTACAAACGCAAATTCATAACCTTCTTTAGAAACCAAAGATACAGAAATGATATTACAAGTTGCGTTGGGTACAAAAAAGCAATTACGCAAAACCAAAACATGCCCATCTGACATTCCCAGGTGATAGTCCCCCACGGCTTTAGCATCCATGCTAGCTCCGTTCGCAACTCTGAGGGTCATGTCACCTTCCTTCAAAAACCTACGGTTTCTCAACGCCTGCAAAGAATTACAGATATGAGATCCTGATCCGGTATCCAATACCTAGGAAGTAGAGTTTATAGAAAGACAGTTTTCAATAACATACACACCTGAAGCTGAAGCCGCAACCTGCTTCAGTTCCTGTGTCCTGGCCTTCCAAGCCCTGCAATCTTTCTTCCAGTGTCCACTCTTATGACAATAGAAGCATTCTTCCTTTCCAACAAGCTTCCCCGCAATCTTTGTTGCCTTTTCCTTTCCCTTCGTACCCACTTTACTAACACCGTCTCTTGGTTTGGCGGAGGCTTTCTTCCTCTTTCCCTTGGCTTTCGCCTTGGACCTAGAGGAAGAAGATCCTCCTACAAACAAAGCGGGTGTTTCCCTACCTTTCTGTAGGGTGCCCTCTGCGCTCCTCAGCAGGTTGAGGAGTTCTGAAAGTTCAACTTCCTTTTCTTGTAAGTTGAAGTTCAGTATAAACTGGGCGTAAGTGGATGGAAGGGACTGGAGAATTAAATCCGTATAGAGTTCACTGTCCAACGTGGTCCCAAGTTCTGCGAGCTCCTCAGTGTAGCCAATCATCTTAAGCACGTGGTCCGCTACCGATGATCCGACGGCCAACTTAGTCGAAAATAACTTCTTCGACACTTCGTATCTTGCGATACGAGACTGCTCTCCATACAGTTCTTTTGTATGGAGAAATATGGACTCGAGGTCCATATTCTCATGCCTCCTCTGATGTTCGTTGTCCATAGAGGCAAGCACGAGGCACCTGGCCTTCGCGCAATCAATCTCCCAAGTCTTACGGATTTCCTTATCCACGACGCTGGAGGTGGGACCTGGGACGGGGGGAGCTTTGGTGGTAAGAAGATACCCCAGCTTGTCGTAAGCGATTGCCAATTTGACATTCCTGAGCCAATCTTTGTAGTTTGGCCCTGTCAGTATGTTTTTATCTAGAAGTAACTTAAGTCCAGTCATTTCGAATTTGGTCGCTGCAGGGGGGAGAGAAGAAACACTTTAGCACGATGCTCTTGCAAGTTTAGAATGGTTTTTAATTTGTCTAAACAGAATGGCTCCCACTGTCTCTCGAATCCCTCCTCAAACCACAAAGGAAGAATTAGCCGGGATCAATCCCACCGCACAATACTTGCTTAACCGTTCAGCCAGGCCAGTGTCGGTACTTCGAGGGAGGTTTTCCAACGCTTTCGCGAAGTTCCTTAATTTAAGAACCTCTTTTCTCTGGGGGCGTAGCCCCGCTAACACCTTTCTAGGCACCTACTAGGTTTATAGCATTGATCGTTTAGTGAGAAATTTCCCGAGGAGTAGCATATACTCACAGTAGGATCGGGATCCAAATATCATCGCGTGACGAAAATGAAGGAATCCTACCATAATCATCACACTCCAAATGGTATGCAAATCTAGCAAGTTTCAGTACTTATGAAACTCCCGATGTGGATTTTTGCCCCATGCTCTTATGACCTTGACGAAGGTCAACAAATCATAAGTCACATGTCAAGTTCTGCCCGTCATTATCCAGGTTAATTTGAACCCACCCGTATATACCCTTGACGATGGTCAACAAGGCAATACGACTGTCCCAAACCAACGCATCTATCTATGCTACATATGAACACCCAACAGCTACCAATCTCTATGTCTTGATGAAGGTCAACAAACATAGCTTGAATACTATTGAATATTCATACGAAACGACGGAGGGCTACGAATGGTTTTGGTGAAACCGTGACCGTAGTGAACTTGATATAATCGATGGAACGAGATAGCTTTTAGAAGGAGTGGCTCAAGCTCCGCATTTAAAAGTTAGTTTTGAAAAGAACCGAGTGGTTTTTCGAAAGTGTTCCAACGACTTTAACTTGGTTTATTATCTTGCATTAGTTCTTTTAATGCGTGATATTCTTGCATTAGTTCTTTTAATGCGTCCCATCATTAAATCCTACCATTGCAGAAAACAACCAAAATATGACGTACGCTTATGCCATTCGCATTCGCCACGGGGTCCCGTCATCACTCGTTAGGTTACTTAACTAACGACAGAGCAGGGGCTAGGCTAGCGCGGCTGTAAAACATAAGCAACGCCTAAATAGAAAGCAATGATAGACATTACAGATCACAGATGAATACATTGGATATACTAGCAATCCGCAATCCTTTCGAGCCTGCAACGAAAAGCGGATTACACGGTCGCGGTGAATAGCCAAATACCCCACCCAAGACCCCTACGGGTGCGGCAAACTACCCGCCAAGTACTTGGCAGTTTGAGCACCCCTCCATGGGTCTATCCTAGGAGCAAAAACAGTAAAAAGAATTATACAATGACGGCTACAACCCCGACCCGGTTGTGCGGCCAAACAAATAATAATATTACATCAATTTACATTTACAATGAATGAAAGAAAAACAAAAGCTCATCTCACATCCACCCCGGCTATTCACCCGTGACAGTCCAACACATTCATATACACAATCCAATATCAAACACAGATCATGTATAACCCCGACCAATCGACTTATAGCGATTAGCCGACGTTCAATACATGCAAACATCATAGATATAACCATCATAGTCAAAGTGCAGTGAAGTTCGGAAAAAAATACGGAATTATAGGACCCCAAAAGTAAATTTCTGTTCTGGAAAATCTGGGCACATATAATATATCTTAAAAATCCAAAAATCAACACAGAGACACACTGCACGAAAAACGATGACGAGAGGACAAAAAACGGCGGCGGTTTCGCGGCAAATGCCTACCTCATGCCGCGGAACCGCGGCGGTTTGAATGAATCATGGGATCGTTTTTCTTGGGTGTTCACACAAAACCCTGAGCCGAATTTAGGTGTATAACAAATCTCGTTTTGACCAGAAATTTTTTTAACAGAAACTAGGGTTTTGTGAAAGTTTGGTTTTTGGATTTTTTTCGGTTCCGAACTTCGTTACACTTCACTACAAAGCTAGTTTAAGTTTAGTTAGGCTCTGATACCACTGTAAGTCCACGTTGCGACCTCCGGTTCTTACGGGGAGGCGGAAACGGTATAAAAATCAAATTTTTAGCGCATGGGGCAACATGGACTAACAAAGTCGGGATCTTTTCTAAACTAAACTAGCTAACATGCTAAGGAGAGTTAGGATAGATGGTTATACCTAACTTGAACTCCTTCTTCTTCAAACTTTTGTAGAGGTTGATGGTTCTTTCCTCGTTGCCTTCTTCCGTCGAAGATGGATCCACCTGAGGGTTCAACCTTCGGGCTCTTTCTCGAACTTTGAGAGAACTAGAATCTCCGGCTTGCTAAACCTTGATCCTAGAGTGAGTAGAGAGTGTCTTTTGGGGTTTTATCTTTTCAAGGAGAGAGATTCTCAACTCATGAGAGGGGTTCTCCTTGAGCTAGAGGAAGAAGAAGATGAAATGAGGAGAGAGAAGCTAAATGATAGAATGAGCTCTTTTCTTTTTGCAACCATAACATAAAGCAAAAAGAATTATCAAATTAATAATAATAATGAAAATGGAATAGTTGATGGAAGGTTTAGGAATGACCATTATCATTTCAAACATTAAATGAATTTGCTAGAATCAAAGAGCATCTTTCTTTTGTAATGATGATGGTCAAAACTTCAACCATGGTCAACAAGTCAACCATGGTCAACAAGTCAACAAAAAACCAACCATGACACAATTTCATTTTATTAATATTATTAATTGATATATCATAATTCCATTAGGGTTTGGAAAAAGACGACTGTCAACTGTGCATACGCACCCGTTCCGAAACCCTAATGAAAAACCTCTTCCTCCGCCTCAATCAACTGTGCATACACACCCGCATTCTTGTTCCGAGGAACATGAATACCAAGAGATAAAAGCAACCCCAAAACATATACCGGTATCTGACTTAAACCAGAGCCAGCCAGTAATATCCGTCCGGACTCCAAACGTGCACAAGTGCGCGGATGAGAACGAATCCTGTCGCAAAACCATGCGACCTCTACTCGGTTTTGCCCAGAGGCGAATACCCTCTGTGTAGGAGTCTAAAGACTCGACACTATGCTGGCAGTGGGTTTAACCACAGACCGCAAGCGGCACTAGCTGTGCGTAACGGTCCCCAGGTAGATGCCGACAAGAAGGCTGACGAGGTGAACCCCATCTGAACTCCTACTGAGTCTGAATGTGACATTCTCCGTACAGTCCGGTCTGTTCATCTGATACATCGCATGTCGGGCCTAGGGGGCGGTAAAACGTCAGTCCCCCAATAGCGGTACAAGTCGTGTCGGAGTGAAGCCCAAAACACCCTGAGATAACACTGGAAGCCTACCAGTATATCTCGCTTGCCCTGGCCAGGGACTACTCGTGTAATGGCTCTCCTAGACACAGCGCGATGTCAACCCCCAATACCGGGAGAGACGAATCCTGTCTAACCGGCACTGCCTCCAAGTGCTTCGGGACTGCACCCAACTACCACCTGTTTGCACGACTCCTTTGAGCCGTGGTAGGGTAGTAGTCAAAGTACAGTGGGAACACACTCGAGGCGAAGTGCCAGTGTCAAGTCAGCGGACTAAGCTGTACTCATGTCACCTGGGAACTGATAACTGACGATAGGTATAATACCAACCTGTCATTTCCCGACGAGTCATGTCCAGTGTACTCGTAACCCAACGAGCACCCGTATACTATCTCCAGTACGACGTACTGATGGCTGTGGGACAGACCATCTCCCACACTGGGATGAGAAGCGCATACGCTAGTCTACTCCGGAGTATCGATGCCCTGTCTCGATAGTCCTGCGACTAGGGACCTGTATAAGGATGTGCTTACAGATTACCCAGCCCCCACTAGTGTGACTGCCATCACAACGCTGGTAATCAAGCAAAGATCCTAAGGGCTCCACTAATGCGTATAAGTGATATACTAAAATAAACACAAGTACACATTGAAGTAGAGACAAACCAAGTAGCATACTACTATATTGAGCAAGATTGTTTATACAAGGTAAATATCCCAAGCTTCCATCAAGTAATATACAAACTAGTATGATACAGTAATGGCCTCTAGGGCATATACACTAACATTGAGAACCATTTGAGCTTGAGAAAAAACCATCAAAATTACTCTCTACTCTTTCTAAGGTCCTAGGTATAGCACACCAAGCACCTTAGTTACTTCTAGTTTGAGGTTGGAGCCAAAGGTAGAGGCCCTCGGGTGGATCTTTCTTCGGCAAGAGAAGGCGACAAGGAGAACCCGTTCTTTCCACTCCAAGGAGCAAGAAGAGAAGGACTTGAAGACCTAGGTATAACCCCTTTTCCGAGTAGCTAACTCTTTTAGCTTTGGTAGTTAGTTTTGTTTAGCAAAGATCCCTCCTTTTGCATAGTCCATGTTGCCTAGTGTTGTAAAAATTCGATTTTTCATAACGTTTCCGCCTCCCCGCAAGCACCGGGGTGGGCAACATGGACTTACAGTGGTATCAGAGCCTAGCTAAACACAAACTAACTAGTTAGCAAAGTATATAGAACTTCGATCGCAAAAATTCGCGAAACACTTTTTCAAAACCCTAACTTTCTGCCGATTTTTAAACCTGTTTTAAAAATAATAAATCATGTCTTAAAAATCGGCTCAGGCTTTTCTAAGTACAAGCAAGAAAAACGACCCACTGAACCGACCAACTCACCGCGGTTCGGCGGCAAGAGCTTGCTCTTGCCGCGGATCCGCGTCCGAGTTGACTCGGCCGTGGATCGTTTCTCCTGCAGTTTACTTCTGGGGGTGTTTTGTGATTTTTGAGATGGTTTGTTTCTTCCCAGATTTTCCAGAGAACAAGTTATTTTTTGGGATGGTCACAAATCCGTATTTTTGATCGAACTTCTTTACACTTTGGCTAATGGGTTGTATCTGTAATGTTTTATATCTATTGAACGTCTGCTAATCGCTATACGTCGATTTGTGGGGGTTATACATATATGTGATCTGTAATGTTGACGGTTTGTGTACATGAATTCATTGGATTGTCGCGGATGAATAGCCGGAGGTTGTGAGATGAGAGTTTTCTTATTCTTTCAATTCATGTAATATGTAAATTGATGTAATATTATTTGTATGGCCGCACAACCGGGTCGGGGTTGTAGACGTCATTGTATAATTTCTTTTTTCTGTTTTTGCTCCTAGGATAGACCCAAGGTGGGGTGCACAAACTACCGGGTATCTCGGAGTGCCGAGTGGCCTACTCACGTTGTTGAGGGAGGCTGCTTCACTTCGGGTACTTGGCGGGTAGTTTGCCGCACCCGTAGGGGTCTAGGGTGGGGTTTGGCTATTCATCGCGACCGTGTAATCCGCTCTTCCTTACAGGATCGTATGAAATGCGGATTCCTAGTATATCCAATGTGTTCATCTGTGATCTGGAATGGCTATCATTGCATGTGACGAATGTTTATATATATCTATATGATATCTATTTAGGCGTTGCTTATGTTTTGCATCCGCGCTAGTCCAGCCCCCGTTCTGTCGTTAGTTAAGTTACCTAACAGGTGATGACGGGAACCCGTAGCGAATGCGGATGGCATAAGCGTACGTCATATTTTCGTTGTTTTCTGCAATGGTAGGATTAATTGATAGGACACATTGGAATTAATGCAAGAAAAAATAAACCAAGTAACAGTCGTTGGAACACTTTGAAAACCACTCGGTTCTTTTCAAAACCAACTTTTAAATGCGGAGCTTGAACCACTCCTTTTGAAAGCTATGTCGTTCCATCGATTATATCAAGTTCACTACGTTCACGGTTTCGCCAAAACCATTCGTAGCCCTCCATCGTTTCACATGAATGGTCAATAAGTATTCAAGCTATGTATGTTGGCCAAAGTCAAGGCATAGTGATTGGTAGCTATTGGGTATTCATATGCAGCATAGATAGATGTGTTGGTTTGGGGCAGTCGTTCTACCATATTGGCCAAAGTCAAGGTATGTGCGGGTGGGCTCAAATTAACCTGGAGAATGACGGGTAGAACTTGACATGTGACTTATGATATTTTGGCCAAAGTCAAGGTCATAAGAGCATGGGGCAAAAATCCACATCGGGAGTTTCAAAAGAATTGAAACTTGCTAGCGCTGCATACCATTTGGAGTGTGATGATTCTAGTAGGATTCCTGCAGTTTTGTCACGCGATGATATTTGGATCCCGATCCTACTGTGAGTATATGCTACTCCTCCGGAACTTTCTCACTTAACGATCAATGCTATAAACCAAGTATGTGTCTATAAAGGTGTTAGTAGGGCTACGCCCACAGAGAAAAGACGTTATTTAATTAAGGAACTTTGCGAAAGCGTTGGAAAACCTCCCTCGAAGTACCGACACTGGCCTGGCTGAACGGTTAAGCAAGTATTGTACGGTGAGATTGATCCCGACTAATTCTTCCTTTATGGTTTGAGGAGGGATTCTAGAGAAAGTGGGAGCCATCCTGTTTAGACAAATTAAAAACCACTCTAAACTGGCAAGAGCATCATGCTAAAGTGTTTCTTCTCTCTCTCCTAATTGCAGTGACCATTTATCATGACTGGACTTAAATTACATCTAGATAAAAACATACTGACAGGGCCAAACTACAAAGATTGGCTCAGGAATGTCAAAATGGCAATCACTTATGACAAGTTGGGGTATCTCCTTATCACCAAAGCTCCCCCTGTCCCAGGTCCCAAAACCAGCGTCGCGGATAGGGAAATCCGTAAGACCTGGGAAATCGACTGCGCGAAGGCTAAGTGCCTTATGCTTGCCTCTATGGACAACGAACATCAGAGGAGGCACGAGAAAATGGACCTCGAATCCATATTTCTCCATACAAAAGAACTGTATAGAGAGCAATCCCGTATCGCCATATACGAAGTGTCGAAGAAGTTATTTTCGGCGAGATTGGCCGTCGGATCATCGGTAGCGGAACACGTGCTTAAGATGATTGGCTACATAGAGGAGCTCGCGGACCTTGGGACCACGTTGGAGAATGAGTTCTATACGGACTTGATTCTTCAGTCCCTTCCTTCCACTTACGCCCAGTTCATCCTGAACTTTAACTTACAGGAAAAGGAAGTTGAACTTTCAGAGCTCTTCAACATGCTGAGGAGTGCGGAGGGCCTAGAAAGGTGTCAACAAGGTTACGCCTCTAGGGAAACAAGGTTTACTTTAATTAGGTCCGTGCAAAAGCACAGGGAACCTCCCTTAAAGTACTGACACTTGCATGGCTAAACGGTTAGCGAACTTTTAGGGTGTAATTAATCCCGGCTAGTCTTTCCTTCAGGGTTTGAAAGAAGATTTGATAAAAACAGTGGGAGCCATCCTGATTAGATAAAATAATAACCAATCTAATCTTGCAAAGAGCATACGCAGAGTGTTTTCTTCTCTCTCTCTCTCTCTTGGTAGCGACCGTGACATGCCTTAATCAAAATAATAATATGGATGTATTGACCGAACCTGCTTATTATACTGTGCTGGGGAATGTTGGTTCCGCTCTTCCTTATAATTATTATAAGTCTGAGCAAGAAATAGGGAAATATCAGGATTCCCATGCCGCCTGCTCGAAGAAAGAGCATGTTGATGCATATTCTTCGGGTGTGTTCGTTACTAAGAACTGTTTTTCAGTCTCCTCTACGTCCTGGGTATTTTGATACCGGATCAGGATCCCATATATGTAATCTGTTATATGGGCTACAGAAAGGTAGAGAACTGAGAACAGGTGATGGTGCAATTGCTGCAGCCAAATCAGTTGGCAAATATCAGCTTGTGTTACCAAATAGTAATACATTGATTTTGAATGGAAGTTATTACGTACCGAACCTGATATACAACATTACATCAGTTTCTTTATAAAGTTAAAGAAGGATATAATTTTGTATTGCAGGATAATGTTGTGAATATTTCCTTGAATCAAGAGTTGATTACATCAAGCACGTTATGAAATAGCATATACGTTCTAAATCAAACTACAGTTCTAAGTATACAGAATACACGCAAGAGGAGTAGTTCAGAAATGAACGAATCCTACTTGTGGCATTGTAGACTAGGTCATATCAATGCGACATGACTAGCTAAGTTACATAAGGATGAATATTTGAATCCGTTTGAATTTTCATCTTATGATACTTGTCAGTCATGTCTTAAAGGTAAAAATGACCAAAACTCCGTTTGCTAGAAACGGAGATAAAGTTACTGAACTCTTGGGACTGATACATGATGATGTATGCGGTCGCATGTCTACACATTCCAGGGATGGTTTCTCATACTTTTTTTATATTCACTAACTATCTCTCAAGATTCAAAAATGTGTTCCTGCCGAAACACTAGTCTGAAGTTTCCGAAAAATATAAAGAATATAAGCCTGAAGTTGAGAACCAGACGGGTATAGCCATTGGTGTCAGTTGGTTCACCAAAGATGTATACAGGTGCTCATTGGGTTATGAGTACACCGGACATGACTCGCAGGGAACTTGCTAGTTGGTATTATACCTAGCGTCAAATAGCAGTTCTCAGGTGACATGTGTACAGGTTAGTTCATCGACCTAAGGTCGTCATTTGTCTCGTGTGAGTTCCCACTGTGCTTTGATTTCTACCCTACCACGGCTCAAAGGAGTCGTGCAAACAGGTCTTTTTTGGGTACAGTCCCGAGCCACATGGAGGCAAGTGAGCGGATCGACAGGGGATTCGTCTCTCCCGGTATTAGGGGTGAGATCGCGCTGTGTCTAGGAGAGCCATTACACAAAGCCCTCGGCCGAGGCAGGAGATTTACTGGCAGGTACTTCAGTAGTATCTCAGGTTGTTCTGGGTTACTCTCTGACACGACTTATACCGCTAATGGGGGTCAAACGTTACCAGCCCCCTAGGCAGATATACGATACTCATAGACGAATGGACCGGACTGTATGTATATTGTCACTGTTAGGCTCAGTAGGGTTTATGGATGAGTTCACTCGTCAGCTTCCCTTCCAATCAATACATAGGCAACCGTTACGTACAGCTTGTACCTCTGACGTGCTATTGGTTATATCCAGTGCCAGTGTGTTGATGAGTCATTAGAGTTCCCCACAGACCGTTTCCTAAGTTCGGGCGAAACGTTGTAGAGGACGTGTGGTTTTATGGCAGGGTTCGGAAAATGCACGTGCGTTTACGAACGTGTCGTATTTCGGACAGATAATACTGGTAGGCTTTGGTTTAAGCCGGATCCGAGTATTATACTGTGTAGATATAATATCTTTGTCTCAGTTGCATTTGTATTCGGTCGTAATACAAATACGGGTATGTTTATACTGTTACGGGGTTATCCTGAAATTCGTTTCAGGATCACTTTTGGAAGTTGCCAGTTTCCCGTTTTCTATCGCCCGTATTTAACATTCGGTCAAATGCGGATTTATCTTTTCGTCACTTGGGTGAATCATGAGGGTGATGTGTGTGGAAGCTTCTAGAAGAGGTGACTAGTATTAGTGAGTCATCCATTTGCATTAAATGATTAGATAATGTGTTAAGGTGATTCATTATATGCATTTAATGAATGGATGACTAGGTTAAATGTGTCACCATTTGCATTAATTCTTTTTTGCTAATGGTTACCCTCTTTGTTCCTACACTCACCTCCCTTCTCCTTAAAAGTGGCCGGCCCCTGTGGTTGATTTGATTAAAAATGATATGGTTGTAAAAAATGAGAGATAGATTTGGTTCATAATTTTCATAGCTCATTTTTCTATCAAAGATTCAAAAGGCAACTTCATTAACCGTTCGTCCGTAGGTTTGGACGTAACGAGATAAAGTGTTCTACTCATTCTCTACATCATCTTGGTCGTCTCTTTTAGCAAACTTGACGACTGAGTTGCCTCGGTTCAGAGGCAGGAGCCCGTTTAAAGATCCGTCGACGTGGTGCCACCTGGACGAGAAGACTGGAGATTCAGGAGATCGGAGCAGCGGCAACAAAGCGTGGGATGATGGTTGAAGACCGAAGGATTCGGACCGTTCGGTATAACATTTCTACCCATATTGTAGTTTGTTAGTTTAGCTTTAATGGCAGATCCGGGTTATAGTACGCGATAGCGCCAGTTGTAAAAGTTTTTGTTCCGTATTTGGCGTCTGTTAGACGGCCGGGGCGCTACAGTGGACTTATAGTGGTATCAGAGCCTCACCAATAAGCTTTACTAACTTGTGTTAACGCGTTTAAAACATCGATCGAACGAAATTTCGAAAACTGCAATTTTCTGGGTTAAAGTTTCTGTCGATTTTTAAAAGGGTCTAAAAATTATTTTGCATATCACAGAGAAGAGAGCAGGATTTTTTAAGAATTCTGGTGAAATTTGGTCAACTGAAGCTTCCAAAGCGCCGCGGAACAGCCGCGCAAACCCTAGTTTGGCCGCGGTTCCGCCGCCGTTTTGGAGCTACAGTAAATTATTTTTCTACAGTAGGTTCTTCTTGTAAAATTGTGGTTTTTGGAATATTTCTTTTGGGCCCATATTTTGTTACTGTACAGCAGATGTATGTGGGGCCCACTTTGGGATATTTTGTCGATTGAAATTTAAACGTGTTAGTTTACAGTACTTATATTATATCTCTGACCGGGAATGTCATTTGAGCGGTTAACCGCGTCTAATTGCAATAGTTCTTTTAGACGGGTTTGCGAACGTGACATTCGCGTTGATATTCTGTGTTGTGCTGTGATGTTGCGGATATGTCCTGGTGGATAGCAGTGTGCAATGGTAGTGCAGTTTCAATTTATTTGTACATTTGATATTGCGGAGCGAGCGTCCAACATGTGGACTGCCGTCACTGCCTGTTTGTATAATATTCTTTTGGGGCACGACCGGGCTGAGGTCGATGTACCCGTTGTATATATTTTCTTTTATGTACTAGGATTACCCCGCGACGGAGTACACGGATAGCCGGGTTCTGGAGGGCAACGGGTCCCTATCTCATGGCTTTGAGAGGCAGAGGGACCTCAAATTAGAATTGGCAGACTATTCGCCGCACTCGTAGGGGGTACAAGTTGACCCAAGGAGGGGTGTTCAAGTTACCGGATTCCGTGAAGTGCTGGGTGGTCCATTCACTTTGCTGTAGGGGACTGCCTCGCTTCAGGTTTTGGCGGGTACCTTGCCGCACCCGTAGGGGTCTAGGTTTCATTGCACAGGCTATCCACACGATCAGGGGAACGTCGGGTTTCAGTAGTGGCTCTGTGAAACCTGGGGATCCCAGATTATCTGTATGTTCTGTGATGCTTATTACTTTTCTGTAATGTTTCATATTATCACGCCTGGAGCGATTATTGTATATTGGTATATATACTATTAGATGTTGTATATGTTTTACACCCGCGCTAGTCCAGTCCCCGCTCTGTCGTTAGTTAAGTAACCTAACGGGTTATGACAGGACCCAGTGGCGAATGCGGATGGCATATACGTACATTATATTTTCGTTCTTTTCTGGTGTGATTGATTGATGGGATTGCATTGATTCTTATCAATTCAAGGATAAAACAAACCTAAATTTGATGTTGTTGGAACAAATTTTAAAAGGTGTTATTATAATGATATTTCCTTTTGTTATGCATAGCGGTATTCAGTTGGAATATCCTGCACCTCATTCGACGAGGCAAGGGCCGAGATCCCTTCACCGGGAGTGACCCCTTGGACAGAAGTTTATGTCAGGGTAATAACTTCAATATAGTCGATTACAAATTGCTTTGCATCGCAGTATTCAATTAGAATATCCTGCACCTCATTCCATGAGGAAAAAGCCAAGATCCCTTCACCGGGAGTGACCTCTTTAGCAAAAGGTTTTCGCCACTATATTTTTATAAAAAGCTATCAGGTTCCTTCAACGAGATCAAGTTCATTACGTTAAAGGTTTTTTCGCCAAAAACCAGCCGTAGCCCTCCGTCATTTCTTTTGGATATTCAGTAGTATTCAAGGTATGTATTTTGACCTTCGCCAAGGCATAGTGTTTGGTAGCTGCTAGGTATTCATTTGTTGCATAGATAGATGAGTTGGTTTGGGACAGTCGTTCTGCCATTTTGGCCATCGTCAAGGGCATGTGCGGGTGGGTTCAAATTGACCTCGATAGTGACGGGTAGAACTTGGCATGTGACTTATAACATTTTGACCTGCGCCAAGGTCATAAGAGCATGGGGCAAAAATTATATCGGAAGTTTCTAAAGAAAATGAAACTTGCCAAGTATGTGCATAACTTCTGGAGTGTGATAACGTGAGTGGATTCCGTCACGTTATCATGCGATGAGAGTTGGATCCCGATTCCCACTGATGAGTTGGTTTACTCTTCGGGTGATCCCGATTGATTCTTCTTTCAGGTTTGGAGGAGAATTTGATGGTACAGTGGGAGGTTTCCTGATTAGATAAATTGATAACCATTCTGATCTAGGTTAGAGTGCACGCAGAGTGCTTCTTTTCTTTCTCTCTCTTTGGCAGCGACCTTTGACCGACCCTAGACTATTACTCAGTGACCAAGTTGACCGAATCTTCTTAAAATACTGGCTTTTGGATTGTCTAAAGTTGCATAAGTCATTACCGCTCCTTCTTTTACCCTTTGTATTTCTCAGAACACACCGTATTACTACGGACATCCACTTCCATTGGATTGATCCATCGTATGGTTATATACGAACTCGGAGGGACTTCTTCGAGGATTGATTCAGGTTCAGGAGAAATAGAATTGGTTTATTCAGTTGTCTTTTATTATCACCTTCTCTCAGGTTGCGACGGCTCCTTAGTTTAGGAGGGTATACCTATTACGCTTATTGGATAGTCTTATTCTAAACCATAGGCAGGTGCCTAAAGGTAGGGAATGAAGAAAACCAATTAGCCGAAGTAGGGTGTGCAGAAGGTAATAACTAAAGACAAAATAAAGGGATTAGAAAGAGAGCAAAGTAAATTACGACTGTTATCATTCACGACCAAACCGCGTACTTCATTGCCACTCCTATTTCACCTTTAACAGAATAAGGTATTATTCAGTTGTCTTTTATCACCACCTTCTCTCAAGTTGCGAGAACTCCTTGGTTTAGGAGGGTACACCTATTATGCTTACTGGATAGTCTTCTTCCAAACCATAGGTTGGTGCCGAACGGTAGGGAAGGAAGAAAACCATTTAGCCTAACGATGGTGTATATAAGGTAACGACTAAAGACAAATAAAGGGATTTGGAAGATGGCAAAGAGATATACGGTTAAAGTCATGAATTGGAATATGGAAGAAGCATTACTATAAATACCAGGATACCCCTACGAAACATTTTCATGTTTCAGTGCATTGTTAATGGAAAACTGATTTCCCAATTATATACTTACTCCATGGTAGTATTTACCAGTTAAGATTCTCACATCTGTATGGTTTTACAGATGATGAGTGGGAGTAAGTTATTGGGAATTAGGTGATCATCCTCATTATATCGGAATTCGTTGTAATTGGTGATATTTGAGGAAATCGCCTGGGTACAGTTTTCAACCTACGATGCATAGGTTTTGAGTTATTCAACTAAGCGGACTTATACAGAGTATTGTATGTTGTCCAGTGTCCATCAGGACAAAGGGGTTAGTCCTCGTACTCTGTTCTGTTTACTTGTAACTTCTCTAGTTTTTAGACAAGTGTTTCATAGAAATACAATGTCTAAGTTTTGAGAAGTTGTGGGTATAAGAATAAAGTAGAGAACCAGGTGTCGCAAGTATCGGGATTCTTCAAAAAGATCGAAGATGTAGATTCTTGTGATTGGTATTCAGTTGATAGTAATGGTTTTGAGAAACTAGTTTCTCTTTCGGGTTACTCATAATTGAATGTATTCCTAAGTTGAGTAATGCTGATTAGGCTCTCTCCATTAAGTTGATATGCACTGGAAACAGCTGCATGATTTGAATCTGGTTCCAATTAAATTAGTGCCTATGTTTCTATATTGGATATAGAATGGTTCATATCTTAACGATGTTAAGGTAAGGGGAGTTGTCCAGCTTATGCTTAAAACCAGACACTGGATAACTCAAGGCACGTTTCTGTAATGGCAGTTTGTGGGTTGACCCGGGCTATGTCGAGGGTTGATTTTCTACCATCTGGCAGATCAATAGTGATTTTGTTCTTGACTCGCCACAGTTTTAGTAAAATGGATTTTTTCAGAAAACAGTAGTGGGAGTATGATTGAACTGGAAGTGATTCCAGAACCGCAAACGATTACAGAAAATTTAATAGGACCTATATATTCAATCAGGTTTGACATTCCAATAGCCACTCTGCAGATATGGTGGGTAACCTCAGACACCCGAGAGGTACTCCGGTAGCCTCAAGGATGGTGACAGGGAGGTTCTTGTTTACCCAGACTTGACACTACTGTTGTTCCAGACTATGAGACCCGGCAGGAGAATATGTATAGCGTTGTTCTAAACTAGCTTTAGAAGTGTACGTATATATTATTCTGCCAGAGGGTTGTCGTAGTCAGTGGGAGCAGCGGAAGCATAGTGGGCAAGAAGCTTATGTCTATTTATAGGCTTGAGCAGATATAGCGGAGATAAGATCATCTATTTTTGATATGACAGTCATGTGTTTGACTTCATCAGAATAGAGGATGGATCTGTTAAGAAGGTAGTAGGGTGTGATGTCCTGGTATTTGGATGACATACACAGAGTAGGAATTAAAATTCCTATACTACGATCAGTCGTACTTTGGTCGTCACACAGTTTTTTCTTCACAAGGGATATGTACATAATATCAGACATTCTGATTACTAGATCTATGGTTTTAGATCTAGAATTGGGTAGTTTCCCAATCTGGGTATTTTGACAGTATTCTAAATGGTATTTTAGAATAGATGACTCCAGGCATGGTGGTGTACCTGCAGGTGATGAAGTCACCCTCTCTAAAGGTGTCTTACAGACTAAAGGAGAGAGAGATGTGCATGATTGGCAGATCACTTGCTTAGGCAATTGAGTCAATCATGAGATATCAAGTACCACACCAGATATTGTATTTGCACTAGTTGTGATAAGTTTATATTAATCCAATCCTGAAGAAATATAAGGAAGCAGTTTTAGAACATGAGTGTATGTTCTACGGATTTGATGACGGCAGCCTCCTTCGGGAGACGGTTATCATTCCAGGCTTTAAAGGTGATATGGATGACAGAGCGATTGTCAAAGTTATAGTTTTCCCTCTGACGAGGGACAGTATTATGGACAGGTGGTCCAAGAGGATACAGTGGGTGGCATGGTGCGCGATACTGATTAGGTTCAGTTATCAATACAGTTTAAAAAGTTTGGATTTGAAGTTCATTTATGAACTAGGTACCATCAGATATCCATACATATTCTAAGACACATATTACTCGATTCGGGAGATGGCTTTCTCCGCGAACTTGAGATTAAGAGAGACATAGAAAGAAACATCAAGGCGGATCCACTCACTGAGGCTATTTCTCGAAAACAAGAGTTTTACAAACTAGCTTTGTGAAACTGATTAGTAGAGGAGTTGGGTGTTCGGTATCACACGGGCTGTGAGTATGCGACATCGCAATAATTAGCCTTAAGTGCAAGTGAGAGATTGTTGGATATAGTGCCCTCAAAGTCAATTATTTGATCGCAGGTACGTGATTGCAATGATTGAGGCGGGACCTATACCGATATGACAGTCTTGCTCGAGATAATAGTATGCTATCTGGTTTGTCTTTATCATCGTCTACATGCTTTAGTTCACTATTGCATGATGATAGAGCCCATAGGATTCTTGCTTGACTACCAGCAGTATGATGGCGATCATATACGTGGGAGCTGGGGTCTGTAAGCACATCCTTAAAGTGTCCCTAGTCGTGGGAGTTTCGAGACAGGGCATCGATACTCCAGAGTAGACTAGTGTATACAGTCGAGACCCCGACGAGGGGCGGTGGCCGGTCTTACAAGCCGTTGGTGTCAGTTGGTTCACCTAAGATGTATACAGGTGCTTATTGGGTTATGAGTACACCGGACAGGACTCGCCGGGAACCTGCTAGTTGGTATTATACCTAGCGTCAGATAGCAGTTCCCAGGTGACATGTGTACAGGTTAGTTCATCGACCTGAGGTCGTCATTTGTCTCGTGTGAGTTCCCACTGTGCTTTGATTTCTACCCTACCACGGCTCAAAGGAGTCGTGCAAACAGGTCTTTTTTGGGTACAGTCCCGAGCCACATGGAGGCAAGTGAGCGGATCGACAGGGGATTCGTCTCTCCCGGTATTGGGGGTGAGATCGCGCTGTGTCTAGGAGAGCTATTACGCAAAGCCTTCGGCCGAGATAGGAGATTTACTGGTAGGTACTCCAGTAGTATCTCAGGATGTTCTGGGCTACTCTCTGACACGACTTATACCGCTAATGGGGGTCTGACGTTACCAGCCCTCTAGGCAGATATGGGATACTCAAAGACGAACGGATCGTTTTGTATGTATATTGTCACTGTTAGGCTAAGTAGGGTTTATGGATGAGTTCTCTAGTCAGCTTCCCTTCCAATCAATACATTGGCAACCGTTACGTACAGCTTGTACCTCTGACGTGCTAGTGGTTATACCGAGTGCCAGTGTGTTGATGAGTTATTAGAGTTCCCCACAGACCGTTTCCTAAATTCGGGCGAAACGTTGTAGAGGCCGTATGGTTTTATGGCAGGGTTCGGAAAATGCACGTGCGTTTACGAACGTGTCATATTTCGGACAGATAATACTGGTAGGCTTTGGTTTAAGCCGGATCCGAGTATTATACTGTGTAGATATAATATCTTTGTCTCAGTTATATTTTTATTCGGTCGTAATACAAATGCGGGTATGTTTATACTGTTACGGGGTTATCCTGAAATTCGTTTCAGGATCACTTTTGGAAGTTGCCAGTTTCCCGTTTTCTATCGCCCGTATTTAACATTCGGTTAAATGCGGATTTATCTTTTCGTCACTTGGGTGAATCATGAGGGTGATGTGTGTGGAAGCTTCTAGAAGAGGTGACTAGGATTAGTGAGTCATCCATTAGCATTAAATGATAAGATGATGTGTTAAGGTGATTCATTATATGCATTTAATGAATGGATGACTAGGTTAAATGTGTCACCATTTGCATTAATTCTTTTTTGCTAATGGTTACCCTCTTTGTTCCTACACTCACCTCCCTTCTCCTTAAAAGTGTCCAGCCCCTTCATTTTTGGTGTGGTTGATTTGATTAAAAATGATATGGTTGTAAAAAATGAGAGATAGATTTGGTTCATAATTTTCATAGCTCATTTTTCTATCAAAGATTCAAAAGGCAACTTCATTAACCGTTCGTCCATAACTTTAGACGTAACGAGACAAAGTGTTCTCTCATTCTCTACATCATCTTGGTCGTCTCTTTTAGTAAACTTGACGACTGAGTTGCCTCGGTTCAGAGGCGGGAGCCCGTTTAAAGATCCGTCGACGTAGTGCCTCCTGGACGAGAAGACTGGAGATTTAGGAGATCGGAGCAGCCGCAACAAAGCGTGGTATGATGGTTGAAGACCGAAGGACTCGGATCGTTTGGTATAATATTTCTACCCACATTGTAGTTTGTTAGTTTAGCTTTAATGGCAGATCCGGGTTATAGTACTCGATAGCGCCAGTTGTAAAAGTTTTTGTTCCGCATTTGGCGTCTGTTAGACGGCCGGGGCGCTACCGTGGACTCACACTATTAAGTGTACCCAGTTGTAACATTTCAGAAAAATAAATTATTATTTTTGGGAAGTTAAATAATTAAATAATAAAGATTATGAATATTTTAATGGGCGGAGATTAGTTTTAATGCTATGGTATAATTATATACCGATAAATTGGGAAATATTTGGAAAATTATATCAATTTTTTATTTTAAAATAATTTATGAAAAATTTGGGAATTTTACAATTTAGTATACATTGATTTGTGTATAAGTTAGTATTACTAAACTCGATTAGTATTTAATTATGCATTAAGCGTGATTATACACATGACATGCACCATGTCATATTGTAAAAATACTTGTCACATTTTTAGTTGAAACATGATTTCAAGTCTTTATTGGTGCATGGTTTCATTTTTGGTTTTCAATTGTTTTAGAAATTGAAAAGAAAAGTTAAGAAAAGAAAAGATAAGGAAAAGAATTTTAAAATGGGGTATGGGGAGACAAGGAAGCATGGGCAATGAGAGTGAGAGAGAGGGCGAGGGGTCAATTGACCATGGCCTCATTTGTGTTCCTTCATTTCTCTTCATCTTTTTCTTCTCCTCCTTCATCCATGGCTGCCTTCTTCTTCCCCCTCCCCTATCTCCTCACAACCACCCAAAATCCACATCAAAACACCTTGTTCCCTTCATTAAATTTATGCACAAGCTCATTACAAGCAAGGTAGACCAAGCAAGATAGGATTTTGAGCACTTGGGGCAACCCAAGAAAATTCTTGAGGTTTTAAATGAGGTATTCTTCACCATTAGTGTAGTAATCCATTTCCTTTACCATATATATATATGTGTGTGTGTGTGTGTGTGTGTGTGTGTGTGTGTGTGTTTAGAAGTGTTTTAATGAGGTTTAATGATCTTGGAAAATTCCAAGATGAGGGTTAGGGAATTTTACGAGATGTGAAGTGTAAATTGAGGTAAGTAGAGGCCATACAGCCCCTGTAGTGTTAGTTTTGTGAACTAAAACCAGAGAATTAAACCCAAGACTTGAACTTAGAAACCCCGATATCGGAAGTTTGTGGGAATTGTGATGATATTTAAGGATCTGCTGTGACCCGAAGACTCTAAAAATTATTTAGCAATTACAGTGATACAAGCAGGCACCTAGAAAGCTAACCCCGAAACCCGAGACCCCAATTTTACTGTTTGGTCGTAGATTTAACCTAGGAGGCTACAATTTGCGGCCTGGGTACCTCAATTTGGATTCGTGCTTCGTCCATGGCTTCTTTATCAGTTAATTAGACCCCCTATATGCAAAATTTGCTAATTTCACCTGAACTAAAATCTGGGACCATTTTATTAAGTTGTTGTTTTGAATTGTGAGTTTTAAACGACTTGAAATTTTGATATTTGTGCTTTGTATCGGTCACTTGACGTTTTTACATCGATATCGGGTGTTGTTTGGTTGATTTGCACGAGTAGACCATATGTTTTAACCTATGTACGTTTCGGGTGCCTTTTTGGTTTTCGTGCGCGATTTCTATTTACGATACCATGTGTTATATATGTAGGTACCTTCCCGTGGATTTCATACGACAAGGAAGAGATGGAGACATTGACTTCGGCAAGCAAAAATCAATGTGAGTAGATATATCTACGGAGGAAGTCGGGTGGATGGAGTATAGCACCCCCGCAGTTCGTAGTGTATCATATGATATGATATATATATATATATATATATATATCAATATGCATTTTTGTGAAACATGGATAATTAGCAAGAACGGTTTAGGAGATCATGGGTTAGTGTTTTTAGTTTAATTCTTAGTTACAAAACCCTAGAGTAAAGTCTGGCATACATGCACACACACACGCATACATTTGATTTTCTTGTGCGTATATAGGGATATATATATACGTGTATATATATATACGTATATGTGTGTGTGTATATATGTATACATATACTCGGATGATGAGGATAGTATATGATACTTGGAGATGTGTCCATGTGATTGGGCATAATGCCGTGAGATCGGTGACGTGATTTAGGTCGTGCTATAAGACACGACATGATATTATAACGGATCGTTGAGTGATGTGTTTTCATACAAACGCGATATATGTTGATGGTATCGGAATGTACTAGATGTTAAATCAGTAACAATTATTCATGATATGATGATAATGATATTAGTTATATAATGACGTATATATGATATTGACCCGTACCCTGATTTTGGGATGCCGTACAATGGATTTAACGTATGAGGTATAATTATGATAATTGATCAGCACTCTTGACTCAAGGATGTCATATTATATAATTTATCGTATGTGACGCTATTGAGGCGGGATCAACGACTACTAGATATATCGACTCGGACTTAGGTGGTTTTCCTTACCCTTTGATTAGTCTCTTAGCTTTGTCCTGTAGTTTACTTAGTAGATGTTAGACTGGGCTCGAGTCATACTTATTTCCAAAACTAGCGAATCATGAGTATTTTAAAGACAAGCCAAGAGATACTACGGATATTTCAAAGGACATACTTTTTCTTAAATACATCATGGCCCCTATTTTCTAAACACTATGATTCGTGTTATTTCAAATGCCAAACTGTATGACTCGTATATCTAATGTAGTTTCCTTATTGTTGCATTTACTATTCATTTTCCGTATATTCTTGCTATTCGCATCGCATTGCATGCTTAAATGTGTTTTTATTGTTATTATGAACCCATACTGTCAGGACACCGGCACTATTACCGATGATGCGTATGTCCACGAACACTTGCTTGCCGGCTCACACATCATCATCATCGGTAATTGCCATGTCACGTACACTTTAGAGAATATTTCTTTACTGATATCGCTTGTTAGCTGATAGTTCCGATATGTCACTACTGTGCTAGTTTAGCTATTGCATTTACTATTGAGATACTTCATGCATGCATATGTATTCATTTTTCATGCGATATTATGGGGCTTTATGCCGGTAATTTATTGTTTATTTACTCTCGATATTGGGATTTCGGATTTTCCATGAGATTTCTGGATTTGGAGAGACCGCAAGGATTTTATAAACTCATTTTCATTTCAAAAGATAAAAGTTACGGTTTTCTCGTGATATGATTTGAGAGGTGTCCACCACGAGTTTTCTCGGCTTTTTTAGCAGTATCATACACCCGAATCAAAGAGGAGAAGGAACCGTCTGTGTGTGCATGGTGGACCCGGTGCGGTACCCTGGGGTAAGATGGTCCCAGATGATGGCGTTGAGCCTGGCAGAGGCGCACTACCGACCGATTATTTGTGACGCGCCGGATATCCGAAGGATACCAACGTTGTCGTGAGATATTTATGATTTGGGCCAGTCCAGATTACCGGAGCCCGGAGCCAGTTTGGATTGCCAGAGCCCGAGATATTGGGACATTAAGATATTGATATTTTATGATAGGGGCCAGTCCGGATTGCCGGAGCCCGAGATATTGGATATTGGGATATATGTTTTGTGTCGATGCTTGACACAGATTCTATGTTGATTTCATTGTTGATATCTCGATTTTTATATACAGAAATCTCACTAAATTACGAAAACAGTTTTCCCATTCATGATGTATTCTGTTTTCATTTGTAATGCATTTGCACATCATATTAGTGACATATTGCTACCTGAGGCACTGCCACGAGCACATGATATTACACTTATGTGTAGATGGTTTCACGGTTATATATTATATGTATATTATGGTATGACCTAGGATAGAGTCATACATGCGATTTCTGCTCATGAGTTGGCAACTCACCCCCGTTGTGCCACAGTTTTTTGCAGGTTCTGCCGTACAGGTTTCATTACGGCTTGCTAGCACACTGCTCCTTTCTGGGTGATTGCTTTGGTAGGTGGGTTCACTCACATCGTGACCATCATTGTATTTTATTTATATTCAGTTGTATATAGTAACTCCATCAATCAGACTTGTATATTTATAGACATAGAAGACCAGTATGTTTATGCTTTCGACCTTAGAGTCGCGCTTGTATTATTATGGTTTTCTGGTGGATATTGGTTTATTTTCTGAGTTTTGATCTTCGCCCTTCGGCGTTGTATATTATATTGTATTGCGTGGTTGTATCCGCCAGTTGGCGAAGAGCTAGCTCCTGCTTGGGGATGCTTTTATTCATCATTTACATATATTTCATGTGTTGTACCCGTTTGGGGCCAGTTTTTACAAAGGAGACTCTGCCGAAATTTTCGGGAAAAATATGACGTTGCTTTTAAATGTTTAATGCCACTTATTTATTAAACTACTTGCTTTAAAACAAGTTTTCTTCACTTCTTCTTTAAAAATGTTTATATTTCTGGGCTTTTTGGCTTACTTGAATGAGGTGGGGTCCTATAGACTTCACATGATTCAAGTGCCAGTCACGTGCTATTGCGGGTCGTGACAAAGTTGGAATCAGAGCGCTAGCTTTAACCTTGATTTGAGTCCTTGTTTGACTATGCGGAGTCTAGGGCGTATATTGATATTCGGAACCTAGGCTTGACCTTACGGAACTTAGACTTGGTCGATGGGGTATTAGACCCGGTCTTTTCATCGTATAGGTTGACCTTAGTTGATGGAGTAGGTGACTTAAGTAGAGTGACGTACTGTGTGTATGTTCCGCAGAATACTTACGATATGCTACTCCATTTAAGAAGCCTTAGGATGTACATTTCTTTGCACAGTAATATATTCGTTCATTGATCTATCCTCATCGATATCGGTTGGTGGTTTTGTTACCACGATTGCATAGGCAGAGAGAGTTGCGGCTAGAGTAGCGGTCCCCATGAGCTCATCATGGACGAGGACTGACTATGGCGTAATTCCGGTGACACACGATTGCATAGATATGTCATTTTATTGTGTTTTTTCACGCCATGAGCATTGATGGATTGCTTTTACTAAAATTTCTCGAACGTGCAGATCAACACCAGAGGATTGGGCCACTGCAAGTGGCCAGCTAGAATGCGATGACCGTTAATGTATCGTCTATTCTTGAGGATTGAGGCACTGTTCAGCGTGTGGACGAATGAGCCAGCTGTTACTGCGAATGACAAGATATCGCCCTAGATCTTTGAAACTAATGCAACACGAGTTGTACTTAGAGATATGATAGAAGATCGCTAGTCACCCAAGGATGAATGACTAGGACATGTGGTTCATTTGCATACATCGATACGAGGTTGTCAGATTGATTGATTCCAGCTAGAGAAGACTTCACGCAGGTACGTTGAGAGTCGATAGAAAACGATCGAATGTCAGAAACCCATTTTTCCAAGTTTAAGGTATTCAGAAAAAATTACAAATAATTCTGTGGACCCTCTAGAAGAATGAAACCCTAACTTGACATAATGACCATGGAAACGCTTTTGAACCTTATGGTTTACGGCAATTCCGCGGTGCCATTAATGAGGCTTGGGTTCGCCCTTCTACGGCTGGTCTATAGGTACTGTGGCATGTACTGGATATTATTAAACTGTACTCAAGAGTTGAGCTCTCGGGGAATTATGGGACTTTGATGAATCGATCGAAATGTTCAACGTCGTCCGGATATCATGTGATGAGATACATTACTTGGGAGACTCTAGATATGAGTATAGCCGTTGTAGCACAGTCCATACAGCTATGAAGAGACGAGTCCGAATCAGTCGACATTAGAGAAAAATGGAGTAAGAGATTCGCACGAGATGACGTTTCACTCCGTTGACATCAGAGATGTGATACGCATGCAGAGGCGTTAAATGTGGATATATCTTCCAGAAGGTGTCATGATGAGTATGCTGCCGTTCCAGAACAAGAAATAGATTTAGTAAAGGGTGATAACTTCCAGGCAGTTTGGCAGAAACGAGATTGAGAGGGACCCCGACAGAATCTTTCTGGAGTACTACACGAGAAGATTTAGACCTAGGATCAGTCGTATTACGTACACCCAGTAGGTGAGAGTTCGGCATCGTCGACGAGACATGTTACGAGTGACCACGATAATTGGCCAGAGATCTTTAAAGGATGTGCCAAAGCGGAACTGTTTCCGTTATCGTTCCATATTGGGCCGTTGGGCCGAGGAGCTATGTAACTAGCGATTCGTAGTGAGAGACGAGAGCCTAAAAAGCACCAGGCGCCAGGCCACGTATAGGAGGCAAGTAGATATCTTACTCTGCTAGTTTTGGATGTGTTGGAGATAGTTCCCTCAGAGTCAATTATTAGGTCACAGGTACATGATTGCAATGATTGATAGAGAACCTATCCCGGTAGGACAGTCTTACTCGAGATTATAGTATGCTATCTGGTTTACCTTTATCATCGTGTACTGCTTTAAGTGACCTGACAAGTCGCTATTACACGTTGGTAGAGCCCCTAGGATTCTTGCTTGACCACCAGCAGTATGAGGGCGATCATATAAGTGGGAGCTGGGGTCTATAAGCATATCCTTAAATGGTCCCTAGTCGTGTGAGTTTCGAGACAGGGCATCGATACTCCAGAGTAGACTAGTGTATACAGTCGAGACCCCGACGAGGGGCGGTGGCCGGTCTCACAAGCCACTGGTGTCAGTTGGATCACCTAAGATGTATACAGGTGCTCATTGGGTTATGAGTACACCGGACAGGACTCGCCGGGAACATGCCAGTTGGTCATATACCAGACGTCAGTTGGCAGTTCCCTGGTGACATGTGTACAGGTTAGTTCATCGACCTGGGGATCGTCATTTGTCTTGTGTGAGTTCCCACTGTACTTTGATTACTACCCTACCACGGCTCAAAGGAGTCGTGCAAACAGGTTTTAGTTGGGTACAGTCCCGAGCCACATGGAGGCAGTGAGCGCATCTTCAGAGGTTCGTCTCTCCCGGTATTGGGGGTGAGGTCGTGCTGTGTCTAGGAGAGCCATTACACGAAGCCCTCGGCCGAGGCAAGGAGATTTACTGGTAGGTATTCCAGTAGTATCTCAGGGTGTTCTGGGCTACACTCCGACACGACTTGTACCGCTTTTGGGGGTCTGACTTTTACCAACCCCCTAGGCCCGCCATGCGATACTCATAGACGAACGGACCGGACTGTACGGATATTGTCACTGACAGGCTCAGTAGGGTTGTCAGGCTGAGTTCGCTCACAGACGTCCCTTTTAGTCAATACCTGGTAGCCCGTTACGTATTGGCTTATACCTCTGACGTGCTAGTGGTTAAATCCACAACCAAGGTGATTGACGAGTCTTTAGAGTCCCCCACATTCTGTTACTCAGCTTTCGGGCGAAAGGCTGTAGAGGCCGTATGGAGATATGGCAAGGTCCGATCAGATACGTGCGGTATTGCACGGATCAGGATCGGACAGTTTGTACTACAGGCCATATGGATATATGGCAGGTTCGATCAGATACGTGCGGTATTGCACGGATCAGGATCGAACGGATATTACTAGCCGGCTTTGGTTCAGGCCGGATCCTAGTATAGTACAGTGTAGATTTTGTCTCATTGCATTTGTATTTCGGTCGGAATACAAATGCGGGTGTGTATGCACAGTATCGGGGTTTTCCTGTAATTTATTACGGGACCAGTTTTCTGGAGTTGCCAGTTTGCTTTCCGTTTCGGCCGATTTCCTTTGTATCGTTCATTGGCTGAAGATTGGTGGAGGAGGGCTTATTTGCATTGTTGCAAATAAGCATTTGTGGAGGGGGTCTTTGCATATTCCCTTGTATCATGATGGTTGCACCATCCCTTGACCATTTGACTCTTTCTTTCCATCATGACTTGACTTTTGGTTCATCATGGTTGTTGATGATTAGCTTGTTGAAGTGTTGGTTTTGGTGCAATCATGGTGGTGGTTGTTAGTTGAGTGTGGGTTTGATTTGGTGATGATTCTTTTTGCATGATAGCCTTCTCTCTCTCTCTCCCCATTGTATTATTGGATGGCTCTCTCATTTCTATCATACCACACTCTCATTCTCTCTTCTTCCACCATAGTGGCCGGCCTCATAGAGGAGGGGGGGCTGTCCCAAATTTTGAGTGGGGGTTTTTGGTTCATTTCATGTTCCAAAATCCCCAAAGTTCATCCACATAGTTCTTGTATCTTCCCTCCACCAAAAAGGCAATTCCTACAACCCCAAAAGAGACTTCTTCACTACACATTCTACAGCAAATCTTGGGCACGTCGACTAGCCAGCTTCGTGCCCGAGTTGCCTCGGCATTGAGGTGGGAGCCCGTAAAAGAAGTAGGCGATGTGGTGCACTTCCGGCGACGAGGTGGAGACCGGAGGTTCCGCAGGAGATCGGGACGACGATGAGAAGACCGAAGGACTCGGATCTGTCGGTATATCTCTCTTCCCCATCTTGTAGTTTGCTAGGACTAGTTAATGGTTCGATCCGGGTATTAGTGCGCGGCGGTTTGCCAGTTCAAGAAAAATTAAAGTTTATCACCGCTTCCGCATTTGGCCGTCGGATTGACGGCCGGGGCGCCGCCGTGCAATTACAGTGGTATCAGAGCCTCGCCATTAACTTAGTCTAGCTTGGTTTAATGTGTTTTGCATTTCCGATCGACTAAAATTCCAAAATCTACATTTTTGCTAGCGACAGTTTTCTGTTGAAATTTTTTGGTCTCCAAAAATATTTCAGGTTGTATAAAATTGATGTACTGGAGATTATAAGAGCTCTGTAAAAATTCGATGAAGTGATTCCACTGTGGGAGCGCGGAACCGCCGCAAACACCCCCTTCTCGCCGCGGTTCCGCCGCACACTGTAGAGATCCCTGCACCAAATTTCTACAGTTCCTTTCTGGGGTTAAAATTGGGGTTTTGGAATATTAAAATTGGGCCCAGAATTTCTGTGAGTGCTACAGTAATGCTTTGGGGCCCACTTGTTAAAATTTGATTGATCGGATATTTTAAACACATTATTTCACAGTACTTACATTATATCTGCGACCGTGAATGTCATTTGATCGGTAAATCCGGTCTAACTGCTATAGCCCGGTTAGACGGATTTGCGAACGTGACTTTCACGTTGATGTTCTGTTTTTGTTGTGATGTTGCGGATCGGTCGTGGGGGATAGCCTGGATGCAATGCTAGTACAGTTGTGGTTGTATTATGTACATTTGATATTGCGGGGCGAGCGTCCGACATGTGGACTGCCGTCACTGCCTGTTTGTATTATTATTTTGGGGCACGGCCTGGTTGCGGTCGATGTACCCGTTGTATGTATATTTTACTTTCTGTACTAGGATTGCCCCGCGGAGGGGTGCACGGATAGCCGGATTCTAGAGGGCAACAAGCCCGTATCTCATGGAATTGAGACGGAGGGGGCTTCACTCTAGGATTGGCGGGATATTCGCCGCACTCGTAGGGGGTACAGGTTGACCCAGGAGGGGTGCCCAAGTTACCGGATTCCGTGAAGTGCTGGGTGGTCCATTCACGTTGCTGAAGGGGGCTGCCTCGCTTCAGGTTTTGGCGGGTGACTTGCCGCGCCCGTAGGGGTCTAGGTTTTTCATTGCACAGGCTATCCACACGACCAGGGGAACGTCGGGTTTCAGCGGCTCTGTGAAACCCGGGGATCCCAGATATCTGTATTGTTCTGGTGATGCTGTACATTTCTGTGATGTTGCATTTTTATCACGCCTTGAGCGAATATAATATATTGGTATATATATTAGTAGATGTTGTATATGTTTTGCATCCGCGCTAGTCCAGTCCCCGCTCTGTCGTTAGTTAGCTAACCTAACGGGCAATGACGGGACCCAGTGGCGAATGCGGATCATATACGTACATCAGTATATTTTCGTTCTTTTTGGTGTGATCAATTGATGGGACTGCATTGATTCGGATCAATGCAAGTTAAAAACAAACCTAATCTGATGTTGTTGGAACATTTTTTTCAAAAAGCTGTTATTGCAAGGACGTTCACTTTTGTTTTACATCGTGGTATTCAGTTGGAATATCCTGCTCCTCAGTCGACGAGGCAAGGGCCGAGATCCCTTCACCGGGAGTGACCCCTTGGACAAAAAGTTTGCGTCAGGGCAATGACTTCACTATATACGATTACTTTTGCTTTGCACCGTGGTATTCAGTTGGAATATCCTGCACCCCATTCTACGGGGAAAGAGCCGAGATCCCTTCACCGGGAGTGACCTCTTTAGCAAAGGTTTTCGTCACTATATTTTAAAAGCTATCCGTTCCTTCAACGATATCAAGTTCATTACGTTAAAGGTTTTCGCCAGAAACCATTCGTAGCCCTCCGTCGTTTCAGACGGGTAGCACGTAGTATTCATGCTATGTTTGTTGACCTTCGTCAAGGCATAGTGTATGGTAGCTGCTTGTTACCTTTCTGCTGCATAGATAGATGCGTTGGTTTGGGACAGTCGTATAGCCTTGTTGGCCTTCGTCAAGGGCTTGTACGGGTGGATTCAAATTAACCTGGATAATGACGGGTAGAACTTGACATGTGACTTATGATTTGTTGACCTTCGCCAAGGTCATAAGAGCATGGGGCAGAAATCACATCGGGAGTTTCAAAAGAACTGAAACTTGCCAGATATGCGCATACCTTCTGGAGTGTGATACCGTGAGCGGATTCCGTCACGTTGTCATGCGATGATAGATGGATCCCGATTCCCACTGATGAGTTAGTTTACTCCTCGGGTGACCCCGACTAATTCTTCTTTCAGGTTTGGAGGAGAATTTGAGGTACAGTAGGAGGATTCCAGATTAGATAAATTGGTAACCATTCTGATCTAGGTTAGAGTGCACGCTGAGTGTTTCTTTTCTCTCTCTCTTTGGCAGCGACCGTTGACCCGACCCTAAGACTATGACTCAGTGACCAAGTTGACCGAACCTTCTTTAACACTGGCTTTTGGATTGTCAGAGTTGCAGACCTCATTGCCACTCCTACTTTTACCTATTTCTCCAGGACACCCCGTATTACTACGAACGTCCATTTCCATTGGACAAAACCATCGTATGGTTATATACGAACTCGAAGGAATTCGAGGATGGTTTCAGGTTCTGGAGAAAACGGATAGGATTATTCAGTTGTCTTTTCCTTTTACCTTCTCTCAAGTTGCGAGTACTCCTTGGTTTAGGGGATAGTACACCTATTACGCAAATTGGATAGTCTTCTTCCAAACCTTAGGCTGGTACCGACCGGTAGGGAATGAAGAAAACCAATTAGCATAACGATGGTGTGCAAAAGGTATTAAGTTAAGACAAAGCAAGGGATTAGTAAGAGGGCAAAGTAAGTTGCGACTAATATTCACGACCAAACCAGGTATTTCATTACCACTCCCAAATCACCTTTGTATTTCTCCAGGACACTCCGTATCACTACGAAGATCCACAGTTTATTGGATACTCCATCGTATGGTTATATACGAACTCGAAAGGAACTTGTTCCAGTTCGGGGATGGATTCTGGTTCAGGAGAAATAGGAATAAGGTTTGTTCAGGTGTCTTTTATCTTCACCTTCTCTCGCATTGCGAGTGTTCCTAGGATTAGGACAGTACACCCATTATGCTTATTGGATAGTCTTCTTCCAAACCATAGGCTGGTGCCGAACGGTAGGGAAGGAAGAAAACCATTTGGCCTAAGGGGTGTGCAGAAGGTAATGACTAAAGACATATAAAGGGATTTGGAGAGGTGGCAAAGAAATATACGGTTACAATTGTGAATCTGATAATGGAAGAGGCATTACCAGGAATACCAGGATATCCCATCGAAACATTTCAATGTTTCAGTTTCACTGTGTACTATTAAAAGAAAACTGATTTCCCGATTAGATACTTACTCCAGGGTATGTATTTACCAGGTTTGATTCTCACATCTGTATGGTTTTACAGATGATGAGTGGGAGTAAGTTATTGGGAACTGGGTGATCATCCTCATTCTATCGGGATTCGTTGTAATCGGTGATATTTGAGGAAATCACCTGGGCTGTTTGCCGGTCGGCAAATATTTGGTTTTGAATATCCGCTGTTATGCACCAATTTCAAATTGATATATCTGTACGTCTATTTTCATAGAGTGAGATACACCTTTCTGAAATTATGTCTACGACATTTACCTATATCAGTGGATGGTTAGGTAAGGAGCATTAAACAGCGGTGTAATTCTTCTTAACCATAAGTACAGTTTTCAATCTACGACACACAGTGAATGAGTTATCAGACTCAAGGGACTTATACAGAGTATTGTATGTTGTCCAGGGTCCATCAGGACAGAGGGGTTGGTCCTCGTACTATATTCGGTTTACTTATGACTTCTCTAGTTTTTAGACAGGTGTTTCGCGGAAACACAGGGTCCGAATTTTAAGAAGTTATAGGTATTTGAATAAAGTAGAGAACCAGATGTAGCAAGTATCGGGATTCTTCAAAGAGATCGAAGATGTAGATACTTGCGTATGGTGTTCAGTTGATAGTAGTGATTAAGAGATCTTGCTTCTCCTTCAGGTTACTCATGATTGGAAGCATTTCTAAGTTGAGTAACGCTGATCGGCCTTCTTCCATTTAGTTGACATGCACTGGAGACAGCTGCATGATTTGAATCTGGTTCAATTAAATCAGTGTCTCTGTTTCTATATTGGATATAGAACAGTTCATATCTTAACGATGTTAAGGTACGGGGAGTTGTCCGGTTTATGCTTAAAACCAGACACTGGACAACTCAAGGCGCGTTTCTGTAATGGCTGTTTGTGGGTTGACCCAGGCTATGACGCGGGCTGACTTTCTACCATCTGGATGAACAATAGCAATATTGTTCTAGACTCGCCACAGTTTTAATAAAAATGGATTTTTTCAGAAAACAGTAGTGGGAGTATGGTAGAACTGGAAGTGATTCCAGAACCACAAACGATTACTGAAGATTTGATAAGGAACCTAAAGATTCAATCCGGTTTGACATTCCATTGGCCACTCCGCAGATAAGGTGGGTAACTTCAGGCACCCGAGAGGTACTACGGTAGCCTCAAGGACGGTGACAGGGAAGTTCTTGTTTACCCAGACTTACCATTGCTGTTGTTCCAGACTGTGAGACCCGGCAGGAGGATGAGTATAGCGTCTTTCTAAACTAGTTTTAGAAATGTACGTGTATATGACTCTGCCAGAGGGTTGTCGTAGTCAGTGGGAGCAGCGGAAGCATTGGTGGAAAGGTAGCTTATGTCTATTTATAGACTGAAGCACCAGTAGCGGAGATAGATCATCTATTTCTGACGTGACAGTCATAGGTTTGACTTCATCAGAATAGGGGATGGATCTGTTGAGAAGGTAGTAGGTGTGATATCCTGGTATTTGGATGACATACACAGAGTAGGAAAAGAAACTCCTATACTACAATCGGTTATACTTTGGTCGTCACACAGTGGTTTCTCCACAAAGGAAATAGATTTTATATCAGACATACTGGTTACTAGATCTATGGTTTTAGATCTATATTTGGGTAGTCTCCCAATCTGGGTACTTAGACAGCATTCTAAGAGTATTTAGAATGGACGACTCCTGGCACGGTAGTATACCTGCAGAAGATGGAGTCACCCTCTCCAAAGGTGTCTTACAGACTAAAGGGGAGAGGGACGTGCATGATTGGCAGATCACTTGCTCAGGCAATTGAGTCAATCATGAGATGTCAAGTACCACACCAGACATTGTTCTTGCGCTAGATGCAATAAGATGACATTAATCCAATCCTGGAGAAACGGTCGGAAGCAGTTTTAGAACATAAGTAAATGTTCTAGGGATATGATAACGACAGCCTCATTCGGGAAACAGTTATCATTCCAGGCTTCCAAGGTGACATGGACGACAAGGAGGTTGTCAGAGCTATAGTTTTCCTTCTGATGAGGGGCAATATTTTGGACAGGTGGTCCAAGGCAATACTGAGGGTGGCATGGCGCAGGATACTGATTAAGTTCAGTTGACGATACAGTCTAAGAAGTTTGGATTTGGAGTTCATTTATGAGCTATGTCCCATCAGACATCCAGACACATTCTAAGACAGGTATTGCTCATTTCGGGAGATGGCTTTCTCCGCGAACATGAGATTTAGAGAGATATAGAAAGAAACATCAAGGCGGATCCACTCACAGAGGCAATTCCTCGAACGCAATAGTTTCGCAAACGAGCTTTGTGAGACTGACTAGTAGAGGAGTTGGGTGTTCGGTATCACACGGGCTGTGAGTATGCTACATCGCAATAATTAGCCTTGAGTGCAAGTGGGAGATTGTTGGAGATAGTGCCCTCAGAGTCAATTATTAGGTCACAGGTACGTGATTGCAATGATTGATGGAGGACCTATCCCGGTAGGACAGTCTTACTCGAGATGATAGTATGCTATCTGGTTTACCTTTATCATCGTGTACTGCTTTAAGTGACCTGACAACTCGCTATTACACGTTGGTAGAGCCCCTAGGATTCTTGCTTGACCACCAGCAGTATGAGGGCGATCATATAAGTGGGAGCTGGGGTCTATAAGCATATCCTTAAATGGTCCCTAGTCGTGTGAGTTTCGAGACAGGGCATCGATACTCCAGAGTAGACTTGTGTATACAGTCGAGACCCCGACGAGGGGCGGTGGCCGGTCTCACAAGCCACTGGTGTCAGTTGGATCACCTAAGATGTATACAGGTGCTCATTGGGTTATGAGTATACCGGACAGGACTCGCCGGGAACATGCCAGTTGGTCATATACCAGACGTCAGATGGCAGTTCCCTGGTGACATGTGTACAGGTTAGTTCATCGACCTGGGGATCGTCATTTGTCTTGTGTGAGTTCCCACTGTACTTTGATTACTACCCTACCACGGCTCAAAGGAGTCGTGCAAACAGGTTTTAGTTGGGTACAGTCCCGAGCCACATGGAGGCAGTGAGCGCATCTTCAGGGGTTTGTCTCTCCCGGTATTGGGGGTGAGGTCGTGCTGTGTCTAGGAGAGCCATTACACGAAGCCCTCGGCCGAGGCAAGGAGATTTACTGGTAGGTATTCCAGTAGTATCTCAGGGTGTTCTGGGCTACACTCCGACACGACTTGTACCGCTTTTGGGGGTCTGACTTTTACCAACCCCCTAGGCCCGCCATGCGATACTCATAGACGAACGGACCGGACTGTACGGATATTGTCACTGACAGGCTCAGTAGGGTTGTCAGGCTGAGTTCGCTCACAGACGTCCCTTTTAGTCAATACCTGGTAGCCCGTTACGGATTGGCTTATACCTCTGACGTGCTAGTGGTTAAATCCACAACCAAGGTGATTGACGAGTCTTTAGAGTCCCCCACATTCTGTTACTCAGCTTTCGGGCGAAAGGCTGTAGAGGCCGTATGGAGATATGGCAAGGTCCGATCAGATACGTGCGGTATTGCACGGATCAGGATCGGACAGTTTGTACTGCAGGCCATATGGATATATGGCAGGTTCGATCAGATACGTGCGGTATTGCACGGATCAGGATCGAACGGATATTACTAGCCGGCTTTGGTTCAGGCCGGATCCTAGTATAGTACAGTGTAGATTTTGTCTCATTGCATTTGTATTTCGGTCGGAATACAAATGCGGGTGTGTATGCACAGTATCGGGGTTTTCCTGTAATTTATTACGGGACCAGTTTTCTGGAGTTGCCAGTTTGCTTTCCGTTTCGGCCGATTTCCTTTGTATCGTTCATTGGCCGAAGATTGGTGGAGGAGGGCTTATTTGCATTGTTGCAAATAAGCATTTGTGGAGCGGGTCTTTGCATATTCCCTTGTATCATGATGGTTGCACCATCCCTTGACCATTTGACTCTTTCTTTCCATCATGACTTGACTTTTGGTTCATCATGGTTGTTGATGATTAGCTTGTTGAAGTGTTGGTTTTGGTGCAATCATGGTGGTGGTTGTTAGTTGAGTGTGGGTTTGATTTGGTGATGATTCTTTTTGCATGATAGCCTTCTCTCTCTCTCTCCCCATTGTATTATTGGATGGCTCTCTCATTTCTATCATACCACACTCTCATTCTCTCTTCTTCCACCATAGTGGCCGGCCTCACAGAGGAGGGGGGCTGTCCCAAATTTTGAGTGAGGGTTTTTGGTTCATTTCATGTTCCAAAATCCCCAAAGTTCCTCCACATAGTTCTTGTATCTTCCCTCCACCAAAATGGCAATTCCTACAACCCCAAAAGAGACTTCTTCACTACACATTCTACAGCAAATCTTGGGCACGTCGACTAGCCAGCTTCGTGCCCGAGTTGCCTCGGCATTGAGGTGGGAGCCCGTAAAAGAAGTAGGCGATGTGGTGCACTTCCGGCGACGAGGTGGAGACCGGAGCTTCCGCAGGAGATCGGGACGACGACGAGAAGACCGAAGGACTCGGATCTGTCGGTATATCTCTCTTCCCCATCTTGTAGTTTGCTAGGACTAGTTAATGGTTCGATCCGGGTATTAGTGCGCGGCGGTTTGCCAGTTCAAGAAAAATTAAAGTTTATCACCGCTTCCGCATTTGGCCGTCGGATTGACGGCCGGGGCGCCGCCGTGCACTTACAGGATGCACCGACACCTTCTCGACATTGAAGGAAGGACATATCGACGACGGTATTGATGATTTGCGATTTGGTGATTCGAATATCACGTGTCTGTCATTTTGGATTTCGGTGTTTTGGGCGATTTATTTGCCTGATTGAGTTTTTGTGCACCACAGTTGCACATGATTCGTATTTCTATGTATCAGTTGTACTGATTTTCGTTTTGTGCAGACCCATTGCACCTGATTTTGATTTCATACCCTCTGATATATTCGATTTTGAATTCATGCATAGGGGTCGCACACGATTTTCACTTATGTATTTCGTGTAAGGTACGCGAGCTTTCCGTACCTTGATATGATTTTTGTGCATGCAGATGCAAGCGTTTATGAGTTTATTACCATGGTATACCTGATTTGGGTTGAGATATGTTGTATACCATCGATTTCGATTGTGATATTCGATAATTGTTTTTGTGCACCTTGTGCACTTGAGTTGGATTTTTGCGCATACTTGGCGCGCTTGATGAGATTTTGGTCCACACCAGATGCACTAAATCAGGATTCTTCATGCATATCAGATGCACATGATATTGTTGTCAGGCACACCGTTGCCCTTGACAGGTGTTTTCGTGCACACCCGTTGCACTTAGATTTTGTTTCTGTGTACATGTATGGCACATTCATTGATTTCGGTTTCTGTGCGCACCAGACGCACGTGTCATTCTTATAGACAGTTTGGGATTGATTTCTTTTAGAGCAGTATGTTTTATGATAATTACTATTTAGTATAGTAGCTGAGCAGGACTAGTCCGAGAACAGTACCTGATTATGTTTTTGCATGCATCGATAGTTATCGAAGGGATTTCCAAAAGGGAGCTATAGTCTCAGTATTTACCTACGTGTCCGAGATGACACGAAACATTTTACAAGGAAACCTTTCTAAATTATTTTCAAAAAAGAAAAAAACGGCGGGACGTATGTTAAACAATGGATATATATATATATATAGTTATTTTCTTACAATAAACGTCCACTATTTGTGCTGTGATACGTGCATCGCACGTCGATTTGAAAAAGAGTTTGGCATGCATTTCTTTCAGATGTTTCAACGAGTTACCAAGATGCGTACTATGTACATGTTATAGTTTTGATGTATATCATGTTGGTTTTCGTATTGGACTTTGACATTGGCATCTTCACCATAACTCCGAGAACTGCGTGATACTTAACGGAGTTTTGATTTTGAGTTATATACTCGTTTTTTCATGCACATGCATTGCGCTACGAAATGTTTTATATATGTATGATTTCGGAGCCCCGATGACTTAATCATTTTACTGAAATATTTTAGTATTGAGGGGTTTAAATTTAAATTCGGGGACCGAATTTATTTAATGGGGGAAGACTGTAACATTTCAGAAAAATAAATTATTATTTTTAGGAAGTAAAATAATTAAATAATAACGATTATGAATATTTTAATGGGCGGAGATTAGTTTTAATGCTATGGTATAATTATATACCGATAAATTGGGAAATATTTGGAAAATTATATAAATTTTTTATTTTAAAAGAATTTATGAAAAATTTGGGAATTTTACAATTTAGTATACAATGATTTGTCTATAAGTTAGTATTACTAAATTTGATTAGTATTTAATTATGCATTAAGCGTGATTATGCACATGACATGCACCATGTCATATTGTAAAAATACTTGTCACATTTTTTGTTGAAACATGATTTCAGGTCTTTATTGGTGCATGGTTTCATTTTGGGTTTTCAATTGTTTTAGAAAATGAAAAGAAAAGTTAAGAAAAGAAAAGATAAGGAAAAGAATTTTAAAATGGGGTATGGGGAGACAAGGAAGCATGGGCAATAAGAGAGAGAGAGGGGGTGAGGGGTCAATTGACCATGGCCTCATTTGTGTTCCTTCATTTTGCTTCATCTTTTTCTCCTCCTCCTTCATCCATGGCTGCCATCTTCTTCCCCCTCCCCTATCTCCTCACATCAACCCAAATTCCACATCAAAACATCTTGTTCCCTTCATTAAATTTGTGCCCAAGCTCATTACAAGTAAGGTAGACCAAGCAAGATAGGATTTTGAGCACTTGGGGCAACTCAATAAAATTCTTGAGTTGCCAAATGAGGTATTTTCTTCACCATTAGTGTAGTAATCCATTTCCATTACAATATATATATATATATATATATATATATATATATATATCTATATATATATATGTGTGTGTGTGTGTGTGTGTGTGTGTGTGTGTTTAGAAGTGTTTTAATGAGGTTTAGTGATCTTGGAAAATTCCAAGATGAGGGTTAGGGAATTTTACAAGATGTGAAGTGTAAATTGAGATTAGTAGAGGCCATACAACCCCTGTAGTGTTAGTTTTGTAAACTAAAACCAGAGAATTAAACCCAAGACTTGAACTTAGAAACCTCGATATCGGAAGTTTGTGGGAATTGTGATGATATTTAAGGATCACCTGTGACCCGAAGACTCTAAAAATTATTTAGCAATTACAGTGATATAAGCAGGCACCAAGGAAGCTAACCCCGAGACCTGAGTGCTGGGTTACCTACAACGGCAGCAAGGTTTCGGGAGGCATCATCCATGCCAAGTTAAAATTTTGCCATTGAAGATTACCATAAACCTAAGAACTTTAACTAGAGAATCAAAGAAAACAACGAAGCAAACAACTTTACTTCTAAGAGTTAGGGATCACAACCATTGTGGTCCATTCCTTCACTTCATAAGCTCCGTGTTGAGGTCCCTTCGCTGCGATCATCAAGTACCCGGACTCTAGAGAGGCTCCATGAAGAGAAAGATGTAACCTTGCTTCCAATCTTCAAAAACTAAGATGATCTACCTTGAAGAATCTCAAACCCAAGCTCTTGCTTCACTAATCAAGTATTAGTAAAGCAAACACCCTAATCTATGTGTCTAGAATAGACGAGGATGATGAAGTAGGAATTTTTCTCTCTTTTGTTTTCAATTTCTCACAAAATATCATCACAAATCCAAAAGCTAGAAAGCTTTCAAGAGGAGGAAGAAGAAGAAATCCTTTTGTGATGAATAATGAATGAATGTTGTGGTTACAATTGTAACCATGAGTTAAGAATGAGAGTCTTAACTCTTGTAGAGAATAAACCACGAGTTAAGGGTTTGGGTTGGGTTAAAGAATATCTACACAAAATATCAAGCTAGATGACAAAAGTCAAAGCTTCATGAAGCTTCATAAAAGCTTCATCCAAAAGCTAACCCTTATCTAAACCCTAACTTGGTTTAAACTCAACAACCATGTTGCATTTGTAATCCTAACATGTTACAATATTATATATCACATATATAATATATATAGTAACAAAATAAAATAATACAATTAACATATATCGCATATATATCAATGTATTATCCAAGTGAGAAAAAGAATCTTTAAGTGAGCATATATTAGTTAATGTAATGTAATATATCAAATATATAATTATACATTAAATTATCGAACCAACACTTGATCCGATAATCCAGCTATTTCACAAATAACCGACTAATATAAAATGTTTCAGTTCATCGAATCAACACTTGATCCGATGACCCGACTATATAACATATACACGACCGATATCATATATCGCGAGAATCGAATACGGTATAACATACACCTATTATTCTCGGTCCCGCACATATCACATATGTGCTCCTACTCCGTTTTGCCTGAGCCAGGAAACCTCTGTGCAGTACTCTAAAGAATCGTCAATACGCTGGCAGTAGGTGATGATCATATCAAACACCCAAAAGCTGCAAGCGGTTAGCTAAATGTAACAGCCACCCAGGTATTGAGCGATCAGAAGATCAACAAGCAAGCCTGTACATTCTGTAAGTCTACGGTAGCGCCCCGACCAGTAATCTGAGGCCAAACGCGGAACAAAAACTTTTACAACTGGCGCTATCGCATACAATAACTCGGATCTTGCCATTAACGCTAAACTAACAAACTGTAAAGAGGTAGAAAGGCTATACCAATCGATCCGTGTCCTTTGGTCTTTAGCCATTATCCCACGCTCCTCGCCGGCATCTCCGATCTCCTGTCTCCTCGTCGAGGTGGCACCACGTCAACGGATCTTTATACAGGCTCCCGCCTCTATACCGAGGCAACTCAGACATCAAGTCTGCTAAAAAACATGACCAAGATGAAATAGAGAATGAGTGGAATACTTTGTCTTAAACACCCTAGGGTTCTCATCACATGAGAGGGTTAGGGTAGAGGTTGAAGAAGATGCAAAGAGATGGAAATTGTGAGCTCAAGAAACTATCAAGAGAGCAAAGACCCAAGCATAAAACTTGTGATTCTCTCTACTCTTTCTTTTTTGTGAGTAGATATATAAGGTTGTGTAAAGAAAATATCTCATAAAAATATCTCCCAAAAATATCTATACCGAAAACAAAACATCATTAATTCTATCATGACTCACTTAATGACTCAAGCTAGAAGAAGTATGTCATCCAAATGAGTCACACTTTCCAAATCCAATAATCATTTAAACCAAAATGATTAACCCCAAAAGAAATGCATCTCCTAAAATATTCTCGTAACGGATTACGAGAATACCACTCACCTGTAAATACATACCTGTATCCGTATTCCGACCGAATACGAATACGATGAGACTAAAATATTCCGACTCAATATAATACTTGGATCCGGCTTAAACCAAAGCCCACCAGTATTAACTGTCCGAAATATGACACGTCACAAATGCACGTTCGTGTTCGAACCCTGCTATAAAACCATACAGCCTCTACAATGTTTCGTCCGAACTTGGGAAACTATCTGTGGGGGACTCTAAAGACTCGTCAGTACCCTGGCAGTGGGTTTAACCACAAGCACATCAGCGGCACTAGCTGTGCATAACGGCTGCCTATGTACGAACCGAAAGGGAAGCTGATGAGCGAACTCATCCTGGAACCCTACTGAGCCTATCAGTGACAATATCCGTACAGTCCGGTCCGTTCGTCTATGAGCATCGCATATCGGGCCTAGGGGATGGTAACGTCAGACCCCCAAAAGCTGTATAAGTCGTGTCGGAGGGTAGCCCTGAACACCCTGAGAAACTACTTGAATACTTACCAGTAATTCTCACCTGCCTTGGCTAAGGCCTTGGTGTAATGGCTCTCCTAGACACAGCGCGATCTCATCCCCAATACCGGGAGAGACGAAACCCCTGCCGATTCGCTCACTGCCTCTATGTGGCTCAGGACTGTACCCAACCAAAACCTATTTGCACGACTCGTTTGAACCATGGTAGGGTAGTAATCTAAGCACAGTGGGAACTTACGCGAGACAAATGACGACCTCAGGTCGATGAACTAACCTGTACACATGTCACCAGGGAACTGCTATCTGACGCTAGGTATAATACCAACTAGCAGGTTCCCAGCGAGTCCTGTCCGGTGCACTCATAACCTAATGAGCACCTGTATACATCTTTGGTGATCCAACTGACACCAATGGCTTATGAGACCGGCCATCGCCCTTCGTTGGGGTCTCGACTGTATACAATAGTCTACTCCGGAGTATCGATACCCTGTCTCGAAACTCCTACGACTAGGGACCACTTTTAAGGATGTGCTTATGGGCTACCCAACTCTCATGTATATGATCGCCATCATACTGCTGGTAGTCAAGCAAGAATCCTAAGGGCTCCATCAACGTGTAATAGTGATCATGTCACCTAAAGCTATACACGATGATAAAGGCAAACCAGATAGCATACTATCATCTCGAGTAAGACTGTCCTACCGGTATAGGTCCTCCCTCAATCATTGAAATCACGTACCTGCGATCCAATAATTGACTTTGAGGGCACTACATCCAACAATCTCCCACTTGCACTTAAGGCTAATTATTATGATGTCGCATACTCACAGCCCGTGTGATACCGAACACCTAACTCCTCTACTAATCAGTTTCACAAAGCCCGTTTGTAAAACTATTGTGTTCGAGAAATAGTCTCAATGAGTGGATCCGCCCTAATGTTTCTTTCTATGTCTCTCTTAATCTCAAACTCGCGGAGAAAGCCATCTCCCGATTGAGTAATACCTGTATTAGAATATGTCTGGATATCTGATAGGACCGAGTTCATAAATGAACTCCAAATCCAAACTTCTTAGACTGTATCGTCAACTGAACCTAATAAGTATTCTGCACCATGCCTCCCACAGTATCCTCTTGGACCACCTGTCCAAACTACTGCCCCCTTCGACAGAGGGAAAACCATAACTCTGAAAGTCACTATGTCATCCATGTCACCTTGGAAGCCTGGAATGATAACCGTCTCCTAAAGGAGGCTGTCGTTATCAAATCCCTAGAACATCCACTTATGTTCTAAAACTGCTTCCGTGTGTTTCTCTAGGATTGGAATAATATAAACTTATTGCATCTAGTGCAAAAACAATATCTGGTGTGGTACTTGACATCTCATGATTGACTCAATTGCCTAAGCAAGTGATATGCCAATCATGCATATCCCTCTCCCCTTTAGTTTGTAAGACACCTTTAGAGAGGGAGACTCCATCACCTGCAGGTACACCACCATGCCAGGAGTCGTCCATTCTAAAACACGTTTTATAATATTATCTAAGTACCCAGATTGGGAAACTACCCAAATGTAGATCTAAAACCATAGATCTAGTAAACAGAATGTCTGATATTATATCCATATCCTGTAAGGAGAAACAACTTTGTGACAACCATAATATAACCGATCATAGTATAGGAATTTTACTTCCTACTCTGTGTATGTCATCCAAATACCAGGACATCACACCCTACTACCTTCTTACCAGTTCCATCCCCTATTCTGATGAAGTCAAACCCATGACTGTCACATCAAAATTAGATGATCTATCTCCGCTATATCTGCTCTAGTCTATAAATATACATAAGCTACTTGCCCACTATGCTTCCGCTACTCCCACTGACCACAACAACCCTCTGGCAGAATAATGTATACGTACACTTCTAAAACTAGTTTAGAACGACGCTATACTCATCCTCCTGCCGGGTCTCATAGTCTGGAACAACAGTAGTGTCAAGTCTGGGTAAATAAGAACCTCCATGTCACCGTCTTTGAGGCTACCGGAGTATCTCTCGGGTGCCTGAGGTTACCCACTATATCCGCGGAGTGGCTAATGGAATGTCAAACTTGATTGAATCTTTAGGTCCTATTAAATTTTCCATAATCGTTTGCGGTTCTGGAATCACTTCCAGTTCTACCATACTCCCACTACTGTTTTCTGAAAAAAATCCATTTTACTAAAACTGTGGCGAGTCAAGAACAATATCACTATTGATCTTCCAGATGGTAGAAAGTCAACCCTCGACATAGCCCAGGTCAACCCATAAACTGCCATTACAGAAACGTGCCTTGAATTATCCAGAGTCTGGTTTTAAGCATAAGACGGACAACTCCACGTACCTTAACATCGTTAAGATATGAACCATTCTATATCCAATATAGAAACATTGGCACTTATTTAATTGGAACCAGATTCAAATCATGCAGCTGTCTCCAGTGCATATCAACTTAATGGAAAGAGCCTAATCAGCATTACTCAACTTTGGAATGAATCCAATTATGACTAACCTGAAAGAAAAACAAGTTTCTCAAAACTATTACTATCAACTGAATACCATACACAAGTATCTACATCTTCGATCACCTTTGAAAAATCCTGATACTTGCAACACCTGTTTCTCTACTTTATTCTTTTACCTATAACTTCTCAAAACATAGACATTGTATTTCAACGAAACACTTGTCTAAAAACTATAGAAGTTACAAGTAAACAGAACATAGTACGAGTACCAACCCCTTTGTCCTGATGAACACTGGACAACATACAATACTCTGTATAAGTCTGCTGAGTTGAATAACTCAAAACCTGTGCATCGTAGGTTGAAAATTGTACTTATGGTTAAGAACTACTCCGCTGTTCAATGGTCCTTACCCAATCGTCAACTGATATAGGTAAATGTCACAGACATAATTTCAAAAGATATATCTCACTTAATGAAAATAAATGTACAGAATATCAATTTGAAATTGGTGCATAACAATGGATACTCAAAACCAAATACTTGCCGTCCGGCAAAAACCCAGGCGATTTCCTCAAATATCACCAATTACAACGAATTCCGATATAATGAGGATGATCGCCTAATTCCCAATAACTTACTCTCACTCATCATCTTTAAAACCATACGGATGTGAAAATCATACCTGGTAAATACATACCCTGGAGTAAGTATCTAATCGGGAAAACAGTTTTCCTTTAACAACGCATATTGAAACTGAAACATGAAAAATGTTTCGAAGGGGTATCTGGGTATTCGTAGTAATGCCTCTTCCATAATCCAATTCATGACTGTAACCGTATATTTCTTTACCATCTCTCCAAACCCCTTTATTTGTCTTTAGTCGTTACCTTCTGTACACCATCGTTAGGCTAAATGGTTTTCTTCCTTCCTTACCGCTCGGCACCAGCCTATGGTTTGAAAGAAGACTATCCAGTAAGATCCTAGGAGTACTAGCAACCTGAGAGAAGATGATGATAAAAGACAACTGAATAAAACCTTATTCTATTTCTCTTGAACTGGAGGAAAAACAAAGGTGAAGTAGGAGTGGCGATGAACTACGCAGTTTGGTCGTGAATGATAGCAGTCACAATTTACTATGCCCTCTTTCTAATCCCTTTATTTTGTCTTTACTTATTACCTTCTGTACACCCTATTTAGGCTAATTGGTTTTCTTCATTCCTTACCTTTCGGCACCTGCCTATGGTTTGGAAGAAGACTATCCAATAAGTGTAATAGGTGTACTCTCCTAATCCTAGGAATACTCGCAACCTGAGAGAAGGTGATGATAAAAGACAACTGAATAAACCAATTCAATTTCTCCTGAACATGGATCCATTCTCGAAGAAGTCCCTTCGAGTTCGTATATAACCATACGATTGATTTATCCAATGGAAGCGGATGTTCGTAGTAATATAAGGTGTTTTGGAGAAATGCAAAGGGTAAAAGAAGAAGCGGCAATGACTTATGCAACTCAGACAATCCAATAGCCAGTATTTTAAGAAGGTTCGGTCAACTTGGTCTAGGGTCGGTCAAAGGTCGCTGCTAAAGAGAGAGAAAAAATAAACACTCTGCGTGCAGTCTAACCTAGATCAGAATGATTATCACTTTATCTAATCAGGAAACCTCCCACTGTACTGTCAAATTCTCCTCCAAACCTGAAAGAAGAATTAGTCGGGATCACCCGAAGTGTAAACTAACTCATCAGTGGGAATCAGGATCCAACTCTTATCGCATGATAATGTGAAGGAATCCACTCACGTTATCACAATCCAGAAGGTATGCGCATGCCTGGCAAGTTTCAGTTTCTTTAGAAACTCCCGATATGGATTTTTTGCCACATGCTCTTATGACCTTGACGTTGGCCAAAATGCCATAAGTCACATGTCAAGTTCTACCCATCATTATCTTGTTAATTTGAACCCACCCGTACATACCCCTGACGTTGGCCAAATGGCAGAACGACTGTCCCAAACCAACTCATCTATCTATGCAACAGATGAATACCCAGCAACTACCAAACACTATGCCTTGGCGTTGGTCAAAATACATAGCTTGAATACTATGGAATACCCAACTGAAATGACGGAGGGCTACGGCTGGTTTTTGGCGAAAAACTTTTAACATAACGAACTTGATATCATTGAAGGAACCTGATAGCTTTTTATAAAAAAATATAGTGGCGAAAACCTTTGCTAAAGAGGTCACTCCCGGTGAAAGGATCTCAGCTCTTTCCTCGTGGAATGAGGTGCAGGATATTACAACTAAATACGGCGATGCAAAGCAACAAGTAATTGACTATAGTGAAGTTATTACCCTGACACAAACTTCTGCCCAAGGGGTCACTCCCGGTGAAGGGATCTCGACCCTTGCCTTGTCGAGTGAGGTGCAGGATATTCCAACTGAATACCACTATGCAAAACAAAAGAAAACGTCTTTGTAATAACACTTTTTGGAAACTGTTCCAACAACGTCAAACAGGTTTGTTTTCCTTTGCATTGATCAGAATCAACGCAGTCCCATCAATTAATCACACCAGAAAAGAACGAAAATAAAATGTATGTATATGCCATCCGCACTCGTCGCTGGGTCCCGTCATCACCCGTTAGGTTACTTAACTAACGACAGAGCGGGGACTGGACTAGCGCGGGTGTAAAACATATACAACATCTACTATTATATATACCAATATACAATAATCGCTCCAGGCGTTAAAAATGCAACATTACAGAAAAGTAATAAGCATCACAGAACAATACAGATAATCTGGGATCCCCGGGTTTCACAAAGCCGCTACTGAAACCTGGCGTTCCCCTGGTCGTGTGGATAACCTGTGCAATGAAAACTAGACCCCTACGAGTGTGGCAAGTTACCCGCAAAAACCTGAAGCGAGGCAGCCTCTACAACAAAGTAAATGGACCACCCTGCACTTCACGGAATCCGGTAACTTGAGCACCCCTCCTTGGGTCAACCTGTACCCCCTACGAGTGCGGCGAATAGTCTGCCAATTCTAGAGTGATGCCTCTTTGCCTCTCAAATCCATGAGATACGGACCCGTTACCCTCGAGAACCCGGCTATCCGTGCACTCCGTCGTGGGGTAAACCTAGTACAGAAATGAAAATATGTACAATGGGTACATCGACCTCAACTCGGTCGTGCCCCAAATGAATAATATACAAACAGGCAGTGACGGCAGTCCACATGTTGGATGCTCGCCCCGCAATATCAAATGTACAAATAAATCCAAACTGCACTACCATTGCACACAGCTATCCACCACGAAAAATCCGCAACATCACAGCACAACACAGAACATCAACGCGAATGTCACGTTCGCAAACCCGTCTAAAAGAGCTATAGCAATTAGACATGATTTACCGCTCGAATGACATTCACGGTCGGAGATATAATGTAAGTATTGTAAACTAACACATTTAAAATTCCAATCGACAAAACTTCCCGAAGTGGGCCCCAAGTACAACTCCAGTACTCAAACAAAATCTGGGCCCAAACATAATATTCCAGAAACCACAATTCACAGCGATCTTGAAGGTACAGTCAACCAAATTTCTTCCAGAGTCTTAAAAAAGCCAGCACGATTTTCTGACATACTCAAAATAATTTTTAGACAACAAAAAAAATTCGATAGAAACTTTAATTTTAGAATCGCGGTTTTGGAAATTTCATTCGATCGATGTTTTAACCATGTTAGAACAAGCTAGTAAAGGTTAATGGCATGGCTCTGATACCATGTAAGTCTACGGTAGCGCCCCGGCAAGTAATCTGAGGCCAAACGTGGAACAAAAACTTTTACAACTGGCGCTATCGCATACAATAACCCAGATCTTGCCATTAACGCTAAACCAACAAACTGTAAAAAGGTAGAAAGGCTATACCGATCGATCCATATCCTTCGGTCTTTAGCCATCATCCCACGCTCCTCGCGGCATCTCCGATCTCCTGTCTCCTCATCGAGGTGGCACCACGTCAACGGATCTTTATACGGGCTCCCGCCTCTATACCGAGGCAACTCGGACATCAAGTCTGCTAAAAGAGATGACCAAGATGAAGTAAAGAATAAGTGGAATACTTTGTCTCAAACACCCTAGGGTTCTCATCACATGAGAGGGTTAGGATAGAGGTTGAAGAAGATGCAAAGAGATGGAAATTGTGAGCTCAAGAAACTATCAAGAGAGCAAAGACCCAAGCATAAAACTTGTGATCCTCTCTACTCTTTCTTTTTTGTGAATAGATATATAAGGTTGTGTAAAGAAAATATCTCATAAAAATATCTCTCAAAAATATCTATACCCAAAACAAAACATCATTAATTCTATCATGACTCACTTAGTGACTCATTAGTATGAGTCACTAATGAACATGCTAGAAGAAATGTGTCATCCAATTGAGTCACACTTTCCAAATCCAATAATCATTTAAACCAAAATGATTAACCCAAAAAGAAATGCATCTTCTAAAATATTCCCGTAACGGATTACGAGAATACCCCTCACCTGTAAATGCATACCTGTATCCGTATTCCGACCGAATACGAATACGATGAGACTAAAATATTCCGACTCAATATAATACTTGGATCCGGCTTAAACCAAAGCCCACCAGTATTAACTGTCCGAAATATGACACGTGCACAAATGCACGTGCATGTTCGAACCCTGCCATAAAACCATACGGCCTCTACAACGTTTCGCCCGAACTTAGGAAACTATCTGTGGGGGGCTCTAAAACCTTGTCAGTACCCTGACAGTGGGTTTAACCACAAGCACGTCAGTGACACTAGCTGTACGTAACGGCTGCCCATGTACTGACCGAAAGGGAAGCTGATGAGCGAACTCATCCTGGAACCCTACCGATCCTATCAGTGACAATATCCGTATAGTCTGGTACGTTCGTCTATGAGCATCGCATATCGGGCCTAGGGGCTGGTAACGTCAGAACCCCAAAAGCTGTATAAGTCATGTCGGAGGGTAGCCCTGAACACCCTGAGAAACTACTGGAATACCTACCAGTAATTCTCACCTGTCTTGGCTAAGGACTTGGTGTAATGGCTCTCCTAGACACAGCGCGATCTTACCCTCAATACCGGGAGAGACGAAACCCCTGCCGATCCGCTCACTACCTCTATGTGGCTCGGGACTGTACCCAACTAAAACCTGTTTGCACGACTCCTTTGAGCCGTGGTAGGGTAGTAATCTAAGCACAGTGGGAACTCACACGAGACAAATGACGACCTCAGGTCAATGAACTAAGCTGTACACATGTCACCACGGAACTGCTATCTGACGCTAGGTATAATACCAACTAGCAGGTTCCCGGCGAGTCCTGTCCGGTGCACTCATAACCTAATGAGCACCTGTATACATCTAAGGTGATCCAACTGACACCAATGGCTTATGAGACCGGCCATCGCCCCTCGTCGGGGTCTCGACTGTATACACTAGTCTACTCCGGAGTATCGATGCCCTGTCTCGAAACTCCCACGACTAGGGACAACTTTTAACGATGTGCTTATAGACTACCCAACTGTAATATTTCAGAAAAATAAAATATTATTTTTGAGAATTTAAAATAATAAAATAATGAGTTTGTGTAAAATAGTAAAAATATCTTCAGTGATTGGCCTAAAAAAAAATTTGGGCTTGAGGAGTTTTGTCACAAAATGGTATGGTTGTAGCATGTATGTGTGTGTGTCTATATATATATATATATATATTATTTTTTTTAAAAACCAATGTGTGTGTGTGTGTTATGGTATGGTATGGTTGTAGTTTGTCACCATTTTCCCTTTCTCAAGTTACCATATATATATATATGGTATGGTTGTAGTTTGTCACTATTTCCCCCTTCTCAAGTCAACAATGTCAGCCAATCACCATTTTCCCTAGTTGCCCCTCACTTTCCCAGCAGCATAGGCCAGCCCCATCATCATAACATTCTTGATTTCTTTTCCTAGTTTGCCCAATTACTAAACTAGGAAAATTCCATCAAATTCCCCATCTCATCCTCAAGAGGCCTGGGATCGAGAACCGAAACGCGCTAACCTCGCCGCCGCCGACGTCTTCTCCTCCGTCTCCCTCCATGATCCGAACCCGAACCCGAATCGGCCCTCCTCTAATGTGAATCCAGCTCCAGCTCCATTCTCGCCCGCGCTCGATCCTACTCGCAGTTACTCCCTCTCCTCTCTAAGCATCGATCCCTTCGTCTCACCATTGATGCTCATCTCGGAAACCTAGATCCCAACCCCCAATGCCTTATTTTTCACCTGAGCTCCCCGGCCTCATCGACTCTGCCGTCAATGATGACACCGGCTGCCTCGAAGCATTAGGATCCGCCGTCGCTACCGATGTCTTGCGATCAGTGGTCGATGCTCTCCTCGCGATCGTGGGAGGAAGCTTCTTAATAGGTTCGTCTTTTCTCTTCTCCTTTCTTGTCTGATATTCTCACAACTTGGATGAGTAATCACTAAGCAAAAATTGCTTGAATGGTAGTTTATTCCTGTCAATGATGTCATGGGTACAATATCAGGCTTATTAATCAGGCTTCTTGTGGCTTCAATTGTGCAATCTCCATACCCATACTTCAAGTTCACCATTGTACATATTAGAATTGGTAACATCAAAATTATACTTGTCTTAATTGTAGCTCTATGCCGAGACAGTTCCAAACCAAGTTGGTGATTCTAGAAAATGTAGCCAAGATGGAAATGCATATATCTCATTTGGTCAATGGGTTGGTGCAATCATTCTATACACTTATGTATTTCAAATGCCCTCTCCACCACCTAGACGAACCTTCGATTTTGAGGAGGAGAAACTTCCAACTAACGCCCTATTAACAATGATGCTCCTAACAAACTGCCTAAAGCTTCAATGAAGGACAATGCACCTGAGAAAGTGCCTTTGTTGAATGTCAGAAGATTCTGAAGCAACTGAGCTATGGTCTACAAGAAAAGAAAAAATAATTGGCCAACTATGCTTTCTTATTGAGAAATTGAAGATAAAACGAATTTTTGCAGCCCCTTATTATTGCCTCTATCTAGGGAATTGTCACGGGGGTTGTGCCCTTCTTGAAGCACTTGATCCTTACTGAAGATGCTCCATTGTTCTTTTTACTAATAGCTACCTTATTTTGGGGTACCTTCGCGTAGACTTTGTACGATAAGGGAGAGTGTGGCGCCATCATCTTCGGCAGACAAGGACCAGGTGAGTAGATGTATATCTACGGGGGAAATCGGGTGGACGGAGTTTAGCACCCCCGCAACGTAGAATAGGAATAAGTACTTATTGTCATTAGGAAGCCAGATGTGACCATAGAATTTTGGTGAGTAGGACCCTAGTAGTGACCTTAGCTTGGACTAGATTGATTTAGAAAGACCTTACCCGAGGATGAATATCTTGGAGGAGATTCGTAGGTTTCAGGTAGATACACACACACGCACACACTGAAACTCGATGTAGTGTATACGTGTATGTATGTCTATATAAATATATATATAGGACTAGGTGTAGGTATATATATACACAATACGTATATGTGATACAAGGATATGATATGATACACGGGGATGAAACAATATAACTGGGCTTGATGTCGTGATTCTTGGCTATACGGTCGTGTTATGAAGTTAGCGGATCATTAGGAAATGAGATAATGAATAGGTATACATAAATAATAAAGGGTGGTGATGATATTGAAGTACATGGGACTCTAAAATAGAACCCGGAACATAACCTGTGCCTGAAATTCTGATATGATATATGTGTGACTTGATTACGATATCATATAGGTGTGACTTGATTACGATATGATCTAAGTGTGACTTAATCACAATATGATACATATGACATGACATTTCTGAGGATAATTAACGATGTATATTTATGCTGGCAATGATATATGATTGATGTATGCGATTACAGTATAGCACCTTGATCATGACATGTGTTGATGATGGTATTATACAAATGATGAGACACGTAGGTGATACTTGACCCGTACCCCGATATCGGGATGCCGTGCGATGGATTTTACCGTACGAGGCATAGATGTGATGATTGATCCGCACTCTTGATTCGAGAAAGTCGTACTACGTACGTGACGCTATTGAGGCTGGATCGCCGACTATTAGAGATATGGACTCAGACTTTAGGTGTACTCTTATTTCTTATCGACAAGTTTCTTTGGTTTAGTTCTTTAGGAGGTTAGATGAACACTAGTTTAGGCTCGAGATATATAGTTGTAGTTATACTTATATATCAATGAGTGGTTATTACACATCTGTCTTTACATTCAGACCGTAATCATTATGGTGCATGTTCATACATATGTTTCAATAATCAGAATAAAAATTTGCCTGTTAGAACACTAGCACAATTACCGATGATGCGCATATTCCATGCACACTTATTTGCCGGCTCACACACATCATCATCGGTAATTGCTATGTCACGTACACTTTAGATCAATTATCTTTTATTCATAGAATCAGCTAATAGGTAGATCGACATAATATTGTGATTACTCTCTGGTGTTAATATAGACATGGCATTTATTACTTAGATATTTCATGCATTCACATTTTCATGTTATCATGCAGTATTATGGGGCATATGCCGACACTTATCATATACTTATTCAAGATTTTGGGATTTTGGATTTGTATGAGATTTCTGGATTTTGGGGAAAACCGTAAGAATATATAAAAACTTCTCTCTCTCTCCTCCTCTCTTTTTTTAAAATATAAGATGCGGTTTTCTCCTTATGTATGTGTCGTCCACCATGAGATTTCATGTTTTCTGTTGGATTTCGAGACCCGATTCGAGGAGTGGATGAACCGTCTCGGGTACATGGTGGGCCCGGTATGGTACCCCGGGGCAAGAAGATCGAGTTGTAGATGATGAGCCTGGCAGGGGAAGGCTACCTACCGGTGATGTTTGGCGCGGCGGATATCCGGAGGATACCGACCGTTGTCGTGAGATTTGATGATATGGGCCGATCCGGACTGACGAAGCTCGAGATATTGAGACTATGAGATATTGAGACTATGAGGTATTGAGACTTGAGATTTACATGTTTTGTGTCGATGCTTGACACGGATTTCCATGGATTTCATCGATGATATTTCAGATTTCTATACAAATTTACCATGATAAAAGTTAAGGATTTTCTTTATACAGATATATCTAGATTTCAGGATTGATTGCTTTACATTCATAGTGCATGCATATTCATTCACATGACATATTATTACTTGAGGCACTGACACGAGCACAGAGTATTTGCACTTACACGTAGTTTATTACCCTGCTATTACTAGATGATTGGGATATAGTAGTGTATTATTATGACCTAGGATAGCGTCGTGCATTCGATTTCTTTTCTCTGATGTCTTCTACTCATGAGTTGGCAACTCACCCCCGCTGTGCCAAATTTTTTTTACAGGTTGATGTACAGGGTTCCTTGGCAGTTTGCTGGCACATTATTTCATTCCGGGTGATTTGCACAGTAGGTTGGATCATTTGTATCTGGACCGCCGTTGTATTTTTGTTATTTCATTTGTATCTAGTAAGCTCCATCAACCAAACTTGTATTACTTGATAAGTTTACTGGACCAGTTATTTATTTCGACCTTAGAGTCGCGCACGTATGATTATGGTATCTGGTGGATTTGTTTTCTTTTAAAGTTTTGAGCCTTGCCCTTTGGCGTTGTATACTATTATGCATTGGTGTGGTTGTTTCCGCCTGTTGGCGTAGAGCTAGCTCCCGTTGGGGATGCCTTTTTATGTATTTATACTTGTTTGTACCCATTTGGGGCCAGTTTTTACAAAGGAGACTCTGCCGAAATTTTTAAGAAAATTGGATGATGCTTTTAAACTTGTTTTCTACATGTTTTCCTTTACTTCTTCTTTTATGGTTTAGATTTCTGGGCTTCGGCATACTTAGGTTACGTTGCACCTCTAGACGCTTCGTAATCTAAGTGCCGATCACGTTCCGTATTTTCGGGTCGTGACAAAGTTGGTATTAGAGCGCTAGGTTTAACCTTGTATAAGTCTAGGTGGCCCTTGGTTGATGGAGTAGGCGACTTAGGTAGAGTAACGTACCGTGGGTATGATCCGCGGCATACTTACGATATGCTACTCTGCTTAAGGAGCCTTAGGATGTACATTTCTTTGCACCGTATTTCATTCGTTCCTTTGACCTATCTTCGTCGATGTCGGAGGGTGGTTTCTGTTACCACGGTCGCACGGGCAGAGGGAGCTGTGGATCGTATGTGATGACCAGTAGGGTATCGTTTATTCTTGAGGATTGAAGCATTGTTTAGCGTGCGGACGAAAGGTATTCACATGCCGTCCAGACGAAGTTAAAGGATTCGAACGATTGTCAGAAACCCATTTTCCCAAGTTTAAGGTATTCGGAAGAACATGCAGGTATTTCTATGGACCCTCTAGAAGAATGAAAGCCTAACTCGACATAATGACCATGAGAACGCCCTTGAATCTTAGGGTTTACGGCAGTTCTACGGTGCCATTAGTGAGGCTTGGGTTTGCCATTCTACGGCTGGACCATCGATGCTGGGATATGTACCGGATATCTTTAAACTGTACTTGAGTGTTGAGCTCTCGGGGAATTATGGGATTTTGATGGATCGATCGAAAAGTTTAATGTAGTTCGGATATCAGGTGAAGGGATCGACTACGTGAGAGACTCTAGATGTGAGTATTGTCGTTGGTAGCGTAGTCAGCACACCTATGAAGAGACAAGTTCGTAGCAGTCGACACCAGAGGAAAGGGGGAAAGAGGGGCACATTAACGATAGTGTTTACGATTGTGATTTGGTGATTTGAATTTCATATTTTCGTTGATTGGATTTTGGTATTTTGAGGACTTTGTTCTACGATTGGTATTTCTTATGTGTACCTTCATTACATTCTTTTTGTGTTTCATATATCAGTTGTATTGATGTTGTTTAGTACATACCCAGTGTACTTGATTTGGTTTTAATACATTTTAAGATTTTGATTTGATTTCGTGCATATGGTTACACATGATTTTGATATATGCTTCGACCTAGTTTTCATGCACTTTCATACCGTGATTTCGATTTTGATATTCGGTGTATGATTTCGTGCACCATGTGCACTTGATTGAGATTCTTGCGCACACTTGTTGCACTTGATGCGATTTTGTGCACACCAGATGCACTAAATCGAGATTTTTGTGCAGATTAGATGCACCTGATATTGTTGTCGTGCACGCCCGTTGCACTCGACACATGCTTTCGTGCACACCCGTTGCACTTAGATTTCGTTTTGTGCTCATGTATGGAACTTGACTTTGATTTCGATTTCCGTGCGCACAAGATGCATGTGACACTTTTGTATACGCTAATTGAGTTGGATTACTTTTGAGCATCATGTTTTCATGACTTATGTGTTATATAGTTTAGTAAACCAGCGGTGCTGTTATGAGAACAACACCTAATTGTTTTTTGCATGCATCGATAATTACCGAAAGGATTTCCAAAATAAGCTATAGTCTCAATATTTTCCTACGTGTCCGAGATCACACGAAATATTTTAAAAAGGAAACCCTTCTAAAATCATTTTCAAATGGCGAGACGTATATGTTAAAACAAAAGATATGTATATACGTATAACTATTTTCCTTATAAATGAACGTCCGCTACTTATGCCGTGATACGCACATCGCACGGCAATTTGAAAGGGTTTTTGCATGCATTTCTAACAGGATGTTTTAAGGACTTTACGACGATGCGTACCATGTACCTATTATAGTTTTAATTATATCAGGTTGGTCTTCATATTGGATTTGACACTCGTATTTTCGCCATAAATTCGATAATTGCGTACTGCTTGACAGAGTTTTGATTTTGAGTTTTACCCTCATTTTCATGCGCATGTATTGCGCTAAGAGATGTTTTATGTATTCATGATATTCAGAGCCCCGTCGATTTGAGTAATTGACTGAAATGCTTTAAGTATTTGGGGGGTTTAATTTTAAATTCGGGGACCGAATTTCCTAAAGGGGGAAGATTGTAATATTTCAGAAAAATAAAATATTATTTTTGAGAATTTAAAATAATAAAATAATGAGTTTGTGTAAAATAATAAAAATTTCTTCAGTGATTGGCCTAAAAAAAATTTGGGCTTGAGGAGTTTTGTCACAAAATGGTATGGTTGTATCATGTATGTGTGTGTGTCTATATATATATATATATATATATATATATATATATATATATATATATATATATATATTTAAAACCAATGTGTGTGTGTGTTATGGTATGGTATGGTTGTAGTTTGTCACCATTTTCCCTTTCTCAAGTTACCACATATATATATATGGTATGGTTGTAGTTTGTCACCATTTCCCCCTTCTCAAGTCAACAATGTCAGCCAATCACCATTTTCCCTAGTTGCCCCTCACTTTCCCAGCAGCATAGGCCAGCCCCATCACCATAACATTCTTGATTTCTTTTCCTAGTTTGCCCAATTACTAAACTAGGAAAATTCCATCAAATTCTCCATCTCATCCTCAAGAGGCCTGGGATCGAGAACCGAGACGCGCTAACCTCGCCGCCGCCGACGTCTTCTCCTCCGTCTCCCTCCATGATCCAAACCCGAATCGGCCCTCCTCTAATGCGAATCCAGCTCCCGCTCCATTCTCGCCCGTGCTCGATCCTACTCGCAGTTACTCCCTCTCCTCTCTAAGCACCGATCCCTTCGTCTCACCATTGATGCTCATCTCGGAAACCTAGATCCCAACCCCCGATGCTTGATTTTTCACCTGAGCTCCCCGGCCTCATCGACTCTGCCTTCAATGATGACACTGGCTGCCTCAAAGCATTAGGATTCGCCATCGCTACCAATGTCTCGCGATCAGTGGTCGATGCTCTCCTCGCGATCGTGGGAGGAAGCTTCTTAATGGGTTCGTCTTTTCTCTTCTCCTTTCTTGTCTGATAATCTCACAACTTGGAGGAGTAATCACTAAGCAAAAATTGCTTGAATGGTAGTTTATTCTTGTCAATGATGTCATGGGTACAATATCAAGCTTATTAATCAGGCTTCTTGTGTCTTCAATTGTGCAATCTCCATACCCATACTTCAAGTTCACCATTGTACATATTGGAATTGGTAACATCAAAAATATACTTTTCTTAATTGCAGCTCTATGCCGAGACAGTTCCAAACTAAGTTGGTGATTCTAGAAAATGTAGCCAAGATGGAAATGCATATATCTCATTTGGTCAATTGGTTGGTGTTAGTGTATATGCCCTAGAGGCCATTACTGTATCATACTAGTTTGTATATTACTTAATGGAAGCTTGGGATATTCACAGTTGTATATACAATCTTTCTCGAAATGGTAGTATGCTACTTGGTTTGTCTCTGCTTTAATATGTGCATGTGTTTCTTTTAGCATATTGCTGGTATACATATTAGTAGAGCCCTTAGGATCTTTGCTTGATTACCAGCGTTGTGATGGCGCTCGCACTCGTGGGAGCTGGGTAATCTATAAGCACATCCTTATACAGGTCCCTGGTCGTTGGACTATCGAGACAGGGCATCGATACTCCGGAGTAGACTAGCGTATGCGCTTCTCATCCCAGTGTGGGAGACGGTCTGTCCCACAGCCGTTAGTACGTCGTACTTGGGATAGTATGCGGGTGCTCGTTAGGTTACGAGTACACTGGACAGGACTCGTCGGGAACTGTTGGTTGGTAATATACCTATCGTCAGTTATCAGTTCCCAGGTGACATGAGTACAGCTTAGTCCGCTGACTTGACACTGTCACTTCGCCTCGAGTGTGTTCCCACTGCACTTTGATTACTACCCTACCACGGCTCAAAGGAGCTGTGCAAACAGGTAGTTTTTGGGTGCAGTCCCGAAGCACTTGGAGGCAGTGACGGTTAGACAGGATTCGTCTCTCCCGGTATTGGGGGTTGACATCGCGCTGTGTCTAGGAGAGCCATTACACGAGTAGTCCCTGGCCAGGGCAAGCGAGATATACTGGTAGGTTTCCAGTGTTATCTCAGGGTGTTCTGGGCTACACTCCGACACGACTTGTACCGCTATTAGGGGACTGACGTTCACCGCCCCCCTAGGCCCGCCATGCGATGTATCAGACGAACAGACCGGACTGTACGGAGATTGTCACATACAGGCTCAGTAGGAGTGCAGATGGGGTTCACCTCGTCAGTCTTCTTATCGACATCTACCTGGGGACCGTTACGTACAGCTAGTGCCGCTTGCGGTCTGTGGTTAAACCCACTGCCAGCGTAGTGTCGAGTCTTTAGAGTCCCACACAGAGAGCTATTCGCCTTTAGGCAAAATGAGTAGAGGTCGCATGGTTTTGCGACAGGGTTCGTTCACATTCGCGCACTTGTGCACGTTTGCTGTCCGGACAGTTTATACTAGCGGGCTTTGGTTTAAGCCGGATCCTAGTATATGATTTGAGATTGGTTTTTCTCATTGTGTTCGTGTTCCTCGGATCACGAATGCGGGTGCGTATGCACAGATGCTTGAGATTGAGGGAGAGGACCTTGATTAGGGTTAATGGCTATTATCATTTTATTAACCCTAATATTTATGTGTGTGTTATTGTTAATTAGTAATTAGTTTGATAATTATCCATGGTTGTGGTTATTGACCTTTTGACTTCTTTGACTTGTTGACCAAGGTTGACACTTTGACCATCATAATTTCTTTTGGAAGATGCTTTTTGATCTTTGCAATTTGAAATGATAATGGTCATGTCATGATTTACCATGATAATTATCTAGCTAATTATTCAATTAAATTAATTCACACATATTAGTAAGAAGAGCTCTATTATTTTCTCATTCTCTCATATCATTTCTCTCTCTTGTTCATCCTCTCCCTCAAGCTCTCTCCCTCTCATGTGTTGAGAAACAAAAAGCTTGAGAAAAACCTTCACTTGATCCTCTCTACTCTCTTCTAGGGTTCAAGTCTTAGCATTTCTTGCACTCTAGTTACTCCTAGCTTGGAGTTGAAGCTAAAGGTGGTGGCTTTCAAGTGGATCTTTCTTTGACGGAAGAAGACAAGCAAGGTGAGGCCTTTCTACCATTCCGACGAGCAAAGAGAGAAGGAGTTCGAGCTCAAGGTATAACCTTTCTACAACTTAGTTAGTTGTTAGTTTACTTTAGCTAGTTTTCGTTTAGCAAAGATCCTCACAAGCAAAGTCCATGTTGCCTAAGTCATTAAAAATCCGTTTTTTATTATGTTTTCCGCCTCCCGTAAGCACCGGGATGGGCAACACGGACTTACAGTGGTATCAGAGCCTAACTAAACCTAAACTAGCTAAGTAGTTAAGTGTAACGAAGTTTCGAAACCGGAAAATCGAAAAACCAAACTTGCAAAACCCTAGTTTCTGTTAAAATTTTTTCTGCTCAAAATGAAAATATTTATACTTGTAAAATCGTCTCAGGGTTTTCTGAATACACCCAAGAAAAACGATACCCTAATTCCATCAAACCGCCGCCCTTCCGCCGCACGAGGTAGGCATGTGCGGCGGAAGCGCCGCGGTTTGTCGTTATCGGAGCATCGTTTTTCGTGCAGTGTGTGTTGTTGTTGGTTTTGGGATTTTTAGGATATATTATATGTGCCCAGATTTTCCAGAACTAAAATTTACTTTTGGGGGCCTATAAATCTGTATTTTTCGGAACTTCACTACACTTTAACTACATCGGTTATATCTGTAATGCTTGCATGTATTGAACGTCGGCTAATCGCTATAAGACGATTAGTCGGGGTTATACATGATCTGTGATTGTTATTGGTTTGTGGATATGAATGAATTGGATTGTCGCGGGTGAATGGCCGGGGTGGATGTGAGATGAGCGTTGTTTTTCTTTCATTCATTTGTAACATGTAAATTGATGTAATAATATTCTTTGTATGGCCGCACAACCGGGTCGGGGTTGTAGCCGTCATTGTATAATTCTTTTTACTGTTTTTGCTCCTAGGATAGACCCATGGAGGGGGTGCACAAACTACCGGGTATCTCGAAGCGCCGAGTGGCCTACTCACGGTGGTGAGGGAGGTTGCTTCGCTTCGGGTGCTTGGCGGGTAGTTTGCCGCACCCGTAGGGGTCTTGGGTGGGGTATTGGCTATTCACCGCGACCGTGTAATCCGCTTTGCGTTGCAGGCTCGAACGCATTGCGGATTCCTAGTATATCCAATGTATTCATCTGTGATCTGTAATGTCTATCATTGCTATATATTTATATATAATAACTATTTTGGCGTTGCTTATGTTTTACAGCCGCGCTAGCCCAGCCCCCGCTCTGTCGTTAGTTAAGTAACCTAACGGGTGATGACGGGGCCCCGTGGCGAATGCGAATGGCATAAGCGTACGTCATATTTTGGTTGTTTTCTGCAATGGTAGGATTAAATGATGGGACGCATTAAAAGAACTAATGCAAGAAATAAACCAAGTAAAAGTCGATTGGAACACTTTGAAAACCACTCGGTTCTTTTCAAAAACTAAACTTTTAAACGCGGAGCTTGAACCACTCCTTTTAAAAGCTATCTCGTTCCATCGATTATATCAAGTTCACTACGTTCACGGTTTCGCCAAAACCATCCGTAGCCCTCCGTCGTTTCATATGAAAATTCAACGGTATTCAAGCTGTGTTTGTTGGCCTTAGTCAAGGCACAGTGTTTGGTAGCTGGTGGGTATTCATATGTTGCATAAATAGAATGCGTTGGTTTGAGACAGTCGTATTGCCTTGTTGGCCATAGTCAAGGGTGGATACGGGTGGGTTCAAATTAACCTGGATAACGACGGGTAGAACTTGACATGTGACTTATGATTTGTTGGCCTTAGTCAAGGTCATAAGAGCATGGGGCAAAAATCCACATCGGAAGTTTCATAAGTACTGAAACTTGCTAGATTTGCATACCATTTGGAGTGTGATGATTCTGGTAGGATTCCTTCGGTTTTATCACGCGATGATATTTGGATCCCGATCCTACTGTGAGTATATGCTACTCTTCGGGAAAACTCTCACTTAACGATCAATGCTATAAACCTAGTAGGCGCCTAGAAAGGTGTTAGCGGGGCTACGCCCACAGGGAAAAGAGGTTACTTAATTAAGGAACTTCGCGAAAGCGTTGGAAAACCTCCCTCGAAGTACCGACACTGGCCTGGCTGAACGGTTAAGCAAGTATTGTACGGTGAGAATGATCCCGGCTAATCCTTTTCTTTACGGTTTGAGAAGGGATTCGAGAGACAGTGGGAGCCATCCAGTTTAGACAAACTAAAAACCACTCTAAACTTGCAAGAGCATCATGCTAAAGTGTTTCTTTTCTCTCTCCTAATTGCAGCGACCATTCAAGATGACCGGACTTAAGTTACTATTAGATAAAAACATATTGACAGGGCCAAACTACAAAGATTGGCTCAGGAATGTCAAGATGGCTATCACTTATGACAAGCTGGGGTATATACTTACCACCAAAGCTCCCCCTGTCCCAGGTCCCACCTCCAGCGTCGCGGATGTTGAAATCCGTAAGACATGGGAGATAGATTGCGCGAGGGCCAGATGCCTCGTACTAGCCTCGATGGACAATGACCATCAGAGGAGGCACGAGAATATGGACCTAGAGTCCATATTTCTCCATACAAAAGAACTGTATGGAGAGCAGTCTCGTATCGCAAGATACGAAGTGTCGAAGAAGCTCTTTTCGGCAAGGTTGGCCGTCGGATCATCGGTAGCGGACCACGTGCTTAAGATGATCGGCTACATAGAGGAGCTCGCGGACCTTGGGACCACGTTGGAGAATGAACTCTATACCGATTTGATTCTCCAGTCCCTTCCTTCCACTTACGCCCAGTTCATTCTTAACTTCAACATGCAAGGAAAGGAGGTTGAACTTGCCGAGCTTCTGAACATGTTGAGGACTGCTGAGGGCACCCTACAGAAGGGTAGGAAGACATCCACTTTGTTTGTAGGAGGATCTTCCTCTTCTAGGTCCAGGGCGAAAGCCAAGGGCAAGAAGAAGAAAGCCCCCGCCAAACCAAGAGGCGGTGTCGGTAAAGTGGATACGAAGGGAAAGGGTAAAGCAACAAAGGTAGCGGGGAAGCTGGTGGGGAAGGAAGAATGCTTCTATTGTCACAAAAGTGGTCACTGGAAACAAGATTGCAAGGCTTGGAAAGCCAGAACACAGGATTTGAAGCGAGTTGCAGCTTCAGCTTCAGGTGTGTATGTTATTGAAAATTGTCTATCAATAAACTCTACTTCCTGGGTATTGGATACCGGATCAGGATCTCATATCTGTAATTCTTTGCAGGCGTTGAGAAAGCGTAGAGTTTTGAAGGCAGGTGACATGACCCTCAGAGTTGCGAACGGTGCTAGCATGGATGCTGAGGCCGTGGGGGACTATCACCTGGGATTATCTGATGGACACTTTTTGGTTTTGCGTAGTTGTTATTATGTACCAAATGTAACCTGTAATATCATTTCTGTATCTTTATTATCTAAAGAAGGTTATGAATTTGCATTTGTAAGCAATGTAGTGAATATTCACCTTAATCAAGTTTTGATTGGGTCAGGTACATTAAACAACGGTATTTACGTTTTAAACCAACCACAGGTTTTCAATATCCAGAATACACACAAAAGAAAGTCTCCAGATATTAATCAGGCTTTCTTATGGCATTGTAGACTGGGTCACATCAATGAGACACGGTTGACTAAGTTACATAAAGAAGGATACTTGGATCCGTTCGAGTATCAGTCTTATGCCACTTGTGAATCTTGTCTCATGGGAAAGATGACAAAGGCTCCGTTCACTGGACACGGAGAAAGAGCGAGCGAGCTCTTGGGACTCGTACACAGCGACGTGTGCGGTCCAATGTCTACACATGCGCGAAGCGGTTATTCTTACTTCATTACCTTTACGGATGATTTTTCAAGGTACGGTTATGTCTTCTTAATGAAACATAAATCCGAGGCTTTTGAAAAATTCCAGGAATATAAGAATGAAGTAGAAAAACAAACAGGCAAAAGTATCAAGATCCTAAGATCGGATCGAGGAGGAGAATACTTAAGTGCCGAATTCCTGAACTATTTAAAAGAGAATGGAATTCTCTCTCAGCTTACTCCTCCATACACTCCGCAACATAACGGTGTATCGGAGAGACGGAACCGAACCCTATTGGATATGGTACGGTCCATGATGAGTAACGCTGAGTTACCGCGATCTTTCTGGGGCTATGCACTGGAAACAGCTGCACATCTCTTGAACCAAGTTCCTACTAAAACAGTGCCTACCACACCATATCAGATGTGGAGTGGGAAGAAACCCTGTCTTAAATCCTTTAAGACATGGGGATGTCCAGCTTTTGTAAAAAAGCAGCATGCGGACAAGCTCGAGGCACGCTCAGTACAGTGCAAGTTTGTGGGATACCCAAAGAACTCCAAGGGGTATCTCTTCTATTACGCAGAGGAGCAAAAAGTCCTTGTTTCTCGTCATGCCCGCTTCTTGGAAACTGAGTTTTTAGAAAATCAGATAAGCGGGAGCGCAGTAGAACTGGAAGAAATTCCAGAACCACAAACCATTACTGAAAGCTTAGAGGAACCAGCAGGTTTGAAAGAACAGGACATTCCTATGCCACTCCGCAGGAGTAGTAGGCAGTCTCATCCGCCCGAGAGATACTACGGTTTTCTCATTGACGGGGATAGAGAAGACTGCATCCTGGATTGTGATGAACCTACTAGCTTCCAGCAAGCCATTCAGAGCGTCGACTCGGTAAAATGGCTGGATGCAATGCGGACCGAGATGGAGTCCATGTACACCAACAAAGTATGGACGTTGGACATTGCTCCAGACGGGGTAAAACCCGTAGGATGCAAGTGGATCTTCAAAAGGAAGATTGGTGTAGATGGACAGGTTGAGACCTATAAAGCTAGACTGGTAGCAAAGGGTTTTCGTCAGCGACCTGGTTTGGACTATGACGAAACCTTTTCTCCAGTAGCTATGCTGAAATCCATTCGGATCCTTCTTGCCATTGCTGCTTTCCACGATTATGAGATTTGGCAGATGGACGTAAAGACAGCTTTTCTAAATGGTCATTTAGAAGAGTGTGTCTATATGGATCAGCCAGAGGGTTTCATTCAGTGTGGGAGCAGCGGAAAGGTGTGCAAGTTGCTCAAGTCCATTTATGGACTCAAGCAGGCATCGCGGAGTTGGAACATCTGTTTTGATGAGACGGTCAAAGAATTTGGCTTTATCAAAAATCCAGATGAACCATGCATCTATTGTAGATTTGTAGCGAGAACTGTAGTATTCCTCGTTTTATACGTGGATGACATTCTCTTAATAGGAAATGACATTCCTATGCTACAATCTGTCAAGGGGTTCTTGTCACACAGGTTCTCCATGAAAGACCTGGGTGATGCCTCCTACATTCTGGGTATCCGGATCTACCGTGACAGATCCAAGAGGATATTAGGACTCTCGCAGTCCAGGTACATCGACACCATACTGAAGAGATTCAGTATGGAAGATTCCAAGCGCGGTAATCTACCGGCTTGTCACGGGATCACCCTCTCAAAAGAGATGTCTCCCAAGACTGATTTGGAGAGGGATCGCATGTCTATTATACCCTACGCTTCTGCGGTAGGCTCTATAATGTATGCGATGTTGTGTACCAGACCGGATGTGGCTTATGCACTGAGTGTGGTAAGCAGGTATCAGTCAAACCCTGGGGAGAAACATTGGATAGCAGTAAAGAACATTCTCAAGTACCTGAGAAGGACTAAGGAGATGTTCTTGGTGTATGGCGGAAAAGACCTGCAGATTGAGGCCTTTGCTGACTCCAGCTTCCAGAGTGACAAGGATGATTCCAAGTCCATGTCGGGTTTTGTCTTTACCCTCAATGGAGGGGCGGTGTGTTGGAAGAGCTCCAAACAGGAAACCGTTGCTGACTCGACTATGGAAGCGGAATACATCGCTGCATCTGATGCCGCAAAAGAAGCTGTCTGGATGAGGAAGTTCTTGAAAGAACTTCAGGTGGTTCCGTCCATTGTTGACCCAATACCTCTATATTACGACAACAACGGGGCTATAGCTTTAGCGAAGGAACCCAGGTCCCATCAGAAATCCAGACACATCTTAAGGCGGTATCACCTGATCAGGGAGATCGTGGATCGCCAGGAGATCGAGGTCCGGAGAGTTGCATCAGAGGATAACACTGCAGATCCACTCACAAAGGCCCTACCCCAGACTCAGTTCGAGCGGCTGATCGAGATGATAGGTCTTCGATACGCCAGTACATGGCCTTAGTGCAAGTGGGAGATTGTTAGTGTATATGCCCTAGAGGCCATTACTGTATCATACTAGTTTGTATATTACTTAATGGAAGCTTGGGATATTCACAGTTGTATATACAATCTTGCTCGAAATGGTAGTATGCTACTTGGTTTGTCTCTGCTTTAATATGTGCATGTGTTTCTTTTAGCATATTGCTGGTATACATATTAGTAGAGCCCTTAGGATCTTTGCTTGATTACCAGCGTTGTGATGGCGCTCGCACTCGTGGGAGCTGGGTAATCTATAAGCACATCCTTATACAGGTCCCTGGTCGTTGGACTATCGAGACAGGGCATCGATACTCCGGAGTAGACTAGCGTATGCGCTTCTCATCCCAGTGTGGGAGACGGTCTGTCCCACAGCCGTTAGTACGTCGTACTTGGGATAGTATGCGGGTGCTCGTTAGGTTACGAGTACACTGGACAGGACTCGTCGGGAACTGTTGGTTGGTAATATACCTATCGTCAGTTATCAGTTCCCAGGTGACATGAGTACAGCTTAGTCCGCTGACTTGACACTGTCACTTCGCCTCGAGTGTGTTCCCACTGCACTTTGATTACTACCCTACCACGGCTCAAAGGAGCTGTGCAAACAGGTAGTTTTTGGGTGCAGTCCCGAAGCACTTGGAGGCAGTGACGGTTAGACAGGATTCGTCTCTCCCGGTATTGGGGGTTGACATCGCGCTGTGTCTAGGAGAGCCATTACACGAGTAGTCCCTGGCCAGGGCAAGCGAGATATACTGGTAGGTTTCCAGTGTTATCTCAGGGTGTTCTGGGCTACACTCCGACACGACTTGTACCGCTATTAGGGGACTGACGTTCACCGCCCCCCTAGGCCCGCCATGCGATGTATCAGACGAACAGACCGGACTGTACGGAGATTGTCACATACAGGCTCAGTAGGAGTGCAGATGGGGTTCACCTCGTCAGTCTTCTTATCGACATCTACCTGGGGACCGTTACGTACAGCTAGTGCCGCTTGCGGTCTGTGGTTAAACCCACTGCCAGCGTAGTGTCGAGTCTTTAGAGTCCCACACAGAGAGCTATTCGCCTTTAGGCAAAATGAGTAGAGGTCGCATGGTTTTGCGACAGGGTTCGTTCACATTCGCGCACTTGTGCACGTTTGCTGTCCGGACAGTTTATACTAGCGGGCTTTGGTTTAAGCCGGATCCTAGTATATGATTTGAGATTGGTTTTTCTCATTGTGTTCGTGTTCCTCGGATCACGAATGCGGGTGCGTATGCACAGATGCTTGAGATTGAGGGAGAGGACCTTGATTAGGGTTAATGGCTATTATCATTTTATTAACCCTAATATTTATGTGTGTGTTATTGTTAATTAGTAATTAGTTTGATAATTATCCATGGTTGTGGTTATTGACCTTTTGACTTCTTTGACTTGTTGACCAAGGTTGACACTTTGACCATCATAATTTCTTTTGGAAGATGCTTTTTGATCTTTGCAATTTGAAATGATAATGGTCATGTCATGATTTACCATGATAATTATCTAGCTAATTATTCAATTAAATTAATTCACACATATTAGTAAGAAGAGCTCTATTATTTTCTCATTCTCTCATATCATTTCTCTCTCTTGTTCATCCTCTCCCTCAAGCTCTCTCCCTCTCATGTGTTGAGAAACAAAAAGCTTGAGAAAAACCTTCACTTGATCCTCTCTACTCTCTTCTAGGGTTCAAGTCTTAGCATTTCTTGCACTCTAGTTACTCCTAGCTTGGAGTTGAAGCTAAAGGTGGTGGCTTTCAAGTGGATCTTTCTTTGACGGAAGAAGACAAGCAAGGTGAGGCCTTTCTACCATTCCGACGAGCAAGGAGAGAAGGAGTTCGAGCTCAAGGTATAACCTTTCTACAACTTAGTTAGTTGTTAGTTTACTTTAGCTAGTTTTCGTTTAGCAAAGATCCTCACAAGCAAAGTCCATGTTGCCTAAGTCATTAAAAATCCGTTTTTTATTATGTTTTCCGCCTCCCGTAAGCACCGGGATGGGCAACACGGACTTACAGTTGGTGCAATCATTCTATACACTTATGTATTTCAAATGCCCTCTCCACCACCTAGACGAACCTTCGATTTTGAGCAGGAGAAACTTCCAACTAACGCCCTATTAACAATGTTGCTCCTAACAAAATGCCTAAAGCTTCAATGAAGGATAATGCACCTGAGAAAGTGCCTTTGTTGAATGTCAGAAGATTCTGAAGCAACTGAGCTATGGTCTACAAGAAAAGAAAAAATAATTGGCCAACTATGTTTTCTTATTGAGAAATTGAAGATAAAACAAATTTTTGCAGCCCCTTATTATTGCCTCTATCCAGGGAATTGTCACGGGGGTCGTGCCCTTCTTGAAGCACTTGATCCTTACTGAAGATGCTCCATTGTTCTTTTTACTAATAGCTACCTTATTTTGGGGCACCTTCGCATGGACTTTGTACGATAAGGGAGAGTGTGGCGCCATCATCGTCGGCAGATAAGGACCAGGTGAGTAGATGTATATCTACGGGGGAAATCGGGTGGATGGCGTTTAGGACCCCCGCAACGTAGAATAGGAATAAGTACTTATAGTCATTAGGAAGCCAGATGTGACCTTAGAATTTTGGTGAGTAGGACCCTAGTAGTGACCTTAGCTTGGACTAGATTGATTTAGAAAGACCTTACCCGAGGATGAATATCTTGGAGGAGATTCGTAGGTTTCAGGTAGATACACACACACGCACACACTGAAACTCGATGTGGTGTATACGTGTATGTGTGTCTATATATATATATATATATATAATATATATAGGACTAGGTGTAGGTATATATATACACAATACGTATATGTGATACAAGGATATGATATGATACACGGGGATGAAACAATATAACTGGGCTGATGCCGTGATTCTTGGCTATACGGTCGTGTTATGATGTTAACTGATCATTAGGAAATGAGATAATGAATAGGTATACATAAATAATAAAGGGTGGTGATGATATTGAAGTACATGGGACTCTAAAATAGAACCTGGACCATAACCTGTGCCTGAAATTCTGATATGATATATGTGTTACTTGATTACGACATCATATAGGTGTGACTTGATTACGATATCATATAGGTGTGACTCGATTACGATATGATCTAAGTGTGACTTAATCACAATATGATACATATGACATGACATTTCTGAGGATAATTAATGATGTATATTTATACTGGCAATGATATATGATTGATGAATGCGATTACAGTATAACACCTTGATCATGACATGTGTTGATGATGGTATTATATAAATGATGAGACACGTAGGTGATACTTGACCCGTACCCCGATATCGGGATGCCGTGCGATGAATTTTACCGTACGAGGCAATGATGTGATGATTGATCCGCACTCTTGATTCGAGGATCGTACTACGTACGCGACGCTATTGAGGCTGGATCGCCGACTATTAGAGATATGGACTCAGACTTTAGGTGTACTCTTATTTTTTATCGACTAGTTTCTTAGGTTTAGTTCTTTAGGAGGTTAGATGAACACTAGTTTAGGCTCGAGATATATAGTTGTAGTTATACTTGTCTATCAAATTAGTGGTTATTACACATCTGTCTTTACATTCAGACCGTAATCATTATGGTACATGTTCATACATATGTTTCAATAATCAGAATAAAACTTTGCCTGTTAGGACACTAACAACATTACCGATGATGCGCATATTCCACGCACACTTATTTGCCGGCTCACACACATCATCATCGGTAATTGCTATGTCACGTACACTTTAGATCATATTATCTTTTATTCATAGAATCAGCTAACAGCTAGATCGATATAATATTGTGATTACTCTCTGGTGTTAATATAGACATGGCATTTATTACTTAGACATTTCATGCATTCACATTTTCATGTTATCAAGCAGTATTATGGGGCATATGCCGACACTTATCATATACTTATTCATGATTTTGGGATTTTGGATTTGTATGAGATTTCTGGATTTTGGGGAAAACCGCAGGAATATATAAAAACTTCTCTCTCTCTCCTCCTCTCTTTTTTTAAAATATAAGATGCGGTTTTCTCGTGATGTATGTGTCGTCCACCATGAGATTTCATGTTTTCTGTTGGATTTCGAGACCCGATTCAAGGAGTGGATGAACCATGTCAGGTACATGGTGGGCCCGCTATGGTACCCCGGGGCAAGAAGATCGAGTTGTAGATGATGAGCCTGGCAGGGGAAGGCTACCTACCGGTGATGTCTGGCGCGGCGGATATCCTGAGGATACCGACCGTTGTCTTGAGATTTGATGATATAGGCCGATCCGGACTGACGGAGCCCGAGATATTGAGACTATGAGATATTGAGACTATGAGGTATTGGGACTTGAGATTTACTTGTTTTGTGTCGATGCTTGACATGGATTTCCATGGATTTCATCGATGATATTTCAGATTTCTATACAAATTTACCATGATAAAAGTTAAGGATTTTCTTTATACAGATATATCTAGATTTCAGGATTGATTGCTTTGCTTTCATAATGCATGCATATTCATTCACATGACATATTATTACATGAGGCACTGACACGAACACAGAGTATTTGCACTTACACGTAGTTTATTACCCTGCTATTACTAGATGATTGGGATATAGTAGTGTATTATTATGACCTAGGATAGCGTCGCGCATTCGATTTCTTTTCGCTGATGTCTTCTACTCACGAGTTGGCAACTCACCCCCGCTATGCCAAATTTTTTTTATAGGTTGATGTACAGGGTTCCTTGGCAGTTTGCTGGCACATCATTTCATTCCGGGTGATTTGCACGGTAGGTTGGATCATTTGTATCTGGACCGCCGTTGTATTTTTGTTATTTCATTTGTATCTAGTAAGCTCCATCAACCAAACTTGTATTACTTGATAAGTTTACTGGACCAGTTATTTATTTCGACCTTAGAGTCGCGCACGTATGATTATGGTATCTGGTGGATTTGTTTTCTTTTAAAGTTTTGAACCTTGCCCTTTGGCGTTGTATACTATTGTGCATTGGTGTGATTGTTTCCGCCTGTTGGCGTAGAGCTAGCTCCCGTTGGGGATGCCTTTTTATGTATTTATACTTGTTTGTACCCGTTTGGGGCCAGTTTTTACAAAGGAGACTCTGCCGAAATTTTTGAGAAAATTGGATGATGCTTTTAAACTTGGTTTCTACATGTTTTCCTTTACTTCTTCTTTTATGGTTTAGATTTCTGGGCTTCGGCTTACTTAGGTTACATTGCGCCTCTACACGCTTCGTAATCTAAGTGCCGGTCACGTTCCGTATTTTCGGGTCGTGACACCAACTCTTACGTATATGATCGCCATCATACTGCTGGTAGTCAAGCAAGAATTCTAAGGGCTCTATCAATGTATAATAGTGATCAGGTCACCTAAAACTGTACACGATGATAAAGGCAAACCAGATAGCATACTATCATCTCGAGTAAGACTGTCCTACCGGTATAGGTCCTCCCTCAATCATTGAAATCACGTACCTGCGATCCAATAATTTTCTTTAAGGGACTACATCCAACACATTCTCCTTTGAATCTAATCAGTAACACTCCCGTACAGTCCGGTCTCTTCGTCTGATATGTAACATATCCAGTCTAAGGATGGTAAACGTCAGACCCCAGTAACCGATAAGCCGTGTCGATATGTGGTTCATAACATTTCTAGAAACTACTAATAAGACTTACGAGTAAATCTCAGCAATCCTGGCCAGGGATTTCCCATTATAGCCAATCGAACACAGCGCAACATCACCTCCCAATACCGGGATAGACGAAACCCCTCCTATTGCTCATTGCCTCCATATGATTCGGGACTGTACCCAAAAGCCACCATTTTGCAAGTTCTCTTGAACGTGGTAAGGTGGAAATCAAAGCACAGTGGGAATCACACAAGACTCTATGACGATATCGGGTCTACAGACTATCCTGTACCAGTGTCATCAGAGAACTGCCATCTGACGTAAGGTATAATACCATCTGGGAGTTCTCGAAGAGTCCGTCCAGTGTACCCAGTCTCCACTGAGCACCCGTATACTATCTCTGATGTCAAACACCAATGGATATGGGATCATCCATCACCCATCTACATGGGTCGAGAAGCTATACGCTAGTCTACTCTGGTATATCGATACCCTGTCTCGATACACCTACGACTAGGAGCATTTGAAGGATGTACTTAGCGACTACTCAGTTCCTACTAGTATGATCTGCATCATAGTCCTGGTAGTCAAGTACTCATCCTAAGGGCTTTATCAACATATAACATAGAGACAATCAGATTACATGTTAAAATAAAGCGTAACCAGATAGCATACTATCATGTCGAGCAAGAAAGTCCTCAATATATATGTCCAAGCATCCACTACAATATACATCATATGTACAGTAATGGCCTCTAGGGCATACATATCACTAACAATCTCCCACTTGCACTAGGGTCATCTGTTGTGGTATCTCATACCCAACAATCAGCTGTAGTTGATGTATCTCATACTCAACCATCCCATAAAAGTCTCTACTGGGAAATAGGCCTTTGTGAGTGGATCCGCGCTATTGTCCTCTGTATCTACTCTCCTATCCTCAATCTCCCTGGAGATCAACCATCTCCATGATCAGGTCATACTGTCTAAGAATATGTCTGGATCTCTGATGGGACGGGGGTTCCTAGGCATAAGCCACAACTCCATTGTCACACAATGGTAGGAACGAAGTTCATCTCATGAACTTATATATATCCAGACTTCCTCTTTGGTAGCATCCTTGGTAACGATGTATCTAGCTTTTAATCATCTAGTTTGCCACGGTATCTAGCTTGGAACTCTTCCAACATACCGACCCTTCACTGAGCGTAAAGACAATGCCTGTGACTGACATTCAGTCGACCTTACCACCCTGGAATCAATCCAGTGATTCTCCCCAGGATTGATTGATACCATCTCACTGCATCTAGTGAGAATCCTAACATCCAATTAGATCTATCTCATAGATCCAAAACCCAGGATTTAGAAGGTATCACCTTGATCCTATATAGAGAATCTTTGTGATAAGAGGAGATTGACCGAGCGTAGCATAGGAAACTCCTTCCCTATCAAGAGTATATCTTCCACGTACAATACGAGGAACACCACCATAGGTCCTACTATCTTTTTGTATATACTAGGTTCATCTACCATTTTGATGAAGTCAAACTCTTTGACTACCACATCAAAACAGACGTTCCAACTCCGTGATGCCTGATTTATCCCATAAAACAACTTCCACATATTTCCGCTGTTCCCACTGTCTATGAAGCCCTCTGGCTGTGTACTTATAGGCGCTGTCTTTTGAATTATCATTTAGAAAAGCAGTCATGACACCCAACCGCCAGATATCGTAGTTTTGGTATGTAGCAGTGGTAAATATGAATGGACTTAAGTATTGCTTTGAAAGTCTCAACTTTTCCATGTACACCAAGTAATCTTCTCAAGATATACTTGCTCCTGATGGAGATTTAACCCTTCAGATAAAGCAACCAAAATCCATACTTTGTTGGTGTATATGGATTCCATCTCAGATCGCTAAGCATCCAGCCATTCTTATAAAGTCCTCACTCTTGATGGCCTGTTCGAAACTAGTTGGGTCATCATCTCATGATGCAATCCTCGCTCCCACTGTCATAGAGAAAACCGAAGTATCTCTCAAGTGGATGAGGAACCCTACCAGATCGGCAGAGAGGCTGAGGTTCGTTAGGAACTATTGAAACCTCCGGTTCTACCAAATCATCAGCTGCAGTTTGTATAGCTGGAACTCCTTCCAGTTCTACCTTATAACCACTATTTTCTTCACAAGAAATTCCCTTTTTCAAAGGTGGCATGGTGAGAAACAAAAACACCTTTTGTTCCTCACTGTGGTAGAAGATATTCCCTTGCGAATGCTTGGGATACCCAACAAACTTCCCCAGAACTGACCTTGCCTCGAGTTTGTCCGGATTTTGCTTTTGACATAGGCTGGACAACCCCAAATCATAACATACTTAAGACATGGGCTCTTCCCATTCCATATCACATACGGAGTGGTAGGCACCTGATTTGGATGGGACCCTATTCAATAGGTATGCAGCTTCTCAAGTGCATATTCCTAAAAGGAAATAGGCAACTCAGTTGTACTCATCATAGAGTACACCATATCACATAGGGTGCGATTGCTCCGCCCCAATGCACCGACGTGCTGTGGTGTATACGGAGGAGTAATACTGAGAGAGAATCTCATTCTCCTTTAGAATGGTCCAGGATCTCCGTGCTCAAGTATTATCCTCCCTGATCTCATCAAAGGACATAATACTTATACCGGTTTTGGTTCTCTACATCTAACTTATATTCATTGAGTTTCTCAAAAGGTTCAGACTTATGTTTCAACGGGAACATATGTCCGAATCTTGAGAGATAATCAGTGAATGTAATGAAGTACAATGAACCGGTCCTGGTATATGTAGACAAGGGACCTTACATACATCAACATGTATCAATCCAAAGAGTTCACTAACTCTTTCTCTGTTTCCATTAAACGGATCTATGGTCATCTTATCTTTGTGACATGACTGGAAAGTTTCACAAGATGTAAATTCAAATTGTTTTAAATATGCATCTTTATGTAACTTCAGCTAGTCGGGTCACATTGATATGACCTAGTCTACAATACCTCAAGAAGGATTTGTTCATTTCTGAACTCTTCCTCTTGTGTGTGTTCTGTACGTTAAGTGTTAGTGTATATGCCCTAGAGGCCATTACTGTATCATACTAGTTTGTATATTACTTAATGGAGGCTTGGGATATTCACCTTGTATAAACAATCTTGCTCAATATAGTAGTATGCTACTTGGTTTGTTTCTACTTCAATGTGTACATGTGTTTATTTTGCGATATCACCTATACGCATTAGTGGAGCCCTTAGGATCTTTGCTTGATTACCAGCGTTGTGATGGCAGTCACACTAGTGGGGGCTGGGTAATCTGTAAGCACATCCTTATACAGGTCCCTAGTCGCAGGACTATCGAGACAGGGCATCGATACTCCAGAGTAGACTAGCGTATGCGCTTCTCATCCCAGTGTGGGAGATGGTCTGTCCCACAGCCATCAGTACGTCGTACTGGAGATAGTATACGGGTGCTCGTTAGGTTACGAGTACACTGGACAGGACTCGTCGGGAACTGACAGGTTGGTATTATACCTATCGTCAGTTATCAGTTCCCAGGTGACATGAGTACAGCTTAGTCCGCTGACTTGACACTGGCACTTCGCCTCGAGTGTGTTCCAACTGCACTTTGATCACTACCCTACCATGGCTCAAAGGAGTCGTGCAAACAGGTAGTGGTTGGGTGCAGTCCCGAAGAACTTGGAGGCAGTGACGGTTAGACAGGATTCGTCTCTCCCGGTATTGGGGGTGGACATCGCGCTGTGTCTAGGAGAGCCATTACACGAGTAGTCCCTGGCCAGGGCAAGCGAGATATACTGGTAGGCTTCCAGTGTTATCTCAGGGTGTTTTGCGCTTCACTCCGACACGACTTGTACCGCTATTGGGGGACTGACGTTTTACCGCCCCCTAGGCCTGACATGCGATGTATCAGACGAACAGACCGGACTGTACGGAGAATGTCACATTCAGACTCAGTAGGAGTTCAGATGGGGTTCACCTCGTCAGCCTTCTTGTCGGCATCTACCTGGGGACCGTTACGCACAGCTAGTGCCGCTTGCGGTCTGTGGTTAAACCCACTGCCAGCGTAGTGTCGAGTCTTTAGAGTCCCACACAGAGGGTATTCGCCTCTGAGCAAAACAGAGTAGAGGTCGCATGGTTTTGCGACAGGGTTCGTTCTCATCCGCGCACTTGTGCACGTTTGGAGTCCGGACGGATATTGCCAGCTGGCTCTGGTTTGAGCCGGATACTGGTATATGTTTTGGGGTTGCTTTTATATCTCGGTATTCTTGTTCCTCGGAACGCGAATGCAGGTGTGTATGCACAGTTGCTTGAGGCGGAGGATGAGGTATTTCATTAGGGTTTCGGAACGGGTGCGTATGCACAGTTGACAGTCGTCATTTTTCAAACCCTAATAGATTTATGAAATATCAATTAATAATAGTAATTAAATGAAATATTGTTATGGTTGATTTTGTTGACTTGTTGACCATGGTTGACTTGTTGACCATGGTTGAATGTTGACCACCATCATGCTTTGCAAGGATACTCCTTGATTCTTGCTTACACTCATTTATTGCAAGTTATGATAGTAGTCATTCCAAATACAACCATCAACTATTTCATTTTTGATTTATTATTATTAATTAGATAATTCCTTTTCTTTTAGTCATGGTTGCAAAAGAAAAGAGCTCATTCTATCATAATCATTCTCTCTCCTCATTTCATCTTCTTCTTCCTCAAGCTCAAGGTGATTCCTTCTCATGTGTTGAGAATCCCTCACCTTGAAAAAGAAACAACCCCTAGACACTCTCTACTCACTCTAGGATCAAGGGTTTAGCAAGCCGGAGATTCTAGTTCACTCAAAGTTCGAGGAAGAGCCCTCAGGTGGATCCATCTTCGACGGAAGAAGGCGACGAGGAAAGAACCATCAACCTCTACAAGGTTTGAAGAAGAAGGAGTTCAAGTTTAGGTATAACCATCTTTCCGAGTAGCTAACTCTCTTTAGCAAGTTTGCTAGTTTTAGTTTAGGAAAAGATCCCGACTTTGTTAGTCCATGTTGCCCCATGCGCTAAAAATTTGATTTTTATACCGTTTCCGCCTCCCCGTAAGAACCGGGGGTCGTAACGTGGACTTACAGTGGTATCAGAGCCTAACTAAACTTAAACTAGCTTGGTAGTGAAGTGTAACGAAGTTCGGAATCGAAAAATCCAAAAACCAAACTTTTACAAAACCCTAGTTTCTGTTAAAAATTTTTCTGGTCAAAACAAGTTTTGTTATACACCTAAATTCGGCTCAGGGTTTTGTGTGAACACCCAAGAAAAACGATCCCCTAATTCCTTCAAACCGCCGCGGATCCGCGGCCTCACCTATTCTTATAGCCGCTGATCCACCGCCGTTTAGAGTCTTCTGGTGATCGGGTTTCGTGCAGTTTGTCTCTGTGTTGGTTTTGGGATTTTTAAAATATGTTATATGTGCCCAGATTTTCCAGAGCAGAAATTTACTTTTGGGGTCCTATAATTCCGTATTCTTTTTCCGAACTTCACTGCACTTTAACTATGATGGTTATATCTGTGATGTTTGCATGTATTGAACGTCGGCTAATCGCTATAAGTCGATTAGTCAGGGTTATACATCTCTGTGATCTGTGTTTGATGTTGGAATGTGTATATGAATGTGTTGGACTGTCGCGGGTGAATAGCCGGGGTGGATGTGAGATGAGCTTTTGTTTTTCTTTCATTCATTTGTAAATGTAAATTGATGTAATAATATTATTTGTATGGCCGCACAACCGGGTCGGGGTTGTAGCCGTCATTGTATAATTCTTTTTACTGTTTTTGCTCCTAGGATAGACCCATGGAGGGGTGCACAAACTACCGGGTACTTGGCGGGTAGTTTGCCGCACCCGTAGGGGTCTTGGGTGGGGTATTTGCTATTCACCGCGACCGTGTAATCCGCTTTTCGTTGCAGGCTCGAACGGATTGCGGATTGCTAGTATATCCAATGTATTCATCTGTGATCTGTAATGTCTATCATTGCTTTATATTTAGGCGTTGCTTATGTTTTACAGCCGCGCTAGCCCAGCCCCCGCTCTGTCGTTAGTTAAGTAACCTAACGAGTGATGACGGGACCCCGTGGCGAATGCGAATGGCATAAGCGTACGTTATATTTTGGTTGTTTTCTGCAATGGTAGGATTAAATGATGGGACGCATTAAAAGAACTAATGCAAGAATATCACGCATTAAAAGAACTAATGCAAGATAATAAACCAAGTTAAAGTCGTTGGAACACTTTCGAAAAAACCACTCGGTTCTTTTCAAAACTAACTTTTAAATGCGGAGCTTGAGCCACTCCTTCTAAAAGCTATCTCGTTCCATCGATTATATCAAGTTCACTACGTTCACGGTTTCGCCAAAACCATCCGTAGCCCTCCGTCGTTTCATATGAATATTTAACAGTATTCAAGCTGTGTTTGTTGGCCTTAGTCAAGGCACAGTGTTTGGTAGCTGGTAGGTATTCATATGTTGCATAGATAGAATGCGTTGGTTTGGGACAGTCGTATTGCCTTGTTGGCCATAGTCAAGGGTATATACGGGTGGGTTCAAATTAACCTGGATAACGACGGGAAGAACTTGACATGTGACTTATGATTTGTTGGCCTTAGTCAAGGTCATAAGAGCATGGGGCAAAAATCCACATCGGGAGTTTCATAAGTACTGAAACTTGCTAGATTTGCATACCATTTGGAGTGTGATGATTCTGGTAGGATTCCTTCAGTTTCGTCACGCGATGATATTTGGATCCCGATCCTACTGTGAGTATATGCTACTCCTCGGGAAATTTCTCACTAAACGATCAATGCTATAAACCTAGTAGGTGCCTAGAAAGGTGTTAGCGGGGCTACGCCCCCAGGGAAAAGAGGTTCTTAAATTAAGGAACTTCGCGAAAGCGTTGGAAAACCTCCCTCGAAGTACCGACACTAGCCTGGCTGAACGGTTAAGCAAGTATTGTGCGGTGGGATTGATCCCGGCTAATTCTTCTTTTGTGGTTTGAGGAGGGATTCGAGAGACAGTGGGAGCCATCCTGTTTAGACAAATTAAAAACCATTCTAAAATTGCAAGAGCATCGTGCTAAAGTGTTTCTTATCTCCCCCCTGCAGCGACCAAATTCGAAATGACTGGACTTAAGTTACTTCTAGATAAAACCATACTGACAGGGCCAAACTACAAAGATTGGCTCAGGAATGTAAAATTGGCAATCACTTACGACAAGCTGGGGTATCTTCTTACCACCAAAGCTCCCCCCGTCCCAGGTCCCACCTCCAGCGTCGCGGATAAGGAAATCCGTAAGACTTGGGAGATTGATTGCACGAAGGCCAGGTGCCTCGTGCTTGCCTCTATGGACAACGAACATCAGAGGAGGCATGAGAATATGGACCTCGAGTCCATATTTCTCCATACAAAAGAACTGTATGGAGAGCAGTCTCGTATCGCAAGATACGAAGTGTCAAAGAAGTTATTTTCGACAAAGTTGGCCGTCGGATCATCGGTAGCGGACCACGTGCTTAAGATGATTGGCTACACTGAGGAGCTCGCGGAACTTGGGACCACGTTGGACAGTGAACTTTATACGGATTTAATTCTCCAGTCCCTTCCATCCACTTACGCCCAGTTCATACTGAATTTCAACTTGCAAGAAAAGGAAGTTGAACTTTCAGAACTCCTCAACATGCTGAGGAGCGCAGAGGGCACCCTACAGAAGGGTAGGGAAACACCCGCTTTGTTTGTAGGAGGATCTTCTTCCTCTAGGTCCAAGGCGAAAGCCAAGGGAAAGAGGAAGAAAGCCCCCGCCAAACCAAGAGGCGGTGTTAGTAAAGTGGGTACGAAGGGAAAGGAAAAGGCAACAAAGATTGCGGGGAAGCTTGTTGGAAAGGAAGAATGCTTCTATTGTCATAAGAGTGGACACTGGAAGAAAGATTGCAGGGCTTGGAAGGCCAGGACACAGGAACTGAAGCAGGTTGCGGCTTCAGCTTCAGGTGTGTATGTTATTGAAAACTGTCTTTCTATAAACTCTACTTCCTGGGTATTGGATACCGGATCAGGATCTCATATCTGTAATTCTTTGCAGGCGTTGAGAAACCGTAGGTTTTTGAAGGCAGGTGACATGACCCTCAGAGTTGCGAACGGAGCTAGCATGGATGCTAAAGCCGTGGGGGACTATCACCTGGGAATGTCAGATGGGCATGTTTTGGTTTTGCGTAATTGCTTTTTTGTACCCAACGCAACTTGTAATATCATTTCTGTATCTTTGGTTTCTAAAGAAGGTTATGAATTTGCGTTTGTAAGTAATGTTGTAAACATTCACCTTAATCAAGTTCTGATTGGGTCAGGTACACTGAGCAATGGTATATACGTATTAAACCAACCACAGATTTTCAATGTCCAGAATACACACAAAAGAAAGTCTCCAGATATCAATCAGGCTTTCTTATGGCATTGTAGACTGGATCACATCAATGAGACACGGTTGACTAAGTTACATAAAGAAGGATACTTGGATCCGTTCGAGTATCAGTCTTATGCCACTTGTGAATCTTGTCTCATGGGAAAGATGACAAAGACTCCGTTCACTGGACACGGAGAAAGAGCGAGCGAGCTCTTGGGACTCATACACAGTGACGTGTGTGGTCCAATGTCTACACATGCGCGAAGCGGTTATTCATACTTCATTACTTTCACAGACGATTTCTCTAGGTATGGACATGTCTTCTTAATGAAGCACAAATCCGAGGCCTTTGAGAAATTTCGGGATTACAAGAATGAAGTTGAAAAACAAACAGGAAAAAGTATTAAGATTCTAAGATCGGATCGAGATGGTGAATACTTGAGTGCCGAGTTCCTGGATTATTTAAAAGAGAATGGAATTCTCTCTCAGCGTACTCCTCCATACACTCCGCAACATAACGGTGTATCGGAAAGAAGGAATCGAACCCTATTGGATATGGTTCGTTCCATGATGAGTAAGGCTGAGTTACCGCGATCTTTCTGGGGTTATGCACTAGAAACAGCTGCACATCTCTTAAACCAAGTTCCTACTAAGACAGTGCCTACCACACCATATCAGATGTGGAGTGGGAAGAAACCCTGTCTTAAATCCTTTAAGACATGGGGATGTCCGGCTTTTGTAAAAAAGCAGCATGCGGACAAGCTCGAGGCACGCTCAGTACAGTGCAAGTTTGTGGGATACCCAAAAAACTCCAAGGGGTATCTATTCTATTACGCAGAGGAGCAAAAAGTCCTTGTTTCTCGCCATGCCCACTTCTTGGAAACTGAGTTTTTAGAAAATCAGATAAGTGGGAGCGCAGTAGAACTGGATGAAATTCCAGAACCTCAGACTATTACTGAAAGCTTAGTGGAACCAGAGGGTTCAAAAGAACAGGACATTCCTATGCCGCTCCGCAGAAGTAGTAGGCAGTCTCATCCGCCCGAGAGATACTACGGTTTTCTCATAGACGGGGATAAAGAGGATTGCATCATAGACTATGATGAGCCTACTAGCTTCCAGCAGGCCGTTCAGAGCGTTGACTCGGTAAAATGGCTGGATGCAATGCGTACCGAAATGGAGTCCATGTACACCAACAAAGTATGGACGTTGGACATTGCTCCAGACGGGGTAAAACCCGTAGGATGCAAGTGGATCTTCAAAAGGAAGATTGGTGTAGATGGACAGGTTGAGACCTATAAAGCTAGACTTGTAGCAAAGGGTTTCCGTCAAAGACCTGGCTTGGACTATGACGAAACCTTTTCTCCAGTGGCTATGCTGAAATCCATTCGGATCCTTCTTGCCATTGCTGCCTTCCACGATTATGAGATTTGGCAGATGGACGTAAAAACCGCTTTTCTAAATGGAAATTTAGAGGAGTGTGTCTATATGGATCAGCCAGAGGGTTTCATTCAGAGTGGGAGCAGCGGAAAGGTGTGCAAGTTGCTTAAGTCCATCTATGGACTAAAGCAGGCATCGTGGAGTTGGAACATCTGTTTTGATGAGACGGTCAAGGAATTTGACTTTATCAAAAATCCAGATGAACCATGCATCTATAGTAGATTTGTAGCGAGAACTGTAGTATTCCTTGTTTTATACGTGGATGACATTCTCTTAATAGGAAATGACATTCCTATGCTACAATCTGTCAAGGGTTTCTTGTCACACAGGTTCTCCATGAAAGACCTGGGTGATGCCTCATACATCCTGGGGATCCGGATCCATCGTGATAGATCCAAGAGGATATTAGGACTTTCACAGTCCAGGTACATCGACACCGTACTGAAAAGATTCAGTATGGAAGATTCCAAGCGCGGTAACCTACCGGCTTGTCACGGGATCACCCTCTCTAAAGAGATGTCTCCCAAGACTGATTTGGAGAGGGATCGCATGTCTATTATACCCTACGCTTCTGCGGTAGGCTCTATAATGTATGCGATGTTGTGTACCAGACCGGATGTAGCTTATGCACTGAGTGTAGTAAGCCGGTATCAGTCAAACCCTGGGGAGAAACACTGGATAGCAGTAAAGAACATTCTTAAGTACCTGAGAAGGACTAAGGAGATGTTCTTGGTGTATGGCGGAAAAGACCTCCAGATCGAGGCCTTTGCTGACTCCAGCTTCCAGAGTGACAAGGATGATTCCAAGTCCATGTCGGGTTTTGTCTTTACCCTCAATGGAGGGGCGGTGTGTTGGAAGAGTTCCAAACAGGAAACCGTTGCAGACTCGACTATGGAAGCGGAATACATCGCTGCATCTGATGCCGCAAAAGAAGCTGTCTGGATGAGGAAGTTCTTGAAAGAACTTCAGGTGGTTCCGTCCATTGTTGACCCAATACCTCTGTATTGCGACAACAACGGGGCTATAGCTTTAGCGAAGGAACCCAGGTCCCATCAGAGATCCAGGCACATCTTGAGGCGGTATCACCTAATCAGGGAGATCATGGATCGCAAGGAGATCGAGGTTCGGAGGGTTGCTTCAGAAGAAAACACTGCAGATCCATTCACCAAGGCCCTACCCCAGACTCAGTTCGAGCGGCTGATCGAGATGATAGGTCTTCGATACGCCAGTAGATGGCCTTAGTGCAAGTGGGAGATTGTTAGTGTATATGCCCTAGAGGCCATTACTGTATCATACTAGTTTGTATATTACTTAATGGAGGCTTGGGATATTCACCTTTTATAAACAATCTTGCTCAATATAGTAGTATGCTACTTGGTTTGTTTCTACTTCAATGTGTACATGTGTTTATTTTGCGATATCACCTATACGCATTAGTGGAGCCCTTAGGATCTTTGCTTGATTACCAGCGTTGTGATGGCAGTCACACTAGTGGGGGCTGGGTAATCTGTAAGCACATCCTTATACAGGTCCCTAGTCGTAGGACTATCGAGACAGGGCATCGATACTCCGGAGTAGACTAGCGTATGCGCTTCTCATCCCAGTGTGGGAGATGGTCTGTCCCACAGCCATCAGTACGTCGTACTGGAGATAGTAAACGGGTGCTCGTTAGGTTACGAGTACACTGGACAGGACTCGTCGGGAACTGACAGGTTGGTATTATACCTATCGTCAGTTATCAGTTCCCAGGTGACATGAGTACAGCTTAGTCCGCTGACTTGACACTGGCACTTCGCCTCGAGTGTGTTCCCACTGCACTTTGATCACTACCCTACCACGGCTCAAAGGAGTCGTGCAAACAGGTAGTGGTTGGGTGCAGTCCCGAAGCACTTGGAGGCAGTGACGGTTAGACAGGATTCGTCTCTCCCGGTATTGCGGGTGGACATCGCGCTGTGTCTAGGAGAGCCATTACACGAGTAGTCCCTGGCCAGGGCAAGCGAGATATACTGGTAGGCTTCCAGTGTTATCTCAGGGTTTTTTGGGCTTCACTCCGACACGACTTGTACCGCTATTGGGGGACTGACGTTTTACCTCCCCCTAGGCCCGACATGCGATGTATCAGACGAACAGACCGGACTGTACGGAGAATGTCACATTCAGACTCAGTAGGAGTTCAGATGGGGTTCACCTCGTCGGCCTTCTTGTCGGCATCTACCTGGGGACCGTTACGCACAGCTAGTGCCGCTTGCGGTCTGTGGTTAAACCCACTGCCAGCGTAGTGTCGAGTCTTTAGAGTCCCACACAGAGGGTATTCGCCTCTGGGCAAAACAGAGTAGAGGTCGCATGGTTTTGCGACAGGGTTCGTTCTCATCCGCGCACTTGTGCACGTTTGGAGTCCGGACGGATATTGCCAGCTGGCTCTGGTTTGAGCCGGATACTGGTATATGTTTTGGGGTTGCTTTTATATCTCGGTATTCTTGTTCCTCGGAACGAGAATGCAGGTGTGTATGCACAGTTGCTTGAGGCGGAGGATGAGTATTTCATTAGGGTTTCGGAACAGGTGCGTATGCACAGTTGACAGTCGTCATTTTCCAAACCCTAATAGATTTATGAAATATCAATTAATAATAGTAATTAAATGAAATATTGTTATGGTTGATTTTGTTGACTTGTTGACCATGGTTGACTTGTTGACCATGGTTGAATGTTGACCACCATCATGCTTTGCAAGGATACTCCTTGATTCTTGCTTACACTCATTTATTGCAAGTTATGATAGTGGTCATTCCAAATACAACCATCAACTATTTCATTTTTGATTTATTATTATTAATTAGATAATTCATTTTCTTTTAGTCATGGTTGCAAAAGAAAAGAGCTCATTCTATCATAATCATTCTCTCTCCTCATTTCATCTTCTTCTTCCTCAAGCTCAAGGTGATTCCTTCTCATGTGTTGAGAATCCCTCACCTTGAAAAAGAAACAACCCCTAGACACTCTCTACTCACTCTAGGATCAAGGGTTTAGCAAGCCGGAGATTCTAGTTCACTCAAAGTTCGAGGAAGAGCCCGTAGGTTGAACCCTCAGGTGGATCCATCTTCGACGGAAGAAGGCGACGAGGAAAGAACCATCAACCTCTACAAGGTTTGAAGAAGAAGGAGTTCAAGTTTAGGTATAACCATCTTTCCGAGTAGCTAACTCTCTTTAGCAAGTTTGCTAGTTTTAGTTTAGGAAAAGATCCCGACTTTGTTAGTCCATGTTGCCCCATGCGCTAAAAATTTGATTTTTATACCGTTTCCGCCTCCCCGTAAGAACCGGGGGTCGCAACGTGGACTTACATTAAGAACTGTGGTTTGATTTAGAACGTATATGCTTTTAGATAACGTGCCTGAACCGATCAACTTTTGATATAGGAAAATGTTCAAAATATTATCCAACAATACAAAATTATATCCTTCTTTGCTAAATAAAGATACTGATATAATGTTGTATATCAGGTTCGGTATCTAATAACATTCATTCAGAATCAATGTATTTGGTAATACAGGGTAATAACTGCCAACAGACTTGGCTACAACAATTGCACCGTTTCTAACTCTTAAAACTTATCACCCATTCTCAGTTCTCTACCTATCTGTAGCCCATATAACAGATTACATTTATGGGATCCTGATCCGGTATCTTATACTCAGGACGTAAAGGATACTGAGAAACAGTTGTTGGTAATAAACACACCCGAAGAAGATACATCATCATACACTTTTTTCGTTTGGGCGACACGGGAATTCTAGAATTCCCCTAATTCCTGCTCAGTCTTATAATAATTATAAGTTGGAGCGGGACCAACGTTCCCTAGCGCAGTATAACAAGAGGGTTCGGTCAATACATCCGTATTATTATCTTGATTAAGGCGTGACATGGCCGCTACCTGGAGAGAGAGAGAAGAAAACACTCAGTGTATGCTCTTGCAAGATTAGATTGGTTATTAATATATCTAATCAGGATGGCTCCCACTGTTTTAGTCAAATCTTCCTTCAAACCCTAAAAGGAAAGACCAGAAGGGATTAATTACACCCTACAAGTTCGCTAATCTTTCAGCCAGGCCAGTGCCGGTACTTTGAGGGAGGTTCCCCGTGCTTTCGCACGGACCTAATTAAAATAAACCTCGTTTTCCCATGGGCGTAACCCCGTTGACACCTTTCTAGACACCTACTTGATCAGCTATTTGTAATGTGTAAAACTCTCCCAGGAGTAACTCTTACTCACAGCGGGTATCGGGATCCAACTATCTCATAGGAGGTATGCAATCTCATTGCAAATTTCAACACTTGAAATTCCCGATAATATTTTACCCCTAGCAGTTATATGACCTTAACATAATCAACAAATCATAAGTGCTAGTCAAGTTCAACCCGTCATTTCCCGATTGAATTAAACCCACCCGCACGACTCTTAACACAATCAACAAAGCCGCATGACTACCCTAATCCAATCGTATCATATGCTTTTACAGATAAGCACTAATCAGCTACCGCACACTACGCCTTAACATAGTCAACAAACGTAGCATGGATACTAACTAGTACTTATCTGAAATGATGGAGGGATACAACAGGTTTTTAAGAAAACCCTTTGCGTAATGAACTTGATATCGTCGTAGAATCGAGTTATTTTAAATGGAGTGTTTTTGATGCTTTTACTAGTTATGCTAAAGAGGTCACTCCCGGTGAAGGGATCTCGGCTCTTTCCTCGTCGAATGAGCTGCAGGATATTTCACAAATACCACTATGCAAAGAAAGAACTAGAAAAGCAATCAAAAGACAAAACCGAGGGTTGTAGCATCTGCCAGTTATTGCTAAAGAGGTCACTCCTGGTGAAGGGATCTCGGCTCTTTCCTTATCGAATAAGGTGCTAGATGTTTTACAAGGAACACCTCTATGCAAAGCAATAACTAGAGCTACCTGTTTTTGAAAATTCGATTCCACAACATCTTTAGGTTTCTTTTATTTCATTAATCTCATTAATGAAGTCCCATCATTTAAATTTACCTAAACATCACAGATAAATACAACGTACGCTTATGCCATCCCCATTCGCCTCGATGTCCCCTCGTGCACCGTTAGGTTAGGTAAGTAACGGCAGAGCGGGGCAGGGCTAGCGCGGGTGTAAAACATAAGCAACGTCTATATAATATATCACATATACTATATCCTATATTCATCTCATCAATATATCAAATGATCACATCACAGATATCGCAGCAGAAGAAACATATGAAATATTGGATATACTAGGAGGTCCGTGTTTTATTGCGAGCCTGTATAAAACACGGATTCCAAGGTCACGATGAATAGCCAATCTCACACCCCTAGACCCCTACGAGAGCGGCAATTAACCCTACCAATTCTAGAGTTAGGATACCTGGTCTCGACTCCTCGAGATGGTCTCCCACTGGACCCTAGAACCCGGTTACTTGTGCTCCCCGCCTTGGGTCTATCCTAATGCGGAAAAGTAAATAATAAACAATGGTGACATCATCCTCAACCCGGAAGTGCCCAAATAAAAGAATATTACATACAATGAATTTTACATGAATGAAAATAAAAACTCTCATCTCACATAAAACCCCCGGCTATTCAAAACACGATGATCCAATATAACATATCACTGCAACACATAACATCACATGTCATCAACGTAAGTAAATATGCGTATCCCAATTGTCGTTGATGTATAGCAATGAAACGGGCGATACACCACATATTACACTTACGGTCGCAGAAAAGAAAGTGTAAAACTACAACAGGTGGAATCCGCAACCACCTTAGACATCACATGCCTAACCAAATGAATTCCTTAGACATCGCATGCCTAACAATTATAAACCCCGCATTTTAGTCTCGATCTCGAAAACACTTTTCAATATCTAGTCGGGCAATTCAACAAGATTCCCGACATCCTGATCGAACGCTCGTCGGAAATATTTGTAGACGGCTGCACCCCCCCGATGCCGTCGACGAAGTGCACTAAGGCGGAACACCACTGCCGCGAGCACCCGAACGGATGCTTTTAGCGACGGGGTTATCCTACAGTCACTTGGTCGGGGCTATGGGGCGTGGCTATCTATTAAGTTTACCCGGCGAGTATCCGCGTACACTACGTGATTGCGACGGACTTTTGATCGCATCAAAATCCCATGGCAACCGATCAACTGAGACTAAACTGCTAGATTTATAACATTCAAATTAGTTATCTCATAACTACTTGTGGATTCCAAATATTGTATCACATTACAGAAAAAGATACACGATGTTAAACATTCCGATCGAATCAACAAACACCCAAAATTTCCCTATTTGCTCAACACTTGAACTTAGTTTAAAAGCATCAATCACATGCCACAGTACCAATGGACCAGCCGTAGAAGGGTCAAACCAACGCCTCACATGTCGCAACGCCGAACTACTACAAACCCTAAGGTTTAGAGGTGGTTCAGACGGTCACATAATCGAGTTAAGGTTTTGTTCTTCTAGAGGGTCCACCGCGTCACTTGCACGACTTTGAATGTTCTTTAACTAAGGAAAAATACAACACTTGGAAATTTTCCGACAGGGGAAAAGTTGAGTTATTGATATCCATTCGAACTTTTTAACACTGTCTAAACAAACATGAAACCAAGATAGAATTGTGAATACGAAACACTCTGAATTACCTTTTGAGTAAATAAACATCTCATGCAAATTTAGCCAAAATAAACAACACCAAAAGTACCAAACCCAAGAGACTTGAACATGACCCAAACCAGGAGCCCAGAATAGACTAGGGGGCTGGCCTGCTTGGATTTCTTGGCCATATGCTCGGCCAAAATCCGAGAAGGGGGTGGGGTTTGGGCCATGTTTATAATGTATCACATACATCATTCTGCACTTGTTTGGAAAATTTTTAGAGCTCATTTTAAATTCGACAGAAATTAGGGTTTGATATTGGATGTTTTGGAGTTGTTTCGGTTTCATAATCCTACACTTATCCATCTAATTCTCTAGCTAGGCTCTGATACCACTACTGGGTTACCTACAACGGCAGCAAGGTTTCAGGAGGTATCATCCATGCTAAGTTAAAATTTTGCCATTGAAGATAACCCTAAACCTAGGAACTTTAACTAGAGAATCAAACAAAACATCGAAGCAAACAACTTTACTTCTAAGAGTTGGGGATTACAACCTTTGTAGTCCGTTCCTTCGCTTCATAAGCTTCGTGTTGAGGTCCCTTCGCTGCGATCATCAAGTACCCAGACTCTAAAGAGGCTCCATGAAGAGAAAGATGCAACCTTGCTTCCAATCTTCAAAAACTAAGATGATCTACCTTGAAGAATCTCAAACCCAAGCTCTTGCTTCACTAATCAAGTATTAGTAAAGAAAACACCATAATCTACGTGGCTAGAATAGATGAGGATGATGAAGTAGGAATTTTGCTTTCTTTTGTTTTCAAATTCTCACAAATATCATAACAAATCCAAAAGCTAGAAAGCTTTCAAGAGGAAGAAGAAGAAGAAGAAGAAGAAGAAGAAGAAGAAATCCTTTTGTGATGACTAATGAATGAATGTTGTGGTTACAATTGCAACCATGAGTTAAGAATGAGAGTCTTAACTCATGTAGAGAATAAACCATGAGTTAAGCATTTGGGTTGGGTTAAAGAATATCTACACAAAATATCAAGCTAGATGACAAAAGTCAAAGCTTCATGAAGCTTCATGAAAGCTTCATCCAAAAGCTAACCCAAAAGCTAGCCCTAATCCAAATCCTAACTTGGTTTAAACTCAACAAACATGTTGCATTTGTAATCCTAACATATTACAATATTATATATCACATATATAATATGTATAGTAAGAAAATAAAATAATACAATTAACATATATCGCATATACATCAATGTATTATCCAAGTGAGAAAAAGAATCTTTAAGTGAGCTTATATTAGTTAATGCAATGTAATATATCAAATATATAATTATACATTAAATTATCGAATTAACACTTGATCCGATAATCCGGCTATTTCACAAATAACCGACTAATATAAAATATATTAGTTCATCGAATCAACACTTGATCCGATGACCCGGCTATATCACATATACCCGACCGATATCATATATAGCGAGAATCGAATACGGTATCACATACACGTATTATTCTCGGTCCTGCACATATCACATATGTGCTCCTATTCCGTTTTTCCTGAGCGAGGAAACCTCTGTGTAGGACTCTAAAGAATCGTTAATACGCCGACAGTAGGTGATGATCATATCAAACACCCACAAGCTGCAAGCGGTCAGCTAAACGTAACAGCCACCCAAGTATTGAGCGATGAGATGATCAACAAGAAAGCCTGTACATTCTCCTGTGAATCCAATCACTAACACTCCCTTACAGTCCGGTCTCTTCGTCAGATATGTCGCATATCAAGTCTAGGGGTGGTAAACGTCAGACCCCAGTAACGGATAAGTCGTGTCGATATGAGGCCCATAACAGTTCGAGAAACTACTGATAACACTTACCAGTAAATCTCAGCAACCCTGGCCAGGAATTTCCAGTTATAGCCAATCGAAGACAGCGCAACATCAACTCCCAATACCGGGAGAGACGAAAGCCCTCCTATCGCTCATTGCCTCCATGTGATTCGGGACTGTACCCAAAAGCCACCGTTTTGCATGTTCTCTTGAATGTGGTAAGGTGGAAATCAAAGCACAATGGGAATCACACAAGTCTCTATGACGATCTCGGGTCTACAGACTAACCTGTACCAGTGTCACCAGAGAACTGCCACCTGACGTAAGGTAAAATACCATCTGGGAGTTCTCGGCGAGTCCATCCAGTGTACCCAGTCTCGACTAAGCACCCGTATACTATCTCTGATGTCAAACACCAATGGATATGGGATCATCCATCGCCCATCCACATGGGTCGAGAAGATATACGCTAGTCTACTCTGGTATATCGATGCCCTGTCTCGATACACCTACGACTAGGAACATTTGAAGGATGTACTTAGCGACTACTCTATCCCCACTAGTATGATCTGCATCATAGTCCTGGTAGTCAAGTACTCATCCTAAGGGCTTTATCAACATGTAACATAGAGACAATCAGAGTACATGTTAAGATAAAGTGCAAACTATCATGTCGAGCAAGAAAGTCCTCACTATATATGTCCAAGCATCCACTACAATATATTTCGTATGTACTGTAATGGCCTCTAGGGCATACATATCACTAACACTGAGACCCCAATTTTACTGTTTGGCTGCAGATTTAACCTAGGAGGCCGCAATTTGCGGCCAGGGTACCTCAGTTTGGATTCGTGCTTAGTCCATGGCTCTATTATCAGTTAATTAGACCTCCTCTATATGCAAAATTGGCTAATTTCACCTGAACTAAAATCTGCGACCATTTTCTTGAGTTGCTGTTTTGAATTGTGAGTTTTAAACGACTTGAACTTTTGATATTTGTGTTTTGTATCGGTCACTTGACGTTTATACGTCGATATCGGGTGTTTAGTTAATTTGCATGAGTAGACCATAGGTTTTAACCTATGTGCGTTTCGGGTACCGTTTTGGTTTTCGTGCGCAATTTTTATTTACGATACCATGCGTTATATATGTAGGTACCTTCACATGGATTTCATACGACGAGGAAGAGATGGCGACATCGACTTCGGCAAGCAATGATCAAGGTGAGTAGATATATATCTAACTGGGAAGTCGAGTGAATGGCGTATAGTACCCCCGCAGTTCGTAGTGTAGCATATGATATGATATGATATATATATATATATATATATCAATATGTGTTTTTGTGAAACATAGATAATTAGCAAGAACGGTTTAGGAGATCATGGGTTAGTGTTTTTAGTTTAATTCTTAGTTACGAAACCCTAGAGAAAAGTTTGGCACACACGCGTACACACACGCATACATTTGATTTTCTTGTGCGTATATGGGGATATATATATATATATACATATATGTATGTGAGTATGTATATATATATATATGTATACATATACTCGGATGATGAGAATAGTATATGATACTTAGAGATGAGTCGATGTGATTGGGCATGATGCCGTGAGATCGGTGACGTGATTTAGGTCATGCTATAAGACACGACATGATATTATAGAGGATCATTGAGCGATGTGTTTTCATACACACGCGATATATGTTGATGGTATTGGAATGTACTGGACGTTAGATCAGTACCACTAATTCATGATATGATGATAATGATACCAGTTAAATAATGAGGTATATGTGATATTGACCCGTACCCCGATTTTGGGATGCCGTACGATGGATATACCGTACGAGGTATAATTATGATAATTGATCTGCACTCTTGACTCGAGAATGTCATATTTTATAATTTTTCGTATGTGACGCTATTGAAGCGGGATCACCGACTCCTAGATATATCGACTCGGACTTAGGTGGTTTTCCTTACCCTTTGATTAGTCTCTTAGATTTGTCCTGTAGTTTACTTAGTAGATGTTAGACTGGGCTCGAGTCCTACTTATTTCCAAAACTAGCGAATCGTGCGTATTTTAAAGACAGGCCAAGGGATACTACGGATATTTCAAAGGACGTACCTTTTTCTTAAAAACACCGTAACCCATATTTTCTAAACACCACGATTCGTGTTATTTCAAATGCCAAACTGTATGACACGTATATCTAATGTAGTTTCCTTATTGTTGCATTTACTATTCATTTTCCGTATATTCTTGCTATTCGCATCGCATTGCATGCTTAAATGTGTTTTTATTGTTATTATGAACCCATACTATCAGGACACCAGCACTATTACCGATGATGCGTATGTCCACGAACACTTGCTTGCCGGTTCACACACATCATCATCGGTAATTGCCATGTCACGTATACTTTAGAGAATATTACTTTACTGATATCGCTTGTTAGTTGATAGTTCCGATATGTCACTACTGTGCTAGTTTAGATATTGCATTTACTATTGAGATACCTCATGAATGCATATGTATTCATTTTTCATGCGATATTATGGGGCTTTATGCCGGTAATTTATTGTTTATTTACACTCGATGTTGGGATTTCGGATTTTTCCTGAGATTTCTGGATTTGGAGAAACCGCAAGGATTTTATAAACTTATTTTCATTTCAAAAGATAAAAGTTACGGTTTTCTCGTGATATGATTTGAGAGGTGTCCACCATGAGTTTTCTCGGCTCTTGAGCGGTATCATACACCCAATTCGAGGAGGAGGAGGAACCGTCTATGCGTGCATGGTGGACCCAATGCGGTACTCCGGGGCAAGATGGTCACAGATGATGGCGTTGAGCCTGGCAGGGGAGCACTAACGACCGGTTATTTATGACACGGCGGATATCCGGAGGATACCGGCGTTGTCATGAGATATTTATGATTTGGGCCAGTCCGGATTGCCGGAGCCCGGCGCCAGTCCGGATTGCCGGTGCCCGAGATATTGAGAAATTGAGATATTGATATTTTATGATAGGGGCCAGTACGGATTGGCGGAGCTCGAGATATTGGATATTGAGATATATGTTTTGTATCGATGCTTGACACGGATTCTATGTTGATTTCATTGATGATATCTCGATTTTTATATACAGAAATCTCACTAAACTATGAAAACAGTTTTCCTATTCATGATGTATTCTGTTTTCATTTGTAATGCATTTGCACATCATATTAGTGACATTTTGCTACCTGAGGCACTGACACGAGCACATGATATTACACTTATGTGTAAATGGTTTCAGGGTTATATATTATATGGATATTATGGTATGACCTAGGATAGAGTCATACATACGATTTCTGCTCAGTGATGATTTCTACTCATGAGTTGGCAACTCGCCCCCGTTGTGCCACAGTTTCTTGCAGGTTCTACCGTACAGGTTTCATTGCGGCTTGCTGTGACACTGCTCCTTTACGAGTGATTGCTTTGGTAGGTGGTTCACTCGCATCGTGACCACCATTGAATTTTATTTATATTCAGTTGTATTTAGTAACTCTATCAACCAGACTTGTATATTTATAGACTTAGAAGACCAGTATGTTTATGCTTTCGACCTTAGAATCATGCTTGTTGTTAGTTATATGTATGCCCTAGAGGCCATTACTATACATGAGATGTATATTGTAGTGGATGCTTGGACATATATAGGGAGTACTTTCTTGCTCGACATGATAGTATGCTATCGGTTGCTCTTTAACTTAGCATGTACACTGATTGTCTCTCTGTTACATGTTGGTAAAGCCCTTAGGATGTGTACTTGACTACCTGGATTATGATGCGGATCATACTAGTGGGGACATGGTAGTCCATAAGTTCATCCTTCAAGGTCCCTAGTCGTGGGTATATCGATACGGGGCATCGATATACCAGAGTAGACTAGCGTTTAGCTTCTCAACCCATATAGATGGGCGATGGATGATCCCATATCCACCGGTGTTTGACATCAGAGATGATATACAGGTGCTCAGTAGAGACTGGGTACACTGGACGGACTCGCCGAGAACTCCCAGATGGTATTATACCTCACGTCAGATGGCAGTTCTCTGGTGACACTGGTACAGGTTAGTCTGTAGACCCGAGATCGTCATAGAGTCTTGTGTGATTCCCACTGTGCTTTGATTTCCACCTTACCAAGTCCAAGCGGGCGTGCAAAACGGTGGTTTTTGGGTACAGTCCCAAGTCACATGGAGACAGTGAGCGATAGGAGGGGTTTCGTCTCTCCCGGTATTGGCGGTTGATATTGCGCTGTGCTCGATTGGCCATTACAGGGAAGTCCCTGGCCAGGATTGGTTTAGAGATTTACTGGTAAGTGTGACCAGTAGTTTCTCGACCCGTTATGAGCCTCATATCGGCATGACTTATCGGTTATTGGGGTCTGACGTTTACCACCCCTAGACTTGATATGCGACATATCAGACGAGAAGACCGGACTGTACGGTAGTGTCACTGTCAGGCTTTTGTAGGAGTTGGAGCAGGATTGCTTGCTGATCTTCCGATCGCTCAATACCCGGGTAGCCTTTACGTCCAACTAGTATCGCTGACGGCTTGTGGGTGCTTGATGTGATCATCACCTACTGCCGGCGTATTGACGAGTCTTTAGAGTCCTACATAGAGGTTTTACTAGCTCAGACAAAACGAAATAGGAGCATATATGTGATATGTGCGTGACCGAGAATAATGCGTATATGTGATACCATATTCTATTCTCGCGATGTTGATTGTTAGTCGATCGGTTATATGAGATATACCCAGATTATCGAATCAAGGGTTGATTCGATAAGTCAATACATTGGATGTTAGTCGGTTGTATGTGATATAACCGGATTATTAAGTCAAGTGTTGATTTAAGAATTTAGTGTATTATTGTATATGTGATATACTAATTTATATTAACTAACATTAGTTCACTTAAGCATTTGTTTTTCTCACTTGTACACAACTTAATATATATGTGATATATATTTTATTTTGTTCATTTTGTATCATGGTTGTTGATACAACTTACATGGGTGTATAAGACTTATACCATACTAATTATAGTGTTAGGTTTTTATATTTAAAATAATTCTAAAATTAGTGGATGATGAGATCATATGCATGAAGCTTCATGAAGCTTATGGTTGCGTTGACTTAGTCTACTAGTTTTGTTTTTACTTTAAATATTAATTAACCTAACCATTATAATGTAGCCATGGTTATGTCTCTACATGAGTTAGTATATGATACTCACTCACCATGGTTCACTCTCTCTCTCTTGATTTAGTTTTCATTCTCATTTTTCTTGAGCTCATCTTCTTCCTCCTTCAAAAAGGATTGCTAGGGTTTGATGAAGAGAGAGAAATATTGTGAGAAAAACAAAACTAAAGAGAGCCCACTTCCTATTTCACCATCCTCTTACTAGATTAGCACTTTAGTATAGGGTGTTTGCTTCACTTTGGTGAAGTGGTAGCTTGAGTTCGTATTCTCTCGACGTAGATCATCTTCGGCCTCGAAGACTTCAAGCAAAACCGTTGCCCTCTTCTCATGGAGCCGTCCAAGAGTCCGGGAGTTTGATGATTGCAGCGAAGGGACTACAACAAGGAGCTTACGAAGTGAAGGACCGATCTACAAAGGTTGTATTTCGATTTCACTTAGATAGTAAATGGTTTACTATATGTTTTCCGTATTGTATTCTAGTTAATGATCTTGTTTAGAGTTCCTTTTAACAGCAAATTTTTAAAAATGGCATGGACGATACCTCCCAAAACTTCGCTGCCGTCAAGAGAAACCCTGCAGTGGTATCAGAGACTAGCTAGGAAATTATACGGATATTCTTAGATTACGAACACGAGAAAAACTCCGAACTTGAAACCCTAAAATCCATGTTTCTGTCGATTTTAAAACGAGCCCAATAAATTTTTTAAACATGTACAGAATGTAGTATGTGTGATGCTATGAACACCGAAGAAATCTGGAGGCATTCTGCCTTGATTGGGCCGGCGAGACCCCCCTCATACCGGCCAATTCCGACCACCCCTCCCTCCAAATTTTTCCAGTGTTCTATTGCATAGGTATTGATGCTTCAGGTGTTGTTTATATTTGCTAAATTTTCATGTGATGTTAATTTACTATAATAACAACTCAGAGTGTTTCGTAGTCATATTTTAACTTTTTTCGGGTTACTTTAGACGATATTAAAAAGTTTAATCGGATGTCAAATACCCACTTTTTCCCTTGCCGGAAAATTTTCCAAGTGTTGGATTTTTCCCGTAGTTAAAAAGCTTTCAAAGATCATGCAAGTTATGCGATGGACCCTCTAGAAGGACAAAACCTTAACTCGATTATGTGACCATCAAAACCGCCACTGAACCCTCGGGTTTGTGGTGGTTCAGCGGTGCCACATGTGAGGCGTTGGTTCGGCCCTTCTACGGCTAGTTCGTTGGTACTATGGCGTGTGCTGAATAACTTTAAAACTACGCTCAAGTGTTGAGCTTTTTGGGTAATTTTAGATGTTTAATGATTCGATTGGAATTTTTAACATCGTCTAGCTTTTTCTGTAATATGATACAATATGTGGAATTCATACTGTTAGGCATGAAATGCGACGTATGTGATATTTCGGATTTATAATGTCTAAGGTGATTGTGGATTCCAAATGTTGTAGCTTTACAGTTTCTTTTCTGCGACCATAAGTGTAATATGTGATATCGCCGGTTTCGTTGCTATATGTCAACGACAATTGGGATGCGCATATTTACTTACATTGATGACATGTGATGTTATGTGTTGCTGGATATGTTATATTGGATCGTCGCGTTTTGGATAGCCGGGGGTTTTTATGTGAAATGAGAGTTTTTCATTTTTATTCATGTAATATTAAATGTATGTAATATTCTTTTATTGGGGCACTTCTGGGTTGAGGATGATGTCACCATTGATGTATATTATTTACTTTTCCGCACTAGGATAGACCCAAGGAGGAGAGCACAAGTAACCGGGTTCTAGAGTCCAGTGGGGGACCAACTCGAGGAGTCGAGTCCGGGTCTCCTAACTCTAGAATTGGTAGGGTTGCTTGCCGCTCTCGTAGGGGTCTAAGGGTGTGGGTTTTGCTATTCATCGCGACCGTGGAATCCGTGTTTTATAGAGGCTCAAAATAAAACACGGACCTCCTAGTATATCCAATATTTCATATGTTTCTTCTACTGCGATATCTGTGATGTGAACATTTGATATTTTGAGATGGATACTGTATATAGTATATATGATATATTATATAGACGTTGCTTATGTTTTACACCCGCACTAGCACTGCCCCGCTCTGCCGTTAGTTACCTAACCTAACGGTGTACGAGGGGACATCGAGGCGAATGCGGATGGCATAAGCGTACGTTGTATTTATCTGTGATGTTTAGGTGACTTATATGATGTGACTTCATTAATGTGATTAATGAAAGAAAAGAAACCTAAAAAATGTTGTGGAATCGAATTTTCAAAAACAGGTAGCTACAGTTCTTGCTTTGCATAGCGGTGTTCCTTATAGAACATCTTGCACCTTATTCGATAAGGAAAGGGCTGAGATCCCTTCACCGGGAGTGACCCCTTTAGTAATAACTGGCAGATGCTACAACCCTCGGTTTTGTCTTTTGATTGCTTTTCTAGTTCTTGCTTTGCACAGTGATATATATGATATATCATGCACCTCATTCGACGAGGAAAGAGCCGAGATCCCTTCACCAGGAGTGACCTCTTTAGCGAAACTAGCAAAAGCCTAAATAACACTCCATTTTAAAATCATTTGATTATACAACGATATCAAGTTCATTACGCAAAAGGTTTTCTTAAAAACCTGTCGTAGCCCTCTGTCATTTCAGATAAGTACTTCATAGTATTCGTGCTACGTTTGTTGGCCTGCGTCAAGGCGTAATGTGCGGTAGCTATTTATGCTTATCTGCTTATGCGTATGATGCAGATTGAGTTAGGGTAGTCGTGCGACTTTGTTGGCCTGCGTCAAGGGTCATGCGGGTGGGTTTAATTCAATCAAGAAATGACGGGTTGAACTTGACTAGCAGACTGTGGTTTGTTGGCCTGCGTCATGATCATGGGACGCTAGGGGAAAAATTATCGGGAATTTCAAATGTTGAAATTTGCAATGAGATTGCATACCTTCTATGAGATAGTTTGATCCCGATACCCACTGCGAGTAATTGTTACTCCTGGGAGAGTTTTACACTTTATAATTAGCTGATCAAGTAGGTGTCTAGAAAGGTGTCAACGGGGTTACGCCTCTGGGAAAACGAGATTTATTTTAATTAGGTCCGTGCGAAAGCATGGGTAACCTCCCACAAAGTACTAGCACTGGCCTGACTGAAAGATTGGCGAACATGTAGGGTGTAATTAATCCCAGCTAGTTTTTCCTTTTAGGGTTTGAAGGAAGATTTGATAAAAACAGTGGGAGCCATCCTGATTAGATAAAATAATAACCAATCTGATCTTGCAAGAGCGCACGCAGAGTGTTTTCTTCTCTCTCTCTCCAGGTAGCGACCATGTCACGCCTTAATCAAGATAATAATATGGATGTATTGACCGAACCCACTTGTTATACCGTGCTGGTGAACGTTGGTCCCGCTCTAACTTATAATTGTTATAATACCGAACAAGAAATAGGGGATTACCAGGATTCCCGTGCCGCCCACACGAAGAAAGTGCGTACTGATGCATCTTCTTCGGGTATGTTCATTACAAAGAACTGTTTCTCAGTATCATCTACGTCCTGGGTATGAGATACCGGATCAGGATCCAAGATATGTAATCTGTTACATGGGCTATAGATAGATAGAGAACTGAGAACGGGTGATAAAATTTCAAGAGATGGAAACGGTGCAATGGTTGCAGCCAAGATGTTAGCAGTTATCACCCTGTATTACCAAATACATTGATTCTGAACGAATGTTGTTAGATACCGAACCTGATATACAACATCATATCAGTCTCTTTATTTAGTAAAGAAAGATATAATTTTGTAATGTTGGATAATGTTTTGAACGTTTCCTACATCAAGTGTTGATCGGTTCAGGCACGTTATCTAAAAGCATATACGTTCTAAATCAAACTACAGTTCTTAACGTACAGAATACACACAAGAGGAAGAGTTCAGAAATGAATGAATCCTTCTTGAGGCATTATAGACTAGGTCATATAAATGCGACCCGACTAGCTGAAGTTACATAAAGATGCATATTTAAATCAGTTTGAATTTACATCTTGTGAAACTTGCCAGTCATGTCACAAAGATAAGATGACCATAGCTCCGTTTCTTCGAAACAGAGAAAGAGTTAGTGAACTCTTAGGATTGATACATGATGATGTATGTAGGTCCCTTGTCTACATATGCCAGGACCGGTTATTTGTACTTCATTACATTCACTGATAATCTCTCAAGATTCGGATATATGTTCCTGTTGAAACACAAGTCTGAACCTTTTGAGATATTCAATGAATATAAGTTAAAAGTAGAGAACCAAAACAGGTATAGGTATTATGTCCTTTGATGAGATCAGGGAGGAGAATACTTGAGCACGGAGTTCCTGGACTATTCTAAAGGAGAATGGGATTCTCTCTCATCATTACTCCTCCGTACATACCACAGTACAACGGTGTATCGGGGTGGAGCAATTACACCCTATGAGATATGGTGCGCTCTATGATGAGTATTACTAAGTTGCCTATTTCCTTTTGGGGGTTATCCACTTGTGAAGCTGCATACCTATTGAATGGCGTTCCAACCAAATCAGCTGCCTACCACTCCATATGAGATATGGTATGGGAAGAGCCCATCTCTTAAGGAAGTTAAGATTTGGGATTGTCCGGTCTATGTCTAAAAGAAAAATCCGGACAAGCTCGATGCAAGGTCAGTTCTGTAGAAATTTGTTGGATATCCCAAGCATTTGCAAAGGAATATCTTCTACCACACCGAGGAACAAAAGGTATTTTGTTTCTCGGCATGCCACCTTTTTTAGAAAAAGAATTTATTTTGGAAACAAATTAGTGGTCATGTGGTAGAATTGGAAGGAGTTCCAGCTATACAAACTACGGCTGATGATTTGGTAGAACCGGAGGATTAAATAGCTCCCAATGAAGCTCAGCCTCTCCGCCGATCTGGTAAGGTTCCTCACCCACCTGAGAGATACTTTGCTTTCTCTATAACAGTGGGAGCGAGGATTTCATCATGAGATGATGACCCAACTAGTTTCGAGCAGGCCATCAGGAGTGGGGACTCTGTGAGAATGGCTGGATGCTATGCGATCTGAGATGGAATCTATGTACACCAATGAAGTATGGACTTTGGTTGCTATATCTAAAGGGTTAAATCCCCATTAGGAGCAAGTATATCTTAAGAAGATTACTTGGTGTACATAGAAAAGTTGAGACTTTCAAAGCAAGACTTGTTAAAGGTTCTCGTCATCAACCAAGCTTGGATAATGAGGAAACCTTTTCTGGGGCCTATGCTTAAGTCCATCCAGATCCTACTTGCCACTGCTATATACCATGACTATGATATCTGGCGGTTGGGTGTCATGACTGCCCTTCTAAATAGTGATTTAGAAGAGTGCATTTATAAGTACACAGCCAGAGGGCTCCGTAGACAGTGGGAGCAGCGGAAACGTGTGCAAGTTGCTTTACAGGTTAAATCAGGCATCGCGGAGTTGGAATATCTATTTTGATGTGGTAGTCAAAGAGTTTGACTTCATCAAAATGGTAGATGAACCTTGTATATACAAAAGGGAAGTAGAGAGTATGGTGGTGATCCTCATATTGTATGTGAATGACATACTCTTGATAGGAAAGGAGTTTCCTATGCTACGCTCGATCAATCTCCTCTTATCACAAGGATTCTCCATATAGGATCAAGGTGATACCTCCGAGATCCAAGGTTTTGGATCTATGAGATAGATCTAACTGGATGTTAGAATTCTCACTAGGGGTAGTGAGATGGTATCAATCAATCCTAGGGAGAATCTCTTGATAGCTTCTAAGGTGATAAGGCCGACTGAATGTCAGTCACAGGCATTGTCTTTACCCTCAGTAAAGGGACGGTATGTTGGAAGAGTTCCAAGCTAGATACCGTGGCATACTAGACGATAAAGGCTGGATACATCACGACCAAAGATGCTACCAAAGGGGCAGTCTGGGTGTATATTAGTTCTTGAGATGAACTTCGTTCCTACAATTGTGTGACAATGGAGTTGTGGATTATGCCTGGGAACGCCCATCCCATCAGTGATCCAGACATATTCTAAGGCAGTATCACCTGATCATGGAGATGGTTGATCTCCATAGGATCGAGATTAGGAGAGTAGACTCAGAGGACAACACGGCGGATCCACTCACAATGGCCTTTTCCCAGAGAGAGACTTTTACGGGATGGTTGAGTATGAGATACTACAACCACCGCTATCAGATAGCCCTAGTGCAAGTGGGAGATTGTTAGTTATATGTATGCCCTAGAGGCCATTACTATACATAAGATGTATATTGTAGTGGATGCTTGGACATATATAGGGAGGACTTTCTTGCTCGACATGATAGTATGCTATCTGGTTACTCTTTACCTAAACGTGTACATTGATTGTCTCTCTGTTACATGTTGGTAAAGCCCTTAAGATGTGTACTTGACTACCAGGACTATGATGCAGATCATACTAGTGGGGCCGTGGTTGTCCATAAGTACATCCTTTAAGGTCCCTAGTTGTGGGTGTATCGAGACGGGGCATCGATATACCAGAGTAGACTAGCGTATAGCTTCTCGAACCATATAGATGGGCGATGGATGATCCCATATCCATTGGTGTTTGACATCAGAGATGATATACGGTTGCTCAGTGGAGACTGGGTACACTGGACGGACTCGCCGAGAACTCCCAGATGGTATTATACCTCATGTCAAATGGCAGTTCTCTGGTGACACTTGTACAGGTTAGTCTGTAGACTCGAGATCGTCATAGAGTCTTGTGTGATTCCTACTGTGCTTTGATTTCCACCTTACCACGTCCAAGAGGGCGTCCAAAACGGTAGTTTTTGGGTACAGTCCCGAGTCACATGGAGGCAATGAGCGATAGGAGGGGTTTCGTCTCTCCCGGTATTGGGGGTTGATGTTGCGTTGTGCTCGATTGGCCATAACAGGGAAGTCCCTGGCCAGGGTTGGTTTAGAGATTTACTGGTAAGTGTTACCAGTAGTTTCTTGACCCGTTATGAGCCTCATATCGGCATGACTTATCGGTTATTGGGGTCTGACGTTTACCACCCCTAGACTTGATATGCGATATATCAAACGAGGAGACCGGACAGTATGATAGTGTCACTGTCAGGCTTTTGCAGGAGTTGGAGCGGGCTTGCTTGCTGATCTTCTGATCACTCAATACCCGGGGAGCCGTTACGTCCAGCTAGTACCACTGACGGCTTGTGGGTGCTTTATGTGATCATCACCTACTGCCGGCGTATTGACGAGTCTTTAGAGTCCTACATAGTGGTTTTACTGGCTCAGGCAAAACGAAATAGGAGCATATATGTGATATGTGCGGGACCGAGAATAATGCGTATATGTGGTACTGTATTCTATTCTCGCGATGTTTGTATCGATCGGTTATATGAGATATAACCAGGTTATCGAATCAAGGGTTGATTTGATAAGTTGATACATTGGATGTTAGTCGGTTATATGTGATATAACCGGATTATTAAGTCAAGTGTTGATTTAATAATTTAGTTTATAATTGTATATGTGATATACTAATTTACATTAACTAACATTGGTTCACTTAAGCATTTGTTTTTCTCACTTGTGCACAACTTAATATATATGTGATATATATTTATTTGTGTTCATTTTGTATCATGGTTGTTGATACAACTTACATGGGTGTATAAGACTTATACCATACTAATTATAGTGTTAGGTTTTTATATTTAAAGTAATTCTAAAATTAGTGGATGATGAGATCATATGCATGAAGCTTCATGAAGCTTATGGTTGCATTGACTTAATCCACTAGTTTTGTTTCTAATTTAGATATTAATTAACCTAACCATTATAATGTAGCCATGGTTATGTCTCTACATGAGTTAGTATATGATACTCACTCACCATGGTTCACTCTCTTTCTTGATTTAGTTTTCATTCTCATTTTTCTTGAGCTCATCTTCTTCCACCTTCAAAAGGGCTTGCTAGGGTTTGATGAAGGGAGAGAAATATTGTGAGAAAAACAAAACTAAAGAGTGCCCGCTTCTTATTTCACCATCCTCTACTAGATTAGCACTTTAGTATAGGGTGTTTGCTTCACTTTGGTGAAGTGGTAGCTTGAGTTCGTATTCCCTCGACGTAGATCATCTTCGGCCTCAAAGACTTTAAGAAAAACCGTTGCCCTCTTCTCATGGAGCCTTCTAAGAGACCGGGAGTTTGATGATCGCCGCGAAGGGACTACTACAAGGAGCTTATGAAGTGAAGGACAGATCTACAAAGGTTGTATTCCGATTTCACTTAGATAGTAAATGGTTTACTATATGTTTTCCGTATTGTATTCTAGTTAATGATCTTATTTAGAGTTCCTTTTAACGGCAAATTTTTAAAAATGGCATGAACGATGCCTCCAGAAACCTCGCTGCCGTCGAGAGGAACCCTACACTTGTATTATTATGGTTTTCTGGTAGATTTTGATTTATTTTCTGAGTTTTGATCCTCGCCCTTCGGCATTGTATATTATATTGTCTTGTGTTGTTGTATCCCCCTGTTGGCGAAGAGCTAACTCCCAGTTAGGGATGCCTTTATTCATCATTTACATATATTTCATGTGTTGTACCCATTTGGGGCAAGTTTTTACAAAGGAGATTCTGCCGAAATTTTCGGAAAAAATATGACGTTGCTTTTAAATGTTTAATGCCACTTATTTATTAAACTACTTGCTTTAAAACTAGTTTTCTTCACTTCCTCTTTAAAAATGGTTTAGATTTCTGGGCTTTTTGGCTTACTTGAATTAGGTGGGGTCCGATAGACTTCACATTATTCAAGTGCCAGTCACATGCTATTGCAGGTCGTAACACCAGTCTCCACTGAGCACCCGTGCACATTCTCTGATGTTAAACACCAATGGCTGTGTGATCAACCATCGCCCCATACAGGATCAAGAATCGTATACACTAGTCTACTCTGGAATATCGATGCCCCATCTCGATACTCCCACGACTAGGAACAATTGAAGGATGTACTTACTGACTATCCAGACCCCACTAGTATGATCTCTATCATAATCTTGGAAGTCAAGTACACATCCTAAGGGCTTTACCAACATGTCTTGGAGAGACGATACAAGTGTACATGTTAGGATAAAGAGTAACCAGATAGAATACTATCATGTCGAGCAAGAAAGTCCTCCCTATATATGTCCAAGCATCCACCATAATATACATCATATGTACAATAATGGCCTCTAGGGCATACACATAACTAACAATTGTAATCTGGCAGATATCCGTTATCAGTCAGGTTATATATGATATAACCGGATTATCGAATCAAGTGTTGATTCCATAAAGTGATATACAGATAAATAATATTAGTCAGTTATATGTGATATAACCGGATTATTAAATCAAGTGTTGATTTAATAATGTGATATAACCGGATTATTAAATCAAGGGTTGACTTAATAATGTGATATACATTATATGTGATATAATTATATCTTAACTAGTATCATTAGCTCACTAATTATTCTTCATAATATATATATATATATGATATATATATATAATAATAATAATAATAATAATGATGATGATGATGATGATGATGATGATGAAGCATGCTTGATTTTCTAGTTTTGTGAAAAATAGAAAATGAGGTGGAAAAGGAGGAGACATGGAGAGCATGGTTATAAGCATGGGCTTTATTCATTGTTTAATCATCTTAATCACTATTCAAGTATAGTTGCAATTTTATATTGTAATAATTCCATGCTTGAATGAGTGAGGTCAAGGGGTTAGCCATTCACTTACTCATTCAACACTTAGCCATTTTTCTTGAGTTGCTCCCATTTAGCTCTCATGCTCTCAAGCTTCTTCTTCTTCCTTAATGTCATGGTTCAAGCTTCAACCCTCACATGAGATGTGAATCATGAAGCTTGAACACAAACTTGTGAGCTTTAACATCCCCTACTTCATCATCCTACACTTGACTAGTGACCGAGTGTAGCGTGTTTCCTACACTAAGGAGTTTAGTGTAGAGGTAGCTTGAATTGGAGGGACTTCGCGTGGATCATCTTCGGCACGAAGGTCATCGAAGGAAGTCCATCCAAACCCTCAAGTGGAGCCTAGTGGAGTCGTGGGACTACTACACGGAGCATGTGAAGTGAAGGACTTGATCTTCAAGGGTATAGCTTTCTTCACTTCTCTTTAGGTTACATATCATCATAGGTTAAAAACCCTAATTTCTAGTTAAAGATCTTGTTAGTCTAGCTAAGCACCTAGTAAAAATTAAAATTGGGCATGTTTGATACCACTTGGATCTCATGGTGGTTCTAGGGTAGACTTTCATGACCTAATCTACAATGCCACAAGTATGCTTTGTTCATTTCTGAACTTTTCCTCTTGTGTGTGTTCTGTATATTAAGAACTGTATTTTGATTCAGAACTTATAAACCGTTACATAACGTACCAAACCCAATCAACTCTTAATTTAGGAAAATGTTCATAACATTTTTCTCCACTGCAAAGTTATATCCTTCTTTACTAATAAAGAAATTGATATTAAATTGCACATCATAGATGGTACGTAATAACAGTCGTTCAAGATCAGTGTATTGCCATTTGGTAATACAAGGTGATATTCACTAATTGCTTTGGCTGCAACATTTGCACTATTCCCTACTTTTAGAGAATGTTCATCTTTTCCCAGTTCACTACCTTTCATAAGCCCCTGTAACATATTACATATGTGGGATCCTGATCCGGTATCTAATACCCAGGACGTAGAGTGTACTGAGAAACAGTTCTCGCTAACGAACACACCCGAAGAAGATGCATCAATATGCTCATTCCTCGTTCGGGTCGCGTGGGAATTCAGGTATACCCTTATTGTAACGTTTTGAAAATCGTTTAGGTGAAATTTCAGATAATCGGTAAAATAACTGGTGTTTTCCGTAAAAAAAACAAGGATACAATTATTTTTCAACATAGAATTAAATATACCTTTTCTAGCTATGTAATTGCTAGTATTTGGTATTTAATTGGTCACTTGTAAATTTCTAGTTTACTAAAATATTTTCCGTAATTAATTATTTTAAATATTATTTTAAGCCTTCACTAATACATTTAATTAGTGATAATTACAAATTAGAATGGGTTAATACAAGTTTTGTACATCATGGTGCATTAAACCAAAGTGTGACATATGGTTTTTGAAATGAAAAGAAGTTGTCAAGATGTTGTTAGAAAATATAAGGGAAAAAGGCTTAAATTGTGAAATTGAATTAAAGTAAATGAGGTATAGGCTTGTTGACTTGAGAGAGGGGGTTATATTGACTTGGGAACTCCTACCCACACCCATACAAACCCACACTCACCCAATTCCCACTGCTGGCCGAGCCCCATGGCTGCCCCCCACACATACCTCACACTTTAAGTTAAAAAGAAAACAAAGAAATAAAAAGAAACAAATAAAGAATGAGGAATGGGTTTTGTTGACCTGGGATTTTTTCTTGACTTGGCAATGTTGGATATAGTGACCTCAGAGTCAATTATTGGATCACAGGCATGTGATTGCAATGATTAAGGGAGGACCTATGCCGGTAGGACAGTCTTACTCGAGATGATAGTATGTTATCTGGTTTATCTTTATCATCGTGTACTGCTTTAAGTGACCTTACGAGTCGCTATTACACGTTGATAGAGCCCCTAGGATTCTTGCTTGACTACCAGCAGTATGAGGGCGATCATATACGTGAGAGCAGGAGTCTATAAGCACATCCTTAAAAAGTCCCTAGTCGTGGGAGTTTCGAGACAGGGCATCGATTCTCCAGAGTAGACTAGTGTATACAGTTGAGACCCCGACGAGGGGCGGTGGCCGGTCTCACAAGCCACTGGTGTCAGTTGGTTCACCTAAGATGTATACAGGTGCTCATTGGGTTATGAGTACACCGGACAGGACTCACCTGGAACCTGCTAGTTGGGATTATACCAGACGTTAGATAGCAGTTCCCTGGTGACATGTGTACAGGTTAGTTCATCGACCTGAGATCGTCATTTGTCTCGTATGAGTTCCCACTGTGCTTTGATTACTACCCTACCACGCTCAAAGGAAACGTGCAAACAGGTTTTAGTTAGATACAGTCCTGAGCCACATAGAGGCAGTGAGCGGATCTGCAGGGGTTCGTCTCTCCCGGTATTGGGGGTGAGGTCGCGCTGTGTCTAGGAGAGCCAGAACATGGAAAGACCTTGGCCAAGGTAGGAGATTTGCAGGTAGGTATTCCAGTAGTATCTCAGGGTGTTCTTGGCTACACTCCGACATGAATTGTACCGCTATTGGGGGTCTGACTTTTACCAACCCCCTAGGCCCGCCATGCGATGCTCATAGACGAACGGACCGGAATGTACGGATATTGTCACTGACAGGCTCAGTACGGTGTCAGGATGAGTTCGCTCATCGACGTCCCTTTTGGTCAATAGCTGGTGGCCCGTCACGTATGGCTAATACCTCTAACGTGCTAGTGGTTAAATCCACAGCCATAGTATTGACGAGTCTTTAGAGTCCACCACACAGACTGTTACTCAAGTTTCGGGCAAAATGCTGTAGAGGCCGTATGGAGATATGGCAGGGTTCGATCAGATACGTGCCGTATTGCACGGATCGTGGTCGGACGGTTTTTACTAGCCGGCTTTGGTTTAAGCCGGATCCTAGTATTTGACAGTGTAGTTTTGTCTCTTTGCATTTGTGTTCAGTAGGAATACAAATGCGGGCATGTATATGCAGTAGCGGGGTTTTCCTGTAATTTTTTACGGGATCAGTTTTCTGAGGTTTCCAGTTTGCATTCCGTTCCGGCCGGTTTTCCTTTGTTCCTTCACGGCCGGACTTTTAGATGGAGGGGGTTATATGCAAGTTTTCAAATAACTTATTGTGGAGGGTTTTCTTGCATTTGTTGCTTCATTATGATATTCTTATCATCATGAGATTATAAAGGATTTGATATTGATTTGATAATGTTATCATTGCCTTTTTGGATGTGGTCACCTTTCTACTTTTCCTACACTTACCTCCCTTCATGCTTGAGTTTTTTCTCTCCACCATTTTGATATGAAAGGGGCCGGCCACACATTGAGAGAAAAAGAGAGGTTTCATTTTGTATGAGGGAAATTTAATTATCTCATTTGGCTTGCTCACAAAATCCTTCTCACCTCTCCATAGTTCATATTGATTCCTCCATCAATGGCAACTACATAAACTCCAAGAGACAGTTTTTACACTAGTCTACAGCAAACCTTGGACGTGTCGGCTAGCCAACTTCGCGCCCGAGTTGCCTCGGTCCAGAGGTGGGAGCCCGTATAAGACTTTGGCGATGTGGTGCCCGTTTCGACGAGCAGGTAACGGACGAAGTATCCGCGGGAGATCGGAGTGGAGACGAAGACCGAAGGACACGGATTGCTTGGTATATCTCTTCACCCACCTTTATGTTTGCTAGTAGCTAGGTTAATGGCCCGATCTGGGTTAAAAGTGCGCGGTGGTGCCGGTTTGCTAGTTTGCAAAGTTTTTTCGTTTCCGCATTTCCGGCGTCGGATCGACGGCCGGGGCGCCGCCGTGCACTTACATTGGTATCAGAGCCACGCCATTAACCAGCCTAGCTTGCTCTAGTGTGTTTACATCCTCGATCGAACAAAAATCTCAAAAACCCGATTTCAACTGTATCAGTTTCTGTCGAATTTTTTTTTGGCTCCAAAAATTTTTCAGGTTGTTGCAGAATACTGTGCATGGAAATCTAAGCACTCTGTGAAAATTTGGTCGCGAGATCTCACCATATCACCGCGGAACCGCGGCCAAACCCATGCTTCGGCCGCGGTTCCGCCGTGCTTTTAACTGTTCAGCATGCCAAATTTTTCCAGAGGGCTTTAGACTTGGAAATGGGGGTTTTGGGATATTCTTTTTAGGCCCAGAATTTCTGTGAGTGCTACAGTAGTGCTTGGGGCCCACTTCAATAAATTTGATCGATCGGATATTTTAAACACATTAGTTCACAGTATTTACATTATATCTGCGACCGTGAATGTCACTCGATCGGTAAATCCAGTCTATCTACTATAGCCCTTTTAGATGGATTTGCGAACGTGACATTCACGTTGATGTTCTGTGTTGTGCTGTGATGTTGCGGATCGGTCGTGGGATAGCCTGGATGCAATGTTAGTACAGTTTTGTTTTATATGTACATTTGATATTGCGGAGCGAGCGTCCGACCTGTGGACTGCCGTCACTGCCTGTTTGTATTATTCTTTTGGGGCACGACCAGGTTGCGGTCGATGTACTTGTTGTATGTATATTTTACTTTCTGTACTAGGATTACCCCGCGGAGGGGTGCACGGGTAGCCGGGTTCTAGAGGGCAACGAGCCCGCATCTCATGGCATTGAGACGGAGGGGGCTTTACTCTAGAATTGGCGGGCTATTCGCCGCACTCGTAGGGGGTACAGGTTGACCCAGGAGGGGTGCCCAAGTTACCGGATTCCGTGAAGTGCTGGGTGGTCCATTCACGTTGCTGAAGGGGGCTGCCTCGCTTCAGGTTTTGGAGGGTAACTTGCCGCGGCCGTAGGGGTCTAGGATTTTCATTGCACAGGCTATCCACACGACCAAGGGAACGTCGGGTTTCAGTAGCAGCTCTATGAAACTCGGGGATCCCAGATATCTGTATTGTTCTGTGATGCTGGTTACATTTCTGTGATATTGCATTTTATCACGCCTTGAGCGAAAATTATATATTATATATATACTAGTAGATGTTGTATATGTTTTGCATCCGCGCTAGTCCAGTCCCCGCTCTGTCGTTAGTTAAGTAACCTAACGGGTGATGACGGGACCCAGTGGCGAATGCGGATGGCATATACGTACATCATTATTTTCTTTATTTTGTGGTGTGATCAATTGATGGGACTGCCTTGATTCGGATCAATGCAAGATAAACATACCTATTCTGATGTTGTTGGAACACTTTTCAAAAAGCTGTTATTGCAAGGGCGTTCTCTTTTGTTTTGCATCGTGGTATTCAGTTAGAATATCCTGCTCCTCAGTCGACGAGGCAAGGGCCGAGATCCCTTCACCGGGAGTGACCCCTTGGACAGAAGTTTGCGTCAGGGCAATAACTTCACAATAGCCGATTACTTTTGCTTTGCATCGTGGTATTCAGTTGGAATATCCTGCACCTCATTCTACAGGGAAAGAGCCGAGATCCTTTCACCGGGAGTGACCTCTTTAGCGAAGGTTTTCGTCACTATATTTTTCTAAAAAGCTATCCGTTCCTTCAACGATATCAAGTTCATTACGTTAAAGGTTTTCGCCAGAAACCATTCGTAGCCCTCCGTCATTTCAGAACAGTAGCACTTAGTATTCATGCTATGTATGTTGGCCTTCGTCAAGGCATAGTGTATGGTAGCTATTTGTTACTTTTCTGCAGCATAGATAGATGCGTTGGTTTGGGACAGTCGTACTACTATTTGGCCTTCATCAAGGGTATGTACGGGTGGGTTCAAATTAACCTGGATAATGACGGGTAGAACTTGACATGTGACTTATGATATGTTGGCCTTCGTCAAGGTCATAAGAGCATGGGGCAAAAATCCACATCGGGAGTTTCTAAAGAACCTGAAACTTGCTAGGTATGCGCATACCTTCTGGAGTGTGATAACGTGAGCGGATTCCGTCACGTTATCATGCGATGAGAGATGGATCCCGATTCCCACTGATGAGTTGGTTTACTCCTCGGGTGATCCCGGCTAATTCTTCTTTTAGGTTTGGGGAAGAATTTGACGTTACAGTGGGAGGTTTCAGATTAGATAAAGGGATAACCATTCTGATCTAGGTTAGAGTGCATGCTGAGTGTTTCTTTTCTCTCTCTCTTTTGCAGCGACCATTGACCCGACCCTAGACTATGACTCAGTGACCAAGTTGACCGAACCTTCTTAACACTGGCTTTTGGATTGTCAGAGTTGCAAACCTCATTGCTACTCCTACTTTTACCCTTTTCTCCAGGACACCCCGTATTACTGCGAACATCCACTTCTATTGGACAAAACCATCGTATGGTTATATACGAACTCGAAGGAATTTATTCGAGGATGGTTTCTGGTTCTGGAGAAAACGAATAGGACTATTCAGTTGTCTTTTCCTTTTACCTTCTCTCAGGTTGCGAGTACTCCTTGGTTTAGGAGATAGTATACCTATTACGCAAATTGGATAGTCTTCTTCCAAACCTTAGGCTGGTGCCGAACGGTGGGGAATGAAGAAAACCAATTAGCCTAAACAGTGTACAGAAGGTATTAAGTAAAGACAAAGAAAGGGATTAGTAAGAGGGTAAAGTAAATTGCGACTGCTATTTACAACCAAACCAAATATTTCTTCGCCAATCCTAAATCACCTTTGTATTTCTCCAGGACACTCCGTATCACTACGAAGATCCCAAGTTTATTGGATAATCCATCGTATGGTTATATACGAACTCGAAAGGAACTTGTTCCAGTACGGGGATGGATCCTGGTTCAGGAGAAATAGGAATAAGGTTTATTCGGTTGTCTTTTATCTTCACCTTCTCTCGCATTGCGAGTGCTCATGGGATTAGCACAGTACACCCATTATGCTTATTGGATAGTCTTCTTTCAAATCATAGGCAGGTGCCGAACGGTAGGGAAGGAAGAAAACCATTTGGCCTAAAGGGGTGTACAGAAAGTAATGACTAAAGACATAAAAAGGGATTTGGAGAGGTGGCAAAGAATTATACGGTTACAGTTGTGAATCTGGATAATGGAAGAGGCATTACTAGGAATACCAGGATACCCCATCGAAACATTTCAATGTTTCAGTTTCACTGTGTACTGTTAAAAGAAAACTGATTTCCCAATTAGACACTTGCTCCAGGGTATGTATTTACCAGGTTTGATTCTCACATCTGTATGGTTTTACAGATGATGAGTGGGAGTAAGTTATTGGGAATTAGGTGATCATCCTCGTTATATCGGAATTCGTTGTAATTGGTGATATTTGAGGAAGTCACCTGGGTTGTTTGCCGGACGGCAAATATTTGGTTTTGAATATCCGTTGTTATGCACCAATTTCAAATTGATATATCTGTACGTCTATTTTTATAGAGTGCGATATACCTTTTTGAAATTATGTCTATGACATTTATCTATATCAGTGGATGGTTAGGTAAGGAGCATTGAACAGCGGTGTAATTCTTCTTAACCATAAGTACAGTTTTCAACCTACGACGCACAGTGGATGAGTCACTAGACTCAGGGGACTTATACAGAGTATTTTATATTATCCAGTGTCCATTAGGACAGAGGGGTTGATCCTCGTACTACATTCTGTTTACTTATGACTTCTCTAGTTCTTAGACAGGTGTTTCGTAGAAACACAAGGTCCAAGTTTTGAGAAGTTATAGGTTTAAGAATAAAGTAGAGAACCAGATGTTGCAGGTATCAGGATTCTTCAAGGAGATCGAAGATGTAGATACTTGTGTATGGTATTCAGTTGATAGTAATAATTAAGAGAACTAGCTTCTCTTTCAGGTTACTCATAATTGGAAGTACTCCTAAGTTGAGTAACGCTGATCTGCCTCCTTCCATTTAGTTGACATGCACTGGTGACAGCTGCATGATTTGAATCTGGTTCAATTAAATCAGTGCCTCTGTTTCTATGTTGAATATAGAACAGTTCATATCTTGACATTGTTAAGGTACGGGGAGTTGTCCAGCTTATGCTTAAAACCAGACTCTGGATGACTCAAGGCACTTTTCTGTAATGGCTGTTTGTGGGTTGACCCGGGCTATGACGAGGGTTGACTTTCTACCATCTGGAAGATCAATAGTGATATTGTTCTAGACTCGCCACAGTTTTAACAAAAAAGGATTTTTTCAAAAAACAGTAGTGGGAGTACGGTAGAACTGGAAGTGATTCCCAAACCGCAAACGATTACTAAAGATTTGATAAGAACCTAAAGATTCAATCTGGTTTGACATTCCATTAGCCACTCCGCAGATATGGTGGGTAACCTCAGGCACCCGAGAGGTACTTCGGTATGCTCAAGGACGGTGGCAGGGAGGTTCTTGTTTACCCAGACTTGCCATTGCTGTTGTTCCAGACTGTGAGACCCGGCAGGAGGATGAGTATAGCATCGTTATAAACTGACTTTAGAAGTGCACGTGTATATGACTCTGCCAGAGGGTTGTCGTAGACAGTGGGAGCAGCGGAAGCATTGGTGGACATCAGGCTTATGTCTATTTATAGACTAAAGAAGATATAGCGGAGATAGATCATCTATTTCTGATGTGACAGTCATAGGTTTGACTTCATCAGAATAGGGGATGGATCTGTTGAGAAAGTAGTAGGGTGTGATGTCCTGGTATTTGATGACATACACAGAGTAGGAAGTGATATTCCTATACTACGATCGGTTATACTTTGGTCGTCACACAGTGGTTTCTCCACAAAGGACTTGGATATTATATCAGACATTCTGGTCACTAGATCTATGGTTTTAGATCTAGATTTGGGTGGTTTCCCAATCTGGGTACTTAGACAACATTCTATGAGTATTTAGAATGGACGACTCCCGGCACGGTAGTATGCCTGCAGGTGATGGAGTCACCCTCTCTAAAGGTGTCTTACAGACTAAAGGGGAGAGGGATGTGCATGATTGGCAGATCACTTGCTTAGGCAATTGAGTCGATCATGATATGTCAAATACCACACCAGATGTTGTTCTTGCAGTAGGTGGAATAAGTTGATATTCATCCTGTTAGTTATATGTATGCCCTAGAGGCCATTACTATACATAGGATGTATATTGTAGTGGATGCTGGGACATATATAGGGAGGACTTTCTTGCTCGACATGATAGTACGCTATCTGGTTACTCTTTACCTTAACGTGTATACTGTTTGTCTCTCTGTTACATGTTGGTAAAGCCCTTAGGATGTGTACTTGACTACCTGGACTACGATGCGGATCATACTAGTAGGGACAAGGTAGTCCATAAGTACATCCTTCAAGGTCCCTAGTCGTGGGTATATCGATACGGGGCATCGATATACCAGAGTAGACTAGCGTATACCTTCTCGACCCATACAGATGGGCGATGGATGATCCCATATCCATTGGTGTTTGACATCAGAGATGATATACGGGTGCTCAGTGGAGACTGGGTACACTGGACGGACTCGCCGAGAACTCCCAGATGGTATTATACCTTACGTCAGATGGCAGTTCTCTGGTGACACTGGTACAGAGTAGTCTGTTGACCCGAGATCGTCATAGAGTCTTGTGTGGTTCCCACTGTGCTTTGATTTCCATCTTACCACGTCCAAGAGGGCGTGTAAAACGGTGGTTTTTGGGTACAGTCCCGAATCACATGGAGGCAATGAGCGATAGGAGGGGATTCGTCTCTCCCGGTATAGGGTGTTGATGTTGCGCTGTGTTCGATTGGCTATAACCGGAAATCCCTGGCCAGGGTTGCTGAGATTTACTGGTAAGTGTTACCAGTAGTTTCTCGAATTGTTATAGACCTCATATCGACACGACTTATCAAGCTATTGGGGTCTGACATTTACCACCCTTAGGCGAGATATGCGACATATCAGACGATCAGACCGGACTGTACGGTAAGTGTTACTGGTTGGATTCACAGGAGTGTGAGCGGGCTTGCTCGTCGATCTTCTGATCGCTCAATACCCGGGTGGCCGTTACGTTTAGCAGACCGCTTGCGGCTTGTGGGTGTTTGATATGATCATCATCTGCTGCCGGCGTATTGATGAGTCTTTAGAGTCCTACACAGAGGTTTCCTGGCTCAAGCGAAACGAAATAGGAGCGGATATGAGATATGTGCGGGACCGAGAATAATACGTGTATGTGATACCGTATTCTATTCTCGCGATGAATGTGTCGAATGGTTGTATGCGATATAACCTAGTTATCGAATCAAGGATTGATTCGATAAATCGATACATTGGATATTAGTCGGTTATATGCGATATGACCGGATCGTTAAATCAAGTGTTGATTTAATGATTTAATGTATAATTATATATATGATATATTAATTTACATTAACTAGTATTGGTTCACTTTAAATGGATTTTCTCACTTGGATTGTGCACATTGTATATGTGATATACTTTTGTACACAAGTTTGTATCATGTTTGATGATACATGCTCACTATGGTTTGTGTAAAGATTAAACCATGGTTGTGTAATGGTTAGGGTTTTCATTTTCTTATTCATTTATTTATTTATTTTATTTATTTTATTTTGGAAAAGAAAATGGGAAAGATGGTGGCTTTCTTTGTTTGTATTTGAAGCTTCATGAAGCTTTGACTAAGTCACCATTTTGTCTCATGCTTAACCTTAACCATTCCACTTAATCCTAGTCTATTCTCTACACATGACCATGGTTACATTATGATAAGTATTCATTTTATTTCCTTTTTGAAAAATACTCATCATAATATTCATCTTCTTCTTCTTCTTCTTCACTTGAAGAAAGCTTGCTTCATCAATGGTGAATTAATGAAATGAGTGAGAAATCCAATTCTAAAGTGAACCCACTTCCTATTTCTTCATCCTCTACCTCTTGCCAAGTAGTAGAGTGTGTTTTTCTTCACAAGTTTCATGACTTGGTGAAGTGGGAGCTTGATCTTGTGATGCTTCGACGTAGATCATCTTCGGCACGAAGCCGACGACCTTGCCCGCCCATTTCTCTGATGAAGCCGACGCTAGAGCCCGGGATTCCATTTGGACAGCGAGGAGACTTCATCGCGGAGCCATGGAGGTGGAGAACCGGATCTACAAAGGTTGTATTTCCGTTTACCATTTAGTTAAGTTGTTAACTAGTTTCTTTTTCGCCTAAACTTCTAGCCAACGATCCGTATTAGGGTTTCTCGGCACCGTAAAATTTAAAATTGGCATGGTTGATGCCTTGTGAGACCTCTTGAGAGTGCCTAGGAACCCTACAGTGGTATCAGAGCCTAGCTAGAGCCTTAGGCGAAGTCTAGACGGAGTATGAAATCCGAACGAATCGAAACCCTAATCCATAAAGTGCTCTCTGGACTTTTTCTAAAAACTGGGTTTTTTCCAGATTAAAAATTCTTAAAAAATTCAGTAGGGAATTCTAAGAATTACGATGCAAAATTTTTTTCATGATACCTCTAATGCGTGGCGGAACCGCTGCAGAAGCCTGCCTTCTACGGCGGTTCCGCGGCCTCTTGACTTGATTAGCCTTCAATCTTTGCACAGTAATTCATGCTTTCTGGTGCTGGATTTCCTGGGAATTTTTAATATTTATTCAAGAGTTGAATTTTCTGGGGTTGTTTTGGGGATTCGATGATTCGATCGGATTATCAGACTTTGTCTTTGTGGCTTTCCGGATAATTTTTGAATATGTTAAAAAGTTCGACAGGATATAAATACCCAATTTTTCCCCTGTCGGGAAATTTCCAAGTGTTGGATTTTTCCGTAGTTTAACGACGTTCTAAGTAGTGCAAGTAACGCGATGGTCCCTCTAGAAGACAACAAACCTTAACTCTATTATGTGACCGTTTCGAACTGCCCTTTGAACCTTCGGGTTTGGGGCAGTACGGCGTGCCACATGTGAGGCGTTGGCTTGACCCTTCTACGGCTGGACCGTTGGTACTGAGGCACGAACTGAATGTTTTTAGACTTATTTCATGTGTTGATCTGTATCGGGAAAACTTGGGTGTTTGACTGTTCGATCGAAAAGTTTAACATTTTCTATTTATCTGGAATGGGATACAATAATTGGAATTCACAAAAGTTATGAGATAACTGAATGAATGTTGTAAATCTAGCAATTTAGTCTCACTTGATCGGCTGCCACGGAATTTTGATGTGATCAAAAGTCCGTCGCAATCACGTAGCGTACGCGGATACTCGCCGGGTAAACTTAATAGACAGCCTCACTCCATAGCCCCGACCAAGTGACTGTAGGAAAACCCCGTCGCCGAAAGCATCCGTTCGGGTGCTCGCGGCAGCGGTGTTCCGCCTTGGTGCACTTCGTCGACGGTATCGGGGGTGTAGCCGCCTACTGAAGTTTGCGACGAGCATTCGATCAAATTGTTGGGAATCATGTTGAATTGCCCGACTAGATATTGAAAAGTGTTTTCGATTTTGAGACTAAAATGCGGGGTTTATAATTGTTAGGCATGCGATGTCTAAGGAATTCATTTGATTAGGCATGCGATGTCTATGGAGGTTGCGGATTCCAACTGTTGTAGTTTTACACTTTCTTTTCTGTGACCGTAAGTGTAATATGTGATATCACCGGTTTCATTGCTATATGTCAACGACAATTGGGATGCGCATATTTACTTACGTTGATGACATGTGATGTTATGTGTTGCTGGATATGTTATATTGGATCGTCGTGTTTGAATAGCCGGGGGTTTTTATGTGAGATGAGTGTTTTTCATTTTCATTCATGTAAAAACTTGTATGTAATATTCTTTTATTTGGGGCACTTCCAGGTTGCGGAAGTTGTCACCGTTTGTATATTATTTTCTTTTCCGCACTAGGATAGACCCAAGGAGGAGGGCATAAGTAACCAGGTTCTGGAGTCCAGTGGGAGACCAACTCGAGGAGTCGAGTCCGGGTCTCCTAACTCTAGAATTGGTAGGGTTGCTTGCCGCTCTCGTAGGGGTCTAGGGGTGTAGGTTTGGCTATTCATCACGACCGTGGAATCCGTGTTTTATACTGGCTCGTATTGAAAACACGGACGTCCTAGTATATCCAATGTTTCATATGTTTCTTCTGCTGCGATATCTGTGATGTGATCATGTGATGTTCTGTGATAGATACAGTATATAGTATATATGATATATTATATAGGCGTTACTTATGTTTTACACCCGCGCTAGCCCTGCCCCGCTCTGTCGTTAGTTACCTAACCTAACGGTGCACGAGGGGACATCGAGACGAATGCGGATGGCATAAGTGTACGTCGTATTTATCTATGATGTTTAGGTACTTAAATGATGGGACTTCATTAATGTGATTAATGAAAGTAAAAGAAACCTAAGATGTTGTAGAATCGAATTTCAAAATAAAACAGGTAGCTACAGTTCTTGCTTTGCACAGCGGTATATATGATATATCCTGCACCTTATTTGATAAGGAAAGGACCGAGATCCCTTCACCGGGAGTGACTCCTTTAGCAATAACTGGCAGATGCTACACACTCGGTTTGTCTTTTGATTGCTTTTTAAGAGTTTTTGCTTTGCACAGTGATATATATGATATATCCCGCACCTCATTCGACGAGGAAAGGACCGACGATCCCTTCACCGGGAGTGACTCCTTTAGCAAAACTAGAAAAGCCTCAAAAGCACTCCATTTCAAAATCATTTGATTCTGCAACGATATCAAGTTCATTACGCAATAGGTTTTCAGAAAAACCTGTCGTAGCCCTCCGTCATTTCAGATACGTACTAGTTAGTATTCGTGTTGCGGTTGTTTGGCCTCCGTCAAGGAGTAGTGTACGGTAGCTAACTAGTGCTTATCTGCTAGCATATGATGCGATTGGATTAGGGTATTCGTACGGCGTTGTTTGGCCTCCGTCAAGGGTCGTGCGGGTGGGTTTAATTCAATCAGGAAATGACGGGTTGAACTTGACTAGCGGACTATGGGTTGTTTGGCCTCCGTCAAGGTCATAGGACGCTAGGGGCAAAATATTATCGGGAATTTCAAGTGTTGAAATTTGCAATGAGATTGCATACCTTCTATGAGATAGTTGGATCCCGATACCCGCTGCGAGTAAGAGTTACTCCTGGGAGAGTTTTATACATTACAATTAGCCGATCAAGTAGGTGTCTAGAAAGGTGTCAACGGGGTTACGCCTCTGGGAAAACGAGGTTTACATTAATTAGGTTCGTGCGAAAGCACGGGGGACCTCCCTCAAAGTACCGACACTGGCCTGGCTGAAAGATTGGCGAACTTGTAGTGTGTAATTAATCCCGGCTAGTCTTTCCTTTTAGGGTTTGAAGGAAGATTTGATAAAAAGCAGTGGGAGCCATCCTGATTAGATAAAATAATAACCAATCTATTCTTGCAAGAGCGCACGCTGAGTGTTTTCTTTTCTCTCTCTCCTGGTAGCGACCATGTCACGCCTTAATCAAGATAATAAAACGGATTATTGACCGAACCTGCTTGTTATACTGAGCTGGGGAACGTTGGTCCCGCTCCAACTTATAATTGTTATAAGACAGAGCAGGAAATTGGGGAATACCCGAATTCCCATGCCGCCCAAACGAAGAAAGTGCATATGATACATCTCCTTCGGGTGTGTTCATTACAGAGAACTGTTTCTCAGTATCCTTTACGTCCTGGGTATGTGATACCAGATCAGGATCCCAGATATGTAATCTGTTACATAGGGCTACAGAAAGGTAGAGAACTGAGAACGGGTGATAAGTTTCATGAGGCAGAAAACGGGGCAAGAGTTGCAGCCAAGTCTGTTGGTCACTGTCACCCTGTATTACTAATACATTGATTCTGAACGAATGTTATTAGATACCGAACCTGATATACAAAATCATATCTATCTCTTTATTAGTCAAGAAATGATAAAATTTTGTATTGCTGGATAATGTTTTGAACATTTCCTATATCAAAAGTTGATCGGTTCAGGCACGTTATCTAAAAGCATTGATGTTCTAAATCAAACTACAGTTCTTAGTATACTGAACACACACAAGAGGATGAGTTCAGAAATGAATGAATCCTTCTTGAGGCATTGTAGACTAGGTCATATCAATGTGACCCGACTAGCTGAAGTTACATAAAGATGCATATTTAAATGAGTTTGAATTTACATCTTATGAAACTTGCGAGTCATGTCACAAAGATAAAATGACCTCAGCTCTGTTTATTGGAAACAGAGAAAGAGTTAGTAAACTCTTGGGATGATACATGTTGATGTATGTAAGGTCCCCTGTCTACACATGCCAGGACTGGTTCTTTGTACTTCGTTACATTCTCTGATGATCTTTCGAGATTCAGACCTATGTTCCTGTTGAAACACAAGTCCGAACCTTTTGAGATATTCACAGAATATAAGTTAGAAGTAGAGAACCAAAATAAGGGTATAAGTATTATGTCCTTTGATGAGATCAAGGAGGAGAATACTTGAGCACGGAATTTCTGGACTATTCTAAAGGAGAATGAGATTCTCTCTCAGCATTACTCCTCCGTATACACCATAGCACGATGGTGTATCGGGGCGGAGCAATAACACCCTATATGATAAGGTGTGCTCTATGATGAGTACTACTGAGTTACCTATTTCCTTTTGGGGAGTTATGCACTTAAGAAGCTGCATACCTATTGAATAGGGTTCAAATCAAATCAGTTGCCTACCACTTCATATTTGATATGATAAGGGAAGAGCCCATATCTTAAGTTGGTTAAGATTTGGGGTTGTCCGGGCTATGTCTAAAAGCATAATCCGGACAAGCTCGAGGCAAGGTAAGTTATGTAGAACTGGAAGTGTTTCAGCTATACAAACTACAGCAAATGATTTGGTAGAACCGAAGGATTCAATAGTAACCAACGAACCTCAGCCACTCCGCCGATCTGGTAGGGTTTCTCATCCGCCTGAGAGATACTTCGGTTTCTCGATGACAGTGGGAGCGAGGATTGCATCATAAGATGATGACCCAACTAGTTTCGAGCTGGCCATCAGGAGTGGGACTCTGTAAGAATGGCTGGATGCTTAGTGAACTGAGATGGAATCCTCATACACCAGCAAAGTATGGACTTTGGTTGCTATATCTGAAGGGTTAAATCCCCATCAGGAGCAAGTATATCTTGAGAAGATTACTTGGTGTAGATGGAAAAGTTGAGACTTTCAAAGCTAGACTTGTTAAAGCTTTTCGTCATCGACCAGGCGTGGATAATGATGAAACCTTTTCAAGTAGCTATGCTTAAGTCCATCCAGATCCTACTTGCCACGGCTACATACCATGACTACGATATCTGGTGGTTGGGTGCCATGACTGCTTTTCTAAAATGATGTTTTAGAAGAGAGCGTCTATAAGTACACAGCCAGAGGGCTTCGTAGACAGTGAGAGCAGCGGAAACGTGTGCAAGATGCTTTATAGGATAAAGCAGACATCGCGGAGTTGGAACATCTGTTTTGATGGATTAGTCAAAGAAGTTGACATCATCAAAATGGTAGATGAACCTTGTATAAACAAAAAGGTAGTAGGGAGTATGGTGACGATCCTCGTAGAGTACGTGGATGACATACTCTTGATAGGGAAGGAGTTTCCTATGCTACGCTCGATCAATCTCCGCTTATCACAATGATTCTCCACATAGGATCAAGATGATACCTCCTAAATCCTGAGTTTTCATCTATTAGATAGATGTTATTTGGGTGTTAGAATACTCACTAGCTGTAGTGAGATGGTATCAGTTGATCCTGGGGAGAATCACTGGAAGGGTTCCAGGGTGATAAAGACGACTGAATGTCAGTCACATGCATTGTCTTTACCCTCAGTAAAGGGACGGTATGTTGGAAGAGTTCCAAGCTAGATACCGTGGCATACTAGACGATAAAGGCAGGATACATCGCTACTTAAGATGCTACCAAAGAGGCTGTTTGGGTGTATATTGGTTCATGAGATGAACTATGTTCCTCCCATTGTGTGACAATGGAGTTGTGGCTTATGCCAAGGAACACCCATCCCATCAGTGATCCAGACAAACTCTAAGGCAGTGTCACCTAATCATGGAGATGGTTGATCTCCAGAGTGATCGAGGTTAGGAGAGTAGAGTCAGAGAACAACACGGCGGATCCACTCACGAAGGCCTATTCCCAGAGAGAGACTTTTATGGGATGGTTGAGTATGAGATACTACAACCACTGCTACAGATGGCCCTAGTGCAAGTGGGAGATTGTTAGTTATATGTATGCCCTAGAGGCCATTACTATACATAGGATGTATATTGTAGTGGATGCTGGGACATATATAGGGAGGACTTTCTTGCTCGACATGATAGTACGCTATCTGGTTACTCTTTACCTTAACGTGTATACTGTTTGTCTCTCTGTTACATGTTGGTAAAGCCCTTAGAATGTGTACTTGACTACCTGGACTATGATGCGGATCATACTAGTGGGGACAAGGTAGTCCATAAGTACATCCTTCAAGGTCCCTAGTCGTGGGTATATCGATACGGGGCATCGATATACCAGAGTAGACTAGCGTATACCTTCTCGACCCATACAGATGGGCGATGGATGATCCCATATCCATTGGTGTTTGACATCAGAGATGATATACGGGTGCTCAGTGGAGACTGGGTACACTGGACGGACTCACCGAGAACTCCCAGTTGGTATTATACCTTACGTCAGATGCCAGTTCTCTGGTGACACTAGTACATAGTAGTCTGTTGACCCGAGATCGTCATAGAGTCTTGTGTGGTTCCCACTGTGCTTTGATTTCCATCTTACCACGTCCAAGAGGGCGTGCAAAACGGTGGTTTTTGGGTACAGTCCCGAATCACATGGAGGCAATGAGCGATAGGAGGGGATTCGTCTCTCCCGGTATAAGGAGTTGATGTTGCGCTGTGTTCGATTGGCTATAACCGGAAATCCCTGGCCAGGGTTGCTGAGATTTACTGGTAAGTGTTACCAGTAGTTTCTCGAATTGTTATAGACCTCATATCGACACGACTTATCAAGCTATTGGGGTCTGACGTTTACCACCCCAAGGCGAGATATGCGACATATCAGACGATCAGACCGGACTGTACGGTAAGTGTTACTGGTTGGATTCACAGGAGTGTGAGCGGGCTTGCTCGTCGATCTTCTGATCGCTCAATACCCGGGTGGCCGTTACGTTTAGCAAACCGCTTGCGGCTTGTGGGTGTTTGATATGATCATCATCTGCTGCCGGCGTATTGACGAGTCTTTAGAGTCCTACACAGAGGTTTCCTGGCTCAAGTGAAACGAAATAGGAGCGGATATGAGATATGTGCGGGACCGAGAATAATACGTGTATGTGATACCGTATTCTATTCTCGCGATGAATGTGTCGAATGGTTGTATGCGATATAACCTAGTTATCGAATCAAGGATTGATTCGATAAATCGATACATTGGATATTAATCGGTTATATGCGATATGACCGGATCGTTAAATCAAGTGTTGATTTAATGATTTAATGTATAATTATATATATGATATATTAATTTACATTAACTAGTATTGGTTCACTTTAAATGGATTTTCTCACTTGGATTGTGCACATTGTATATGTGATATACTTTTGTACACAAGTTTGTATCATGTTTGATGATACATGCTCACTATGGTTTGTGTAAAGATTAAACCATGGTTGTGTAATGGTTAGGGTTTTCATTTTCTTATTCATTTATTTATTTATTTCATTTATTTTATTTTGGAAAAGAAAATGGGAAAGATGGTGGCTTTCTTTGTTTGTATTTGAAGCTTCATGAAGCTTTGACTAAGTCACCATTTTGTCTCATGCTTAACCTTAACCATTCCACTTAACCCTAGTCTATTCTCTACACATGACCATGGTTACATTATGATAAGTATTCATTTTATTTCCTTTTTGAAAAATACTCATCATAATATTCATCTTCTTCTTCTTCTTCTTCACTTGAAGGAAGCTTGCTTCATCAATGGTGAATTAATGAAATGAGTGAGAAATCCAATTCTAAAGTGATCCCACTTCCTATTTCTTCATCCTCTACCTCTTGCCAAGTAGTAGAGTGTGTTTTTCTTCACAAGTTTCATGACTTGGTGAAGTGGGAGCTTGATCTTGTGATGCTTCGACGTAGATCATCTTCGGCACGAAGCCGACGACCTTGCCCGCCCATTTCTCTGATGAAGCCGACGCTAGAGCCCGGGATTCCATTTGGACAGCGAGGAGACTTCATCGCGGAGCCATGGAGGTGGAGAACCGGATCTACAAAGGTTGTATTTCCGTTTACCATTTAGTTAAGTTGTTAACTAGTTTCTTTTTCGCCTAAACTTCTAGCCAACGATCCGTATTAGGGTTTCTCGACACTGTAAAATTTAAAATTGGCATGGTTGATGCCTTGTGAGACCTCTTGAGAGTGCCTAGGAACCCTACAGATCCAATCCTGGAGAAACAATCGGAAGCAGCTTTAGAACATAAGTTAATGTTCTAGGGATTTGATAACGGCAGCCTCCTTTAGGAGACAGTTATCATTCCAGGCTTCCAAGGTGACCTGGATGGCAGAGTGGCTGTCAGAGTTATAGTTTTTCCTCTGACGAGGGGTAGTAGTTTGGACAGATGGTCCAGGCGGATACTGAGGGAGGCATGGCGCAGGATACTGATTAAGTTCAGTTGACGATACAGTCTAAGAAGTTTGGATTTGGAGTTCATTTATGAGCTAGGTCCCATCAGACATCCAGAAACATTCTAAGACAGGTATTGCTCATTTCGGGAGATGGCTTTCTCCGCGAACTTGAGATAAAGAGAGACATAGAAAGAAGCACCATAGCGGATCCACTCGCTGAGGCTATTCCTCGAACGCAATAGTTTTGCAAACGAGCTTTGTGAGACTGACTAGTAGAGGAGTTGGGTGTTCGGTATCACACGGGCTGTGAGTATGCGACATCTCAATAATTAGCCTTGAGTGCAAGTGGGAGATTGTTGGATATAGTGCCCTCAGAGTCAATTATTGGATCACAGGCACGTGATTGCAATAATTGAGGGAGGACCTATGCCGGTAGGACAGTCTTACTCGAGATGATAGTATGCTATCTGGTTTATCTTTATCATCGTGTACTACTTTAGGTGACCTTACGAGTCGCTATTACACGTTGATAGAGCCCCTAGGATTCTTGCTTGACTACCAGCAGTATGAGGGCGATCATATACGTGAGAGCTGGAGTCTATAAGCACATCCTTAAATGTCCCTAGTCGTGGGAGTTTCGAGACAGGGCATCGATTCTCCAGAGTAGACTAGTGTATACAGTCGAGACCCCGACGAGGGGCGGTGGCCGGTCTCACAAGCCACTGGTGTCAGTTGGTTCACCTAAGATGTATACAGGTGCTCATTGGGTTATGAGTACACCGGACAGGACTCGCCGGGAACCTGCTAGTTGGGATTATACCAGACGTCAGATAGCAGTTCCCTGGTGACATGTGTACAGGTTAGTTCAACGACCTGAGATCGTCATTTGTCTCGTGTGAGTTCCCACTGTGCTTTGATTACTACCCTACCATGCTCAAAGGAGACGTGAAAACAGGTTTTAGTTGGGTACAGTCCCGAGCCACATGGAGGCAGTGAGCGGATCTGCAGGGGTTTGTCTCTCCCGGTATTGGGGGTGAGGTCGCGCTGTGTCTAGGAGAGCCAGAACATGGAAAGACCTTGGCCAAGGCAGGAGATTTGCTGGTAGTTATTCCAGTAGTATCTCAGGGTATTCTTGGCTATACTCCGACACGAATTGTACCGCTATTGGGGGTCTGACTTTTACCAACCCCCTAGGCCCGCCATGCGATGCTCATAGACGAACGGACTGGACTGTACGGATATTGTCACTGACAGGCTCAGTAGGGTGTCAGGATGAGTTCTCTCATCGACGTCCCTTTTGGTCAATAGCTGGTAGCCCATCACGTATGGCTAATACCTCTGACGTGCTAGTGGTTAAATCCACAGCCATAGTATTGACGAGTCTTTAGAGTCCACCACACAGACAGTTACTCAAGTTTCGGGCGAAACGTTGTAGAGGCCGTATGGAGATATGGCAGGGTTCGATCAGATACGTGCGGTATTGCACGGATCGTGGTCGGACGGTTTTTACTAGCCGGCTTTGGTTTAAGCCGGATCCTAGTATTTGACAGTGTAGTTTTGTCTCTTTGCATTTGTGTTCAGTGGGAATACAAATGCGGGCATGTATATGCAGTAGCGGGGTTTTCCTGTAATTTATTACGGGATCAGTTTTCTGAGGTTGCCAGTTTGCATTCCGTTCCGGCCGGTTTTCCTTTGTTCCTTCGCGACCGGACTTTTAGTTGGAGGGGGTTATTTACAAGTTTGCAAATAACTTATTGTGGAGGGTTTTCTTGCATTTGTAGCTTCATTATGATATTCATATCATCATGAGATTAGAAAGGATATGATATTGATTTGATAATGTTATCATTGCCTTTTTGGATGTGGTCACCTTTCTGCTTTTCCTACACTTACCTCCCTTCATGCTTGAGTTTTTTCTCTCCACCATTTTGATATGAAAGGGGCCGGCCACACATTGAGAGAAAAAGAGAGGTTTCATTTTGTATGAGGGAAATTTGATTATCTTATTTGGCTTGCTCACAAAATCCTTCTCACCTCTCCAAAGTTCATATTGATTCCTCCATCAATGGCAACTATATAAACTCCAAGAGACAAAGTTTCTACACTATTCTACAGCAAACCTTAGAGGCGTCGGCTAGCCAACTTCGTGCCCGAGTTGCCTCGGTCCAGAGGTGGGAGCCCGTAAAAGACTTTGGCGATGTGGTGCCCGTTTCGACGAGGAGGTGACAGACGAAGTATCCGGGGGAGATCGGAGTAGAGACGAAGACCGAAGGACACGGATCGCTTGGTATATCTCTTCACCCATCTTTATGTTTGCTAGTAGCTAGGTTAATGGCCCGATCCGGGTTAAAAGTGCACGGTGGTGCCGATTTGCTAGTTTGCAAAGTTTTTCGTTTCCGCATTTCTGGCGTCGGATCGATGGCCGGGGCGCCGCCGTGCACTTACAGGCAATTCTTTCCACACCTCACTCTCTCTCCTCTAACCCTCATACTTGGCCGAGCCCCCCTCCCACAACAGCAGCCCCCCCATTTCTCCACCTCATTTTCTCATCAAAAATCTCACAAAAATCCATACAAAATCACACAAACTCCATATCCAACCTTTATTTTTCCTTGGCTACTCTAGTATGGATCTTGATGAAAAGAAAAAGAGAGAAATTTGGGAGGCTTAGATTTACATGTTAGATCTCAAAAATTTGTGGAGGTATAATCTTAAACCATTGGTTAATTGTTGGTTAATTTCTTAAAGAAAGCTTATTTAGGTATTAATATAGTGTTGATTTCAAGTTTTGGAAATTCAAGTGAGGGTTTTGAATTGAAGCTAGGGTTTGATCACTTGATGTTAGTTGTGATGTTTAGTTTAACGTCTTGAGTTTTATAACCTAGTCTAGTTGCTAATTTGTTCATTGTTACATTGAATTTGTCCTAATTATATAATCTTGAAAACTAGATTCTTAGGATTAATTTAAATAAGTGAGATTAAAATCTAATGAGTATTTGTATGACTTAATTAAGATATTTAGTGAGCATTGTGGCCACTAAAATTGTTAAAACATCAAGTTTGTACTAAAACAGTTAAGTGATGCTTACTAGGTTTTTGGGTTAAATCGATTTTAAATGAAGTTGAGGTTTTGGTGAATTATAACCTATTTCATATAATATTTGATGTGTCATGGACGCACGATTGGTGCGATTGGGTTTTTGGTTTGGTAGTTGCCATGTTTTGCGACCCTAGTTGTGGTCTGTAACGTTACCGCGAGCGCGTTTTGTGCACCAAGTACGTGCGCGTCTGGTTAGAGCGTGTGGTTGACTTGTATTGGTTGTGTCCGCGGCTAATTATATATTTATTCTATTTTTACTTGTGTACGTTTCTAGGATCGGATGCAGAGGTGTCGGATGTGGCACGGAGATGGCAGAGCTGGAATTGGATCAGATTAGCCGAGGCGTCCAGGTGAGTAGATATATATCTACGGGGAAGTCGGGTGGATAGCGTATAGCACCCCTATAATTTCGTAGGGTATGATGTGTTTATTATATGTATACATATGTGTTATTATAAGATATGAATACTTAGCAAGAAAGGTTTTAGGAGACCATGAGTTGGATTTAATGTACTTGGAAGAAAGTGTTTTTAGTTAGATCCTTAGTCGCGAACCCTAGAGTAAAGGTTGACACACACACACACCTGCACACACACGTGATATGTATTGAGTATATATGTTTATATGTTTATATGTATATATATATATATACGTAGATGCGTTGGTGTATATATATATATATATACACACATATACGTATACACGGATGATGAGCCCAGTATGTGATATTTAAAGGTGAGCCGATATGATCGGGCATGATGCCGTGAGATCATGATATGTGATGGGGTCGTGATATGATACGACATGATATTATAGCAGATCGTTGGGCGATGTGTTTTCACACACGCGAGGATATATGTTTGATGATATTGGGTTGTACTAGATTCTAGAACGGTACCCATAATTCATGATTTTTACGTTATTGATACCATTTGAATGTTGAGGTATATATGATATTTGACCCGAATCCTGATTTTGGGATGTCGTATAATGGATTTTACCGTACGAGATATAGATATGATGATTGATCCGCACTCTTAACTCGAGGATGTCGTACTATGTATTTTTACTGTACGTGACACTATTGAGGCGGGATCGCCGACTACTAAATATATCGAATCAGACTTTAGGCGGATTTTTTTACTCTTTAGACTGGGCTCGAGTCATACTTATTTTCAAAACTAACGAATCATGAGTATTTTTAAAGACAAGCCGAGGGATAGTTCGGATTTTTCAAAATACGTATTTTTTCTCAAGGACCCCGTAGCTCCTATTTCTCTAAAAACCACGATTCGTGCTATTTCAAACACCAAAAGCTGTATGACTCGTATATGGATAGGTATATTCTTTAATGTTGCGGTTACTACATCATTTTCCATATATCAATGCTGTTCTCATCGCATCGCACGCTTATAAATGCGTTTTCTTTAGTTATTATGAAACCCTATTGTCAAGACACCAGCACCATTACCAATGATGTGTATGCTCCACGTACACTAGCTTGCCGGCTCACACACATCATCATCTGTAATTTCCATGTCACGTACACATTAGAAAACATTACTTCATTTGTATAAATTGCTAGCTGGTAGTTTCAACATAGTAGTAGTACGCTTGCCTTCATATGCTAGTTTTGATATTGCATTTCTTACTCAGATACTCATACATGTAGGGTTCCTAGGCACTCTCAAGAGGTCTCACAAGGCATCAACCATGCCAATTTTAAATTTTATGAGTGCCGAGAAACCCTAATACGGATCGTCGACTAGAATTTTAGGCGAAACAATAAACTAGTTAACATCTTAACTAAAAGAAGAAAGCTACAACCTTTGTAGATCCGGTTATCCACTTCCTTAGCTCCATGTAGTCGTTCCCTCGCTGTCCATCTCGAATCCCGAACTCTCTCATCGGCTTCATCGGAGAAATGAGCGGACTAGTCGTCGGCTTCGATGCCGAAGATGATCTACGTCGAGGCTACACTGGATCAAGCTCCGACTTCACCAAGTTGTGAAACTTGTGAAGAAAACACCCAAAACCACTTGGCAACAGGTAGAGGATGAAGAAATAGGATGTGGGTTCACTTTAGAATTGGATTTCTCACTTTAGAACTCAAGATGCCATTGATGGAGTCTAGTTTTCCTTCTTGAAGAAGAAGGAGAAGATGAAGATAGAATATGATCAAAAGTATTTTCATAATAGAAAAAGAAATCAATACTTATCATATCCTAACTAAGGTCAAGTGTAGAGAATAGACCATGGTAAGTGGGAATGGTTAGGGTTAAGCATGAAGACAAAATGGTCTCTTTAGTCAAAGTTTCATGAAGCTTCAACAAGCTTCATGATAAAAAGAAACCATTTTTTTTTCTTTTATCTATTTAAATAAATAAAGAATGAATAAATAAATGAGTGAATAAATCAAAACCCTAACCATTATCATAACCATGGTACAATTCTTTACACAAAGCCAATATTCATGCGTCATCAAACATGATACAATCAAGTGCACAAAAGTATATCACATATACAACTTGTGAACTTCAAGTGAGAAAATCCATTTAAAGTGAAAAAATACTAGTTAATGCAAAGTAATATATCAAATATATAATTATACATTAAATCATTAAATCAACATTTGATTCAATGATCCGGTCATGTCGCACATAACCGACTAGTATCCAATGTATCGATTTATCGAATCAATGATTCGATAACTAGGTCATATCGCATACAACCAATCGAAACATTCATCGCGAGAATGAAATGCGGTATCACATACACGCATTATTCTCGGTCCCGCACATATCTCATATGCGCTCCTATTTCGTTTCGCTTGAGCCAGGAAACCTCTGTGTAGGACTCTAAAGACTCGTCAATACGCCGGTAGCAGATGATGATCATATCAAGCACCCACAAGCCGCAAGCGGTCTGCTAAACGTAACGGCCACCCGGGTATTAAGCGATCAGAAGATCGACGAGCTAGCCCGCTCACACTCCTGTGAATCCAACCAGTAACACTTACCGTACAGTCCGGTCTGTTCGTCTGATATGTCGCACATCAAGTCTAGGGGTGGTAAACGTCAGACCCCAATAACCGATAAGTCGTGCCGATGTGAGGCTCATAACGGGTCGAGAAACTACTGGTAACACTTACCAGCAAATCTCTGATCAGCCCTGGCCAGGGACTTCCCTGTTACGGCCAATCGAGCACTGCGCAACATCAACCCCCAATACCGGGAGAGACGAAACCCCTCCTATCGCTCATTGCCTCCATGTGACTCGGGACTGTACCCAAAGACCACCGTTTTGCACGCCCTCATGGACGTGGTAAGGTGGAGATCAAAGCACAGTGGGAATCACATAAGACTCTATGACGATCTCGGGTCTACAGACTAATCTGCATAAGTGTCACCTGAGAACTGCCATCTGACGTGAGGTATAATACATTCTGGGAGTTCTCGACGAGTCCGTCCAGTGTACCCAGTCTCCACTGAGCACCCGTACACCATCTCTGATGTCAAACACCAATGGATATGGGATCATCCATCGCCCATCTTATGGGTCGAGAAGCGCATACGCTAGTCTACACTGGTATATCGATCCCCCGTCTCGATACACCCACGACAAAGGACCTTGAAGGATGTACCTATGGACTACCATGTCCCCACTAGTATGATCTGCATCATAGTCCAGGCAGTCAAGTACAGATCCTAAGGGCTTTATCAACATGTAACTATAAGACAGTTTAAAGAGACTAGTGTACATGTTATGATAAAGAGCAACCAGATAGCATACTATCATATCGAGCAAGAAAGTCATCTCTATATATGTCCAAGCATCCAATATAATATGCATCATCTGTACAATACTGGCCTCTAGGGCATACATACAACTAACAATCTCCCACTTGCACTAGGGCCAGCTGCTGTAGTATCGCATACCGAGCATCCCGAAGAGTCTCTCAAACTGTATCTGGGGAATGGCCTTCGTGAGTGGATCCGCCGTGTTGTTCTTCGTGTCAACCCTCCTGACCTCGATCTCCCGGCGATCAACTATCTCCCGGATCAGGTGATACCGCCTCAGAATATGCCTGGATCGCTGATGGGACCTGGGTTCCTTGGCCAAAGCCACCGCTCCATTGTTATCACAATACAAAGGTATTGGATGCTCAATGGATGGAACCACACCAAGTTCAGTAATGAACTTCTTGATCCAGACAGCCTCTTTAGCAGCATCGTTGGCAGCGATGTATTCATCCTCCATCGTCGAGTCTGCCACGGTTTCCTGCTTGGAACTCTTCCAGCTAACCGCCCCTCCGTAAAGGTTAAAGACAAATCCCGACTGCGACTTAGAGTCATCCTTATCACTCTGGAAGCTCGAATCGGTAAAGGACTCTACTTGGAGTTCTCCGTTACCATACACCAAGAGCATCTCTTTAGTCCTTCGTAAGTACTTGAGAATGCTCTTCACAGCTGTCCAGTGACTCTCTCCAGGATCAGCTTGATACCTGCTCACTACACTTAGTGAGTATGCTACATCGGGTCTGGTACATAGCATCGCGTATATGATAGAGCCTACAGCCGAAGCATAGAGTATCCCTTGCATGCGAGCTCTCTCCAAATCTGTCTTGGGAGACATCTCTTTGGAAAGAGTGACTCCAGAGATCGTGGGCAAGTTCCCACGCTTGGATTCTTCCATACTAAACCTCTTTAGTATGGTGTCAATGTACCTGGATTGGGACAATCCCAATATCCGTTTGGATCTATCTCTATAGATCCTAATTCCCAATATGCAGGAGGCATCACCAAGATCTTTCATCGAGAATCTTTGTGATAAGAAGAGCATGACCGATTGCAGCATAGGAATATCATTTCCTATCAAGAGTATGTCGTCCACGTACAATACGAGGAAGACAACCTTACTCTCTGCTACCTTCTTGTAGATACAAGGTTCATCTGGATTTTTGACGAAATCAAACTCTTTGATAACGACGTCAAAGCAGATGTTCCAACTCCGCGATGCTTGCTTTAGTCCATAAATGGATTTAAGCAGCTTGCACACCTTCCCGCTGCTCCCACTGTCTACGAAGCCCTCTGGCTGAGTCATGTACACGCACTCTTCTAAATCACCATTTAGAAAGGAGGTCTTAACATCCATTTGCCAGATTTCGTAATCATGATATGCAGCGATGGCAAGCATGATCTGGATGGATTTAAGCATAGCCACTGGAGAAAAGGTTTCGTCATAGTCCACACCTGGTCTTTGACGAAAACCCTTTGCAACAAGTCTAGCTTTGAAAGTCTCCACTTTCCTATCTACACCAAGTTTCTTCTTGAAGATCCACTTGCTCCCAATGGGTTTTACCCCTTCAGGAGCAGCATCCAAAGTCCATACTTTGTTGGTGTACATGGATTCCATCTCGGACCGCATTGCATCCAGCCATTTCACTGAGTCCCTACTCGTGATGGCCTGCTTGAAGCTAGTTGGGTCATCATCCTCCATGATGCAATCCTCGCTTCCACCGTCAATGAGAAAACCGTAGTATCTCTCAGGTGGACGAGATACCCTACTAGATCGGCGGAGTGGCTGGGGTTCGTCGAGTTCTACTGAATCCTCTGGTTCTACCAAGTCTTCTGTTACAGTTTTTGTTGCTAGAACCTCTTCCAGTTCAACCTCAATGCTACTTGTCTGTTTCATAAGAAAACTCTTTTCTAAGAAAGTGGCATGTCGAGAAACAAACACTTTTTGTTCCTCAGAGTGGTAGAAGATATACCCACGCGAATGTTTGGGATATCCAACAAACTTACATAGAACAGACCTTATCTCGAGCTTGTCCGGATTTTGTGTTTTAACATAGGCCGGACAACCCCATGTCTGAATAAAATTAAGACATGGTCTCTTGCCATTCCAAATCTCATATGGAGTGGTAGGCACTGATTTGGTTGGAACTCTATTCAATAGGTATGCAGCAGTCTCCAGTGCATATCCCCAGAAGGAAATAGGTAACTCAGCTGCACTCATCATAGAGTGCACCATATCTAATAGGGTGCGATTTCTCCGCTCCGATACACCGTTGTGCTGTGGTGTATAAGGAGGAGTAAGCTGAAAGAGAATCCCATTCTCTTTTAGATAATCTCTGAATTCGTTACTTAAGTATTCTCCTCCCCGATCAGATCGAAGGATCTTAATACTTTTGCCCGTTTTGTTCTCTACTTCTTGTTTATATTCTCTAAATTTCTCAAAAGCTTCTGATTTGTGTTTCATCAGGAACACATATCCGAATCTAGAGAGATCGTCAGTGAATGTAATGAAGTAGGAAGAACCGTTCCTGGCATGGGTAGACATGGGACCGCATACATCACTATGTACCAGTCCTAAGAGTTCAGTAACTCTTTCTCCGTGTCCACTAAACGGAGCTTTGGTCATTTTTCCTTTGAGACATGAATGGCAAGTATCATAAGATGATAATTCGAACGGATTCAAATAACCATCCTTGTGTAACTTAGCCAGTCGTGTCGCATTGATATGACCAAGTCTACAATGCCACAAGTAGGATTCGTTCATTTCTGAACTTTTCCTCTTGTGTGTGTTTTGTATATTGAGGACTGTATTTTGATTTAGAATGAATATGCCATTATGTAACGAGCCTGATGCAATCAACTTTTGATCTAGGAATATGTTCATAACATTATCCTGTACTACAAAATTATATCCTTCTTTACTCAATAAAGAAACTGATATAATGTTGCACATCATGTTCGGTATATAATAGCACTCATTCAGAATCATTGTATCACCACTTGGTAATACTAGGTGATATTTGCCAACTGCTTTGGCTGCAACATTTGCACCGTTCCCTACTTGAACGGAATGATCACCTTTACCCAGTTCTCTACCTTTCCGTAGCCCATGTAACTGCTTACATATGTGGGATCCTGATCCGGTATCTAATACCCAGGACGTAGGGTGAACTGAAAAACAGTTCTCAATAACTAACACACCCGAAGAAGATGCATCAACATGCATGTTCTTTTGGGCGGCTTGAGAATCTAGATATTCTCCTATTCCCTGTTCAGTCTTATAACTCTTATAAGAAAGAACGGGTCCAACGTTCCCCTGCACAGTATAACATGCGGGTTCGGTCAATACGTCCATATTATTATCTTTATTAGGGCATGACATGGTCGCTACCTGGAGAGAGAGAGAAGAAAACACTTTAGCGTATGCTCTTGCAAGATCAGATTGGTTATTATCTTATCTAATCAGGATGGCTCCCACTGGTTTTTATCAAATCTTCCTTCAAACCCTAAAAGGAAAGACTAGCCGGGATTAATTACGCACTACAAGTTCGCCAATCTTTCAGCCAGGCCAGTGTCGGTACTTTGAGGGAGGTCCCCCGTGCTTTCGCACGAACCTAATTAATGTAAACCTCGTTTTCCCAGAGGCGTAACCCCGTTGACACCTTTCTAGACACCTACTCGATCAGCTAATTGCAATGTGTAAAACTCTCCCAGGAGTAACTCTTACTCGCAGTGGGTATCGGGATCCAACTATCTCATAGAAGGTATGCAATCTCATTGCAAATTTCAACACTTGAAATTCCCGATAATACTTTTGCCCCTAGCGTCCTGTGACCTTGACGGAGGCCAAACTACCCACAGGGCGCTAGTCAAGTTCAACCCGTCATTTCTTGATCGAATTAAACCCACCCGTACAACCCTTGACGGAGGCCAAACTACGCCGTACGAATACCCTAATCCAATCGCATCATATGCTGGCAGATAAGCACTAGTTAGCTACCATACACTACGCCTTGACGGAGGCCAAACTACCGCAGCATGAATACTAAGTAGTACTTATCTGAAATGACGGAGGGCTACGCAGGTTTTTCTGAAAACCATGAGCGTAATGAACTTGATATCGTTGTAGAATCAAAATGAAGTTTTGAAATGGAGTGATTTTGAGGCTTTTCTAGTTTTGCTAAAGGGGTCACTCCCGGTGAAGGGATCATCGGCCCTTTCCTCGTCGAATGAGGTGCGGGATATATCATATATATCACTGTGCAAAGCAGAAACTATAGAAGCAATCAAAAGTCAGACCGAGTATGTAGCATCTGCCAGTTATTGCTAAAGGAGTCACTCCCGGTGAAGGGATCTCGGTCCTTTCCTCATCGAATAAGGTGCAGAGTATATCATATATACCGCTATGCAAAGCAAGAACTGTAGCTACCTATTTTGTTTAAAATTTGATTCTACAACATCTTAGATTTCTTTTCTTTCATTAATCACATTAATGAAGTCCAATCATTTAAGTCACCTAAACATCACAAATAAATACGACGTACACTTATGCCATCCGCATTCGCTTGGATGTCCCCTCGTGCACCGTTAGGTTAGCTAACTAACGGCAGAGCAGGGCAGGGCTAGTGCGGGTGAAAAACATAAGTAACGTCTATATAATATATCATATATACTATATGCTGTATCTATCACAGAACATCACATTATCACATCACAGATATCGCAGCAGAAGAAACATATGAAACATTGGATATACTAGGACGTCCGTGTTTTCAATACGAGCCAGTATAAAACACGGATTCCACGGTCGTGATGAACAGCCAATCCCACACCCCTAGACCCCTACGAGAGCGGCAAGCAACCCAACCAATTCTAGGGTTAGGAGACCCGAACTCGACTCCTCGAGATGGTCTCCCACTGGACCCTAGAACCCGGTTACTTGTGCTCCCCTCCTTGGGTCTATCCTAATGCGGAAAAGTAAATAATATACAAAAGGTGACAACTTCCGCAACCTGGAAGTGCCCCAATAAAAGAATATTACATACAAGTTTTTACATGAATGAAAATGAAAAACACTCATCTCACATAAAAAAAACCCGGCTATTCAAACACGACAATCCAATATAACATATCCAGCAACACATAACATCACATGTCATCAACGTAAGTAAATATGCGCATCCCAATTGTCGTTGACATATAGCAACGAAACCGGCGATATCACATATTACACTTACGGTCACATAAAAGAAAGCCTAAAACTACAACAGTTGGAATCCGCAACCTCTTTAGACATCGCATGCCTAATCAAATGAAATACTTAGACATCACATGCCTAACAATTATAAACCCCGCATTTTAGTCCCATTATCAAAAACTCTTTTCAATATCAAATGAGACTAAACCGCTAGATTTCTAACATTCATTCAGTTATCTCATAACTGTTTGTGAATTCCAATTATTGTATCCCATTCCGGATAAATAGAAAATATTAAACTTTCCGATCGAACATTCGAACACCCAAGTTTTCCCGAAACCGTTCAACACATGAAATAAGTTCAAAGACATTCACTTCATGCCTCAGTACCAACGGTCCAGCCGTAGAAAGGTCAAGCCAACGCCTCACATGTGGCACGCCGTACTGCCCTAAACCCGAAGGTTCAAAGGGCAGTTCAAGACGGTCACATAATCGAGTTAAGGTTTGTTGTCTTCTAGAGGGACCATCGCGTTACTTGCACTACTCAGAACGTCTTTAAACCACAGAAAAATCCAACACTTGGAAATTTTCCGGCAGGGGAAAAGTTGGGTATTTATATCTGGTCGAACTTTTTAACATATTCTTAAATTATCCGGAAAAACACATAGACAAAGCTTGATAATCCGATCGAATCATCGATTTCCAATGCAACCCCAGAACACTCAACTCTTGAGTCTATTTAAAAATTCCCAGAAAACTCAGCATATTAAAATAGGAATTACTGTGCAAACAGGGAAGGATGACGTCATGATCAGGCCGCGGAACAGCGGCAGAAGGCAGGCTTCTGCCGCGGTTCCTCCGCACTTTCGACTCTTCATTTTGAAAATTTTGCACCATAATTCTTAGAATTCCCTGCTGAATTTTTTAAGCATTTTTAATCTGGGAAAAACCCAGTTTTTAGAAAAAGTCCAGAGAGCTCTTAGGTTTTTATGGTTTCGGTTCGATCGGCTTTCAAACGTCGTCTACACTTCGCCTAAGGCTCTAGCTAGGCTCTGATACCACTGTAGGGTTCCTAGGCACTCTCAAGAGGTCTCACAAGGCATCAACCATGCCAATTTTAAATTTTATGAGTGCCGAGAAACCCTAATACGGATCGTCGACTAGAATTTTAGGCGAAACAATAAACTAGTTAACATCTTAACTAAAAGAAGAAAGCTACAACCTTTGTAGATCCGGTTATCCACTTCCTTAGCTCCAAGTAGTCGTTCCCTCGCTGTCCATCTCGAATCCCGAACTCTCTCATCGGCTTCATCGGAGAAATGAGCGGACTAGTCGTCGGCTTCGATGCCGAAGATGATCTACGTCGAGGCTACACTGGATCAAGCTCCGACTTCACCAAGTTGTGAAACTTGTGAAGAAAACACCCAAAACCACTTGGCAACAGGTAGAGGATGAAGAAATAGGATGTGGGTTCACTTTAGAATTGGATTTCTCACTTTAGAACTCAAGATGCCATTGATGGAGTCTAGTTTTCTTTCTTGAAGAAGAAGGAGAAGATGAAGATAGAATATGATCAAAAGTATTTTCATAATAGAAAAGAAATCAATACTTATCATATCCTAACTAAGGTCAAGTGTAGAGAATAGACCATGGTAAGTGGGAATGGTTAGGGTTAAGCATGAAGACAAAATGGTCTCTTTAGTCAAAGCTTCATGAAGCTTCAACAAGCTTCATGATAAAAAGAAACCATTTTTTTTTCTTTTATCTATTTAAATAAATAAAGAATGAATAAATAAATGAGTGAATAAATCAAAACCCTAACCATTATCATAACCATGGTACAATTCTTTACACAAAGCCAATATTCATGCGTCATCAAACATGATACAATCAAGTGCACAAAAGTATATCACATATACAACTTGTGAACTTCAAGTGAGAAAATCCATTTAAAGTGAACAAATACTAGTTAATGCAAAGTAATATATCAAATATATAATTATACATTAAATCATTAAATCAACATTTGATTCAATGATCCGGTCATGTCGCACATAACCGACTAGTATCCAATGTATCGATTTATCGAATCAATGATTCGATAACTAGGTCATATCGCATACAACCAATCGAAACATTCATCGCGAGAATGAAATGCGGTATCACATACACGCATTATTCTCGGTCCCGCACATATCTCATATGCGCTCCTATTTCGTTTCGCTTGAGCCAGGAAACCTCTGTGTAGGACTCTAAAGACTCGTCAATACGCCGGTAGCAGATGATGATCATATCAAGCACCCACAAGCCGCAAGCGGTCTGCTAAACGTAACGGCCACCCGGGTATTAAGCGATCAGAAGATCGACGAGCTAGCCCGCTCACACTCCTGTGAATCCAACCAGTAACACTTACCGTACAGTCCGGTCTGTTCGTCTGATATGTCGCATATCAAGTCTAGGTGTAACGTTTTGAAAATCGTTTCGGTGAAATTTCGAAAAATTGGTAAAATAAGGGGGTTTTCTGTAAAAAGTCAAAATACAAATATCTTATTATAAAAATTAAATATACATATTCTAGCTATGTAATTGCTATTATTTGGTGTTTATTGAGCCGCTGGTGAAATTTCAAATTTTCTGAAAAAAATTATTTTATTATTATTTTAAGCCGCCACTAATACATTTAATTAGGGAAAATTACAAATTGGAATGAGTTGAAACAAATTTTTTGCATCATAAAACATTAAATAAAATTTTATCATGTAGTTTTTGGAATGAAATCGTTTGCCAAAACGGTTTAGAAATTATTGAAGAAAAAAGGCTTTTTTTAGCGTAAATGGATGTTTGGGGTATTGTATTTATCATTTTCCATCACCCCACATCCATACACACACTCACACACCCCGATTTCCCCTCCCCCTTGACTGAATTCAGCAGCCCCCCCTCTTTTGTCCCCAGTTGTTTTGCAAAAGAAAAGAAAAGAAAAGAAAAGAGAATGATAGAAGTAAAAGGTGGACTTTGACTTTTCTTCTCACTTTTTCCACCCCACTCTCTCTCCTCCCTCACCCACCCACAATTTCTGAATGAAATTGTGCAGGCCAACAGCAGCCCCCCCTTCCTTCTTCTCCTCTCTTTCCATCAAAAAAAATTTGTCAAAAAAATCAATTAAAACCTCACCGAAATCAAAATCCGACTCCTACCCATTTTCCCTCATCTCCTTTAGCATGGATCTTGGTGCAAGGATTTCAAAATGGAGGTCTAGAATTCAAGTTTGATCATGGTTTGTGAGGTATAACTTTTGACCAATTATTCATTTTTTTTTATTTAAATTCCTTAATGAAGCTAATTAGGTGTTAAATTGTGGGTTTAATTGAATGTTTGGAAATTCAATTGGGAATTTTGAATTGAAGCTAGGGTTTGAATTAAATTAGGTTCTTTATCATTAGCTTATGATTGTAATGAGGGGATTAACATGTAATTGAATGCAAAATCTAATTTGGTTACTAATTGCTAATTTGTTAGTTTAAAAATGGTGATAATTATGCTAAATTGCTAACTAGGTTTTAGAAATTAAATAAAAACGTGGGATTAAAATCTAGTTAGGATTTTTAGCACATCATTAAGGTTTCCATGAGTGGTTTAACCATTTAATATATGCAAAACCAAGTTTAATTGTAAAATTGTGAATTTTACAATAAAAAGTGTTAAAATTGATATTTTTGCAATCTAGGATTTTGGAAATTATGCAAATTTATGTGATTAAATTATGGAAATGGTTTTTATGACTTATTTAAGTTATTTAATAAGTATTATGGCCGCTAGAATTGTTTAAACATCGAGTTTTGCACTAAAATGGGTAATTTTGCTTGCTAGTTTTTCGGAAAAACAGCTTTTAAAGTGAATTTGGGGTTTTTTTGAGTTTTAACCTAGTTTATATTAAAATTAGTGTGCGTGAATGTGCAAATGAGTGTGATTGGATTTTTCTCGATGGTTTGACGTTTGTACATCGACATCGAGGGTTGGTTTGACTATTCTTGCATGCGTAGGCGATAGGTTTGGACCTATGCGTGATACGCGTGCCGATTTGATTTTCGTATGCCGTTTCGATTTCGAGTTTAGTTTTAATGCGATACGGTGCGTTATGATATGTAGGTACCCCATGTGGACTTCGAGACGACCAGCAAGCGTGTGGCGACGTCGGCACCGGCGAGCGAGGACCAGGTGAGTAGATTTATATCTACGGGGAGAAGTCGGGTGGATGGCGTATAGCACCCCCGCAGTTCATGGTGATGTATACGGACACGTATACACATATATATATATTGGTTATATATTGTTTGAGTTATTGATGATAAATATGGATATTTGGTGTTCTTGGATGATTGAGTGTCGCGAAACCCTAGAGTAGCGGTCGCACCACACTTGCACACACCCACCCATACTTGCATACTTTCTTCTTTCTTTTGTGCTTATTCGGGAATATATAGCTATGTGTTCACATAGGTATGGGACTGTGTGTTCACATACGGATTTGAGGATAGTACTTGGGTTTATGATGAGTCGATGAGATTTGATTTGAGGCCGTGAGATCGGTGATATAGCGGGGTTCGTATTTGAGATACGACATGACGTTGTAGCGGGTCCTTGACGTAGTTTTTACACACGTGCATGCATACTTAGGCGATATCAGTATTGTACTAGACGTAGATCAGTACCAGATCATAATATTGATAAAGAGGATACCAGGTGAATAGTATGATGAATGTGATTTTGACCCGTACCCAGAATTGGAGGATGCCGTACGACGGATTTACGTACGAGCTATATCTTGATGATTGATCCGCACTCTTGACTTGGGATGTCTGATTATAGATATGGTATCGGATATGATATTATTGAGGCGGGTTCACCGACTAATATATATACAGGTATGTATATGTATCGACTCAGACGTTAGGCGGTTTCCTTACCTGTAGTCCAGCTTGTTAGCTTAGCCCTTTAGCTTAGTTTAGTTGTTAGATTAGATTCGATTCTTACCTATTTCAAAGCTTACGAATCATGCGTATTTTAAAAGACAGGTCAAGGGATTCTACGGATATTTCAAAAAACGTATCTTTTCTTAAAAACACCGTAGCCCCTATTTTCAAAACCCCATGATTCGTGTTATTTCAAAAGGCACCATTTGTAGGACTTATATTAGATTAGTGCAGATTAGTTATAGTTGCGTCTATTATTCAGCTCCCGCTCATTTTTACTGTTCGCTCCGCATCGCATACTTATATTATAATTTCTTATTGCATTATTAATATCATGCTGTTAGGACACCAGCACCATTACCGATGACGCGTATGTACCACGTACACTTACTTGACGGCTCACACACATCTTCATCGGTAATTGACATGTCACGAACACTTTAGAAAATACTATTTCATTTGACATAGGTTGTTAGCTAATAGTTTAGACATGATATTAGTGTACTTGCCTTATATAGACATTGTAGTTATTGCCTACTACTTCATGCATGTTATTATTCACTGTTGTGTCGCATTCATGGATTCTCATGCCTATATTCACTGTTTACATGCTATTGATGACTTGGATTCGGATTTCATGAGATTTCTTGGATTTGGAGGAAAACCGCAAAAACATAAATAAACCTTTTCTCCCTTTTAAAATAAAAAGTGCGGTTTTCCCATGATGTATGAGTCGTCCACCATGAGTTTGCTGATGGATTTCGAGACCCGATTCGAGGAGTGGAGGAACCGTTTCGGGTACATGGTGGGCCCGGTATGGTACCCCGGGGCAAGAGGAATGTGGTGTTGACGTTGAGCCTGGCTGGGGAGCACTACCTACCGGTGATATTACCCGACACGTCGGATATCCGGAGGATACCGTCGTGGTCTTGAGATGGATGGTAGGGGCCGGTCTGGACTGACGGCGCCCTAGATATTGAGATTGAGACATTGATATTTCGAGACATTGAGATTTATGTTTTGTGTCGATGCTAGACACTGTTGATACTGATTTCATTTATGATACCTCAGTTTAAAAATACAAAGGAAATCTCACTAATTTATGAAAACAGTTCTTCATTTACATGTATTCTGTTTTCATGCATTCATACCTCATTCATATGATATATTGCTACCTGAGGCACTGACACGGGCACATGAGATTACACTCGGGTTAGATATTTACCCTAGCCTTGTTATAGGCTACGTGTTATTCCTATATTTGAGGACATATTATGATCATTGACCTAGGATTGCGTTATTTATGTGATTTCTGTGCGTAGATGTTTTTCTATTCACGAGTTGGCAACTCACCCCCGTTGTGCCCCAGTTTCTTGCAGGTTTGCCGTACAGGTTTCATTACGGCTTTGCTGGCACTATTTCCATTTCCGGGTGGCTTGCTGGTAGGTGGGTTATTTGTATCTTACCCATCATTATATCTTGTATATTATTATTCTGTTGTATCTAGAAGTTCCATCAACCAAACATGTATTTATTGAGATAGAGACCAGTGTTGTTTATTCTTTCGACCTTAGAGTCGCTCGTTATATATTTGGTGGTTTTGAGTTTCCTTTTGAGTTTTGATCCTCGCCGTTGGCGTTGTATATTATATTGCTTGTGTGGTTGTGACCGTCGATTGACGAAGAGCTAGCTCCCGCTTGGGGATGCCTTTTTCTTGATTTCGTATACTATTCATGTTGTATCCCGTTTGGGGGCCAGTATTTACAAAGGAGACTCTGCCGAAATTTTCAGTAAAATTTTGATGTTTTAAAAAACCGCATAATTTGGCTTATGCTATTGAAATTACTTGTTTTAAGTTGGTTTTTCCTGCACTCTACTACTTTTCTTGGTTTGGATTTCTGGGTTTTCGGTTTAGTTAGATCACGTACGCCTCGAGACGTTCGTAGTTTAAGTGCCGGTCATGTTCCGTACTTTCGTGTCGTGACAAAGTTGGTATCAGAGCGTTAGGTTTTAACCTTCGGAGCGTAGGATGACCCTTGGTTGATGGAATAGGTGACTAAAGTAGAGTGACGTACCGTTGATATGTTCCGCGGCATATTTACGACACGCCACTCCACTTATGAAGCCTTAGGATGTACATTTCCTTGTTCAGTATTATATTCCTTCCTGATCTAGCCTCATCGGTACCAGTTTGGTTTTGCTGCTACGGTTATGGCAGGAAGAGCTACGGCTAGAGTTGCGGTCAGCACAAGCTCGTCACGAACGAGGACTGACCAGGGTATGATTCCGGCGACACACGATTGCGGAGATGTGTCTTTCTACTGTGTTTCCACGCCACGAGCGTTTGGCGGATCGCCTTTATGAGGTTACTCGGATGTGCTGATCGACACTAGAGGATTGAGCCAATGATAGAGGCCAGCCAGATCTTGATGACCGTTGGTGTGTTGCTTACTCATGATGATTGAGGCACTGTTCAGCGTGCAGACGAGTGAGCTAGTTGTTGCTGCAAGTGACGAGATATCGCCCAATATGTTAGAGCTATTGCGGGACGAGTTGTACTAATAGATGCTAGAAGGTCGCTAGTCATCGAGGATGAATGACTAGGACATGTGGATCGTTCGCCTACCCCGATGCGAGGTCATCAGATAGATTGATTCCAGCTGGAGACGACTTCACGCGGAGACGTTGAGAGTCGACAGAGACGATCGAATGTCAGAAACCTATTATTCCAAGTTTAAAGTAGTCGGAAAGACATGCAGGAAATTCTATGGTCCCTCTAGAAGAATGAAACTCTAACTCGACTTAATGACTGTGTGAAAGCCTTTGAACCTTCGGGTTTGCGGCAGTTCTACGGCGCCATTAGTGAGGCTTGGGTTTGCCCTTCTACGGCTGGACCACCGATGCTGTGGTATGTACTCGATACTATTAAACTGTGCCCAAGAGGTTGAGCTCTTGGGGGATTATGAGGTTTGACGACTCGGTCGGATGGCTCGACTTAATTCGGATGCTAGGTGGTGAGATGTATTTCTTGGGAGACTCCCGATACGAGGATAGCCGTTGGAGCTCAGTCCATGTAGCCATGATGAGACGATTCCGAAGAAGTCGACATTAGAGAAAGTGGAGTAAAGAGGTCCGTACAAGATCTGGATAAGACGACGTTCCACTCCGCCGACATCAAAGATGCGATACGCATGCCGAGGCAGAGTACTGGATATACCTTCCAGAAGGAGTCGCGATGGGTATGCAGCCGTTCTGGAGCAAGATGCAGATATAGGAAAGGACGATGACTTCCGGACAGTTGGCAGAGGCGAGACATGGAAGAGACCATGAGCAGGATTCCTTCCAGGACACTGCTGCAATGATACTTGCACCCAGGATCAGATGTGTCACGTACATTCAGAGAGCTAGAGGCCGACGCCAGTAATACGCTGTCTTATGAGTGGTCGCGATGATTGACCAAGAGATGACCAGAGAAGTGCCAGAACGGAATCGTCCCCGTTAGCACACCTGACAGGCTGATGAGCCGATGGACCGAAAGATTGGTAATTCACAGTGAAGACCTTGACCCAGGAGTGGTCATTGTTACGCACACCAGCAGGCCAGAATTCATGATCATCGACGAGACGTCCTACTAGTGACCGCGACAGTTGGCCCAAGATTCTTAGAGGATGCACTTGAGCGGTACTATTCCGCCATTATTGATTTCGATGTTTTGGGTGATTTATTCGCATGATTTGATTTTGATGATTGTGGATTTACGATCCTTGCACAGTGTTACACTTGATATCGTTTTCGTGCTTTGGTTTCACATGTTTGTGATTTTACGGTTTTAGACAATTGAGTTGATTTTGTGCGTATGCATGCACACGATTTGGTTCCTGCACTCTATATAGTTTATATATGCTTGCAATGCAGTGATACGCCTTTTGTGCACTTAGATGCATTGGACTTTGATTTCGATGGCGATGTTCGATATTTGTTTTGTGCACCTCGTGCACCTGATTTGATTTTGCGCATGTTCGGCGCCTGATATTGGATTTCATGATTTCGTGCATGATGGATGCCCCTGGTTTTGGGTTTTCGCGCATGTTGAGCGCATGTCTTGAGATGCGATTTTGGTGCACACCAGATGCACTAAATCGAGATTTTTCGTGCATGTCAGATGCACCTGATTTTGCTGTCAGGCACACATGTTACCTACGACAGATGTTTCATGCACACCCGATGCACTTAGATGTTGTTTCTGTGCGCATGTATGGCACATTCATGGATTTTGATTTCCGTGCACACCAGACGCACGTAGCATCATGTGCATATTTTGGGGATTGATTTCGTATAGAGCAGTACGTTTTTATGATATTGCTATGTGTTTTCGTACTGAGCATGACTAGTCAGAGAACAGTACCTGAATATATTTGGCATTCATTTCCTTCAGATATTTACATATATAGATTTGATATTAACATCTATAGTTTCGAGTTATATCATATTGGTTTTATATTGGATTTGACATTTGTGTCTTTACCGTGACTCCGATGATTGCGGGATGCTTGACGTAGTTTTGATTTTGAGTTATCTTCTCATTACTCATGCACATGTATTGCGCTATGATGCGTTTTATATACTTAGGATTTCGGAGCCCCGACGACTTGATGGTTTTGCTTAGATGTTTTTGTATTTGGGGGGAGTTTGAATTTAAATTCGGGGACCGAATTTCTTTAAGGGGGGAAGATTGTAACGTTTTGAAAATCGTTTCGGTGAAATTTCGAAAAATCGGTAAAATAAGATGGTTTTCTGTAAAAAGTCAAAATACAAATATCTTATTATAAAAATTAAATATACATATTCTAGCTATGTAATTGCTATTATTTGGTGTTTATTGAGCCGCTGGTGAAATTTCAAATTTTCTGAAAAAAATTATTTTATTATTATTTTAAGCCGCCACTAATACATTTAATTAGGGAAAATTACAAATTGGAATGAGTTGAAACAAATTTTGTGCATCATAAAACATTAAATAAAATTTTAACATGTGGTTTTTGGAATGAAATCGTTTGCCAAAACGGTTTAGAAATTATTGAAGAAAAAAGGCTTTTTTAGCGTAAATGGATGTTTGGGGTATTGTATTTATCATTTTCCATCACCCCACATCCATACACACACTCACACACCCCGATTTTCCCTCCCCCTTGACTGAATTCAGCAGCCCCCCTCTCTTGTCCCCACTTGTTTTGCAAAAGAAAAGAAAAGAAAAGAAAAGAGAATGATAGAAGTAAAAGGTGGACTTTGACTTTTCTTCTCATTTTTTCCACCCCACTCTCTCTCCTCCCTCACCCACCCACAATTTCTGAACGAAATTGTGCAGGCCAACAGCAGCCCCCCCTTCCTTCCTCTCCTCTCTTTCCATCAAAAAAAATTTGTCAAAAAAATCAATTAAAACTTCACCGAAATCAAAATCCGACTCCTACCCATTTTCCCTCATCTCCTTTAGCATGGATCTTGGTGCAAGGATTTCAAAATGGAGGTCTAGAATTCAAGTTTGATCATGGTTTGTGAGGTATAACTTTTGACCAATTATTCATTTTTTTTAATTTAAATTCCTTAATGAAGCTAATTAGGTGTTAAATTGTGGGTTTAATTGAATGTTTGGAAATTCAATTGGGAATTTTGAATTGAAGCTAGGGTTTGAATTAAATTAGGTTCTTTATCATTAGCTTATGATTGTAATGAGGGGATTAACATGTAATTGAATGCAAAATCTAATTTGGTTACTAATTGCTAATTTGTTAGTTTAAAAATGGTGATAATTATGCTAAATTGCTAACTAGGTTTTAGAAATTAAATAAAAACGTGGGATTAAAATCTAGTTAGGATTTTTAGCACATCATTAAGGTTTCCATGAGTGGTTTAACCATTTAATATATGCAAAACCAAGTTTAATTGTAAAATTGTGAATTTTACAATAAAAAGTGTTAAAATTGATATTTTTGCAATCTAGGATTTTGGAAATTATGCAAATTTATGTGATTAAATTATGGAAATGGTTTTTATGACTTATTTAAGTTATTTAATAAGTATTATGGCCGCTAGAATTGTTTAAACATCGAGTTTTGCACTAAAATGGGTAATTTTGCTTGCTAGTTTTTCGGAAAAACGGCTTTTAAAGTGAATTTGGGGTTTTTGTGAGTTTTAACCTAGTTTATATTAAAATTAGTGTGCGTGAATGTGCAAATGAGTGTGATTGGATTTTTCTCGATGGTTTGACGTTTGTACATCGACATCGAGGGTTGGTTTGACTATTCTTGCATGCGTAGGCGATAGGTTTGGACCTATGCGTGATACGCGTGCCGATTTGATTTTCGTATGCCGTTTCGATTTCGAGTTTAGTTTTAATGCGATACGGTGCGTTATGATATGTAGGTACCCCATGTGGACTTCGAGACGACCAACAAGCGCGTGGCGACGTCGGCACCGGCGAGCGAGGACCAGGTGAGTAGATTTATATCTACGGGGAGAAGTCGGGTGGATGGCATATAGCACCCCCGCAGTTCATGGTGATGTATACGGACACGTATACACATATATATATATATTGGTTATATATTGTTTGAGTTATTGATGATAAATATGGATATTTTGTGTTCTTGGATGATTGAGTGTCGCGAAACCCTAGAGTAGCGGTCGCACCACACTTGCACACACCCACCCATACTTGCATACTTTCTTCTTTCTTTTGTGCTTATTCGGGAATATATAGCTATGTGTTCACATAGGTATAGGACTGTGTGTTCACATACGGATTTGAGGATAGTACTTGGGATTTATGATGAGTCGATGAGATTTGATTTGAGGCCGTGAGATCGGTGATATAGCGGGGTTCGTATTTGAGATACGACATGACGTTGTAGCGGGTCCTTGACGTAGTTTTTACACACGTGCATGCATACTTAGGCGATATCAGTATTGTAATAGACGTAGATCAGTACCAGATCATAATATTGATAAAGAGGATACCAGGTGAATAGTATGATGAATGTGATTTTGACCCGTACCCAGAATTGGAGGATGCCGTACGACGGATTTACGTACGAGCTATATCTTGATGATTGATCCGCACTCTTGACTTGGGATGTCTGATTATAGATATGGTAACGGATATGATATTATTGAGGCGGGATCACCGACTAATATATATACAGGTATGTATATGTATCGACTCAGACGTTAGGCGGTTTCCTTACCTGTAGTCCAGCTTATTAGCTTAGCCCTTTAGCTTAGTTTAGTTGTTAGATTAGATTCGATTCTTACCTATTTCAAAGCTTACGAATCTTGCGTATTTTAAAAGACAGGTCAAGGGATTCTACGGATATTTCAAAAAACGTATCTTTTCTTAAAAACACCGTAGCCCCTATTTTCAAAACCCCATGATTCGTGTTATTTCAAAAGGCACCATTTGTAGGACTTATATTAGATTAGTGCAGATTAGTTATAGTTGCGTCTAGTATTCAGCTCCCGCTCATTTTTACTGTTCGCTCCGCATCGCATACTTATATTATAATTTCTTATTGCATTATTAATATCATGCTGTTAGGACACCGGCACCATTACCGATGACGCGTATGTACCACGTACACTTACTTGACGGCTCACACACATCTTCATCGGTAATTGACATGTCACGAACACTTTAGAAAATACTATTTCATTTGACATAGGTTGTTAGCTAATAGTTTAGACATGATATTAGTGTACTTGCCTTATATGCTAGTTAGACATTGTAGTTATTGCCTACTACTTCATGCATGTTATTATTCACTGTTGTGTCGCATTCATGGATTCTCATGCCTATATTCACTGTTTACATGCTATTGATGACTTGGATTCGGATTTCATGAGATTTCTTGGATTTGGAGGAAAACCGCAAAAACATAAATAAACCTTTTCTCCCTTTTAAAATAAAAAGTGCGGTTTTCCTATGATGTATGAGTCGTCCACCATGAGTTTGCTGATGGATTTCGAGACCCGATTCGAGGAGTGGAGGAACCGTTTCGGGTACATGGTGGGCCCGGTATGGTACCCCGGGGCAAGAGGAATGTGGTGTTGACGTTGAGCCTGGCTGGGGAGCACTACCTACCGGTGATATTACCCGACACGTCAGATATCCGGAGGATACCGTCGTGGTCTTGAGATGGATGGTAGGGGCCGGTCTGGACTGACGGCGCCCTAGATATTGAGATTGAGACATTGATATTTCGAGACATTGAGATTTATGTTTTGTGTCGATGCTAGACACTGTTGATACTGATTTCATTTATGATACCTCAGTTTAAAAATACAAAGGAAATCTCACTAATTTATGAAAACAGTTCTTCATTTACATGTATTCTGTTTTCATGCATTCATACCTCATTCATATGATATATTGCTACCTGAGGCACTGACACGGGCACATGAGATTACACTCGGGTTAGATATTTACCCTAGCCTTGTTATAGGCTACGTGTTATTCCTATATTTGAGGACATATTATGATCATTGACCTAGGATTGCGTTATTTATGTGATTTCTGTGCGTAGATGTTTTTCTATTCACGAGTTGGCAACTCACCCCCGTTGTGCCCCAGTTTCTTGCAGGTTTGCCGTACAGGTTTCATTACGGCTTTGCTGGCACTATTTCCATTTCCGGATGGCTTGCTGGTAGGTGGGTTATTTGTATCTTACCCATCATTATATCTTGTATATTATTATTCTGTTGTATCTAGAAGTTCCATCAACCAAACATGTATTTATTGAGATAGAGACCAGTGTTGTTTATTCTTTCGACCTTAGAGTCGCTCGTTATATATTTGGTGGTTTTGAGTTTCCTTTTGAGTTTTGATCCTCGCCGTTGGCGTTGTATATTATATTGCTTGTGTGGTTGTGACCGTCGATTGACGAAGAGCTAGCTCCCGCTTGGGGATGCCTTTTTCTTGATTTCGTATACTATTCATGTTGTATCCCGTTTGGGGGCCAGTATTTACAAAGGAAACTCTGCCGAAATTTTCAGTAAAATTTTGATGTTTTAAAAAGCCGCATAATTCGGCTTATGCTATTGAAATTACTTGCTTTAAGTTGGTTTTTCCTGCACTCTACTACTTTTCTTGGTTTGGATTTCTGGGTTTTCGGTTTACTTAGATCACGTACGCCTCGAGACGTTCGTAGTTTAAGTGCCGGTCATGTTCCGTACTTTCGGGTCGTGACACTAGGGGTGGTAAACGTCAGACCCCAATAACCGATAAGTCATGCCGATGTGAGGCTCATAACGGGTCGAGAAACTACTGGTAACACTTACCAGCAAATCTCTGATCAGCCCTGGCCAGGGACTTCCCTGTTACGGCCAATCGAGCACTGTGCAACATCAACCCCCAATACCGGGAGAGACGAAACCCCTCCTATCGCTCATTGCCTCCATGTGACTCGGGACTGTACCCAAAGACCACCGTTTTTCATGCCCTCATGGACGTGGTAAGGTGGAGATCAAAGCACAGTGGGAATCACACAAGACTCTATGACGATCTCGGGTCTACAGACTAACCTGCACAAGTGTCACCTGAGAACTGCCATCTGACGTGAGGTATAATACCATCTGGGAGTTCTCGGCGAGTCCGTCCAGTGTACCCAGTCTCCACTGAGCACCCGTACACCATCTCTGATGTCAAACACCAATGGATATGGGATCATCCATCGCCCATCTCATGGGTCGAGAAGCGTATACGCTAGTCTACACTGGTATATCGATGCCCCGTCTCGATACACCCACGACTAGGGACCTTGAAGGATGTACCTATGGACTGCCATGTCCCCACTAGTATGATCTGCATCATAGTCCAGGCAGTCAAGCACAGATCCTAAGGGCTTTATCAACATGTAACTATAAGACAGTTTAAAGAGACTAGTGTACATGTTAAGATAAAGAGCAACCAGATAGCATACTATCATATCGAGCAAGAAAGTCATCTCTATATATGTCCAAGCATCCAATATAATATACATCATCTGTACAATACTGGCCTCTAGGGCATACATTCAACTAACAATACATGTATGCATTCATTCTGTTATGCAATATCGTGGGGCTTTATGCTGATATTCACTGTTCACTGACTAGTGATTTTGAGATTTCGGATCTTTTATAAGATTTCTGGTTTTGGGAAACCGCATGTTAATGTTTATAAACTTATGATAATTTAAAAAGAGAAAGATGCAGTTTTTCCTTGATATGATGAGTAGATTCCACCATGATGTTTTCTCGGTTCTGAGTTGGTTTTCGAGACCCGATTCGAGGAGTGGATGAACCGTCTGCGGGTACATGGTGGACCCGGTATGGTATCCCGGGGCAAGAAGCTCGAGTTGTAGACGATGAGCCCGGCAGGGGCAGGCTATCTACAGGTGATTTTATGGAAACTCGACAGATATCCGGAGGATACCGTTCAGAGTTATGAGAGAGATGGATTTATGGGCCGATCCGGACTGACGGAGCCCATGGGCCGATCCGGACTGACGGAGCCCGAGATTTGAGTATTATGTGTCGCTGTCGGACACGGATTTCGAGATGTTTTGGGTGCCGATGTTGGGCACTCAGGTTTTATCATTATTTGTGTGTCGTTGCTGGACACACGTTGGATGATGCATTAGTACATGTCATGCATCGATATATTATTACTCATGACACGGACACGAGTACTTTGATATCATACTTATGATATACAGTCACCCTTGTTGATATGTGTGTGTGTGTGTGTGTGTATTTTATTGTATGACCTAGGAGAGAGTTATACATGCGATTTCTTCTCGGTGATGTTTTCTACTCACGAGTTGGCAACTCATCCTCTTTGTGCCACAGTTTTTTGCAGGTTTAGCCGTACAGGTTTCATTACGGCTTGCTGGCACACTACTTTCTTCTGGGTGATTGCTTTGGTAGGTGGGTTCACTTGCATCGTGACCACCGTAGTACTTTTATTTATTTCAGTTGTATCTAGTAAACTCCATCAACCAGACTTGTATATTTTGATAGACTTAGAAAACCAGTTGTGTATTATTTCGATCTTAGAGTCGCACGCATTTATTACTGGGGGTTTTCTCTGGTTTTCTTGAGGATGTTGGTTTTCTTTTTGAGTTTTGATCCTCACCCTTCGGATTTGTATATCATATTGCTTGCGTGGTTGTTTCCGCTAAATGGCGAAGAGCTAGCTCCCGCTTGGGGATGCCTTTATTCATTATTTATGTATTTCATGTGTTGTACCCGTTTGGGGGCCAGTATTTACAAAGGAGACTCTGCCGAAATTTTCGGAAAAATCTGATGTTGTTTTTAAACCTTTAATGCGACTTATTTGGCTAAAACCACTTACTTTAAAATAAGTTTTCCTTCACTCTTTTCATTAAATGGTTTATATTTCTGAGCTTTGGCTTACTTAGATTACGTTACACCTCTAGAAGTTTCGTAATTTAAGTGTCAGTCGCGTTCCGTACCTTCGGGTTTAACCTTGGTTCGAGTCTAGGTTTGACTATGTGGAGTCTAGGGCGTATATATATATTCGGAACCTAGGCTTGACCTTACGGAACTTAGACTTGGTCGAGAGGGTATTAGACCCGAACTTTCGTCGTGTAGGTTGACCTTGGTTGATGGAGTAGGTGACTTAAGTAGAGTGACGTACCGTGTGTATGTTCCGCAGCATACTTACGATATGCTACTCCGCTTAAGAAGCCTTATGATGTACATTTCTTTGCACCATATTCTATTCATTCCTTGATCTATCTTCATCGATGTCGGATGGTGGTTTCTGTTACCACGGTAACACGGGCAGAGAGAGAGCTGCGGCTAGAGTTGCGGTCAGCATGAACTCGTCTTTGATGAGGACTGACTAGGGCGTAATTTCGGTGACACACGATTGTATAGATGTGTCGTTTATTTGTGTTTTTCGTGACGTCAGCGTTTTGACGGATTGTTTTACTAAGATTTCTTGAACGTTCAGATCAGCACCAGGGAATTGGGCCACTGCTAGATGCCGACTAGAATGTGAAGACCGTTAATGTATCGTCTATTCTTGAGGATTGAGACATTGTTCATCGTGCGGACGGATAAGCCAGTTGTTGCTGCTACTGACAAGATATCGCCCCAGATATTTGAAGCTATTGCAGCACGAGTTGTACTTAGGGATATGATAGAAGATAGCTAGTCACCTTGGATGAATGACTAGGACATGCGGTTCGTTTGCATACCCCGATGCGAGGTCATCAGATTGATTAATTTCAGCTAGAGAAGACTTCACACAGGCACGTTGAGAGTCGAGAGAAAACGGACGAATGAAGAGTATTCCTCCGACGATTTGGAAGAGTTTCTAAGGGCATAGTTGGCCAGATACCTACCACCAAATATTGAGCTGTCGAGTTCGTAGTTTCAGAAAGGAGACTCTAGATATGAGTATAGCCGTATGTAGCGCAATCCATACAGTTACGATAAGACGAGTCCGAATCAGTCCACATTAGAGAAAAGTGTAGTAAGAGATGATTTTGACGAGATGACGTTTCACTCCGTTGACATCAGAGATGCGATATGCATGCAGAGGCGTTGAATATGGTTATATCTTTTAGAAAAAGTCGTGATGAGTATGCAGCTGTTCTGGAACAAGAAATGGATTTAGTAAAGGGTGATAACTTCCGGGAAGTTCGGCAGAAACGAGATTTGGGAGAGACCTCGACAGAATCTTTCTAGAATACTACACGAGAAGACTTGGACACAGGATCGGTCGTATCACGCACACCCAGTAGGCCAGAGTTCGGCACCATCGACGGGACATGTTATGAGTGACCATGATCATTGGCCAGAGATCTTTAGAGGATGTGCCAGAGCAGAACTATTTCCGTCATCATTCCTGTTAGTGTATATGCCCTAGAGGCCATTACTGTATCATACTAGTATGTATATTACTTAATAGAAGCTTGGGATATTCACCTTGTATTGACAATCTTGCTCAAAATAGTAGTATGCTACTTGGTTTGTTTCTGCTTCAATGTGTACATGTGTTTATTTTAGTATATCACCTATACACATTAGTGGAGCCCTTAGGATCTTTGCTTGATTACCAGCGTTGTGATGGCAGTCACACTAGTGGGGGTTGGGTAATCTATAAGCACATCCTTATGCAGGTCCCTAGTCGCAGGACTATCGAGACAGGGCATCGATACTCCGGAGTAGACTGGCGCATGCGCTTCTCATCCCAGAGTGGGAGATGGTCTGTCCCACAGCCATCAGTACGTCATACTGGAGATAGTATGCGGGTGCTCGTTAGGTTACGAGTACACTGGACAGGACTCATCGGGAACTGACCGGTTGGTATTATACCTATCGTCAGTTATCAGTTCCCAGGTGACATGAGTACATCTTAGTCCGCTGACTTGACAATGTCACTTCGCCTCGAGTGTGTTCCTACTGTACTTTGGTTACTACCCTACCACGGCTCAAAGGAGTCGTGCAAACAGGTAGTAGTTGGGTGCAGTCCCGAAGCACTTGGAGGAAGTGACGGTTAGACAGGATTCGTCTCTCCCGGTATTGGGGGTTGACATCGCGCTGTGTCTAGGAGAGCCATTACACGAGTAGTCCCTGGCCAGGGCAAGCGGGATATACTGGTAGGCTTCCAGTGTTATCTCAGGGTGTATTGGGCTTCACTCCGACACGACTTGTACCGTTATTAGGGGACTGACGTTTACCGCCCCCTAGGCCCGCCATGCGATGTATCAGACGAACAGACCGGACTGTACGGAGGTTGTCACATTCAGGCTCAGTAGGAGTTCAGATGGGTTTCACCTCGTCAGTCTTCTTGTCAGCATCTACCTGGGGACCGTTACGCACAGCTAGTGCCGCTTGCGGCCTGTGGTTAAACCCACTGCCAGTGTAGTGTCGAGTCTTTAGAGTCCCACACAGAAAGCTATTCGCCTTTAGGCAAAAGAGTAGAGGTCGCATGGTTTTACGACAGGTCGCATGGTTTTGCGACAGGGTCCGGTCACATCCGTGCACTTATGCACGTACAGTGTCCGGACAGTTAACACTAGCGGGCTTTGGTTTAAGCCAGATCCTAGTGTACGTTTTGGGATTGGTTTTATCCAGTATGTATTCGTGTTCCTCGGAACACGGATGCGGGTGTGTATGCACAGTTGACGGAGAGACAGAGGCAGAGGATTCTCATTAGGGTTGTTGACCGTTGACTGTTGACTATTGACTTTTTGCTCAACCCTAATGAGAATATGATATATATATATATATATAATTAGCAATAATATAAATTAAGTATTATAGTGACATGGTTGTTGAGGGGTTGACTTTGTTGACTTGTTGACTTGTTGACCGGTTGACTAGGTTGGACTAGTTGACCATCATCATCACAGTGGTTGTCATTTTCATGCAAAGACTTTTGCTTGCTTGTTGTGGTTTGCAAAATTAGTGCATGGAAATGATATTGCCTTTGACATGATATGAACCATCACATAATAATACTTGATTAACATTATGGCTCATGATACTTTTGGATTATGAGAGGGTGAAAGAGAAAAGAGAGGCTCATTCTTTCATGATCTTTCTCTCTCTTGGTTTTGAGCTCTCCCATTCTCTTGCTCTCACCCTCTTCCTCTTGCTCTCTCTCTTATCTATGGTTCATTTGTCTCATGTGTTGAGAAGCAAGAACCATAGAGAAAATCCCATCACACTCTCCTCTACTCACTCTAGTTCACAAGGTTTAGCAAACCAAGTGAACTAGTTTCTTCAAAGTTCGATGAAGAAGCCAAAGGTAGAAGCTTTCGGGTGGATCGATCTTCGGCGCAAGGAGACGACGGGGTGAAGCCAATCCGTACACCATCAAGAGATGAAGAAGAAGGAGTTCAAGAAAGAAAGGTATAACCCCCTAACCGAGTAGTTAACAACTCGTAGTTAGGTTGTTAGGTAGATAGTTTAACAAAGATCCGGTTTTGAGTCCATGTTACCGCCTCTAGAAAATCGTTTTTCACCAAATTCCGCTTGCCCGAAAGTACCGGGAGAGGTAGCATGGACTTACAGTGGTATCAGAGCCTAGTTAAACACTACCTAATATGTTAGCATAGTAACTAGAAATTCGATCGGAGAAAAAGTCGCGAAATACACCCGGATTTCAAACTTTCTGTCGATTTTCAAAGTGCTGCAAAAATTATTTGAGATATACCAAAAATCGACTCAGGGTTTTTAGAAGAAACTGCAAAAATTCGACCCACTGAATCGATCAACGCGCCGCGTTTCCGCGGCGGGAGCTTGCTCCCGCCGCGGAACCGCGGCCGAGTTGACTCGGTCGTGGGGTTTTATTTTTGCAGTTTGTTCATAGGGGTATTTTAGGATTTTTGGAATATGTATTTTCTGCCCAGATTTTCCAGAACGAAAATTTTGTGTTTGGGGCCTATAAATCCATATTTTGATAGAGTTTCTAAAGACTTAAGCTGACGGGTATTTCTGTGATGTGATATTTGTATTGAACGTCTGTTAATCGCTATATGTCGATTAGTGGGGGTTATACAAATCTGTGATCTGTAATGTTATTGGAATGTGTATATGAATTCATTGGATTGTCGCGGGTGAATAGCCGGGGGTTGTGAGACGAGAGTTTTCTTTTCTTTCAATTCATATAAATTTGTAAATTGATGTAATAATTATTTTTATGGCCGCACAACCGGGTCGGGGTTGTAGCCGTCATTGTATAATTTCTTTTTACTGTTTTTGCTCCTAGGATAGACCCATGGAGGGGGTGCACAAACTACCGGGTATGCCGAAGTGCCGAGTAGCCTACTCACGGGGTTGAGGGAGGTTGCTTCGCTTCGGGTACTTGGCGGGTAGTTTGCCGCACCCGTAGGGGTCTTGGGTGGGGTATTGGCTATTCACCGCGACCGTGTAATCTGCTTTTCGTTACAGGCTCGTATGAATTGAGGGTTCCTAGTATATCCAATGTGTTCATCTGTGATCTGAAATGGCTATCATTGCAATATATCTATATATGATATTATTTAGGCGTTGCTTATGTTTTACAGCCGCGCTAGCCCAGCCCCCGCTCTGTCGTTAGTTAAGTAACCTAACGGGTAATGACGGGGCCCCGTGGCGAATGCGAATGGCATAAGAGTACATCATATTTTGGTTGTTTTCTGCAATGGTAGGACTAAATGATGGGACGCATTAAAAGAACTAATGCAAGAATATCACGCATTAAAAGAACTAATACAAGAAAATAAACCAAGTTAAAGTCGTTGGAACACTTTCGAAAAACCACTCGGTTCTTTTCAAAACCAACTTTTAAATGCGGAGCTTGAGCCACTCCTTCTAAAAGCTATCTCGTTCCTTCGATTATATCAAGTTCACTACGTTCAAGGTTTCGCCAAAACCATTCGTAGCCCTCCGTCGTTTCGTATGAATATTCAATAGTATTCAAGCTATGTTTGTTGACCTTCGTCAAGGCATAGTGATTGGTAGCTGTTGGGTGTTCATATGTAGCATAGATAGATGCGTTGGTTTGGGACAGTCGTATTATCTTGTTGACCTTCGTCAAGGGTATATACGGGTGGGTTCAAATTAACCTGGATAATGACGGGTAGAACTTGACATGTGACTTATGATTTGTTGACCTTCGTCAAGGTCATAAGAGCATGGGGCAAAAATCCACATCGGGATTTCAAAAGAACTAAAACTTGCTAGCGTTGCATACTATTTGGAGTGTGATGATTCTGGTAGGATTCCTTCAGTTTTGTCACGTAATGATATTTGGATCCCGATCCTACTGTGAGTATATGCTACTCCTCGGGAAATTTCTCACTTAACGATCAATGCTATAAACCAAGTAGGTGTCTAGAAAGGTGTTAGCGGGGCTATGCCCACAGGGAAAAGATGTTATTTAATTAAGGAACTTCGTGAAAGCGTTGGAAAACCTCCCTCGAAGTACCGACACTAGCCTGGCTGAACGGTTAAGCAAGTATTGTTTGGTGAGATTGATCCCGACTAATTCTTCCTTTATGGTTTGAGGAGGGATTCGAGAGACAGTGGGAGCCATCCTGTTTAGATAAATTAAAAACCAATCTAAACTTGCAAGAGCATCATGCTGAGTGTTTTCTTCTCTCTCTCTCTTAATTGCAGCGACCCGGTGACCACACCTAGGTTACATCTAGATAATAAAATGACTGAACCTGACTGTTATGACTGGCATAGGTCTGTCCAGATGTCCATTGCCCATAACAAGCTGGGACACCTCTTAACTGATCATACCCCTACCGTCTCAGGTCCAGTTTCCCCTGTCACGGATATTTACATCCGTAGGACATCGGAAAAGGATTGTGCAAAAGCCAAGTGCCTCATGTTAGCCTCAGTTAATGGTGCAAACCAGAGGCAGCACGAGAAGATGGACTCAGTTTCTATCTTCCTCCATAACAAAGATTTATATGGAGAGCAATCTCGTATCGCAAGATATGAGACCTCGAACGAATTGCTTCAAGCGAGGTTGGCTGTCGGGTCATCTGTAGGGGACAACGTCCTTACAGAGGCCAGCTATTTTGATCTCACGGACCTGGAGACCACGTTGAAGAATAGGTCAAGTACTGACTTAATTCTACAGTCCCTGCCCTCTGCTTATACCCTGAAGGAAACCAGGGAAGAAAAAGGAAAAACAAGGGCAAAAGTTTCAGGACTGGATATAGTAAAAGAGGGACGTTCTTATTGTAACGGGAATGAACATTGGCAGAAGGATTGCAGGGCTTGCAAAGCAGTAGCCAGAATTCGAAGCATGTTGTGGCTTCGGCTTCGAGTGTGTTTGTAATTGAGAACTGTATGTCAGTTAACCCTACTTCCTGGGTATTGGATACCGGATCAGGATCTCATATCTGTAATTCGTTACAGGCTCTGAGAAACCGTAGGGTTATCAGGAAAGGTGATATGACCCTCAGGGTTGCTAACGGAATGAGCAAGGATGCTGAATCCGTAGGGGAATATCATCTTGGACTGACAACTGGGCAGATATTGATTTTGCGTAACTGTTTGTATGTACCAGGTGCGACTTGTAATATCATATCTGTATCCTTACTTTCTAAGGAAGGATATGAATTTACTTTTGTAAGCGATGTAGTACACATCCACCTAAATCAAGTTCTGATTGGGTCAGGTACATTACAGAACGGAATATACGTGTTAAATCAAGCTCAGATTTTCATTGTCTAGAACACACTTAAAAGAAAGTCTCCGGAAACAAATCAGGCTTTCTTATGGCATTGTAGACTGGGTCACATTAATGAGACACGATTAACTAAGTTACATAAAGAAGGGTACTTGAATCCGTTCGAGTATCAGTCTTATGCCACTTGTGAATCTTGTCTCATGGGAAAGATGACAAAGTCTCCGTTCACTGGACGCGGAGAAAGAGCGAGCAAGCTCTTGGGACTCATACACAGTGATGTGTGTGGTCCAATGTCTACACATGCGCGAAGTGGTTATTCATACTTCATTACTTTCACAGATGATTTCTCTAGGTATGGACATGTCTTCTTAATGAAGCACAAATCCGAGGCCTTTGGGAAATTTCAAGAATACAAGAATGAAGTTGAAAAACAAACCGGCAAAAGTATCAAGATTCTAAGATCGGATCGAGGTGGAGAATACTAGAGTGCCGAGTTTCTGGACTACTTAAAAGAGAATGGAATTCTCTCTCAACTTACTCCTCCATACACACCACAACACAACGGTGTATCGGAAAGGCGGAATCGGACCCTATTGGATATGGTTCGTTCCATGATGAGTAAGGCTGAGTTACCGCGATCTTTCTGGGGTTATGCACTAGAAGCAGCTGCATATCTCTTGAACAAGGCTCCAACCAAGACTGTGCCTACCACCCCATATCAGATGTGGAGTGGGAAGAAACCCTGTCTTAAGTATCTTAAGTTATGGGGATGTCCAGCTTTTGTAAAAAAGCAGCATGCGGACAAGCTCGAGGCACGCTCAGTACTGTGTAAGTTTGTGGGATACCCAAAGAACTCCAGGGGGTATCTTTTCTATTCCGCAGAAGAACAAAAAGTTTTTGTTTCTCCGCACGCCCACTTCTTGGAAACTGAATTTTTAGAAAATCAGATAAGTGGGGGCGCAATAGAACTGGAAGAAATTCCAGAACCACAAGCTGTTACTAAAAGCTTGGATGAACCAGACGTTTCAGGAGAACCGGACATTCCTACGCCGCTCCGCAGAAGTAGTAGGCAGTCTCATCCGCCGGAGAGATACTTCGGTTTTCTCATAGACGGGGATTGAGAGGATTGTACAGTTAATTATGATGAGCCTACTAGCTTCTAGCAAGCTATTCAGAGCAGTGACTCGGTAAAATGGCTGGATGCAATGCGGACCGAGATGGAGTCCATGTACACCAACAAAGTTTGGACTTTGGACTTGCTCCAGAAGGGGTAAAACCTGTAGGCTGCAAATGGATCTTCAGAAAGAAGATTGGTGTAGATGGGCAGGTTGAAACCTATAAAGCTAGGCTCGTTGCAAAAGGTTTTCGTCAAAGACCTGGTTTGGACTATGACGAGACCTTTTCTCCGGTAGCCATGCTTAAATCCATTCGGATCCTTCTTGCCATTGCTGCCTTCCACGATTATGAGATCTGGCAGATGGACGTAAAGACGGCTTTCCTAAATGGAAATTTGGAAGAGTGCGTCTATATGGATCAGCCAGAGGGATTCATTCAGAGTGGGAGCAGCGGTAAAGTGTGCAAGTTGCTCAAGTCCATCTATGGACTTAAGCAGGCATCGCGGAGTTGGAACATCTGCTTTGATGATACTGTCAAAGAATTCGACTTTGTGAAAAACCCAGATGAACCATGCATTTACAGTAAGATTGTAGGGAGAAATGTGGTATTCCTCGTCTTGTACGTCGATGACATTCTCCTAATAGGAAATGATATTCCTATGCTACAGTCAGTCAAAGGATTCTTGTCGCAGAGGTTCTCCATGAAGGACCTGGGCGATGCCAACTGCATTCTTGGGATCCAGATCTATCGTGATGGATCTAAAAGGATGTTGGGACTTTCACAGTCAAGGTACATCGACACCATACTGAAACGATTCAGTATGGAAGATTCCAAGTGCGGTAATCTACCGGCTTGTCACGGAATCACCCTCTCCAAAGAGATGTCTCCCAAGACTGATTTGGAAAGAGCTCGCATGTCATCAATACCCTACGCATCTGCGATAGGCTCTATTATGTATGCGATGTTATGTACCAGACCAGATGTAGTATACGCATTGAGCGTTGTAAGCCGGTATCAGTCGAACCCAGGGAAGAAACACTGGATAGCAGTAAAGAACATTCTCAAGTACCTGAGAAGGACTAAGGAGATGTTCTTGGTGTATGGCGGAAAAGACCTCCAGATTAAGGCCTTTGCTGACTCCAGCTTCCAGAGTGACAAGGATGACTCCAAGTCCATGTTGGGTTATGTCTTTACCCTCAATGGAGGGGCGGTTTGCTGGAAGAGTTCCAAGCAGGAAACCGTTGCTGACTCAACTATGGAAGCGGAGTACATAGCTGCTTGCGATGCCACAAAGGAAGCTGTCTGGATGAAGAAGTTCCTCACGGAACTTCAGGTGGTTCCTACCAGTGTTGATCCAATACCGCTGTATTGTGACAACAACGGCGCTATATCTTTAGCGAAGGAACCCAGGTCCCATCAGAAGTCCAGGCACATTTTGAGGCGGTTCCACCTGATCAGGGAGATCATTGATCGCCGGGAGATCGAGGTAAAGAGAGTAAATTCAGAAGATAACACTGCAGATCCACTCACGAAGGCCTTACCCCAGACTCAGTTCGAGCGGCTGATCGAGATGATAGGTCTTCGATACGCCAGTACATGGCCTTAGTGCAAGTGGGAGATTGTTAGTGTATATGCCCTAGAGGCCATTACTGTATCATACTAGTATGTATATTACTTAATGGAAGATTGGGATATTCACCTTGTATTGACAATCTTGCTCAAAATAGTAGTATGCTACTTGGTTTGTTTCTGCTTCAATATGTACATGTGTTTATTTTAGTATATCACCTATACACATTAGTGGAGCCCTTAGGATCTTTGCTTGATTACCAGCGTTGTGATGGCAGCCACACTAGTGGGGGCTGGGTAATCTATAAGCACATCCTTATGCAGGTCCCTAGTCGCAGGACTATCGAGACAGGGCATCGATACTCCGGAGTAGACTGGCGCTTGCGCTTATCATCCCAGAGTGGGAGATGGTCTGTCCCACAGCCATCAGTACGTCGTACTGGAGATAGTATGCAGGTGCTCGTTAGGTTATGAGTACACTGGACAGGACTCATCGGGAACTGACCGGTTGGTATTATACCTATCGTCAGTTATCAGTTCCCAGGTGACATGAGTACAGCTTAGTCCGCTGACTTGACACTGTCACTTCGCCTCGAGTGTGTTCCCACTGTACTTTGGTTACTACCCTACCACGGCTCAAAGGAGTCGTGCAAACAGGTAGTAGTTGGGTGCAGTCCCGAAGCACTTGGAGGCAGTGACGGCTAGACAGGATTCGTCTCTCCTGGTATTGGGGGTTGACATCGCGCTGTGTCTAGGAGAGCCATTACACGAGTAGTCCCTGGCCAGGGCAAGCGGGATATACTGGTAGGCTTCCAGTGTTATCTCAGGGTGTATTTGGCTTCACTCCGACACTACTTGTACCGCTATTAGGGGACTGACGTTTACCGCCCCCCTAGGCCCGCCATGCGATGTATCAGACGAACAGACCGGACTGTACGGAGATTGTCACATTCAGGCTCAGTAGGAGTTCAGATGGGTTTCACCTCGTCAGTCTTCTTGTCGGCATCTACCTGGGGACCGTTACGCACAGCTAGTGCCGCTTGCGGTCTGTGGTTAAACGCACTGCCAGCGTAGTGTCGAGTCTTTAGAGTCCCACACAGAAAGCTATTCGCCTTTAGGCAAAAGAGTAGAGGTCGCATGGTTTTGCGACAGGTCGCATGGTTTTGCGACAGGGTCCGGTCACATCCGTGCACTTGTGCACGTACAGTGTCCGGACAGTTAACACTAGCGGGCTTTGGTTTAAGCCAGATCCTAGTGTACGTTTTGGGATTGGTTTTATCCAGTATGTATTCGTGTTCCTCGGAACACGGATGCGGGTGTGTATGCACAGTTGACGGAGAGACAGAGGCAGAGGATTCTCATTAGGGTTGTTGACCGTTGACTGTTGACTATTGACTTTTTGCTTAACCCTAATGAGAATATGATATATATATATATATATATATAATTAGCAATAATATTAATTAAGTATTATAGTGATATGGTTGTTGAGGGGTTGACTTTGTTGACTTGTTGACTTTGTTGACCGGTTGACTAGGTTGGACCAGTTGACCATCATCATCACAATGGTTGTCATTTTCATGCAAAGACTTTTGCTTGCTTGTTGTGGTTTGCAAAATGAGTGCATGGAAATGATATTGCCTTTGACATGATATGAACCATCACATAATAATACTTGATTAACATTATGGCTCCTGATGCTTTTGGATTATGAGAGGGTGAAAGAGAAAAGAGAGGCTCATTCTTTCATGATCTTTTTCTCTCTTGGTTTTGAGCTCTCCCATTCTCTTGCTCTCACCCTCTTCCTCTTGCTCTCTCTCTTGTCTATGGTTCACTTGTCTCATGTGTTGAGAAGCAAGAACCATAGAGAAAATCCCATCACACTCTCCTCTACTCACTCTAGTTCACAAGGTTTAGCAAACCAAGTGAACTAGTTTCTTCAAAGTTCGAAGAAGAAGCCAAAGGTAGAAGCTTTCGGGTGGATCGATCTTCGGCGCAAGGAGACGACGGGGTGAAGCCAATCCGTACACCATCAAGAGATGAAGAAGAAGGAGTTCAAGAAAGAAAGGTATAACCCCCTAACCGAGTAGTTAACAACTCGTAGTTAGGTTGTTAGGTAGATAGTTTAACAAAGATCCGGTTTTGAGTCCATGTTACCGCGTCTAGAAAATCGTTTTTCACCAAATTCCGCTTGCCCGAAAGTACCGGGAGAGGTAGCATGGAATTACAATTCCATATTGGGCCGTTGAGCCGAGGGGTTATGTAACTGAAAATCCGCAGTGAGAGACGAGAGCCTAAGGGCATAAGGCGACAGACCTGAACAGGAGGCAAATAGATATCTTGCTCTGCTAGCTTTGGATGCACCGACACCCTTCGACATTGGAGAAGGAGCATATCGACGACAGTGTTTGCGATTTGCCATTCGGTGATTCGAATATCACGTATCCGTCATTTTAGATTTCGGTATTTTGGGCGATTAAATTTCATGATTGAGTTTTCGTACACCACAGTTGCAATCGATTTCGACTTGATATCGTTCAAGATGTTTGATTTTGATTTAATGCTTATAGCGTGTATGTGATTTTACTTGTGCCTTCGGTATAGTTTTTCATGCACATTTAGTACTTTGATTCGATTTGTGCACGCTGATGCATGTGGTTGTGAGATTGTATACCATGGTATACCTGATTTTGATTGACGTATGTTGTATACCGTCGATTTCAATTGTGATATTCAATATTTGTTTTCGTGCACCTTGTGCACTTGATTTGGATTCTTGCGCATACTTGGCACGCTTGATACGATTTTGGTACACACCAGATTCACTAATTCGGGATTCTTCGTGCATATCAGATGCACCTGATGTTGTTGTCAGTCACACCTATTGCCCTTAACAGGTGTTTTCATGCACACCGGTTGCACTTAGATTTTGTTTCTGTGCACATGTATGGCACATTCAGTGATTTCGATTTCCGTGCACCAGACGCACGTGGCATTATTGCATATACTATTATGTATGATTTCTTTGAACAGTACGTTTTTATGATATTTACTAGTTGGTATAGTAACCGAGCAGGACTAGTTAGAGGACAGTACCTGAACATGTTTTTGCATGCATTGATAATTACCGAAGAGATTTCCAAAAAGGAGCTATAGTCTTAATATTTTTCCTATGTGTCCGAGATGACACGAAACATTTTACAAAGAAAACCCTTCTAAATTATTTTCAAAACAACGGGACGTGTATGTTAAACAAAGGATATGTGTGTGTGTGTGTGTATGTATATATATATATATATATATATATATATATATATAGTTATTTTCTTACAATGAACGTCCGCTACTTATGCCGTGAGATGCGCATCGCACAGCGACTTGAAAAAGGTTTGGCATGTATTTCTTTTCAAATGTTTTGACGAGTTTACAACGATGCGTACTATGTACATGTTATAGTTTTGATTATATCATGTTGGTTTTCTTATTGGACTTTGACATTGGTATTTTCACCATGACTCCGATGATTGCGTGATATTTGACGGAGTTTTGATTTTGAATTATATACTCGTTTATCATGCGCATGCATTGCGCTAAGATGTGTCTTAAGTATTTATGATTTCGGAGCTCCGATGACTTAGTTGTTTTGCTGAAATATTTTAGTATTTGGGGGAGTTTTAATTTAAATTCAGGGACCGAATTTCTTTAAGGGGCAAAGATTGTAACGTTTTGAAAATCGTTTAGGTGAAATTTCGGATAATCGGTAAAATAACTGGTGTTTTCCGTTAAAAAAAACATGATACAATTATTTTTCAACAATGAATTAAATATACCTATTCTAGCTATGTAATTGCTAGTATTTGGTATTTATTTGGTCACTTGTAAATTTCTAGTTTACTAAAATATTTTCCGTAATTAATTATTTTAAATATTATTTTAAGCCTTCACTAATACATATAATTAGTGATAATTACAAATTGAAATGGGTTAATACAAGTTTTGTACATCATGACATATTAAACCAAAGTGTAACATGTGCTTTTTGAAATGAAAAGTAGTTATCAAGACGGTTTTAGAAAATATAAGGGAAAAAGGCTTAAATTGTGAAATTGAATTAAAGTAAATGAGGTATAGGCTTGTTGACTTGAGTGAGGGGGTTATATTGACTTGGGAACTCCTACCTACACCCACACAAACCCACACTCACCCCATTCTCACTGTTGGTCGAGCCCCATGGCTGCCCCCCCACACACCCCTCACACTTTAAGCTAAAAAGAAAACAAAGAAATTAAAAGAAACTAATAAAGAATGAGGAATGGGTTTTGTTGACATGGGATTTTTTCATGACTTGGCAATTCTTTCCACACCTCAGTCTCTCTCCTCTATCCCTCATACTTGGCCGAGCCCCCCTCCCACAACAACAGCCCCCCATTTCTCCACCTCCTTTTCTCATCAAAAATCTCACAAAAATCCATCAAAAATCCATACAAACTCCAAATCCAACATTTACCCATTTTTCCTTGGCTACTCTAGTATGGATCTTGGTGAAAAGAGAGAAATTTGGAAGGTTTATATTTACATGCTAGATCTCAAATTGTGGAGGTATAATCTTAAACCTTTGGTTAATTGTTGGTTAATTTCTTAAAGCAAGCTTATTTAGGTATTAATATAGTGTTGATTTCAAGTTTTGGAAATTCAAGTGAGGGTTTTGAATTGAAGCTAGGGTTTGATCACTTGATGTTAGTTGTGATGTTTAGTTTAATATCTTGAGTTTTGTAAAACCAAGTCTAGTTGCTAATTTGTTAATTGTTACATTGAATTTGTCTTAATTACATAATCTTGTAAACTAGATTTTTAGGATTAATTTAAATAAGTGAGATTAAAATCTAATGAGTATTTTTATGACTTAATTAAGATATTTAGTGAGTATTGTGGCCACTAAAATTGTTAAAACATCAAGTTTGTACTAAAACGGTTAAGTGATGCTTACTAGGTTTTTGGGTTAAATCGATTTTAAATGAAATTGAGGTTTTAGTGAATTATAACCTATTTCATATAATATTTGATGTGTCGTGGACACGCGATTGGTGTGATTGGGTTTTTGGTTTGGTAGTTGCCACGTTTTGCGACCCTAGTTGTGGTCTGTGACGTTGTCGCGAGCGCGTTTTGTGCACCAAGTGCGTGCGCGTCTAGTTAGGATGCGTAGTTGACTTTTATTCGTTGTATCTACGACTAATTATATATTTATTCTCTTTTTACTTGTATACGTTTCTAGGATCGGATACAGAGGCGTCAGATGTGGTGCGGAGATGGCAGAGCTGGAATCGGATCAAATTAGCCGAGGCGTCCAGGTGAGTAGATATATATCTACGGGGGAAGTCGGGTAGATGGTGTATAGCACCCCCGCAATTTTGTAGGGTATGATGTGTTTATTATATGTATACATATGTGTTATTATGAGATATGAATACTTAGCAAGAAAGGTTTTAGGAGACCATGAGTTAGATTTAGTGTACTTGGAAGAAAGTGTTTTTAGTTAGTTCTTTAGTTGTGAATCCTAAAGTAAAGGTTGACACACACACACACACATCTGCACACACGTGATATGTTTTGGGGGTGTGTGTGTGTGTGTGTGTGTGTAGATGCGTTGGTATATATATATATATATATATATATATATATATATATATACACACACATATACGTATACACGGATGATGAGCCCAGTATGTGATATTTGGAGATGAGCCGATATGATCGGGCATGATGCAGTGAGATCGTGATATGTGATGGGGTCGTGATATGATACGACATGATATTTTAGCGGATCGTTGGGCGATGTGTTTTCACACACGCGAGGATATATGTTTGATGATATTAGGTTGTACTAGATTTTAGAACGGTACCCATAATTCATGATTTTTACGTTATTGATACCATTTGAATGTTGAGGTATATGTGATATTTGACCCGTACCCCGATTTTGGGATGTCGTACGATGGATTTTACCGTACGAGATATAAATATGATGATTGATCTGCACTCTTGACTCGAGGATGTCGTACTATGTATTTTTACTGTACGTGACACTATTGAGGCGGGATCGCCGACTACTAGATATATCAACTCGGACTTTAGGCGGATTTTCTTTACTCTTTAGACTGGGCTCGAGTCATACTTATTTTCAAAACTAACGAATCGTGAGTATTCATAAAGACTAACCGAGTGATACTGCGGATTTTTCAAAAGATGTATCTTTTCTCAAGGACCCCGTAGCCCCTATTTTTCTAAAAACCATGATTCGTTCTATTTCAAACACCAAAAGCTGTATAACTCGTATATGGATAGGTATATTCTTCAATGTTGCAGTTACTACATCATTTTTCGTATATCCATGCTGTTCTCATCGCATCGCATGCTTATAAATACGTTTTCTTTAGTTATTATGAAACCTTGTTGTCAGGACACCAGCACCATTACCGATGATGCGTATGCTCCACGTACACTAGCTTGCCGGCTCACACACATCATCATCGGTAATTTCCATGTCACGTACACATTAGAAAACATTACTTCATTTGTATAAATTGCTAGCTGGTAGTTTCAACATAGTAATATGCTAGTTTTGATATTGCATTTCTTACTAAGATACTTCATGCATGTATGCATTCATTCTGTTATGCAATATCGTGGGGCTTTATGCCGATATTCACTGTTCACTGACTAGCGATTTTGAGATTTCGGATCTTTCATGAGATTTCTGGTTTTGGGAAACCGCATGTGAATGTTTATAAACTTAAGATAATTTTAAAATAGAAAGATGCGGTTTTTCCTTGATATGTTGAGTAGCGTCCACCATGATATTTTCTTGGTTCTGAGTTTGTTTTCGAGACCCGATTCGAGGAGTGGATGAACCATCTGCCAGTATATGGTGGACCCGGTATGGTACCCCGGGGCAAGAAGCTTGAGTTGTAGACGATGAGCCTGGCAGGGGCAGGCAATCTACCGGTGATTTTATAGAAACTCGATGGATATCCGGAGGATACCGTTCGGAGTTATGAAAGAGATGGATTTATGGGCCGATCCAGACTGACGGAGACCATGGTCCGATCTGGACTGACGGAACCCGAGATTTGACTATTTTGTTTCGCTGTCAGGCATGGATTTCGAGATGTTTTGAGTGCCGATGTTGGGCACTCTGGTTTTATCATGATTTGTGTGTCGTTGCTGGACACACATTGGATGATGCATTAGTACATGCCATGCATCGATATATTATTACTCATGACACGGACACGAGTACTTTGATATCACACTTATGATATACAGTCACCCTTGTTGATATATGTGTGTGTGTGTGTGTGTATTTTATTGTATGACCTAGGAGAGAGTCATACATGCGATTTCTTCTCGGTGATGTTTTCTATTCACGAGTTGGCAATTCACCCCCGTTGTGCCACAGTTTCTTGCAGGTTTGGCCGTACAGGTTTCATTGCGGCTTGCTGGCACACTGCTTCCTTCCGGGTGATTGCTTTGATAGGTGGGTTCACTTGCATCGTGACCACCGTAGTATTTTTATTTATTTCTGTTGTATCTAGTAAACTCCATCAACTAGACTTGTATATTTTGATAGACTTAAAAAACCAGTTGTGTATTATTTCGACCTTAGAGTCGCGCGCTTGTATTATTGGGGTTTTTCTCTGGTTTTCTTGAGGATGTTGGTTTTCTTTCTGAGTTTTGATCCCCGTCCTTAGGCGTTGTATATCATATTGCTTGCGTGGTTATTTCCGCCAATTGGCGAAGAGCTAGCTCCTGCTTGGGGATGCCTTTATTCATTATTTATGTATTTCATATGTTGTACCCGTTTGGGGGCCAGTACTTACATAGGAGACTCTGCCGAAATTTTCGGGAAAATCTGATGTTGCTTTTAAACGTTTAATGCGACTTATTTGGCTAAAACCACTTGCTTTAAAACAAGTTCTCCTTCACTCTTTTCATTAAATGGTTTAGATTTCTGGGTTTTGGCTTTCTTAGATTATGTTACGCCTCTATACGTTTCGTAATTTAAGTGCCAGTCATGTTCCGTACCTTCGGGTTGTGACACCTATTTCCTGCTTAGACTTATAACAATTATAAAGAAGAGCGGAACAAACGTTCCCCAGCTCAGTATAATAAGCGGGTTCGGTCAATACATCAATATTATTATCTTGATTAAGGCATGTCATGGTCTCTACTTGGAGAGAAAGAGAAGAAAATACTTTAGCATGCGCTCTTGCAAGATTAGATTGGTTATTATCTTATCTAATCAGGATGGCTCCCACTATTTTTATCAAATCTTCCTTCAAACCTTAAAAGGTAAGACTAGCCGGGATTAATTACACTCTACAAGTTCGCCAATCATTCGGCCAGGCAGGTATTGGTACTCCGAGGGAGTCTCCCCATGCTTTCACGTGGAACTAACTAAATAATATCGTTTTCGCAGAGGCGTAACCCCGTTAACACCTTTCTTAGACACCTACTAGATCGGCTAATTGTAAAGTGGAAAACTCTCCCAGGTGTAACACTTACTCACAGTGGGTATCGGGATCCAACTATCACATAGAAGGTATGCAATCTCATTGCAAATTTCAACATTTGAAATTCCCAATATTGTTTTTGCCCCTAGCAACTTATGATCTTGGTTATGGTCAACAAATCATAAACGCTGGTCAAGTTCAACCCGTCATTTCCTGATTGAATTAAACCCACCCGTACGACCCTTGGGTATGGTCAACAAAGCCGTAGGACTACCCTAATCCAATCACATCATATGGTTGCAGATAAGCACTAATTAGCTACCGCACACTACGCCTTGGCTATGGTCAACAAACGTAGCACGGATAATAAATAGTACTTATCTTAAATGACGGAGGGCTATGTTGGTTTTTAAAAAACCTTTAGTGTAATGAACTTGATATCGTTGGCGTCCCAACGGCCTGGGCCCAACCCGGCCAAATTCAAATTCAAATTTGGCTTAGGCGGTATTTTGGGATGGGAGCCGATCAAATTGTTGGGATGGGTTTTTTTTTGGAATGGGGATGGTTTTTTTGTAATAAAGCGAGGAAATTTGAATTAAAGTGGTGTTTGTAAAATTATCTAAAACCCCCTAACTCAAAATTATACATTTCTATACCCCTAATCCAAAACTTTATAAATACCTATCTACACTTCTCTTTCTTCTTACAATCCACAGCAACAAAATTTTCAATCTCTCAATCACTCTCTTTAATTTCCTAGAAGTTTACTGTTATAATTGGAATTACGCAATTTTTATTTCCGCAGTCTCAATCTTCACTTCAGTTTCACTAATTTGATTCTGCTATTTGGAATCAGTTTTTTTATTGATTATATATTTTTTCTCATATATTTTTTATCATCTCTCTTTCTCTATTACTAATATGTTTAATTAAGAATGTCATCTGTAGAAGGTAACAGGGATGCTTCATCTTCACAGAGACGTTTATTTCAAATCGATATAAATTCATAGGAGAGGCAGAGATTAACCAATATACTGCAAACTAATTTTAATTCTTATTCTCCTAACTATGAATCTTCTAATTATGAGATCTCTGCTGCTTCACAAAGTAATATCCATGAAGAAATTCCTACTCATACCATTCTTGAAGCAAGAGCTTTTGCCCCTAAAAATAAAGAGCTAAAACTTCTGATGTTTGGAAACATTTTGTAGTACAAACAGTTGCAGGTAAAGGTGAGCGGACAGTTTGCACTCATTGCCAAGAAGGTTTTTTACTTGTGCCATTTCAGGTGGAACTATTCATCTAAAAAGACATTTAATTAAACACAAATAAATGATTCTCGGCAGACGACTCTAAGTATGTTGTCTAACTTTTTAACTAGTTTTTCTTATTCAGAAGATACTAATAAAAGAGAACTTGCAAGATATGTCATACATGTTGAACAAACATTTGGTTTTGCAGAAAATGAAAAATTTGATAGATTGGTAAAAAATGCATAAAATCCAGCATTTCAAAGAGTACCTAAAACAACACTTAGAAGTGTTGTTTTAAAATTTTTTATGATGGTAAAGCTGTTAGGATTCCTCAGCACCTAGCCTAGGGTTTGCAAGCATCACACAAGCCACAACAAAAATTTAAGGGTGTACTAAGTAATCAACTACGAATCGTACTAGAAAACTAGAGTAACAAAACATGTAATCTATCATCATAAAGAGAAGTGAACAAGAATACAACCTTTGTAGATCTGGTCCTTCACTTCTAAAGCTCCGTGTTGACGTCCCTTCGCTGCGATCATCGAGCTCCCGGACTCTAGTGATGGTTTCTCGGAGAAATGAACGGATTTGCTCGTAGTCTTCGAGACCAAAGATGATCTACGTCGAGGACACTCAAACTCAAGCTAACCCTTTACTTGGTCATGAACTTTGTGAAGAGAACACCCTATAATACCGAAGCAAGTGTATAGGATGATGAAATAAGAAATGGGCACACTTTAGATTTTATTTCCTCACTTGTTTTCACCACTTGCCAAAAACCTAGAAAGCTTTTGGATTTTGGATGAAGAAAAAGAAGAAGAACTCAAGAAAATAAAATCAAGTGGTGAATAATGGAAAATGAGGTTAGATTTGCAACCATGGGGAGTTTTGTATCATCACTAACTCTTGTAGAGACTTAACCATAGCAAGGATAATGGTTAGGTTTATAAATATCTTAGTGTAAAATAAATTGTGTGGACTTTGTCAAAGCACACAACTAGCTTCCACAATTCCATTCACAATTTGAATTACTAAAGGTAATTAAAAACCTAAAATTATCATGGTTATGGTGTAAGTCCTACACACTTAAGTTGCATATATAACCTTGCATGATACAATATATATATCACATATATATAATGTAACAAAAAAGTGAGAAAAGAAAAAGTCAAGTGAGCAATATTAGTCAATGTAAATTCATATATCAAATATATAATTATACATTAAATCATTAAATCAACACTTGATTTAATGATCCGGCTATATCACATATAACCGATTAATATCAATAATATCAATTTACCGAATCAACACTTGATTCGATAACCCGGCTATGTCACATATGTAAGTGCACGGCGGCGCCCCGGCCGTCAATCCGACGGCCAAATGCGGAAGCGGTGATAAACTTTAATTTTTCTTGAACTGGCAAACCGCCGCGCACCACTACCTGGATCGAACCACTAACTAGTCCTAGCTATCTACAAGAAAGGGAACAGATATACCGACGATCCAAGTCCTCCGGTCTTCTCGTCATAGTCCCGATCTCCTGCGGAATGTCCCGTCTCCTCCTCGTCGCCGGAAGTGCACAACATCGCCTACATCATTTACGGGCTCCCACCTCAATGCCAAGGCAACTCGGGCACGAAGCCGGCTACTCGACGTGCCCAAGATTCGCTGTAGAATATGTGTAGAAACTTGTGTCTCATTTGGGGTTCTTGGAGATTGCCTTTTGTGGTGGAGGAAAATGACTTGGAGAGAGGTGGGAAAAATGTAGCATACCAAGAAAAAAAAAATGAGTGTAACATTTTTCTCTCAACTCATGAATATCAATCCCTCTCTCCTTGGAATGGCCGGCCCCCCCTTACCTTGTGTGATTGGAGAGAGAAAGAACAAAGACAAGGGGGTGGTTGGAAAGCAAAAGATGATGAGGAAAAATCAAATGATAACCACAAATCCAACACTCAAAGGCAACCATCATTTCATGCATGATGGCTTCAAAAAGTCAAGCCATCATGAGAAGAAGAAGTCAAGTGATGGTGCTTATCATGAAAACCATCATGATACAAATAAATATGCAAAGACCCCCTCCACAATTGCTTATTTGCAACAATGCAAATAAGCCCTCCTCTACCAATCTTCGGCCAATGAACGGAACAATGGAAATCGGCCGAAACGGAAAGCAAACTGGCAACTCCAGAAAACTGGTCCCGTGATAAATTACAGGAAAAACCCCGATACTGTGCATACACACCCGCATCTGTATTTCGACTGAAATACTAATGCAATGAGACAAAATCTACACTGTACTATACTAGGATCCGGCTTATACCAAAGCCGGCTAGTAATATCCGTTCGATCCTGATCCGTGCAGTACCGCACGTATCTGATCGAACCCTGCCATATATGCATACGGCCTATAGTACAGACTGTCCGATCCTGATCCGTGCAATACCGCACGTATCTGATCGGACCTTGCCATATCTCCATACGGCCTCTACAACCTTTCGCCCGAAAGCTGAGTAACTGAAATGTGGGGGACTCTAAAGACTCATCAACACCTTGGTTGTGGATTTAACCACCAGCACGTCAGAGGTATAAGCCAATACGTAACGGGCTACAAGGTACTGACTAAAAGGGATGTCTGTGAGTGAACTCAGCCTGACAACCCTACTGAGCCTGTCAGTGACAATATCCGTACAGTCCGGTCCGTTCGTCTATGAGTATCGCATGGCGGGCCTAGGGGGTTGGTAAAAGTCAGACCCCCAAAAGCGGTACAAGTCGTGTCGGAGTGTAGCCCAGAACACCCTGAGATACTAATGGAATACCTACCAGTAAATCTCCTTGCCTCGGCCGAGGGCTTCGTGTAATGGCTCTCCTAGACACAGCACGACCTCACCCCCAATACCGGGAGAGACGAACCCCTGAAGATACGCTCACTGCCTCCATGTGGCTCGGGACTGTACCCAACTAAAACCTGTTTGCACGACTCCTTTGAGCCGTGGTAGGGTAGTAATCAAAGTACAGTGGGAACTCACACGAGACAAATGACGATCCCCAGGTCGATGAACTAACCTGCACACATGTCACCAGGGAACTGCCATCTGACGTCTAGTATATGACCAACTAGCATGTTCCCGGCGAGTCCTGTCCGGTGTACTCATAACCCAATGAGCACCTGTATACATCTTATGTGATCCAACTGACACCAGTGGCTTGTGAGACCGGCCACCGCCCCTCGTCGGGGTCTCGACTGTATACACTAGTCTACTCTGGAGTATCGATGCCCTGTCTCGAAACTCACACGACTAGGGACCATTTAAGGATATGCTTATAGACTGCCAGCTCCCACGTATATGATCGCCCTCATACTGCTGGTGGTCATGCAAGAATCCTAGGGGCTCTACCAACGTGTAATAGCGACTTGTCAGGTCACCTAAAGCAGTACACGATGATAAAGGTAAACCAGATAGCATACTATCATCTCGAGTAAGACTGTCCTACAGGGATAGATCCTCCATCAATCATTACAATCACGTACCTGTGATCCAATAATTGACTCTGAGGGCACTATCTCCAACAATCTCCCACTTGCACTCAAGGCTAATTATTGCGATGTCGCATACTCACAGCCCGTGTGATACCGAACACCCAACTCCTCTACTAGTCAGTCTCACAAAGCTCGTTTGCGAAACTATTGCGTTCGAGGAATAGCCTCAGTGAGTGGATCCGCTTTGTTGTTTCTTTCTGTCTCTCTATATCTCAAGTTCGCGGAGAAAGCCATCTCCCGAAATGAGCAATACCTGTCTTAGAATGTGTCTGGATGTCTGATGGGACGTAGCTCATAAATGAACTCCAAATCCAAACTTCTTAGACTGTATCGTCAACTGAACTTAATCAGTATCCTGCGCCATGCCACCCTCAGTATTTCCTTGGACCACCTGTCCAAAATACTGCCCTTCGTCAGAAGGAGAACTAAAACTCTGACAACCTCCTTGTCGTCCATGTCACCTTGGAAGCCTGGAATGATAACTGTCTCCCGAATGAGGCTGTCGTTATCATATCCCTAGAACATCCACTTATGTTCTAAAACTGCTTCCGACTGTTTCTCCAGGATTGGATCAATATCAACTTATTGCATCTAGTGCAAGAACAACATCTGGTGTGGTACTTGACATCTCATGATTGACTCAATTGCTTAAGCAAGTGATATGCCAATCATGCACTTCCCTCTCCACTTTAGTCTGTAAGACACCTTTAGAGAGGGTGACCCCATCATCTGTAGGTACACTACTATGCATGGAGTCGTCCATTCTAAATACCCTTAGAATGCTGTCAAGTATCCTGATTGGGAGACTACCCAAATCTAGATCTAAAACCATAGATCTAGTAACCAGAATGTCTGATATAAAATCCATTTCCTTTGTGGAGAAAACACTGTGTGACGACCCAAGTATAACCGATTGTAGTATAGGAGTTTCTTTTCCTACTTTGTGTATGTCATCCAAATACCAGGATATCACACCCTACTACCTTCTCAACAGATCCATCCCCTATTCTGATGAAGTCAAACCCATGACTGTCACGTCAGAAGTAGATGATCTATCTCCGCTACATCTGCTTTAGTCTATAAATAGACATAAGCTACTTGTCCACCAATGCTTCCGCTGCTCCCACTGACTACGACAACCCTCTGGCAGAGTCATATACACGTACACTTCTGAAGCGAGTTCAGAACGACGCTATACTCATCCTCCCGCCGGGTCTCGCAGCCTGGAACAACAGCAATGGTAATTGTGGGTAAACAAGAACTTCCCTGTCACCGTCCTTGAGGCTACCGGAGTACCCCTCGGGTGCCTGAAGTTACCCACCGTATCTGCGGAGTGGCCAATGGAATGTCAATCCAGATTGAATCTTTAGGTTCCATATCAAATCTTCAGTAATCGTTTGTGGTTCTGGAATCACTTCCAGTTCTACCATACTCCCACTACTGTTTTCTGAAAAAATCCATTTTTATTAAAACTGTGGCGAGTCTAGAACAATATTGCTATTGTTCATCCAGATGGTAGAAAGTCAACCCGCGTCATAGCCTGGGACAACCCACAAACAGCCATTACAGAAACGTGCCTTGAGTTGTCCAGTGTCTGGTTTTAAGCATAAGCCGGACAACTCCCCGTACCTTAACATCGTTAAGATATGAACTGTTCTATATCCCATATAGGACCAGAGGCACTGATTTAATTGAACCAGATTCAAATCATGCAACTGTCTCCAGTGCATGTCAACTAAATGGAAGGAGGCCGATCAGCGTTACTCAACTTAGGAATGCTTCCAATTATGAGTAACCTAAAAAAGAAGCAAGTTCTCTTAGTCATCACTATCAACTTAATACCATACACAAGTATCTACATCTTCGATCTCTTTGAAGAATCCCGATACTTGCTATACCTGGTTCTCTACTCTATTCAAATACCTATAACTTCTCCAAATTCGGACCCTGTGTTTCCACGAAACACTTGTCTAAAAACTAGAGAAGTCATAAGTAAACCGAATATAGTACGAGGACCAACCCCTCTGTCCTGATGGACCCTGGACAACATACAATATTCTGTATAAGTCCCTTGAGTCTGATAACTCATTCACTGTGTGTCGTAGGTTGAAAACTGTACTTATGGTTAAGAAGAATTACACCGCTGTTTAATGCTCCTTACCTAACCATCCACTGATATAGGTAAATGTCGCAGACATAATTTCAGAAAGGTATATCTCACTCTATGAAAATAGACGTACAGATATATCAATTTGAAATTGGTGCATAACTGCGGATATTCAAAACCAAATATTTGCCAACCGGCAAGCAGCCTAGGTGATTTCCTCAAATATCACCGATTACAACGAATCCCGATATAATGAGGATAATCACCCAATTCCCAATAACTTACTCCCACTCATCATCTGTAAAACCATACAGATGTGAGAATCATAACTGGTAAATACATACCCTGGAGCAAGTGTCTAATCGGGAAATCAGTTTTCCTTTAACAGTACACAGTGAGACTGAAACATCGAAATGTTTCGATGGGGTATCCCGGTATTCCTAGTAATGCCTCTTCCAGATTCACGACTGTAACCGTATAGTTCTATGCCACCTCTCCAAATCCCTTCATATGTCTTTAGTCTTTACCTTCTGTACACCCCTTTAGGCCAAATGGTTTTCTTCCTTCCCTACCGTTCGGCACCAGCCTATGGTTTGGAAGAAGACTATCCAATAAGCATAATGGGTGTACTGTCCCAATCCTAGGAACACTCGCAATGAGAGAGGGTGAAGATAAAAGACAACCGAATAAACCTTATTCCTATTTCTCCTGGACCAGAATCCATCCCCGAACTGGAACAAGTTCCATTCGAGTTCGTATATAACCATACGATGGAGTATCCAAATAAACTGTGGATCTTCGTAGTGATACGGAGTGTCCTGGAGAAATACAAAGGTGATGTGGGAGTGGTAACGAAATATTTGGTTTGGTCGTGAATATCTGTTGCAATTTACTTTGCCCTCTTACTAATCCCTTGCTTTGTCTGAACTTAATACCTTCTGTACACCATCGTTAAGCTAATTGGTTTTCTTCATTCCCTACCGGTCGGCACCAGCCTAAGGTTTGGAAGAAGACTATCCAATTTGCGTAATAGGTGTACTATCTCCTAAACCAAGGAGTACTCGCAACCTGAGAGAAGGTAAAAGGAAAAGACAACTGAATAGTCCTATCCGTTTTCTCCAGAACCTGAAACCATCCTCGAATAAATTCCTTCGAGTTCGTATCTAACCATACGATGGTTTTGTCCAATGGAAGTGGACGTTCGTAGTAATACGGGGTGTCCTGGAGAAAAGGGTAAAAGTAGGAGTGGCAATGAGGTTTGCAACTCTGACAATCCAAAAGCCAGTGTTAAGAAGGTTCGGTCAACTTGGTCACTGAGTCATAGTCTTAGGGTCGGGTCAATGGTCGCTGTCAAAGAGAGAGAGAAAAGAAACACTCAGCGTGCACTCTAGCCTAGATCAGAATGGTTACCAATTTATCTAATCTGGAAACCTCCCACTGTACCTCAAATTCTCCTCCAAACCTGAAAGAAGAATTAGTCGGTGTCACCCGAGGAGTAAACTAACTCATCGGTGGGAATCGGGATCCAACTCTCATCGCATGATAACGTGACGGAATCCGCTCACGTCATCACACTCCAGAAGGTATGCGCATATCTGGCAAGTTTCAGTTCTTTTGAAACTCTCGATGTGATTTCTGCCCCATGCTCTTATGACCTTGACTTTGGCCAACAAATCATAAGTCACATGTCAAGTTCTACCCGTCATTCTCCAGGTTGTTTTGAATCCACCCGTACATACCCTTGACTTTGGCCAACAAGGCAGTACGACTGTTCCAAACCAACGCATCTATCTATGCTGCATATGAATAACCAACAGCTACCAAACACTGTGCCTTGACTTTGGCCAACAAACACAGCTTGAATACTATTGACTACCCATATGAAACGACGGAGAGCTACGAATGGTTTCTGGCGAAAACCTTTAACGTAATGAACTTGATATCGTTGAAGGAACGGATAGCTTTTTAGAAATATAGTGACGACAACTTCCGCTAAAGAGGTCACTCCCGGTGAAGGGATCTCGGCTCTTTTCCCGTAGAATGGGGTGCAGGATATTCCAAATGAATACCACGACGCAAAGCAAAAGTAATCGGCTATAGTGAAGTCATTGCCCTGACGCAAACTTTTGTCCAAGGGGTCACTCCCGGTGAAGGGATCTCGGCCCTTGCCTCGTCGACTGAGGAGCAGGATATTCCAACTGAATACCACGATGCAAAACAAAAGTGAACCTCCTTGCAATAACAGCTTTTGAAAAAGTGTTCCAACAACATCAAATTAGGTTTGTTTTTAACTTGCATTGATCCGAATCAATGCAGTCCCATCAATTGATCACACCACAAAGAACGAAAATATACTGATGTACGTATATGCCATCCGCATTCGCCACTGGGTCCCGTCATTATCCGTTAGGTTAGCTAACTAACGACAGAGCGGGGACTGGACTAGCGCGGATGTAAAACATATACAACATCTACTAATATATATACCAATATATTATATTCGCTCAAGGCGTGAATAAAATGCAACATCACAGAGAATGAACAGCATCACAGAAATAATACAGATATCTGGGATCCCCGGGTTTCACAGAGCCACTGCTGAAACCCGACGTTCCCCTGGTCGTGTGGATAGCCTGTGCAATGAAATCCTAGACCCCTACGGGCGCGGCAAGTCACCCGCCAAAACCTGAAGCGAGGCAGCCCCCTTCAGCACCGTGAATGGACCACCCAGCACTTCACGGAATCCGGTAACTTGGGCACCCCTCCTGGGTCAACCTGTACCCCCTACGAGTGCGGCGAATAGCCCGCCAATCCTAGAGTGAAGCCCCCTCCGTCTCAATGCCATGAGATGCGGGCTTGTTGCCCTCTAGAACCCGGCTATCCGTGCACCCCTCCGCGGGGCAATCCTAGTACAGAAAGTAAAATATACATACAACGGGTACATCGACCGCAACCAGGTCGTGCCCCAAAATAATAATACAAACAGGCAGTGACGGCAGTCCACATGTCGGACGCTCGCCCCGCAATATCAAATGTACATAATACAACCACAATTGTACTAGCATTGCATCCAGGCTATCCCCACGACCGATCCGCAACAACACAGTAAATACATAGAACATCAACGTGAAAGTCACGTTCGCAAATCCGTCTAACCGGGCTATAACAGTTAGACTGGATTTACCGATCGAGTGACATTCACGGTCGCAGATATAATGTAAATACTGTGAAAAATGTGTTTAAAATATCCGACCGATCAAATTTTAACAAGTGGGCCCCAAAGCAATACTGTAGCAGTTAAAGAAATTATGGGCCCAATATTAATATTCCAAAAATCCCAATTTATCCCTAGAAGCCCACTGGAGAACTTTGGCCAATTTATCTCTCTGAACTGCCGCGGAACCGCGGCCCAAGGTAGGGTTTGGCCGCGGTTCCGCGCTCCACTCAAGAGATCACTTTGCCGAACTTTTCCAGTGGCCTTATAGCTTCCTGTACAGTACTTTTATACAACCTGAAAAAATTTTGGGGACCAAAAAATTTCAACAGAAAACTGTCGTGACAAAATACGGGTTTTTGGACATTTCGATCGATCGGAACTGAAAAACACATTACACAAAGCTAGACTATGTTAATGGCGTGGCTCTGATACCACTGTAAGTGCACGGCGGCGCCCCGTCCGTCAATCCGACGGCCAAATGCGGAAGCGGTGATAAACTTTAATTTTTCTTGAACTGGCAAACCGCCGCGCACCACTACCCGGATCGAACCACTAACTAGTCCTAGCTATCTACAAGAAAGGGAAGAGATATACCGACGATCCAAGTCCTCCGGTCTTCTCGTCATAGACCCGATCTCCTGCGGAATGTCCCGTCTCCTCCTCGTCGCCGGAAGTGCACCACATCGCCTACATCGTTTACGGGCTCCCACCTCAATGCCGAGGCAACTCGGGCACGAAGCCGGCTACTCGACGTGCCCAAGATTCGCTGTAGAATATGTGTAGAAACTTGTGTCTCATTTGGGGTTCTTGGAGATTGCCTTTTGTGGTGGAGGAAAATGACTTGGAGAGAGGTGGGAAAAATGTAGCATACCAAGAAAAAAAAAATGAGTGTAACATTTTTCTCTCAACTCATGAATATCAATCCCTCTCTCCTTGGAATGGCCGCCCCCCCCCCCCTTACCTTGTGTGATTGGAGAGAGAAAGAACAAAGACAAGGGGGTGGTTGGAAAGCAAAAGATGATGAGGAAAAATCAAATGATCACCACAAATCCAACACTCAAAGGCAACCATCATTTCATGCATGATGGCTTCAAAAAGTCAAGCCATCATGAGAAGAAGAAGTCAAGTGATGGTGCTTATCATGAAAACCATCATGATACAAATAAATATGCAAAGACCCCCTCCACAATTGCTTATTTGCAACAATGCAAATAAGCCCTCCTCCACCAATCTTCGGCCAATGAACGGAACAATGGAAATCGGCCGAAACGGAAAGCAAACTGGCAACTCCAGAAAACTGGTCCCGTGATAAATTACAGGAAAAACCCCGATACTGTGCATACACACCCGCATCTGTATTTCGACTGAAATACTAATGCAATGAGACAAAATCTACACTGTACTATACTAGGATCCGGCTTATACCAAAGCCGGCTAGTAATATCCGTTCGATCCTGATCCGTGCAATACCGCACGTATCTGATCGAACCCTGCCATATATGCATACGGCCTATAGTACAGACTGTCCGATCCTGATCCATGCAATACCGCACGTATCTGATCGGACCTTGCCATATCTCCATACGGCCTCTACAACCTTTCGCCCGAAAGCTGAGTAACTGAAATGTGGGGGACTCTAAAGACTCATCAACACCTTGGTTGTGGATTTAACCACCAGCACGTCAGAGGTATAATCCAATACGTAACGGGCTACCAGGTACTGACTAAAAGGGATGTCTGTGAGTGAACTCAGCCTGACAACCCTACTGAGCCTGTCAGTGACAATATCCGTACAGTCCGGTCCGTTCGTCTATGAGTATCGCATGGCGGGCCTAGGGGGTTGGTAAAAGTCAGACCCCCAAAAGCGGTACAAGTCGTGTCGGAGTGTAGCCTAGAACACCCTGAGATACTACTGGAATACCTACCAGTAAATCTCCTTGCCTCGGCCGAGGGCTTCGTGTAATGGCTCTCCTAGACACAGCACGACCTCACCCCCAATACCGGGAGAGACGAACCCCTGAAGATACGCTCACTGCCTCCATGTGGCTCGGGACTGTACCCAACTAAAACCTGTTTGCACGACTCCTTTGAGCCGTGGTAGGGTAGTAATCAAAGTACAGTGGGAACTCACACGAGACAAATGACGATCCCCAGGTCGATGAAATAACCTGCACACATGTCACCAGGGAACTGCCATCTGACGTCTAGTATATGACCAACTAGCATGTTCCCGGCGAGTCCTGTCCGGTGTACTCATAACCCAATGAGCACCTGTATACATCTTAGGTGATCCAACTGACACCAGTGGCTTGTGAGACCGGCCACCGCCCCTCGTCGGGGTCTCGACTGTATACACTAGTCTACTCTGGAGTATCGATGCCCTGTCTCGAAACTCACACGACTAGGGACCATTTAAGGATATGCTTATAGACTGCCAGCTCCCACGTACATGATCACCCTCATACTGCTGGTGGTCAAGCAAGAATCCTAGGGGCTCTACCAACGTGTAATAGCGACTTGTCAGGTCACCTAAAGCAGTACACGATGATAAAGGTAAACCAGATAGCATACTATCATCTCGAGTAAGACTGTCCTACCGGGATAGATCCTCCATCAATCATTACAATCACGTACCTGTGATCCAATAATTGACTCTGAGGGCACTATCTCCAACAACATATACCCGGCCGATATCACATATCGCGAGAATACAATACGGTATCACATACTCGTATCAATCTCGGTCCCGTACATATCACATATGTGATCCTATTTCGTTTCGTTTCAGCCAGGAAACCTCTGTGTAGGACTCTAAAGACTCGTCAATACGCTGGCAGTAGGTGGTGATCATATCAGTCACCCACAAGCCGCACGCGGTCTGCTAAACGTAACGGCCACTCGGGTATTGAGCGATCAGAAGATCAACGAGCAAGTCTGCTCACACTCCTGTGAATCCAATCAGTAACACTTACCGCACAGTCCGGTCTATTCTTCTAATATGTCACATATCTCACCTAGGGGTGGTAAACGTCAGACCCCAGTAGCTTGATAAGTCATGCCGATGTAAGGTTCGTAATGATCGTGAAACTATTGATAACACTTACCAGTAAATCACAGCAACCCTGGCCTGGGATTTCCAGTTATGACCAGTCGAGCATAGCGCAACATCAACCCCCAATACCGGGAGAGACGAATCCCCTCCTATCACTCATTGCCTCCATGTGACTCGGGACTGTACCCAAAAACCACCTGTTTACACGACTCTGTAGAGCCATGGTAGGGTGGAAATCAAAGCACAGTGGAAGACACACAAGACTCTATGACGATCTCAGGTGGACAGTCTAAGTTGTACTAGTGTCACAAGAGAACTGCCATCTGACGTGAGGTATAATACCATCTTGGAGTTCTCGACGAGTCCGTTCAGTGTACCCAGTCTCCACTGACCACCTGTATACCATCTCTGATGTCAAACACTAATGGATATGGGATCATCCATCGCCCATCACATGGGTCGAGAAGATATGCGCTAGTCTACTCTGGAATATCGATGCCCCGTCTCGATATTCCCACGACTAGGAACATTGAAGGATGTACTCATGGACTACCCAGGCCCCACTAGTATGATCTGCATCATAATCCTGGAAGTCGAGTACACATCCTAAGGGCTTCATCAACATGTAACAGAGAGACAATAAGTGTACATGTTAAGATAAAGAGCAACCAGATAGCGTACTATCATGTCGAGCAAGAAAGTCCTCTCTCTATATATCCCAGCATCTACTACAATATATATCTCATGTACAGTAATAGCCTCTAGGGCATACATACAACTAACAATCTCCCACTTGCACTAGGGCCATTATATAGCAGTGGTTGTAGTATCTCATACTCAACCATCCCATAAAAGTCTCTCTCTGGGAAAAGGCTTTTATGAGTGGATCCGCTGTGTTGTCCTCTGAGTCTACTCTCCTAACCTCGATCTCCTAGAGATCAACCATCTCTATGATCAGGTGATACTGCCTTAGAATATGTCTGGGTCACTGATGGGACCAGGGTTCCTAGGCCAAAGCCACACCTCCATTGTCACACAATGGTAGGAACCTTGTTCATCTCATGAACAAAAAATACACCAAGACTACCTCTTTGGTAGCATCTTTGGTAGCGATGTATCCAGCCTTTATTGTCTAGTCTGCCACGGTATCTAACTTGGAACTCTTCCAATATACCGTCCCTCCACTGAGGGTAAAGACAATGCCTGTGACTGACATTCAGTCGTCCTTACCACCCTGGAAGCTATCCAGTGATTCTCCCCAGGATCGATTGATACCATCTCACTACACTTAGTGAGAATCCTAACATCCATTTAGATCTATCTCATAGATCCAAAACCCAGGATTTAAGAGGTATCACCTTGATCTTATATGGAGAATCCTTGTGATAAGAGGAGATTGACCGTGCGTAGCATAGGAAACTATTTTCCTATCAAGAGTAAGCCATTCACATACAGTACGACGAATACCACCATACTCTCTACTACCTTTTTGTATATACAAGGTTCATCTACCATTTTGATGAAGTCAAACACTTTGACTACCACATCAAAACAGACGCTCCAACTCCGTGATGCCTGCTTTAACGCATAAAGCAACTTGCACATGTTTCCGCTGCTCCCACTGTCTACGAAACCCTCTGGCTGTGTACTTATAGACGCTCTCTTCTAAATCAGTATTCAGGAAAGCAGTCATGACACCCAACAGCCAGATATCGTAGTCATGGTATATAGCAATGGCAAGTAGGATCCGGATGGACTTAAGCATAGCTATTGGAGAAAAGGTTTCATCATAATCCATACCTGGTCAATGACAAGAGCCTTTTGCAACAAGTCCAGCTTTGAAAGTCTCAACTTTTCCATCTTCACCATGTAATCTTCTTAAGATATACTTGCTCCTGATGGGGATTTAACCCTTCAGATAGAACATACAAAGTCCATACTTTGTTAGTGTACATGGATTCCATCTCAGATCACTTAGCATCCATCCATTCTTACAGAGTCCCCACTCTTGATGGCCTGCTTGAAAATAGTTTGGTCATCATCTCATGATGCAATTCTCGCTCCCACTGTCATCGAGAAACCGAAGTATCTCTCAGGAGGATGAGGAACCCTACCAGATCGGTGGAGAGGCTGAGGTTCGTCGGGAACTATTGAATCCTCATTCAATAGGTATGCAGCTTCACAAGTGCATAACCCCCAAAGGAAATATGTAACTCAGTAGTAATCATCATAGAGCGCACCATATCTCATAGGGTGCGATTGCTCCGCCCCGATACACCGTAGTGCTGTGGTGTATACGGAGAAGTAATGCTGAGAGAGAATCTCATTCTCCTTTAGAATAGTCTAGGATCTCCATGCCTAAGTATTCTCCTCCCTGATCACATCAAAGGATATAATACTTATTCCTGTATTGGTTCTCTACTTCTATCTTATATTCTTTGAATTTCTCAAAAAGTTTCAGACATGTGTTTCAACAGGAACATGTGTCCGAATTTTGAGAGATCATCAGTGAATGTAAGGAAGTATAAAGAGCCAGTCCTGGCATATGTAGACTGGGGACCTTCATACATCATCATGTATTAGTCCCAAGAGTTTACTAACTCTTTCCCTGTTTCCAGTAAACGGAGCTATGGTCATTTTATCTTTGCGACATGACTGGAAAGTTTCACAAGATGTAAATTCAAACTGATTTAAATATGCATCTAAATGTAACTTAGCTAGTCGGGTCGCATTGATATGACCTAGTCTACAATGCCTCAAGAAGGATTCGTTCATTTCTGAACTCTTCCTCTTGTGTGTGTTCTGTACGTTAAGAACTGTGGTTTGATTTAGAACGTATATGCTTTTAGATACGTGCATGAAACCGATCAACTCTTGATATAGGAAATGTTCAAAACATTATCCAACAATACAAAATTATATCCTTCTTTAATAAATAAAGAGACTGATATAATGTTGTATATTAGGTTCGGTATCTAATAACATTCGTTCAGAATCAATGTATTTGGTAATACAGGGTGATAATTGCCAACACCTTGGCTGCAACAATTGCACCGTTTTCAACTCTTGAAATTTTATCACCCGTTCTCGGTTCTCTACCTATCTGTAGCCCATGTAACAGATTACATATCCGGGATCCTGATCCGGTATCAAATACCCAGGACGTAGAGGATACTGAGAAATAGTTCTATGTAATAAACACACCCGAAGAAGATGCATCATCATGCACTTTCTTCGTTTGGGCGGCATGGGATTCCTGGTATTCCCCTAATTCCTGCTCGGTCTTATAACAATTATAAGTTGGAGTGGGACCAACGTTCCCCAGCTCAGTATAACAAGCGGGTTCGGTCAATACATCCATATTATTATCTTGATTAAGGAGTGACATGGTCGCTGCCTGGAGAGAGAGAGAATAAAACACTCTGCGTGCGCTCTTGCAAGATTAGATTGGTTATATATATTTTATCTAATCAAGATGGCTCCCACTGTTTTTATCAAATCTTCTTTCAAACCTTAAAAGGAAAGACTAGCCGGGATTAATTACACCCTACAAGTTTGCCAATCTTTCAGCCAGGCCAGTGCCTGTACTTTGAGGGAGGTTCCCCGTGCTTTCGTACGGACCTAATTAAAATAAACCTCGTTTTCCCAGGGGCGTAACCCCGTTGACATCTTTATAGACACCTACTTGATCGGCTAATTGTAAAGTGCAAAACTCTCCCAGGAGTAACAATTACTTGCAGTGGGTATCAGGATCCAACTATCATATAGAAGGTATGCAATCTTATTGCAAATTTCAACACTTGAAACTCCCGATATAGGTTTTTACCCCTAGTATTTATGACCTTAACTATGGTCAACAAATCATAATCACTAGTCAAGCTCTACCCGTCATTTTGTGATTAATTAGACCCACCCACATGACCCTTAACTAAGGTCAACAAAGTCACATGACTGTCCTAACCAATCGCATCATATGCTGTGTAGGAAGACATCACTTAGCTACCGTACATTGTGCCTTAACTAAGGTTAACAAACACAGAACGAATACTAAGTACTCTACTTCCTAAAATGACGGAGGGTTGCGGATGGTTTTTAAGAAAACCTTTAACGTTTTCAACTTGATCTCGTTGCAGAATCAAATGATTTTAATTAGAGTGTTTTTTTAGGCTTTTTCTACTTTCGCTAAAGTGGTCACTCCTAGTGAAGGGATCTCGGCTCTTTCCTCGTCGAATGAGGTGCAGGATATTCACAATACCACTGTGCAAGGCAAGAACTAGAAAAGCAATCAAAAGACAAACCGAAGGTTGTAGCATCTTCTAGTTATTGCTAAAGTGGTCACTCCCGGTGAAGGGATCTCGGCTCTTTCCTTATCGAATAAGGTGCTGGATATTCTACAAGGAATACCGCTATGCAAAGCAACAACTAGAGCTACCTAAATTTTGAAATTCGATTCCACAATATCTTTTAGGTGTATTTTCTTTCATTAATCTCATTAATGAATGTCCCATCATGTAAGTCACCTAATCATCACAGATAAATACAATGTACGCTTATGCCATCCGCATTCGCCTCGATGTCCCGTTATGCACCGTTTGGTTACGTAATTAACGGAAAAGCAGGGCAGGCCTAGCGCGGGTGTAAAACATAAGCAACATCTATATAATATATCATATATACTATATACAGTATCTATCTCAACATATCAAATGATCACATCACAGATATCGCAGCAGAAAACAACATATGAAATATTGGATATACTAGGATGTCCGTGTTTTATATTGATCATGTATAAAACATAGATTCCATGGTCATGATGAATAGCCAAAGCTACATCCCTAGACCCTGCGAGAGCGGCAGGCAACCCTACCAATTCTAGAGTTAGGAGACCCGGACTCGACTCCTCGAGATGGTCTCCCACTGGACTCTAGAACACGGTTACTTGTGCTCCCCTCCTTGGGTCTATCCTAATACGGAAAAGTAAATAATATACATCAACGGTGACATCTTCCTTAACCCAGAAGTGCCCTAATGAAAGAATATTACATACAAGTTTTTACATGAATGAAAATGAAAAACACTCATCTCACATAAAAACCCCCCGGCTATTCAAACACGACAATCCAATATAACATATCCAGCAACACATAACATCACATGTCATCAACGTAAGTAAATATGCGTATCCCAATTGTCGTTGATGTATAGCAACGAAACCGGCGATACTCCACATATTACACTTACGGTCGCAGAAAAGAAAATGAAAACTACAACAGTTGGAATCCACAACCACCGTAGACATCATAAACCCGTAATATCTTATATTGCGGATTTCATGCCTAACAATATGAATTCCTTAGACATCGCATGCCTAACAATTATAAACCCCGTATTTTAGTCTCGATATTGAAAACACTTTCCAATAATCAGTCGGGCAAATCAACAAGATTCCCGACATCCCGATCGAATGCTCGTCGGAAATGTTAGTAGACGGCCGCACCCCCGATACCGACGACGAAGTGCACTTAGGCGGAACACCGCGTCCGCGAGCATCCGGACGGATGCTTTTTGGCAACGGAGTTCTCCTATAGTCACTTGGTCGTGGCTATAGGGTGTGGCTATCTAGTAATGTTACCCGGCGAGTATCCAAACACACTAAGTGGTTGCGACGAACTTTTGATCATATCAAAATCCCGTGGCAACCAATCAAATGAGACTAAATTGCTAGACTTATAAAATTCAAATGTTGTTGATTCCAAGTATTGTATCACAATATACTAGACGATGTTAAACGTTTTGAGCGAATCAAACAACACCCTCATCTCCAAATGAGCTCAACACTTGAGCGAAGTTAAAGTACCCAAAACGTGCCACAGTACCTATGATCCAACCGAAGAAGGGTCAAATCAACGCCTCACCTATGACACCGCGGAACTACGGCAAACCCTAGTGTTCAAGCCGCGATTTCAAGGGCATAGAATCAAGTTAAGGTTTATGTTCTTCTAGAGGGTCCATAGAGTTACTTGCACGAACATTGAATATAATTAACTTAGAAAAATTCCAACACTTAGAAATTTCAGAGGGGGACATAGGGTGATATTTGAAGATCATTCGAACTGTCAAACATAGCCTAGGTTACCATCATAATGTTAAATTTTATGACTATGAAACACTCCGTTTTGGTCCTATAGAAAAATTTACATCACATGAAAATTTGGACCAGGCAAACAATACCTGGAACCCCAAAATACACACACCAGAGCACAAAATAAAAACGATGCACAAAGGAGCTTGCAGGGCCGGCCTCCCCGGTTTTTGAGGGAGAGTGCTCGGTTGAAATTTGAGAACTTGGTCTCATTTTTGCTCTGTGCACTACAGGTATCACATACATCACTCTGCACTTGTTTGCAAAATTTTTACAGAACTTTTGAAAATCAACAGAGAGCAATATGTGCAGGGTTCCAGAAATTGTGTGTTTACGGATTTGTTCCGTTTCCGTATTAATCTAACATCGTCTAGATTTCTAATTAGGCTCTGATACCATATTGGGATTCCTCAGCACCTAGCATAGGGTTTGCAAGCATCACACATGCCACAACAAAAATTTAAGGGGGTGCTAAGCAATTAACTACGAATCGTACTAGAAAACTAAGGTAACAAGACATGTAATCTATCATCACATAGAGAAGTGAACAAGAATACAACCTTTGTAGATCCGGTCCTTCACTTCTAAAGCTCCGTGTTGACGTCCCTTCGCTGCGATCATCGAGCTCCCAGACTCTAGTGATGGTTTCCTCGGAGAAATGAACGGATTTGCTCGTAGTTTTTGAGGCCGAAGATGATCTACGTCGAGAAGACTCAAACTCAAGCTAACCCTTCACTTGGTCATGAACTTTGTGAAGAGAACACCCTATAATACCCAAGCAAGTGTATAGGATGATGAAATAGGAAATGGGCTCGCTTTAGATTTTATTTTCTCACTTGTTTTCACCACTTGCCAAAAACCTAGAAAGATTTTGGGTTTTGGATGAAGAAGAAGAAGAAGAACTCAAGAAAATAAAATGAAGTGGTGAATAATGGAAAATGAGATTAGATTTGCAACTATGGTGAGTTTTGTATCATCACTAACTCTTGTAAAGACTTAACCATTGCAAGGATAATGGTTAGGTTAATAAATATCTTAGTGTAAAACAAATTGTGTTGACTTTGTCAAAACACACAAGTAGCTTCCACAATTCCACTCACAATTTGAATTACAAAAGATAATTAAAAACCTAAACTTATCTTGGTTATGATGTAAGTCCTACACACTCAAGTTGCAAATATAACCTTGCATGATACAATATATATATCACATATATATAATGTAACAAAAAAGTGAGAAAAAGAAAAAGTCAAGTGAGCAATGTTAGTCAATGTAAATTCATATATCAAATATATAATTATACATTAAATCATTAAATCAACACTTGATTTAATGATCCGGCTATATCATATATAACCGACTAATATCAATAATATCAATTTACCGAATCAACACTTGATTCGATAACCCGGCTATATCACATATACCGGGCCGATATCACATATCGCGAGAATACAATACGGTATCACATGCTCGTATCAATCTTGGTCCCGTACATATCACATATGCGCTCCTATTTCGTTTCGCTTGAGCCAGAAAACCTCTGTGTAGGACTCTAAAGACTCGTCAATATGCCGGTAGTAGGTGGTGATCATATCAGTCACCCACAAGCCGCAAGCGGTCTGCTAAACGTAACAGCCACCCGGGTATTGAGCGATCAGAAGATCAACGAGCAAGCCTGCTCACACTACTGCGAATCCAATCAGTAACACTTACCGCACAGTCCAGTCTGTTCGTCTAATATGTCGCATATCTCGCCTAGGGGTGGTAAACGTCAGACCCCAGTAGCTTGATAAGTCATGCCGATGTAAGGTCCATAACGATCGTGAAACTACTGATAACACTTACCAGTAAATCACAGCAACCCTGGCTAGGGATTTCCAGTTATGGCCAGTCGAGCATAGCGCAACATCAACCCCCAATACCGGGAGAGATGAATCCCCTCCTATCGCTCATTGCCTCCATGTGACTCAGGACTGTACCCAAAAACCACCTGTTTGTATGACTCAGTAGAGCCATGGTAGGGTGGAAATCAAAGCACAGTGGGAGACACACAAGACTCTATGACGATCTCGGGTCGACAGACTAAGCTGCACTAGTGTCACCAGAAAACTACCATCTGACGTGAGGTATAATACCATCTGGGAATTCTCGGCGAGTCCGTTCAGTGTACCCAGTCTCCACTGAGCACCCGTATACCATCTCTGATGTCAAACACCAATGGATATGGGATCATCCAACCCCCATCACATGAGTCGAGAAGATATACGCTAGTCTACTCTGGAATATCGATGCCCCTTCTCGATATTCCATCGACTAGGAACATTGAAGGATGTACTCATGGACTACCCAGGCCCCACTAGTATGATCTGCATCATAATCCTGGAAGTCGAGTACACATCCTAAGGGCTTTATCAACATGTAACAGAGAGACAATAAGTGTACATGTTAAGATAAAGAGCAACCAGATAGCGTGCTATCATGTCGAGCAAGAAAGTCCTCCCTATATATGTCCCATCATCCACTACAATATACATCTCATGTACAGTAATGACCTCTAGGGCATACATACAACTAACAAAAGCCAATTTGATTGATATTTTTCCAAATCTTAAGAGTAAAATTGTATTAACTTCTGATGTTTAGACTACAAAATAGGGTATGAGTTATATTTATGTTACTGCACATTTAATTTATAATGATTGGTTTTTACATAAAAGAATTATTGGTTTTAAAAAATGGAGGAGCCATATTGTGGAAATATTTTAAAATGAGACTAAATGCTTATCTAGTGTTCATTATCCTACTATATGTTTAGCAGTATAACAGTTATTTTATATTTGTAAGATTATTAATGAGCATGTAATTGACCCTGAAAGTGTATTTGCCGGAATGTTACTGTCACGACCCGAAATTGGCACGTGACGGCCCTTAAATTACGCAACGTCTACAGGCGTAACGCAATTTAAGTAAGCCGAAAACCCAGCAATCTAAACCATCAAAAGTAGTAAGTGATAATAACAATTTTAAAACTTTTGAAATCTCAAACCAAATTCTTTAAAGTCCAACTTTATTTCCTTTAAAATTTTGGCAGCACTCCCTTTGTAAAAACCAGCCCCAAAAAGGGATATAATAAAGATATAAGTAAAGCATCCCTAAACGGGAGCAAATACATGCCCAAAGGCGGAAAACAACCACCACAACAGATATACGACGCCGTAGCGAAGAAATAAAAGACAATATAAATAAAACTGCATAAAAGACCTCCAAGTCACAAAATAATATACAATATCGTCCTCACGTCAAGTCTCTAAGTCATACATGAAAGTGGTAGATGGAGAGTACATGGTACAACGAATATACAATGAGCAACATCGGATAACCGCAAAACCCACCTATAGCAAAACTATACACAGTCAGCCGTAGCGGTATCCGCTTCAAAAGATGATACGATAGATGAAAAGCCCTGTCTCGACTACTCTGAAGAACAACCTGCAAAACACTGTGGCACAACGGAGGTGAGTTACCAAATCATGAATAGTAAATAACATATACAGGTAATCGCAAGTATGCATGTACAACGCGAATCTAACATATGCAAGCGGATAGCATTAAATGGCAATATGTATGCAACGGTCATGAAAGGTACTCTATCAGGTACTACTAATACATGAAGCAATAAATGGCAATATGTATATGCAACAGTCATGAAAGGTACTCTATCAGATACTACTAATACATGAAGCAATGCATATAAAATAAATGCGGAGTATGGGATAAAACATGTTATCCTCACGAAATCCTGACCTCATGGCAGGACCAAAGTCCATCAAGACAATCAAAATCCCAAATTTTCTCAAATGAGCCCCCAAATTGGCTCTCATATCCTGTAAGTCTCATATATCCTGAGTGTCCAATATCAAGTAAATCTCATATATTCTGAGTGTCCAATATCAAGTAAATCTCATATATCCTAAGTGTCCAATATCAAGTAAATCTCATATATCCTGTATCCAATATCAAGCAAGTCTCATGAAATGAATAAGTATATTTGCATGAATCGTTATGATGATGTATATAAATTAGATATGTATACATATATATTAGTGTCTCATTCCACAAATACATATATATATATATATATATAACAGCGTCCTATTCCACTGTTATGTATACTTCGGAGTAAAATATCATGAAAACAAGTGTCCAGTATCGACACATAAATACTCATCTCTGAGGCGCCGTCACCTGGGACTGGCCCTCCCATGTCATGTGCGTACATCTAATAGAACCTGAGTGTGCACCACCCGAAATCTGCAAGGCATGTCCGTACACAACCTCGATCGGTATCCCCCAGATATCCGCCGAGTCCAAATACTATCACCGGTAGGTATGATTCCCCAGTCAGGCTCATCGGCGTGGTCCATCGACATACCTTTCTTGCCCCGGGGTACCTCCGGGCCCCACCATGTACACACACACGTCCCACGACGCCTCCTCGCATGGGGTATATATCAGAACCAAGAAATCTCATGGTGGCTGCTGAAATATCATATCAAGAGAAACCGGGTTTTTCAAATAATATATAATTTCATGAAACTACCACGGTCCTCAAATTCAGAAAACATCATGAAAAATCTATATCTCAATGCAAAAATCCATGAATATAATATATGCAACATAAAACTGAAATGTGAGCATATAAAGGAAAAGCCGCTATTTAACTGCAACAAGTTAATATATATCATGTGTTTCCTAATTTCTTCAAGTCTATATAACATCAAATAAAGGTGAACATGTAGCTATAGCCAGATATATGTGTAAACATGTAGGTATAGCAAGGTATATGTATATACCTATCAGTAATGATGTAATACCCTCCAGATATAAGTGTAAGTATGTATGTAAGATGTACATGTAGCTATGTCTCATATGAGTATATACCTATCACTAATGGTACATTACTATATAGGTATATGGGTAACTAGCATGTAAGCATGTCAAGGCATATATGTAAGCATGTAGGTATACATGTATGCTATATGTCATATGCACAAAGGAAAATAAGGATCATGTCTCAATATCCCTAAACAATACAATATCACATATGTATAGGTGTTGTGCGTGTCATGGCAATTATCGACGATGTGTGTATAGCATACAATTAGTGCTCGTGAAATATGAACCGTCAATAATGGTGTTGTGTCTCATTAGTACTAAGTCCCTACACAATAGGTAAATGAGATATGCAACAAAGGTACACATGCACAATCAATATCCGTATACTTCTAACTAATGGTTATGTCATTTAATCAAGCCCAGACGCATAACACCAAGCGGGAGATTCCCCTGTAGATGTTAAATCTACTCACCAATGCTCCTGGCTAAGTAAAGCCAACCACCTGTTTCCCCTTCTTCGTAGCGTCCGAAGTCCCCGCCTGTGAACCTAAAACATAAAACAATATAACAAGTACGTATATTAGCAAACGACCAATAATACGTACAAACTATGTTTGACCGACGTACCAACTCAAAACACACTCTCAAGTGTTCGTATTGTGGCTAACGTGCGTAGCGACGCTACGAAACCAACCTAAGAACAAAACCACACAAAGTACACGAATCGTGTCGTATAACGTAACACACGTAATTGTAACACAAGAAACTAGCTATGTGATCCCAGATTTTGTATACAGAGAAAACCCAAAAATCAAACAGGACCAAACACACCTAAACCAAAGCATACAGCTACCCACCAAAAACCAAACCAAAACCCCACCAAAAATCCGAGGTCGCCGGATTTCATGAGCATGTCGCCGGCCAAAATCGAGGGGGAGGGGTTCGTGCTTCAGGTGAAGGCTAGGGTCTCTGGTACAACACAACTACACTGCTAGATTTTCTAGTATACTCTCGGGGTCACAGCAGATCACAGATATCATATATTGACACTAAAAATACGATATGTGCACGAAACATGACTTTAAACGTTCTAAACTAAAACTAAAAGGCTATACAACACTATATCATCATAAAGAACAGATAGAGATCATTTCTTACTCCCACAAGCTCAAAGATCCTAGCTTTCCAAGCTCCAAGGCATCCAAGAGGCAAAACAAGTCTAAAGATGTGATTTTTGTGAGATTTGAAGAAGTTTAGTGAAGGTTTAGTGAATAATTAGTGAGTGTTCAGTTGAGAGAAGAGGGAGTGATGAATGAAATGAGAAAGAGATGAAGTGAGAGAGAATGAGAAAGGGTATGAAGAAAAGAGAGAGAGAGAGGTGAGTGCAAGTGGGTGAGTGCACCCTTGCATTAACTCCTCATTAATGCAAACCTTATGCTCACCATGCCACCTCTCCCTAAAATAAAACCCAAAAGAAATATCTCACCTCACACAAACAAATATCTAGGGTTTAGGTCAAGGTTTAAACAAAGGATTTGGTTAAGGTTAAGTTGTCATGGTCACTAAACTAGATTAACACAAACACACCCTCACATAAACATGCACATGTGTATGCATGCCATAACAAATAAAAATAATTTATTAATTAAATGTTATAAAATGTGAGGAACCCAAATTGGTAAACTTTTTACCAAAAACCCGCATTACCGCCTAAACTAACACTAATCTAAATCCAAGGCGTTACAATCTCCCCTCTTAAGGAAAATTCGTCCCCGAATTAAAATTCTTACTATTCATACCTTCAAAGAGATGAGTGCAAAACTTCCACATCTCGCTCGCAGCCTCCCAACTGATCACCTCACTATACGGCTACGCAAAAGAAAACCCTCCACAGATAGCAAGACCCTTGACCGAAGTTTCTCCACCTGCGGATCCCCTAACACTATCAGCTGTCGGTGAACGAAAGATCGCGTCCGAGCTAAATGGTCTGATGATGAATCCTGTGAGAAAGGTCATAAAGGTATTTGCGAAGTATCGACACAAGGAATACGGGGTGAATCCTCAATAATCTGGGCGGAAGTGCCAAATTATAGGCAACGGTACTAACTCGCTCGAGGATCTCAAAAGGACCTATAATCCTGGGACAATCTTCCCAAAACTCAACACGTTATTCATCAGAAAATCTGTAGGAATACATGATCTCCCACTGCGAACTCAAGTATGCGACCACCACGGTCGGCATAAGACATCTGTCTGCACTGGGCTGCTCTCATCCTGACCTGAATCAACTGGATCATCTCTGAAGCCTCTCGACTAGCTGGGGTCCAAAAATCCTACTCTCGCAGAGTCAGAAAAACAGACTGACGATCGACACCACCTACCAAACAAGGCCTAAAGGTTGCCAATTGGAATGTCTCCTGATAACAGCTATCGAAAGAGAACCCTAACAATGGCAAGTGACGATCCCAACTGCCAACAACAATTAGTACGCACGCACAAGCATATCCTCCAGAGTCTGTATATCTCGCTCTCACAAACCATCGTCTTTGCGGATGGAGAAGCGGAGCTAAAGCTCAACCAGTACCCAAGGCTTCCTAAAGCTTCTGCCAAAGACGGCAAGCGAACAGGGTGCCTCTATTGGATACAACACATGAAGGAACTCCGTGCAACGCACAAACTTAACGAAGAACAACTGAGCAAACTGAGCATAATCGGACAACAAACACCCAAATGGAGTCACACCCTGCCTAGAACTGGGTAGACACCACAACGAAATTCATGGAGATCGGCTCCCATTCCCACTCCAGAACGGTTAAAGGTTGCAACTCTCCATCCGGTCTCAAATGCTCAACCCTAACTCACAACAAGACAGAACCTTGAAACGAAATCCGAAACATCACTCTTCATCCCTGCCCACCCGTAACTATCTCATAAGTCACGTCACATATTGGTGGAACTTGAATGAACACAGAAAGCTGACTGATGTGCCTGCTCTAGGATTTCGCGTTTCTACCCAACAGTATCAGGTATACACAAACGCGTCCCTAAACATAGCACACCCTGGTCACAAATCAAGGACTCCGAATCTTTACCCAGCTGAGTATGCTCAAGAATCTCTGACAAACGAGCATCGGCGGGCTGTGCCTCGCGAAAACGATTAAGGAAAAATGGATGGGCGCGTACATGAGCAAGCTATCCCCTCAGTAAATGCGAACTTAAGATGTACTCAATGATCGCACAAGAACTGTAAATCTGCAATAGACTGTCTCAGAACTGTGCACAACTGGGACAAGCCAACCCCGTGCCTACGACTCCAGCATCAGCTACCATAATTGCCTTACCACGGGTAACGAGGATCTCACAAACACAATTCTTCACAAGCTCCATCCAACGGCGCTGTCTCAACAATCAAAACCCGCTGCAGGAAGATGTATATTAAGCTCTGGTGTTAGTTATATGTATGCCCTAGAGGCCATTACTATACATGTGATGTATATTGTAGTGGATGCTTGGACATATATAGGGAGGAGTTTCTTGCTCGACATGATAGTATGCTATCTGGTTACTCTTTACCTTAACGTATACACTGATTGTCTCTCTGTTACATGTTGGTAAAGCCCTTAGGATGTGTACTTGACTACCTGGACTATGATGCAGATCATACTAGTGGGGATATGGTAGTCCATAAATACATCCTTCAAGGTCCCTAGTCGTGGGTGTATCGAGACAGGGCATCGATGCACCAGAGTAGACTAGCGTATACGCATCTTGACCCATATGATGCGCGATGGATGATTCTATATCCATCGGTGTTTGACATCAAGGATGGTGTACGGGTGCTCAGTGGAGACTGGGTACACCGGACGGACACGCCGAGAACTCCCAGATGGTATTATACCTTACGTCAGATGGCAGTTCTCCGGTGATACTGGTACAGAGTAGTCTGTTGACCCGATATCGTCATAGAGTCTTGTGTGATTCCCCCTGTGCTTTGATTTCCATCATACCACGTTCAAGAGGGCGTGCAAAAAGGTGGTTTTTGGGTACAGTCCCGAATCACAGGGAGGTAATGAGCGATAGGAGGGGATTCGTCTCTCCCGGTATAGGGAGTTGATGTTGCGCTGTGTTCGATTGGCTATAACCAGAAATCCCTGGCTAGGGTTGCTGAGATTTACTGGTAAGTGTTATCAGTAGTTTCTCGAACTGTTATAGACCTCATATCGACATGACTTATCAAGCTACTGGGGTCTGACGTTTACCACCCCTAGGCGAGATATGCGACATATCAGACGACGAGACCGGACTGTACGGGAGTGTTACTGATTTGATTCACAGGAGAATGTACAGGCTTGCTTGATGATCTTCTGAGCGCTCAATACCTGGGTGGCTGTTACGTTTAGCTGACCGCTTGCAGCTTGTGGGTGTTTGATATGATCATCATCTACTGCCGGCGTATTGACGATTCTTTAGAGTCCTACACAGAGGTTTCTTGACTCAGGCAAAACGGAGTAGGAGCACATATATGATATGTGCGGGACCGAGGATAATGTGGTATGTGATACCGTATTGGATTCTCGCGATATGAGATATCGGCCTGGTATATGTGATATAGCTGGGTCATCGTATTAGTCGGTTATATGCGATGTAGCCGGATTGTCGGATCAAGTCTTGATCCGATAATTTAATGTATAATAATATATATGATATATTAAATTACATTAACTAATATTAGCTCACTAAAAGATTCATTTTCTCACGGGATAATACATTGATATATATGCGATATATGTTAATTGTATTATTTTCTATTGTTACAAAATATATTGTATATGTGATATATAATATTGTAACATGTTAGGGTTAAAAATTTAACAATGGATTAGGGTTTAAACTTGGTTAGGGTTTGGATTAGGGTTAGCTTTTGCATGAAGCTTCCATGAAGCTTCATGAAGCTTTGACTTTGTGGTTGCTTGATATCTTGTGAGATATTATGTTAACCCAATCCAAACCATTAACTCTAGTTAACTCTCTACAAGGGTTAACTCTTTTCATGCTTAACCCTTGGTTAGATTTGTAGCCACTACAATAATTCATTGTTCATCACAAAAGGATGATGATATTCATTCTTCTTCTTGCTTGAGTTTCTTCTTGAAAAAGCTTTCTTTTGTGATGAAAGTGAGTGAGAAAAAGATTATAAATGAGAGCAAAAATCCTACTTCATCATCCTCATCTATCCTTGGCATTTAGATGAGGGTGTTCACATCATTTCATGAGTGATAGCTTGTGTTAACAAAACTTCAAGGTAGATCATCTATGTTATCGAAGATCAGAAGCGAGGTTGCATCATTCTCTTCGTGAAGCCTTTCGAGAGTCCAGAACACGATGATCGCAGCGAAGGGACCTCAACACAAAGCTTAAGAAGTGAAGGACCGGATCTAAAAAGGTTGTAATCTCTCTCACTTAGTGTTAAAGAGTTTAACATGCTTGTTTTCGCCTAAACCCTAGTTTAAAGATCCGGCTTCGGGTTGTTCGGCACGGCTAAAATTTTAATCGAGCAAGGTTGATGCCTCGTAGACCCTTGTGCGCGTGCCTAGCAACCCTACAGTAGTATCAGAGACAAGCTAGAACTTTAGGCAAAGTCTAGATGAAGTTTAAAGTCCGATCGAACCCGAAAACCCCGATGTAAACCCTTCTCTGTACATTTTTTGAAAATGTGATTTTTTATGAATTAAAAATGCTCAGAAAAACAAGCAGGAAAAAAATAAGAATTACTGTAAAGTACGGTCCACTAAGTCCCTGAAATGACCGCGGAACCGGGGGCAAAATTTGGACTTAGTCCCTCATATTTCATATATTTATTCTTAGGTCCTTTCTTGTTAATTTTTTCTGGGAATTTTTTTTTCCACTCAAGTGTTGAGTTTTCTAGGGTTGTATTGGGGACTCGTTGATTCGATCGGATAATTTAACTTTGTTTAGTTTGTTCCGGATATTTTTAGAAACTGTTAAAAAGTTCGAACGGATATTAAAAACTCACTTTTTCCTCAGTCGGAAAAATTTTCAAAAGTTGGATTTTTTCTTGAGTTTAATAACGTTCTAAGTCGTGCAAGTAACGCGGTGGACCCTCTAGAAGACAACAAATCTTAACTCGATTATGTGACCGTGTTGAATTGCCTTTTGAACCTTAGGGTTTGGAGCAGTACGGCGTGACACATGTGAGGCATTGGCTTGACCCTTCTATGGCTGGACCATTGGTACTGTGGCATGTGATGGATATTTTTGAACTCCGCTCAAGTGTTGAGTTATTGGAAAAACTTAGGTGTTTGATTATTCGATCGGAAAGTTTAACATTGTCTATTTATCCGGAATGTGATACAATATTTGGAATCCACAAAAAGTTATGAGATAACTAATTTGAATGTTATAAATATAGTAGTTTAGTCTCAAATGATCGGTTGCCATGGAATTTTGATGTGATCAAAAGTCCGTCGCAATCAGGTAGCGTACGCGGATACTCGCCGGGTAAACTTAACAGACAGCCACGCCCCATAGCCCCGACCAAGTGACTGTAGGAGAACCCCGTCGCCAAAAGCATCCGTTCGGATGCTCACGGCAGCGGTGTTCCGCCTTAGTGCACTTCGTCGACGGCATCGGGGGTGCGGCCGTCTACTAAAGTTTGCGACGAGCATTCGATCAGGATGTTGGGAATCTTGTTGAATTGCCCGACTTAATATTGAAAAGAGTTTTCGATAATGAGACTAAAATGCGGGGTTTATAATTGTTAGGCATGCGATGTCTATGAAATTCAATTGGTTAGGCATGTGATGTCTAAGCAGGTTGCGGATTCCAACTGTTGTAGTTTTACACTTTCTTTTCTGTGACCGTAAGCGTAGTATGTGGTGTATCGCCGGCTTCGTTGCTATACATCAACGACAATCGGGATACGCATACTTGCTTACGTTGATGATATGAGATATTATGTGATGTTGTGATATGTTATATTGGATCGTCGCGTTCTGAATAGCCGGGGGTTTTATGTGAGATGAGAGTTTTTTCTTTTTCATTCATGTAAAATTCATTTGAATGTAATATTCTTTTATTGGGGCACTTCCGGGCTGAGGATGATGTCACCATTGTATATTATTTACTTTTCTGCATTAGGTAGACCTAAGGCGGGGAGAACAAGTAATTGGGTTCTAGGGTCCAGTGGGAGACCATCTCGAGGAGTCAAGACCGGGTCTCCTAACCCTAGAATTGGCAGTGTTGCTTGCCGCTCTCGTAGGGGTCTAGGGATGTGGGTTTGGCTATTCATCGCGACCGTGGAATCCGTGTTTTATACAGGCTCGTATTAAAACACGGACGTCCTAGTATATCCAATATTTCATATATGTTCTTCTGCTGCAATGTTCTGTGATGAGATCATATTACTGCCTGAGACGAATGTTTATATTATATATATGAGATATATGTTATATTGCAGATTTCGTTTCAAAAGAGATGCTTGTGAAGCATATTAAAATAGGACTTCATTAATGAGATTAATGAAAATAAAAGAAACCTAAAGATGTTGTAGAAACTTGTCTCAAAAACAAGTAAGTCTAGTTCTTGTTTTGCATAGCGGTGTTCCTTGTAGAACATCCAGCACCTTATTCGATAAGGAAAGAGCCGAGATCTCTTCACCGGGAGTGACCTCTTTAGTGAAACTAGCAAATGCTACAAACTCGGTTTGTCTTTTGATTGCTTCTATAGTTCTTACTTTGCATAGTGATATTTATGAAATATCCTGCACCTTATTCGATGAGGAAAGGGCCGACGATCCCTTTACCGGGAGTGACCCCTTTAGCAAAACTAGAAAAGCCTCAAAAACACTCCATTTAAAAATCACTCAATTCTACAACGTTATAAAGTTCATTACGCAAAGGGTTTTCTTAAAAACCTGTCGTATCCCTCCGTCATTTCAGATAAGTAATAGTTAGTATTCGTGCTGCTTTTGTTGACTCAGTCAAGGCGTAGTGTGCGGTAGCTGATTACTGCTTATCTGCAAAGCATATGATACGATTGGATTAGGGTAGTCGTGCGGCCTTGTTGACTCAGTCAAGGGTCGTGCGGGTGGATTTAATTCAATCGGGAAATGACGGGTTGAACTTTACTTGCGGTCTATGGTTTGTTGACTCAGTCAAGGTCATAGATCGCTTGGGGCAAAATATTATTGGGAATTTCAAGTGTTGAAATTTGCAATGAGATTGCATACCTTCTATGAGATAGTTGGATCCCGATACCCGCTGCGAGTAAGAGTTACTCCTGAGAGAATTTTACACATTACAATTAGCCGATCAAGTAGGTGTCTAGAAACGTGTTAACGGGGTTACACCTCTGGGAAAACGAGGTTTACTTTAATTAGGTTCGTGCAAAAACATGGGGGACCTCCCTCAAAGTACCGACATTGGCCTGGCTGAAAGATTGGCAAACTTGTAGCGTGTAATTAATCCCGGCTAGTCTTTCCTTTTAGGGTTTGAAGGAAGATTTGATTAAAACAGTGAGAGACATCCTGATTAGATATATTAGATAACCAATCTAATCTTGCAAGAGTATACGCTGAGTGTTTTCTTCTCTCTCTCTCCAGGTAGTGACCATATCACGCCTTAATCAAGATAATAATACGGATATATTGACCGAACCCGCTTGTTATACTGAGCTGGGGAACGTTGGTCCCGCTCCAACTTATAATTATTATAAGACAGAGCAGGAAATTAGAGAATACCAGATTTCCCGTGCCGCCTAAACGAAGAAAGTGTATGTTGATGCATCATCTACGGGTGTGTTCATTACAGAGAACTGTTTCTCAGTATCCTTTATGTCCTGGGTATGTGATACCGGATCAGGATCCCGCATATGTAATCTGTTACATGGGCTACATAAAGGTAGAAAACTGAGAACGGGTGATAAGTTTCATGAGATAGAAACGGTGCAAGTGTTGCAGCGAAGTCTGTTGGTCACTGTCACCCTGTATTACCAGAATACATTAATTCTGAACAAATGTTATTAGATACCGAACCTGATATACAACATCATATCAGTCTCTTTATTAGTAAACAAGGATATAATTTTGTATTGTTGGATAATGTTTTGAACATTTCCTATATCAAGAGTTGATCGGTTCAGGCACGTTATCTAAAAGTATTGACGTTCTAAATAAAACTACAGTTCTTAGTATACAGAACACACACGAGAGTAAGAGTTCAGAAATGAACGAATCCTTCTTGAGGCATTGTAGACTAGGTCATATCAATGCGACCCGACTAGCAAAGTTACATTTAGATGCATATTTAAATTTGTTTGAATTTACATCTTGTGAAACTTGCCGGTCATGTCACAAAGATAAGATGACCATAGCTCTGTTTATTGGAAACAGAAAAAGAGTTAGTGAACTCTTGGGATTGATACATGCTGATGTATAAAGGTCCCCTGTCTACACATGCCAAGACCGGTTCTTTGTACTTCATTACATTCTCTGATGATCTCTCAAGATTCAGACATATGTTCCTGTTGAAACACAAGTCCGAAGCTTTTGAGATATTCACAGAATATAAATTAGAAGTAGAGAACCAAAAACGGGTATAAGTATTATGTCCTTTGATGAGATCAAGGAGGAGAATACTTGAGCACGGAATTTCTGGACTATTCTAAAAGAGAATGAGATTCTCTCTCAGCATTACTCCTTCGCATACACCACAGCACGTCGGTGTATTGGGGTGGAGCAATAGCGCCCTATGTGATATGGTGTGCTCTATGATGAGTACTACTGAGTTTCCTATTTCCTTTTGGGAGTTATACGCTTGAGAAGCTGCATACCTATTGAATAGGGTTCAAATCTAATCAGTTGCCTACCACTTCATATGTGATATGGAAAGGGAAGAGCCCATATCTTAAGTTTGTTATGATTTGGGGTTGTCCGGCCTATGTCTAAAAGCAAAATCCAGACAAGCTCGAGGCAAGGTCTGTTATGTAGAACTGGAAAGGTTCCAGCTATATAAACTACAGCAGATGATTTGGTTGAACCAAAGGATTCAATAGAAACCAATGAACCTCAGCCTCTCCGCCGATCTAGTAGGGTTCCTCACCCACCTGAGAGATACTTCGGTTTTCTCTATGACAGTGGGAGCGAGGATTGCATCATGAGATAATGACCCAACTAGTTTCGAGCTGGCCATTAGGAGTGGGACTCTGTATGAATGGCTGGATGCTTAGCGATCTGAGATGGAATCCTTATACACCAACAAAGTATGGACTTTGGTTGCTTTATCTGAAGGGTTAAATCCCCATTAGGAGCAAGTATATCTTGAGAAGATTACTTGGTGTACATAGAAAAGTTGAGACTTTCAAAGCTATGCATAAGTCCATCCAGATCCTACTTGCCACGGCTACATACCATGACTACGATATCTGGCGGTTGGGTGTCATGACTGCTTTTCTAAATGATGTTTTAGAAAAGAGCGTCTATAATTACACAGCCAGAGGGTTTCGTAGACAGTGGGAGCAGCGGAAACGTGTGCAAGATGTTTTATGTGATAAAACAGGTATCGCGGAGTTGGAATATCTGTTTTGATGTGGTAGTCAAAGAGTTTGACTTCATCAAAATGGTAAATGAACCTTGTATATACAAAAAGGGAGTAGGGAGTATGGTGGTGATCCTCGTAGAGTACGTGGATAATATACTCTTGATAGGGAAGGAGTTTCTTATGCTATGCTCGGTCAATCTCCACTTATCACAAGGATTATCCATATAGGATCAAAGTGATACCTCCTAAATCCTGGGTTTTAGATCTATGAGATAGATCTAATTGGATGTTAGGATTCTCACTAGTTGTAGTGAGATGGTATCAATCGATCCTGGGGAGAAACGCTGGAAAGGTTCCAGAGTGATAAGGACGACTGAATGTCGGTCACAGGCATTGTCTTTACCCTCAGTGGAGGGACGGTATGTTGGAAGAGTTCCAAGCTAGATATCGTGACTTACTAGACGATTAAAGGCAAGATACATCGTTACCAAAGATTCTACCAAAGAGGCAGTCTGGATATATAAGTTCATGAGATGAACTTCGTTCCTACCATTGTGTGACAATGGAGTTATGGCTTATGCCAAGGAACCCCCGTCCCATCAGAAATCCAGATATAATTCTTAGGCGGTATCACCTCATCATGGAGATGGTTGATCTCCAGAGAGATCGAGGTTAGGAGAGTAGACACAGAGGACAACAGCGTGCATCCACTCACAAAGGCCTTTTTCCCAGTAGAGACTCTTATGGGATGGTTGAGTATGAGATACTTCAACCGCAGCTAATTGTTAGGTTTGTGATACCACAACAGATGGCCCTAGTGCAAGTGGGAGATTGTTATTTATATGTATGCCCTAGAGGCCATTACTATACATGTGATGTATATTGTAGCAGATGCTTGGACATATATAGGGAGGACTTTCTTGCTCGACATGATAGTATGCTATCTAGTTACTCTTTACCATAACGTGTACACTGATTGTCTCTCTGTTACATGTTGGTAAAGCCCTTAGGATGTGTACTTGACTACCTGGACTATGATGCGGATCATACTAGTGGGGACATGGTAGTCCATAAGTAAATCCTTCAAGGTCCCTAGTCATGGGTGTATCGAGACAGGGCATCGATGCACCAGAGTAGACTAGCGTATACGCATCTTGACCTATATGATGGGCGATGGATGATCCTATATCCATCGGTGTTTGACATCAAGGATGGTGTACGGGTGCTCAGTGGAGACTGGGTACACTGGAAGGACTCGCCGAGAACTCCCAGATGGTATTATACCTTACGTCAGATGGCAGTTCTCCGGTGACACTGGTACAGAGTAGTCTGTTGACCCGAGATCGTCATAGAGTCATGTGTGATTCCCACTGTGCTTTGATTTCCATCATACCACGTCCAAGAAGGCATGCAAAAAGGTGGCTTTTGGGTACAGTCCCGAATCACATGGAGGCAATGAGCGATAGGAGGGTATTCGTCTCTCCCGGTATAGGGAGTTGATGTTGCGCTGTGTTCGATTGGCTATAACCGGAAATCCCTGGCCAGGGTTGCTGAGATTTACCGGTAAGTGTTATCAGTAGTTTCTCGAACTGTTATAGACCTCATATAGACACGACTTATCAAGCTACTGGGGTCTGACGTTTACCACCCCTAGGCGAGATATACGACATATCAGATGACGAGACCGGACTGTACGGGAGTGTTACTGATTGGATTCACAGGAGAATGTACAGGCTCGCTTGTTGATCTTTTGAGCGCTCAATACCTGGGTGGCTGTTACGTTTAGCTGACCGCTTGCAGGTTGTGAGTGTTTGATATGATCATCATCTACTGCCGGCGTATTGACGATTCTTTAGAGTCCTACACAGAGGTTTCTTGATTCAGGCAAAACAGAGTAGGAGCACATATGTGATATGTGCGGGACCGAGGATAATGTGGTATGTGATACCGTATTGGATTCTCGCGATATGAGATATTGGCCGGGTATATGTGATATAGCCGGGTCATCGTATTAGTCGGTTATATGCGATGTAGCCGGATTGTCGGATCAAGTCTTGACTCGATAATTTAATGTATAATAATATATATGATATATTAAATTACATTAACTAATATTAGCTCACTAAAAGATTCATTTTCTCACAGGATAATACATTGATATATATGCGATATATGTTAATTGTATTATTTTCTATTGTTACAAAATATATTGTATATGTGATATATAATATTGTAACATGTTAGGGTTACAAATTTAACAATGGATTAGGGTTTAAACTTGGTTAGGGTTTGGATTAGGGTTAGCTTTTGCATGAAGCTTCCATGAAGCTTCATGAAGCTTTGACTTTGTGGTTGCTTGATATTTTGTGAGATATTATGTTAACCCAATCCAAACCATTAACTCTAGTTAACTCTCTACAAGGGTTAACTCTTTTCATGCTTAACCCTTGGTTAGATTTGTAACCGCTACAATAATTCGTTGTTCATCACAAAAGGATGATGATATTCATTGTTCTTCTTGCTTGAGTTTCTTCTTGAAAAAGCTTTCTTTTGTGATGAAAGTGAGTGAGAAAAAGATTATAAATGAGAGCAAAAATCCTACTTCATCATCCTCATCTATCCTTGCCATTTAGATGAGGGTGTTCACATCATTTCATGAGTGATAGCTTGTGTTAACGAAACTTCAAGGTAGATCGTCTATGTTATCGAAGATCGGAAGCAAGGTTGCATCATTCTCTTCGTGAAGCCTTTCGAGAGTCCAGAACACGATGATCGTAGCGAAGGGACCTCAACACGGAGCTTAAGAAGTGAAGGACCGGATCTACAAAAGTTGTAATCCCTCTCACTTAGTGTTAAAGAGTTTAACATGCTTGTTTTCGCCTAAACCCTAGTTTAAAGATCCGGCTTCGGGTTGTTCGGCACGGCTAAAATTTTAATCGGGCATGGTTGATGCCTCGTAGACCCTTGTGCGCGTGCCTAGCAACCCTACATCTGGTGGTCCGTGAAAATCTGACACGACTCTCCACACAAGTAGTGTCTCCAATCTTTAACGCACGACCACCGTGGCCATCTCCAGATCATGAGTGAGATATCCTGCTCGTACTTCCCCCAGCTGTCGGGAAGCAAAAGCGATAACTCTATAGTGTCACATCAGTACACAATCGAGCCCCACTCGCGAAACATCACAGTAAACAACAAAGTCGCCCGATCCAAAAGCAAAGAAAGAACTGGTGCAGTCGTCAACTGAGTTTTCAACTGCTGAAAACTCCGTACGCATGCCTCAGTCCAAAGAAAAGGAACCTCCTTTCCGGTCAGTCCAGTCAAAGGTGCAGCGATACACAAGCAATCCTGCACGAAACGGCGGTAAAAATCTGCTAAGCCCAAAAATCTGCGGACCTCCGTCCCGTACACAAGTATGGGCTAAAGCTGTACGGCCTCGATCTTCCTCGGGTCCATACGAAAACCGTCTCCCGTAACTACAAGACCTAGGAGTCAACACAGTCAAGCCTGAAGGAACACTAAATAGCTAGTGCTCTCCCAATGTCTGCAAAACAAATCCTCAAGTGATGCTCACGTTCCTCACGACTCTTGGAAAATACCAGAATGTCATCATTGACACAACAATAAACTGGTCGAGGAACGTCCTGAAGAAATCTGGTTCATCATATCCACGAATGCTGCTAGGGCATTGGTGAGTCCAACGACACCACCAAAACTCATACTGCCCGTAGCATGCACAAAAGCAGTCTTCGGAATTTCATCACTCCAAACCTGCAACAATGATGACCTGATCTCAAACAAACTTAGAAAATGTCTCGCACACTGGAGCTGATCGAAGAAATCGTCAATGCGAGGTAAAGGACACCTATCCGCACCATAACTCGGTTCAATTGACGATCCATCAATACACAACCTCAACTGCCGTCCTTCTCCTAACGAACAGAATAGGAGCTCCCCAAAGCGAAACACTCAGACGCACAAGCCCCCTACAAGCAACTCTGCAGCTGATCCTTAAGCTCCCTAAGCTCTGCCGGCTCATCTGGAACAACGTCGAAAAACTCCCGCACGATAGGAACCCGGCCCAACAAACCCACTGTGGCTCCGGTATCATGAATGAAAGCCAAGAATCCTCGACATCCTCTCCTCAAAAGCCGACTAGCGAAAAAGGATGAATTCAAGCTGTGAGAAGTGGCACCACTGTCCCCCCTGCACAACAAAACCGACTCGCCGGAAAAACAAAACCTGAATATTTTGTCATGGCAGTCCACAGACATATAGCACGTAGCTAACCAGTCTATGCCCAGGAGAATGTCAAATCCAACATCTCTAGAAAGATCAAAACGACGAACGAATCTCTATCTCCTATCGAATTGGCACACAACCGAAACACGTGTCGCGCAACAAAAGAATCGCTGACAGAAGTTAACACAACAAACGGCTGATCTAGCTAACACGACTCTCGGCCCAACCACGGCACAAAGTGTGTAAAACAAACAAGTGCATCAAAAGAACATACGAATTAAGAATACCTGAAAACTCTGCATTGGACGCCCACGCGTCCCGATGAGTAGAAGCAAACTCTCGTGTCTGCCCCCTACCCGCAACTGGCTGAACTCCTCCTCTGCCAACATGTCCCCTCTGAGCGAACTCTCCGCGACCACGACCTCTCTTAACACGAGCCTGACGTAGTTCTAAGGAACAATTCCTGATGAAGTGATGAAGGCTCCCGCATCGAAAACATCCACTCCATGGCTGCTGACCCTCCTGGGGATAAGAGATGAGCGACTGTCCTCGTCCTAAGCCTCTGCTACTCCCGCGACGTGCACGAAACCTATCACGGCGACTGAACCTCTGTCTCTGGGCCGATACACCTGTACGATCCCTCCTCGGTCCTCGAACTCCCAAAGTCTCGGAAAGACATTCCTCATCGAATAGGGCTGCGTCTACTGGTGCTGTATACGTAACACTATGTTGTGTGCTGATCGCAAGGAATAACTGGGTAACATGGGTGACAACCTCCTGTCGCTGTGCTCGACTGGCCTCAACCAACGACCTCATCATCTGGCGCAAGTCCTGCATCTCTGCCTCAAGCCTAGTGATACGATCTATCAAAGGCGGATCCATCTGCTCCTGTTCAACGATCGTACCATCCTGGTCAATCCTCGTTCCAAACGAGTCAACTCTGATCTCGGCCCTCGCTGCACCTCTCTAAGTCCTCATAGTCATTGGCGTCAAAGGCTATAAATGGAAATAGGATTCGATAAGAACACGGAAATCGAATCACAAGGATATGTATCATCAAGAAAGGAATTTCAAGCAATTAGTACTTAGGTCATTTTAGGCGGAGTACCGTGTCGTAAGTATGCCGCGGACATACACACACTACGTTACTCTGCTTAAGCTACCTACTCCATCATACCAAGGTCATCCTACACTCCGAAGGTAAAACCTAGTGCATTAAAACCAACTTTGTCACGACCCGAAATTGGCACGTGACGGCCCTTAAACTACGCAACGTCTACAGACGTAACGCAATTTAAGTAAGCCAAAAACCCAGCAATCTAAACCATCAAAAGTAGTAAGTGATAATAACAATTTTAAAACTTTTGAAATCTCAAACCAAATTCTTTAAAGTCCAAATTTATTTCCTTTAAAATTTTGGCAGCACCCACTTTGTAAAAACCAGCCCCATAAAGGGGTACAACAAAGATATAAGTAAACCATCCCCAAACGGGAGCAAATACACGTCCAAAGGCAGAAAACAACCACCACAACAGATATACGACGCCGTAGCGAAGAAATAAAAGACGATATAAATAAAACTGCATAAAAGACCTCTAAGTCACAAAATAATATACAATATCGTCCTTACATCAAGTCTCTAAATAATACATGAAAGTGGTAGATGGAGAGTACATGGTACAACGAATATACAATGAGCAACATCGGATAACCGCAAAACCCACCTATAGCAAAACTCTACACAGTCAGCCGTAGCGGTATCCGCTACAAAAAATGATACGATAGATGAAAAGCCATGACTCGACTACTCTGAGGAACAACCTGCAAAACACTGTGGCACAACGGGGGTGAGTTGCCAACTCATGAATAGTAAATAACATATGCAGGTAATCACAAGTATGCACGTACAGCGTGAATCTAACATATGCAAGCGGATAGCGTTAATTGGCAATATGTATGCAACAGTCATGAAAGGTACTCTATCAGGTACTACTAATACATGAAGCAATAAATGGCAATATGTATATGCAACAGTCATGAAAGGTACTCTATCAGGTACTACTAATAAATGAAGCAATGCATATAAAATAAATGCGGAGTATGGGATAAAACATGTCATCCTCACGGAATCCTGACCTCGTGGTAGGACCAAAGTCCATCAAGACAATCAAAATTCCAAATTTCCTCAAATGAGCCCCCAAATTGGCTCTCATATCCTGTAAGTCTCATATATCCTGAGTGTCCAATATCAAATAAATCTCAAATATCCTGAGTGTCCAATATCAAGCAAATCTCATATATCCTGTATACAATATCAAGCAAGTCTCATGAAATGAATAAGTATATTTGCATGAATCATTATGATGATTTATATAAATTAGATATGTATACATATATATTAGCGTCCCATTCCATAAATATATATATATATATATAACAGCGTCCCATTCCACTGTTATGTATATTTAGGAGTAAAATATCATGAAAACAAGTGTCTAGTATCGACACATAAATACTCATCTCTGAGGCGCCGTCACCTGGGACTGGCCCTCCCATGTCATGTACGTACATCTTATAGAACCTGAGTGTGCACCACCCGAAATCTGCAAGGCATGTCCGTACATAACCTCGATCGGTATCCCCCAGATATCCGCCGAGTCCAAATACTATCACCGGTAGGTATGATTCCCCTGTCAGGCTCATCGGCGTGGTCGATCAATATACCTTTCTTGCCTCGGGGTACCTCCGGGCCCCTCCATGTTCCTGCACACAGCCCACGACGCCTCCTCGCAGGGGGTATATATCAGAACCGAGAAATCTCATGGTGGCTGCTGAAATATCATATCAAGAGAAACCAGGTTTTGTAAATAATGCATAATTTCATGAAACTACCACCGTCCTCAAATCCAGAAAACATCATGAAAAATCCATATCTCAATACGAAAATCCTTGAATATAATATATGCAACATAAAACTGAAATGTGAGCATATAAAAGAAAAGCCGTTATTTAACTGTAACAAGTTAATATATATATATCATGCGGTTCCTAATTTCTCCAAGTCCATATAACATCAAATAAAGGTGAACATGTAGCTATAGCAAGAAATATGTATAAACATGTAGGTATAGCAAGGTATATGTATCTACCTATCAGTAATGATGTAATACCCTCCAGATATAAGTATAAATATGTATGTAAAATGTACATATAGGTATGTCTCATATGTGTATATATCTATCACTAATGGTATAATACCATATAGGTATACGGGTAACTAGCATGTAAGCATGTCAAGGCATATGTGTAAGCATGTAGGTATACATGTATGCTATATGTCATATGCACGAAGGAAAATAAGGTTCATGTCTCAATATCCTTAAACAATACAATATCATATATGTATAGGTGTTGTGCGTGTCGTGGCAATTATCGACGGTGTGTGTGTAGCATACAATTTGTGCTCGTGAAACATGAACCGTCAATAATGGTGTTGTGTCTCATTAGTACTAAGTCCCTACATAATAGGTAAATGAGATATGCAACTAAGGTACACATGTACAATCAATATCCGTATACTTCTAACTAATAGTCATGTCATTTAATTTAGCCCAGACGCATAACGCCATGCAGGCGATTCCCTTGTAGATGTTAAATCTACTCACCAACGCTCCTGGCAAAGTAAAGCTAACCGCCTGTTTCCCTTTCTTCGCAGCGTCCGAAGTCCCCGCCTGCGATGTAAGTCCATGTCACGCACCCCACGAACTTGCGGGGAGGCGGAATATATGAAAAACGATTATCAAAGCTTCGTAACACGGACTTGAGCGCATGAATCGTTATCTAAACCATTGCTAACTAACTAGTAGAGGTTTAACTACTCGGATACGAAGTTATACCTCACGTTACTTGTCATTCGGGTCTTCATCGCTGTCCTCCACTCCTCGTAGGCTCCTTGGAACATCGGCACCTCAACGGTCTCCTCGAATCAAAGACGATCCACCCGAAAGCTCCTACGCCAAGCTTAATCTCAAACTTGAGATAATTAGGTTGCTTAAAGTGCTAATCTAAGCTACCTAGGGGATATAGAGTGAGGTTATGGATGTATTAGTCTAGCTAACGCTTGATCTCAACACATGAGAGGTTAGGGTTAGGGTTTGAAGAGAGAGTGAGCTTGAAGAGAGAGAAGGTGAAGATAAGAATGAAATAAGATAATGATCTTATCATAATATATATAAAGAATTATTATTTATCCAAAAATAAAATAAATGAATTAACAACCATGCTTCATAAATATCTATGAGTGATTCATCTCTATGAGTCATTAAGCATTTATGATGCATTAATGACTTGGATGAATCACACAAATGAGTCAATAATCTCATTTAATGCAATGCCACCTTAACCCCTTAGTCACCACTCTTCTAGAAGCTTCCCGACAAATTACGAGAACGCCCCTCCAATCCGTGAAAACACGGAAAAACTTTAGACTGTATAAATCCAATAACCCGATGCTAGAATCTGGCTTAAACCAAAGCCGGCTAGTAAAAACTGTCCGAAAAGTCGTACGTGCGTAAACCCACATATGTGTCCGAACCATTGTCGTAAAACCATACAACCTCTATATCGTTTCACCTGGAGCAAGGAAACTCTCTGTGTGGGACTCTAAAGACTCGACACTACACTAGCAGTGGGTTTAACCACAGACCGCAAGCGGTACTAGCTGTACGTAACGGTCCCCAGGTAGATGTCGATAAGAAGGCCGATGAGGAAACTCATCCGTACTCAAACTGAGCCTGATGTGACAATATCCGTACAGTCTGGTCTGTTCGTCTAAGACTATCGCATATCAAGCCTAGGGGGCGGCAAGCGTCAGTCCCCTAATAGCTGTATAAGTCGTGTCGGAGCGAAGCCCATTACACCCTGAGAAGCTACTGAAACCTACCAGTATATCTCGCTTGCCCTGGCCAAGGACTTTGCGTAATGGCTCTCTGACACAGCGCGGTATCATCTCCCAATACCGGGAGAGACGAATCCTGTCTAACCACTACTGCCTCCAAGTGCTAAGGACTGCACCCAACTGTTAGTTGTATGTATGCCCTAGAGACCAGTATTGTACAGATTATGTATATTATATTGGATGCTTGGACATATATAGAGATGACTTTCTTGCTCGACATGATAGTATGTTATCTGGTTGCTCTTTATCTTAACATGTACACTAGTCTCTTTATACTGTCTTATAGTTACATGTTGGTAAAGCCCTTAGGATTTGTACTTAACTACCTGGACTATGATGCAGATCATACTAGTGGGGACATGGTAGTCCATAAGTACATCCTTCAAGGTCCCTAGTCGTGGGTGTATCGAGACGGGGCATCGATATACCAGTGTAGACTAGCGTATACGCTTCTCGACCCATGTGATGGGCGATGGATGATCCCATATCCATTGGTGTTTGACATCAGAGATGGTATACGGGTGCTCAGTGGAGACTGAGTACACTGGACGGACTCGCCGAGAACTCCCAGATGGTATTATACCTCACGTCAGATGGCAGTTCTCAGGTGACACTTGTACAGGTTAGTCTGTAGACCCGAGATCGTCATAGAGTCTTGTGTGATTCCCACTGTGCTTTGATCTCCACCTTACCACGTCCATGAGGGCGTGCAAAACGGTGGTCTTTGGGTACAGTCCCGAGTCACATGGAGGCAATGAGCGATAGGAGGGGTTTCGTCTCTCCCGGTATTGGGAGTTGATGTTGCGCTGTGCTCGATTGGCCGTAACAGGGAAGTCCCTGGCCAGGGCTGATCAGAGATTTGCTGGTAAGTGTTACCAGTAGTTTCTCGACCCGTTACGAGCCTCACATCGGCACGACTTATCGGGTTATTGGGGTCTGACGTTTACCACCCCTAGACTTGATATGCGACATATCAGACGAAGAGACCGGACTGTACGGTAAGTGTTACTGGTCGGATTCGCAGGAGTGTGAGCGGGCTAGCTCGTCGATCTTCTGATCGCTCAATACCCGGGTGGCCGTTACGTTTAGCAGACCGCTTGCGGCTTGTGGGTGCTTGATATGATCATCATCTGCTACCGGCGTATTGACGAGTCTTTAGAGTCCTACACAGAGGTTTCCTAGCTCAAGCGAAACGAAATAGGAGTGCATATGAGATATGTGCGGGACCGAGAATAATGCGTGTATGTGATACCGTATTTGATTCTCGCGATTAATGTTTCGATTGGTTGTATGAGATATGACCTAGTTATCGAATCATTGATTCGATAAATCGATGCATTGAATACTAGTCGGTTATGTGCGACATGACCGGATCATTGAATCAAGTGTTGATTTAATGATTTAATGTATAATTATATATTTGATATATTACTTTGCATCAACTAGTATTGGTTCACTTTTAACGGATTTTTCTCACTTGATTTACACATTGTATATGTGATATACTTTTGTGCACATATAAGTATCATGTTTGATGATACTTGATCATATGGTTAAGTGTATGGAATTAAACCATAGTTAAATTGAGATTAGGGTTTTAATTATGCATTTATTCATTTAATTGTTTATTCATTTATTTGGATAAAGCTTAAGTGGAGAATGGTGGCATTTCTTGTTTTATGTTGAAGCTTCATGAAGCCTTGACTTTATGCAACCATTCTTGTCCACTAGCTTAACCCTAACTCTCCAAATAACCATGGTTGATTCTCTACACTTAACCTTAGTTAGAATTATGATAAGTATAGATTTTTCTTTTCATTTTAAACAACTTATCAAAATTCTAGCTCTTCTTCTTCTTCATCTTCAAAAGAAAAACTTAGATGCCATCAATGGCAACTTGAGTTCTAGTGAGAGAATTCCAAATCTAAAGTGAACCCATCTCCTATTTCTTCACCCTCTACCTCTTGCCAAGTTGTTTTGGGTGTTCTCTTCACAAGTTTCATAACTTTGTGAAGTCGGAGCTTGAACTAGTGCAACCTCGACGTAAATCGTCTTTGACACGAAGCCGACGATCTATTCCGCACGTTTTTCCGATGAAGCCGACGAATGAGTCGAGGATTCATGATGGACAGCGAGGGCATGACCACGTGGAGCTAAGGAGGTGGAAATCCGGATCTACAAAGGTTGTAGCTTCTGACCTTTAGTTAATTTGCTAACTAGTTTAGTTTTTCGCCTAGAATTCTAGTCTAAGATCCGTGTTAGGGTTTCTCGGCACCATAATTTTTGTAAAATGGCATGTTCGATGCCTTGTGAGACCTCTATAGGGTGCCTAGGAACCTTTCAGTGGTATCAGAGCCTAGCTAGAGCCTTAGGCGAAGTCCCGACGACGTTTGAAATCCGAACGGATCGAAACCCTAATACCAAACTTGCTCTCTGGACTTTTTCTAAAAAGTGGGATTTTTCAAGATTAAAAATGCCTAAAAAATTCAGCAGGAATATCTAAGAATTATGGTGAAACACGAGATCATGAATCGTTCAAATAGCCGCGGAAACGCGGCAGAAGCATGGCTTCTGCTGCTGTTCCGCGGCCCACTGTTCACTTTGCACAATTTGTGTTGCACAGTAATTCATAATTTCTGTAGCCGAGTTTTATGGGTATTTTTAATAATTATTCAAGAGTTGAATTTTCTGGGGTGTTTTAGAGCTTCGATGTTTCGATCGGATTATCAAATTTCGTCTTTGTGTTTTTCCGGATAATTTTTAGAATATGTTAAAAAGTTCGACCGGATATAAATACCCAATTTTTCCCCTGTCGGGAAATTTCCAAGTGTTGGATTTTTCCGTAGTTTAATGACGTTCTAAGTAGTGCAAGTAACGCGATGGACCCTCTAGAAGACAACAAACCTTAACTCGATTATGTGACCGTCTTGAACTGCCCTTTGAACCTTCGGGTTTGGGGCAGTACGGCGTGCCACATGTGAGGCGTTGGCTTGACCCTTCTACGGCTGGACCGTTGGTACTGAGGCACGAACTGAATGTTGTTAGACTTATTTCATGTGTTGAGTTGTATCGGGAAAACTTGGGTATTCGACTGCTCGATCGGAAAGTTTAACATTTTCTGTTTATCTGGAATGTGATACAATAATTGGAATTCACAAGTAGTTATGAGATAACTGAATGAATGTTAGAAATCTAGCAATTTAGTCCCATATGATATTGAAAAGAGTTTTCGATAATGAGACTAAAATGCGGGATTTATATCTGTTAGGCATGCGATGTCTAAAGAGGTTGCGGATTCCAATTGTTGTAGTTTTACACTTTCTTTTCTGTGACCGTAAGTGAAGTATGTTCATATTGCCGGTTTCGTTGCTATACGTCAACGACAATTGGGGTATGCATACTTACTTACGTTGATGACATGTGATGTTATGTGTTGCTGGATATGTAATATTGGATCGTCGTGTTTGAATAGCCGGGGGGTTTTATGTGAGATGAGTGTTTTTCATTTTCATTCATGTAAAAACTTGTATGTAATATTCTTTTATTTGGGGCACTTCTAGGTAGCGGAAGTTGTCACCCTTTGTATATTATTTACTTTTCCGCATTAGGATAGACCCAAGGAGGGGAACATAAGTAACCGGGTTCTGGGGTCCACTGGGAGACCAACTCGAGGAGTCGAGTCCGGGTCTCCTAACCCTAGAATTGGCAGGGTTGCTTGCCGCTCTCGTAGGGGTCTAGGGGTGTGGGATTGGCTATTCATCACGACCGTGGAATCCGTGTTTTATACTGGCTCGTATTGAAAACACGGACGTCCTAGTATATCCAATATTTCATATGTTTATTCTGCTGCGATATCTGTGTTGTGACTCTGTGATGGATATAGTATATAGTATATATGATATATTATATAGGCGTTACTTATGTTTTACACCCGCGCTAGCCCTGCCCTGCTCTGTCGTTAGTTACCTAACCTAACGGTGCACGAGGGGACATCGAGGCGAATGCGGATGGCATAAGTGTACGTCATATCTATCTGTGATGTTTAGGTATTTAAATGATGGGACTTCATTAATATGATTAATGAAAGAAAAGAAACCTAAGATGTTGTAGAATCAAATTTTAAACAAAACTGGTAGCTACAGTTCTTGCTTTGCATAGCGGTATATATGATATACCCTGCACCTTATTCGATGAGGAAAGGACCGAGATCCCTTCACCGGGAGTGATTCCTTTAGCAATAACTGGCAGATGCTATACACTCGGTTTGCTTTTGACTGCTTTTGGGTTTTTGCTTTGCACAGCGATATATATGATATATCCAGCACCTCATTCGACGAGGAAAGGACCGAGATCCCTTCGCCGGGAGTGACTCCATTAGCAAAACTAGAAAAGCCTCAAAATCACTCCATTTCAAAACTTCATTCGATTCTACAACGATATCAAGTTCATTACGCTCATGGTTTTTCTGAAAGAACCCGCGTAGCCCTCCGTCATTTCAGATAGATATTATTTAGTATTCATGCTATGTTTGTTGACTTAGTCAAGGCATAGTGTATGGTAGCTAAATTATGTTTATCTGCAACAACATGAGATGTGATTGGATTAGAGCATTCGCACGGCCTTGTTGACTCAGTCAAGGGTCGTACGGGTGGGTTTAATTCAATCGGGAAATGTACGGGTTGAACTTGACTAGCGCACTATGGTTTGTTGGCCTGCGTCAAGGTCATAGGACGCTAGGGGCAAAATATTATCGGGAATTTCAAGTGTTGAAATTTGCAATGAGATTGCATACCTTCTATGAGATAGTTGGATCCCGATACCCACTGCGAGTAAGAGTTACTCCTGGGAGAGTTTTACACATTACAATTAGCCGATCAAGTAGGTGTCTAGAAAGGTGTTAACGAGGTTATGCCTCTGGGAAAACGAGGTTTACATTAATTAGGTTCGTGCGAAAGCACGGGGGACCTCCCTCAAAGTACCGACACTGGCCTGGCTGAAAGATTGGCGAACCTGTAGTGTGTAATTAATCCCGGCTAGTCTTTCCTTTTAGGGTTTGAAGGAAGATTTGATAAAAAGCTGTGGGAGCCATCCTGATTAGATAAGATAATAACCAATCTGATCTTGCACGAGCCTACGCTAAAGTGTTTTCTTCTCTCTCTCTCCAGGTAGCGACCATTTCATGCCCTAATGAAGATAATAATATGGATGTATTGACCGAACCCGCATGTTATACTGTGCAGGGGAACGTTGGACCCGTTCTATCTTATAAATGTTATAAGACTGAACAGGAAACATGAGAATATCTGGATTCTCACACCGCCCAAACGGAGAACATGCATGTTGATGCATCATCTTCGGGTGTGTTTGTCATTGAGAACTGTTTCTCAGTTCACCCTACGTCCTGGGTATTAGATACCAGGTCAGGATCCCACATATGTAAGATGTTACATGGGCTGCGAAAAGGTAGAGAACTGAGAAAAGGTGATCATTCCGTTCATGTAGGGAATGGGGCAAATGTTGCAGCCAAAGCAGTTGGCATATATCACCTGGTATTACCAAATGGTGATACACTAGTCCTGAATGAGTGCTATTATATACCGAACATGATGTGCAACATTATATCAGTTTCTTTTTTAAGTAAAGAAGGATATAATTTTGTAGTAAAGGATAATGTTATGAACATATTCCTGGATCAAAAGTTGATTGCATCAGGCTCGCTACATAATGGCATATTCATTCTCAATCAAAATACAGTCTTCAATATACAAAACACACACAAAAGGAAAAGCTCAGAAATGAACGAATCCTTTTTGTGGCACTGTAGACTTGGCCATATCAATGAGACACGACTAGCTAAGTTGCATAAGAATGGATATTTGAATTCATTCGAACTATCATCTTATGACACTTGCCATTCATGTCTCAAAGGAAAAATGACCAAAACTCCATTTACGGGACACGGAGAAAGAGTTACTGAACTCTTGGGACTGGTGCATAGTGATGTATGCGGTCCAATGTCTACACATGCCAGAAATGGTTCTTCCTACTTCATTACATTCACTGACGATCTCTCTAGATACGGGCATGTGTTCCTGTTGAAACACAAGTCTGAAGCTTTTGAGAAATTCAAAGAATATAAGCATGAGGTAGAGAACCAAACGGGCAAAAGTATTAAGGTTCTTCGATCTGATCGAGGAGGTGAATACTTAAGCAGTGAATTCCTGGATTATCTAAAAGAGAATGGGATTCTCTCTCAGCTTACTCCTCCTTATACACCACAGCACAACGGTGTATCGGAACGAAGGAATCGCACCCTATTAGATATGGTGCGTTCAATGATGAGTAATGCTGAGTTACCTATTTCCTTTTGGGGGTATGCGCTTGAGACAGCCATATACCTATTGAATCTGGTTCCGTCTAAATCTGTACCTACCACACCATATGAGATATGGAGTGGGAAGAGACCATATTTTAAACGAATTAAGATATGGGGTTGTCCGGCCTATGTCAAAAAACAAAATCCGGACAAACTCGAGGCACGATCAGTCCTTTGCAAGTTTGTGGGATATCCTAAGAATTCTCAAGGATATTTTTTCTACCAACCTGAGGAACAAAGAGTGTTTGTTGCTCAACATGCCACCTTTTTGGAAAGGGAATTTCTTGCAAAAGAAATTAATGGCAAAGAGGTAGAGCTGGAAGAGGTTCCCGCACCACAAACTGCAACTAACGATTTGGTAGAACCAGAGAATTCAGTAGTACCCGACGAACCCCAGCCTCTCCGCCGATCTAGTAGGGTTCCTCGCCAACCTGAGAGATACTATGGTTTTCTCATTGATGGTGGCAGTGAGGATTGCATCATGGAGGATGATGACCCAACTAGCTTCGAGCAGGCCATCACGAGTGGGGACTCAGTGAAATGGCTGGATGCTATGCGGTCTGAGATGGAATCCATGTACACCAACAAAGTATGGACTTTGGACGTTGCTCCTGAAGGGGTAAAACCCATTGGGAGCAAGTGGATCTTCAAGAAGAAACTTGGTGTAGATGGGAAAGTGGAGACTTTCAAAGCTAGACTTGTAGCAAAGGGTTTTCGTCAAAGACCAGGTGTGGACTATGACGAAACCTTTTCTCCAGTGGCTATGCTTAAATCCATCCGGATCATGCTTGCCATCGCTGCATATCATGATTACGAAATCTGGCAAATGGATGTTAAGACCGCCTTTCTAAACGGTGATTTAGAAGAGTGCGTGTACATGACTCAGCCAGAGGGCTTCGTAGACAGTGGGAGCAGCGGAAAGGTGTGCAGGCTGCTTAAATCCATTTATGGATTAAAGCAAGCATCGCGGAGTTGGAACATCTGATTTGACGTCGTTATCAAAGAGTTTGATTTCGTCAAAAATCCAGATGAACCTTGTATCTACAAGAAGGTGGCAGAGAGTAAGGTTGTCTTCCTCGTATTGTACGTGGACGACATACTCTTGATAGGAAATGATATTCCTATGCTGCAAGCGGTCAAGCTCTTCTTATCACAAAGATTCTCAATGAAAGATCTTGGTGATGCCTCCTGCATATTGGGAATTAGGATCTATAGAGATATATCCAAAAGGATTTTGGGATTGTCCCAATCCAGGTACATTGACACCATACTAAAAAGGTTTAGTATGGAAGAGTCCAAGCGTGGGAACTTACCCACGATCTCTGGAGTCACTCTCTCCAAAGAGATGTCTCCCAAGACTGATTTGGAGAGAGCTCGCATGCAAGGGATACCCTATGCTTCGGCAGTAGGATCTATCATGTATGCGATGCTATGTACCAGACCCGATGTAGCATACTCACTAAGTATAGTGAGCAGGTATCAAGCTGATCCTGAAGAGAGTCACTGGACAGCTGTGAAGAGCATTCTCAAGTACTTACGAAGGACTAGAGATATGTTCTTGGTGTATGGTAACGGAGAGCTCCAAGTGGAGTCCTTTACCGATTCGAGCTTCCAGAGTGATAAGGACGACTCTAAGTCGCAGTCGGGCTTTGTCTTTACCCTTTACGGAGTGGCGATTAGCTGGAAGAGTTCCAAGCAGGAAACCGTGGCAGACTCGACAATGGAGGCTGAATACATCGCTGCCAACGATGCTGCCAAAGAGGCTGTCTGGATCAAGAAGTTCATTACTGAACTTGGAATGGTTCCATCCATTGAGCATCCCATACCTTTGTATTGCGATAACAATGGAGCAGTGGCTTTGGCCAAGGAACCCAGGTCCCATCAGCGGTCCAGGCATATTCTGAGGCGGTATCACCTGATCCGGGAGATAGTTGATCGCCGGGAGATCGAGGTTAGGAGGGTTGACACGAAGAACAACACGGCGGATCCACTCACGAAGGCCATTCCCCAGATACAGTTTGAGAGACTCTTCGGGATGCTCGGTATGAGATACTACAGCAGCTGGCCCTAGTGCAAGTGGGAGATTGTTAGTTGTATGTATGCCCTAGAGGCCAGTATTGTACAGATTATGTATATTATATTGGATGCTTGGACATATATAGAGATGACTTTCTTGCTCGACATGATAGAATGCTATCTGGTTGCTCTTTATCTTAACATGTACACTAGTCTCTTTATACTGTCTTATAGTTACATGTTGGTAAAGCCCTTAGGATTTGTACTTGACTACCTGGACTATGATGCAGATCATACTAGTAGGGACATGGTAGTCCATAAGTACATCCTTCAAGGTCCCTAGTCGTGGGTGTATCGAGACGGGGCATCGATATACCAGTGTAGACTAGCGTATACGCTTCTCGACCCATGTGATGGGCGATGGATGATCCCATATCCATTGGTGTTTGATATCAGAGATGGTATACGGGTGCTCAGTGGAGACTGAGTACACTGGACGGACTCGCCGAGAACTCCCAGATGGTATTATACCTCACGTCAGATGGCAGTTCTCAGGTGACACTTGTACAGGTTAGTCTGTAGACCCGAGATCGTCATAGAGTCTTGTGTGATTCCCACTGTGCTTTGATCTCCACCTTACCACGTCCATGAGGGCGTGCAAAACGGTGGTCTTTGGGTACAGTCCCGAGTCACATGGAGGCAATGAGCGATAGGAGGGGTTTCGTCTCTCCCGGTATTGGGAGTTGATGTTGCGCTGTGCTCGATTGGCCGTAACAGGGAAGTCCCTGGCCAGGGCTGATCAGAGATTTGCTGGTAAGTGTTACCAGTAGTTTCTCGACCCGTTACGAGCCTCACATCGGCACGACTTATCGGGTTATTGGGGTCTGACGTTTACCACCCCTAGACTTGATATGCGACATATCAGACGAAGAGACCGGACTGTACGGTAAGTGTTACTGGTCGGATTCGCAGGAGTGTGAGCGGGCTAGCTCGTCGATCTTCTGATCGCTCAATACCCGGATGGACGTTACGTTTAGCAGACCGCTTGCGGCTTGTGGGTGCTTGATATGATCATCATCTGCTACCGGCGTATTGACGAGTCTTTAGAGTCCTACACAGAGGTTTCCTAGCTCAAGCGAAACGAAATAGGAGTGCATATGAGATATGTGCGGGACCGAGAATAATGCGTGTATGTGATACCGTATTTGATTCTCGCGATTAATGTTTCGATTGGTTGTATGAGATATGACCTAGATATCGAATCATTGATTCGATAAATCGATGCATTGAATACTAGTCGGTAATGTGCGACATGACCGGATCATTGAATCAAGTGTTGATTTAATGATTTAATGTATAATTATATATTTGATATATTACTTTGCATCAACTAGTATTGGTTCACTTTTAACGGATTTTTCTCACTTGATTTACACATTGTATATGTGATATACTTTTGTGCACATATAAGTATCATGTTTGATGATACTTGATCATATGGTTAAGTGTATGGAATTAAACCATAGTTAAATTGAGATTAGGGTTTTAATTATGCATTTATTCATTTAATTGTTTATTCATTTATTTGGATAAAGCTTAAGTGGAGAATGGTGGCATTTCTTGTTTTATGTTGAAGCTTCATGAAGCCTTGACTTTATGCAACCATTCTTGTCCACTAGCTTAACCCTAACTCTCCAAATAACCATGGTTGATTCTCTACACTTAACCTTAGTTAGAATTATGATAAGTATAGATTTTTCTTTTCATTTTAAACAACTTATCATAATTCTAGCTCTTCTTCTTCTTCATCTTCAAAAGAAAAACTTAGATGCCATCAATGGCAACTTGAGTTCTAGTGAGAGAATTCCAAATCTAAAGTGAACCCATCTCCTATTTCTTCACCCTCTACCTCTTGCCAAGTTGTTTTGGGTGTTCTCTTCACAAGTTTCACAACTTTGTGAAGTCGGAGCTTGAACTAGTGCAACCTCGACGTAGATCGTCTTTGACACGAAGCCGACGATCTATTCCGCACGTTTTTCCGATGAAGCCGACGAATGAGTCGAGGATTCATGATGGACAGCGAGGGCATGACCACGTGGAGCTAAGGAGGTGGAAATCCGGATCTACAAAGGTTGTAGCTTCCGACCTTTAGTTAATTTGCTAACTTGTTTAGTTTTTCGCCTAGAATTCTAGTCTAAGATCCGTGTTAGGGTTTCTCGGCACCATAATTTTTGTAAAATGGCATGTTCGATGCCTTGTGAGACCTCTATAGGGTGCCTAGGAACCTTTCACCAACTGCTACCTGTTTGCACGACTCCTTTGAGCCGTGGTAGGGTAGCAATCTAAGAACAGTGGGACACACTCGAGGCGAAGTAGCAGTGTCAAGTCTGGGGACTATGCTGTACTCATGTCACCTGGGAACTGTTAACTGACGATGGGTATAATACCAACCAATCAGTTCCCCGGCGAGTCCTGTCCGGTGTACCCGTAACCTAACGAGAACCTGTATACTATCTCTAGTACGACGTACTGATGGCTGTGGGACAGACCATCTCCCCCATTGGGACGAGAAGCATATACACTTAGTCTACTCCGGAATATCGATGCCCTATCTCGATAATCCAACGACCAGGGACCTGTATAGGATGTTGCTTACAGACTACCCAGCCCCCACTAGTATGACTGCCATCACGACGCTGGTAATCAAGCAAAGATCCTATGGGCTCTACTAATATGTATAAGTGATACGTTACAAGAAATATATGCACATATTAAAGTAGACTCAAACCAAGTAGCATACTACCATGTTTAGCAAGACTGTTATATACAACTGTGAATATCCTAAGCTTCCATTAAGTAATATACAACCTAGTATGATATAATAATGGCCCCTAGGGCATATACACTAACAATCTCCCACTTTCACTAGGGCCATGAGCTGGCATATCGTAGACCTATCATATCGAATAGCCTCTCGAACTGCGTCTGAGGAATGGCCTTTGTGTATGGATCAGCAATGTTATCCTCCGTCTTTACTCTCTTCACCCCGATCTCCCGGCGATCTATGATCTCCCTGATCAGGTGATACCGCCTTAAGATGTGTCTGGACTTCTGATAGGACCTAGGTTCCTTCGCTAAAGCTATAGCGCCGTTGTTGTCACAATACAGAGGTATTGGACCAACACTGGAAGGAACCACCTGAAGTTCTGTGAGGAACTTCTTCATCTAGATAGCTTCTTTTGCGGCATCGCATGCAGCTACGTACTCCGCTTCCATTGTTGAGTCTGCAACGGTCTCCTGCTTGGAAATCTTCCAACAGACCGCCCCTCCATTGAGGGTAAAGACATAACCCGACAGGGATTTGGAGTCATCTTTGTCACTCTGGAAGCCGGAGTCGGCAAAGGCCTCCATCTGGAGGTCTTTTCCTCCATACACTAAGAACATCTCCTTAGTCCCCCTAAGGTACTTGAGAATGTTCTTTACTGCTATCCAGTGATTCTCCCCTGGGTTTGCTTGATACCGGCTTACTACGCTCAATGCGTATGCTACATCTGGTCTGGTACATAACATCGCATACATTATAGAGCCTACCGCAGAAGCGTAGGGTATAATCGACATGCGATCCCTTTCCAAATCAGTCTTGGGAGATATATCTTTGGAGAGTGTGATTCCGTGACAAGCCGGTAGGTTACCACGCTTAGAATCTTCCACACTGAATCTCTTCACTATGGTGTCTATGTACCTGGACTGCGAAAGTCCCAACATCCTCTTTGATCTATCACGGTAGATCCGGATCCCCAGAATGTAGGTGGCATCACCCAGGTCTTTCATGGAGAATTTATGTGACAAGAATCTTTTGACTGACTGTAACATAGGAATATCATTTCCTATTAGGAGAATTTCATCCACGTACAAGACGAGAAATACAACAGCTCTCCCTACAATCTTACTGTATATGCATGGTTCATCTGGATTTTTGATAAAGTCAAATTCTTTAACAGCATCATCAAAACAGATGTTCCAACTCCGCGATGCCTGCTTTAGTCCATAAATGGACTTAAGCAGCTTGCATACTTTACCGCTGCTCCCACTCTGAATGAATCCCTCTGGCTGATCCATATAGACGCTTTCTTCCAAATTTCCATTTAGAAAAGCCATCTTTACGTCCATCTGCCAGATCTCATAATCGTGGAAGGCAGCAATAGCAAGAAGGACCCTAATGGATTTTAGCATAGCTACTGGAGAAAAGGTCTCGTCATAGTCCAAACCAGGTCTTTGACGGAAACCCTTTGCAACAAGTCTAGCTTTATAGGTTTCAACCTGTCCATCTACACCAATCTTCTTTCTGAAGATCCATTTGCATCCTACGGGTTTTACCCCATCTGGAGCAAAGTCCAAAGTCCATACTTTGTTAGTGTACATGGACTCCATTTCGGTCCGCATTGCATCCAGCTATTTTACTGAGTCACCGCTCTGAATGGCTTGCTGGAAGCTAGTAGCCTCATCATAGTCAATAGTGCAATCCTCTCTATCCCCGTCTATGAGAAAACCGTAGTATCTCTCGGACGGATGAGATTGCCTACTACCCCTGCGGAGTGGCGTCGGGATGTCCTGTTCTCCTGAACCTTCTTGTTATACCATGGTTTCAGTAATTGCTTGTGGATCTGGAATTTCTTCCAGTTCTATTGCGCTCCCATTCTTCTGATTTTCTAAAAATTCAGTTTCCAAGAAGTGGGGATGCTGAGAAACAAAAACCTTTTGTTTCTCTGCGGAATAGAAAAGATACCCCCTGGAGTTCTTTGGGTATCCCACAAATTTACACAGTACTGAGCGTGCCTCGAGCTTGTCCGTATGCTGTTTCTTTACAAAAGCTGGACATCCCCATGTCTTAAGATACTTAAGACATGGTTTCTTCCCACTCCACATCTGATATGAGGTGGTAGGCACAGTCTTGGTTGGAGCCTTGTTCAAGAGATATGCAGCTGTTTCTAGTGCATAACCCCAGAAAGATCGCGGCAACTCAGCCTTACTCATCATGGAACGAACCATATCTAATATGGTTCGATTCCTCCTTTCCGATACACCGTTGTGTTGTGGTGTGTATGGAGGAGTAAGCTGAGAGAGAATTCCATTCTCTTTTAAGTGACCTAGGAACTCAGCACTTAAGTATTCACCACCTCGATCAGATCTCAGTGTCTTGATACTTTTGCCGGTTTGTTTTTCCACTTCATTCTTGTATTCTTGGAATTTCTCAAAGGCCTCGGATTTATGCTTCATTAAGAAGATATATCCATAACTAGAGAAATCATCCGTAAAAGTAATGAAGTAGGAATAACCACCTCGCGCATGTGTAGACATTAGACCGCACACGTCACTGTGTATGAGTCCCAAGAGCTCGCTTGCTCTTACTCCGTGTCCAGTAAACGGATTCTTTGTCATCTTTCCTATGAGACAAGATTCACAAGTAGCATAAGATTGATATTCGAACGGATTCAAATATCCTTCTCTATGTAACTTAGTCAACCTTCTCTCATTGATGTGACCTAGTCTACAATGCCATAAGAAAGCCTGATTTGTTTCCGGAGACTTTCTTTTAAGTGTGTTCTGGACACTGAAAATCTGAACTTGATTTAATACGTATATTCCGTTTTCTAGTGTACCTGACCCAATCAAATCTTGATTTAGGTGGATGTGAACCACACCTCTTGTAAAAGTAAAATCATATCCTTCCTTAGAAAGTAAGGGTACAGATATGATATTACAGGTCGTACCTGGTACATAAAAACAGTTACGTAGAATCAATATCTGTCCAGTTGTCAGTCCAAGATGATATTCCCCTACGGATTCAGCGTTCATGCTCATTCCGTTAGCAACTGTGAGGGTCATATCACCTATCCCGATAACCCTACGATTTCTCAGAGCCTGTAATGAATTACAGATGTGAGTTCCTGATCCGGTATCCAATACCCAGGAAGTAGGGTTAACTGACATACAGTTCTCTGTCATAAACACACCCGAAGTTGAAGCCACAACATGCTTTGTATCCTGGCTACTGGCTTCTAAAGCCCTGCAATCATTCTGCCAATGCCCGATCCCATAACAATAGGAATGTCCCTCAATAGGGTGGTCCAGCTTATCATAGGCAATGGACATCTGGACAGACTTTTGCCAGTCATATAAGTCAGATTCAGTCAAATTATTATCTAGATGTAACCTATGTGTGGTCACAAGGTCGCTGCAATTAAGAGAGAGAGAAGAAAACACTTTAGTATGATGCTGTTACAAGCTTAGATTGGTTTTTAATTTATCTAAACAGGATGGCTCCCACTGTTTCTCGAATCCCTCTTCAAACCATAAAAGAAGAATTAGCCAGGACTATTCTCACCGTACAATTCTTTCTTAACCGTTCAGCCAAGTCAGTGTCGATACTTCGAGGGAGGTTTTCCAACGCTTTCGCGAAGTTCCTTAATTAAATAACCTCTTTTCTCTGGGGGCGTAACCCCGCTGACACCTTTCTAGGCACCTACTTGGTTTATAGCATTGATCGTTAAGTGATGAATCTCCTGATAAGTAGTATATACTCACAGTAGGATCGGGATCCAAAATATCATCGTATGATAATGTTGAAGGAATCCTACCAACATTCATCAAACTCCAAAATGGTATGCTCTCTCTGCTAATTTCAGTTTCTTTAGAAATTCCCGATATAGATTTTTGCCCCATGCTTTTATGACCTTGACAAAGGTCAACAAATCATAAGTCACATGTCAAGTTCTACCCGTCATTGTCCAGGTTAATTTGAACCCATCCGTACATACCCTTGACGAAGGTCAACAAGGTAATACGACTGTCCCAAACCAACGCATCTATCTATGCTACATATGAATACCCAACAGCTACCAATCACTATGCCTTGATGAAGGTCAACAAACATAGCTTGAATACTATTGAATATCCGTATGAAATGACGGAGGGCTACAACTGGTTTTGGCATAACCGTGATCGTGGTGAACTTGATGTAATCGAAGGAACCTGATACTTTTTAAAAGGAGTGGTTAAAGCTCCGCAATTAAAAAATTCTGATCTTTTTTAAAATAACCGAGTGGTTTCTTTTAAATTTGTTCCAACGACTTAACTTTGGTTTATTTTCTTTGCATTATAATAATGCGTCCCATCTTTAATCCTATCATTACAGAAAACAACGAAAATACCACGTCCTCTTATGCCATCCGCATTCGCCACGGGGTCCCATCATCACCCGTTAGGTTACTTAACTAACGACAGAGCGGGGGCTGGGCTAGCGCGGGTGTAAAACATAAGTGACGTCTAATAGCTATCATATATAGATATTGTACATTCGTCAGACGCAATAATAAGCATTCCAAATCACAGATGAACTTTATTGGATTTATTAGCAACCCGCATTTGCTTTGAGCCTGCAATAAAAGACGGATTACATAGTTGTGATGAATAGCTATTACCCCACCCTAGACCCCTACGGGTACGGCAAACTACGCGCCAAGTACCCGAAGTGAAGCGGTCTCCCTCAACAAAGTGAGTAGGCCACTAAACACTTCAAAGTACCCGGTAGTTTGTGTACCCCGCCTTGGGTCTATCCTAGGAGCAAAAACAGTAAAAAAAAATAATACAACGGTGGCTACAACCGCAACCTGGATGTGCCCTGCAAAAGAATATTACATCAAATTACATTTATATTGAATGAATGAATATAAAACCCATCTCAAAACCCCGGCTAAACATCACAATAGTCCAATATATTTCATATACACAAACAGTAAATATTACAGAAATGTGCAACCCCCTGCCAATCGACATACTAGCAGTTAGGGGAGGTTTACGAACACATTAAACATTACAGATAAAGACCCAGCTAGCAAATATCTTAGAACTTCGATCGAATACCATATTCCGTGTCTACCCCAAAAGCAAACCTGTACTGAAGAAACCTGGGCAGAAACAGTATATACAGGAAGACAAAAAAAACAAAAATTATGAATTACTGTGAAACTCCGAGTCAACTCGGCGTTGACTCGGCGGCGGATCCGCGACAGAAGCTCTCTATTGCCGCGGATCCGCGGCCGTTTTACCGAGTCACTGGCTCGTATTTTCCCATAACTCATATATTTCCCTGCTGTGAATTTTATGGTATGTCAAATATTTTTTCAGACAAGTTTAAAATTAACAGAAACTTAGGGTTTTCGGTTTTTTGTTTTCGTGTTTTCCGTCGATCGAACTTCTAATCAGTTGCTAACAAGCTAGTAATGCTTTAGTTGGCTCTGATACCACTGTAAGTCTATGTCACACACCCCACGAACTTGTGGGGAGGCGGAATATATGAAAAACGATTATCAAAGCTTCGTAACACGGACTTGAGCGCATGAATCGTTATCTAAACCATTGCTAACTAGCTACTAGAGGTTTAACTACTCGGATACGAAATTATACCTCACGTTACTTGTCCTTCGGGTCTTCATCGCGGTCCTCCACTCCTCGTGGGCTCCTTAGAACATCGGCACCTCAATAGTCTCCTCGAATCAAAGACGATCCACCCGAAAGCTCCTACGCCAAGCTTAATCTCAAACTTGAGATAACTAGGTTGCTTAAAGTGCTAATCTAAGCTACCTAGGGGATATAGAGTGAGGTTATGGATGTATTAGTCTAGCTAACCCTTGATCTCAACACATGAGAGGTTAGGGTTAGGGTTTGACGAGAGAGTGAGCTTGAGGAGAGAGAAGGTGAAGATGAGAATGAAATGAGATAATGATCTTATCATAATATATATGAAGCATTATTATTTATCCAAAAATAAAATAAATGAATTAACAACCATGCTTCATAAATATCTATGAGTGATTCATCTCCATGAGTCATTAAGCATTTATGATGCATTAATGACTTGGATGAATCACACAAATGAGTCACTAATCACATTTAATGCAATGCCACCTTAACCCCTTAGTCACCACTCTTCTAGAAGCTTCCCGACAAATTACGAGAACACCGCTCCAATCCGTGAAAACACGGAAAAACTTTAGACTGTATAAATCCAATAACCTGATACTAGAATCTGGCTTAAACCAAAGCCGGCTAGTAAAAACTGTCCGAAAAGTCGTACGTGCGTAAACACACGTATGTGTCCGAACCCTTGTCGTAAAACCATACGACCTCTATATCGTTTCGCCTGGAGCAGGGAAACTCTCTGTGTGGGACTCTAAAGACTCGACACTACACTGGCAGTGGGTTTAACCACAGACCGCAAGCGGTACTAGCTGTACGTAACGGTCCCCAGGTAGATGTCGATAAGAAGGCCGATGAGGAAACTCATCCGTACTCCCACTGAGCCTGATGTGACAATCTCCGTACAGTCCGGTCTGTTCGTCTAAGACTATCGCATATCAAGCCTAGGGGACGGCAAGCGTTAGTCCCCTAATAGCTGTATAAGTCGTGTCGGAGCGAAGCCCATTACACCCTGAGAAGCTACTGGAACCTACCAGTATATCTCGCTTGCCCTGGCCAGGGACTTTGCGTAATGGCTCTCTGACACAGAGCGATATCATCTCCCAATACCGGGAGAGACGAATCCTGTCTAACCACTACTGCCTCCAAGTGCTCGGGACTGCACCCAACTGCTACCTGTTTGCATGACTCCTTTGAGCCGTGGTAGGGTAGCAATCTAAGAACAGTGGGACACACTCGAGGCGAAGTAGCAGTGTCAAGTCTGGGGACTATGCTGTACTCATGTTACCTGGGAACTGTTAACTGACGATGGGTATAATACCAACCAATCAGTTCCCCGGCGAGTCCTGTCCGGTGTACCCGTAACCTAACGAGAACCTGTATACTATCTCTAGTACGACGTACTGATGGCTGTGGGACAGACCATCTCCCCAACTGGGACGAGAAGCGTATACACTTAGTCTACTCCGGAATGTCGATGCCCTATCTCGATAATCCAACGACCAGGGACCTGTATAGGATGTTGCTTACAGACTACCCAGCCCCCACTAGTGTGACTGCCATCACGACGCTGGTAATCAAGCAAAGATCCTATGGGCTCTACTAATATGTATAAGTGATACGTTACAAGAAACATATGCACATATTAAAGTAGACTCAAACCAAGTGGCATACTACCATGTTTAGCAAGACTGTTATATACAACTGTGAATATCCTAAGCTTCCATTAAGTAATATAAAACCTAGTATGATACAATAATGGCCCCTAGGGCATATACACTAACACCTAAAACATAAAACAATATAACAAGTATGTATATTAGCAAACGACCAATAACACGTACAAATTACATTTGACCGACGCACTAACTCAAAACATACTCTCAAGTGTTCGTATTGTGGCTAACGTGCGTAGCGACGCTACGAAACCAACCCAAGAGCAAAACCACACAAAGTGCACGAACCGTGTCGTATAACGTAATACACGTAATCTTAACACAAGAAACTAGCTATGTGATCTCAGATTTTGTATACAGAGAAAGCCCAAAAATCAAACAGGACCAAACACACCTAAACCAAAGCATACAGCTACCTACCGAAAACCAAACCAAAACCCCACCAAAAATCCGAGATCGCCGGATTTCGTGAGCATGTCGCCGGCCAAAACCGAGAGGGAGGGGTTCGTGCTGCAGGTGAAGGCTTAGGGTCTCTGGAACAACACAAGTATACTACTAGATTTTCTAGTATACTCTCGGGGCCACAACAGATAACAGATATCATATATTGACACTAAAAATATGATATGTGCACGAAACATGACTTTAAGCGTTCTAAACTAAAACTAAAAGGCTACACAATACTATATCATCATAAAGAACAGATAGAGATCATTATCTACTCCCATAAGCTCAAAAATCCTAGCTTTCCAAGCTCCAAGACATCCAAGAGGCAAAACAAGTCTAAAGATATGATTTTTGTGAGATTTGAAGAAGTTTAGTGAAGGTTTAGTGAATGATTAGTGAGTGTTCAATTGAGAGAAGAGGGAGTGATGAAAGAAATGAGAAAGAGATAAAGTGAGAGAGAATGAGAGAGGGTGTGAAGAAAAGACAGAGAGAGGTGAGTGCAAGTGGGTGAGTGCACCCTTGCATTAACTCCTCATTAATGCAAACCTTATGCTCACCATGCCACCTCTCCCCAAAACAAAACCCAAAAGAAATATCTCACCCCACACAAACAAATATCTAGGGTTTAGGTCAAGGTTTAAACAAAGGATTTGGTTAAGGTTAAGTTGTCATGGTCACTAAACTAGACTAACACAAATCCACCCTCACATAAACATGCACATGTGTGTGCATGCCATAACAAATAAAAATAATTTATTAATTAAATGTTATAAAATGTGATGAACCCAAATTGGTAAACTTTTTACCAAAAACCGGCATTACTGTTAGTGTATATGCCCTAGAGGCCATTATTGTATCATACTTGTTTGTATATTACTTAATGGAAGCTTGGGATATTCACAGTTGTATATACAGTCTTGCTAAATATGGTAGTATGCTACTTGGTTTGTGTCTACTTTAATATGTGCATATGTTTCTTATAACGTATCACTTATACATATTAGCAGAGCCTATAGGATCTTTGCTTGATTACTAGCGTTGTAATGGCAGTCACACTAGTGGGGGCTGGGTAGTCTATAAGCAACATCCTATACTTGTCCCTAGTCGTAGGATTATCGAGACTGGGTATCGATACTCCAGAGTAGACTAGTGTATACGCTTCTCATCCCAGTTGGGGAGATGGTCTGTCCCACAGCCATCAGTACGTCGTACTGGAGATAGTATACAGGTGCTCATTAGGATACGGGTACACCGAACAAGACTCGCAGGGGAACTGTTGGATGGTATTATACCCATCGTCAGTTAACAGTTCCCAGGTGACATGAGTACAGCATAGTCCGCAGACTTGACACTGCTACTTCGCCTCGAGTGTGTCCCACTGTTCTTAGATTGCTACCCTACCACGACTCAAAGGAGTCATGCAAACAGGTAGCAGTTGGGTGCAGTCCCGAGCACTTGGAGGCAGTGGTGGTTAGACAGGATTCGTCTCTCCCGGTATTGGGAGATGATATCGTGCTGTGTCAGAAAGCCATTACGCAAAGTCCCTGGCCAGGGCAAGCGAGATTTACTGGTAGGTTCCAGTAGCTTCTCAGGGTGTAATGGGCTTCGCTCCGACATGACTTATACCGCTATTAGGGGACTAACGCTTGCCGCCCCCTAGGCTCGATATGCGATAGTCTTAGACGAACAGACCGGACTGTACGGAGATTGTCACATCAGGCTCAGTGGGAGTTCGGATGAGTTTCCTCATCGGCCTTCTTATCGACATCTACCTGGGGACCGTTACGTACAGCTAGTGCCGCTTGCGGTCTGTGGTCAAACCCACTGCCAGCGTAGTGTCGAGTCTTTAGAGTCCCACACAGAGAGTTTCCCTGCTCCAGGCGAAACGATATAGAGGTCGTATGGTTTTACGAAAAGGGTTCGGACGCATACGTGTTTAAACGCACGTACGACGTTCGGACAGTTTTTACTAGTCGGCTTTGGTTTAAGCCAGATTCTAGTATCGGGTTATTGGATTTATACAGTCTAAAGTTTTTCCGTGTTTTCACGGATTGTAGGGGCGTTCTCGTAATTTGTCGGGAAGCTTCTAGAAGCATGGTGACTTGGGGGGGTAAGGTGGCATTGTCATTAATTGATATTGTGACTCATTATGTGTGATTCATCATGTCATTAATGCATTATTAAATGCTTAATGACTCACATAGTGAATCACTCATATTGCATTTATGTAGCATGATGAATAATCTCTTTTATTCATTTATTCATTATTCATTATGCTTCATATATATCAAGTGAGAAACAATACCATTATCATTATCATCTTCACCTTCTCTCTCCTCAAGCTCACTCTCTCTTCAAATCCTAACCCTAACCTCTCATGTGTTGAGGTCAAGGGTTAGCTAGACTAATACATCCATAACCTCACTCTATATCCCCTAGATAGCTTAGATTAGCACTTTGAGCAACCTAGTTATTTCAAGTTAGAGATCAAGCTTGGCGTAGGAGCTCTCGGGTGGATCGTCTTTGACTCGAGGAGGCCGTTGAGATGCCGATGTTTCAAGGAGCCTACGAGGAGTGGAGGACAGCGATTAAGACCCGAAGGACATGTAACGTGAGGTATAATTTCGAATCCGAGTAGTTAAACCTCAAGTAGTTGGTTAGTAATGGTTTAGATACGATTCATGCGCTCAAGTCCGTGTTACGAAAGTTTGATATTCGTTTTTCATATATTCCGCCTCCCCGCAAGTTAGTGGGGTGCGTGACATGGACTTACAGTGGTATCAGAGCCAACTAAACCATTACTAGCTTGTTAGCAACTGATTAGAACCTCGATCGTCAGAAAACACGAAAAAGAAACCCCGGAAATCCCAAGTTTCTGTTAATTTTAAAAGTGTCTTAAATAATATTTGACATACCTTAAAATTCACAGCAGGAAAATATAAGAAAACTGGGAAAATACGAAGTTGTAACACGGCTTGATGGCCGCGGATCCACGGCAAGAATGTGCTTTTGGCCACGGATCCGCGGCGGTGTCAACTCCGAGTTGACTCGGATTTGCTCAGTAATTCCTATTTTTTGGTGTTCTGTTTTCCAGTATGTTCTGTTTCTACCCAGGTTGCTTCTTTGCTGGTTTGCTTTTGGGGATAAACACGGAATATGGTAATCGATCGATGTTCTAAGATATTTGCTAATCGGGTTTTTATCTGTAATGTTTAATATGTTCGTAAACCTCCCCTAACTGCTAGTATGTCGGTTGGCAGGGGGTTGCACATTTCTGGAATGTCTACTGTTTGTGTATATGGACTTGATTGGAATGTTGTGATGATTAGCCAGGGTTTGAGATGTGTTTTATATTCATTCATTCAATGTAAATGTAATATGTTGTAATATTCTTTTGCGGGGCACATCCAGGTTGCGGTTGTAGCCACCGTTGTATTATTTCTTTTTACTGTTTTTGCTCTTAGGATAGACCCAAAGCGGGGTGCACAAACTACCGGGTACTTTGAAGTGTTTAGTGGCCTACTCACTTTGTTGAGTGAGACCGCTTCACTTCGGGTACTTGGCGGGTAGTTTGCCGTACCCGTAGGGGTCTAGGGTTGGGGTAATGGCTATTCATCACAACTGTGTAATCCGTTTTTTATTGCAGGCTCAAAGCAAATGCGGATTGCTAATATATCCAATAAAGTTCATCTGTGATCTGTAATGCTTATTATTGCGTCTGACGAATGTACAATATCTATATATCATAGCTATTAGACGTCACTTATGTTTTACACCCGCGCTAACCCAGCCCCCGCTCTGTCGTTAGTTAAGTAACCTAACGGGTGATGACGGGACCCCGTGGCAAATACGGATGGCATAAGAGGACGTGGTATTTTCGTTGTTTTCTGCAATGATAGGATAAATGATGGGACGCATTATTATAATGCAAAGCAAATAAACCAAAGTTTAATCGTTGGAACAAATTTAAAAGAAACCACTCGGTTATTTTAAAAGATCAAAATTTTTTTAATTGCGGAGCTTTAACCACTCCTTTTAAAAAGTATCAGGTTCTTTCGATTATATCAAGTTCACTACGTTCACGGTTTTGCCAAAACCATTCGTAGCCCTCCGTCATTTCATTTGGGTATTCAGTAGTATTCAAGCTATGCATTTTGACCAACGCCAAGGCATAGTGTTTGGTAGCTGCTGGGTATTTCATTTGTTACATAGATAGATGTGTTAGTTTGGGACAGTCGTATTATCATTTTGGCCAACGTCAAGGATATGTACGGGTGGGTTCAAATTAACCAGGATAATGACGAGTAGAACTTGACATGTGACTTATGACATTTTGACCAACGCCAAGGTCATAAGAGCATGGGGAAAAAATTTATATCAGGAATTTCTAAAGAAACTGAAATTTGCAGAGAGATGCATACCATTTTGGAGTTTGATGAATGTTGGTAGGATTCTTTCAAACATTATCATACGATGATATTTTGGATCCCGATCCTACTGTGAGTATATACTACTTATCAGGAGATTCGTCACTTAACGATCAATGCTATAAACCAAGTAAGTGTCGAGAAAGGTGTCAGCGGGGCTATGCCCCCAGAGAAAAGAGGTTATTTAATTAAGGAACTTCGCAAAAGCGTTGGAAAGCCTCCCTCGAAGTATCGACACTAGCCTGGCTGAACGGTTAAGCAAGTATTGTACGGTGAGAATAGTCCTGGCTAATTCTTCTTTTATGGTTTTAGGAAGGATTCGAGAAACAGTGGGAGCCATCCTGTTTAGATAAACTTAAAACCAATCTAAACTTGCAACAGCATCATGCTAAAATGTTTTTTCTCTCTCTCTTAATTGCAGCAATCTTGTGACCACGACTAGGTTACATGTAGATAACAAATTGACTGAATCTGACTTATATGACTGGCAAAGGTCTGTCCAGATGTCCATTGCCTATGACAAGCTGGACCACCCTATTACTACTCAAGATCCCGCCGTCCCAGGTCTAGTTTCCACAGTCACGGATATGGATATCTGTCAGACAAGGGAAAAAGATAAAGCGAAAGCTAAGTGCCTCGTGTTAGCTTCAGTTGATGGTGCATATCAGAAGCAGCACGAGAAGATGGAGTTAGTTTCCATCTTTCTCCATAACAAAGATTTATATGGAGAGCAATCTCATATCACTAGATATGAAATCTCGAACGAATTAATTCAAGCGAGGTTGGATGACGGGTCATCTGTAGGGGATAACGTCCTTACAATGACTAGCTGTATTGATGAGCTCCAGGACCTGGAGACCGCGTTGGGAAACAAGTCAAATACTGACTAGATTCTACAGTCTCTGCCTCCTACCCTGAAGGAAACTAGGGAAGTAGAAGGAAAGAGAAGGGCAAAAGTTTCGGGACTGAATGTAGTAAAAGAGGAACGTTCCTATTGTTACGGGATTGGGTATTGGCAGAAAGATTGCAGGGCTTTTGAAGCTGGTAGCCAGGATATGAAGCATGTTGTGGCTTCAGCCTCTAGTGTTTTTGTAATTGAGAACTGTTTGTCAATTAACTCTACTTCCTGGGTACTAGATACCGGAGCAGGATCTCATATCTGTAATTCATTATATACTTTGAGAAACCATAGAGTTATGAAGATAGGTGATTTGTCTCTCAAAGTTGCAAACGGAATGAGCATGGAAGCTGAATCCGTAGGAGAATATCGCCTAGGTTTGACAAGTGGGCAGATATTGATTCTACGTAACTGTCTGTATGTACCTAATATAACTTGCAATATCATATCAGTGTCCTCACTTTCAAGAGAGGGATATGATTTTACATTCGTAAGCGATGTAGTTAACATCCACCTAAATCAAGTTCTGATTGGGTCAGGTACATTAGATAACGATATATACGTATTAAGTCAAGCTCAGGTTTTCAATGTCCAGAATACACTTAAAAGAAAGTCTCCGGAATTAAATCAGGCTTTCTTATGGCATTGTAGACTAGGTCACATCAATGAGAGAAGGTTGACTAAGTTACATAGAGAAGGATATTTGAATCCGTTCGAATATCAATCTTATGCTACTTGTGAATCTTGTCTCATAGGAAAGATGACAAAGACTCCGTTTACTGGACACAGAGTAAGAGCAAGCGAGCTTTTGGGACTCGTACACAGTGACACGTGCGGTCCAATGTCTACACATGCGCGAGGTGGTTATTCCTACTTCATTATTTTTACGGATGATTTCTCTAGGTATGGATATATCTTCTTGATGAAGCATAAATCCGAGGCCTTTGAGAAATTCCAAGAATACAAGAATGAAGTGGAAAAACAAACAGGCAAGAGTATAAAGACACTGAGATCTGATCGAGATGGTGAATACTTAAGTGTCGAATTCCTGGGTTACTTAAAAGAGGATGGAATTCTCTCTCAGCTTACTCCTCCATACACACCACAACACAACGGTGTATCGGAAAGGAGGAATCGAACCCTATTAGATATGGTTCGTTCCATGATGAGTAACGCTGAGTTACCGCGATCATTCTGGGGATATGCACTAGAATCAGCTGCATATCATTTGAACCTAGTTCCTACCAAGACTGTGCCTACCAAACCATATCAGATGTGGAGTGGGAAGAAACCCTATCTTCATTATCTGAAGATTTGGGGATGTCCGGCTTTTGTTAAAAAGCAGCATGCGGACAAGCTCGAGGCACGATCAGTACATTGTATGTTTGTGGGATATCCAAAGAACTCCAAGGGATATCTATTCTATTACGCAGACGAACAAAAAGTTTTTGTTTCTCGTAATGCCCATTTTCTAGAATATTAGTTTTTAGAAAAGGAAACAAATGGGAGCGAAATAGAACTGGAAGAAATTTCAGAACCACAAACTACTACTGAAAGTATGGTAGAACCTGAGGTTTCAGAAGAACAGGACATCCCGACGCCACTCCGCAGGAGTAGTAGGCAATCTCATCCGCCTGAGAGATACTACGGTTTTCTCATAGACGGGGATAGAGAGGATTGCACTATTGACTATGATGAGCCTACTACCTTTCAGCAAGCCATTCAAAGCGGTGACTCAGTAAAATGGCTGGATGCAATGCGGACCGAAATGGAGTCCATGTACACCAACAAAGTATGGACTTTGGACTTTGCTCCAGATAGGGTAAAACCCGTAGGATGCAAATGGATCTTCAGAAAGAAGATTGGTGTAAATGGACAGGTTGAAACCTATAAGGCTAGACTTGTTGCAAAGGGTTTCCGTCAAAGACCTGGTTTGGACTATGACGAAACCTTTTCTCCAGTAGCTATGCTAAAATCCATTAGGGTCCTTCTTGCTATTGCTGCCTTCCACGATTATGAGATCTGGCAGATGGACGTAAAGACGGCCTTTCTAAATGGAAATTTGAAAGAGAGCGTCTATATGGATCAGCCAGAGGGATTTACTCAGAGTGGGAGCAGCGGTAAAGTATGCAAGCTGCTTAAGTCTATTTATGGACTAAAGCAGGCATCGCGGAGTTGGAACATCTGTTTTGATGATACTGTCAAAGAATTTGATTTTATCAAAAATCCAGATGAACCATGCATATACAGTAAGATTTTAGGGAGAGCTGTAGTATTCCTCGTCTTGTACGTGGATGACATTCTCCTAATAGGAAATGATATTCCTATGTTACAGTTAGTCAAAAGATTCTTATCACATAAATTCTCCATGAAAGACCTGGGTGATGCCACCTGCATTCTGGGGATCCAGATCTATCGTGATAGATTAAAATGGATGTTGGGACTTTCGCAGTCCAGGTACATAGACACCATATTGAAAAGATTCAGTATGGAAGATTCTAAGCGCGGTAACCTACCGGCTTGTCACGGAATCACCCTCTCCAAAGATATATCTCCCAAGACTGATTTGGAAAGGGATCGCATGTCGATTATACCCTACGCTTCAGCGGTAGGCTTTATAATGTATGCGATGTTATGTACCAGACCAGATGTAGCATACGCATTGAGCGTAGTAAGCCGGTATCAAGCAAACCCAGGGGAGAATCACTGGATAGCAGTAAAGAACATTCTCAAGTACCTGAGGAGGATTAAGGATATGTTCTTGGTGTATGGTGGAAAAGACTTCCAGATGGAGGCCTTTGCCGACTCCGGCTTCCAGAGTGACAAAGATGACTCCAAGTCCATGTCGGGTTATGTCTTTACCCTCAATGGAGGGGCCGTCTATTAGAAGAGTTCCAAGCAGGAGACCATTGCTGACTCAACAATGGAAGCAGAGTACATAGCTGCTTGCGATGCCGCAAAAGAAGCTATCTGGATGAAGAAGTTCCTCACGGAACTTCAAGTGGTTCCTTCCAGTGTTGGTCCAATACCTCTGTATTGTGACAACAACGGCGCTATAGGTTTAGCGAAGGAACCCAGGTCCCATCAGATGTCCAGACACATCTTAAGGCGGTATCACCTAATCAGGGAGATCGTAGATCGCCGGGAGATCGAGGTGAAGAAAGTAGAGACGGAGAATAACATTGCTGATCCATTCACAAAGGCCATTCCTCAGACACAGTTCGAGAGGCTAATCGAGATGATAGGTCTACGATATGCCAGCTCATGGCCCTAGTGCAAGTGGGAAATTGTTAGTGTACATGCCCTAGGGGCCATTATTGTATCATACTTGTATGTATATTACTTAATGAAATCTTAGGATATTCACAGTTGTATATACAGTCTTGCTAAATATGGTAGTATGCTACTTGGTTTGTGTCTACTTTAATATGTGCATATGTTTCTTGTAACGTATCACTTATACATATTAGTAGAGCCCATAGGATCTTTGCTTGATTACCAGTGTTGTGATGGCAGTCACACTAGTGGGGGCTGGGTAGTCTATAAGCAGCATCCTATACTTGTCCCTAGTCGTAGGATTATCGAGACTGGGCATCGATACTCCAGAGTAGACTAGTGTGCACGCTTCTCATCCCAGTTGGGGAGATGGTCTGTCCCACAGCCATCAGTATGTCGTACTGGAGATAGTATACAGGTGCTCGTTAGGATACGGGTACACCGGACAGGACTCGCAGGGGAACTGTTGGATGGTATTATACCCATCGTCAGTTAACAGTTCCCAGATGACATGAGTACAGCATAGTCCGCAGACTTGACACTGCTACTTCGCCTCGAGTGTGTCCCACCGTTCTTAGATTGCTACCCTACCACGGCTCAAAGGAGTCGTTCAAACAGGTAGCAGTTGGGTGCAGTCCCGAGCACTTGGAGGCAGTAGTGGTTAGACAGGATTCGTCTCTCCCGGTATTAGGAGATGATATCGTGCTGTGTCAGAGAGCCATTACGCAAAGTCCCTGACCAGGGCAAGCGAGATTTACTGGTAGCTTCAAGTAGTTTCTCAGGGTGTAATGGGCTTCGCTCCGACATGACTTATACCGCTATTAGGGGACTGATGCTTGCCGCCCCCTAGGCTCGATATGCGATAGTCTTAGATGAACAGACCGGACTGTACGGAGATTGTCACATCAGGCTCCGTGGGAGTTCGGATGAGTTTCCTCATCGGCCTTCTTATCGACATCTACCTGGGGACCGTTACGTACAGCTAGTGCCGCTTGCGATCTGTGGTCAAACCCACTGCCAGCGTAGTGTCGAGTCTTTAGAGTCCCACACAGAGAGTTTCCCTGCTCCAGGCGAAACGATATAGAGGTCGTATGGTTTTACGACAAGGGTTCGGACGCATACGTGTTTAAACGCACGTACGACGTTCAGACAGTTTTTACTAGCCGGCTTTGGTTTAAGCCAGATTCTAGTATCGGGTTATTGGATTTATACAGTCTAAACTTTTTCCGTGTTTTCACGGATTGTAGAGGTGTTCTCGTAATTTGTCGGGAAGCGTCTAGAAGCATGGTGACTTGGGGGGGTAAGGTGCCATTGTCATTAAATGATATTGTGACTCATTATGTGTGATTCATCATGTCATTAATGCATTATTAAATGCTTAATGACTCACATAGTGAATCACTCATATTTCATTTATGTAGCGTGATGAATAATCTCTTTTATTCATTTATTCATTATTCATTATGCTTCATATATATCAAGTGAGAAACAATAACATTATCATTATCATCTTCACCTTCTCTCTCCTCAAGCTCACTCTCTCTTCAAATCCTAACCCTAACCTCTCATGTGTTGAGATCAAGGGTTAGCTAGATTAATACATCCATAATCTCACTCTATATCCTCTAGGTTGCTTAGATTAGCACTTTGAGCAACCTAGTTATCTCAAGTTAGAGATCAAGCTTGGCATAGGAGCTCTCGGGTGGATCGTCTTTGACTCGAGGAGGCCGTTGAGATGCCGATGTTCCAAAGAGCCTACGAGGAGTGGAGGACATCGATGAAGACCCGAAGGACATGTAACGTGAGGTATAACTTCGAATCCGAGTAGTTAAAACTCAAGTAGTTAGTTAGTAACGGTTTAGATACGATTCATGCGCTCAAGTCCGTGTTACGAAGCTTTGATAATCGTTTTTCATATATTCCGCCTCCCCGCAAGTTAGTGGGGTGCATGACATGGACTTACAGTTACCGCCTAAACTAACACTAATCTAAATCCAAGGCGTTACAGTTACATAGCATGCTTACGAAATTGAATAAAAATTGACGAAAATTTCCTGCATCGTTTTGTTTAGCATCTGTTTTTAATTCTAGACTTAAAAAAAATATTTTTTTTATTAAATGGATACCATAAAAACTTAGGTACTGATATATGAGATTATAAAAATATTTTAGATTCTTCTTTGCATGAATTGTATGGCATATATGTTGTACAGTACGGTCAAAACAGAACTTCTTCTTTATCTTTCTCTTCATAGCAAACTTCAAAAAAAGTAATATTTCAGTTTTTGCAGAAGAAAAAAAAAGAACAACTGTTTCTACTTCTTATACTTATAATGAGTTTACAATGTATTTGCAAACCAATTTCAGTAATTTTCTTATTGCGGATTAAATAGATAGTCTTGATATTTTTGATTGGTGGAAAACACAAGGACACATGTATCATGTGCTTTCTGTTATGGCTCGTGACTAACAATTCCGGTATTCACAGTAAGTTCGGAGTCTGCTTTTAGTGCAGATAACATGGTTCTGAGTAATAAGAGAGTGAGGCTGTCGAATAACGTTTTGGAGATCGCAGTGTGCCAAAAATATTGGTTCGATACAGAAACTAGACAACAACGCTTTAAGAGTATTGAAGACTCCGACACCGATAAAGAGTCAAGAGCGATAGAAACTAACCAGTTAGTTTTTTTATTGAATTGTATTTTAAAAAAATTGGCAATTGTATGAGAGGTAAGATTTGCCAACTTATGTCCCCTTTAAAATATTTTTTAATTAATAAAATATTTAGGTCTTTCGGGAACCTACATGAAATTCGGGTTAAAAAAATTTCAAATTTTTTTATGAAAACAAAAATTTACTTTAAAAACGGGCCGGCCCGAGCCCGGCTCAGTCCGACCCAAGCCAGGCCACGGGTGGGGCTGGGTTCGGGTTTGGGGGCTTCGGGCCGGGCCTAAGCCCTGCTCGTAGCCCGGTCAACCCGGGCCAGGTGAACTCCAGACCGGGCCTGCCCGATCGACACCCGGAGCCTAGATTAAAGTTTTGTGCTTACATCATGCCAATGCATGCAGGTAGAGGTGAAGGTGTGCACAATGCAATGTTCTTTCTTCTATGTCCTGAAATCTGGCATATATCCTCCGCAGAGACACAAAACTTGGCATCCCTTTTGACGTTAAGCCGGTATATCTGATTCTTTATCACTACAATTATTTATCTAGACCAAAGTATTGGCAATGCATAAACAATTGTTCTTGAATAAGAACTCAACGACTATGGCGAAATCCATATATTCACACTTGGATGGTCTGCAGAATAGCCATTAATGCCTCATCTCTGTGCTTAAGTATGATATAAGTCGCAATCCTACGAGAAAGAGAGTCGGGATTACCATGGATGCTGCAAAAAGGAATCAAGTGAACCATTCTTGGTACTCTACGTACAAATTTCTCTCTCAAAAATCCATCCACTATGTATTAATCACACTATCCACATTGCTAATCTCGTCTCCAACTTTAATCCTCTTCATCTTCTACTTTTTTCCTTCATATACTCAAAGTCCTAATCTTATTCAGTGAATCACTAATAGTTCTTACCCTACCTTCTTGAAAACCTAACCCAGAATCCTAGCCTATATACATTCAAATTCTTAATTATCAAATGAAGAAGACCCTGATGCTCAATGTGCGGCTGGAGATCAGAGCGGTAGGTGTGTGTACGTGGGTGGAAGCTAGTTGAAGAAACTCTTCGATAGTATGCATCTCATGTTAAAATGAAGCATTTTTGTACTTAATGTAGTGAAACATTACGTACCTTGACATATTACAAACTATGGAAAAATAGTACATGATTCACTAATTTTCAGAAGTCAAAGTTTTACAATGCATTGTCGATCTAGTTAAATGGCTTTTCTGAATGTGCAGTAGTTGTTGTAGCATAAAGTGGACTTTACTATAGCTCATTTTGCTCTTTTATAACTCCTTTTCTGCGACCATGATCGCGTGTTGCAGCTCCCCTTCTCTGCTTTCATTTTCAGCACTTTCACCTCCTATTTCCTGTTGATGGTGATACCGCAGCACCGCTATCAAGACCAATGCTGGAAAAAACATCACATGACTATTAGTATCCATATATCATTTCGTCGTGTAATTAAACTCAACTTATATATATTGATTAACATGTCAACACTCTCTTCCCAAGCAAATGCAAGCATGATGAAGTAAATTCAAAAAACATGTGACACAAATAGTTTCCTGCTAGGAAAGATATTTTACGATAGCAAATATGTGAAGAAACATTAGCACGAGTAATTAACAATTTACTATCTAGTTCTCGCTGTGCGTAGTAATATAACAATTTACTATCTAGTTCTCGCTTGCAGTTTAAATTTCCTCTTTTACGATAGTAAATATGTGGAGAAACACTAGCATGAGGCTAGTTAGTGGCCTATACCTGCAAAAACACGCATCTTAAAACTGAACACATTCCATAGCATGGTGGCTGTAGTTGCTGCTACAAATTTCTTTCGAGGGCACGATTTCCATGCTTCGCATAGATAACTTGTCATCTCCTTAACTGATCCATCAAGAGAGAGAAAATGTTTTGATGCCTCCTTCAATTTCCGTTCATAATTTTCTTAAAGAGGTTAAAAGTACCTTTTCTGCGAATACTGTCACAGTAACAAGAATAGAGTTTGGGAAGAGTAAAGCTCAAGAAAAAACCTGAACATTTTTGCCAAACCATAACATTCATTAAATTATAACCGACATGTAAATAGAAAACATCGAAGAAATTACTCCTATTGGTGTTTACTATACCAGTAGAGAAAAGCCTCGAGGGGGTTATTAGATAACCGTATTTAGCCGTGAAAAATAGAACAGGTGCCACCTGAAATTGAAGTAACAAACTGTTAACCAAATAATGCAGTGAATAAGAAAAACAAATGAAAGGAAAATTTTAAGGCGGAGACTTTCTTTTAGAGTCATCAATGGCTCGCCCGAGAAAACCTCTTGGCTCTTTGCAAGAGCAGCATTTGCTATCGGTAAAATTAACCGAGCAAATCTGAGTATGTCCTCTTCTGTTAGCTTAAAGTTTGCTCTTTTAGGCTTCTGCTGTTGCCTGTAGAAAACTTTACATCATTTAATTTATGCAGTTTCTCAGTTAACAAAAAGAACAGTTCGTAGTTAACTACCTTTGGGGAAATGAATCATAGAAGAATGCTAAGCCAAGAATCAATAATCCTAAATGAGAAACTGCTGATATCATGCTGCACGAACACAAAGGAAATTATGACTAGAAAACGAGTCGAATATTATTCTGAGAGAGTCAAAATGGTACCTGAAGCTAACATCTTTTGAAAAGCAAGATGACATGAAAAACATTGTCCCGAAACCAAACCATAGAGAAGATTTAGCCACATTTTTCCAAATTACAAGCTCAAAGATCACCTCCCAAAGCCCATCTACACTTGTATGAACCTCATCATCTGCAGTCTCTGAATCACAAATCCTTACCAATATCAGGAATATTTCAAATTCAACTTTACTAACGATATTGCTTATGTTACAAGGACTAGAGATCATGGCCTATTTAGAAGCAAATTGTCTAAATAATAAGAATACGAGAAATGGATGAGTGGAAATACTCTAAAATATAGGATAGGAAATAATTGAATGGAAAAATCACAAGGACTAGAGATCAAAGCTGATATAACGAAAAGAATAAAAATAAAAATGTTCTTACGAATTTAACAAATTAGACGACTCTGAAATTGGCTCATCTAATTGATTATGGATTTCGATTTCAGAAACCTTTTGCCAATACAAATTGTCTAAATAATATGAATACGAGAAATGGATGAGTGGAAATACTCTAAAATATAGGATAGGAAATAATTGAATGGAAAAATCACAAGGACTAGAGATCCAAGCTGATATAACGAAAAGAATAAAAATAAAAATGTTCTTACGAATTTAACAAATTAGACGACTCTGAAAATGGCTCATCTAATTGATTATGGATTTCGATTTCAGAAACCTTTTGCCAATACAAAGAAAAATAAAAGTATCAAAGGCACCACATTATCCGGTAACAGGGATTGACACGGATGATGTGAAGAAGCCACAAGACTCTCATAGAGATAAAAATAAAGGTAAAATTCTAGTAATATCCCAAGAACTTGAATAAATTCAAAGAGAAATATTAAAAAAAGCATAGTAAATTGCAAATTAGTACCATAACCTTAGCCAGTTAATTAAGCAACGACATGGTAAAAGCTCACGAAATTTATTTCTATCTATAAAATTCATGGTATTTATAATAATAAAATCTCTGATAATTCATGGTTTTTTAATATCGAAATTTAGGCTAAAATGAAAGCCAACTAACAAATCGACACGGTCTGAAAGAGCTACGAGGACTAAAGAAGATCTAAGCAAATATGCATGAAAACAATTAATAATACCAATCATGGGAAAAGAAAGAAAGAAAAAGATTAACATACCTGGCGACGGGCTCGAAGGGGCAAGTGACGAGGCCACCAAAGCCAACCTCTCCTCCTTTTGAGCAATCTTTTCCTTAGAACCCTGCCTCCTCTTTCTTACCCTCCCGACAGCATCTTCAAAATGCACCGGCTCCCTCTCCTCTTTCTCTGATCGCCTCCTCGCCCTTCTCGCATTTCTCGGGGAAGCCCCGGAAGCGCCTCTGCTCTTCCCTTTCCTCCTACTACCAAGACTAGCCACTGAATCAATGCTTTCTTCCACGATGAGGGGCCGGGGCCGCGACCTCGATATCCTACAGGGGGAAGGGGACAGAAGAAAGAAGTCCTGAAGAGGAATCGGGTCTGGAGAATGCATTGTGATTGGGGATTTTTTGATTGATGAAGGGGTGTTGATGATGGTGTGGGGTTTGGATTGGTGAGAGATTGGAGTGGTGGGGGTTGAGGAATCCATTGGTGTAACTGTAAAGAGACAAGAGAGAAGGGTTATTTGATGCTTGAGGTTTAAAGAAGAGAGATGAGTTAAGGTTTTGTGCTGTTTGTGCTGTTTGTTTAACGAAGGACTGGAGTAGAGGATATAGCCGTTGAAAGTGGGATGCGCTCCGTTTGTCCCTTTTCCCTTTAATTAATTGTTTCTTAGTCTGTTCATGGACAAATTTTGAATTGTTTGAACAGGGTCGCGTTTTAAACGGTAACAAAAGGGCATGCGGATTTTTATTTTTTATTTTACTCATCCAACACCTACCCTGCCTCCCCCCCCCACCCCACCACCACGCACACACAAATAAAAAAAATAAAAAATATAAGATGAAAACCCCTCAGCTTTGGCTGCCATTTTTTTGGCAAATTAGGCCAAAATACCCTTAGCTATCGCGTTTTTGCAAAAAGCACCTTGGAGATTTTTATGCTGCGGTCAAATACTTTAAACTATGGTTTTCAACGGGCCTCTTTTCACAAAATACCCTAAAAAGTAGGGCTTAGTGTGAGCTGTAATAAAAAATCGTTGAAAGGTATTTTAGTAGAAATCAATAATGGTTAATGGGATCTAATGTAATTTACCTTTTAGTATATATATTTGTTGGTTACAAGGAGCCCAATGTGTTATGTGTAAAAGAGTATTTGGTCCCAATAGGTGTAAGTCTAAGTTGCATGCTCTATAAGGTTCGTAGAAAAGCGGAATTTCAAAAATAATCTATTTTGAAGAATGCAATTAAGACTTTAACCCAAGATCTACCACAAAACCCTAACTAGCAAGACTACATAAGTAATTATTCTACTGTGTTAGAATCTTATACCTATCGGATTCGTATCTTTCGGGTCTTTATTTCTCTTCTTAAGCTCTTTTTGGGGTCCTCGGTGTTGCTTGGTTGTCGGTCTCCTGTATCCTAGATGATCCACCCGAAGGTCATAGGTTCAAACTACAATTTTTAAAGGAAAGCAACATAACTAGCCAGTTTGCTAATACAGCTAGCCAAGGATGAGTGGAGAAAATTAGTGGTGAGCTTTCTATCTCAAAACCCTTATTTCTGAACTCATGAGAATGGTAGGGTTTTATGAAGAGGAGAAGGCCAAGAAGCAAGAGAGAAAAATGGCAACTCAAGAAGAGAATGAGCGAAGGAAAGAACTTTCTATCAACCATGTAGAATGGCTGCTACATAAAGATAATATCAAGAAATTTTCTTTTCTATAAAACAAATCCATTCTTCAATAGTGATAGCAATAAATGTCCAAACCATACTTCCTGCCATGCCTCCTTTACATCTCATTTTCTATTTATCGATAAATAGAAAAATGCACATTATGAGGTGTCCCCTTCTAGAAAGTATTTTGTATAAATACAAAATACTTTATACCATATATACATACCCGTATTCGTATCAAAATACGAATACCAAAGAGATAGAATAATACCACTAAAAATAATACTAGAATTAAATCAATATCTGATTTAATGATCCGTCTTAATCCTAAGCCCGCTAGTATTAAAAACCGTCCGATTAAATTCTGCGCAACTGGTACACGCAATCAATCGGAATCCTGCACGTATAAACATACGGACTCCACATCGTTTCGTCTGAACCAGATTTAACCACAAGTGCTTCAGCGGTACTACCTGTACGTAACGACCTCCCAGGTATCTGTCGAAAAGAAGGCTGACGAGCAAACTAATCTGAACCCCTACCGAGCCTAACCGTGACAATATCCGTACAGTCCGGTCTGTGTCTGAGAGTTTCGCATACCGAGTTTAGGGGGCGGTTAACATCAGACCTCTACTAACCCTGATAAGTCGTGCTGGTGTGGCTCATGACCATCCAAGAAATTACTGATCTAACTATCAGTAATTGTCAACTGCCCTGGCCAGGGGCTTATGGCGTTGACCAACCAAACACAGTGCGACATTGACTCTCTATACCGGGAGAGACGAATCCCTAACAATCACTCACTGTCTCCATGTGGCTCGAGACTGTACCCAACTAAAACCTGTTTGCATGACTCCTTTGAGCCGTGGTAGGGTAGTAATCAAAGTACAGTGGGAACTCACACGAGACAAATGATGATCTTAGCTCTACAGACTACCTGTACACATACCACACGAGAACTGCCATCTGACGCTAGGTATAATACCATCCAGCAGTTCTCAGCGAGTCCATCCAGTGTACCCACCCATAATGAGCACCTGTATACAATCTTAGGTGAAACACACCAATGAATATGAGACTAACCATCGCCCCTCGTCGAGGTCTAGAAACGTATACACCAGTCTACTATGGAATATCGATACCTTGTCTCGATATTTCTACAACTGGGACACTTTTAAGGATATACTTATAGATTACCTAGCCCTCACAAGTATGACCGCCATCACAACGTTTGTAGTCAAGTACATTCTACGGGCTTTATCAACATGTATAAATAGTACATAATAACAAGTAGAACATACGTACATGTTAAGATAAAGTCAAAGCAGATAGCATACTATCATTTCGAGCAAGATTGTCTTATATATATCCATAGTATCCATTACAAATAATGGCCTCTAGGGCACATATATCCTGATATATATACATATCCATAGTACCTATTACATGTTAGTTATATGTATGCCCTAGAGGCCATTACTGTACATGTGATGTATATTGTAGTGGATGCTTGGACATATATAGGGAGGACTTTCTTGCTCGACATGATAGTATGCGATCTGGCTGCTCTTTATCTTAATATGTACACTTATTGTCTCTCTATTAAATGTTGATATGTCACGACCCGCAGGGTACGGAACGTGACTGGCACTTAAATTACGAACGTCTCAAGGCGGACGTAATCTAAGTAAACCAAAACCCAGAAATCAAAACCAAATAAGCAGTAGAGTGAAGGAAAAACCAATCAATTGAAAACGAATTTATTAAATAAGTCATATCAAGCCTTTTTAAAAGCAATGTCCATTTTTCCGAAAATTTCGGCAGTCTCCTTTGTAAATACTGGCCCCCAAAATGGGTACAACAAGAATATATATGAATACAAAAAATAAGGCATCCCCAAGCGGGAGCTAGCTCTTCGTCACAAGGCGGTCATAAATCCCACGCAATATAAATCAGCAATGTGGAAAATAAGCATAAAAAGGCATAAGTAAGAAGCAACATGTCGGCTCAAGTGAGCACGACCCAAAGAAACAATATATATGCCCACAAATCTCACTGTCTTGCCTCTAAGTCAATATATAATAGTACTGGTAGATGATATAGTAGATGGAGTACACTAGATACCATAAATATACAAGGTAGTACAAAATGATAACACAACCCAACTATGAGCAAAAGTCTCGTGTCCATGCAAAGGAGGCAAAAGAAGCTAGTGCGCCCGCCGCTACTGTGCTGACAGAGCGGACCTGTAAAAAGACTGTGGCACAACGGGGATGAGTTGCCAACTAGTGAGTAATAAATAATATCTATAGAGGCTATCGCAAGCATGCACACAAGCATCCTAGCATCTACAATATAGGTATGGCAGGATATACTAGCAGGTATGTATGCAACATGAATGTACTAACAGGTATGAATGCAATATGAATCAACTCGTGATCTGAATATATAGGTACAAGAAGTCATATTTTTCTTTTAGGAATCTCTTTTTTTTTGAAATATCAACACAATACCAATAGAATCAACAAGAATCCGTGTCCAGCATCGACACCTCAAAACTGTCTCAATCTCATGTATCCATATCATAGTATCTCTGGCCTCAGCCGTCCGGCTGACCCATCTCAAATGTCAATATCTCATCATCTCACCGCCATGGTCAGTATCCTCTGGATATCCGCCGTGCCAAAAAAAAGTTACCGGTAGGTAGTCCATCCCCTGCCAGGCTCATCGTCTACTACTCGAACTTCTTGTCCCGGGGTACCTTACCGGGCCCACCATGTACCCGAGACGGTTCATCCAACTCCTCGAAACGGGTCTCGAAAACCACAGCAAACTCATGGTGGACGACACTTACATCACTAGAAAACCGCAATTTTGCATATTTTAAAAAGGGTAATAAGTTTTAGAAATTTTGAGGCTTTTCCCCGAAATCCAGAAATATCATAAATCTCAAGAAATCCTCATAAGTGCATATGTCAATGATAATGAATGCATATGGTATCACTAATCAAATTGCAATGTATGATTAATAGACTAGGCATGAACAAATGATGTAATGAGATACATGCGCATGAATAGCAATTCTACAATTTTATTTTATGGATTTAATGCAATAGCACAGGTTTACGCATCAATATGGTGACAATGTTCTAGATTATAAGTTACCTAGTGTCGTGGCATGGCAATTACCAGGGCGTGTGTGTACACATGAATAGTGCTTGTGCTGCATATAAAAACCCTGATAATGGTGCAGGTGTCCTATGGAACGAGTTCACATATATAGGTAAAATATAGATCATGAATGGAGCAGATAACATGTAAGTATTATACCCCTAATTACTAACATCACTAAGAATCTTTTAAAATTACTAAAACTATCGGGTGACTTGCGCCATCCAAACGATAGTTCCCCGTAGATGTTATATCTACTCACCGGAAATCCCCAGCTAGCTATGTCCAATCACCGCTTTCCCTTTTCGTGCCGCGTCCGAAATCTCCGCGACCGATCCTGAAATTTGCACAACACAAAACATAAGGTTACATATCATGAAACAATGCAAATCCCAAACGAAAAATATCAACGTTCACAAGCTAGGCACAACGTGCACAAGGTGCGCGGAACACACACGAAAATCGCAAAAACTAACTAGAATCGTCGTTTTAGGGCACTCGGCAAAGCTAAAACCCGATAAAACCAAAAATCCGCATTCACACACCCTAAAAGTCGTAGGAGATGCCAATGCAATCATCAAGATATCACAAATAATTCATCATATAATTTTATAAAAAACCTAGTAAGCATTAGCATTCCAAATTCGGTGCAAACACCGTCGCTTTGCGACAAAAAGACTACTATCAAATATAACATCCAACCGCACAACTAGTTAGCCACAAACACTATAATTACAACACATTAGCAATACTTCAAATCCTATTTTTCATAAACAACACTTTCTTGATTTTTATAACTAACAATTTAAATCCAATTTCACACTTGAAAAACCTAAATTAATACAAATCGAAGCCCACTTAAGCAAAATAACCTCTTAAATTTGGTTTGTATAATAACTAGATAACAAAATAACTTAATTAACCTAATAATGGTTTTTCAAACCCTAATTCAACTCAAGCCATAAACTTTAAAAAAACTAGTATGCAAATAGCACTAAAATTAATACTAAAACAACTAAATTAAAGGAATTTAACCATAAGAATTTAAATGGGTAGAAATTATACTTCAAAATCTAGAGATCTAGCAAGAAGAATTTACCTCCAATGATGGCTTCATAGCACCATGACCCATGCAAGAAAGGCTAAGGAGAATGGGATGAAGGATGGGGATTAATTTGTGAGGTTTAATTTGGATTTTTGGAGCAATTTTGATGAAATTTTGATGATGAAAAGAGATGGGACAAGGAGGGGGAAGGGGCTGCTATTTCGGCCAGAAGAGGGAGGGGAAAATGGTATGGGTGTTGTGGGAAAAGTCAAGGTCAAAGCCCATATCAATCAACCAAAACCCATACTCAAATTACTATATTATATTCCAATTCAAAACAATTCATACACAAGAGTTAAAGTCAAAAGAAGGGGGGGGGGGAGAAATGGGCTGCTGCCCTTGTGAGGCCGGCCAACATGGAGTGAGGATGAGTGTGAGTTAATACAAAAAGGTTTTATACAAAAAGACCCCCCACTAGTCCATATTTGCAAGTTTTAGTTCAAATTAATTATATTTTTGTTTTCCATAATAAAAATCAATTAGAACTTTAAATAAAATACTAAAAATTTATATTACAAACTATATTTTAGTTGACACGATTCTAAAGATTAAAATCAGCCTATTTAAATTTGTATTTATCGCTAATTTAATGTATTTTTAACAGCTTAAAATAATATTAAAAATAGTAAAATAGGGAATTTTTTTTAAATGACCAGAAATTTATAAGTAACTCATTAGCTACTAAAAACTAGCAATTACCTATCTAAATTAGGTATAATTAGGCCTATACTGCAAAATAACAATAATGACGATTTACGGAAAAATACCAAATTTTCACAGATTTTCGGAAAAACACCAAAACGACTTTTCAAGGTGCTACATGATAAAGCCCTTAGGATGAGTACTTGACTACCAGGATTATGATGCGGATCATACTAGTGGGGCAGATGTAGTCGGCAAGTATATCCTTCAATAGTTCCTAGTCGTGGGAGTATCGAGACAGGGCATCGATACTCCAGAGTAGACTAGCGTATACGCTTCACGACCCATATGATGGGCGGTGGATGATCCCATATCCATTGGTGTTTGACATCAGAGAAGGTATACGGGTGCTCAGTGGAGACTGGGTACACTGGACGGACTCGCCGAGAACTCCTAGATGGTATTATACCTATCGTCAGATAGCAGTTCTCTGGTGACACTGGTACAGGTTAGTCTGTCAACCCGAGATCGTCATAGAGTCTTGTGTGATTCCCACTATGCTTTGATTTCCACTATACAACGTTCAAGAGATTGTTCAAAAAGGTGGTTTTGGGTACAGTCCCGAGCCATATGGAGGCAATGAGCGATAGGAGGGGATTCGTCTCTCCCGGTATTGGGGGTTGATGTTGCGCTATGCTTGATTGGCCATAATAGGAAATCCTTGGCCAGGGTTGTTGAGATCTACTGGTAAGTGTTATCAGTAGTTTCTCGAACTGTTATGGACCTTACATCGGCATGACTTATCAGGCTATTGGGGTCTGACGTTATACCACCCCCAGGCTGCGATATGCGACATATCTGATGAAGAGATCGGACTGTACGGTAGTGTTACTGATTGGATTCGCAGGAGTATGAGTATACTTGCTTATTGATCTTCTGATCGCTCAATACCCGTGTGGCCATTACGTTTAGCAAACCGCTTGCGGCTTATGGGTGTTTGATATGATCATCACCTACTGCCAGCATATTGACGAGTCATTAGAGTCCTACACAGAGGTTTCCTGGTTCATGCGAAACAAAGTAGGAGCACATATGTGATATGTGCGGGACCGAGATTAATGCGCGTATGTGATACCGCATTCTATTTTCGCGATATGTGATATCGGACGGTTATATGTGATATAGCCGGGTTATCAGATTAAGTGTTGATTCGATAGATTGTTACATTTGATATTAATCGGTTGTATGTGATATAGCCGGATTATTAAATCAAGTGTTGATTTAATAATTTAATATATAATTATATATATGATATATTAATTTACATTAACTAATATTAGCTCACTTAAACATTTCTTTTTCTTACTTTTGAACACTTAGTATATATGTGATATATATTAATGTACATTATTTTGTGTCATGATAGATGCCACGTGCTACATGGGTGTATGAGACTCACACCATGATTGATATAATGAAGGGTTTATATTTATCTAAGTTAATCAAAATTAATGGTAATTAGTCACATGGTTGAAGCTTGTAGAAGCTTGTGGAACCATTGACCAAGTCCACTAATTTTGTTTTACCTGTAGATATTTATTAACCTAACCATTATTGTTAGCCATGGTTTATTCTCTACATGGGTTAGTGTATGGCACTAAGTCACCCATGGTTGCTATTCTCACCTCATGAGTTTCATTCTCATCTCTACTTCATCTTCTTCTTCCTCATGAGAAAACTTGCTAGCTTTTCTCAAAGTGAGGAAATATTGTGAGAAAAATAAATCTAAAGTGAGCCCAATTCCTACTTCATCATCCTCTACTATATTAGCCATTTAGTTTAGAGTGTTTGCTTCACTAATCTACCATTAGTGAAGAGGTAGCATGAGCTTGAGTTTTCTCGACGTAGATCAACTTCGGCCTCGAAGACTTCGAGCAAGCTTGTTCATTTCTTCATGTGAACACTTACTAGAGTTCGGGTGTTCACTACTTGGAGAGAAGGGACTACTACACGGACCTTTAGAAGTGAATGACCGGTCTACAAAGGTTGTATTTCTCATTCACTTAGATATAAAGATGTTTACATTGCTTGTTTGTCTAAATCTCTAGTTAAGATTCTAGGGTTAAGGTTCTTTAGTACGTCATAAATTTGAAAACGGTATGGACGATACCTCCCGAACCCTTGCCGCCGCCGTAGGGAACCCAACAGTGGTATCAGAGCCAAGCTAAGATTTAAACGATGTTTGTTAGATTACGAAACCGAAACAACTCCGAAACAACTCCGAAACACCCGATATACAATCCTAGTTTCTGTCGAATTTTAAATGGCCTCTAAATTTTTTTTAAGCAACTGCAGATTGTTGTATATGATATGACATGAACACCATAGAAATCTGAAGCAAGACCACCTATATTTGACTGGCCACATGGCCTCAAAATCCGAGCTCACCGGTTCATTTGGGGCTTTTTGGCTTCAAATTTTTAGGGTGTTCAAGTCTCTAGGTTTTGGTGTTTCAGATGTTGCTTACTTTTGCTAAATTTGCATGTAATGTTAACTTTCTGCAAAGGCAATCGGAGTGTTTCGTAATTGTCATTCTAACATCTATTCGGGTTATTTAGACGACGTTAAAAAGTTCGAACGGATATCAATAACTCATATTTTCCCTCGTTAGAAATTTTCCAAGAGTTGGATTTTTCCAAGTTTAAAATCTTCAGAAAATCATGCAAGCGATTCTATGGACCCTCTAGAAGAACGATACCCAAACTCGACTTTTTGAATCGCAGAACCGCGGTCATACCCTAAGGTTTGCGGCAGTTCCGCGGCGACATGAGTGAGGTATGGGTCGGCCCTTCTACGGATGGTTCATAGGTGTTGTGGCATGTTCTGGCTACTTTTTGAACTCCGCTCAATTGTTGAGCTCTTTAGGAAATTTTGGGTGTTTGTTTATTCGATCGAAAAGTTTAACATCGTCTAGCTATATGTGATTGTAATACAATATTTGGAATCCACATAATTAGTTATGAGATAACTAGTTTGAATTTTATAAATCTAGCAGTTTAGTCTCATTTGATCGGTTGCCACGGAATTTTGATGTGGATCAAAAGTCCGTCGCAATCACATAGCGTACGCGAATACTTGCCGGGTAACCTTACCAGATTGCCACGCCCCATAGCCCCGACCAAGTGACTGTAGGAGAACCCCGTTACCAAAAGCATCCGTTCGGGTGCTCGTGGCCGCGGTGTTCCGCCTTAGTACACTTCGTCGACGGCATCGGGGGTGCGGCTGTCTACTAAAATTTCTGACGAGCATTCGATCAGGTTATTGGGAATATTATTGAATTACCCGATAGGTTATTAGAAAGTGTTTTCAATAGCGAGACTAAAATGCGGGGTTTATAATTATTAGGCATATGATGTCTAAGGAATTCATTTGGTTGGGCATGAAATCCAAAGTATGTGATACATTGGGTTTATGATGTCTAAGATGGTTGCGGATTCTAATTGTTGTAGTTTTTCACTTTCTTTTCTGCGACCGTAAGTTTAATATGTGGTGTATCGCCGGTTTCGTTGCTATACGTCAACGACAATTAGGATATGCATATTTACTTACGTTGATGACATGTGATATTATATGTTGCTGTGATATATTATATTGGATCGTCGTGTTTTGAATAGCCGGGATTTTTTTTTATGTAAGATGAGAGTTTTTCATTTTCATTCATGTAAAAGCTTGTATGTAATATTCTTTTATTGGGGCACTTCCGGGTTGAGGATGATATCACTATTGATGTATATTATTTACTTTTCCGCATTAGGATAGACCTAAGGAGGAGAGCACAAGTAACCGGGTTCTAGGGTCCAGTGGGAGACCATCTCGAGGAGTCGAGACCGGGTCTCCTAACTCTAGAATTGGTAGGGTTGTTTGCCGCTCTCGTAGGGGTCTAGGGATGTGGGTTTGGCTATTCATCACGACCGTGGAATCCGCGTTTTTTATTGGCTTAATTTAAAACACGGAATTCCTAGTATATCCAATATTTCATATGTGATTCTTCTGCTGCTGATATTCTATGATGTGATCACTTGATATGTTGAGATGATTGCTTATATTATATATATGAGATATAATAAATATTGATGATTTCGTTTCTTATGTGATGCTTAGAAAGTATAATTGATGGGACTTCATTAATGAGATTAATGAAAGAAAAAGAAACCTAAAGATGTTGTAGAAACTTGTTTTAAAAACTGGTAGCCCTAGTTCTTGCTTTGCATAGCAGTATTCTTTGCAGAATATCCAGCACCTTATTCGATAAGGAAAGAGCCGAGATCCCTTCACCGGGAGTGACCTCTTTAGCGAAACTGGCAGATGCTACAACCCACTCGGTTTGTTTTTTAATTGCTTTTTTAGTTTACGCTTTGCATTATGGTATTTGTGAAATATCCTGCACCTCATTCGATGAGGGAAGAGCCGAGATCCCTTCACCGGGAGTGACCTCTTTAGCTAAACTAGTAAAAGACTAAAAAACACTCCTTTTAAAATTCACTTGATTCTATAACGATATCAAGTTCATTACGCAAACGGTTTTCTTAAAAATCTGTCGTAGCCCTCTGTCATTTCAGATAAGTAGTATTTAGTATTCGTGCTGCATTTATTGGCCTTTGTCAAGGCGTAGTGTGCGGTAGCTGACTAGTGCTTATCTGCTTAAGCATATGATATGATTGTATTAGGGTAGTCATGCGACCTTGTTGGCCTTTGTTAAGGGTCGTGCGGGTGGGTTTAATTCAATCAGAAAATGAAGGGTTGAACTTGACTAGCATCTTATGGTTTGTTGGCCTTTATCAAGGTCATAGGAGGATAGGGGCAGAGTATTATTGGGAATTTCAAGTGTTGAAATTTGCAATGAGTTTGCATACCTTCTATGAGATAGTTGGATCCCAAAACCCACTGTGAGTAAAAGTTACTCGTGGAAGAGTTTTACACATTATAATTAGCCGATCAAGTAGGTGTCTAGAAAGGTGTTAACGGGGTTATGCCCCTGGAAAAACGAGGTTTATTTTAATTTGGTCCGTGCGAAAGCACGGGGAACCTTCCTCAAAGTACCGACACTGGTCTGGCCGAAAGATTGGCGAACTTGTAGGGTGTAATTAATTCCGGCTAGTCTTACCTTTTAGTGTTTGAAGGAAAATTTGATAAAAACAGCGGGAGCCTTCCTGATTAGATAAAATAATAACCAATCTGATCTTACAGGAGCTTACGCGGAGTGTTTTCTTCTCTCTCTCTCTCCTGGTAACGACCATATTACGCCTTAATCAAGATAATAATAAGGATGCATTGACCGAACCTTCTTATTATACTGAGCTGGGGAACATTGGTTCCGCTCTATCTTATAATTGTTATAAGTCCGACAGGAAATAGGGGAATATCCGGATTCCTACGCCACCCAAAAGAGGAATAAGTATGTTGATGCATATTTTTCGGGTATGTTCATTACCGAGAACTGTTTCTCAGTATCCTCTACGTCCTAAGTATGAGATACCGGATCGGGATCCCATATATGTAATCTATTACATGGGCTACAGAAAGGTAGAGAACTGAGATTGGGTGATATGTCTCTAAGTGTTAGAGAATGGTGCAATTGTTGCAGCCAAATCAGTTGGTAGATATCACCTTGTATTACCAAATGATAAATACATTGATTCTGAACAAATGTTATTAGATACCGAACCTGATATACAACATTATATCAGTTTCTTTATTCAGCTAAAGAAGGATATAATTTTGTATTGGAGGATAATGTTGTGAACATTTTCCTGAATCAAGAGTTGATTGGATCATGCACGTTATATAATAGTATATACGTTCTAAATCCAACAACAGTTCAAAGTATCTAGAACACACACAAGAGGAGTAGTTTAGAAATGAACGAATCCTTCTTGTGGCATTGTAGACTAGGTCATACCAATGCGACACGACCAGCTAAGTTACATAAGGATGAATATGAGAATCTGTTCGAATTTTCATATTATGATTGTAACGTTTTAGAAAATCGTTATGCGAAATTTCCTTTTTAGGGTAAAATAGTCGGTGTTTTCCGTAAAAAAATCTGGAAGTGATCAAATTTCAGTATAGACCTGACTACACCTAATTTAACTAGAATAGTGCTAGTTTGCGGGTTTTGGGGGTCATTTGAAAGTTTTGGTTCACATTGATATTTTCCCTAATTAAATTATTATTTTAAGTGGTTAATTATGCACTTAATTAGTGGTAATTACAATTTTGGTTTGGGTTAATTATTTCTAAAGTGAATCTATGCTAATCTAATCACTAGATTTTGTTTAATCCATCTATAGAAAAATATCTGGATATTTGTGAGTTAAAGAAAATTTTTAAAAGAAAAGAAAGAGGCGGCATAAGATATTTAGTGCATTAACGAGCATTTATTGCATTTTAGCTAGATTTTTCCATTTCTTTTTCACAAAACCCCCTCATTCTTTTCCATGGCCGAGCCCTCCCCTTGCTGCCCTACCTCTCTCCTCACCTCATTTCTACTTCTTCAAGCTCAATTAATTCATCAAAAATCATCAATTTATCCCACAAACTCAAATACAAATCCATACTCTTTAATTTTTAGCCTAATCTAGCTTGGTTCAAGATGAAAGTTAGCATTTTGGGACGCTATTTTGGAAATCAATTTGCAAGTTTGATAACATGTTTGTGACATACAAACTCTAACAATAATCTTTAATTTGTTCTTTAAATCCTTAAAACTTTCTTATTAGGTGTTTAATATAACTTTAATTGCATGTTTAGAATTTTCATGACAAGGTTATGAAAATCAAGTTAGGGTTTTGATGTGTTAAATGGTTAATCATGAAGTGTAGACTTGGAAATCTTAATCAAATTGTGAGAATGATATTTGTTAAAATTCCTAAGTTGTCTAATTGAGTTATTAGCAAACTAAGTTTTTCTAAATCCTATTTGGGTGATATTAAAATGGTAGTAAAGGTTTGGGTGACTCAATTAAGCCGCTTTGTGATGATTGTGATCGCTTGAAATGTTTAAACATCTAGCTTTGTGCTAAAATGGTTTTGAGATGCTTACTAGCTTTTCGGTAAAATTAAACGTGGGTTTTAATTGTCGTAGAGATGACGTATATATTATTATCTACGATATTTATTGTGTTGTGAATGAGTATTGGTAAGATTGGGCTTTTGGCGTGGCAGTTTTCATGTATAGCGACCCTAGTTAGGGTTTTGGCTATGTTTTCCGGTATTTGGATTTCTTGGTTTTGCGAATGGATATTGTATTTGGTCGTTGGACGTTTGTACGTCAACGACGATGGTTATTTGGTTGTTCTGCATGCGTAGGCTATAGGTTCTAATCTATGAGCGTACCGCGTGCCGTATTTAGATTTCGGAATTTGATGTTAATAGCTTTGCGATTTCATATTGATTGTAGGTACATTCGCGTGGATTTAGAGACGACGAAGTGCATCGACTATTGCTAATCGAGGAGTTTAGCAGGTGAGTATATTTATATCTACGGGGGAAGTCGGGTGGATGGCGTATAGCACCCCTGCAAACATTGATATGGAATATCGTTTGATTATTTTATCCTGATAAATGATATGCGACGGATATGATTGTAGGATTTACAAACGATAATATGATAGAAGTTGATGCTAATGGACATATTGACATATGAGAATATGAAATGATAAGTGAATCATGATGGCTACGAGTTGGAAGAGAAAAAGTGTAACGTTTATATAATGTGATGTGAGATATTAATGTGATGAACGAGTATACGATGTGATATGATGACTTAGTGTGATATGTCATTTCCTGGATTCGAGCCGATATGAGATTGTTGATACCTTTGTCGGTCCCCTGATACGAGATGGACATGGATGTGACTTGAGAGATATGTACTTTTATATGGATAATGTTTTGCATATTGAGTGATATGCCGTACGAGACTTAGATCCGTAACCCCGATGTTGTATAGGTTGATAGAATCCCTATTTGTTTAATGCTGCCGTACGATAGATTTCCGTACGCGATAAGTTTTACCTGTTGATTTATCCATACCCTTGTTTAGAGGAGTCCGTACGATAGATTGTACTGTACGTGATGTTGTGAGGCTGGATACCGATTGATGGATTCACCGACTCGGATATATTGTAGACACGCATACCTTATAGGTTTTAGCTGATGATGTACTTTATGCTACGATCATGTTATTCTCATTGCATTAAATATATCTGTGCTAGTACACCTACACCAATATCGATGATGCGTATGTTACACTTACCCAGATTTGCCGGTTCACACACCTTCATCATCGATAATTACCATGTCACTACACAGTAGAATTGCTACATTATGCCATGATATATTTGCTATGTTCATATCACTGTTCCATGTTGCATGAGATATACGGACATGCTTGCATCCTGTTATATGTTGCATACATACTCACATGTACACCCACATATCTTGCTATAGGTGCATATACGCCTAAGTAGTATTTAATGATATGTGATATTGAGACATTGGTTATTGTGCTTTTGCACTTATGAAATGCATCATACATACTTTCTTACATGTGGATACTTATATCTTACTATAGTTACATGTACATCTCATATGATGCTGCACTTGATTTCGGAGGATTTGGGAACCGCATGATGTATTTTAAAAGCTGGGTTCATTTAAAAGAGCGGTTTTCCCTTAATATGCTCATATTGCTGTTTTATGTTGCATATATCAGTTTTTCATGGATTTTTGCATTGAGATAAGGATTTCATGTGATTTATGGATTTGAGAACCGTGGGGGTGTTTCAAGAAACTGTATATTGTTTGAAAACCCGGTTTCTCTTGATATAATATTTCAGTGCGTCCACCATGAGTTTTCTTGGTTCTGAGACTTGTGTTATATACCCGATGCGAGGAGTGGAGTGGGCCGTGTGCGGGTACATGATGGAGCCCGGTATGATTCCCCTCGGCAAGAAGATCGCAGATGATGGCGATGAGCCTGGAAGGCTAGGCAAGTACCTGCCGGTGATAGTATTTGGACTCGGCGGTTATCGTGGGGATACCGACCGGAGTGATGTACAGACATGACATCAGGGCCAGTCGTGGGGACGGCGCCTGAGGCATGAGGATTTACGTGTCGATGCTAGACACGGGTTTCATGATGTTTCGAGTGTCGAGGTTGGACACTTAGGTTTCCATGATTTTGTTGTGTCGCGAGGGACATACATTGTTTTATATCCTCATATTTACCTGTATATGCTTTTATGATATTTACATGCAGGAGTTATTGTGTCAGTGGGTGACACGTGGACGAGATCCACTGCATACATGCATTGATTTTCTTGTTGGACGAGATCCACTGCATACATGCATTGAATATATTGTTGGACGAGATCCACCTGCATACATGTATTGACTATATTGTTGGATGATATCCACTTGCTGAAAAGCATTTATTTTGTGTTGGCACATATGTTAGTGTATATGCCCTAGAGGCCATTACTATATCATACTAGCTTGTATATTACTTAATGGAAGCTTGGGATATTTACAGTTGTATAGACAATCTTGCTCAAAATGGTAGTATGCTACTTGGTTTGTCTCTACTTCAATATATGCATGCGTTTCTTTTAGCATATCGCTTATATACATATTAGTGGAGCCCTTAGGATCTTTGCTTGATTACCAGCGTTGTGATGGCAGTCACACTTGTGGGGGCTGGGTAATCTATAAGCACATCCTTATACAGGTCCCTAGTCGTAGAACTATCGAGACAGGGCATCGATACTCCGGAGTAGACTAGCGTATGCGCGTCTCATCCCAGCAGGGGAGGTGGTCTGTCCCACAGCCATCAGTACGTCGTACTGGAGATAGTATGCGGGTGCTCGTTGGGTTACGAGTACACTGGACATGACTCGTCGGGAACTGTTGGTTGGTATTATACCTATCGTCAGTTATCAGTTCCCAGGTGACATGAGTACAGCTTAGTCCGCTGACTTGACACTGTCACTTCGCCTCGAGTGTGTTCCCACTGTATTTAGATTACTACCCTACTATGGCTCAAAAGAGTCGTGCAAACAGGTAGTAGTTGGGTGCAGTCCCGAAGCACTTGGAGGAAGTAACGGTTAGACAGGATTCGTCTCTCCCGGTATTGGGGGTTGACATCGCGCTATATCAAGGAGAGCCATTACACGAGTAGTCCCTGGCCAGGGCAAGCGAGATATACTGGTAGGTTTCCAGTGTTATCTCAGGGTATTCTGGGCTTCACTCCGACACGACTTGTACCGCTATTAGGGGACTGACGTTTACCGCCCCCTAGGCCCGCCATGCGATGTATCAGACGAACAGACCGGACTGTACGGAGATTGTCACATACAGGCTCAGTAGGAGTTTGGATGGGTTTACCCTATCGGCCTTCTTATCGATATCTACCTGGGGACCGTTACGTACAGCTAGTGCCGCTTGCGGTCTGTGGTTAAACCCACTACCAGCGTAGTGTCGAGTCTTTAGAGTCCCATACAGAGAGTTTCCCTGCACTGAGCGAAACGTGTAGAAGCCGTATGGTTTTAAGGCAGGGCTGCGATCAGTTACGTGCACTTGTGTACGTATGCTGTTCGGGCAGGAAATACTAGTGGGCTTTGGTTTAAGCCGGATCCTAGTATTGCACAGATGTATTAGTTTTGTCTTCTGTGCATTCGCATTCTACGGATGCGGATGCGGGTGTGTATGCACAGTTTTGCGGAGCGATGAAGGAGGAGGAGCCTCATTAGGGTTTTGACAGTTGATTCGGTCAAAACCATATTGAGGCAGACTCATTAGGGTTTTGGCAATTCGTTCGGTCAAAACCTTTATGAGCCGGGGACATCATTGCTAATCCTCTTAGTGATAATTATTTGATGGCTAATTGCTTTGACCATTTGACCTTCTTTGACCACTCTTGACTTTGTTGACCAGTTGACTAAAGTTGACTATTGACCTTCATGAGAGGTCTACACTCTTCTTTGGTTTTCTTTTTCTTTTTATTTCTTGGGTTATGAAAATGGTCAAGTCATTAGTGCCATCAACTTTATCATGATAGGATTTGTAATGATAGCTTTTGTGTATTATTGCAACCATGGTTAGTTTTTTCTTTAGTTGATAATTTCATTTCTCATCTCTTATTCTCTCTCTTGCTAGTGAGAAGAAAGAAAGAGCTCCATGGTTGCTTCTCCTCCTTCATCTTCCTCCTCTTGAAAAATTCTTTTGATCTCATGTGTTGAGAGAAAAAGAATCCACATAGACAAACATTTCCATCTTTCTCTTCTACACAACTAGGACATCAAGACTAGCAATCTTGTTGCCCTAGTTGCTTTGGCTCGAGGTGGAGCTCGGTGTACAACTCTCGGGTGGATCGTCTTCGACTCAAGAAGGCCGCGGAGGTGACCAAGATCCGGATCGATCCTCGGAGCATGGATGGACGAGGAGGACAGCGGAATGAAGACCCGAAGGACCGGTTTCGTGAGGTATAATTTCTACGGTAGTTAACACCTCTAGTAGGTTGCTAGTTCATAGTTTCGCAAAGATCCGGCTTTTAGTCCATGTTGCCTTTGCGCTAAATAATTGTTTTTCGCCGTTTCCGCCTCCCTGTAAGAACCGGGGTGAGCAACGTGGACTTACAGTGGTATCAGTGCCTAGCTAAACATAAACTAGCAAGTTAGCAAAGTGTTAAGAATTTCGATCGGAAAAAATCACAAAACACGTTCGGAAAAATCCCACTTTCTGTCGATTTTTTATACTGTTCAAAAAATTATTTGACATACATGAAAAATCGGCTCACGGTTTTGTTAGAACACCCAGCAAAAATGAGGCGCTGACTCGGCCAACTCACCGTGGAACCGCGGCCGAGTTGACTCGGCCGCGACTCCGTTTTGCTGCAGTGTTCGTTTTGTGTTGTTTTGGGATTTTTAGTACATGTTGTTTCCACCCAGGTTTTCCAGAGAACAAATTGACTTTTTGGGGTGGTTACAAATCCGTATTTTGATCGATATTCCGTAGACTTTGGCTAATGAATATTTTCTGTGATGCGATATATGTATTGAACATCCGCTAATCGCTATACGTCGATTAGTGGGGGTTATATATATCTGTGATCTGTAATGTTGATGGTTTGTGGATATGAACTCGGTGGATTGTTGCGGATGAATAGCCGGGGTGGATGTGAGATGAGAGTTTCTTTTTCTTTCATTCATGTAAAATTTGTAAATTGATGTAATATTATTTTTTTGGCCGTACAACCGGGGTGACATTGTAGCCGTCATTGTATAATTTCTTTTTACTATTTTTGCTCCTAGGATAGACCCAAGGTGGGGTGCACAAACTACCGGGTATCTCGAAGTGCCGAGTGGCCTACTCACGGGTTGAGGGAGGTTGCTTCGCTTCGGGTACTTGGCGGGTAGTTTGCCGCACCCGTAGGGGTCTAGATTGGGGTATTGGCTATTCATCGCGACCGTGTAATCCGCTTTTCGTTGCAGGCTCGAACGAATCGCGGGTTCCTAGTATATCCAAAGTGTTCATCTGTGATCTGGAATGGCTATCATTGCTTTGTATCTATATATGATATCTATTTAGGTGTTGCTTACGTTTTGCATCCGCGCTAGTCCAGCCCCCGCTCTGTCGTTAGTTAAGTAACCTAACGGGTGATGACGGGACCCCATGGCGAATGCGGATGGCATAAGCGTACGCCATATTTTGGTTGTTTTCTGCAATGGTAGGATTAAATGATGGGACGCATTAAAATTAATGCAAGAAAATAAACCAAGTAAAAGTCGTTGGAACACTTTCAAAACCACTCGGTTCTTTTCAAAAACCAGCTTTTTAAACGCGGAGCTTGAACCACTCTTTTTAAAAAGCTATCTCGTTCCTTCGATTATATCAAGTTCACTACGTTCACGGTTTCTCCAAAACCATTAGTAGCCCTCCGTCGTTTCATATGAATATTCAACAGTATTCAAGCTGTGTTTGTTGGCCTTAGTCAAGGCACAATGTTTGGTAGCTGGTGGGTATTCATATGTTGTATAGATAGATGCGTTGGTTTGGGACAGTCGTATTACTTTGTTGGCCATAGTCAAGGGTATATACGGGTGGGTTCAAATCAACCTGGACAACGACGGGTAGAACTTGACATGTGACTTATGATTTGTTGGCCTTAGTCAAGGTCATAAGAACATGGGGCAAAAATCTACATCGGGAGTTTCAAAAGAACTGAAACTTGCTAGCGCTGCATACCATTTAGAGTGTGATGATTCTGGTAGGATTCCTTCAGTTTTATCACGCGATGATATTTGGATCCCGATCCTACTGTGAGTATATGCTACTCCTCGGGAAATTTCTCACTTAACGATCAATGCTATAAACCTAGTAGGTGTCTAGAAAGGTGTTAGCGGGGCTACGCCCCCAGGGAAAAAGAGGTTATTTAATTAAGGAACTTCGCGAAAGCGTTGGAAAACCTCTTTCGAAGTACCAACACTAGCCTGGCTGAATGGTTAAGCAAGTATTGTACGGTGAGAATAATCCCGACTAATTCTTCCTTTATGGTTTGTGGAGGGATTCGAGAGATAGTGGGAGCCATCCTGTTTAGATAATTAAAAACCAATCTAAACTTGCAAGAGTATCATGCTGAGTGTTTTCTTCTCTCTCTCTTAATTGCAGCGACCCAGTGACCAGACATAGGTTACATCTAGATAATAAAATGACTGAATCTGACTGTTATGATTAGCAAAGGTCTGTCCAGATGTCCATTGCCCATGACAAGCTGGGACACCTCTTAACTAATCCCACCCCTACCGTCTCAGGTCCAGTTTCCCCTGTCACGGATATTGATATCCGTAGGACATCGGAAAAGGAATATGAGAAAGCCAAGTGCCTCGTGTTAGCCTCAGTTGATGGTGCATACCAGAGGCAGCACGAGAAGATGGACTTAGTTTCTATCTTCCTCCCTAACAAAGATTTATATGGAGAGCAATCTCGTATCGCAAGATATGAGACCTCGAACGAATTGCTTCAAGCGAGGTTGGCTATCGGGTCATCTGTAGGGGGCAACGTCCTTACAGAGACCAGCTGTTTTGAGCTCACGGACCTGAAGACCACGTTGAAGAACGGGTCAGATACTGACTTGATTCTGCAGTCTCTACCTTCTACTCTGAAGGAAACCAGGGAAGTAGAAGGAAAGGGAAGGGCAGAAGTTTTAGGGCTGGATGTAGTAAAAGAGGGACGTTCCTATTGTTACGGGAATGAACATTGGCAGAAGGATTGCAGGGCTTGTATAGCCAATAGCCAGAATTCGAAGCATGTCGTGGCTTCGGTTTCGGTGTGTTTGTAAATGAGAACTGTATGTCAGTTAACCCTACTTCCTGGGTATTGGATACCGGATCAGGATCTCATATCTGTAATTCGTTACAGGCTCTAAGAAACCGTAGGGTTATCAAGATAGGTGATATGACTCTCAGGGTTGCTAACGGAATGAGCATGTATGCTGAATCCGTAGGGGAATATCATCTTGGACTGACAACTGGGCAGATATTGATTCTGCGTGACTATTTTTATGTACCAGGTGCGACTTGTAATATCATATCTGTATCCTTACTTTCTAAGGAAGGATATGATTTTACTTTTGTAAGCGATGTAGTGAACATCCACCTAAATCAAGTTCTGATTGGGTCAGGTACATTGAAAAATGGCATATACGTATCAAGCTCAGGTCTTCAGTGTCCAGAACACACTTAAAAGAAAGTCTCCGAAATTAAATCAGGCTTTCTTATGGCATTGTAGACTGGGTCACATTAATGAGACACGGTTGACAAAGTTGCATAAAGAAGGATACTTGGATCCGTTCGAGTACCAGTCTTATGCCACTTGTGAATCTTGTCTCATGGGAAAGATGACAAAGACTCCGTTCACTGGACATGGAGAAAGAGCGAGCGAGCTCTTGGGACTCATACACAGTGATGTGTGTGGTCCAATGTCTACACATGCGCGAAGTGGTTATTCATACTTCATTACTTTCACAGATGATTTCTCTAGGTATGGACATGTTTTCTTAATGAAACACAAATCCGAGGCCTTTGAGAAATTTCGGGAATACAAGAATGAAGTTGAAAAACAAACAGGTAAAAGTATCAAGACACTGAGATATGATCGAGGTGGTGAATACTTGAGTGCCAAGTTTCTGGGCTTCTTAAAAGAGAATGGAATTCTCTCTCAGCTTACTCCTCCATACATACCACAACACAACGGTGTATCGGAAAGACGGAATCGAACCCTATTGGATATGGTTCGTTCCATGATGAGTAAGGCTGAGTTGCCGCGATCCTTCTGGAGTTATGCACTAGAAACAGCTGCATATCTTTTGAACCAAGTTCCTACTAAGTCAGTGCTTACCACACCATATCAGATGTGGAGTGGGAAAAAACCCTGTCTTAAACACTTTAAGACATGGGGATGTCCAGCTTTTGTAAAAAAGCAGCATGCGGACAAGCTCGAGGCACGCTCAGTACAGTGTATGTTTGTAGGATACCCAAGGAACTCCAAAGGGTATCTTTTCTATTACGAAGAGGAACAAAAGGTTTTTGTTTCTCGTCATGCCCGCTTCTTGGAAACTGAGTTTTTGGAAAATCAGATAAGTGGGAGCGCAATAGAACTGGGAAAAATTCCAGAACCACGAGCTATTACTGAAACCTTAGTGGAACCAGAAGGTTCAGGAGAACCGGACATCCCAGCGCCACTCCGCAGGAGTAGTAGGCAGTCTCATCCGCCCGAGAGATACTACAGTTTTCTCATAGAAGGGGATAGAGAGGATTGCACTATGGATTATGGTGAGCCTACTAGCTTCCAGCAAGCCATTCAGAGCGGTGACTCGGTAAAATGGCTGGATGAAATGCGGACCGAGATGGAGTCCATGTACACCAACAAAGTTTGGACTTTGGACTTTGCTCCAGAAGGGGTAAAACCCGTAGGATGCAAATGGATCTTAAGAAAGAAGATTGGTGTAGATGGGCAGGTTAAAACTATAAAGCTAGACTTGTTGCAAAGGGTTCTCGTCAAAGACCTGGTTTTGACTATGACGAGACTTTTTCTCCAGTGGCTATGCTGAAATCCATTCGGATCCTTCTTGCCATTGCTGCCTTCCACGATTATGAGATCTGGCAGATGGACGTAAAGACGGCTTTCCTAAATGGAAATTTAGAAGAGTGCGTCTATATGGATCAGCCGGAGGGATTCATTCAGAGTGGGAGCAGCGGTAGAGTGTGCAAGTTGCTAAAGTCCATTTATGGACTGAAGTAGGCATCGCGGAGTTGGAACATCTGCTTCGATGATACTGTAAAAGAATTCGACTTTATCAAAAACCCAGATGAACCATGCATTTACAGTAAGATTGTAGTGGGAACTGTGGTATTCCTCGTCTTGTACGTGGATGGCATTCTCCTAATAGGAAATGATATTCCTATGCTACAGTCAGTCAAAGGATTCTTGTCGCAGAGGTTCTCCATGAAGGACCTGGGCGATGCCAACTACATTCTGGGGATCCAGATCTATCGTGATAGATCTAAGAGGATGTTGGGACTTTCACAGTCCAGGTACATTGACACCATACTGAAAAGATTCAGTATGGAAGATTCAAAGCGCGATAATTTACCGGCTTGTCACGGGATCACCCTCTCCAAAGAGTTGTCTCCCAAGACTGATTTGGAAAGGGATCGCATGTCAATTATACCCTATGCTTCTGCGGTAGGCTCTATAATGTATGCGATGTTATGTACCAGACCAGATGTAGCATACGCTTTGAGCGTTGTAAGTCGGTATCAGTCGGACCCACGGAAGAAACACTGGATACCGGTAAAGAACATTCTCAAGTACCTGAGAATGACTAAGGAGATGTTCTTGGTGTATGGCGGAAAAGACCTCCAGATCGAGGCCTTTGCTGACTCCAGCTTCCAGAGTGACAAGGATGACTCCAAGTCCATGTCGGGTTATGTCTTTACCCTCAATGGAGGGGCGGTTTGCTGGAAGAGTTCCAAGCAGGAGGCCGTTGCTGACTCAACTATGGAAGCGGAGTACATAGCTGCTTGCGATGCCGCAAAGGAAGCTGTCTGGATGAAGAAGTTCCTCATGGAGCTTCAGGTGGTTCCTACCATTGTTGATCCAATACCGCTGTATTGCGACAACAAAGGAGCTATAGCTTTAGCGAAGGACCCTAGGTCCCATTAGAAGTCTAGGCACATTTTGAGGCGGTACCACTTGATCAGGGAGATCGTAGATCGCCGGGAGATCGAGGTGAAGAGAGTAAATTCGGAGGATAACACTGCAGATCCACTCACGAAGGCCCTACCCCAGACTCAGTTCGAGCGGCTGATCGAGATGATAGGTTTTCGATACGCCAGTACATGGCCTTAGTGCAAGTGGGAGATTGTTAGTGTATATGCCCTAGAGACCATTACTGTATCATACTAGCTTGTATATTACTTAACGGAAGCTTGGGATATTCACAGTTGTATAGACAATCTTGCTCAAAATGGTAGTATGCTACTTGGTTTGTCTCTACTTCAATATGTGCATGTGTTTCTTTTAGCATATCGCTTATATGCATATTAGTGGAGCCCTTAGGATCTTTGCTTGATTACCAGCGTTGTGATGGCAGTCACACTTGTGGGGGCTGGGTAATCTATAAGCATATCCTTATACAGGTCTTTAGTCGTAGGACTATCGAGACAGGGCATCGATACTCCGGAGTAGACTAGCGTATGCGCTTCTCATCCCAGCAGGGGAGGTGGTCTGTCCCACAGCCATCAGTACGTCATACTGGAGATAGTATGCGGGTGCTCGTTGGGTTACGAGTACACTGGACAGGACTCGTCGGGAACTGTTGGTTGGTATTATACCTATCGTCAGTTATCAGTTCCCAGGTGACATGAGTACAGCTTAGTCCGCTGACTTGACACTGTCACTTCGCCTCGAGTGTGTTCCCACTGTACTTAGATTACTACCCTACCACGGCTCAAAAGAGTCGTGCAAACAGGTAGTAGTTAGGTGCAGTCCCGAAGCACTTGGAGGCAGTGACGGTTAGACAGAATTCATCTCTCCCGGTATTGGGGGTTGACATCGCGCTGTGTCTAGGAGAGCCATTACACGAGTAGTCCCTGGCCAGGGCAAGCGAGATATACTGGTAGGTTTCCAGTGTTATCTCAGGGTGTTCTGGGCTTCACTCCGATACGACTTATACCGCTATTAGGGGACTGACGTTTACCGCCCCCCTAGGCCCGCCATGTGATGTATCAGATGAACAGACCGGACTGTACGGAGATTGTCACATACAGGCTCAGTAGGAGTTCGGATGGGTTTACCTCATCGGCCTTCTTATCGATATCTACCTGGGGACCGTTACGTACAGCTAGTGCCGCTTGCGGTCTGTGGTTAAACCCACTGCCAGCGTAGTGTCGAGTCTTTAGAGTCCCACACAGAGAGTTTCCCTGCACTGAGCGAAACGTGTAGAGGCCGTATGGTTTTACGGCAGGGCTGCGATCACTTACGTGCACTTGTGTGCGTATGCTATTCGGGCAGGCAATACTAGTGGGCTTTGGTTTAAGCCGGATCCTAGTATTGCACAGATGGATTAGTTTTGTCTTCTGTGCATTCGCATTCTACCGGATGCGGATGCGGGTGTGTATGCACAGTTTTGCGAAGCGATGAAGGAGGAGGAGCCTCATTAGGGTTTTGACAGTTGATTCGGTCAAAACCATATTGAAGTGGACTCATTAGGGTTTTGGCAATTCGGTCGGTCAAAACCTTTATGAGCCGGGGATATCATTGCTAATCCTCTTAGCGATAATTATTTGATGGCTAATTGCTTTGACCATTTGACCTTCTTTGACCACTCTTGACTTTGTTGACCCGTTGACCAAAGTTGACCATTGACCTTCATGAGAGGTCTACACTCTTCTTTGGTTTTCGTTTTCTTTTTATTTCTTGAGTTATGAAAATGGTCAAGTCATTATTGCCATCATCTTTATCATGATAGGATTTGTAATGATAGCTTTTGTGTATTATTGCAACCATGGTTAGTTTTTTCTTTAGTTGATAATTTCATTTCTCATCTCTTATTCTCTCTCTTGCTAGTGAGAAGAAAGAAAGAGCTCCATGGTTGCTTCTCCTCCTTCATCTTCCTCCTCTTGAAAAATTCTTTTGATCTCATGTGTTGAGAGAAAAAGAATCCACATAGACAAACACTTCTATCTTTCTCTTCTACACAACCTAGGACATCAAGACTAGCAATCTTGTTGCCCTAGTTGCTTCGGCTCGAGGTGGAGCTCGGTGTACAACTCTCGGGTGGATCGTCTTCGACTCAAGAAGGCCGCGGAGGTGACCAAGATCCGGATCGATCCTCGGAGCGTGGATGGACGAGGAGGACAGCGGAATGAAGACCCGAAGGACCAGTTTCGTGAGGTATAATTTCTACGGCATAGTAATTAACACCTCTAGTAGTTTTCTATTTCATAGTTTAGCAAAGATCCGGCTTTTAGTCCATGTTGCCTTTGCGCTAAATAATTGTTTTTCGCCGTTTCCGCCTCCCCGTAATAACCGGGGTGAGCAACGTGGACTTACAACATATGCAGATACGGTCACCCTTGATATCATAGTATTACCTTTATGTTATAATTGACCTAGGAATCGTTATTTATTTCGATTTCTACCTGATGATGTTTTTCTATTCACGAGTTGGCAACTCACCCCCGTTGTGCCACAGTTCTTGCAGGTTGACCACATGGATCAGTAGCGGCATCACTGGCACAAAGCTGCTTTCGGGTGATTTGCTTTTGGTAGGTGGTACACGTTGGATCGTGCCACTCTTGTATTATTATTATTCTAATTGTATCTAGTTAACTCCATCAATTCAGAAACTAGTTATTGTATATGTTGCAGATTTAGAAGACTTGTAGTTGCGAGACTTGAGCGATGGGTTTTATGTTCGCTTTAGGGGTTGATGTCTTCCTTTACTTTATTTCCTTATATGGATCTTCACCGTTGGGCATCGTATATTTATTCTTGTGGTGGTTGTTTCCGCCGTTGGGCGTGATTTGCTCCCGTTTGGGGATGCTTTATTATATTCTGTGTTGTACCCGTTTTCGGGGTTAGTTTTTACAAGGGAGGTGCTGCCCAAAATTTTCAAAAGACAAAACATGATTTACTATAATTTTATTTCAAAGCTTCACCTCTTTATTTCTTAAAAAGGTTTAGATTTCTGGGTTTCGGCTTACTTGAATTACGTTACGCCTGTTGACGTCGCATGATTTAAGTGCTGGTCGCGAGCTAATATTTTGGGTCGTGACAAAGTTGGTATCAGAGCGCTGGGTTTAACCTTGGTTCGAGTCTAGGTTTGACTATGTGGAGTCTAGGGCGTATATATTTTGGAACCTAGGCTTGACCTTACGGAACTTAGACTTAAACAAGGGGGTGTTAGACCCGAACTTTCGTTACATAGGCTGACCCTGATTGATGGAGTATGTAGCTTGAGTAGAGTGACATACCGTACGTATGTTCCGCGGCATATTTACGATACTATACTCCACTTAAGTGAACTTAGGATGTACATATTTTAAGACTGGTGATTCTCTTTGTTTTCCTTGATTATACATCCATTTAAGATCCTTGATTTTATTCGCTTCCATGATCATACTCTCAGTGATTTGACTCCTCCTTATGATCATGTATCCATTTTGGGATCTGTTGACTCTTTTCATCCCTTTGGTCTTTTCATCGATACTTGATTAAAGTTCCTGTCACCATGGTTTGAGCGCAGATTGAGCTGCTGCTGGTGATGCGGTTAGGGTGAGCTCGTCGTGGACGAGGACTGACCATCGTGTTTTCTGGTGACATGGGAACGTATCGATATAGTGATTATGTTGTGACCTCTCGTTTGAGACGAGTATACGGTTTTGCACCAGATGATCGGGCCATTGTTAGAGGCGACCTGTTGGGAAAGGATTGTTGATGTACAACATACCTCAGAGATTGTGATGTCATCTACCGTGCAGACAGATGACCCGGCTGTTGCTGAGATTGATGTGATGCCGCTTCCAGAGCTTACAAGCTGAGATCGCTGGAGCTTTCAGGCAGAGAGGTGACAGGTGATAGTTATTCTATCTTGAGTTGAGAGACGGAAGTGATTCATCAGATTTGATGCGCCGACGCAAGCCCTGTTGAGTTGAAGATTTCCAGTGTGGAGAGTCTTACTCAGATCTAGAGTAGATCGTTCGAGAGATGACGTTGTTTTTCGGATGTCCCGATGTGAGATCGGTAAGCTGACTAGTTTCAGATAGAAGGACCTCACCCAGATGTGTTGTGAGTTGATCGAGAAATGGACGAGTATTGAGTATTCCTCCGATGGCTGGGACGAGTTCTCGAGGACGTGTTCGGCTAATGTAACACTTTGAATTCCCGTTTGAATGTCCTTCGTGATAATTAGTGATCGTACGTGTTATTATATGTGTTTCTAGGATTATTAGTCATATTTAGTAGTGTTTGCATATTGGGAATTTTCTTGTTCTAGTGCACACTTGCACACTTAGACATTTTTGAGACTTAGGACTTTGGTAACATGTTAACCATTCTTGTGTTGCATGGTTGTTAATTTTCCCCACCATTTTAACCTAAACAAAACCCCATTTTATAATTCAAATTCTATTAAACAAATGAGGCATGGGGGGTAGGTAAAAAGCTTGACTTTTGACCAATTTTACCCTCTCTTCTCTCTCTCTTTCCCACTCCAGAATTCTGGAGAATTTCCAGCAGCAAACCCTCCATTTTCCTCCATATTCTCTTCTCTTTTCATTCCCCTTTGATCCATACACAAAACCCTATACTTATCAACTCATTTTCTTCACAAAACCATGGAAAAGTGAGGTTTTTGAGGTGTTCAAAAGCAAATCTGCACACTTGAGGGAAAAGCTGAGACTTTTAGTGTTTTATAAGGTCTTTAGAAGGGATAAACTCATGTCTTAACCTCTTTTTCCATAACTTGTTGTATTCTTTTGTAAAAATCTCATTTTTGTGCATTTTTGGTGATATTTAAGGATATTTGTGATTCACATGTTAGATTAAGGTTTTGTTAGTTGTGTTAGCTCTATTATGTATTATTAGAGCTATCTTAGGCCAAGTTTTGTTTCAGTTTGCACAAAAATACCCTAAAGTTCCATTTTTGTGCAAAGTGTGGATTTTTAACTTGAAATAAGGCTCTGTAGGATCTGCTGCTACCCGAGACATTTCAGAGTAAACTAGAGGTTACTGTAGCATGTATGGGTGGTATAGAGTGCACACACCAAACCTGGGAGCCTAATTCCCAAGAGAGGCCGCCGAAATTAGCATTCTGGCCGCCAATTGCGGCCAGATGGGGGAGTTTGGGGTTGGGGTTTGGGGTGTGGGTGTCTGCTGCTGTGTGTGTTGTTTTGGTATATGTAGTTTTACAATATCTTTCCTGTATCAAAATCTGGAGGTGATTACCTATTTTCCCGTATTTTCAATCTCTCGCGACACGCGTGATACGTGTGTGTGGGTTTAGGGTTTCTGCGTATCGCGACGCGTCGGAGTGGTTTCAGGCGCGTAACCACACAGTTGCAGCGTATCGCGCACACGCGCGCTTGGTTCGCGACACGAGTTACTAGTTCGGCTTTAATGTCGCGTTTGTGTGATTTCAAGCTTACGTGTGATATATTGTGTAATTCTAGGTTCGCAGGCGAGTACGGCGGACGCCGCGCAGAAGGGGAAACAAGTTGTTGGCTACACCTAGCGAGAGACTACGGTGAGTAGATTTCACATCTACGGGGATATCGCCCGCATGGCATTCTACGTCAGGGCTGATAGGACCTTATAGTTTCCTTTATATACATTGACTATTCATGGCTACTATTTAGTGCATGCTGCATTCCCTGCTATTTGGATATAAACTAGGATTGATAGAACACCGCACAATTACTAACGGTCCATGTTGCACGAGCACTATCCTGCATGTTACACACACACCGTTAGTAATTGCCATGACACTCACACTGTAGATATCACATCGGATCATTATATTGTAGCTTATCTATATGTGACTTGACATGCTATTCATACTTGATGCACATATCACATCGGATCATTATATTGTAGCTTATCTATATGTGACTTGACATGCTATTCATACTTGATGCACATATCACATCGGATCATTATATTATAGCTTATCTATATGTGACTTGACATGCTATTCATACTTGATGCACATATCACATCGGATCATTATATTGTAGCTTATCTATATGTGACTTGACATGCTATTCATACTTGATGCACATATCACATCGGATCATTATATTGTAGCTTATCTATATGTGACTTGACATGCTATTCATACTTGATGCACATATCACATCGGATCATCATATTGTAGCTTATCTATATGTGACTTGTCATGCTATTCATACTTGATGCACATATCACATCGGATCATCATATTGTAGCTTATCTATATGTGACTTGACATGCTATTCATACTTGATGCACATATCACATCGGATCATTATATTGTAGCTTATCTATATGTGACTTGACATGCTATTCATACTTGATGCACATATCACATCGGATCATTACATTGTAGCTTATCTATATGTGACTTGACATGCTATTCATACTTGATGCACATATCACATCGGATCATTATATTGTAGCTTATCTATATGTGACTTGACATGCTATTCATACTTGATGCACATATCACATCGGATCATTATATTGTAGCTGATCTATATGTGACTTGACATGCTATTCATACTTGATGCACATATCACATCGGATCATTATATTATAGCTCATCTATATGTGACTTGACATGATATTCATACTTGATGCCTATATCACATCGGATCATTATATTGTAGCTCATCTATATATGACTTGACATGATATTTATATTTGACGCACATATCATATCCGATCATTGACTTGCATTTTGGTTTTGGATTACGTGTGATTTCTGGATTTGGGAACCGTGGCTATTGCAAATATATAATCATTTAAAAACTCGGTTCCCTTGATATGATATTTCGGTGCGTCCACCATGTGTTTTCTCGGTGCTAGAGTGATATATGTGAACCCGAATCGAGGAGCTGGTTGAGGCCGATTACGGGTACATGGTGGACCCGGTATGGTACCCCGAGGCGAGAACGGTTTCGCTGTGCAGTAGACGGTGAGCCTGGCAGAGGGACTACTACCTACCGGTGATTGGTTGGACCTGACAGTTATCCGGAGGGTACTGATCAGAGTCTATAGATGGATGCGGGGTGATCCGTACTGCCGGGGCCGAGGGCCGATACCGCAGACGGAGCCCGTGGGCTGACCCGGACTGACGGGGCCCGATGGATGAGGATTTGCGTGTCGATGCTGGACACGAGTATTTATGATATTTGGGTGCCGATGTTGGGCACTCGGGATTCTCAGAGATGTACAGGATTCGAGGGCCGATGAGAGTGCCGGCGCCTGAGCTATTTGGGGGACTGGGTGCATTGAGGGACACCGATTATATATTCCACGTTGACATTCCGTGTAGATACTATATTGCCCCTGCTCAGCATTAACTATTGTACCTCTGTTAGTGTATATGCCCTAGAGGCCATTACTGTATCATACTGGTTTGTATATTACTTAATGGATGCTTGGGATATTCACCTTGTATATACAATCTTGCTCAAAATAGTAGTATGCTACTTGGTTTGTTTCTACTTCAATGTGTACATGTGTTTATTTTTGTATATCGCCTATACACATTAGTAGAGCCCTTAGGATCTTTGCTTGATTACCAGCGATGTGATGGCCGTCACACTAGTGGGGCTGGGTAATCTATAAGCACATCCTTATGCAGGTCCCTGGTCGCAGGACTATCGAGACAGGGAATCGATACTCCGGAGTAGACCAGCGCATGCGCTTCTCATCCCAGTGTGGGAGACGGTCTGTCCCACAGCCGTCAGTACGTCGTACTTGAGATAGTATGCGGGTGCTCGTTAGGTTACGGGTACACTGGACAGGACTCGTCGGGAACTGACTAGTTGGTATTATACCTATCGTCAGTTATCAGTTCCCAGGTGACATGAGTACAGCTTAGTCCGCTGACTTGACACTGTCACTTCGCCTCGGGTGTGTTCCCACTGTACTTTGATCACTACCCTACCACGGCTCAAAGGAGTCGTGCAAACAGGTGGTGGTTGGGTGCAGTCCCGAAGCACTTGGAGGCAGTGACGGTTAGACAGGATTCGTCTCTCCCGGTATTGGGGGTTGACATCGCGCTGTGTCTAGGAGAGCCATTACACGAGTAGTCCCTGGCCAGGGCAAACGAGATATACTGGTAGGTTTCCAGTGTTATCTCAGGGTGTATTGGGCTTCACTCCGGCACGACTTGTACCGCTATTGGGGGACTGACGTTTACCGCCCCCTAGGCCCGCCATGCGATGTATCAGACGAACAGACCGGACTGTACGGAGAATGTCACACTCAGGCTCAGTAGGAGTTCAGATGGGTTTCGCCTCGTCGGTCTTCTTGTCGGCATTACCTGGGGACCGTTACGCACAGCTAGTGCCGCTTGCGGTCTGTGGTTAAACCCACTGCCAGCGTAGTGTCGAGTCTTTAGAGTCCCACACAGAAAGCTTTTCGTCTTTAGGCAAAAGAGTAGAGGTCGCATGGTATTGCGACAGGTCGCATGGTTTTGCGACAGGGTTCGGTCACATCCGTGCACTTGTGCACGTACAGTGTCCGGACAGTTTACACTAGCGGGCTTTGGTTTAAGCCAGATCCTAGTGTACCTTATGGGATTGGATTTATCCAGTTTGCATTCGTGTTCCTCGGAACGCGGATGCGGGTGTGTATGCACAGTTGACAGGGAGGCAGAGGCGGCGGATTCTCATTAGGGTTGTTGACAGTTGACCGTTGACTTTTTGACTTTTTGCTCAACCCTAATGAGAATATGATATGTGATTAACTATTATATTAATTAAGTATTATGGTGATATGGTTGTTGACTTGTTGACTTTGTTGACTTGTTGACTTTTGTTGACTTGTTGACCGGTTGACTAGGCTTGACTAGTTGACCATCATGATAACCATGGTTATCATTTCATGCCAAAGACTTTTTCTTGCTTGCTCATTTGAGTAAAATGAGTGCATGACATGATAAGGTTATGGTTGCTTCTAACCATCACATAAGACTTTTTTTGATATGATGAGTTATGTTCATTTTGGATTATGAGAGGGTGAAAGACAAAAGAGTTGCTCATTCTTTCTTGCTCATTCTCTCTCTTGTTCTTGAGCTCTCCTCTTGCTCTCACCCTCAACCTCTTGCTCCCTCTCTTGATCTATGGTTCTCTTGTCTCATGAGTTGAGAATCAAGAACCATAGATAAAATCCCATTCTAAATCATCTCTACTCTTTCTAGTTCACTAGGTTTAGCAAACCAAGTGAACTAGTTTCTTCAAAGAACGAAGAAGGAGCTAAAGGTTGGAGCTTTCAAGTGGATCTATCTTCGGCGTACGGAGACAACGAGAAGGAGCCATCGAACCACCATCGGAGCTTGAAGAGAAGGAGTTCAAGTTTAGGTATAACCATCTTCATCCGAGTAGCTAAATATCTTTAGCTTAGTATGCTAGTTTTAGTTTAGGTAAAGATCCCGACCTAGCTTAGTCCATGTTGCCTCTTGCGTTAAAATTTTGATTTTATACCGTTTCCGCCTCCCCGTAAGAACCGGGGGTCGCAACGTGGACTTACAGTGGTATCAGAGCCTAACTAAACTTAAACTAGCTTGGTAGTGAAGTGTAACGAAGTTCGGAACCGGAAATATCCAAAAACCAAACTTTTACAAAAACTGAGTTTCTGTTGAAATTTTTTTGGCTCAAAATGAAAAACGTTACACTTGTAAATTCGGCTCAGGGTTTTGTTTGAACACCCAAGAAAAACGTTTCCCTAATTCGTTCAAACCGCCGCGCTTCCGCCGCACGAGGTAGGCATGTGCCGCGGAAGCGCCGCGGTTTGTCGTCTTCTCTGCATCGTTTTTCGTGCAGTGTGTGTCTGTATTGGTTTTGGGATTTTTGGAATATATTATATGTGCCCAGATTTTCCAGAAAAGAAATTTCCTTTTGGGGTCCTATAATTCCGTATTTCCCCGAACTTCACTGCACTTTGACTATGATGGTTATATCTGTGATGTTTGCATGTATTGAACGTCGGCTAATCGCTATAAGTCGATTGGTCGGGGTTATACATGATCTGTAATGTGCTGGAATGTGTATATAAATATGTTGGATTGTCGCGGGTGAATAGCCGGGGGTTGTGAGACGAGAGTTTTCTTTTCTTGCAATTCATGTAAATTTGTAAATTGATGTAATAATTATTTGTATGGCCGCACAACCGGGTCGGGGTTGTAGCCGTCATTGTATAATTTCTTTTTACTGTTTTTGCTCCTAGGATAGACCCATGGAGGGGTGCACAAACTACCGGGTATGCCGAAGTGTCGAGTGGCCTACTCATGGAGATGAGGGAGGTTGCTACGCTTCGGGTACTTGGCGGGTAGTTTGCCGCACCCGTAGGGGTCTTGGGTGGGGTATTGGCTATTCACCGCGACCGTGTAATCTGTTTTTGTTACAGGCTCGTACAAATTACAGATTCCTAGTATATCCAATGTATTTATCTGTGATCTGAAATGTTTATCATTGCAGTATATCTATATATGATATTATTTAGGCGTTGCTTATGTTTTATAGACGCGCTAGCCCAGCCCCCGCTCTGTCGTTAGTTAAGTAACCTAACGGGTAATGACGGGGCCCCGTGGCGAATGCGAATGGCATAAGCGTACGTCATATTTTAGTTGTTTTCTGCAATGGTAGGTTTAAATGATGGGACGCATTAAAAGAACTAATGCAAGAATATCGCGCATTAAAAGAACTAATGCAAGATAATAAACCAAGTTAAAGTCGTTGGAACACTTTCGAAAAACCACTCGGTTCTTTTCAAAACCAACTTTTAAATGCGGAGCTTGAGCCACTCCTTTTAAAAGCTATCTCGTTCCATCGACCAAATCAAGTTCACTACGTTCACAGGTTTTGCCAAAACCATAGCCCTCCGTCGTTTCGTATGAATATTCAATAGTATTCAAGCTGTGTTTGTTGACCTTCGTCAAGGCATAGTGATTGGTAGCTATTGGGTATTCATATGTAGCATAGATAGATGCGTTGGTTTGGGACATTCGTATTACCTTGTTGACCTTCGTCAAGGGTATATACGGGTGGATTCAAATTAACCTGGATAATGACGGGCAGAACTTGACATGTGACTTATGATTTGTTGACCTTCGTCAAGGTCATAAGAGCATGGGGAAAAAATCCACATCGGGAGTTTCATAAGTACTGAAACTTGCTAGATTTGCATACCATTTGGAGTGTGATGATTCTGGTAGGATTCCTTCAGTTTCGTCACGCGATGATATTTGGATCCCGATCCTACTGTGAGTATATGCTACTCCTCGGGAAATTTCTCACTTAACGATCAATGCTATAAACCTAGTAGGTGCCTAGAAAGGTGTTAGCGGGGCTACGCCCCCAGGGAAAAGAGGTTCTCTAATTAAGGAACTTCGCGAAAGCGTTGGAAAACCTCCCTCGAAGTACCGACACCGGCCTGGCTGAACGGTTAAGCAAGTATTGTACGGTGGGATTGATCCTGACTAATTCTTCCTTTATGGTTTGAGGAGGGATTCGAGAAACAGTGGGAGCCATCCTGTTTAGACAAACTAAAAACCACTCTAAACTTGCAAGAGCATCATGCTGAGTGTTTCTTCTTCTCTCTCCTAATTGCAGCGACCAATCAACATGACTGGACTTAAGTTACTCCTAGATAAAAACAAACTGACAGGGCCAAACTACAAAGATTGGCTCAGGAATGTCAAGATAGCAATCACTTATGACAAGCTGGGGTATCTTCTTACCACCAAAGCTCCCCCTGTCCCTGGTCCAACTTCCAGCGTCGCGGATAAGGAAATCCGTAAGACTTGGGAGATTGATAGCGCGAAGGCCAAATGCCTCCTGCTTGCCTCGATGGACAACGAACATCAGAGGAGGCATGAGAATATGGACATGGAGTCCATATTGCACCATACAAAAGAACTGTATGGAGAGCAATCACGTATCGCAAGATACGAAGCGTCGAAAAAGTTATTTTCGACAAGAATGGCCGTCGGATCATCAGTAGCCGAGCACGTGCTAAAGATGATCGGCTTCATTGAGGAGCTCGCTGACCTAGGGATCACATTGGAGAGTGAGCTATATACGGATATAGTTCTCCAGTCCCTTCCTTCCACTTACGCCCAGTTTATACTGAACTTCAACCTACAAGAAAAAGAGGTTGAACTATCAGAGCTCCTCAACATGCTGAGGAGCGCAGAGGGCACCCTACAGAAAGGTAGGGAAACATCCACTTTGTTTGTAGGAGGATCATCTTCTTCTAGGTCCAAGGCGAAAGCCAAGGGAAAGAAGAAGAAAGCCCCCGCCAAACCAAGGGGCGGTGTTGGTAAAGTGGATACGAAGGGAAAAGGCAAAGCAACAAAGATAGCGGGGAAGCTTGTGGATAAGGAAGAATGCTTCTATTGTCATAAGAAAGGACACTGGAAGAATGATTGCAGGGCCTGGAAGGCCAGAACACAGGAATTGAAGCAGGTTGCAGCTTCAGCTTCAGGTGTGTATGTTATTGAAAACTGTCTTTCAATAAACTCTACTTCCTGGATATTGGATACCGGATCAGGATCTCATATCTGTAATTCTTTGCAGGCGTTGAGAAACCGTAGGGTTTTGAAGGCAGGTGACATGACCCTCAAAGTTGCGAACGGAGCTAGCATGGATGCTAAAGCCGTGGGGGACTATCACCTGGGAATGTCAGATGGACATGTTTTGGTTTTGCGTAATTGCTTTTTTGTACCCAACGTAACTTGTAATATCATTTCTGTATCTTTAGTTTCTAAAGAAGGTTATGAATTTGCGTTTGTAAGTAATGTTGTAAACATTCACCTTAATCAAGTTTTGATTGGGTCAGGTACATTGAGTAATGGTATATACGTGTTAAACCAACCACAGATTTTCAACGTCCAGAATACACACAAAAGAAAGTCTCCGGAAATGAATCAGACTTTCTTATAGTATTGTAGATTGGGTCACATCAATGAGAGAAGGTTGACTAAGTTACATACAGAAGGATATTTGAATGCGTTCGAATATCAATCGTATGCCACTTGTCAATCTTGTCTCAAAGGAAAGATGACAAAGACTCCGTTTACTGGACAAGGAGTAAGAGCGAGCGAGCTCTTAGGACTCGTACACAGTGACGTGTGCGGTCCAATGTCTACACATGCCCGAAGCGGACATTCTTACTTCATTACTTTTACGGATGACTTCTCAAGGTACGGTTATGTCTTCTTGATGAAACATAAGTCCGAGGCCTTTGGAAAATTCCAGGAGTATAAGAATGAAGTAGAGAAACAGACCGGCAAAAGTATTAAGATTCTAAGATCGGATCGAGGTGGAGAATACTTAAGTGCCGAATTCCTGAATTACTTAAAAGAGAATGGTATTCTCTCTCAGCTTACTCCTCCATACGCTCCGCAACATAATGGTGTATCGGAGAGACGGAACCGAACCCTATTGGATATGGTTCGGTCCATGATGAGTAACGCTGAGTTACCGCGATCATTCTGGGGATATGCACTAGAAGCAGCTGCGTATCTCTTGAACAAGGCTCCCACCAAGACTGTGCCTACCACCCCATATGAGATGTGGACTGGGAAGAAACCCTGTCTTAAGTATCTTAAGGTATGGGGATGTCCAGCTTTTGTAAAAAAGCAGCATGCGGACAAGCTTGAGGCACGTTCAGTACAGTGTAAGGTTTGTGGGATACCCAAGGAACTCCAGGGGGTATCTTTTCTATTCAGCTGAGGAACAAAAGGTCTTTGTTTCTCAGCATGCCCGCTTCTTGGAAACTGAGTTTTTGGAAACCCAGATAAGTGGGAACACAATAGAACTGGAAGAAGTTCCAGAACCACAGACTGTTACTGAAAGCTTAGTGGAACCAGAGGGGTTCAACAGAACAGGACATTCCTGCGCCACTCCGCAGGAGTAGTAGGCAGTCTCATCCGCCCGAGAGATACTGCGGTTTTCTCATAGACGGGGATAGAGAGGATTGCATCATAGATTATGATGAGCCTACTAGCTTCCAGCAGGCCGTTCAGAGCGTTGACTCAGTGAAATGGCTGGATGCAATGCGGACCGAAATGGAGTCCATGTACACCAACAAGGTATGAACGTTGGACATTGCTCCAGACGGGGTAAAACCCGTAGGATGCAAGTGGATCTTCAAAAGGAAGATTGGTGTAGATGGACAGGTTGAGACCTATAAAGCTAGGCTGGTAGCAAAGGGTTTTCGTCAAAGACCTGGCTTGGACTACGACGAAACCTTTTCTCCCAGTAGCCATGCTGAAATCCATTCGGATCCTTCTTGCCATTGCTGCCTTCCATGATTATGAGATCTGGCAAATGGACGTAAAGACAGCTTTTCTAAATGGAAATTTAGAGGAGTGTGTCTATATGGACCAGCCAGAGGGTTTCATTCAGAGTGGGAGCAGCGGAAATGTGTGCAAGTTGCTTAAGTCCATCTATGGACTAAAGCAGGCATCGCGGAGTTGGAACATCTGCTTTGATGAGACGGTCAAAGAATTTGGCTTTATCAAAAATCCAGATGAACCATGCATCTATAGTAGATTTGTAGCGAGAACTGTAGTATTCCTCGTTTTATACGTGGATGACATTCTCTTAATAGGAAATGACATTCCTATGCTACAATCTGTCAAGGGGTTCTTGTCACACAGGTTCTCCATGAAAGACCTGGGTGATGCCTCGTACATTCTGGGCATCCGGATCTACCGTGACAGATCCAAGAGGATATTAGGACTTTCGCAGTCCAGGTACATCGACACCATACTGAAGAGATTCAGTATGGAAGATTCCAAGCGCGGTAACCTACCGGCTTGTCACGGGATCACCCTCTCTAAAGAGATGTCTCCCAAGACTGATTTGGAGAGGGATCGCATGTCTATTATACCCTACGCTTCTGCGGTAGGCTCTATAATGTATGCGATGTTGTGTACCAGACCGGATGTAGCTTATGCACTGAGTGTGGTAAGCCGGTATCAGTCAAACCCTGGGGAGAAACACTGGATAGCGGTAAAGAACATTCTCAAGTACCTGAGAAGGACTAAGGAGATGTTCTTGGTGTAATGGGCGGAAAAGACCTCCAGATCGAGGCCTTTGCTGACTCCAGCTTCCAGAGTGACAAGGATGATTCCAGGTCCATTGTCGGGTTTTGATCTTTACCCTCAATGGAGGGGCGGTGTGTTGGAAGAGTTCCAAACAAGAAACCGTTGCAGACTCGACGATGGAAGCGGAATACATCGCTGCATCTGATGCCGCAAAAGAAGCTGTCTGGATGAGGAAGTTCTTGAAAGAACTTCAGGTGGTTCCGTCCATTGTTGATCCAATACTTCTGTATTGCGACAACAACGGGGCTATAGCTTTAGCGAAGGAACCCAGGTCCCATCAGAGATCCAGGCACATCTTGAGGCGGTATCACCTGATCAGGGAGATCGTAGATCGCCAGGAGATCGAGGTTCGGAGAGTCGCTTCAGAAGATAACACTGCAGATCCATTCACCAAGGCCCTGCCCCAGACTCAGTTCGAGCGGCTGATCGAGATGATAGGTCTTCGATACGCCAGTACATGGCCTTAGTGCAAGTGGGAGATTGTTAGTGTATATGCCCTAGAGGCCATTACTGTATCATACTGGTTTGTATATTACTTAATGGATGCTTGGGATATTCACCTTGTATATACAATCTTGCTCAAAATAGTAGTATGCTACTTGTTTGTTTCTACTTCAATGTGTACATGTGTTTATTTTTGTATATCGCCTATACACATTAGTAGAGCCCTTAGGATCTTTGCTTGATTACCAGCGATGTGATGGCCGTCACACCTAGTGGGGCTGGGTAATCTATAAGCACATCCTTATGCAGGTCCCTGGTCGCAGGACTATCGAGACAGGGCATCGATACTCCGGAGTAGACCAGCGCATGCGCTTCTCATCCCAGTGTGGGAGACGGTCTGTCCCACAGCCGTCAGTACGTCGTACTTGAGATAGTATGCGGGTGCTCGTTAGGTTACGGGTACACTGGACAGGACTCGTCGGGAACTGACTAGTTGGTATTATACCTATCGTCAGTTATCAGTTCCCAGGTGACATGAGTACAGCTTAGTCCGCTGACTTGACACTGTCACTTTGCCTCGGGTGTGTTCCCACTGTACTTTGATCACTACCCTACCACGGCTCAAAGGAGTCGTGCAAACAGGTGGTGGTTGGGTGCAGTCCCGAAGCACTTGGAGGCAGTGACGGTTAGACAGGATTCGTCTCTCCCGGTATTGGGGGTTGACATCGCGCTGTGTCTAGGAGAGCCATTACACGAGTAGTCCCTGGCCAGGGCAAACGAGATATACTGGTAGGTTTCCAGTGTTATCTCAGGGTGTATTGGGCTTCACTCCGGCACGACTTGTACCGCTATTGGGGGACTGACGTTTACCGCCCCCTAGGCCCTCCATGCGATGTATCAGACGAACAGACCGGACTGTACGGAGAATGTCACACTCAGGCTCAGTAGGAGTTCAGATGGGTTTCGCCTCGTCGGTCTTCTTGTCGGCATTACCTGGGGACCGTTACGCACAGCTAGTGCCGCTTGCGGTCTGTGGTTAAACCCACTGCCAGCGTAGTGTCGAGTCTTTAGAGTCCCACACAGAAAGCTTTTCGCCTTTAGGCAAAAGAGTAGAGGTCGCATGGTATTGCGACAGGTCGCATGGTTTTGCGACAGGGTTCGGTCACATCCGTGCACTTGTGCATGTACAGTGTCCGGACAGTTTACACTAGCGGGCTTTGGTTTTAGCCAGATCCTAGTGTACTTTATGGGATTGGATTTATCCAGTTTGCATTCGTGTTCCTCGGAACGCGGATGCGGGTGTGTATGCACAGTTGACAGGGAGGCAGAGGCGGCGGATTCTCATTAGGGTTGTTGACAGTTGACCGTTGACTTTTTGACTTTTTGCTCAACCCTAATGAGAATATGATATGTGATTAACTATTATATTAATTAAGTATTATGGTGATATGGTTGTTGACTTGTTGACTTTTATTGACTTGTTGACTTTGTTGACTTGTTGACTTTTGTTGACTTGTTGACCAGTTGACTAGGCTTGACTAGTTGACCATCATGATAACCATGGTTATCATTTCATGCCAAAGACTT